>CM060600.1:32563636-33963931 GCA_030578255.1 Tiaroga cobitis | reverse complement strand
CGTCTGTGATGTGAATTTATTAAATATAATGAAATAAGTACCAATGTGCTCATTGTACTTAGTACATTTGAACTTATTTCATTGTACTATTTACATTTTCATTTATAATTTATTTTAATGTTTTTTTTCTAACCTGAAATCTGTAAAAATTAAGAAAATATTATTTTTTTTAAATAAAAAGAATAAAACATAAATGATGTGAATTTATTCAATATAATGAAATATGTACAAAGGTCTTTACTTATTTCATTATATTGAATATATTTTCATTTCCTCAATATACCAATTATACTGAATCATGAGAATTGTTATGTCATTATTTTATAGAGCTATTTAAAAAGAATATGGTGCTTTTATTTAAATTCTGCTTTGATGGCTGTATGAATTATTTTCACAATGAATCAAGTTCTTCAGCTGAGAAAAAGACATTAGTCTGCGAAATTTAGAGACTTAAATAATTAAAATTATTATTAATATTATTATAAAGTTATTTGACCTAAAGATCATGTGTATTTACATAAACACACCCCCTGGGTGTGGCCAATTCAATTCAACCCTAACCATCCAGGGGTGCGTTTGAGATGATCGCAATTCCCATTGAACTCTATTGGTAACGACGGAACTTGCGACCATAGTTGGCTAACGATGCTTTCAAGAAACGCACCCCAGAAATGCACTTGATGTATTTCGAGAGAAGCACACTGCAGTTTCAGGCCTTTGGGCATCATGTCAACTTCACCTTCAGGCACGGCTTACTTTAATAAAAGCCAATTAAGTTAATTAATCAGGTCTGGCTGTTTTAGCAAAAACAAGAAGCTTCCGAGCAGTTCATTACAGCATCCCCGAAACCCTGTAATACCTCTAAAGTAATAGACTTACAGAAATCCAGCGGCCTGAAGATGTTCCTGCGGTGTCACTGCCGCTGATTTACTCCGGTCCTCCGAGGGGGAACTCTGACGTCAATCGTCCCGTGAAGGGCACTCAATTCAAGCGGTTTTAAACAGAGAACAGGGTTAGAGAGAGTCCTACCAAAGCAGGTGTGAGATTTGTTTTAACTTCAGACATCTTTCTAGTCATTAGCAGAGGTATAACCTACTTAACAATGACACGTTTAGACGTGTCTACATTGCAAGAGCCCGACGCACCTTCAGTTGGATGCCTCGTTTCTATTTTTTCGCAGCTCATGCTATTTTACTTCCCCCTTTTCATCATTTTATTTTATTGTTGCTGAAATCTACCTTTGAGCTCACTTCACCATTTTCTCCATTGACTGCCATTCAAAAATTAGCTGTGTATGCTGATGAAATAAAATACAATTTTCTATAACCAACATACAAATCGTAAATATTTCATTGTATTATAGTAGATGTTTTTTACTGTAAAATGTGCTTCTTAAGTGATATACTGTATGTAGAAACTCTCTCTCTCTCTCTCTCTCTCTCTCTCTCTCTCTCTCTCTCTCTCTCTCTCTCTCTCTCATCATCACCAGATGGATTTGCTGATTACAACCAAAATCACAGGGATTATCACCCAAGGAGCCAAAGATTTCGGGCATGTGCAGTTTGTTGGTTCCTTTAAATTGGCATTCAGTAATGATGGAGAGAGATGGCTCATATATCAGGATGAGAAACAACAGAAGGATAAGGTAGGACACTTGCTGTGTTCAACAGAGTATGTGAACGAACCCCTACGTTTCATTTTTGGTATTTGATGCTATTCGATGAGAATTGAATGTCTTTTATAAAAATCCCTCAGCTGGTTGTAATGAGTAGATGGAGCTCAGTGAAGGACATGGCTTTGGCATTATAGCCTTGAGGAATTTTGAAGCTCTCAGCATTTTTATGACAATCTCTCACCTCCAGCTGAAGAATCACCTCCACGCCTCCCGTCCGGAGCGGCTGCAGCTGACAAGACCTTTTTTCAGCTTTTTCAAGCTTTTGTCAGACACAAAACTCCAGCAGGAGTCATTCTATGGAGAAGAGAGAGACAGCTGTTTCTATTTAACGTTCATTAGACAAATATAACTTGACTGATGCCAGTGCTATGTGATTGCTAAGGTGTTCTGAGTGCATTGATTATTTATTGATTATTTTTAAACTAAATATAATATGAATTATTAATTATTAAATATTAAAATGTAATATAAATTAAATATGTTTCGATTTTTGGCTATATTCAATATATAACTATATTATTTTCTAACAGCCACTGTAGCCATAGATTGTTTAATATAAGAACTAAAGATGCAGTGAATGCCTAGAAATAATCATAGTGTTTTCCATCGTTTTTAATTAAATAAACACAAAAAGACTTTTATACATCCAGTAATAATATATGAGCACACTACCGTTCAAAAGTAAAATTAATTATATACAATTAAATGCTAAACTTTCTATTCATCAATAAATTCGGACAAAATATGTATCACTGTTCCCACTCAAATATTAAGCAGCACAACTGTTTTCAACATTGATAATAATAATAATAATATGAAATGCTTCTTGAGCAGCAAATCATCAGGATCATGTGACACTGAAGACTGGAGTAATGATGCTGAAAATTCAGCTTTGAATCACAGGAATAAATGACATTTTACACAACCAGGTCTTTTAAATGAATAAATATTTCACAATATTTCAGTTTTTCCGGTGTTTTTTATCAAATAAATGCAGCCATGGTGAGCATAAGAGACTATTTCTATTGAAAAATCTTGCTGACTTTTGAATGGTAGTTTAGTTTAGCTAAATATTGTTATTTATTACTAAACCATTTTAATAAATGACTTCCGAATGATGATGCAAACTAATCACTAGCACATTTTTAAGACATTAAGTCATACAGGTTTACTCATGAGGGTGAATACATATTGATAGAATTTAAATTTTTAAGTGAACGATCCATTTTTTGACTGTTGTTAGTCACAGATCTTTTCTTATCATAACCCACTTCCTTCCCTCTGAATACACAGAGACAGAGTTTTTGTCCTCTGAATACACACACACACACACTGTAAGGTCGTGAGTGTCGTGGTTGGGGGTTATTAGTGGTGTTGGCTGGGTAATCTATTCTGACAGTGCTGATAAGAGACGGTCTACTGGAATAGATTCTCTCTGAGGACTAATCTGTGAACGACGTCCTTTAACGAGTGCTATTAAAAGAGCGCAGGTTAAGGGTGTATGAAAGCCAAACGTTTGATTTATATGGCCTATTTTACCGCCCCATTATTGTGCACTTTTAAATGACATCAGAGCTTGCTTTCAACTGATTCAGCATTTTTGATAATGCTTTGTCCTTCTGTGTCATTGGCAGATCTTCCAAGGAAACTTCGACAATGAAACACACAGAAAGAATGTGATCGATCCGCCGATCTACGCCCGATTCATCCGGATTCTTCCGTGGTCGTGGTACGGACGCATCACTATGAGGGCGGAGCTTCTGGGGTGTCCGGATGAACAGTGAAAGTTCACCGCATTTATGACGGACTGTGTAAAAATAACTTTCAACATTTCTAATGGTGATCTTTCAAGGATGCTAATGAGACTTAACTGGTCTGATTTGAAAATGAAAGATCTTTTGATTACAGTCGATGATGATTGTGATGACTTTGAATGGATTCTTTTTTTTCTCTAAAAAAACAAATCACAACGCTTTTTAAATGTTACTGTCATCGTACAACTGACTACTTTTATTTCAGAGTATAAACAGCTGAAATAGGTCAATTGAATCCACTCAGGTCAAAGGTCACCTGCTAGAATAGCACTTTGAGTTTATGATTTATGAAAATTAGAAGGAGGTTCTGAGAACTGTTGTTAACGTTCTTATGAATTTATGTATATTAACTACTGAATGGTGTCATTTATAATTGATTAATATTCAGTAAAAGCAAAATCGAAGAATGATAAGTAGGGGAGAGTGGGGTAAACTGTGCCGCTTATTAAGATTTATTTGACAGAAACACAAGACTAAAGGTGATGTCACATTTACCATTGTATGGTGAATTTTATGGAAGCTTATTTTCTGCCAGGGAATTTAAAGATTAAAAAGGTACATGTGACTATCTCACAAATTTTGACTTTTTTCCCACAATTGCAATTCTGACTTTATAACTCACAATTGCGAGTTTATATCTCACAATTCTGACTTTTTCTCGCAATTGCAAGTTTATATGCCACTATTCTGACTTTTTTTCTAATGAATAAGATATAAACTTTTTTTAAAAAAATTTAAATATTGTGAGATAAAAAGTCGCAGTTACCTTTTTAATTTTTTGATTCTGTGCCGGAAACAAGCTTTCATGCAGTCGTTTAAATAGAAATCCACACGTTTAGGAATTTCGCGTCAGGGCAGAAGATTTCTCACACAGATTCGCTGCTTTGACCAATAGAAAGCTGCCGGGTTTGAAATGACTGTGAGCTGTGCATCGCTACACTATCGACAATAGACTTTTTTTTTTTCCTGTAATTTTCTGCTGAAATTTAACTCGTGTGACTGTACCTTAATATTTATCATCATATTTCAGGATGTCGACTGAAATGAGAAGTGTCTATAATAGTCACAGTGGTTCAGTGACACAACTTGCCCTGTATTTTAGGGGTAACCTGTGACATATCATGGGGTACATTGAATAATTGTGAATAATTGGGAAAATGTGAATATATTTACTAATGCATAATCCCTTTCTAAAGTCTATATGTTGCTGCACATAATTTGCATTTTCATAACCCAGCTCAAAGGAAGGTTTAAATATTCAAAATATTTGTACTGCTTTATATCACTTTTCTACAAACATTACGCACAGTTTGCTAGAATAAAGGGGTGACACATCTTACCCCACTCTTCCTGCATACAGCTACAGGCAGAATTATTTCAACACAATATAGCGTTCAGTATTTCATATATATTCAAAGTCAAGTATCCATGAAATCATAATTAAATTAGTTCCTTGGTGGGGAAAAAAAGAATTTTTGTACCGTCGAATATCATGTTTCACAATATAGAAGTGAAATGGGTTGCAGGCTGAGTTTCATGTCGACTTGTAGCAAGCATACAATTATTCCTTTATTTATTTCTTTTGTAGTGTTTTTAAAAATGTGTAAATATGATACAGTACACAGCAAGAGCAGTTTGTTATAAGTATATCTATACTAGCTTTCTATTTCTTCATTGCAGTATTCACTGGACAGTTACTGAACAGACCTGATTATAATGTAATATAGTATTACTGAACTGGTAATGGTCATTTTAAAAATAAAAATAAAACTGTGAGACCGTTCCTGCACAGCTACAGTTTTATGTCCACTGAGTCTGAATATGTATAAGGACGTTTAGTTGCTGGTCTATTCCGTTTTGGCTGATGTTTTCACTTTGCATACTTCAATAAACACACACAGCCTGACCTTGAACACACAATCACTTTCATAAAATACAGTATGCACAGGAAAGCTATTGGGTGAGGATTGGAGTATATTCTGTAACACACATCAGATTTTTCAAAGACTTTGTATGTTGACATGTTGACACATCCATTTCAGTTTAAGATGACCAAACCACTTTTGGAACCTGACAGGTGTTTTTTTGCAGGTCCGATGGTCTACCAGGTTGAAATCAGCTCCACCTGCTTCTAGTCCACCTGACTGACCATATAAACCAGCTTGGACCAATTTGAAGCCATGTAAACCAGCTACCACCTGTTCTAGCTGGATTTTCCTAGTCTAGAAATAAGAATATTTGGATTACAAACATGTTGGGTTTCATTGACTTTCCATAGACATACTGATTTTTATACTGTACAAACTATACTGTATATCCCCTAAGTCTAAACGTACCCATCACAGAAAACTTTCTGCATTATTATATTTAAAAAAAACATCATTTAGTTTGATGTATAGGCTGTTTTCCTTATGGAGACCAGAAAATGCCCCCACAAGTACAAGGATTTTAGATATTTCTATCTTTGTGGGGACATTTTGACCCCTTAATGTAGGGTTTACCAGGACACACACACACACAGTCATCTGAAAATCAAAGTGCAAAGATGCAAATCGACTTGTTAAAAAGGATCATGAAAGCATGTTAAAAAGCTGAAAAGGAAGAAAAGTGTCAGACGTTAACACTTGAAGACGACAGGTTCATTCACCTGAACTGGCAGATGTGATACTTTGACGTCATCTTCTACACGAGCGACGCAAAAGTGCGAAGTTAAAACACACAAATGTGCAATGATCATAGAGAATGTGAGATTTCCGTTCTCAGCTGTATATGTACGACATGAATTCAGAGGTTTCTGAAGCAATTAAACGCGCTGTTATCTCAAAGGCTCGTCCTCTGAGCTGAAACACATGAAAAATGCATGAGGCAATCTTCTGCATCTCCTGATAATGTCAACACTAAGAAAAGCCACCGCAGCTCTCTGAGATACGTTCAGAAAGATCACAAACATCTGATGCTTTGCTAAATCAACTCAACTGAGACTCCAAGTCTTTAAATACACAGAGATCATTTTCAACTGGGCTACTTCATTTTTTTTCAACTTTTTTTTATTACTTTATAGATCACATATTGTGATAGTTTCTTGCATAAACGGCTGTATAATGTTACAGTAGCAGTGAAAATGTATTTATTTCTGGCTGTTGACAGTATTTTCTGATTTATGGAGGGATAAAAAGAGATATCCAAAAACCCCTCTGTAAAAACCTTTGACCCTATGTAAAAAATTGAACATTTGGAACAATGGAACACAATGAAATTTTTAACCTGACTTCATCCAATGTTCAGATTTTTTAAATGTATGCAAATTGTGCATATTCAATTAGATAATGCATAATTTGCATATTTAAACATTACAGAATAACATTTCAGAAATCTTGTGATACAATTTTTTTTTGCAATTCTTACTGTAATCAATCAACTGGGGAATTATGGTGATATCTATAGTTTAAAGCTATACCGTGTCTTGCCTTAATATGAACATTTCTCATCAAATTCTTCCAAGACCAAATGATCTGAGCTGCTGTTATGATTGGTTTGATAAAAAAATGACCCCAGTGTCTGAGAAAAATCATGTGCAAATCCTGACTGCATGGTGGAGGACCGAGTATACATTTTAGCCCGTGAATCCTGTCGAAAGAGGCCAGTTCCTCCGAGACGAGTCCTCACTAACATCTCAATCACTGTCTGAGCCACACACACTGCTCCAGCAGCTCTAGAAATAATTCTGCAAAGAAGAAGAAAAAGAAAAGAATGATAAAGCAAATGTTTGTTAATGTACAGTAAATCATGAAGTTAAAGTAAGTCCAAAGTCAATAATGCTCTGATACACTTTTAAAAAATGTTCCAAAAGGGGGTTTTCAAAGTGATGTCATGACATAGAAGAACCATTTTTGGATCCCCAAATAATCTTTCATGGATCAGTTCTTAAAAGAACCATTTTTTTTCTTAGTTTGAAGAACAATGATAAAATCTAAAGAAGCTTTTTACACGATAAGAACCTTTTGTTCAATGGAAAGGTTCCACGGAGGTTGAAGGTGGAACCATTGATGCCAATAAAGAACCTTTATTTTTAAGTGTATGCCTGTTTTCAACGGGCATTTAGGCCACACAACTGATATTTCAAAGAACATTTAATCATTAATACTTTCAATCTAACTATACAATCAACATTGAATAAACAGCAGTGATTGCACGTAAAAAAAAAGTTAGGTTTTGTCTTTTCATGAAGTTATTATGAATTAAGCTTATCAATTAAAAAATAATCATATAACAAAAAGCACAAAAAGTGCTGATATAGCTTCTAAAATTAGTATGTAATTGTAAGCCAATGAGCAAGGAGTTTTACTTTTGATGTTAACTATTAATTGTCATTTTTCTTTCAAGATTTTTGGGCATTTTTAACTACTTTGGCATTTTGATCTATTAAGCAAATAATTTAGTCACTTGCACTACTAGAATAATTACAGCAGGATGGAAAAAAGTGCATTAATGTCGCCCTCTAGTGGTAATAGATGTCAATGGCAACAAAGAACACAACTGCCATCTAGTGGTTGTTTCAGGACAGTTTCATTACAGTGCATTAGTAGTGATTACAACAGCTCTATTATGACCTGTTCTTTATATTAAAAAAACAAAATAGCATGTTATATAAAAATATCAAACCCGTGGCCAAATGTAGTGTTTGAACAAATTAAATTGAATCTCCTCCCGTCTGCACACAGTCAGTCATAGAGACGCAGGAAACAGGCATCTCTCTGTTAGCACAGATAGCATTGGCTTCATTCATTCAGCTGTCAATCAGACAGCAAACACCAGGCACCAACACTGGAGACAGGATGTGATGGACATTCATCTTGTGTCAACAGGAAGTACAGACAGAGGCTTCTGTGAAAACAAAGAGTCCCTTTGGTCTCTCCACCCATTGCAAGTCAAGAAAAGGACCCACTTCAAATGGCCCGCCTGACAATTTCTGCACACAATAGATTCAGTGTGACATGTATTAGTTTAAAGATAAAGAACCGATAAAGAACAGACCAAACGCGATAAAAAAGAGGAAATCCGTGATCTCAGTTCCTGAACTTTCTAGAGAATGAAACATTAACACAAGTTTCAATTACAAACAAACTTAACTAAAGGTATCATGAGCATTGTACTGTTTAAAGCAGCAGACGTCATAATAAATGTCAGTAGACTGGGAAGATTTTAATGCTGCCTTCACGGAATTATTGTAAATACGAGTTTCCAAAATTGGACATAAAAGCAAGCACAAGTCATATTAATTTCAATTTACCACTGGAAAACTTGGGGATAATTTTGATACCTAAGTTCCACAGATGGGTGTGACACAAAAGAATGATCCTCATTGGTTCTTACAGAAGCTCAAACGCGCTGCGTAACACGAGAATGAACCTCATTGGTTCTTACAGAAGCTCAAACGTGCTGCGTAACACGAGAATGAACCTCATTGGTTCTTACAGAAGCTCAAACGTGCTGCGTAACACGAGAATGAACCTCATTGGTTCTTACAGAAGCTCAAACGTGCTGCGTAACACTAGAATGAACCTCATTGGTTCTTACAGAAGCTCAAACGCGCTGCGTAACACTAGAATGAACCTCATTGGTTCTTACAGAAGATCAAACGTGCTGCGTAACACGAGAATGATCCTCATTGGTTCTCGCACGTCAAGCGAACATGCTTGAACTTCTGTTTACCAACTGACGTGTGAGTTGATGAATGTTAATATGTGATTAAAAGCCTAAATTCAGTCTGTTCATCATATAAACGATCTTGTTTCTTCAGAAAATTTTGACTAAACCAATCAATTCATATGGATTAATTTTTATGATCTCTTTATGAACTTTTTGATGCATCAAAATGGTAGTTGTGTAGCTGTCAATGGATGGACAGAAATTGCTCAGATTTCAACAAAAAGATCTTAATTTGTGTTGTAAAGATGAACGACGACATGAGGGTGAATAATTAATGACAGAATTTTCATTTTTGGGTGAACTATCCCTTAAAAAAACTATTAAAAATGACAAGAACAGAACAAAATTACTAAAACTTTAAATAAAATGAAAACAGAAAATATAAAAAATGTAAATAAAATCAATATGAATATCAAAATAATACAAACTACACTGACTTGTCATTATTTCCCTGTATATTAGCCTAGCTTGTTTTCTGAGGCGTAAAGTCTCCTAGCCGTGGATGTTGGCCGTGTGTCTTGTGGTTCTCGAACCCCCATGGAATGTTTCCTAACATGCGTTTGGCCAACTTTAGCTCAACACGGAAATCAGAACAAATAGGCTGTTCATGCATCCAGCAGCAGAATGTTGCTTTTTGGGGCGTGAGTTAGCGTAGCCGTTTGACGGGGCTAGTTTTTGTGTAGTCTGTATTACTGGGTGTGTCTGCTGGAAAACTGCTGACTACCGAATCCAATTAACGTGAACATTTGGAAAAATCAGCAGATGTGACGAAGTTCTGTGTAGTTCTATACTTCCAATTCCAACAGTCTCAGAACAACAACATCCTCGCCAGTGGAATTGTACAGAACAAGAATGACCCTGATTCACACTGCAAGATTATGCAATTAAAATTATGTCTAGATTATGTCTCTAAAAATAGAGAAAAACTTGGTTGGAGCAGTTTACAACAATTCTGTTCTCTCTTTCACTAGTGTCTATAAAATGGCTAAAAATAAAAATGTACTTTTTACTTTTTTTGTGACTCGGTGTCCTAATAAGCTCAAATATTCACTAAACTAAATGATTACGACACCAGCAGAGATCTCTACAGCAGGACGAGGGTGACAGATTGTCTGCTGTCTATCTCTATGTGTGTTCACTGATAGACTCAAGAAAGAGCCTCTTCCTGGTTCATCCAAAGAACACACTATTTGACTGGGTGTTTCAGTGATTTTACCATGTTTACAAAGTTGTAACTACATCAAGCGAGTATAACTACATTGTATGTTGTTGTAACTACATACAACTTTGTATTGATAAAAAAATGATCACAGTTTCCACAAAAATATTTAGAAGCACAACTGTTTTCAGCATTGATAATAATAATAAGAAGAAATGTTTCTTGAGCAGCAAATCAGCATATTAGAATCATTTCTGAAGGATCACGTGACACTGAAGACTGGAGTAATGATAAGTGTATTTGAAAATACACTGCCCGGCCAAAAAAAGTCGCTGTTTGGATTTAAATAGGCAAATGCTTAATAGTCAATGATTGGATCATTATTGCAGTGATTATTATGTGTAGCAACAGCTCTAACCCTCATTGATGGAGTGTGTAGCTTTTCATTTCTTAAACAACCATGTATGAGACGCATCATGGCCATATTCCAGGATGTCAATCTCAAGATTCATCAGGCTCAAACTGTGAAAGAATGGTTGTGAGGATCATGAAGAATCATTTTCACACATGAATCGTCTCCTCTGAGTCCAGAGCTTAAATTCATTGAGAGTCTTTGGGATGTGCTGGAGGAGACTTTACAGAGTGCTGGACTCTTGCATTGACAATACAAAATCTTGACCAAAAATTGATGCACCTCTTGATGGAAATAACATCACAACATTTTAGAAGAACTGTTGCAACACATATAACATCCTTGAAACATTAATTTCCACAATAATGATCCAATCATTGACTCTTTAGGCATTTGCCTATTTAAATCCAAACAGCGACTTTTTTTTTTTTGGCCGGGCAGTGTACATTCAAATAGAAAATGCTTTGTTTCTTTTGTTTCAAAGTCAGATCATACAGGAATTAACACCTCTCTTCAACAAGCCACACAATTTGATGAATCATGTCTGTAATACAAACAGACTGAGATCAAGTAGGCCTAAAATATTCCATTAGTAGGCTACACTGATGGATAATACTGACATAAGTCATTGTCGTTTGCTGTCTAATAGAATAAAAAGACAAAATGTGCTGGTGCAGACATGAGACAGGGATCAACAGACACGAGCGACAGTAAATGCATAAAACAGTGTTTCATTCTCTCTGACTTTAAGTCACTTCCTCTATTACCATTGTGCCCTGGAGCCGCGGCCTTTAAACCAGACTGCTGTCATGGGACTGTCCTTGTGCTCCGTACTCATGCTAGTCACTGAGATTGAAAACTTTCTGCTACAAGCCAACTAACTAACTTCCCACATGAGGGTTTGTCTTGTCGATCTCTAGATCTTGGCCAAAAAAGCTTTATGCAAGATTAGGTGATATTTGGTTATTTTTTTACCTCAACATTTCTTCCTGAGTTTGTTCTTCACAGATTTCTGCCACTAACATAATTGAGATATTTAGAAAATGATAAGATCATCTCGAACCACGAGCCTGCCTCTGACAGCTTCTTAAACTCCTTGTGCTCTGCCCCCCAGCAATTTCAGCAGGAGAAGAAGAAAGTTAACCGCCGACCTCAGGGAGCTACTGTGAAATTCCTAGCAGCTCGGTTTTCTAAAATGAATCAGACCTTGTTTGCCAACATACAGTACCTGCTTTCTAAGAGCAAACCTGCCTCTGAGAAACACAGAAAAAAGCGTTCAACGGGACGGAATGTGTTTCTTTCTGTGAGGTGTGTATACTGCAGAAAGGTGTCTTTGTGTGCGCTGATTGTAAACCGCAGCAGTTCTCGTGTGTGCATCCAAAAAACAGCAGAAGTGCAGTTCAGGTGTACATGGATATGAAATGTTTTTCTTTCTGCCCACCTTTTTTTATGGAAGCAGAGTTGATGAACCCCATTGGATCTGCTTTGAAGGTTTCAGATGTGTTGTGATGTTTAGTTACTGAGGCAGCTCAGCCAAAAAAAAAAAAAAAA
Organism: Tiaroga cobitis; assembly: GCA_030578255.1. Lineage (NCBI taxonomy): Eukaryota > Metazoa > Chordata > Actinopteri > Cypriniformes > Leuciscidae > Tiaroga > Tiaroga cobitis. Next base: position 33,951,611 of record CM060600.1, on the reverse strand, counting down.
TCTATCATCATTTACTCACCCTCATGTTGTTCCAATGTTCCGAAGTTTCTTTCTTCTGTTGAACACAAAATAAGATGTTTTAAAGAATGTTGGTAACCAGACAGTTGACGGTAGCCATTGACTTCTATCGTTTTTTTTGTAACACATGTATGAACTTCACTGGTTCTTGCTGAAGCTCAATCGTGCTGCATAACAAGAGAATAAATCAATAAAAGCCTAAATTAAATCTGTTCATTATATAATGTGCTCATGTCCCTTCAGAAAACTTTGATTTAACTGCTCGATTCATGGATTTATGTTATGATCTCTTTATGAACGTTTTGAAGTTTTGGGTGAATAGATTTCAATGGAGGGTCAGAAATATCTCAGATTTTATTAAAGTATCTTCCTTTGTGTTGAACCGAAGTCTAACGGATTTGGAATGACAGAATAATTAAAGGGGAACATGGCAACTCTAGCCATATCTTCGCTGATTTTCACTTTTGTTGTCGCATGTTTTCTCATCGAGCTCCCCTACAGCTGTGCGGCGTATATTTTCACAACACTGTCATAAAAAAACTCACTTCCTCACGCTTTCTACCGCTGCTTTTGTGCAATTATTATTATCGGATCCAGCCAACTTTATCGTGTGGAGCTATGTCTACCGAGATGGGTAATACATCATACACAGTATCATAGAATTATGTCGAATTGCCATAAACGTGTTTCTCGCTCGTTCTCGCTTCTCACGAGACTTCCTATTTCCAACTTAGTTGGAATATTTCCTATTTCCTATTTCCAACTTATTTGGAATGTTGGAACGTTAGTCCCAATGTTGCAAGGTTGGTTTTCCGCCTGGGAATGCTGGGGGGGAGCGGGGAAAGCCACCATTCTCTCCAGAACAGGTTATTGAACTATTCAAATGATTTCTAAACGGTTTTATTAAGTTGAAATAGTTGCCCCTTTAAAGACACAATTGAAATTTTTTGGTGAACTACCCCTTTAAATCTTTGGGTCTTCTATACAAATGTAGAATTATAAAGATAGACAGATCTGGAAAGTACTCAACAAATCCATCAAGATTACCTGATAACCAATGTGTCTGTAAATGATCTTAAAACTATGCAGATATAATAGGAAACAACTAGAGTTGCTTGCTCATGCAAAAGTCACCTCCTCAGAGCAAAGCTGTTCTATTGCTTTGCGGTTGATTTGGGTGGTTGCAGTCAATAACTCAAGTTCTAAGTATGTATTAAGTCAATCTCCACTATTGCAAATAACCATAATCTAAGCTGCCTAAAACAGCCAATACATATAACATTCCCCTTCAAAAACCTAATGGAATGTCTTTGGATACAACATACAGTGGATTGAGGTAATGTAATTGGTTGTATGCCATGTCAATAAACCAGAGAAGTGGTCAGTTCATCTCTCTGTGAATTGAACTTTTACAGGCTCAGCGTTTGCATGCTCTCGTGTTTACTGGCTTCCTCTTAGGCCTATGCCAACTTTTGGCTGTGCATGAGCGCAGAATCAATGCTTTAAAATTAGCACAACTTCAACTAAAACAACAATTCATCTATAATTTTGCCTACAAAATAAGACATCTTGTATTTTGTACACAGAAGTGATGCAAGTGCCAAAACATCTAAGGAATGTAATACCCTTTGGCAGGGGCGTAGCACAAGATCCCGGGCCCTATGTATAGGCAGTCCTGATGGGCTCCCATGTTCCAAATAAAATATAATCCAGACTTTTCAAGGGCGCTCTCTCCCCTTGGGGCCCTGGTAATCAGTACTGGTTTTACCCCCAGTCCGACGCCCCTGCCCTTTGGTCAGAGATTCAGCTGTCTTGATGACATAAGAAAAGTGTGTTGGCTAGTCTCGCAGCAGAACCAGACTTTTGGCATCAAGCGTGATCCACAGTGAATTCTGGCCAAAAACCGCCCACTTAGTTTACAGTTTCATCATAGCTATATTAAATATACACTTTCCCTTATGCATTCATGCACATTTAAATATATTTTAATACAATCACTGACAAACAATGCATGTTTTATATGCCATTTTGAAGAGTCTGAAAGTCTGAAAATGCCTTGTAAAAACATAACAGTATAAATATGTGGAATATGCACATAGACTTCATAAAAAGAATGTCTGCCTGTCCAAAAGTTATACATATAAACATTTCAAGAACAGCTGTAAAGCTAAGACTATATGTTGGATTAAATAAACAGACATGTGATCACTGTTAGGGCAACCTGCTACATTAGATCTGTCTTATGTGTTCAGAGTGGAATTATTCTGCATTCATTATTGAGTGATGATTAAATATAAACATTTACTGAAAGAACGTTTCGTCATGTGGAAACTGGCTGGGTGAAAGTTTCCTTCTAAAGCTAAAAATGTCTTAAGGTGGAAAAGCAAATGATCTAATCCTGTCAGAAAATTCGAAGAAATCGCCAAAAATGGATTTGCGACCTTATCTTTACGCAATGAAGATATTCAAGAGTGCTTTCTCTACATGAAGCATGGGCATATTACAAATGATGTTTTAAGGTTTTGACCAAATTAGGCTGGAATTATAGCTGCATTTCTATCAAAAGGAAACGTTTCTCATCTATTCATTTTCACCATATCTGGTAACATGCTGAGAGGATATTTATGGCTTCAGATGATTCAATGCTAAGCAAAGTGTTTTATGAAAGATATTTAGAAAATAAACACATAATAGGCTACTTAAGTCACAGTTCACAAAGCATTGGAAATTCTATGATTTACTCACACTCCTTCCAAACATACACTTGTATCTTCTGTGGAGCATAAAAGAAGATAGCCTATTTTAAGCCATTTAAAAACTTTGAAGCAATATGGACTGACAACAAATCTGAATAATAAAGGTGATGACATGGTCTCTTCAAAAGTCCTATACTGACAAGAAACATTTAATATTCAAATATACTGTTTGAACACTATTAAAAATTGAAAAGTAAAGCAGGCTTTAATACATTTTAGATAATGTAGGCTAAAGTGTACACAAATATATGTATCCCTGTGGATATACTGTATATATACTTTATTAAAAAAACAACTTTGTTACGGGTTAGAGTAACTTTATAATACTCTTGATGATGACACACTACAGCGTCTCTATCAGCAACTCTACTGTCCGTGAGCGCGCGTGTTTTCCCGCGGGTTCTGCCTTGTTCTGTGACGTGTCGTGTGTGTAAATCTGCGCGCAGTTCTGACGCCGGAGCCCATCAGAGATCATTCAGCAGGACGCACTGCTCTGCTTCACAAGGTAAGAGCCTATCACTTCACATCCCTTCTTCATTTAGACTGAATGTTCAGTCATTTTACGAGTTTATTTGTGATTATAAATTCATTAATAGGCTTTTTGTTTTTTTGAGTAAGACGCATCAGTTCCGTCGATAGGCTACGAATAAAACACCTGTAGAACAGATGTTTATGTTAGTGACCGTCTGCATAGTCTTTACATTCTTAAACGTTTTAAACTTTTACATGGTTTTAACCTATCGTGTGTTATTTTGGAAATAGGCTACACTGAAACTTTAAGGTAAATCGTAAAAGCTCGTAAATGTGTTTGTTGTCTCGGTAATGATGATGCTGTCTGCAGAATGTGGTAAAGAAAATCTCATTAAATTGTTAAAAAAAATTAATAAATAGCCTATTTTAGAATAAGCTTTTATTATTGTTTCTTAAAACAGAAAAGCTATGGTGTTTTAAATATTAAAATATAAATTTAAAAATCAAGTCAGTGTGGCATAACCAACATGCATTAAGCCATTTTGCTGTCATGTGACAATCATTCCAATGAAAATATTTAGCGCTCTTTGCTTGCAGGTTAAACCAATTTTTTCATGAGTAAATAATTTTTCTTCTTCTTAAACCAGCCAATGTAAACTTGTTTTTCAATATTGTTTACAGATTAACAATATTGTTTTTCAGTATTATGATTTGGCAATCTTTTGAGGTTTAATCAGAACTGTAATTGCATTCATAATGGATAAATCTCTGTCTCAATATCTCCCTCAAGTCAATTTGTTTTATCCTCATGGCTTCCTAAAGCTGTTTAGTGGTTTACCAGCAGTTGAGTCAATTCATGAATACTCCCATTAACATTAACACAAACAACTTCTCCTTGTTATTTCTCAATGAATTATGAGACAGCCTGGCTCCAAAGAGACCAGCAAGAGTAGCCCACATTCTGCAGAGTAAAAAGCCTGTTTGTTGAGTCCATGCATTGGCAGAATGTTCTTACGGGGCAAAATAGGCACATACAGAGGGTCCACTTCAATACAGGCAAAAGTCCTGAGAAGGAACAGCTGGTTAAACAAATATTGGGAGCCAAGAGTGTGTAAATGTATAAACTATTAATGCATGGCTTTATTTGACACATGAATGAAGCACTCTGTATTGCATGGAGGGCAGAGTTTCCCATCTATCGAAAGAAACCTTTAATCTTGAGCTTCAGTAAGCCACTATAGGGACATTTTGCCTAATTATATTAACCCAGTTATATATAGACAGACCTGGAGCTGGAGCTGAAACAACAACTTATGAAAAGAAGCTAGAAAACGCACTCTCATATATTCATACCATGCAACTGCATAGTTTCTTTTCAGTCTGTCTGGTCTTTAAGGTGGTAACACCATTGTTTCAGCAGAAATAGGGTTCTTTAACTAAAGCTGGTCAATGCAATGCATGCTGCCTTGTTAGCTATTTAGCAGTGGTTAATCAGATCTGTCTGGAGGCTGTTCAGCTGGAGATCTCAAGGTCGTGTCGCCACCTTTCTCAAAGATACGCCTATTAGTGGTCTGTGATGAACATGATTGAACTCTGACCTTTTCCTTACATGGTTGCCAGAGCACATTAAACCAGCCAATTTTCCAAATGACCTTTCGTCCTTATTCTCCACAGATGTATATGAGGGTGGCCTGGGGTGATGCAATTCATTTCACCCCTGGTCTCCTCCAGGTTAATGTCTTGCATCACTTCAGAGTCTGTTTTATCTCATTAAACAGTGCTCATTTCATGCTTAGATCATTTTTGTTAATAAGTTTTGAATAGAGATCTACTCAGAAGATCATCAAAATGTTCTTCATTGGTTATTTGCTGCACTTTAGGTCTAGCAAAGAACTTCTTGTTATGAAGAACCATTTTTCATTGTATTGGGATCTTGAGTTGCTGTGCTCTTTGGACATTATAAAAGCTCTTGATGTAACTTAAAAAATATTTCCTATGACATCAAGCAATAAAACTATTTTAGTTTTAATTGTGACCTTGGGAATGTGTTGCCTTTCAAAAGGTCAAAAGGCACTCTTACCTCGTTTCCACCAAAACAGAACTGGTTCGGAACTGGTGCTGGTTCAAAGTTGGTTCAACTTGCGAACCTTCTCAGAACCTGTTTGTTTTTCCACTGACTAGAGAGCCCAGCGAACTATGTCGTTACGTCACTGTGTACGTCGCCATACGTCTTAGCTTTCCCATTCCCATCACGTTGTTGGTCACAATAACCCCGCCTCCGACCTAAGCATGACGTGGTAAAAGAACGGTTCTAGTCCAGCAAAGAGTTGGTGCCACTTTGGAACCAATTTTCCTGGCCGAGAACCGGTTCTTTGGCTGTCGAAACACAAAGAACTGGTTCGTGAGTAGGCACCGGCTCCGAACCGGCTCTGAAAATGCTTTGGTGGAAAAGGGGTATCTGTGGCCCTGTTTACACCAGGTATTAAGATACGTTTTGGCCGATCCAATCACACAATTGGACGACACTAAATACAGGTGTAAACAGGGTCTAAAATGTTTTGAGCCAAGTTTGATTTGAAGACGAAAAACACCAAGTTCTTTCACAATGTTCTTTGTTCAATGTTCAATGTTCACAATGTTCAATGTTCAATGTTCTCAAGCACAATGTTCTTTCACCATTCCTGATTTCTAACACTCACTCAAAGTGTTCAGCTGGTCTTGCGGCTGTCAGAGCAGAAACAAAAGCTGTTGCTTTCCGTATTGTTTTTCCACCGTCTCCGGTCGTGTTTATATGTAAATTGAGTGAGCTTATTTCATACATCAGATCGAAAGATCTGAAAACGTCTACATTCACTCATCCATAGACCCTCTCCTCGAAGAAATCAGGACAGAAGTGGTCGAAAGCAGACAAAAGAGACAGATTAAAACACAAGGTATAAATGTGTCTCCCTCACTGACTTGTGATTTAATCGACCAAAACACATCTTAATAAAAGATGTTAACAGGGCCTAAAATACATGAATACATGCCTTTTGAGACTGACTACAATACAACATTATTAGTAGACTGTCTGCTAACATTTTATATTGATGGTCCCCAACAGACATTCTACTGACTATAAGTAACTTTGCAAGTACATGCCAACTTATTCTACTAACCCTAACATACAGTAACAGTCTGCTAATACTCTAATAAGAGATGTAGTTGCAAATTAATAAGGGTTCAGTGACATGTAGTTGCAAAGTTACTTATAGTTAGTAGAATGTCTAATGTGGACCATCGAAATAAAGTGTAACCCAACACTGACATTGAAAAATGCTATTTGGACTGAGACAATTAGCTGATCTTTGTTGAGGACACTTGCAACTGCATATTTCAGTTTTAATGAATGTTTCAAAATGCTTCATTTCCTGTAAAAGGAACAAACACACCCTATTGTTTATAGTAACTAGATAGTATTTTCTCCTTTTGTTGTCTATTCATAAATTTTCATTTATGGTATACATTTGGAGATGCAGATATAGCAGGTCTAACTCCAGGGTGTGGGAGAGCATCCGGGTTGTCGAAACAATGTGTGGATTGGGTGAGGATGCTGTAGAGATGGTTTTAGTTTATGCATCAGCACTGAGGACTCTTTGTGTGTACTAAGGTGGTGCAAGGGTGACGTCAAAACCCACAGAACTCTAATGAGATGCCGGGTGGGTGGATTGGCATGAACTTGCCCCATCTAGCGCTAGGAGAAAATATTCTTTCTTGAACTAACAGTTTATTTGTGGTACGGAATATTTAGCTTTCAAATACATAGACTCAGTAACAGGCTCTGTTTTTTGCCTTCTAAGTAATTGGCTGTTGATTTCAAGAACGCTACCTGCTGCTGCTGCCCGATCAAGAAGTCCATCTGCTGTCCACCAGTGACGCCTTAAGATTCCATTTTTGGAGTCGGTATGAGCACCCCTGTTAACACGCCCAGGTTGTGCCGCCAAGTCAAAGGCTCTTTATACACTGAGCACAGAGACCTTCCTCAAGCTGGAGTCTATGAATAGGAGGTACATTGTCTTAAACGAACATGGAACATACTATAAAACCAGTAAGGAGCAGGTACAAGCAGAATGAAAGGCTATATTTACACAACTGCTGCCACGCCAATTAAATGAACGAAACATGAATGAAACTAGAACTTTGCTTTAAAGATGCCGTAAGCTTTTCCACTTAAAGCGTTTTGTCTAATACTTGACAAAAAATGTTTAGAAATATAGCTGCAATCAGAAAATACTTAAGTCAAATCCAAATGAATTCACAGTACAGCAGATTTACTAATTTTAGGATATTCATCCCATTTTGTATACTTTGTTCATCCCATTTTGTGTACTTTGTTCATCCCATTTTGTGTACTTTATTTTAATCAAATCCATTTCCAAGCAGTTTACTATATGAAAAAAAATGGCACTGCATCAGGAGTGACACAAATTAGGGTAAGAAATTAATCAATATTGTTCAACAGGTTTAAAAAACTGAAAACAAATGTAATTAAGCAGAAATGGATAAATATTTAGTTACACACCAGTTTTATTAGACATTAAAAAGTGGCTTAATGCATCTTTAATGGGTTGTTTATGTTTATCCAACAAGATACTTGAAAATAGAGGAGAATAATACTACTAATCTTTGTTAGTTACTAACACTAACAAAAAGTAATGCTGTAAAATATATTGCTTATTATTGTTAGTTTATGTTAGCTATTGCATCATGTTCACAAATGAGACCTTAGCGTAAAAAGTTACCAGAAAATGTATTTCTTATTCATTTACTTCACACCACAAAATAGTTTTTTTATGTGGATCTTAGACAGCCTCTTTGTATTATCCCGAACAGAGTCTCTTTATTGTTCATTATGAATGGCTGATCTGTTTTCTGACCTGTGCATATTGTTTGTGAAATAATGTGACATTTTAGAATATTTTAATATAACCCCATTTTTCCAATCATATAGGTTTGGAACAACATGAGGATGAATAAATGATGAATGAATTTTAATTTGTTTGGGTCAATTAGCCTATTTATTTAATTCACAGAATGCAAAAAAAAAAATAAGAGGCTACAAACCATGTTCATGTGTAGCAAGGGCGAAATTGTCAATCACACATTGGGGGACAGTTGTGGGACTTTTTGTGTTGGCGCATGCACACATTTTTTTAATCAAAATAAAATAAAAGTCAGAGTCCGAATATTTGTAATTGTATAAAACAACAAGGAATTTTATTACATCTGATCGTCAAACCAACGTATACTCACCCTGTAATGATTACAGCATCGGCATCAATTACAAGCCTGAATTGACAACAAAGCGGCCAGTGATCTCTCTCTTATATTCTTCTATAAACATATGGTGGCTATAAACATTTTGATTAAATTACTGTTACAGGATAACAATATTCTAATATCAAGTCTTGAGCAATGATAGTAAAACAGTTATGTACTAATGAGGGAAATGCTGTTTATTTTTTTATAGGGGAAAACCTCTTTTCCACGAGATATTGAAGCCAAAAAATTATCCTTAATTTTGAATTAATGTAAAACGCGTTGCGGCAGCATACAGACATAGGCAAAGGCGGCTTGCGTGCTTATTGGCTGTCCTGCGGCAACTGCAGCAGCCTATCGAGAGAGGCCCTTTGGTGACGGTCCAATGGGGGCGCATATTTTATGTAGAGCTATATCTTTGTTTTGAATGCAGTAGCGTGTATACAGTAACGCAGCTAGCTGTCGGCTAGCTTGTCAATAGTCCCTCCCATTCATACAAGCTGTATAGTATAGGCTTTATGCCGAGCGTCACGTGACTAAGCCGGAAAACAGATCACATCGCTTCCGATTCAGGTCTTTTGTATGTGCTTCATGAAATTTTTTGCGGTTTTACTCAAGATAACTTAAAAGGAGCAAGCAAAAATTAGTAAAAATGAGCATAACCAATGTCCCTCACATGTGCAGATTGATATTTCAACGTTTTTTCATTTTTCTTCTTCACACTAACGTTTAGATATTTAAATAGCATAAAACACCAATAACAAAGTGAACTTAGTAGGTTAGCTGATTACCTTAAAAATCCATATATATCGTAGTTAGTTCTTACGGCCGTTAACACTGTCTCTGACAAGCGGATGCAATGAGACCTGTTTTCCGGTTTGGTCACGTGATGCTCGGCATAAAGCCTATTACAGTCGAAATTCACAAATTCTACAATTCGAAATTCTAATGAAATTCACCTGGTCGTTATCTAAGGGATTATGTCAGCCAAATACAGGATATTTACCATTCATAGATATGTGCCCAGATTTCGCGCTCCTAACTCTTCTCCTGTTTGGTTGTTCCTAACTCACTGACGGTGCACGAGCTACTAAAGGTATAGGGAAAACATGACATGGATTTCAGGAGAAATAGGTTTTGTTAATGACAGTGTAAGGCAAGTCGAATGGATTTGGGAAATGGACCGGCCGGGATTTTATACTTTCGGAGCTGGAAAGAAAGACGTATTTGCAATCACATCGAAATTGCCCGCATAATCATACAGAATGATCAAATATTGGGGGGGACAAAATGTCCTTCTTTGAATATTGGGGGGGATGTGTCCCCCTGTCCCCCCATAGAATTACGCCTATGATGTGTAGTAATAAACTTTCATGACAAAAATGCTACGTATGACACCTGTAACAAATGGATTTGACTTAAGAACCACACTTTATTAAGTGCTTGCAGAGAGTGGAGGTCGAACACACGCCTGACCTCTAGAGAAAACACATGGAAAGATTTTAAATGTTGTGACATGGCTCCTAAGTTTTGGGAGTGGTGCTTTGGATACCGAAGACTGTGTAATGACCCGTCCAATTGGCCCATAAATGGGGCCAGTCTTATCCATGTTGGTGTGCTAAATCTCCAGAGGTGTCAGTGGGTCTTTCCATACTGTTTAGACTAGAAAATGAAATGCACAAGGTGAAGCAGAAAATTCAATCAATGTAGCCTGAAAGCATCAGATCTACACAGTATTTAATTACAATTTAAAATGGTTAAGAGGGTAAAGAATTTCAAACTGAGTGAATCATGTCTCCAAAACAGAAAGACTAGCATGTTTAATTTTTTTCCCGGTACCCTACGACGGTTTCTGTCACATCTGTGGCATTGACCAATAGGAGCATAGAAGCTCTTCTATACACATGGTGAAACGATTGGTGCTGCTATAGGTAGAATTATGCAATGGATGAAAGGTTAATGGAGCTATAGCAACAATACTCCTGCTTTTATGGCTATGATCAAACTGTCAGTCCAAATCCGATTTTTGTGCATATCCGATTGAAATCCGATCAGATATAGCAAGTGTGAATGGCCAAAAATCACATGAAATGCGATATTCTACAAATCTGTTTCGAGCTACATTCATATGTGGTTTGAAATCCTATTCTGGAAATTCAGTCAGACATTGTTATAAGAAACATGCTGAAAGTCGCTTCAGAAACAAGGTTGTGTTGTTGCAAAGTGCAGAACGAGCAGAAAATTAAAATATAATGTTTCGAAACCGGCGGAGACAACGGCACAGACTAAAGCCGCTCATACCAGCCTCCTATGTTTCTGCCACTGTCTCAGACGACGCAGTAGTCCAGCGCGGCGGCTACACATTGTCATGTTGTAAATACGACAACATCTGTATTGCAAACCTTTTGTTTTTGTTGTTGTTGATGTTTTTTAGCCTGGCAAGCAACACCCACATCAAGATAGGTCTGGGAACTCACCATTGGCAGAGCTCAATCCGAGGGGCGGGATTAACGGTTGTCTTTCAAATTCCCTCTGCACGCAATAGGATAGCGCTACAACCAACCAGAGCATTTTCCCACCAGCGGAGCTAGTTGATAGATTAAACTTTTACCGTATCTGGTCGGCAAAACTATGAACACATCTTCCTTTTTTAAGAATGATTTTTTGTTCTTTTCTCAAAGAAAAGCTTAAGTCCAAGTCCTCCAGAGTCGCGGCCAAAGCCGATTTGAAAAGCCGCTGTTCGCCAGCAGAAGCAGCCATTCTTTTTTTTCAGGTAGCAGGGAACCGTTGCAACTCTGTTGTCATGCCCACCCGCCGACTCTATACACGATGTGATTGGCCTGACTAGAGTTTGGTTTTTCCAGCTCGAAAACCAACACAGAGTTGCTAGACCACCCTGGCTAGGGTGTGTCTAGATTTCTAGGCTAGATGTTTTTGGCATTTGCCTACCAACGCAACGTCATTGCTATAAAAACCAATGCAGATATTCCGGAAAATGAAAGAGCGGCATGACACAAAAATGAGTAACCCACTTCTAGCCAAAATAAGCTTGAATTTGCCCAAATAACTTGCGAGATGTATGATATTCCATCATGTAAGCAAAGTCAACAGCGATTACAAGGTGTTTGGTTTCATTTCTTTGACATGTTCTATGCGTAGCCTGTGCGTCTATTCTTGGGCTATGGTTAGACGTCTATTACATTTTGGATGGCTTTTAGACGTCTTTTAACGCAAAATTGTTTGCTGGGTTGTTACAGACAAAAATATTGTGTAGTCTGAACCCGAAATAAGACAGATATTTCACTATAACTAAATGTATCTTAATGGCAGGACATGTTGAGTAAATTAAACAGGATGTTTGTGAGAAAACCTGTGTGACATACATTGAAAATAAGCCTGATTTCAATGTAAATGAGAGGTCTTAGGATTCCATTCATACACTGTCATCGGTCTAATGTCTGGTGCAGAGAGATTGTGTGGCCTTCAAAGACAGCGAGTCGTTTGAAGGGTGAAAACAGTCCTCTTATTGATGTTATGGAGATTAAGGGTTACGATGCACTTTGTAGAATCAAACGTAAGCTTTAAGCATGAGTCACTAAAATCACAGGTTTACACTGCATCTATTTGTGTTGACCTATTTCTGTATTCACCTGAAAATCACCACTGCCATCTGCACAGGTCTACTGTGGACTCAGCAGGTTTACTGCCTTAGGCTGTTCAATTATGTCTGCCTTTCATCGCAAGAAAAATTAACTCATTTAACAAACACATTACAAACAAAATCTTAATCTAACATGCGCATATATTCATCTCACATTGAAATTAGAACATGCTCTCTATTTCTGCTATAAGGTGTTATCTCTGTGCTTTAAGTTTAGGTAACATCTTAATTAAAATGGCCAAATGTTGACTGATTAATCAGTATGGATTATATATAATGGTTCATTACTAGTAAAAATGTATTGCATTTCTTTGACAAACTGCTATTATACTTTGCAATGCTTTCTGAAAGAACACATTGCTTGAAATCAGGTTGACTAGCATAATCGAGTATCACTGAAAGTTACATTTTATATATTTGTCTGACACTCAATAAATTAAAGTGAAAAAAACTCAACCACTATCACCTCGAGATCTACTGCCAAATGTAGAAAGGAATAGCCCTCATAGTATTGTAAAGTGATCAGTGACAACTACTCAAATCAACCACTTAAGGGATAATGTTTTGGCACATTAGGGAAGGGGGTCAAAGGGGAATGAGGTTCTGGCCAAAAATAATCCATAATCTCCCTGAGTTTTACAGCTGCTCAGAAACCAGTAGGATTTGTTGAGGAGTGACACAATGAAATGCCCCCCCAAGTTGTCTCAATGACCATTGTGTAGTCAAACTTTGTATACTGTCAAGTCGTGCATTTAGTCTCCAAACCTAGACTTGTCTAGCAGAATATTTTTTTGTACTAACAAAATACTTTTTTTAGCAAAAGTTCTAAGTAAAGACTGTAAATATTTAGTTCTATTCAGAAACACAAATCTTTTCTTATCTCTGAAATTGGGTTTTTTATGAGCCATACAAATGCATTAAAAAGTACTATTTACATGAGAAAGTTCATTTCAGAGCCTTTGCTATCAAAGATCACTTAAAAATGACACTAATAGACATGTGCTTAAAAGCCCAATTAACTAAACAATTTACATCATTCCCTTAAAAAGTATAACAAAAGAAAGGTTTGGGTCTTGCAAAAGAGATTTCCAAATGAGGATAGGAAAGTTCTACAGAAACAATCTGGGACAATCTGTGCTTGAGTTAAACAAGCATGTTTAATCAGGACCGATCCCAGACCTCAGATTGTTGACAAGTTATTTATTTTCTTCACAGATGATGCCATGGTTTTCTGCTTATTCCACTGCAGCAAGAGTTTGCAACTGACCTGGTCAAAGACCTTGAGCAGGATTAATGAAAAATTGTCATTGTTGTTTAACAATAAATTAAGCTGGCAATGCTTATTTCAAAGATCGGGATTTAATGTCAAGGTGGTAACAGCAACCTGGCTTAAATGTACAAAAACAAGAGGAGTACAAGGTTAAGTATCAGAGTATTGAGTCACTTTTTAAACTGGGCTGTCTTAAAGCAAATTCACCAATCAGATTTATTTTCTGGCAGCAAGTGATTTCAACAACAAGGGACTTTTTCCCCCAATTGCAGAATCGGTGCCTCTTCCCAGAAGATAAGTTCTCAAGTTGTGCAAGACTAAGATTCTTGTGATGCGTATGTGAATTAGCTGGTGGTCTGGCACTGTTTCTAAACCATTGCTGTTTTCTGATCAACTGCAGTCTATGCGTTTAGGACGTTTACCCACATTTAAAAACTCAAGGCATGGATTGTTTTCCCTGTGCTTGACCTCACTGTATACAATGGAGTGTCACAAAGGAATGTGATTGGTAACAGTGTTCTCTGTCAACAGCACAGTTAGTGTGGATAAGAGTTAAAGGTCTGTGTTTGGTTAACCGTCAGCATGCAAAACAGAGCATGTTTGACAGTCGTTACACTAAAAAGGCCTTAGGGTTATTTGGTCATCAACAAATTCTTTTAACAGTAATAGTTGTGCCGTAAAATAGCCTCGTAGGGTAATTCAGCACAGCAGACCCATGTGGCGTCCTCCGAGGCCCTACACAATGCAGGGTATTACTTTTTTGAAACAATGCCTAGAGCTTCTTCGCAGTCTTTTTGTCATTTTTCTTCTTTTCTTTTTTTTGCAATATAGGACATCCTTCTCCTACACTGAACCCATATGATTTTACCTTGTCACAGTTGAGCAAGCTCACTGTACCGAGGTAACTTATCTGTCACAGGAGAGGGCACTGCATCTGCGTGTCCTCACTGTTATCAGCGGTGGCTTCCTGGTATGCGTAATGACTGTTTGCAGGCTGGGTTTGGGGGGGTTGGCTATTCTGCAGAGCAGTTCTGCTGACTGCAGTAGAGAGGAACTACCTCAGTGCGTCAGCACTCTGAAATGAATGAAGAAAAAACGAATCAATCAGAGTGACTGCAGAGAGAGAGAGAGAGAGAGAGAGAGAGAGAGAGAGAGAGAGAGAGAGAGAGAGAGAGAGAGAGAGAAGAGTCTACACACTTTCTAAACCTGATCTTTTGTGTAGCCGTCCTCACATGCGCCAGTGGCTGGGAGCACGCACTCTGTAAGATGGTAAGTCCTTTCTGAGCTTGGTGTCTGTAGGGAGACGATCTGTGTTGTAGAAGTGTGCCTGTAAAGTTTTGTGCTAGTTTGTGCCGTAGTGAGCATCTTGACTGCACTTTTTTCACACTTCAGTGACTCTTAAGGTGAAGGGTACAGGAGGCAGTCCTGCAGCATTGTCGGATTGCACTGGTATTAATTGGGATTTATGCATGCATGAAAAGTTTAACGGTCCTAGTCATTTATTTCTGTAGCTGTCCTTTTTGTGTCAGTGTCTTTCTGAGCGATGTGGTGAAAAGGACACTGTGTGCACTTGTGTCTGCGTGACAGCACTGCACTGTAGTTACTGCCGATGGAAACGTGCATGCAATCTGGTGCAAGTCACAAAACACTGAGCTCTCTCACAAACTCCATAAAGCCTAAAAATATAACTGTAAAGAATGTCTCCTTCATAATAGGAACTAGTTGGGATTTACAGTAGATAAATTGTTTTGTAAAATGCACACATTTTCTGACAGCCCTTATTCTTGTGTTCTCTATGTAGTGAAGTACCCCCCCAACCCCCCGGTGCAATAAATCAAGATGGCCTTCCTGCTTCTCTTCCTCTTGGTCCTCTCCGAGAGCCGAGCTGACAACTTTGATGAGGCATTCAGTGACCTGGAACACTACAGGACGATATACATATCAGGTAAGAGATGGGAAAAGGTGTGTTTGTGTGTGAAAGTAAATTGTAGAAAGAGTGTGTAGAGAGATAGAGAGGGGGTTGTACTGCCCATCCCCTAAATGGTGCTCCCCCTCCAGCATTTCTAAACAGGGGCACTCACCGTAATTATCTCATTGGGTGTTGGCTTAGGTGATTCAAAACCCTCTGGCTCCCATCACAGGACGCAAAGTGGCTGGAATTACTTACTACAAGTGTTAAATCATTGATTAGCTCCATATTTACTCAGGCTGAGATATGATAATAGTATCAGCCTCCCTGACCGCATATGCAAAAGTAGTATCAGCCTCCCTGACCGCATATGCAAAATAACCCAGATTAGTTTGTGTGAACAACAACATATTAAGTATAAGTATAAAAACATAATGTGTCGACAAGAAAAGATGCAATGACAAGTGATTACAACTATCTCTGTAAAATGTTGACCCAAACAACCACAACAAGTCTTGGTAGCTTGGGTTTAATTTCTATTTTGAATCATGCAAAGTAGCCACCAGTGAAATCCCATTTGTTCAAAAAACGGAAATCATGTGGCACTTACCTTCCAACATTTTTAAAGACGAAAACTTGTTGCATTGCACCTGGTTAGGGCACTGTGCCAGTGCCTGTATTTTAAAGATTGGTTGAAGTTTTGACAGAGAAGCATTCCCTTTAAGCTGAATTCTTCTGCAGTTTAGCTGCAGTGTGTCTTTGCTGACCGGATAACTTGCAGGTTTTCATCAGATCCAACAGGGTGTTGCTGAGAACTTGTTTGTGACAGTCTAACTCAAATCCTTATCTGACACCCTGTCCATGGGGAAGAGTATGGGAGAGTTTTATTTTGAGATACAAATCCCTCTAACAGTTATTTATAAATGAAAACTGTCAGGCATTTCTATAGTTATGTGCACTAAAATGGTTGCAAGAGTAGCAACACCTACTGGAGTGTCTTCATTGGAAGAGCATGCACAGTTTCTGTCATAAACATGTAGGGGAGTTTTATTCCCTAAGAAATGTAGCAAACATAATGATTCATGTATTTGCATAACCACAACAGCATGTAGCAATAAGACAAAGAGAGATTCACAATATCATCTTTGTGAAACGCTTTATTGTTATTGGACACCAACCAATGCAACAGGGACAAAAAGAATCAGAGCCATGGCTATTAAATCAGTTGCAATCTGCATTAATATTGTATATTCTTTACTTACTACTTGAATGAATATCACTTTCTTTTATTTTGGTTTTTAGAAAATGGCCCCCGACTCTCAGTTGACACAGCACAACCCAAAGTAATCTCACAACGTGGAGGCAACGCAACACTGCCATGCAAGTTCAACCGGGATCCCTCGTCTGCCCCAAATCCCAAACTGAGGATTAAATGGACTAAACTGACTTCAGACTATCTTAAGGAAATCGATGTTTTCGTAGCTTTGGGTTTTCACAAAAAGAGCTATGGTCAATTCCATGGGCGTGTGCACCTTCAGGCTGCCAGCGAGAACGATGCCTCACTGGTTATCACTGAGATCATGCTGGAGGATTATGGGAAATACAAGTGTGAAGTCATCGATGGCTTGGAGGATGATACAGCAGTTGTATCCCTTGACCTGCAAGGTAAAGCATAGATTCATGTTATCTTGCTGGTTTTTCCTACACAATCTCAAGGAAATGTTCCTCTAGCAACATTTAGGCTAGTCACACAACACCAGGTATTTAAGGTATTGTAGTTTTAGTTTTGTTTCAGAAGATTTTGTTAAGTATCACCTTGGTAAAAAGATGCTTGAAGTTGGCCAGAACCAAACAATAATTTTTAAAAAATCTTTGAAAGTTGTCATTTGGTTGTGTTAATTCAAGTATTGTACGTTATCATTAACCAAATTGTTTTCTATCTATATTCTGTACATCTTCTGCATCTTTTCAAACACGGTAACCTCTGAAGTGGCCACATTTTGTTGGTGCATGTAAAAATGTTGCTACAGCAACATTACCATTGTGACACAGGGCTGGATTTTTTGGGAATATTACACAATACTATACACAGTTTATGCAACATCCTTGGCTGTTCCTCAAGCCAATTAGATATGAGATAGCATTGTGCTGACTCTCTTCACACTGTGTGCAAGGTAAACACTATTTAATAGTCTTATAATGCAGACTAGAACAACTATTTAATCTGGGCCATCAGCAAGATCCTGACACAAGAGCTATCAGGGCCAAATAATGGGACATTTATTTGGTCCTTGCTGTCTGCATTCTTGGCATTACTTCATCTGCATGAAATAGATCAAAATTTAGACGGTCCATTTGGGAAAAAAAAACAGATTTAGCAATCAGAAATTTGATTATTGCCAGATTACACACATAATAGAAGGACTTCTATTATGAAATTACGCAATTTCATACCTTTTCTGGTCTTCGGCTTTCTACAGGCATTGTGTTTCCATATTTTCCTCGACTGGGTCGTTACAACCTGAACTTCCCTGATGCCGAGAAAGCTTGCAGAGACCAGGATGCCATTGTGGCATCTTTCGACCAGCTGTATGATGCCTGGAGAGACGGGTTGGATTGGTGCAATGCAGGGTGGCTCAGTGACGGATCGGTGCAATACCCCATCACCAAACCCAGAGAGCCATGTGGAGGCAAAAACACCATTCCCGGTGTGAGGAATTATGGGATGCGTGACAAGCAAAAAGAAAGATATGATGTCTTCTGTTTCACCTCTAACTACAAAGGTTGGTCCTTTCCAACTGTTTGATAAAAGACATTTAAAATAGGCTAGCAACTCCAAAAAATGTGAAGCAACTGATCTGATAATGTATGACAGGAAAAAACTAATTGAGTTCAGCCATGTAAAGAATCTCTAATGAAAATCATTGGCTTTGAGAATAAACACTTTCCCTTTTCTTTTTTCCAGGACGTTTCTATTATTTGATACACCCTTCCAAGCTTACATATAATGAAGCAGTGCAGGCATGTCAAAAGGATGGTGCTCAGATTGCCAAAGTCGGGCAGATGTACGCAGCATGGAAGCTGCTGGGCTACGACCGCTGCGACCCAGGCTGGCTTGCAGACGGTAGTGTACGGTACCCGATCTCAAGACCACGCAGACGGTGCAGTCCCACAGAGGCCGCCGTACGCTTCTCTGGATTCCCAGACAAGAAGCACAAACTCTACGGTGTCTACTGCTACAAGAGTGACAACTGAGCATACAAACCATACAACTCACGAACTAAATGTAATGTAAGGCGTTAGTTCGAGTGCATTAAAACTGTGACAAAGTCTCTAGATACTGTAATACAGAAGGATTTGAGGATAAAGAAAGTAACTGGTGTTTGTTTGAAGGAAAGATTCTGTATGATTAGGCACCTCAGGCGCCCTCTTCCCGCAAAATCAGGAATTCACTACAAGATGGCAACAGGACAGGAATAGTATTCATAGGATGCCACAGAAATTATAGCTAAGTGTTTCAGGTCTGAACTATCATATACAGCATTGCTGAAGGAAGAGATATTTGACAAGATTGCAGTAGAAATTCACATTGTGCTCTTCCATTTAGCATGCAGTAGTTTGAGGGATGTTCTAGAGCCGATTGACAAAAAAGCTTAAATTCTTTCAACTGATATCTTTGGGTAATTAGTTTGTCATTCGAGAACATCATATCCCATATAAATAGCATGATGAAAATATATATTTTCTGTTGATAGGAAAACAAATTCAACAAAAGTGCTAAATACCATACAGAACAGTTATGGCACAATGAACGCGATTTTTCCTTTTGCCATCCCTACAGGGTGCTAAATTGTATTATTTCTTAAAAACATACCTTTTTAAATTTAGTTCAAAAACAGTTTATGTGTGGACCAAACCATGTTGAGTCATACGTCGCATTAAGAAACAAAACATTGTTCTGTGATTTTTTTAACTATTGAAATACAAGTAGAGTGTTTATAAATGTATGTTAATTATCTTTTTCTTGAAACAATGTGTTTATAAGATGTCTTCCCTACGTCACAATGTAAGAGCTCCACTGTATCGACCTTGTCACTGTCAAACATTTTTTTGTCTCCAGGATCATGAAGAAATTTGTTGTTCATACCACAGACATCATAACAAAAACATTGTGTTTCAAAAGTAAATCAATTGTTTTTAGTATTTCTGTTCTGTTCCATTTCAGACCTGAAATTCATCAATTCATGAAACCATAGAAAACCTATCTTCAAACATAGCCCATAGCGATGGTGCCAAATGTTAATACAAATTAGATTGCTAGAGGAAGTCTGCGAAAGAAAGCACACGGCCCAGTTTCTAGCCCATGTGATGAGTAGTTTTAGTCTATGCATGTTACCGTTTACAAATAGCAAGACTGAGGTGGTCAAAAAGATGACAGTGCTAATGACCATATTGTGTTACTTAGTAAAAGAAAAACAGCACAATTCAAATGATCTTCTATTGTAGAAAAAAATAGACCTTGCAGGTAAAGGTTTACTCAAAGACGAAGCAAAAAAATAATGGCACAACAAAAAAGTGCATAGTTAGCATGTTGCATTCAGTCTTGTCTATGAAGCAGTAGACCTTCAGAAAAACATGTCAAGCCAAGGCATTTGGAAACAAACAATTAAAACAGACTGCCAAGCTAAGACAAAAAACAACTTAATATTGTTTTATTCTTGTTATCATTACTATTAGTCAACACGGCCAGTTTAGAACTACGGTCATGAGTTTTAGCCGCTACACTAAATTACCAGCTCCACAAAATATTTCTAAATATTAAAGGTTTCAAAATAATTGCATATGTATTCACATTCATTTCATTTTGTTTTGACTCTGGCAACTGTACATGTGCCTTGTTTACAAGATTTCAGAATAAATTTTAGAACGCTTAGATATGTCTTTATAGGCAGCATTAACATTTTTCACCCTTGTTTTGTGTACATAAAGTATAATTAAACGGATGATTTAACTGTATCAATGTAAAAAAAAAAAAACAAAAAAAAAACATTGAACCAAAAAAATAAACAATCAGTCAAATACATATTTGGTGTAGTTGTTTTCTCACTGCCAAAACACAAAAGAAAAGAAAAAAAATGGCAAGGAAGAGAATTCGCAAATATTTCATTATATTTGTTTTGCCAGTTCTCTCACATAATTTTTGTCACAGCTGATTGGCTCAATAAATTAATAAATTAAATAAATACGAATTAAAACCCCCAAACCATATGACAGGGATGGGGTTGGTATCTCAAAACTGTACATGTTATATTTTAATAATATTAACCTGCAAACTTTAACAACAATGGATTCATCAACATTGCCGATCGAGTCGACTATAGCACATAGCCTACAGTAAGATGGCCTAAAGGCTAAGTCATGGATATAGGCTATGCCAGGAAGCTTGTTATGGGTCTTTAACTAAAGATAGTTGTGGTAACTGTGTATTTTCACTTTAGTTTTTTTCAGGTCAGGTGTCAATTAAACTGAAACCATATACATATAGCCAAAGTCACTCAGAAAACACAAATGGAATGACAAATTTGGGGCCCGAGCACCGATGCTGAGGAGGACCCTCTTGGAATTGCTCCATTATCAGATGTAGGCTAATCTCAAAAGAACATTGAACAGTGTTTATGTTTAACCATCCACATCCTTACCTTGTCAACGTTACCAAGTCGGTTAAGACGTCCAGAAGAAAGTCGTCAAAAGTGTGTTCATTCCCGTCACACGTCAACTTCAAGATGGCGAGGGAAAATCTCCGTTACCGTTACATCGCCCTCTTTTGATCAACATCAGCCATAACAACTTTCTATCACAATTAACGTGGGATTTTTATGAAATGACGCAATCAAACTCACGGTTTAAACGTGTTCATAATATACTAATAGCGCTTTATTATTTAAAATCTCACAGTTCATTCATTGTTATAGGCCTAGGCCTATGTATATTCAGCAATAAATTAAACTTCTATGGCTTCTTGTAACATTTGTAATAATGTTTGACAAAACTGCTAGTTCATTCAACCACACATACAGTATTCATATTTTCATATTTTACCATGACATTAATTTAAAAATGTAAAAAAAATGATTACAAACCCACATATTAAAAAAAAACTCAAATATATATTTTGACTCCATATGAGAATATGATTATGAGTGTACAATAGTTTGGTGTTATCGGAGTAATCCTCACAACTAGAGAGGATGCTGCCGAGGAAGATGACGATGAAGATTTGTTTTCCAGTCATGAGTTGCAGTCCTTTCAGCATTGTTTGTCCTCCAGCCCCGTGACATCCCTTTTGAACCCCCCTCACCACAATGTGAAACAATATAATGCCTATTGTTCTTTTACTCTTCGTACATGCGTACTGTAATTGTTTTGTTTATACTCTGCTCGTACCATAGTGCTCTTTTATTGAGCCAGAGAGAAAAGGAAATCCCGTTCTTCGTAAGCAAAGGTTACGGATGACTTAAAAAAAAATTACAGTCACCATTCACAGCTGTTTTTACTTGTTCATTATCTCTACTATATACATTTCAACCAGAGACCCCCCTCCCCATGTCAAAACATTAAGACATTATTACAATATGCGATGTACACTATTGCATAGTCAAAGATAAAGTACACTCTCAGTGGGTGTGATGGTGTTTTTTGCAGTCCCTCAGGGTAATTCACTTCAGCTCTAAAACATTCATCAGGCACATAGTTTGGCTTCGCCCCTTTCGACTGACGACCTTTCTCTGTGGATGTGAAGCATCTGTAGCTCTGGATGGAGATCAGTGTATGGAGTCCTCAGTTGTTTGTTTTAACCAGCGATGATGGTACTCCGCCGACTCACTGTAGCGTCTCTTACTGTTGTTGTAATAGTTATTGTTTTGATATTTGTGTGCATACGTCTTCTGGTAGGTAGATGCTGCAGATTAAAAGGCAAAGATATGTTAACTTTTACCCCAAAATGACAATTTTGTCATTATTCACTCGAAAGAAAAATTATTGCAAAATGTCTTAAGTGAGACATTCATTTGATATGAAGGTTTTAATTTTTTTAATAATCACTTAAATAGCAAAAATGCTTTTGTGTGACTTCAGAAAACCTAAAATAGAACACTTTCTATTTTTTTTTTTTAAAGGGGAAAAGAGCACTTTAATTTTCAATAATCAATTAAATCATTTAAAAAAAATCATTAAAAATTGTTTCAGTTAATAAAAAAATAAAAAACGTAGATGAAAAACATAAACTTAAAAACCTAAAATGTACTTTTAAATTGTGGTCGGTCACTGATTCCAAGTTACAAGACAAAACTTTTAGTTAGTAACATAATCCATTACATTCCACATTTAAGGTAATATGATCATCTGACTACTTTTAGATTACTTTTGACCTGAATGAATGGCGATATATATATATATATATATGAACCATATATATATGGTGCTTGGCAGTAACTGATTACATGTAATCTAACGTAATATAAGTTTAAACACTAGTAAATGTGACCAAAAAAAATGACTGAAACTTAAAATTAAATGAAAACTGAAAATATAAAAATAAAAACAAATTCAAAACTTTAATAATATATAAATAATACTAAAACATCACTATAATCAGAAACTTACGATTCAAGCATGTGATTTTGGGCTTGTCCCAGTGGCCATCTTCTTGGCATCTGATAGTAGGAACGTGTCTTTGGATGAAGCCGTCCTTGCAGTGGTACCTGACCAGAGAGTTGATTTCATAGCGCGGCTTCATGCTCCCATAGATATGGGCGTCTTTTATGACAGGGGGCTGACCACAGGACACTGTGACAGAGGAAAAAGAAGGTCAAAGACAATGAACTCACAGTAAGCAACACTGCAGACTAGAGGAGGTCTCACCGGTGCCCTTCTTGCAGGTGAAGGTCAGGTGATAATTGCACGGCACATCATTCCACTGGCCGTTCTCATGCCAGATCATCACCACGCAGTCCTCGCCCGTGGAGAAGAAGCTGTCCGGCTGACCCTCTCTCCAGTTCTCAAATTGCTAGTGCACAGGAACACAAGTAGAGTGTGTTATTCTATTCGTGCACCACTGCATGTGCCCACACGAGGGTGCAAAAATCCCATGTAAGAATCAAAATAGAATGAATTTTTTACACATCTGGAAGGGCTACATGGGACTTTCCTTGATCAAATGGGGAAAAGGGATTATGCGTTATTCAAACAAAATGTACTGCTGCATTCAATTTGCATGGGTTGAACACAAACACACAAGCCCCATTTCATGCATGTAAAAAACACCCAATAAATAACAGGATGACATTACAAAGATTTATATTCATAATATATATATATATGCATTTAAATGCATAGATACACACAAACACATTGTCATGTTTCATGGGGACTTTCCATAGACATAGGGATTTTTATTCTGTATAAACTGTATAATATATTCTACCCTCAAACCCTAAAATTTGCATTTTCAAACAACATCACTTAATATGATTTATATGTTGTTTTCCTCATGGGGGACCAAAAAATTTAACCGCACGCCACGGACAAGGATTTTGGATATTGCGATCTTTGTCAGCACATTTTGTAACATAGGGTTTGCCAGCTTTTATGTTGTAATGACTTTCAGTCACAATAACATAATACTTAATATAAAATGAAAAAGCTACTACTATTTTTGCAGTGTGTAGTATGTGTCCACCTTATTATTAATGTAAGAGCAGGTACAGCAATTATTATCGTAATCATAAACAAAAAGTTTGACTGTTTGACTGAACTTTTGATATTCTTCCATTGCATTAATAAATCAAAAGTTTCACACATTTACAGGAAATAGCTTACTTCTGTGTTGCAAAATAAGACGTATGTATATACTGTAGACAGTATGCAAATTCTCGGTATGCATGGAATACCTAGATAACATAGAAATTAGCCAAAATATGCGTTATACAACCAAAGCACACTAATGTATGTAGAATACTGTAACCCACAATGCAATGCACTCTTCCTATTTTTCAGCATGACAAATTAACTACAAACAACATCAACATTTTTAAAACCTACAACAATTTAATGAATTGTCAAAAGTCAAAACATTCTTAAAACGTAAAACACCCATATTTTTAAGATGATAACATGGAACTTTAAACTTTTGCAAAATGTGCAGTTTATTTTATTTTACTTTATTTTAAGGTGTCATTGTTACAGTGTAACTATATATTTAAGTACTGAGTAATATTAAGCAACTACATGTACTTACCATAGGGTTAGGGTAGGATTAGGATTTGGTTGAGGGTTAGTTGCATGTAATTATGCATAATTTACTGTTATTACTATGGTAAGTACATGTAACATATTTAACAAGGACACTGTAAAAATAAAGTATTACCGGTATTTTAAATTGATTAAGTGCGGTACTCATCTTTTTTACCGCTTCTGTTACCACACAGGATGATAGAAATGCTAAAGCAAGAACTTTCCCGTTAGCATTAGCATTAGCATCATCTCATGGTTTATGGAAGAGAAACAGTTGCACTTGGGTGGCACATTTTTATACTGCGTTTTTAAAGTCTGTGTTTTCACTAAGTTTAGGATCAAACAACCTCATTTAATCATTGTCAAAAAAACTAAAACAAAACAAGAATGACTCTGCAATCCTGGACACCTGGAACATAGAAGTGCATCTTATAAACAGACATTATTAGGATTAAAATAATGAATCCCATCTTACCATAGGGTGTCCATCAGTCCAGCGGAAATCATTGTTAAACATTTTATCATTCAGCCCGATCCACTGATAGTCATGGCCCAAACCTACAAGACAATTACACATCTCTGTCAAGTCCATACAAACAATCATATAACTTTAGAAGACTTAAGATTTAGTGCACAAGTTGTATAGATTTCTGTTTTATGCTACTGGTCATCGGTTTCATTCTGTTGCTATTGGTGGGAAAATGGATCGTTCCCGCTTCAAACTGCTGTGTCAGACTGGTCGGGAAACTCAAACAAACAGAGCAATGTTTTGATAGCACCACATGCTTATAAATTTGGGGACAATCCCACTTATAGTTGTCTCTGCATATTAAACTAGGAAATGAGAACATATTTTAACATAGAATCTTTAAGCTACTAATCTTTTTGTGCGAGGGCCTTTGCAAACTTCTTTGACATCTTTAATAGACTACCTGGCTGAAGTGAAAATAGCAGGAAATCAGTTAAACCAAACCACACATCAAATGACAAACAAATGTAGAACAAATCGTTTCTGTGCCCGGAGCAGCCAAGATGAAGTTTGTTTAGTTTGGAGTCAACAGCGTGGTCAAGCACTTTTAATATGACATATGCTTTGTTTAATCATTGCAGGATCACCTGGTCCTGAATATGGAGTCCTGACATGGAAAATGCCTGACACTCAAGAAATTTTCACATTTTATTCTATGACATAAAATACAGTAATAATACCCCCTTCGGATTTTTTAAAGCTTTTTCTTGGCATGAAAAAGCTGGTTGCTAACAAGTGGCTAAATGGGACTACAGAGGTTGCCTGGGACATTAAACCTCATCACAGCGAACTCATTACTCACTAGTCCACTTTCACAGCCTCGTTGTGTTTATAATCACACTCTTGCAATATATTTTAACTCAAACTTTCAGGGAAAATGTTTTTACTTAAAGACATAAGTGTTGGCGAATTTTTGGGTTGGCCTATACAAAAATTCATCATCATCACTGCAGCTCTCTATATACAATACTAAAAGAGTTAGGAAATAAAAGAGTTAAGGGTTTGGTCAAGCCCTATGCAACTATCAAGGCAGTACGGATGTCTGCTTTGGCAAATAGCATTTGTAAATTCAATAGCACAGCACACAGTTCATGAAAAAGAACTTACGATTTACAAAGAGCTGCTCCTCGTGGGACAGGACGCTGGTGAGGTGACCGCCCTGCAGACGACACTCTCTTTCCGCTGCTTCCCATGTCCGTCGGTGTGTGAAGTATTTATAGCAGTGGCTCTGAAACTTGTGCCAGCCAAAGTCACAAACCTCTGTATCTGAAAGTTTGAATAACAGACATTTAATCATGAGAAACAGAGGAAAAGAAACCTAAAAATGAGTAAAACAGACAATACATATTGGAGGGCTTCCATAATATCATCCATATCAATGCACCCCTATTCAAATTGCAAATGCTTTTGTAATTCATTATGCAGCTACAGCAAGCATCATAGTGCCCATAGTTTATCAAAGAAAAGACGTCTCATGATAGCCATTTTCTTTAGCATTAGCCATGAACAAGCCTGTCTTTCAGATCATGTATGGTTATGGTGCAGAATGGACACACAGCACTGCATCTGTTTTGAGAACTGCCATCAACTGGGTTAACCTAGTGCAAAGCACTTTTTATTCTATGCCGTACAATGGAGATCGTCAACATTTTACTTGGACTGAAACCCCCTAATGACCGCAGCGCTCAGTGTGAAAGCTAAATGCAAACAATGACATCTAATGAGGCTGGAAAGAAAACTAGTAAATGAGGCCAAGTAAATCATCTCAGATGCACGGCCCATAGTGCTGTTTTCTTTAACTGATTACACACCATTAGAAGCTCACTTCATCCTTTGCCTTGAATGTCCAAACTGCTGTCATAGCATAGTACATTAGAAAATCTATTATAATATACAAATCTCAAATTTACTTGAAAATGTATATTGTCCCTCCAGTTTCAGTTGTGGATTTTAAATTGCCTACTTATTTCGGGAGACCTACAGTAGAACTAATACAGACAATGGATCAAATCAGGACAAATACTGTAACCACCAGTCAGTAACGTTAACTAGAAACTCATGCATGCAACGTTGGCTCTTTAGGGGCTTTCACTCCAGAGGAACCTTTTCATAGTTCCTAGAACTATTGGCGGAAGTACCCGGATTTTGGCGTGTTCGCACCAAGCGTGCCGCACAAGCCCTCAAAAGTGAAGCCAAAACGTCTCGATCGCCCCCCAGAGGCCGGTCCTAGTATAGGTCAGAAACCCAGCCTCCCTATGTTATTCAATGGGACGTGAGACCAACTAAACAATTAAATTACACTTCACATATCTTTTTTCCAAAGATAGTTTCTGTTATTTACTGTAGTTTCTATCACGTTGATCTAATTTCAAGTGTTTGTTTTTAAAATAAGTTTGTTTTTAGTTAGTTATTTGATGCTATAAAAACGGTGCTGTGACATCATGATTGACAGGTTCTCTGTCTTTTAGTTCTAGGAACTCATTTAGGAGGAACTAATTTAGCTCTTACTTCAGAGTAGGGTCTAAACCAGCACTATAGGAACTACCAGTGACGTTAGTGTACGCTGATTGTCCGAGGACCCGGACCAGCCATTTAAAAAAAAAATTATAGCCTATATTTTACTCCAGAAACTAACTCTACAAACTTGGAAAACAGTGATAGATGGGCCTGGCCTCTTAACCTTTACTCTAAGGAGAAGATCCAACGCAACTTTGAGGGGACCAAGGCAAAAACGATTATGTATTTCTGCTCAGCAACACTGGACATCAACCACATGGCATACGCTAATACCTTTTCATATAATGTCTACTTTATAACAGTTCTATCTAATAACGTATTAGACAGATCGTAAACTAATGAACACGGAGAATGCGAGCACTGTGTGCTAAGGCTCTGGCGTTCTCAGTGTCGTCAAAATAAAGGTCTGCTGCGCAGTCAAAATAAAAGTCACAACAACAAGCGTGGCTTACGTCACTTCAGAGTTCCTACTGGCGGTGCGAACGCAAACAGGAAAATGTTCCTAAGGGAACCATTAGTTTTCGTGGAACCACCCTGGTGCCTAGTTCCTGGAAAAAATTGAGTGCTTTTGTACTTTTTCATGGCTAGGCATCTTGGTCACAACAAGGACTCTTTTTTTCCCCCAAAGTTCTGTCAAATGCTACAGTATTTAAAATTTTGGCTAAAATATTGCATTTATACCAATATCACAAAGTTTAATGCAGCAGCTATGAATTAATTGTTTTCAACTGTCAACAAAGGTCCAAATTCAGCTTCCCTTATTAAACAGAACTGTATTTAAAAAAGTGTCTTTTTTTATATTGCATGGAACGCAAGAGTTCGGCTTTTTAAGATCTCCCCTAATCTTTAGCTAAAAAGCCTGAGAAAACAGATGTCCTCAGAGGTGATGTGTTTGCATGGAGAAGATTAGCTCTGCTGACTAATGGCAGCAATATTTTGTATGAAGCTGGAACCAATCCATTGGGGGACCAACGCCCAACACGACCGCCAAGCCTGTGCAAGTGAGCGTAAATGTCAAGTCCTGAGAAGGTTAATAGCTCTCTTCAAAGTTAAGACATACTCTCATTCATAAGTTGACTGATTATTTTCATAGTGTAAAGCTAAAGGGATAGCCCTACAAGACTTAGGGGGGTGTTTGAAGGTTTCTATACTGTGGCTTGTCCCCAACATAACTCAAAGGGGTCTCCATGAGCCTCTTGGACAAACAGTGATTCATTAAACGATTCCAGCTGCTTTTGCAGTACAGCAGAGCCATATGCCAATTGCAATCGCCTTGCCAGAATCCTAAGGGGGTCTCACCTTTAAGTGAGGGAACAGCAAAGAAGGGCCAAGAAACCCTTGTCCCAACCCTGCTTCATGTCATTGAAGGAGAATGGCTTGATTTCATCATCCTCGAACATTAAACACTGTCCACAGCCACGTTAAATAGAGATTCAATATTTTCTTTTTTTCCTCAGAGTTGTTTGTCATAGTGAAAACCACAACAGACACTCCAAAAGGGATGTTCTCATATTTGAAGTGCTTCACTGAACATTTTGATGGGTAATGGGAACTAACTCTAAAAAGGCTCTCACTGCACGCCAACAAGACACTCTTTGTATGTCAAAGTGATTTGTACCACTACTTAATACATTTTATCTTCATTTCATGCATATCAATACCTAACCCCTTGTCAGAACAATGCCAAACCAATGGCCAGACTAAATTATCAGCATACCAGCAGATTTAGCACCTACAGATAAAATGCTTTGTTACCCCTTCAAGCCTCATGTGATGGTTTAGAGGCAACATGTCATGAAGACCTGGTATCACACACAATAAGGTTTTATTATACTAACATTAGTTAAATCAATGACACAAAAGAAGAATAAACAACGAAAAATACTTTTAAAGCATCGTTTAAACTTGGTTATAGTTAATTTCTACATACAGTATAATGTTATTCACACTTCACCGACAGATGCTGATGAACGCAGGCAATATATATTCCACAACTTTACAAACACCGATTCAACAATCTGAGAAAACAAGCACCGACTAATGGCAACAGAAGCCGGCACTGATCCGACAATACCAGATGAACTTGTCTGTTGTAGTTGGTTAGCGTCTGTCAGTGCCATGGCCTTAAAATATTCAGGTATGTATGGCTTCAGTGTAGATCTAAGTCATAGCAAAAACTGCTTATAATATTGGTAAAGAACTTAAATAATTAAAGGATTAAAAAGGGATTTAAGGGAATAAAGAAGAAATAAGAACACTAAAATAAGTTATAGGTCTAATTATATCCAATATAGTTGTGAAGTAAGTCATTTAAACAAAAATTATATTTTATTTAAAAATATGCACTTGTTTGTATGTCTAATGTGTAAAAAAAAAGTTTCTTGTTTCGTCACTTGATTGAATATTTTCAATTACAAATGGCAAAATCACACAAAAAAAGTTGTGTAGTTTGCATCACTGTATGTTACTGTTGGTCGTTAAACATATCCATCGTAAAATATTTGTCAAATGTTAAATGTTTAGCTACTTATATCTTACCACCCATGCACTTTTTTACTGTAAAAACAAAAAGCGTCACGTTGGAACACTCGTCTTCAGTGAACATTAAGCCCTGCCTTCTTTGATCTGATTGGCCACCATTTTGACATTGACGAGCGCTGTTAGACCGCTGAGACAGACCAGCCTAAAAATTAGCATTTTTAAACTTTCTGCCATCCTAACAATAAACAGAGCAGTGCGTAACGGAGAGCAGCATCAAATAATAATTTGGCCATTTCCAGTTATTGGGTGGGACTTGTCCCCCTCAATGCCTATGGTGGTTACACCTTGCGCTGAAATATACCACATTATGAAGTTCAGTGCATTGCAAACGTCATTTCATTCAGGCTTTAATTAGTTTCCGAAGCCTTCTAAAAGTCACAGTCTAACCTTGGGACCTACCAAGTCATGCTTTTGTGGTGGACAAGAATGACGAGGCGACCAAAGGAAAATGCCCTCATCATTTACCTAGCCACTCTAATGTGCCTGGGACCATGCCAAGTAAGGCAGTTGGCTCAGAAAAGGCTCAGCGAATTGCTCATTTGTGAGAAGTGTGGTGGGAGTAAAGGACAAGGCTGTACTGTCGCTGACTGGCTGACCTTTTCTCTGAGCCCTATTGTTGGGACAAATCTGCTTTCATCCCGCTGGACACCATACCGCAGACCTTCTGGAGGATCAGGCCTGCCAGATGTGATGAACTGTGTGGTTTGGTTTGTCCATTGCTAACAGTTTGGACTTACCACCATAAACAATTCGCTTCAGTGGAATTATTAAACAGACACTATTCACTATTTAGAAAATAGCCACAAAAATCTTAACATATTCCATTCACCAGCTCCTACAAATATAAAACGAGTTATAGAAATATTTCACTTATTGGAAACCTGGCTGGCACTCATCATGTGTAATTATAATGTTTCAGGAATAAACCATAACATTTATACATTAGGCATTGTGTGTTAGCATGAAAATGATGTGATTGAATCGCATAGGAACTTAGCATGCCACAGATACAGTCCACATTTAGTTGCAAAAACACAAAACAATTACCTTTAAGAAATTATTATATTAGCCTAATTAAAACAATTGTATAGCATCATGTTTTTATACCTTGCTCACAGTGGGCTCCTGAATAGCTGGGCAGACAGACACAACTGAAAGAGTTTAACCCATCAATGCATGTAGCTCCATTGCGACAAGGGTTCGACTGGCATTCATCAATGTCTACAAGAATTAGGATATGAAAATATATTACTTTTCTTACAGAAACTCAAAAAAAGTTAATTAAAAGCGAATAAACTGAAAGAATTAAAGGGTTCAAACCATTTTCACAATGTTCCCCACTGAATCCAGGCATGCAGACACAAATGTTTCCTTTTCCATTAGAATAGCATGTTCCATCATTTTCACACACACTGACAGAGCAAAGTGTGAGACCTGAAATAACAAGTACACATCAAATAGTATATGGACATATCCATTATGAACAAATTAACTACGAAGCAATTAAAGTAATTCCATTAGTTGTAAACCTCAAGATAGGAATTTTGGAAATTACCTATTCACCACTATACAAGATAAGCAAGAGTTACAAAAATATACATATATATTATGTGAAACTGTACCTTGCAAATCCAGCATATCATGGCTCTCAACGGTGTAGCTGGATTCCGTCCAGACCTCTGGTTTTCTTGTGGTTAACTCTTCCCTGGAAGGTGGTTGTCCTTCAACAATTGAGGGACCTGCCAGATCTTCATAATCTGGGGCATTTGCTTCAAATGCCACAGTACTTGTGGCTTCGGTAGTGGTGAGAATGTCTTCTGTAGCAGAAGTAGTGCCTCTATCCGAGACCTGAACTGGGTCTTGCTCATTTAATTCTGTAGCAACACTGGTGGAGGGACGACTAGAAACTGGAGTAGATGAAGTGAGAGGCTTCTCCGTTGAGAATCCAGGTGGAGAATGTGATATTTCTTGTGTTGTCTCCTCTGAAGTTTCAGGTGTCTGCACTGAGGTGGTTGTGTCTTCTGAAGATGCTTTTTGGATTAAAACTTGATTTCCAAGATTTTCTTGGGAGGAAGACATTACTGCTCTAAGACCATCAGTGGGTAGAATGGTGGTCTCTGAACTTTGGGTTGTGAATTTTGTTTGAGTTTGGACACTGGTAAAACTCAATGGTGTTGTGTCTTCTGCAGAACCTTGATTTCCAAGATTTTCTTGGGAGGAAGACATTACTGCTCTAAGACCATCACTGGGCAGAATGGTGGTCTCTGAACTTTGGGTTGTGAATTTTGTTTGAGTTTGGACACTGGTAAAACTCAATGGTGTTGTGTCTTCTGCAGAACCTTCAAATACTTTAGCATTTGAAGTAGTCATTTCTTCTGTTTGTTGAATGAGAAGGGATGGAACAATAGTTGTAGTGAAAGGTTGATTTGAGAATGCTTCAGTTGGCTGATCACCAGAGCTGATGTCATCAGAGAATGTGAAGATCGTGTTAACACCTTTTTCAATCTCAGGGACCAACAAGGGACTCTCAGTTGTTCTTCTGTTTTGGTCTTTCTCAGAATGTTTAATATAAGCAGTGCTTTCCTTTGAGATTGCCCCTGTTTGAAAAGTTGAGACCACCTGACTCGTAGGCTCTGTATTGGACAAAGCCAAACTAGCAGGTTGCCTTGGCTCTTTGGGATGAGCACCTAAGGAACTTATAGAGCTGTGAGAAGAAACAGTGAAAGATGGAGATAAAGTTGAATGTTTTGGTTCTTCTGCTGAATATATATCTTGTCCCGAGCCTTCTTCTTCAGCGGAGGTGGAGCCCTCAAAATCTTCTGTTTCTCGCTTCATTTCATTTTCTACAGTTCTGGATTCTGGAGTTGTAACAAATGGTCCTTTGGTGGAACAATCCACCCCAAATGTCTGTGTAGTCTTCTCTGTTTCCGCTATTTCAGTCTCATCAGTAACTACCATATCCGGGTCATTAGATGCCGTTGTTGGCAGCGTGTCATCTGCAGAACCTTCCAATGGTGTCAATTCCTCTTCATCATCTGTTGGGCGCATCCCAGAACCTTCTTCGAACTTCGGAATGCTAAATGATATGGCTTGTGAGGTCATCTTCTGGCTTGGAGACTTAGTTGTAAACTTGGGAAACTCTGTCGTGGTTATACTTCCCGAGGTCTTTGTTGTGAAATGGGGCTCAATTGGGGTTCTCGTCGTTGAGCCAAATTCATTTGTCTCAGGGGAAGAAGTGATGCCTTCAGCCTCCGCCATCAGTATTTCTATCTCATCATCAGGGATGGTTTCTTCTGTTGGTGGGATAGCAGTGTCAAACTGGTCTCCTCTGGCCTCCTGAGTTTGGTCAGTGTCTGGTTTCAGAGTCAACTCGTGCTTTCCATTAATGAAACTTAGTTCTGGGGTGATGGTAACAGAAGCCGAGGGATATATATCAAGGTCTCCACTGCCCAAAGGTGGCTCGTTTTCACCAGGTAGGGCTTGAGTGTTGTGCCCAAGGAATTTCAGAACAGCATCAACTGCAAACAAAAAGGAAAAGACATTACACAAGTGTTTTCTAAGCGAATTAGTTTAAAGTTGATACTGATTTAGCCAACAGCTTTTTTCAGCTTTTAAGTGAAGTGACGTGAAGGCCAAAGTATGGCAACTCATACTCAGAATTTGTCCTCTGCATCCAAGTTAGTGCACACTCATTAGGAGCAGTGAGTAGTGAACACACACACACACACACACACACACACAGCTGTGTTTTTGTGATATATGAGGACATTCCATAGGCGTAATGACTTTTATACTGGACAAACTGTATATTCTATCCCCCTACACTGCCCCTATCCCTAAACCTACCCATCACAGGAGACATGCTGCATTTTTACATTAAAAAAACACATT
Organism: Tiaroga cobitis; assembly: GCA_030578255.1. NCBI lineage: Eukaryota > Metazoa > Chordata > Actinopteri > Cypriniformes > Leuciscidae > Tiaroga > Tiaroga cobitis. Next base: position 33,917,459 of record CM060600.1, on the reverse strand, counting down.
GTTTTTTATGTTTTTTAAGCTATTTGAAATATGAGGACTCATGCAATGTCCTCATATATCACGTGTAAGTTGTAATACCAGTGTAATATGCATGTCATTATACACATTTGTGTCCTCATATATCACAAAAACAAAAGCACACACACACACACACACACACACACACACACACACACCAAGGCAGTGGGCAGCCATTCACTGTCGCGCCTGGGGAGCAATTGGAGGTTAGATGCCTTGCTCAAGGGCACCTCAGTCGTTTCCTGGCGATATTGAGTCCGACGCTCTAACCATTATGCCACCCCCCCCCAGATCATCTATGATGATCTACTGTAAAATCTGCTTCCATATTCAGTTTCAACTTTATGTTTCCAAGTTACTTTACAGACATCTTAGAAACTGGCACTGCATGTACAGTATATTCCACTTAAAAGCTAGAGTCTCACTTGATGCAAATAAATGCTCAAGCCAATTATGATTTTGGCCGTCAAGATATGACTTATTATTGTTCCTAAATAAGAAGCTCTACTTAAATACGGTAGAATGAATTGCCCAATGAACCCTAGAATGAACCCTAAAGTCACTATATTGCAAAATCACAAGGCCCTTTTCTTGTTCAAAATTAAACAAAGTGATTCCAGCTACTGTTATATTACAAATTAAACTGGGTGAAATATAGACAGAAATTTGACTTCATCCTGAAAGGCCTCAACATACATATATAAAACTTTCCTTTGATGGTCATACCAGCAGCCATACACGGTAACCTGATCTGTAGACTGGACGAGGTAAGGGAAAGTAATTAGCTTGCGTTGATTACTTTGCTGATTGATGTTTTAAGGGGCTTTGCCATTTAACCCAAGAGACATTTGTCTGTGGCTTTGAGAGCTACTCTTTCTCACACTCAACACCTCTTTCTCTCTCTGATGTTTTACTAGAGTAGATGCCCCTTTAACAATCTCAAATGGTATAAATGGTTCGACTGATTAATGTCGACCCACAGGACCTACAAAACAGGAACACTGGCTACAGTTCATTTACATATGTTTATCAACCTCATCACTCTTTCCAGCAACACTGGAAGTCAATTAAGGTCATGGGAAGGCATGGAAGAACTGTTTCCCCTTCCCCTATTTACACATGTAGGCAGCACCACTGTTTTAGCTTTACTTGTGGATGAGGTAAAGATTAAACACAAACCAACTACTAAAGCAACTGCATAAAGTTGCATAAGTCCAGATGTTGTTTGTGAGACAACAGTAGGCGTCGCGACAGAGCCAAATGTGTCCTCTCTCTAGCCAAGATCTACATTCATTTTGCATCTCAATGTTTCCTAATTTACAACATGCTGCTTTGGACTAGCAACAATCAGATAAAAACACTGCTGCACCAATATATGAAAGGATAAGCAAAATTGGTTCATGTGAACAGGAAGTCAATGTATTGAATGATCATTCTTTCTCTGGTAAAATTAGATTCAATAAGATTTTTTTTTTATGCATGGACGAAATTTTATATAAAGAGTAGTCTAAAAACTTCCATCTGACCTACCTGACTGATTTTGGCCCGTAATGTTGACTATAAGCATATTGATGTCTAGTGAAAAGTCGACGTCCTTCATGGATTCAATCTGCTGGCTGCGCACAACCTCTTCACTTAAATGCGGGGTTATCATGGTGGACTCAGCAACGGCCGAACCTTCTTCGGTCGTGTTTGCAGTGGTTTCGTTCTCTTTGTATACAATTTTTGGCTTGTCTGAGTCTCCTTGGAAGGTCGTAACAAACACGTGCGAAGTAGGAATCACACTCTCGCGAGTATCCGTGTCACCACTGATGCTACCCTCAGTACCACTATATTCCCCATGCGGAGTATCCAACACAGGGTGGCTGCTCCCTGCGGTGGGCTGACCGGGTAGCTGGATAGAGAAAAAGGAATCTGGATAATAGGACATTTCAGTTGAGGTGGGGACTTGCTGAGAAGGAGAGTATGTTTTTGCACCAGGGGGTTCTACTTGCACCAATGAGCTGTCCTTGTCTTCATAGTCATTAAATGTGGTTGGGGTTGCCATATCTGAAATTGTATCGGCTTCAGTTGGTACAACAACTGTGGCTTTAGCAGAAGGATATGCTTCAGGAGTGGCTCTTTCGCGTGGAGCCATGCTTGCAGAAAACATGGATGGTGGTTCTTCTGTGGTGCCGTGGGGTGGTGTAGAAGACATTGCTTTAAGGGAAGAGACTTGAAGGCTGTCCGAGAGAATTGGAGATGTTGCAGGTCCAGCTGTGGGTACAGTCATGGGCAAGGTCGTGGGTACAGTCGTGGGATCCCATCCTGAGAACAGAACAGAGAGAAGAGGAAAGATGTAATTTTGACAAAGCATTTTGAAAATACCTTTAAAGGTGAGGTGTGTAATTTTGGTGCCCCCTATAATGGCACCGAATTAAATTACAAAAAGAAGGGCTTGTTTCAAAAACATTTTTCCAAACACTTGCCCATCTTCCATTGTTTAGCTAGTCCGTCCATATTCACGGCATTTATTGACAACAGCTGACAACTAAGACTGCCCAAACAAACAGAGAAATGTTGAATGTTGTGCCACAGTGCCAACCTACAAATGGATTTTTTACAGTATATTTGTCTATATTAAATCAATCTATTAACACTGACCAAGTATGTACAATCACTGTCAAGATATTTTTAAACATTTCTAAAAACAGGACTAACAGCAGAATCATCTAAGCATGAAAGGACTTTTTGGCAAATAAAGAGTTATTTTGGGAAAATTACTTGCTATGACAGGGTAGAATTTGACAGTTTATATTTATTTTGAAATTATAGCTTCCTTTCCAGAATGTTTTTGGCTAGGTTGCATATTGCCTAACCACTTATTTTAACTCTGACCAATAGGTAAATAGTCTTGAATAACTGCAGTTGGAATGCTTTATAATATAAGTGCCAAAGTGGTTTCATTTTTCACAATAGATTCATCAAACCGTACCACTGCTCTCTACGTGCATGCTAACTCAGACACGCTTTCACAGACCTAAATAAAAAAGGGTAAATGTGTCTAAGTTAACTACACTATAATGTTCACTCCTGTCTGTTCATACACATATAACTGTGAGCTCATGACATGTTGGCAGGCCTCCAAAGTTTTTTAACTTAGACTGTAAAAATGTTCATGCTTAGCAAGAGGTTTACACAGCGAGGCAACCCCATTCATGACAACATGTGTTGCAGTGGCCCATCTGGCCGTATATAGGGGAATACAGAGGGGGTCCAAAAGTCTGAAAGTACAAGCAAAGTCCTTTTAGGCAAGTCATGCCACTCGGCCGCCATCTTGGCAACGCCTCCGGGCAGCTATTTCGGACTAACAAGACCAGGCTCCTATCTAAATGAATGGGCAGAGACTCAGAACTGCACTTTCACTGGTCACCGGGACATAAAACTGCATGTATACAAACACTAATAAAATATGATAAAATTCGCTGAAAAAGTTTGATGACTTTGCCCCAAAATAAGGTTTAAAACGCCTTTTTCCCCACAGGTTATACTTTCACTGCGCATGCGCAAGGGTTCTCTCGCTCTCTGTCGTGCGCGCGCTACTGCTCGCTCGCTCTAGATTCCGGGAGATTTGAACTAATTTGCGGTCATCAGGGAGCCGCTATCAATCTGCGGGAGACTCCCGGAACTTCCGCGAGACTTGGGATGTCTGGTATTTACACAACTAACACATATCAAATCTGCCGCCTTTTCAAACAGTAACATATTTGCCGCTGTCGCAAACCTCAACTGTGCGCATGCGTCGGTGGAACCAGACGATAGGCTTAAATGTTTTCCGGCTTGACTGTTAAAAGCAGACGATTGGCTTTCCAGCGGGAGGGGCGGGGCATGTGCATACAACCGCCATCTTTGGCGTTATGGGTTTTCCCCATAGACATCATATAGAGACTAGATGCCCTATTGGCCGCTGTGGCGCAAGAAATGCGGCCGCCATCTTAAACCGGTCATACTCCTATTTGCGTTGCATAGCAGCAGTAGATGCCAGAGCACTGTGCAGCATATTCCTGCTCAAATCGGCGGACCATCACTCGGGGATTACTTTTCACAAGTAAGATTTAACATTTAACATTACTGTACTATTGTTTGTATTTAGTGAGTAAAATATTCAATGTGTCCTGTATCGTAGCTACGTGTATGACCTTTGCAGCAAAAAACCTGCGTGAAAATCAGTTCGGTATTCAGTGAGATATGATTAATTAAATGCGCTGACAGCTCATTGCACCTGCCAAACAGATTACACTGAGCGGAGCGGGTGACCGGTTTAAGATGGCGGCCCCACGGCTCGTCCGCGCCAATAGGCAGTAGCGGTCGATAGGGCGTCTATCTATATGATGTCTATGGTTTTCCCTATATAGTTGTATTAAGGATTGAGGAAGTGGCATGTCTCTATATAAATAGTCTCTGGTACAAGTGAAAATGCCTCTATTTTCCTCAATTTAAAAATAAACATATATTTCAGAATTCCTTAGTATGTAGTGTGTCTCCTTTTGCTTTAATCACAGCAGCATATGTGCATGAACAAAACCCAACAATCCATGTTATCCAGCGATTTGAGAATGTGAGATCGTGTGACATTGAAGACATTGAGAAATAAGTCACAGGAATAAATTACATTTGAATATATATTAAAATAGAAAGCAGTTATTTGAAATTAATAATTTCACAATATCACTGTTTTACTGTATTATTGATCAAATGAAGCATTGGTGAGCATAAGTAACTTATTTCAAAACAATCGTACAATTTCAATATGTTGAACTCTAAACTCTAGACTTTAAGACTACAACTTATTGAAAAAACATCTATCCCATATTTGCAAATGTATATGACGCCTACACCGATTTATATTTATTGCATGTTCTCGGAGGCATTTCAGTAACAATATGTTCTGACTTATGAGACAAAACACTTGTTTTCAATAGTAACCACCAATTGTTCTTCTTTCAGCATTTACTGCGTTTGATCATTTATGTTAGTCTGATTTTATATCATAAGCATAATGCTGAAGTTATGCAGTGTTGTGTATGGACAAAGGCCCACACCCATCTCTCCTACTTCAGTGCCTTCATCTGTCAGTCTTCATCTTAAGCCTACACACACACGTCACAACCAGGCCAGACAGAATATAAAATACCTGAATACTTATGAAAACGGTTATGTTAATCAGGATTCTAAAACATAAGAAGATGATAACATGAGGGAGAGTAAATGATAGAATGACAAGGCTACGACAGTACGACACCTCACTGCTTCTTTGTCTCAGTCTCAGTGTGTGTGGACACACAGCCAGCTGTTAGACGTTAGGGACGTGTCCTCTTTTCTGTGCAGCGCCTCTGATGTAAAACATCAGGCATCTTTTTCCTTTATAAAACAGCAGTGATCTTGAAACAGCACAGAAGGAAGCCACATCCCCCCACTAGCGCTTGTTTATATATTATAGTGGGGCGCTCTTGCCCTCCACGCTCTTTCGCGGCCTACCCAGAGTTCTTTTGTTTGTTTTGCGGTATTCTGCGGTAGAAGCCCATTTAAGAGAAGTGCTTCAAGACCGGCTACATGAAACAAACCACAGCTAAAAGGAAAGCCACAAAATCCCTGGAGGTAGGGGGTGAAAAGTAGATACCCGATGTAAAATTGGATTAAATGCATGTTAAGCTCTGATTTTGTGTGGCCTGTTTCCATTCTACCTCTCAAGGGACGACTGGGGTTGTACAGACAGAGAGTTTAAACAACCCCCAGCAGGACAGTTACAGGGTTCAAAGGTCAGAGCCATTCTGGGCAGCGGAACTGACCTGAAAACAGGTCAGTTAGTTGCCGTTTTAAGGCACATATTTGAGCTAGGGTTAGGACAGACGTTTAACAGATGAAATGTGAGGCCACCCTGGAGAGAACATATTATTCTGCTTCCACCCAGCTAGCAGAGAGAGAGAGAGAGAGAGAGAGAGAGAGAGAGAGAGAGAGAGAGAGAGAGAGAGAGAGAGAGAGAGAGAGAGAGAGAGAGAGAGAGAGAGAGAGAGAGAGAGAGAGAGAGAGAGAGGGGAAAGGTCGGCTCAGAGTCACAGCTGTTATGATATCACAGCAAAACAGACGCCTCCCTATCAAAACAATAGTTGTGTCTTGTGTGTGTATATACTGTATATGCATATGCTGGAGGAGACTTTACAGAGTGTGGGACTCTTGCATTGTCAATACATGATCTTGACCAAAAATTGATGGACCTATTGATGGAAATAACATCACAACATTTTTTTCCATGAAGAGGTGCATCAATTTTTGGTCAAGGTCTTGTATTCATGTGTGAAAATGATTCTTCATAAACCTCACCACCATTCTTTCACATTTTGAGCCTGATGAATCTTGACATTGTCATCCTGGAATATGGCCATGATGTGTCTCATACATGGAAAAGCTACACACTCCATCAATTAGAGTTAGAAGAACTGTTGCCAAACATATAACATGCTAGAAACATCATAATCACTAAAATAATGATATTTTTTATTTTAGATTTTTTACCAGGCAGTGTATTTGTTGCATAATTTTTTGTTTAATAAATGTTGCTGATATTTTGTTACCATGTAAAGCATTTTGGTCAACGTGTTTATTTTAAAAATGTGCAATTTATTAAAATATTTCTTCTTGTTTTTTTCTTTTGATTTCAGGATGGCATGTTTCCGTGCGATTCACCCAATACATTTTAGCATTCGTTTTTTTCATGAAGACCTACCTTTGTAACAGAACGCTCCTAGCTTCTCGCTCGGTAAAGGAAATCCCGTCTGGTTGCGGTAGCGGTACATAGTCCTCACACCGAGCTGTCCTTTGCCGCACTGAGTTCTGGGTACCGAGATGGGGTAGCGGGCGCTGCCGTCAGACAGCCAGCCGAAGTCGCAACGGTCCAAGCCGTCTCTCCAGGCTGCATGCAGGTGACCAGGAGATGCTAAAACTGTGTCCTGTCTTTCACACACTGCCCTGGCCTCATCCAGAGTCACCTTAGCATCCGCAGCAGAGAAGAACACCTCACCTGAGGTCAGACACACACAATAACACATTCACTTTATACATATTACACAGCCTCTGTTTCAAAGCCTAGTAAGCTGCCTATCTAGACAGCACTCATCATAGATATACAGCCAACACAAATGCTAACCCAAATACAGCAAAATTAAGATCAATTTGGCCAAAATCTAAGGCAGCACTGGATGTTCTTAAAGCAATAGTTCACCCATAATTGAAAATTATCCCATAATTAGTAGGTGTATATGAATTCAAAAACTCGGACACTATTCCATGCCAATGAAAAGTTTGGAAGAGCCAGGCTATTATTTAATACAACTCCAGTTGTGTTCGGCTGAAAGAAGAAAGTCATACTATTGAACTGTTCCTTTAACAAATAAGGCAACCCTACAATGCACTTCTGCGGAATGGAAATGTAACTTATGTAAATTAAATTGCATTAAATATTTGGACCATTATGATTTTTTCCCTTTAAATTGAGACATTTGCTCTCTAAATACTAATTACTGCAATGAAAATAAACATTCCATTTCCGTTTTTATTTAAAGAAAACAAGATGAAATAGTGATATTATTTAGATAAAACAATACAAGAATTTGTACATGCTAATATTTGTTATATTTTTATTTCAGAAATGTTTGGGGTAACATGTTTCCGTAAAGTTCACCAAGTAAGTTTTAGGGGGTTTTTTTCTCTTGGTATTGTTCTTTTGCAAGAGAATATGTTAAAGTAAATTAAAGATGTGATTAAATGTTTTGCTGTCATTACCATTAAAGCCGCACATGGATATTGTATTTGTATATCTATTTTCTATTGATTGAAAAAAATATTTTTTAAACAAAAACTAAAATGTAATATTTGTGGATTCATTTATCAAAATTACATTTACCATCCAATCAGACATTTTCCCTTCAAATTCTCATTACTGCAATGAAGAAAAAAACATTTAGGTGTTTTAGCGTTGCCATAGAAACAGGTCATTTCTGAGTTTGAGCATCTGAACAGCTCTGAGCAGAATCTCCACACTGTCATCTCATAATTATAGTAATTCCGACAAGACGTGAACGCAGCATGAGTCTGATTTCTAAACTTACCCTGAAGTTTTCCTACGTAGCAGTACACATCATACATTTCGGAGGAATTTCTGAGTCCGTATGATCTGACTCCTGGCTTTAGTATCATATCGCCATGGCAACCTTCCCGTGGCTTTGTTATCGGGTATCTGTGGAGAGACCAACCCCAGATGTGGTTGTTGTATCAGCAATATTCAAATGTAGATAACATGATTTGATAGTGTGTGGAGGTAAAGAAATCACCTGACGGTTTGGTCTGCCAGCCATCCGGCGTCGCACTGGTCGAATCCGTCCTCCCAGGCTGAATAAAGCTGCTCAGCGCTGGCGATGGTGGCATCCACATCCGTGCAGACCTGCTTGGCGTGTTCGAAATCTAAACTGTAGCGACTGCTGTTGGCGCGGTAATGAAACACAACACCTATGAAAAAACATCCATCAAGTTCATTAAATAAAAACAAGAAAAGTTATTTGATCAAATTTAATATAAAGCAGGGACGTGCACAGACATTTTGAGGGGCAGGGGCTCAAGTGAAAAAAAGGGCACTTCTCATAATTACGTTTTTTTTTTTTACTTTTTTTAAACAAAAAATATATTAACACAACTCACGCAATTGTTTCATTTTCAAAAGATGTCTACAAAATAATCAGTTCACACAGAAACCATGGTCTCCTTAGTATTCAGGTTTATAGAGCAGCAAAGGAAACCATGCCACAATGTGCATGTTTTCTATGCTACTAGTTTCAATCAAGTATATATTTGATACACCTGATGGTGACATGGACTTAGTTTCACATTTGAGGGAGGACTGTATCATCATCAAATAAAACCTTCAAAACCCACATTTAGATGGAGTTTGTTTTAAACCTACTATCCTCCATCTGTTTCCATCTGTAGGTTTCTTCTAAATTCACCCATTTAGATTTCTACATTTCAGGGGGAAATACTCTTTATGTATGTAAGTCATTAACTTTAATAATAAGAATTTTAGGCCATAAAAAGTCATAAAAACGTCCGGATTTTCTATACAAGGTCATAAATTACATTTAGCCACGTCTTAAATTGATATGCTCATTCATTCATTATCGCGATATAATTGTTCTCGATAAAACAATATCAAGTTCGAGTCAATATCGTCAATACTCGATATCGAGTTTGAAAAATGTTCGATATAATGTTTATGTGCCAAAAGCGGCACCAAACTCATTTAAACCGCACGCGCCTCACGGACTGTTTATCCGCTCGGCTCAAAGTCCAAACGGCAGCGCAGCGCGAGCTCACTAGAGCAGACGCGTTTACTCTGATCGGCGCTTCAGAGAGGGAGCGCCTCAGAACTCCTGACCTGATATTTAGATACACTATTCAATAAATATATTTGTTTGACATGGAAGCTGTGCGCAAACAGGGATATATTATTTTTTTCAAAAAGTAAAAAAAAAGCACCCCAGAAAAAAGGGCACATTCTCTCCAGGAATAAAAAGGGCAGGTGCTCAAGCCCCCTTTGATGTCTATGTGTGCACGTGCCTGATATAAAGCAATACTGTTTTGTTTTTCCATGACAAGAACACCATCTAAACTAGTAGAGCTGCATGATTCGGCATAAATTAAGAAACACGATTTCTTTTGTCTCGGATAAAAATTGTGATTCTACCACGATTCTGAACGGGCAACGGAACAAAGTAACTTACTGGAGGTTCTGATGAAATGTCAATTGTTGCCGTTTATTTAAAAGTGTTTAATTAATTTGAACGAATTTTTTTTTGTTTGTTTTAAATCGGGTTGAATGAATGATTCAATGACTCACTCATAAATACTTCACTTGTTTTATTACTGGATGAGTCGGCATTTTTGAACAAATCTCCTGAATGAATGATTCAATGTCAAATAAATGTTTTAACAGTCCCTTGTCGCCACCTACTGGTGCAATCGTTATTTGAAGCGGCAAGTTTAATCGTTTTGATCGCTTCCTAAGACATCAGTGTTTATATCCGAACTATAAACTTTTATCCCAGTTCTTTTTAATTTGTGACACAGAAATGATGATCCTGTGTGGTTGAAAAGACTGTTTGTGTAGCTGTTGCATACCTACACATGACAACTCCTCTCTCTGTATCAGCGGCAGCGCCGATCTGAATATTCTGCTGTGATTTTGTCAAAAGTTTAATAGACAGGCAAATTTTTGTCATTTAGGAATAAGATCGTGTGGGTGTTTGAATCGATTTAGCGATTAATCGTGCAGATCTATACTCTTCTATTCAAAAGTTTGAGGTCAGTATGCTTTTCTTTCAAATTTTTAACAGTATGTAATATTTTCAACAAAAAAAAAGATTTATTTCCAGTCCCATGGTCATATGGTCAGTGTTATGCATATTTGACTTCATCTAACAACAAAAGTGATCAAATGGTCTGCTTTTCTGAGAAATTGCAAGATTCGAAGAGGGCCGCCTTTGTACTGAACCCTGGAGGTTACAGCAACAACAACAAGCAGTTGTCTGGCAAAAATCAATAATCCTTTTATTGTTCAGCTATTTAGGAACCTGCCGTGTCAAATACTGAACATGATCTGAATAGTAATCACAGCATTACACCAAAGCATCAAAAGCATCCATATCTCCATCACTCACTATTATTGCTGTACAGTATCCCTATATGTTACTCTGAACAGTGCATGATGCAACACTAAAGACGTATATTAATGTGTATGTCCAACAGCTAAAACTTGCAAATAAAATAAAATAAAAAGCACTTAAGGGTCGTTCACACCAAGAATGATAACTATAAAGATGACTATAATGGTAACAATATTAGCGTCCATGCCAACACACAATATCTTTCTGTTTGTTATAAGCATGCACTGCAGTTTTGTCGTCCGCCGCTCGAGCTCTTTAAAGCAGGATGGATTCTGATTGGCTGTCAATGTTTTTATCGTTCATCAGCGGAAAAAAGTCGTTCTGAAAGTGATTACAACGATATTGTTTATCTGTTATCGTTGTAGTTGTGGTGTGGATTCTGCTATTCTTTTATATTTAGAAAGATTTTTTTAGAACTTGGTGTAAACGTGCCTTTATTGTTCCTAAATCACAGGGATTTGTTCACCAAGACTTTCCCTTTTTCAATTTTTGGGGGGTTTTGAGGGTTCCAAACTGTCAAACAGCTTAAAAAAAAAACATACATTTAAAATAGAGTAAAACAGCAAAAAGGAAGACATTAAAAAAAAGAAAAAAAATGTAATGACTTCTTATTCTTAATCACAGGGATTTGTTCACCATTTTTCACTTAGACTTAGAAAGTGAATGAATTTATGGATGAAACTTTTCCAAAAGAGAGTTTTACTGTCCTTTTAATGTCCTACTTTTGGTTCCTAAATCACTGGGATTTGTTTCCTAGACAAACCACACAATGTATCAAACATGCTTAAGTTTCATGTTTAATATCTCAGCCCATATAAGCAAAAACTAGTGATGTTGCTTTAGCAAACACTACTAATCAGGCTCTCAGAACAGGCCATGCGGTCGGACTCTGTAATTTGTCCTTATATGGGCTTTTCTAGTCTTTTTTGGGTACATTAGCAAAACTGCTGGGTAAGCAGGCCAGGTTCTGAATGCTCTTTCCTCAGAGGGATGGCAGTGTTGGCTTTTTTTGGGCAAGCGCTACCTTTGAGTGGCAATCAGCGCTGTGCGGGCCTCAACGGAGGGCATTGAGTGTATTTGGCAGGAGGACTAGCTCTCTACGGGCCTACAAACACTCCAATACCACCGTCTCACCTGAGCCAGATGTGCTCATGTTTTACTGCACACAACTGGGCATCGTAATGCGGTAAACAAATAAAGTGTTGTTTGTCACCTAAGAAAATCTTTAGCATGGTTTCTTTCACGTCTTCTGTTAAAGGAATGTTCCAGGTTCAATACAAGTTAGGTTATTGCATGTATAATGTTTAAAGGGATAGTTCACCAAAAAATGAAAATTCTTTCATTAATTATTCACCCTCATGTCATTCCAAAGACTTTTGTTCATCTTCGGAACACATTTAATTTTCATTTTTGGCTGAACTATCCCTTTAATTGTTGGATATTCAGTGTATTATTTTCATACACTGTAAAAGAGTAGAGCATGGCTCTAGCAATGCCACGTTCATGGGTTGGATTCCCAGGGAATGGATGAACTGATTTGAATTTTTTTTTTTTTGCATTTGTTACAGATTCTGTCAATTTGGCTTGAATTTGAAACGCCGTTCATTTCAGGGTGTACTCACACTAGGCACGGTTGCCATGAACCGGGCCCGTGTACGATTGTCCCCCCTCCCCACTCCCCCGCTGGCCTGCACTCACATAGGGTTTCAGCATTCGTGCCGGAGCACGCTTACATCATTATGGTGCGACGGTTTGGGGATAAACAAGAAGAGCGGAGCTGTCTGAACACAATGGAGTCCATCGCTCTGTTTTCTTTGTGGATAATTTTGTGTCGTTTAAAGTCACAATTACCTTTTCTTTTCTTTTTTGTATTCAGTGGCGGAAACGGGCTTCCATTACAAATGACATAGGCAAGCTACTAAACGTCCACGGTGGTCCACAGCCCTCTCACAGCCTGTTGTTAAACAGATGTGTCGCCTTAGTGGCCCGAAAATTTTCACGTAATCGTGCTGCTCGTATGAGGAGGTTTGCAAGGTACCAGCTGAAGTGCAGAACCATGACGTCACGCGTCCTGTTCCGTGCTCCAGCACGGTTAGCGCTCACACTGCATGCGAACCGCGCCCGAGTCCAACTGAACCGTGCTCTGGCCCACCTCTTCCAAGCGGGCCAGGGCCGGCTAATCGCTTTGGTGGTCAAACGCACTCGGGCACGGTTCAAACTGGCTAGTGTGAGTACACCCTAAAGGTCCAGTAAGTGATTTCTGAGAAATGTTGTTGAAAATTTAAATCAACACCTAAACAAACAATTTTGTGAATATTTGCTAGATGTTTGTTGTGTGTGCTGAAAAAGAAAAACATTGTGTTTGTACATAGTCCTGGCAGTGTAAATAGGAGAAAAAAACGAAGTGGATCGGAGCAATCCATGGAGCACCATAGAGCCAAATAGCAATAAGGGGCGGAGAGAGAGTGAGCAAGCGGGATATTTGCAGAAAGACTGTAGAAAGAGAGATAGCTGAGATAAAGTAGAAACACTCAGAGGAATATAACTGAAAGAAGAAGGGTTACAATCAGGCGAGAGCTTTGGAACCCACGTTAATATTAGAAAAGCTTTCCAATGCTGGAGAGACCTCAGCGGGAAGGCCTGAAAACGGACGCAGAGGATGCTTTGTTTCTGCTCGATACGCGAGTAACATTGGTTTTGCAATGTTTCACAGATCCAAAATATGCTGTTGTATGCTATTGTCATTGTTGAATCGCAGCAGACACTTGCGCTATCAGTCTGATGCACCAGCAGTTGCATGTGTTGCATAGCATGTTCCTTATTTTGGGGGCGGAGCTATGAAGGGAGGGGTGTGTTTGTTTGGGTGTCGATTTCAAACAGTGTTTCTCAGAAATCACTTACTGCACCTTTAATATCTGACTCACTCCATCTACAAAGCAAAGTGATACCGATTTACATCATCTTAACCAAGGTCTCATTTTACAACAGTTAGGCTTGACCTTTTTCCTGGATGATTTTCCAGACATTTGTTCATAATGCAGTCATCCTGCAAACCAAAAAAAAAAGAACAAACAACATTTTCTTGCGTCGGTTAAAACACAAATCGTTCACCCTTCATTTATATTATTTTGAAACACAATAGGGCCTTGTCAAGATTCGAGGTAAAACCAGACTCTGAAAGTGATTTTTCCAGACTCTAAAGCAAAATAATCGTTCCGCCCTTGTCTCCTGACAGGAACGCTGTTCCATTTTGGCTTTCGATGACTAATTACATCATCACATGTGCTTACAAGAGTAAAAAAGCACAGCACATCTGAGAGCCATTGCTGAACGGGTTTGCCAATGGAAACCGTGCAAGATGGAGGAAGCTAAAGAAACACCATTTTACTGTAAGTGATTTTTAACGAAATCGTTCCTCTGTTACGTTATCGTTATAGTTGTGGTGTCTAATTTACCGTTTGGTTCCTTCGAGAATTTCCTATGGGGTTTTATAATGGAGTTTTTCAATTTATGTGTAAAGTAAAGTCTGTGGTAAACATAACTTGACGACAGTTTGACGTTTTGTTCTACAACGTCAATTACACGATTTTCGAAGCAGTTGCGTTCATTTTTGAAAACGTACGTTTTTAACTCTTTCCCCGCCATTGACGGAATTTTGCGGCTTCCGTGTTTTTCACTGTTATGCGGGATGTGGCGCTATAAAACATCTCCTGAAAGAGTAAACACAAGCGGAAAAGAAGCAGAAACAAGCGATATCATATGCAAGCAGTGGCAAATGTAAAATAACACGATCACCAACATTAAACAGCATATTAATCAAAACTGCCTAATGTTACTGAATGAAATGTCGACCCAGGACGAGGACTGTGCGGCTTTGGGGGTGTTGATGGACTCGCTCTACTCCATCTGTGTTTCGATCATCGTTCTGAATCCCATCCAGACGTACTCTTTGATTTTCTCAGCCTTTTGCTTTTTTAATGAAAATTAACCACATTAAAGTGTTGATAAAAAAAAGAATAAAACATATTGCATGTTCATATACTCCAACTACAAAATATTCTGGGGGCCATGAAACTTTCGTGAAGATAATTAAAAATGCTGGCGCGGGCTGGCAACTTTTTAAAAAAAACTCTGCCGTGGAAAGAGTTAATAAGTAACTATATAAGACAGTTTGGGGTGTGAGTGTGTGCAGTGTACGTTACAGAACAAAACATCAAAGTTATGTTTACCACAGGCTTTATTTCCCACAAATTGAAAAATAGGAAATTCTTGAAGGAACCCGCGGCGAATTAGACCTCCGGGTTCCGATTTCATTTCTAGAACGATTTCTAGAACTAAATCTTTATCGTTCTCGCCCTTGGTGTGAACGGGCCTTAAGAGGTCTTGGTAACGTCAAACGAAAAAAGGAAGTCATTAGCAATTATACGATTGAAATGTGACCAGGAACATGCATTACTTTCAAAATATAGCACAAGGAGAATCACTGACCACTGACGTCCAGGGAGACTGTGTCTTGAGTGTCTTCAATGCCGTGCATAACCTCGCAGCGGTAGACGCCCGCATCACTGGCCCTGAGCCTCATTACGGTCAGAGACGCGTCGCCCTGGTTCTCGGGGAGGCTGGGCACAGACACCCTGTCTTTAAACCCCTGGCCGATCTTGATGAACCCGTTCTGGGCCACCATCACTATGCTTTCCTCATCGCCCTCGAGTTTAGTCCACTTGATGCGCAGATGGTCATCGGTGGGTGTGCTGGAGGTGCCGGACGGGGGGGACGGGATGGAGAAATGGCAGGGCAAGACCACCTGCTCCGCCAGAGACCCTCGGACCGGAGGACTCCTCTCCACCTTCATCCTACGGGCCGAGTCTGGAAACAAGAAGCAGATGGAGGAGACGAACCCAGGAGCAAACGCATCATATCATCTTCTAGAAGCTTTTACTAACAAACACACCAAACTCAAACATTCTGTTTCCAGAGAGACTCAATATTTTCACCTTAATTATGGGATTAAAAGAAACATTCAAGTCATTAATCGATGTTTTAAACATAGTTTCATTAACCAAAAACGCTGCAGTTCATCTCTCAAACAGCATCATACAGCAGAACAGGGTTATTAACATTAAGATTTACCTGAAATAAAAATATAAAAACCTTTCAACATTTTTAAATTTTGTTTCGTTTAAGTGAATAAAACTAAATAAACTAAAACTTAATGAAAACTATATAGACATATAGCCTATGGTATAATAAAGATATACTAAAATCGAATTCAAAATATGAACAAAAACAATAACAGAGTATCAATAATACTACAATAACACTGAAGCAGACTGGACGAGGCCGTTTAACACACAGGAAGTGTTGAGACATTTGAGATTGGTTTACAATGATTGCTAGGGATGCATGATACATCATCATAACTGTCAGTGGTCGATATTTCAGATTTGTAATACATCCCATTGGTTCATTTCTCCTCATTTTAATTTTAGTTTCCTTTATTGTCATCTATTACTCACTTAACATCAATCTTTAAAAACGATAATATTTTAATAGCACTAAGTCTAATCTTTAACAAATCTCTAAATTAATATTTTATACAAGTGGATATTTTATTAAAATATGTATTGTTAGAATATGAAAAATATTCATATTATGTATTAAATATATAAATATACTGAGTAGTAAAAATATGATGAGATATATTATAATTAAATAAGTATATACATATTAATAACTAAGTATAAATATAATTATTATAATAAATAAAATTGATATTTTATTTAAAATATTTTTATTTAATAATTGAATAAACTAGTTTAAAAAATAAACAAAACAATCTAATTTAGGCATGACAACATTATAATGTACAATATGAAAAATAGTCACATTATTTAATAAATGCATATATGTAATTATTAAAATAAATCATATGTAATAAATCATATTTACATGTAATTGTATCATTTATTTTTTATTTTAAAGATTAAAAATGTATTTACATAAAAGTGTTTTATTTTTAAAATATTTATACAAACTAGTATACCATTTTTAAATTGGCCATTTATTGATATCAGCCATTACATTAAAATGATTATTGGCTAATCAGTATTGGCACAAATTTGAATATCAGTGCATCCTTTATCTATTTTAAAGGTTTAGAGTCGAAGTGAATGTAAAAAGGAAACGTTTATAATAATGTGGAGGTAGTAAAAATGTCACACACACACACACACACACACACACACACACACTCATAAACTCACCATCTTGGGTTACAGCGCTGCAGGCACAGACCAACCAGAGGATGTGCTTAACGTCCAATAACATCTCAAATCTGGAAATAAAGAAAGCTTTTCGTTCCGTAAAAGTCATTCTACTTTTGCATTTGCAGTTACAGATTGCTACTTCTAACGTGGGTTGATTGTCAAACTGTTTCTGTTTCATGTCTGTCTGTGTCTTTGTTCCAGGTCCAATAGGTCTTTAAACACCCACTCTCTGTTTGCTTTCTTGTCTCACTTTATCAATTCACTATAGGTTTAGCAGTCAAACAGAGAACGAGTTTATGAAAGCTTGATTAGTTAGCGGTTCAAAAGGCTGTAGCATATGTTCCATCTTAACAGTCCTACCTCACCTCAGAAATATACGGATCATCCTGTGACAGCTGTGGAGTCCAAAACCCATGACAGTCAAACTGTATCACACACGCCCTATATAGTACACTATCAAACACAGGAGAGCGACACATAAAGCATATTTACGCATCGCTCTCTAACAATTAACATCGCCGTGGAAATCTGAGCGCGCGCTAAAGCCAGTCTATGCGTAATGAAGACAGATCAATCAAAATCAGACCAAATCAAATCCAAAAGCTTATCTGAAAGCAATCCAAAGCTTATCTGAACCCCAGCACCACTGACATCACACACTCTCAGCTATCCGCATTAAAGCAGAACTGGCATTAAAATGATAACGATGAGATAATGATAAGTGGACCTCCACTGAGGTGATGCCAAGCGCGAACAAAGCTTCAGGGTGACAGACAATCAAACGAGAAACAAAGAGATGCACTGAGGCAAATATGCTCTAATATAAAACAAAGGTGAGCAGAGGAGAGGAGAGCATGGTCAAATTAAAATGCGATTGAACTGACATTTAATTAAAACAATTAGGCTACTTGTTAATGTGCAGTAATATTCATCAAGTATCAACATTGTTAATAATTATAACAATAATACTTACTTATTTTTTCCCAGTAGACAATATTGACTAGCTATTCCTGATTCTCCAAATGCAGTCCAAATGTATCTGATGCTCCAACAGCGAGCCGCAGAAGTCAGTGCTCTTTCTTCCCCTGATGCCCACGAAAAGACTGAGACATGAGCCGGCAGCAAGTTCAAATTCCATGTCCACCCATGATTTCGTCAGTTTCCAGAGGAGGGGCAGAGAGTGCCCACCCAAAACGAATCTGATCCATCCTGCTGACTGAAGAGGAACAGAGATGTTCTGCGCTCTTAATCTGGGTGCAAACTGGATTTTGAATCACCGATTAAGCTAGTCTGAACATATAATTTGGGACATAAATAAGAAGAAAGAAAAAGTTTTTTGTTTCTCTTCTCTTTAATTGCATTGCGGACAATCTTGGAGCTGCAGAGAAAACTTCCGCGCAAAGTCCAAAGCATCTGCTCGTAAAGTGCATGTAACAGCTAAACTAGTGACAGTCTTCGCAAATTAAATCAACATTCGTTCTACAGATGATATGCACGGAACACTCGCACTCCTAACCGTTAAGCAGCTCTCTGTATTACGCGGAGTCGCGCGTAAAAGCGCATCTGCAGGTCTGACAGGGCACTGATAATCAGACATGCTGAAGGTGCTGATGGAGTAACTGGGTTATTAAGGGGTGTGAAAGTGACCAGACTGCTCTTGTGAGGTGATGTGAACCGCTCTACTCCGCTTCTACGAGCTTGCCTGAGCTTTCCACACGGGGGAGAGAGACACACCGTTACCTCTGCTAGAAATAACCCGCGCCATTCTTTAGATTTAGCGATTGCAAGATTATTGGTAAAAGTCCATATAGCATTCAAATGTTTGGGGTCGGTAGGATTTGATCAACAAGGCTTCATTAATTTGATCAAAAATAGTAAAAACATTAATATTGTGACACATAACTGTTTTAGAGTATTAAAAAAAATGTTGACGCTGAATTTGCAGCATCATTACTCACATATCCGTCAGAAATCATTCTAGTATGATGATTTGCTGCTCAAGAAATATTTCTTATTATAACGAGTGTTGAAAATGGTTGTGCTGCTTAATATTTTTGTGGAAACCACGACACCTTTTTTCAGGATACAAAATTCAAAGGAACAGAATTTATTTGAAATAGAATTCATTTCTAAAAACAAAAGTCATTACTGACATTTTATCAATTTAATGCTGAACATATATTTATTTTAAAAAAATCTAACTGGCCTTTAAACAATAGTGTATGTAAGGGGTTATTGTTGTACACAGTTTATACAATATGCTCTCTTACCTTTTACTATAAGGGAAATTGTATGATGACAAGTTTTATCCATTGTTAATCAAATTTGAGTTTTACTACACAAACTACATATATCTATAATAATAAAAGACTGTCAAATTTTCTAAAGAACATGATTGGTGCTTACCTGGCTGTCTTGATGACAGGGTGTTGTCAGTGGTTTTCATTCTGAATCATAGACATAATATACATAGATTCCTCATTGGCGGCTTTGGGTCGGCTTTGAGAGCAAGTTGACTGAGTTTCTGCAACCGTAGTAAGAAGTATGATTATCTATATCTGTAAGACTTCAGCAGATGATTTTGCTAAACTAACACAAGACGACATAAAAAAAATTACCATAGAATAAAATCCTGTAATATTGAGATAATACTGTACATAAAAACACAAACCGACACTTTCTCACCAGTGACAGGTTATCCCATTTCTTTGTGAATTTAAATCTCAGCGGTTTCACAACCAGAAGCTGCGCAATGTGTATTGAGCACTTGAATGTGGTTTCTACATATACATATCTATGTTTGAGTAGTTTCAGCATGTTGCTATGCAGTTGCTAAGGAGTTCTCATCGATTGGAGGTTGCTTAGTTGTCTAAAGAGTTCACTCACACCAGGCTATTCTGATGTCTATGGCTTGGAATCTTTCTTCAATGCAACTTTTTGTTTTGGATTTTCTCCCACTTTGGAGAAAAACAGGCACACACCAGTCAAAGCTGGTTTGCTGGTCTTAGCTGGTTTAAAGATGCTCCATCCAGCTGATCCACTTAAAAAAGTGCCCAAAACCTTTTTAAAATCAGCTAACAGTCCTGCCTGAAGACCAAAAGATCAGCTTAGGCTGGTTTAAGATGTCTTTTTTGAAGCAGAGATGTCCATAACACCAATAGTGCAGCATAATAATGCAACAATGCATGCAAGTTGAGGGTTGTGGTTAAATGCATTACGAAAGGAAGAACACTACTTAGGGAATGAGAAAGACAAATCTTTATTCACATTTATTATATTTATCACACCTTACAAGTTAAAAATGGACTGATTTCTTATAATTAAAAAGAAGTGTTCTTTTTTAAACTTTCATTGTTTAATATTGTAGCATGGAAGCTTGTTTCCGCCTCATATCCAATTTAAACTCTTATTCTGACTTTTTTTTTTCAGAATAGTGAGACATAAAATTGGGATTGTGAGAAAAAAAAGAGTCAGAATCGTGAGATATAAACTCACAATAAAAAAAAGAAGTAATTGTGGCTTTTATCTCACAATTCTAACTTTTTTCTCACGATTGCTAGTTTATATCTCATGATTCAGACTTTTCCCCCCCAGACTTGAAATAAAAAATTGGAATTGCGAGAAAAAACTGTAATAGCGCCTTTTATCTCGCGATTCTGAATTTTTCCAGAATTGTGAAATAATTGGAATTGCAAGAAAAAAGTCCGAATTGTGAGAAAAAGTCATTTATCTCGTGATTCTGACTTTTTTCTCACAATTGAGACTTTTCCCCTCAGAATTGATATAAACTCACAGCTGCAAGAAAGAAAGAAAAAATATTTCATGGAGGAAACAAGCTTCTATATTGTAGAGCCAATTCACTGTAAAAAGTACTTTAAAAATGCATCATTTTATTGCTCGTATAGTTTAAAAACAGTACAAAAGTCATGCTTATCATGAATGGTGCTCATTAGACCCCAAAGTGGGTCATATATCATCGAACAGGTCATCTGGATCAAGGTTCGCAGCAGCGGTTGCTGCTTTTAGTTGGGCTTTTGACGTTTTGCTCGTTTCGGCTTTGGCATCTTCCGTCGGCTTCTCTCTAAAATACAAAGTGAAGGAACAACCGTCAGCAGAAGGTGGAGGTTAAATGCATAGCAGAAGCTGGTATAAGTCATGACACTGGAGTGAAGTCTTACTGCTGCCTGATTACAGTGACCCAGTCCAACACGATTCTGCCACAGGCTCCTTAAAACAGGGTCATGTCTAAACGCTGTACAGTTCACCCTGCTTCATCCTGTATAATCAGCCACATACCATGTGTTTTCAGTGTCACTGGATGCTAATAAGAGTTTGAAAGTCACTGCTCATGTACCCCGTCACTCAAAGTGGATCTGACACTGACGTACAAGGTGACATTTATGTCTCAAAGTCACTGCAGAACGAACTTACGTTAATGGTAACTTGCTTTCATTACTACATTGTGACAAAATTAGCATGTAAAAATGCTTCATCAGCATTAAAACAAGAAATAAAGGTTAAGCTGCAGAAACTCCCATAGGATTCTGTCTATAAGGACGACGGAGAGCTTTTCAAAGCGCTAGAAGAAATCAGGTCACAGGGAGGGAAAATAAAAGAGATTTATAGTCCCGTAAGCCTGTTAATTTCAGGATGTGCCGGGGATCATGTAGCCTTTTAAGCAAAGCTTGTCCTGTGGTGTACCAGAAAACACATGGACAACACGGCTGGAATTGAACACACACACACACGAGAGAAAGTTAGTCGGATTACGTCACATCTAGCAAAAAAGTTACATGGACAAGATGAATGTAAACTATAAAGGTTCTTCAATGGTTCAGGAAAGAACCATTTTTACAGTTTATAGCGTTCTTGAGTTGAGCAAAATGGTTCCTTGGAGATCTTTCACTTCTTCAAGTTACATTATAGGTTCTTCAGATCAATCCAGTAAATATTTTTATACATACACACAGAATATTTTCAATCATGACAATCTCAGAATAGTTTTTGTTATTGAATATGGCAATGTTAATGTATTTGGTCTAGAAGGACTAGATCTGCTGCTGTTGATTATTGTATAAGTATGGACTTACTACTGCTAATAGATTCACAGACACACTGCTGTGAGATTATAAGATATGCTGCTGCTGCATAAAAAGACATATATAAATCACATCTATGCAGATCTATGCAGGTGGAGCTGGGGAGGTGGGGGGGTCAAAGAGGAACTCTGATAATGCACTGCAAGACTATATATATATTGTATATGTGTGTGTGTGTGTGTGTGTGTGTATGTGTAATGACCTGGCGATCCTGATGCAGTAATATAAATAAGTAAATCATTTGAACTCATATAGATACTAATGAATTCAATCTAAGAGCCATTTTGATTGCATTAAGAAAATAATGCATCAAATATACAATGCACCAGGAATCATATTCAGAATTAATTTTGTCTCATGCATATAATATTTGTGAGCTTTAATAAGCCTCAACGTGGGGGAAATGGAGTTCGTTAAAAGTTAACAGCTTCCACGTAAAGCATTCACACACTCTTAAAGAGCCTGTCCCTGGAAACTAACTCTTCCTTATTAGAAACAGGTTTGCATCCAGCAGTGTCTCCTCATAATGCAGCTACAGGAATCAGTTGAACTCAACGAGCAATTTTTAAATGTTCAAGGGAAAAAATGAACATAAAACATCGAAAGAATATAAAAAAAACGTTGAGAGGAATAATAAGAATGTTGACAATGTAAAGGTTCACCACAATGTAGTCGTGTTACTGCCACATACAGAGAGAGGGGTCAAAAAGTCTGCGACCACATGGAAAATATGCTTTTCCTCATATAAATGTAAAAAAGACATAAAACAATGAATATTAAATGAAGAAATATATCAGATTCTGATCTATTTCTAGGTTGCACTTGCATGCTAATCGTAAATGCAACAAAGAAGCATGTTCACCAGTGGAATCTGACTTTAGGACCCCAATGTACAAGCAACAGGGCCTTAAATCATAAAACAGATTGTGTTTCCAGGTTCATGATCCCTGTAGAATCACATTTGAGGTCTCATCTTGCCACAAGTGCCGTTCAGGACTCAAATACCTGCTTCGGAGACATGCAATTAAAGAGCTGTCTAGTAAAAAGGAAGCAAGAGTTAGGTGAGGTCCACAGGGATTGACGCAACAGAACGCAGAGGAAGGCTTTAAAAACGCTTCTGAAACAGATGCCACATTCTGTTGCTTCCAATAAATCCATTTATTAGTAACATTTTCAGTCTCTATGAAATAGATGAATAATCTTGCAGGCCATTTGGTTGATGTGAAAGATAAAAACCCCTGATTTAGCTGAAGTCACCATGATTTTAAAATAGACAACTCTTTTTTTTTTTTGATGGAATATTGCAGTCTTTATTATAAATGATTTATGCGTTCGCATCATTTTTTTAAAATTCATGTGCTCTCATAATCTTTCATCAAAATAACTTCCCCTTTCTCTTGCAGAGACATCTGATCTCTTCTCTCTCTCTGATGATGCGTTCACTGGTGTGAGGGCGGGGCGACCTGTCACTCACATGAGATCCACCAATAGCAAACCACATCCATCCAATCAATTCCTGATGGACAAAATCAAGTCCTGCCCTACATTTTTTTCACGTTCGAGAAGCCGTTTCACTCAATATGGGGAAGAAAAGACTATCGAAACTTCCGTTTAATGCAGACTTCAAAGTAAAAGACGGCTCCTGCTAGCAAATATATGGTGATTTGTCCTCAAAAATACAATGAAACAAATGAGAAAAGTCTGTAATTGTTCTTTTCTTGACCAAAGAGCTTGGTACCAAACAAACACTGAGAGGCTCAAAGATTTTGATCTTTTCTTACATGTAAACACTAAAATGGAATACGCTGAATAGCTGATTCTCATTTGAATCTCGAAAACCACATTTTATTGAACTTAGTAAATTAAGCATCAGAAATGCATCTTTAAAAAGCAAACCCCAAACGTTCATCTGTGAAACGATGCTTCGTCAGCGTAATCTCGGACAATCTGAGTGTAAACAGTGCATTTGCGTTTCTGCACATGTAACTATGGTGGTTTGATCAAGGGGTTCCCCTGTGCGGCTCGCATCTGGAAGTCATTTTGACGCAACTAAACTCTCCTGTAAGGGCAGCTTTGATGATGAACAGAAAGAGTTGCTTTCCTACTGCCTTCTAGGAGGAAATCCGTAGGTACGGGCATGGATAACGGGAGAGCACACACGCGTAGATCACGTATATTTGCTGTCGTGATTCTCTGGGAACAAGCTGGGAATTGTCTGCGGGTTGGGGAAAAAGGTCTAATGTTTCTTTTAAGTTATTATTACGAGAAGCACTGGATCTGGTTAAGAGAATGTAAAGGAGCCCAGAAAGGGGGAGAGATCTTACGGTATGATTTCTAATAAAGACCACAGCCTTGAGACATAACAGTAAATAATGTAAATGGGTAAATGTATATCCATATATCATGAAGTAAACCAATGGATGATTTAATTAGAATAATCAAAAACAGGTTTTGTTAACACATTGAACTCAAGTCAAATAAAGAACCACAGGTTGTCTGAAACAGAAGTTGTTACATCAAGTGTAAATAATTCTTAACAGAGGCAACACAAGGGTGAATCTCTCCGAAACTGACTTAAGCAAGTACCAGGGCAATAATTATATATATTTGTTTGCATATGACAATTAAATGCATGTGATGCATATTTTGCATATGATAACTAAATGCATTAGTACACACACACACACACACACACATATATATATATATATATACACAAACACATACTGTAAAAATGAAATAATATAATAATGATAATTAAGTATATAACTATATACTGTACAGTGTATATGTATATATATATAACATTTAAATAATAATATAAAAATGATAATGTAACTTTTATATATATATATATATATATATATATATATATATATATATATATATATATATATATATATATATCCTTTTGATTATGGAGTAAAACATGAGAAAAACATTTCTTTGGGAGACCCACAAACTAAGCGAAGTGCAGCAAACACACACGCTGAGCGCTGTATGAATGCAGTGTAACTGGGCTGATTGTTGTCTGTTGTCACGCTCAGCCAGATTCATCTCTAGGCAGGTGCTGGGAGACTGTAGAACTGCACTGTTTCAGCCAGAGCCCAAATCAATCCACGTCTGTCTGCCTTCTCTCCTCTTCCTCTTCTTCATCTTCCAATAAAATGACTATTTAAGTTCTGATGCGCCTCTGAATCCTCTAACACAGTTTCGACTTCCTTCTCTTCGACCTGGGAAGGAGACACTTTACAGTCAACTTTACGGTCTCAATGAATTCGGTCTTTTTTTGCTTGTCTGGGCAATCTTTAATCAAAACATTCGAACTTTCTCCTCAGAAATGACTTCAATCACCTGCCTCAATGCAGCGAAGCAACGCTTGCTTTCCACCATCCAATTAATTTACGATAGATAGTATTAAGTCCCGTCCTGCATTACAAATAGATTTTCACTGCATATACATTTAAATATAAAGCACCCCAAATGAAGCTGCGCTGATCTGAACATGCGGTTCTGTAGCTGAATAAACAAATCATGTCTGCTGGCTGATTCTTTTCAGCCTTTGGAGGAGAAATGCTTTTAAACGTGGTCTTTATTAGCCCAGATGCCATGGCACAGAGTCTCGCCATCTGTGGACAGCACCGATTGTGCGGTTTGTTTATGGAAAAAAAAACAAAAAAACTGTGGGACGGATTCTTGTCTCTATCCAGTGTTTTGCCTGCTGGGAAGCTGCAACTGGCAAATTTCTTGATGCCCATACAGGGCTTTAAAACCTACAATAACAGGCCATTTGCTTTTTGATTCCTCTAGAGATGTTGGCAGAGTGATAAAAGACACCGGCATGGAACAGCGACTGTGTTCAACATCTTCACTCATTGGTGAACTTACTTTGAAATCTGCTTTATTTACACTAACATTAAAAAGTTTGAGGTCAATAACATTTATTATTTGTAAAGAAATAAATACTATAAATAATCTATTAAGCAAGGAGACATTAAATTGATCGAGTATGACAGTAAGTAATATATAACGTAATAAAAGATTTCAAATAAATGGCGTTCTTTTGAACTTTATATTCATCAAAGAATCCTGGAAATAACTGTATCACGGTTTCCACAAAAATATTAATCAGCACAACTGTTTTCACCATTGATAATAATAAGAAATGTTTCTTGAGCACTAAATCAGCATATTAGAATGATTTCTGAAGGATCATGTGACACTGATGCTGAAAATTCAGCTTTGATCACAGGAATAAATTACGTTTTTTAAAATATATTCCAAAAAAAAAAAAAAAAAAAACATTTAAAATTTTAATAGCATTTTTCAATATGACAGTTAGAGACGGTCTCTACAACAGAACTGCATTTTTATCAAATAAATTCAACATTTGCAATAAGAGAAAATCATTCTGTGATTCTGAATAAAATTAGAGTTGCTGTTATTCATACAATAAAAGTAGACAAAGATTTTGTCAAAGCTGTCAAGCTCCAAAAAGAACAAAAATAAAATAAAATATTCCATATAGTTTCATAAAGTACTCTTTTAAAATCTTCTGAAGCAATATGAAAAACATATTTGCGTTAAAAAACAGCACAACCACATTATATATTCAATAAATGTAATTATTTGACATTTTTGGTGCTTGACAGGCTCCCCATTATCTTCATTGTATGGAAAACAACATGAATATTCTTCAAAACATCTGCTTTTGTGCGGAGAGAGAAAGTCATACAGGTTTGGAACAAGATGAGGGTGAGTAAATGATGACAGAATATTTGGGTGATCTATCCCTTTAAAGCTGTCTGCCACATAAAACGCACATTCATTTATGATACACCACCACTAATTTGTGTCACGTTCTAGAAAAGCGTTCCAGCTCTGAAATTGTGCGTAATTAGCCGAGGCATTCAAAGCCACTCTTCTGTTTAAAAACCTCATTCCAGGAACAGAATGAGAGACTCCAGCTGGATTTCTCCACTCGTGTGATATTCTCTAAAGATGTTAGAGCCAAATCTCCATGCCATGGAAGTCTATTAATGTTTGGAAAGTCTTACACTTACACACAGTGGCAGAACCCGCGGCAGAATGAGAAAGAAAGTCCAATACAAACTCTCAGTGTCCCTCCTCAACACCTGGCACGCGAGCACACGCACAAAACATCTGGAGCTGGGGCACCATTCTGTCATGGACCACCGCGGCCTCGGTCCATCAGGACCTGCGAACATCACCGCTTTAAGTGTTTGCTGACAGGGGGAGCAGTCGGCGACACTGGGAGACTAGAAACACTTTTAAACAGAATCATTTTAAACATTTACTCTGCCTGCAGAGCCACACAAACACTCTTGTTTTTACAAGACCCTCATTAAACATTAATCTCTCCATATCCCAGCATAACGTCAATACAATATGAAGCCAAAGCGTCTTTCGTATATGTCTGCCAACTCGAGAAACTTTCATACATGTCTGCCAACTCAAAAAAACACGTGCTCTGTTCCAAATGCTAGTTAGCTGCCCTACTGTCGACTTTAGCAGCTCCCTTTTAAGGTGGCATCCAAACTAAACTGATTGGAAATGTGTAACGACTCAGTTAACAAATCAATCACGCCACACACACGTGCTCCTCACGTAAAGTGCATTAGACATTAATCTAGTGTTCGTAGTTGACCACATTAGTTTAGATGTTGGCATGTTGCTAAGCTAACAACCCTGTATGGATGGACATTTGAAATACTATAGAAAGATGGATGGATGGACAGACAGACAGAACGATGGATATATAGACAGACAGATTTTTGAAATTGGATGGATGGATGTTTGAAATACAATGGATTAGGGCTGTCACTTTTTATTCGATATTCGAATATGCATTCGAACATGACGTGAAATATCCGTAATCGAACTATAAATAAACTAACCGGTTTTTAAAGTGCCATGTTTAGCGCATTTTTTACAGTCTATGATTATACCGTTTGTTTTTTATTTTATTGTTTGCCATCTCATCCAGTAGCGGGCACTCTAAACGTATTGTAGCGTAAGCTCATGACCAAATCAAGCGAATAACAGCCAATAGCCACCCTGTTTTGAAAATGGAAGATAACACACAGAACGGCCAGCCTGAGCGGACAATTTCTACCCCAACTTTTTGACATGCGCACACTGCACGAATATGCCGCTGTTCGTGCATAACTATTCTCCTCTATTGGTTCTTTATTTGTTTTAAACAGCAGACTTGATATTTATCCGTCTCTGGTCATGATTTGGAGACGATGAGCATGATTTGCCTTGCTGCTTATATTGATCACGCAGTAAAACCCTGCGCCCAAAACCAGTCGTCCGTGGATGATAATCTGAAACAAGCGCTGGTGGGACGTTGTCCTGCTTCACCTTCACAGACGCTGAGTGAAATGAGAATTTTTTAATAACGGAACACTCATTTATGACACTCTATTCAACAGGAAGAACAGCTCGCTCCGTGCGTAATACGTCATTGCACATGCGCAGTCCTTTTAGTTTCGTAGATATTCGAATACATTGCTTGATATTTGATATCCGTTCGAATTTGATTTTTCTCAAAAGTGACAGCCCTACAATGGATGGATAGGATATGGATGACAGACAGACAGACAGATAGATAGATTTTTTAAATACTATTTAAAGAGATGATGGATGAATGGATGGATGGATGGATGGACATTTGAAATACTATAGAAAGATGGATGAATGGACAGACAGACAGACAGATTTTTGAAATACTATAGAAAGATGGATGGATAGCTAGCTAGATAGAATAACCTAGGAATAATACTAGAATAATAACTCTGGAATAATAATTAATGCCAAATAATCTCCGAAACAATGTGACTATTTTAGGATAAACGCAAAACGTTTTCTCAGGATCGGCGTCCCTCAGGTGCCATCAAGTCTGAAGAAGTTGCTCAATGCAAATCTAAACCATTCATGGGATTTTTATTGTACAATTACGGAGGCCACTGAGGTACTGGCAAAGGAGGAGATGAAATTATACACATTTTCCTATTAATAAGTAAAAAGTGCAGGAGAGAGAAGCACCCAGGGGGGCCTGCACTGGGAAAACACAAGGTGCTGGAAAAAGACCAATGTTTTCCACTCGTACGACGGAAGAGTGTTCTGGGAAATCCGCTTCTGTCAGCTCGACTGGCTGCAGGCGCGGAGAGAGAGCAACATCCAAGGTTGAATGAAGTGGACACCAGAGAGTAAGACAACCGGAATTATCACTGACATTTTTATGGCCGCAGTCGCAGGGGTTTATGGGTATCATATGCAACATTAGATAACAGGCCTCCAGGAGTCTGGGTACGTTACGAGCCGATCGACCGCCATAAAACGAGTAATTAGATGGAGGAAGAGTGTAAATCTGAGTGATGCTACCTGGATCTCTGTCGCTGGTCCAGCGCTGCCCGTTTGGCGTGAGTCTCCGGCTGCTGAAGATGACGGTGGCGACGCTTGCGGCAGGGGGCCACATCTGTGATGTCGTTCAGGCTGTCGTCCATCGGGCTGCTTTCCGGCATCTCTGTTAGATAAAACATGGGAAAGTTCAAGTCTTAAAGTTCATTCACTGTTCATTTTTTTCAGTTGTAGTCTTTGTCTTTTGATGAAAATGTACTTCACATTTGGACAATATTTCATTATGCCATATTCATGAATTTCTCTTTAGAAATGGTATAGATAACTAAATTGTAAATGCTATGATTAAGTATTTCAGCAGAATTTTTTTTTTTTTTAAATGTATCATTTCAATATACAGTATAAAAATTGAACATTTTAACATTATTATGTGCAGAAATAACAATGTGCATCGAACCAACCAAATAATAAACAAGTTTGGGAAAAGAACTTTACATTTTAACGTAAAGTAAACATTTTAAGGAAAACATTTTAATTTACAATAAATCCCAAACATACTATGACTGAATATTATTTATATATTATTAAAAAACCTTAGGAGTTGAGCCTTGATATATTGAAGGCCACAGGTAAATATGACATTTATTATAATGGGTTTATGTGAAGATTGTTTTAAGTTCACTTAAATGAAAAGTTGCTATATTTTTTTAAATATCATAAATGTTAAAATGAATAGCTCTCAAATGAAATGCTGAATGGCTATAAATAATGGCTAAAATTGAGGGGAAAAAATATTTCATAGAGACATCAGTATTGGTATCAGCCTTCATTAATAAAAAGATTCCATTAAACAAATATTTAAGATATACCGTCTTTCTGTGGTTTCAACATTAATTTGGAGTTAAAATGTGAAATTATTACAATATAAAAATATATTGAAAAATTCAATGTTAGGAGCAATTAGTTCGAGAAAAATGTGTGATTAATTATTGAATTTGTTTAAATCGATTGACAGCATTGATTATATAATTTTTATTATATATTTAAATAAATGATTTTTATATTTCTATTCTTCTTCTGTTCTAATTGTTAGTGCACTGTTAATGTCTTAAATAGTTTATTTTATTAACAGCATGTACTAAAAAATGTGTTTGTCTTAGTTATAATTGATTAAAAACAAACAATTAAAACAATTATTAACTAAATGATTTGCCAAACATTTCATTTCATTTTCAATCACATTTCATTTAAAGCTGAAATATTCAGCCAACCTGATCGATTATTACCATTTCGAAATATGATCTACATAGCCATCTGCTGCCAATTTAATGATTTCAATTATTTAAAAAAAGGACTAGATGAGTTATTATTTGTGAATGTTTGTATGTATAATAGCTCTGAACAGGATTAATAGAGGTTCTCACAGCCAGTATTCGGGCAGCCGGCCAAAATTTGACTCCGCTAACAAAATCAACATCATAAACGCATTAAAAGCATGCTGAACATCAACATTAAAGCACTGTACATGCAGCTTGACTGCAATAAACACAGCAGGAGAACATCTGTCTCATGTGATATGACAGTGTAGCACAGTGGGAGATTGTTCAAGACGGCAAAGAATCAAATAGCACCTATTCTATAAGCCATTCTCTCGTGCCATTGACTTTTTGAATTGCCAGACATGTTTCCATGCTTGTTTCTGACAATTGTTTACATCTAAATGAGTTTAATTTACACTGGTGGACAGATATTACTATGAAACTGGGAGGGTTTGACTTACGTTATTTGCTTCAACAAACATCCTAACCACATTAAAGACTCTTTCAATTATGCTTCATGTACTGCACCCTTATGGTAAACTTTATAGTGGAGAAAAAAAGACTAAAGCTACAACTCCTACTCTTTAAGTACAAAACATTACCAAGCACACACTCTGAAACATAAACCATTGCATCATGCTTGATGAGAGAGGGAAAGGACAATACAATACTTGAAGCCCAAATGGCTCCGTCTGAGAAACCAAGCCAAAGAAACTCACACCTAGCAACCATACATTACAATTCAGCTTGTTTACAGGGTCACATGACCTTAAAGAAGGGGGTTTCTAGCCTTTCACTTTTACTCCACAGAGCTTACACAGGGGGAAAAACCGAGAAATTGAGCAACTCGCAGACTAAATCATGAGCGACTCCACCTCATTTCCCTTCCTGTGCCTCAAAACTCTGACTCAACGGCCTGAAGCCCCCAAATACGGTCTTTGAGTAGCCCGATGTCGAAATCCACCAAAAGCAGACGGTGTTGCCAAGGAACAACTATTCTAGGAGATGATGTCATAGCTTGGTAAGCATTGACTGACAAATGCAAAGGAGGGCTAAGGGAACGAACAACCTGTATGCCGTCTTAGTTCTGGCTCAAAGGTTTAACATGCTGCTTCAGCCCACCTTTACTTTACACTAATATTTCTTTACTAGTAAATACTACAATATAAGTAGTTGTATGTTACTGACTGTGGCTGTGTCTAAAATCACCCCCTATACCCTCATCGACTATTCCCTACATTAGTCCACTTGAAGGAGTGAATGAAAACGAGTGAGTGATTCGGACACTGAGTGCGCCGGAAAAGCTGCCGCTTTTGCATAGTTTGTGCTTGTGGTTTAATGATCATTTGAAACTTAGCAAATCGGCAGCTCCAGTAGTGAGATGAAAACAAACTATGTATAAACCTAGATTAAACAATTTAATAATTAAAAAGGAATTTATACCTGTATGATATTACGCTGTACCCACATTGGACCAGCGGTTTGTAAAATGGATGGATGGTTCAGCTGCGGCGCCGTCTTCTGGTCAGACGGGGGAATTCATTTGGCACGCGACTCTCACAGCGCATTTTGGGTATTCTCTAGCCATTGAGCATACATCGGTTGTACACTCGTTATTGCGGTGCATTATGGGATTGAATGAGTGCACTCGATAACGTCCAGTATGGTTTCGGACACCACTACAAATAGCCCTACTTAAGGGTATAGGGGATTGTTTCAGACACAGTAAACACTGTAATACAGCTATTTTTAACAAAAAGGGGTTAATTAACCATGCAGTGATGCCTATAATGGATAATCCAGTGAATGAAATTCTTTACAAATGAAAAATACACCATTTTATTTGATTATTTTCTCTACCTGATGGATGCAACCCAAAAGATAAGATTATTTATAAATGAACAAGACTGATATCAGTTTAAGAACAGCTGCTTCACATCGTATAACACAAACAGAAAAGACCTACAAGAGTAATAATAACAACATCTTAAAAAGCCAATATACAAATCGTAATTGTACAACATTTGATATACACAACCCTGTAATCGCTCACAAGTTGAATTCCACATTAATGCACCAATTTGAGATGTTGCTTGGCTAGTTCTGTCTCGATGACATTGCTGAATTCTTTCATGTTTTTTTGTCGATTTCTACCATTGCACGGTATTGTCATTCTGTCCAGCTCTACATCAAGATGCTGATGCTGAGCTTTCATCTGCTTGCCAGAGTCAGTATAGATCAAATCAGCATCATGTTGTCATTCATCAACCTGAACTTTCTTGGACAAAATTCCACTAAATTCTCTACACGTTGCTAAACTATATTAAAATATGAGTTTCAGTTGATGTTCTGGGCACACATTCAGTTGTAGGCTCATCTAGTTTGACTTCAAACTTAACTTTGCAAACATGCCCACTGAACACAATATTGCAGAGCCTTGAGAACAAATCAACTCAGAATGAGTCGACTAAGCTGAAGAATGAGACTTTCCACAAATCCACACAAACTAATCACAGACTTTGTTAAAAGCAGACAGAGAAAATCTCAGCAGTAATTTGCATTTAAACAAACACGTGCATCTGAAATTGTGGCTCTCTGAAAACTTTAAAGGAGTAGTTCACTGAAGAACATCAACCTGAAAATGACAACCTAACCTGTATGCTTTTGCTTTGTTTGTTTGTTTTAGTGAAAGAATAGAAAAAAAGATTTGGAAGGACAATGATTTTTTTTATTCCTATCAGTTAAGGCACCCACACATTACAAGATAATCAGGCCGATTTTGTCCGAACAATTTTATTGCCGTTTCTTCTCGACATCTTAGTCTACTCTAAAGTCACGTTTGACCGCAAGAGATTTTGCGAGATTTCCCGTGTTCACACTAGGGACTTTGGTTGTTGGTGAATGGGTGTGTGTGTCTTGGTCACATCGCAGCACTCCACACACTGGAGGAACAAAACCATTAAATCTATGATTTTTAAAAAAAAAAATTATTGTCATGTTTGTGGTCTCTCATATTTTAAAAATCTTTTAGTGTGTGCCAGCCTTTAGAAGAATCACCTTGTGTAAGAGGCTTTGGGTCAGGGCGTCTGGGTTCAGCCTCCTGTTCGTCTTCTGTACTCCCTCCGTAATCGCTCTCTTCTCCAGGACTCTTATCTGCCACAGTCTCGATCGCCTCGTGGTCTTCACTCTCTGCCTTTTTCTTTCTAAGAGAAAACAGTAGGTACAACATGTTAACAAGACGCGTGGATTGAAAGAACTAATGAAATTTTGTTCCGTTCTGCACTCGGTGGGAAGTTTCCGCGATTAGTTTTAATATTCACAACCATTCAAAAGTTTGGGGTCAGTAAGGTATGCTTTAATGCTGCTCTTTTGAAGTTTCTATTCATCCAGAAAAAATTTTATCACGGTTTGCACAAAAATATTATGCACAGTTTTCAACATTGATATTCAAAAGTAATGTTTCTTGAGCAAGAAAACCAGCATATTAGAATGATTTCTGAAGCATCATGTGACTCTGAAGACTGGAGTAATGATGCTGAAAACGGAATAAATCACATTCCAAAATATATTAAAATACAAAACCGCTATTTTAAATAATAAAATT
Source organism: Tiaroga cobitis (assembly GCA_030578255.1). Lineage (NCBI taxonomy): Eukaryota > Metazoa > Chordata > Actinopteri > Cypriniformes > Leuciscidae > Tiaroga > Tiaroga cobitis. The sequence goes on along the minus strand of CM060600.1, from coordinate 33,883,016 downwards.
TCTCAACATGGCTCTTTTTAAAACATTCAAATAAGTTATTGATCCCAAACATTTGAACGGCAGTGTACAAATAGGCAGAACAATTTGTTTGAAATCAATCATTATTTTTGCATTTCTTTCAGGTGTCGTAAATGGCGCAGAAAGTAAGGCCTGTTCACAACAGGGATGATAACTATAAAGATAACGATAAAGATATACAGTAGTTCTAAAAATCGTTCTAAACATAAAAGACTAGCAGAGGTCACATCACAACTGTGACTATAATGGCACAGAGAAACGATATCGTTGAAATCACTTTGAGAACGATAAAAACATTGACAGCCAATTAGAATCAATCCTGCTTTAAAGAGCTCAAGCATTTAAAGCGACAGACGCATTTAAACGAGCTTAGAATAAAGCTGGTGTGGACATTAATATAGTCTTTATAGTTATCGTTCTTGGTGTGAACAGACTCTACTCCTTTAATTATTATTTAAGCGTCTTAATCAAGAGCACAATGCTGATGGACTGAACCTTCTTGGGTTTGTACCTAAACGTTTTAAGGTTTCTATCACGCTACAGTTGTCGACAAGGACAGAGCTTGTTGCTGTCATTTTAAGTTTTGTTTTACACCAAAACATTCTAATTATAAGCGCAGCTAGGAAAGTGATATTCTGGACTGGAACTGGAAGTGATATTTATCAATGTAATTAGAGATGCACCGATTACAATTTTCTAGGCCGATCCCGATTCCGATTTTTCCTTGAGTTTGACCTGCCGATACCGATTTTAGCCGATTCCGATTTTATTTTTTCAAACCACTTTACAGCACACACAAATATTTATTTTCTATCTTCTCTTTAATAGAACATTTTGCATAGAACATTTTTTTAACAGATAATCGCTATAAAATAGAACTATATAAATGACTAAGTGTGGGAAATTCTCACACATCTAAAGTGCAGTGTTATGGAAGAACCATTTCCTTTTCACATCCAATATCCAATTAAAAAAAAATTATATATTTAGCAAACTAAACTTCTGTATGAAAACAGGTAATGGCAATAAAATAATATATAAATAACAAATAAAAATTCAATAAATATAGCCTTGCAGTGTAAAGATATTTATCTCTCACACACACACACACACACAGGCCTATTGCAATCACTTGTGGTATATCAATGGCAAGTTATATTTCTCAAGCAGTTCTTCTCTCATCTGACACATGTCCAGCCAAGCTAAACAGGACAAGTGGAGCATGTGCAGGGAAACAATTAAATAATAATAAAAACAAGTTTAAATGGGTAAATTTTCTATAAATATTTTTGAGTCTTCATTTTCTTTCTGACAATAGCCTAGCCTACTTCAGTTATTGTTAAAACACACCAGACATCCAAATTCTTTGCATTTTGGGCACTTTTTTGTTGACATCATATTTATTTTGTCCATCAAAAGTGTGCTTTCACTTAAATTGAGCGCAGCAAAAATAGATTCTGCGCCGAAACCCGCGCTTCACTGTTGCTCACGCGACACGACGCTCCTGCTCGACGCTCACGCGCTGCTCCGGCTCCCGGTGTGAATGCACTCATTGATTAACATGCACGCCGAACAAAAAAAAAACACGCTGCACCTTGCGGTGTGAAACGGCCGTAATTCATGAGGTTTCCTACATGTGCGCGTGCCATGTGCACGTGTGATGCTGATGCTGCGCGATGTTAATCATGCGGCGCCCGAGTGCATTTGACCGGCATAAAATCGGATTATGTCAGACTGACCGGCCGGTCGCCGATCATGGCCGATCACGTGAAAACCGGCCGATTCCGGTCACCAGCCGATCAATCGGTGCATCTCTAAATGTAATATCATCATGGGATTACCTAATGAAACAGGCATTTCATAAAAAGGGAAGGAAAAAGATGAACTGAAAAAATGTTTGCGATCAAACGCTGCTTCATGTGAGGTTGTATCATAATGAAATGTGGCACACTTCTTTACCTCAGTCGATCCTCTTCTATAGATTCTTCTAGCTCTCTGACTCTCTCCTGCAAGGCTCGGAGTTTGGCTTTCTTCTCATTTAGGACCAGCACAAAGCGACTGTACAGGTCTTTCTCCAACGTCTCCTTTCCCTGGACGTATCTTTCCATCCTGTGGAGAGGGTAAAGACCAATGAGACACACCCAAACAGTCTCCCTGGTCACACAGACATCCGATAGCGTGGAAATGTTTAGCTATGAGAGTGTTTTTATTACTCACTATTTTTTTTGTGTGGTAAAAACACTATTACTTAATATGGAAAACTTTAAGAGCGTCTTTGAACTAAGCCACCTGTGGCAATTGTTTGCAAAGTACACACACGCCAATAAAGTGCCGTCAGTGTTGGGAAGCAATACTAATTCCCTATAATTCTGGTTTTGGGAGATTTTAGAAAGTGTGGCAGCACAGTCTAGTCAGTGAGGTCACTGCTGTTGTTTCTCAGAGAGGAAAGACTGAAGCACATGGGGAACAAGAAAAGAAAGTGAAGACAACCTTCTCATCAGGTTGGCCCGGGATTCCCTTGTGCGCTACAATCCACTCATCCTGAATGCGTCATGTGCCCTAGATCAGCCAAATAGACTGTGTTCACATATCTATAGTTCCCTCTTTTAACATGAGTATCACAGCAAACACAAACTAAAACCATCTTGTGTATTTGGACTTCCTTAGTAACGTTTAAAAAAATGCAAACAAGATGCTCTTTCATTCTGAATCATGGGAGATCATGAGGAGGGGAAAGGGTAAAACATGAGGAAGATGTAATCATGAACAGGTGAAGGGCTTGTGTAATCGCACTATTGTGTTTAAAATGAGTTTTGGACATAAACAAAAAAAAAAGGTTGTGGATGTTCCCAGAAACAAAGAAACAAATCAAGAGCATATTCCTTATGTTTTGTAGTCCACTTACAAGATACTCGAGGTTTCAAGCAACAAAACATCATTATTTAGTTTTAAATAACAGTTTTAAAACCTAAAAATCATTAGAATATACAATTAATTATAATTATATTTTCTCAATTTTAGCCATTAATTATAGCCGTTCAGCATTACTGTAAATGAAAGCTATGCATTTTAACATTTACTAGGCTTTAAAGGGGTCATCGGATGCCCATCATCGGATGCCCAGAGTTGGTATGATTCTTTAGGGTCTTCGTGTAAAGTTTGTAATATACTTTGGTTAAAATTCCTCAATGGTTGTGTAAAACAACACCCTTTTTACCTCCTCAAAAACAGCTCTGTTCACAGTGACCCGTTTCGGTGCATGTGTCTTTAAATGATAATGAGCAACTGCTCACCCCACCCCTCTCTTCCATGGGGCGTGTGGACACAAGACACTGCTGCCATGGCAACCTGCTCTGCAGAAAGTATACAAATGGCTGAGGGCGGAAATATGCTAATACGGGACAGTCCGTCATCGGTCGAGGGCGGAGCATGAGCAATATGACATTATATTGCTCAGAAAATCCAAACGGCTTGATTATTGAGTGTTTAGGGTTTTTGAGGATTAAAAAAAAAGGAGTGAATGGATTTTTTTCATTGTATGGTGGTTGTGTCCACACACTGCACAGACACATTTATATGTAAACACCATATAAAAGTGATTTTTGCATCCGATGACCCCTTTAAAAAATGAACTTAAAACAATCTTCACATAAACCCATTATAATAAATGCCACATTTACCTGTTCAGTTCAATATATCCAGTGTTGGGCAAGCTACTTAGAAAATGTAGTGAGCTAAGCTAGCAGTTACACTACATTAAATGTAGCTTCACTACACTGAAGCTACCACCCTGGGAAATGTAGCAAGCTAAGCTACAGCGATATGGCAAAAGTAGTTTACTACATCTAAGCTATTTTTTTTTTCATTCCATTATACTTCATTCCAAGTCAATGTGTGATCTCAGTGATCAATAAAACTGTCAATCAAATATAGACAGGCATAATTTGTCAGTTCAATTGTTTATTCAACAACTGTTCTAAACCAATTTGGCACAAAAAAAAACATAACATGACTATTTAAAACCATATAACTATATAAAACTATAACAAAACCAGGTGTCAAGAGCATGTGCATCTTTTTCCATTAAGTACATTCTCACCTGTCAGCCCAAGGATTGATATTGGTACGTGATGTCACACCATACGGAGCAGAAGGTGGTAGTAATGCACCAAAAAGCTGGTTTGTAGAACCCTATGAATTTTTTATTTATTTATTTTTTATTTTTTATAAAATACATTTTATTTTCCCCCACATTCCAAATTCAGTTTTATTTTGTTTTCATTTTTCTGGACTCCCATTTTAATGGTTAAGTAAAATTTTAGTAATCAAAAACGTGTAATTAATTGAAATCATGAAACGTATACAATTTAATACTATTGTATTACAATTTTAAAATAAATTACATTTTAAGGGAACTATGAAATGGGTTTTTTTAATGGTTTAAATTGTAATGACCAATTTATTTAAAATGTAGGCCTAATGATTTAAGCAAAACTTTCTTCAAAGGTTAAACCAACCTTTTATTTTGACAGGTTGCCATGTAGAACTTTGAGTCTCTCTGTGTGTGTTTTTTATATGACGATAGTTTTTCTCAAATCAAGCTAAAATGCTTCTAAAGTGACTCTCAGAGCGGCTGTGTAGATGAAGTACACGCATTAATGTCCTCATATAGGCTGAAAACATCGCGAGCGAGCTTCAGTGTGTGTGTGTGTGTGTGTGTGTGTGTGTGGAAAATGAATCCGCGCGTCTAAGCCATTCATTCACAGAGACACGCAGAACATGCATGATTCCTTTTTAAATCGTCTTTATGCATCAGTGATACTTAGCAGTTGTATTTGAGCTTGAGCTTTAGAAATGCTTGGGGAAATGTAGCTTGTGTGGACGCTACGGCGCTACTTAATAAAAAAAAGCGCTTCGCTACTGAAAAGCTATTTGATTCAGAAAACAGCGACGCTACCACCACGCTACTGAGAAATGTAGTTAAACTAGTAGCGTCACTACTTGTAGCGACGCTACTGCCCAACACTGAATATATCAGGGCTCAATTTTTTCTATTGACCCAGTCAGACCAGTTCAGATTTTTACTTGCCCTGTCAAAATGCCCAAATTATTATTGTTTTTGACCCATGTAACCTTGTAAACGGTGCTTTAAGATTTTCAGGTAGGTCTAACAGGTAGGATATTTACAGAAATTAAATAGATTTATCGAACACTTCACAGTCTGCACTGCATACATTATAAATTAAATATAGATAAATCTCTATCTACAAAAGTTATTCAGTCAAGAGCAGGGAGTAATTTTCTCTTTTTCTTTTGTTCTTTGATTATCCTTAATGACAAACAGCAGTGGGTTTAATATGCTGCTGTCACTTTAAGACCTGCCGCACATGATGTGGATCTGAAACGCATCCCATTTTCATTTAAGACTTAATTTAACTCATTTAACTGTGCGTTCACACCGCTGCCGGCGAGAGCCCCAAAGTAGCCTGAAGTCATTCATTTTCAATGAGAGTGTCTTGGGCGGTGAGAGCAGGCGAGGAGAGTTGAAGTCAGGTCAACTTTATGGTAATAAGCAATGACGCGGTTCGGTGGCAACCAATCAGAATGTAGAAGTGCTCCGTTTGAGAGAATTCCAGAGAACGCAGTCCTGTAAACTTTGGTTCCGACCACATTAGTTCACAAGCAAAATAGAGGAGGTTGATCATTTGAATTAGATAAGAAGGCGCGCAACACTATTTATAGGCAAGATTTTCGTGCTAGAACACTTTTTCAGTGGGAATGCAAATCATAATAGCACTTAACCATGAACACAAAAGCCACACCACACAAATGACTTTTAATTTGTTTATTTCATTAGCAAACATGTCACTATAATTGTTAAGTTCTTTCCATCGATCAATTTTCTGCAAAAATAACGATCGACATGCTTGTTTGCTTTGCGTCCCCTTTAAATACAGTTTTAAAAAAGACCACGCATTCGATCCACGTCAGAGCATCAGAGCATCCACGTATCTTTCCACGGCGTCGCAGGCAGGGCGGCGAGAGCAAATTTTGCCGCTCTTGCCGGCGGCGGTGTGAACGTACGGTAAGACTGTGCTTGAATAAGAGCGTGATCATATAATAATGTAACGCTAGCCAAAGCATGATGGGTAAAAAAGAATGCTGATATTGCGTTAAATATTTTTAACATGTTAAACTGAAAAAATGTATTGCATGTGTTAATGGGTTAATTTTGACAGTACTAATATATATATATATATATATATATATATATATGTGAGTGAACAGCTCCATTTTACAAATAAGTTACTTTATTCCAAAGATCTGTTTGTACAGTATTGTGAGAGTTAAATGAGTTTGGGAGTATAGATATGGTGTGGACCTACTCTTTGGTGATGTGTTCCTGTTCTCTCCTCAGCTTCTGGTTCTCCTCAAGCAGGTGCTGGTTTTTGGCCCGTAGACGTGCGCTCTGCTCCAGGCCGTGACTAATGAGCTCCCTTATGACTTCAGTGGACTCAGGCACCGCCTGTAGCTCCACCACGCCGAGCCTGAACTGAGAAATAAAGAGAGAGCCAGATTAATAATAGAAGACCTGGAGGAGACACCTGCCCATCAGCTATTAGCATTAGCATCCTGGCTGTAGACACAAGGGAGATTGACTAAGAGAGAACTGTGCCCACAGACAGCGAGATTTATTTGTTGAGTTTGGAGTTAATAATTCAATTAATAAACAGTAGAGTAAATTAATCATTAGAAAATAAAAAATGATAAATAAGTATATAAAATAAATGAAAATAATAAAATAAATTTAGAATAAATATTATAATGAATTAAATGAAAAGGTAAAAATAAATATATACATTTTTAAATAAGTATAAGTCATAAAAAATATAAAAAGTATATAAAATATTACAAATATAATTATGTAATAATTACTCATAATAACACACAGAATGGGTACATTCACAGCAAAAAAAGAAGACAAATTACTGCAAGTAAATATGTATGGCACAGTGCTTTTTCAGCACAGATAGCAGCTTAAAGTAAAATGTGGGTGGATAGTGAATATAATGCTTTTGAATTACACAATTGAAGAACTCAATTCACGCTATAGGGATTTCCTGCCCAACTCGGTTTACCACCTGGACAAACACAGAGACTTCCAGCCAGGACTCTTGTACCGATAAGACAAGCCAACCGCTGTGGTGAGAGCCAATGAGCGACAGCGAGTCTCTGATCCTCAAATAGATGAACTCCGACAGCATACATGAGGGACGGGCGCTCGGCCTCTAAGTGTGTGCCAGTCTGTGAATGATAAGGGTGACTGCTTCAAGACAAGAGCGCTGAAGATAACAGACCTGACAGAGACCTGAGAACACAATGAAGTTTCTGCCGTAAACCTGCTGAGACTGTCTCTTAAAGGGATAGTTCGGCCAAAAATGATATTTAAACCATGCATTACTCTTGTTTCAGACGAACACATTTTCAGTTATTTTAGAAAATGTCTTAGACCCTTCAGTGGATATAATGTGAAGCAATGGGGTCCACCTCCTTCATGTCCCAAAATGTGAATACATCCTTCACAAAAGTAATCCATCCGGCTCCAGGGGGATAAACGAAGGCCTTCTGAGGGTAATCCGTGCGGTTTTGTCGTAAAAATATACATATTTAAAACTTTATAAATGAAAATATCTGACTTCCGGCAACGATCGACGCGCGTTCACGGGTGATGGAAGTCGGCGTACGAGGTAAGACGTAGCGTAGGAACTGTTGTGACGTAGAACGAACGCGCCAGCGCAGCCAGAGAGCAGAGCAAAACAAAACACGAAAGCGCGTGAACGCACGCGCGTCGATCGTTGCCGGAAGTCAGATATTTTCATTTATAAAGTTTTAAATATGTATATTTTTACGACAAAACCGCACGGATTACCCTCAGAAGGCCTTCGTTTATCCCCCTGGAGCCGGATGGATTACTTTTGTGAAGGATGTATGCACATTTTGGGACTTGAAGGAGGTGGACCCCATTGCTTCACATTATATCCACTGAAGGGTCTAAGACATTTTCTAAAATAACTGAAAATGTGTTCGTCTGAAACAAGATTGACAGATGCATCTCAAACGGCTTGAGGGTGAGTAATGCATGGGTTAAATATCATTTTTGGCCGAACTATCCCTTTAATCAAACGCTTTTGTACTATAAATGATTCTTGATCTCGAGAGCTCTAAGCAAAAGACAGTGGGAACAATCAAGCAAATCTTTATGACCTTGTTGAGCACGACTCTAGTACTATATGTAGTCATTAAGCACACACTTTATCTAAATTGACTTATAAAGCACTTGCAGGAACAATCGTCTTGGAGAAATTGGAAGTTAAAGGGCACCTATTATGGAATTTTGAAAATTACCTTTCATGTAGTGTGTAACATAGATCTAAGTGAACGAAAACATCCTGCAAAGTTTTAAATATGAAAGTTCACCGTATACAAAGTTATTGTCTCTCAAAAGTAAGAGTCGACTCTTGAGTCGCTGATATGAATCGATAGACGAACGATGCTTTTTCTCTATCTAGATGACGTCACCTTGACAAGTTATTTGAATAAGATACGCCCACTCATTGCGCGCGCAGACACCAGGGTAAACTTGAAAACATCATGTCGACAACAAGACGCTGTGTTCTGAAGTGCGAATCAAAAGCGACCTTTTCACTGCCCAGGGAGGAGCATTTGAAGACAATTCATATACAGTTCAACTATACCACACAAGTATAGGCCGAACCTTGTGCTGCGTTCGCGTCATTTTAATGACGATTGCTTTACAAACATAAATGCTTTCAAGTGTGGATTCGCGAGCCGGTTGATACTGAAGGAAGGTTCGGAACCAATTTATTTGGATCAGCTTCCTCCTCCGAATCACAACCTGTAAGTATTATTAATAATTGTCGCTTTTATGTGTTTTGTAGCATGCTCAATAAGTATGTGTGTGTGTTGTGTAAGTTACGCTCAGCGCAGCTTCTAGGTCTCCAATGTCAATTTTTTTTAAAATGTGTGAAATGTTTGTCGTTGTCATTGGAGTTGTCATAAAGAATAGAGCAAAAGCTTGTAGTACTGCAGTGCTTTATCAATATGTTTATGCGTTGGGCTAACGCAAACAATAACTGATTGGGTCATCTGACCAATCACCACAGATTAGCGTCACGCAAAAGAGGGGGTTGGAGAAATGAGTCGTTGAACGAATCATTTGGGAGTCGGTGAGCAAATCCGGTAAAAATAAATAAATATTATAAGTCAAGTCAAGTCAAATATATTTATATAGCGCTTTTCACAATACAGATTGTATCAAAGCTGCTTCACAGTATCAATCAAAACAACTTAACAATGATTGTTTATTACTGGAAAAAAGACATCCAAGTTTGGTAGAGCTGATCAATGGTATGATTGGTTAATTAATTTGAATATCCCCAACTGAGCAAGCCAAAGGCAACAGTGGCAAGGAACCGAAAAACTCCATCCAGTGACCTAAAGGTGTCCTAGCACACCATCAGATGACCCAATGGAGAAAAAAAACCTTGGGAGAACCCAGGCTCAGTATAAGACAACAAAAGTGTTTTTTGTCATTGCATGCATGTAAAACTGTTGTTGGGGACTCCCAAAACAATATTAGCAACATTTTAAATGCCATAATAGATGCCCTTTAAGAGTCTTGACTAAAGGCACAATAGGTCATTGATTGTTCCTTGAGAACATTTCAGGTACCATTTCACACCCAAAAATGAACATTCGTCATTCCATCATTTACTCCCCCTCATGTCATTCAAAACCTGTAATACTTTCTTTCTTCCATTGAACATTAAAGGAGAAGGATTTCCTGGAAGCTCACATACAATGAAAGCAGATGAGGATGGATGCTGTTGTAAGACTGGAAAAACTGGAAGAACTGGTTGAGGCTGAAAATTACTCCCCCTCGTGCACCATTGAGACGAAGGTCTCACCTCCCTCATCCTAATCTACATTTCTCCCCCTCATCCCCCATGCATAGATCACCCAAACTCACACAAGAATCTAAATGGTTTAATGTGAATGATTATCATCGAGTATTATACATGTTTAGTATCATTCGAAATGTCTCAGTGCGACTGGTACAAATGTCTCATTTCCAAATAAGTAAAACCAAAGGCAATAAGGTTTTTAAGAGTTCAGGGATAACTGCCACACAAAGGAATGTGGTGTTTAGACAAACGGTCTCCTACCCCCAAAAGGTGAAAACTTCTGAATGCAAATATCCATTGTTAGCCTATATAATGAAATGCAGCAATAGGCTCGGGGCCTTTCTGTATCTCAGGCTATCTGACTCTCAGTCGTCGAGACTCTCAGCTTCACGTATTTCCTAATGTCGGGTTCGTCTTCTCTTTATTCCAGAGCATTTGATGTTTTGTATTGATTATCTTTGATCTGATTATACATTTACCTGACATAATAAATTGTTACATTTGATGATTCTAACTGACTTTGATATTATTTCATTAGAGTTAAAAGGAATAGTCAAACTTTCGCTTATATATAATGATACACAGATACCATTAAAAAACTTTTTCATTTATGGAGTCAGATGAAATAACGAGAGAATACATTTGAGAAAACGTATTGCATTTAATCAAAAATACTTTGGCACGAGAAAAGACAGTAACACGCAGAGACCTTCACCCGCTGACCGGATGCCTCCATTGGGCCGATCGAGCCGGGCCTTAATACACTGTCAAGCTCAAAAAAGGGGAAAAAGCAGCACAAAGTATTGTAAAAATAGTCAATTCTACTCGTGCACTCCTGAGGTCAAAGAAATGCTACGTGTGAGGAACAGATTAAAAGTTACACTTATCAAATCTCCTCAATTTATTTTTTTACTAACAAATTGCTTCAGAAAACTTTTAGATTCCAACACACAAGTCATTTGGACTCCTTTTATGGTGCTTTTGTGCATTTTTCCACAGAAGAAAGTGAAATGGTTTTGGAAAGACATGGGGTGAATAAATGACGAAACGTTATTCATTTCCGAAGAGCTATTCCTCACCATACCACTCAGATTTTTCATTCTACACAGAATGCAAGAGCAAACACCAGCTCTGATGCAACCGTCACATTTACCAAGCAGTAAACCAGAGATTCAACATGGAACCTTTTCCAGCCAGAATCTGACGTGCCAGTGAGCAACACTCACACTGAGGCCTTTAAATGATGAGCTAAGAACTTCCATGTCTCAGAGAGCTTGTTTGGACAGTTCTGTGTACCGAACCTGGAGAGAACTGATTCATCTGATCTCACATTGAGAAGCCAAATTCTGGAGACACAGATATAAGTTGAATTGCTATTAAAACTCTCATGACTAAGCAGTGGCTATATATATATATATATATATATATATATATATATATATATATATATATATATATATATAAATAAAAGCAATCTGTGTAGTTGAATGATATTTTATTTAAATAAAAGCAATCTGTGTAGTTGAATGATATTTTATTTATATCACACAATAGGCACAGAAGGCAGCCAAACTTTAGAGCTGAAGTCAAGAGGAATACCTTTTGTATTAATATTATTAATACAAATAGATATATATTAATATTATCTATTAATACTCTACTAGAATAGGTTTTCATGCTTGAATGTTCATGTTTCAGGGAATTAAAACAGGCTGAAAAAGAAGCCAAGTAGAACACACCCCCTTTAAATGAGGAATAATCAAGTGCATGTGAATATATGTATGTGTATGTGAATAAAATTCTTCTTCTTCTTCTTCTTCTTCAAAATACTGGTGGGTTTGATGACGGACGTGAGGTAAACATGACCGTAATCCAGCGGAGTTAAGGAAACGAAACGTTCCCCCAAAAGAGTGACTAAGAGTGACCTCTCAACAGAGCCAGCATTGTTTCTGAACACGGCTAGATAGTCTGGAAAGTATTAGACAGTTTCATCTCTGCAATCAGTCAAGTGGCCGGCAGAACCCAGAGCATATCCCCGCGAGGACGCTGGGAACCGATCTCCGTTTGTCCCTGTGGGAACACTCGCTTTCTAGGTGCCACAAACGCACTACCACACACAGAGCGCTGCGGACCTCCCAAAGTTTCACATACAAAAGTCAAATGAAAATGTTGAAAATGTGCAACTTCCAGTGAAACTATGAGCAAAGACGGCTTTGCAGGGCACTTTTGGTTCAGCAGTAGATAAAATGGAGATTTCATATTTCATATTTGAATGCCATATATTAAATTGCACATTAATATATCAGGGGTGTTTCCTCAGAGGAGGCGAGGGTGGCAGTGCCTCCTCAAAGAATTGGATGAGAAAATAATCCATATTACAAAAATAAAAAAAAGCTCAAATGCAAATGCTCAAAAGCACTTTTTTTTTTGTTCCACTACACAAACAGCAAAAACGTGTGACGCAGGTCAGTGGAACAAAAAACCGCAAGGCCTAAAAACATGTTTTTTTAAAAGGTTTAACTCATTTTAACTTGAGTGTCACATTTTAAGAATGCAGTGTCATGTGCTAAGGCTGCAAAAGATGCGACCGCAACTGTTAAAGACGTCCGTCTAGTGTGTGTTTATATTGAAAAACAAAGGAAAAGTAGGGCAGAATGGAAAAACGCGCTCTGTGTGAATCGCTAAAGCGTGTAAATTAGTGGGGGGTAATTGCGAATGAATGGGGGAAAGTCACGTGAGAGGAGGCAATGCCTCCATTATTAGGTATGATAGGTTAGGATTGGATACGATTGGTTTGTGTGATAAATCCCGCCTCTTGTTTTCGTGCGTGATCGAGAATGAACAAAATGATGGCGTTGATGGGAAAACTAATTAAAAAGTAAGTAAACTCAGCTACTTAGATATCACCGCTTTATGTCATGCCAAAATCAAACTTGAAATGGGAAGAAAACATGATAGCTATGGGTTTTTTTAGTGATCAATCAGCTCGGTGAAGGTAAAGGTGCATCTGCGTGTCTGTGACCAGTGTTTACCGAGATTGATGACTGGTGATCCGAAAATAAATTGACTATTAAAAAGGACAGCTGAACATCAGTTCACAAGTAAATATTGCCGTTAGTTATTATTTTGGAATAAATATCAAAATGCCTAAAAAACACTACTTGATTAGATTTGTTAATAAATAGAAAATTAAATAAATTGTTAAAAATAAAATTGTATTTGGTTTCTTTTATTTATTTATTTTGTGTGGTAAATTAATGTTTATTTAACCAGGAAAAGGTGACAACATTAAGTGTAGGTATAACTGGGACATGAATGTACATATGATTTGTACACACACACACACACACACACACACAAAGAGGAATTTGCCTCCTCATTTCAGAACACCACTGCATGCATATGCATATATATATATATATATATATATATGCATATGCATATATATATATATATATATATATATATATATATATATATATATATATATATATATATATATATATATATATATATATATATATATATATATATATATATATATATATGTACTGTAAATATAGTGAAATTAAATTATTTTAAATACCGGTACATTAGAAAATAATACATACTATTATCAAGAAATGGACTAATAAACATAACACGTGTATACACTTTTTTTTTTGTAAGCATTTCTCAACGGTGTCACTCTGAAGAGAACAGTTTACTTGATGACGGCTCAGTTTAAACACATCCACATGTGTTGGATAAGAGTTTGTGTAGCCCAGCTCAGGGATGCAGAGCATCAGTGTCAAGCTAGTTTACAGCTGTGATCTTCCACGCGCTGCCAGGAGCGCTTCCACATGTGCCACAAAAAGACTCGCAAAACATGAGAAGTGCTAAACAATTAACAGCGAAGGGAACAAGAGCAAAAGAAGCAGGAGTTTTTTCTCAAGATCCCGCTTAACACGGGTCTGATAGCAATTACAGCATTTACAAAGATGTGGAGGTATTGAGACCCAACCCATGGCAATGTTTAAAATCCCTCAAATTTGCTGTTTACTTGCTGGATTATTTGAGTAAACCGGATCATATCATTTTTTATCATCCGTCGGTGTGTGAATGGGTGAATGAGGCAATATGTAAAGTGCTTTAAAAGCGCTATATAAATGCAGTCCGTTTACCATTTTTTTACCATTTAATTTGGCACTAGTATCTGTCTGAGAAACCAGGAGAAACTCCAAATATCAAATACTTCGGAGTACAGATGTAAGCATTTAAGCACAGGGTTGTTCAATTTAAACCAATCAGATCCTTATTTGCTCACCAACCTCACCTCATGCCACCTCGGAGTGGCCGTGTGCCCTATCACGGCACAATAAGAGCTACAGGACCAACTACGTTAGGAAAATGTGCTCCTGGCAGTGGCCATGGGAACCGATGTTCTTTCATCAAAGCGTTTACATCACTGCACATCTGTTTTTAACCGAAAAAGGCAATGTTTTGTAATAAATTTCCACAACACTAATAAACCGAATTGTTTTATAAATTACAAAAAAAGCAATATATAAATATAAGCTAATTATGTTGTATATTAGAAATTATATATTGTTATACATCTCATTACAATGATTTCTGAAAGATCATGTGACTGAAGACTGGAGTATTGATGCTGAAAATTCAGCTTTGCATCACAAGAATAAATTATTCTTTAAAACTAATAGAAATAGTAAACAGTTATTTTAAATTGTAATAATATTTCACAATATAACAGTTTTTACTGTATTTTTGATCAAATAAATGCAGCCTTGTTGAGCATAAGAGACGTAATTATCTCGATTATTCCAAACTTTTGAACGTCAGTGTGTATGTGTATGTTTTGTAGTAACTTTCTTTAACACTAATAAACATTATTTTTATAAATTATATATGGCTAAATATATGTTGTTATATTTAAAATAGTTATATATTTTATTAAAATATGTATTAATTAATATTTTATTTTATATATATATATATATATATATATATATATATATATATATATATATATATATATATATTAATATTACACACACTTTAAAATCAAAATATAAATTAAAATAAATAATAATAAAAAAAATCTAATTTTACGGTTACCATTTTTGATAATCTGTATAGTTATATATGTCTTATAGTAATGAGCTCATGATTTAGACTACAATGATTTTTGTACCATATTTGCAGCTTATTTTTCATAAAGGGTCTGAGTGTAGATTTGGTTGTTATTGTTAAAGTCTAGTATATTTTATATTGTGTATAGTATATGGAACCATTTAAAAAGAGCGATAAAAACAGTTTACCATGATATGGCCCTTTAATGATTTATTTTAGACATTTACCAGATTGTCTTTCCAAATCTGGCCAACCATTACTAGTGAAATGTGTAATATCCTTTTGACATTGTAGGAATGCCACTATGTCATCACGACGTGCAACCTCGGCTGTTCAAGAAAATGCCTGTTTGAATTTCGGCCCACCTGTAAGGAACATCGGTGAAGGAGTAATACATGTTTTAGGAAACAGAAGTCAGCGTATCCGTGAGTCTTTAGAGGGTTACCGTAATAAAAGTGCCGTCTTCAAACGCTTGTGTCAGAGCTGTCCTGGCAGGCCAAACACCTGCTTTTCCAAACCTCAACCTGACCATTTGCACGGGACTCTTTAAGGGTTTTCTGAAGAACAGTGCAGCTGTGTCTTACCACCACACTGGAAGATTGAAGAAAACCACAAACAAATAACAGTCTGTCGTTACTTAGAAAGTAACTTCCCTTCAGGAGCAACAAGCTGCAGGATTTGACGAATCATTCATGTCTGAAGTACAAAAAAAAAAAAAGTGTAATACTTATATTAGGGGTTTGCTCGCCTTAGAAAGTACGGCTAAAAATAAAACCTTGGTTGATGACTTTTAAAAGCACCGCCATGATAAAAGCTGTTCGATCTGGTCATATTTAATATCAAACAGAACACTTGTGTCTCAGCAGTCCATTAATTACCTCAAATATTTACTAAATCCTAACACTGGCACAATAACACTTACATAAGAGCGCTGGTCCAGATTTTTAGGCGTATTTGTAGCCAAGGAAGCAGGCGGAGAACCTTCATATGTCCAAAACAGCTTTACTCAAGAGCATAATAATGGATAAACTACAGCGTGGGAGCTCAGACATGCTTGTGGGAAGCTATAGAAGCCCTAAACACACTCAAAAGTCAAGAAGAGGACAGCTGGAGCTTTCTGTTAGCCGAATTCATAACCACAGTTCAGTGCACTTAAACATAATACACTACAGTTCAAAAGTTTGGGGTCGGTAAGAGTGTTTAATGTTAATGTTTTTAAAGAACTTTTGATCTATTTGATCAGTAAAAATAATATTACAATTGAAAATAACTGTTGTCGATTTTAATATATTTCAAAACGGAATTTATTCCTGAATTTTCAGCATCATTACCCCAGTCTTCAGTGTCACATGATCCTTCAGAAATCCTTATAATATGCTGATAATATGAACAGTTGTGCTGCTTAATATTTTTGTGGAAACCACGATACAGTTCAGGATTCGCAGATGAATAGAAAGTTCGAAAGAAGAGCATTTATTTGATATGGAGTTTTTGTGTCACTTTTGTAACAATAATACTGCTATCATTACTGCAGGTTGTTATAATATTAAGCAATATTCAATGCAACCTAATGATGACTCTTTCACACAGAATTACGCATTTGGCCAAACTTCCCTCTCCTCAGTCAGTTCCCCTTTTTCCAAAACAGACATATGCCATTTCCATTTAGTCACCTCTGCAGTGACAGCAAAAACGAAAAAGAAAAGAGAAATAATTTAATGTTGAAAATGACGATTACGTCTGTCGAGTTGAGCAATAGGGAGTTAGAGGAATGTAAGAAAATAACAGATAATTTAACAATTTTACCAGATTTTCAAGCCAACAAAACAATTTACACTCCAACACTTTTATACATCAGTTCTTAACTGGAGGGCCACAAGTCTGTAAGGACAGAAATGACATTCAGCCATCAAAATTCAGGAGAGTTTTACATTTTCCAATACAGTCTATATCATTATCATTTTTATCAAAATAATTTCCATATTGTTGTACTTTTGCTCCGGCTTTCAAATTCTAATTCAAATAAATGCTGTTCTTTTGAACTTTCTATTCATTAAAGAATCCTGGAAAAAAAGTTTCGCAGATTCCATAAAAAATATTAAGCAGCACAACTGTTTTCACCATTGATAAAAATAATAATAAATGTTTCTTGATATTAGAATGATTTCTGAAGGATCATGTGACACTGAAGACTGGAGTAATGATGCTGAAAAGGCAGCTTTGCATAAATTACATTTTAAAATACTTAATTCACTTTTTTATAAATATTTTTTATTTTGCATAGTAATAATGTTTCACAAAATCACTGTTTTTACTGTATTTTTACCAAATAAATGCAAACTTTATGAACACGAGAGGCTTCTTTGAAAAAACTTACCAACCCCAAAAGTTTGAACAGTAGCGTATAAGAAATGTAAGGAAATGGCGTGTTAGATGCTATAGAAAAGGATAAAGTGCAAATGATCATGTATTTACTGCCAAATGAAGGTGAATGGCCAGGGTGTAGGGTTTGTTTCTGTACATTAGCGCAAGTCACAGGAGCCCTTCCCATGTTGGGCAACGTGGCGGTGGCACGAGTGTGACCTCTAACAAAATTTTGCCACAACGGCACGAAAAAAGTTCACAGTCTGGAGCCCTGTCTGAAGCCCTGTCTGAAGCCCTGTCTATCCATATACAGTATATACCGCATCTGTCCATCTCCAATACTACTTGAAAACATCTCATATCAAAGAGGCTACCCCACTTAATCCATTAATAATGAGCATGCAAAATTGGCTTCAATTTAAGACAGGTCTGAATTCGAAACGAGACGTTCAGAGTGAAGGAATTCTCTCATGAGACCCGTTTTAGACAAAGCAAACCTCATGTCAGATTCATCTTTCTCCAGGTTTCAATAATTATGCCGCACAATTGCACTACAAACAGACCGTTTCTGCTACATTCACACTACACAGATGGAAATGATGGATGAATTTAACATTAACAAATGCAGTAGAGTAAAAAAAAAATCATACTTGGATCCGGTTCGTGATCTATGTATTGACGTTAGAGTTTAGCGAAGTCTTCCCAGACACTGGAGTTCCTCGGCACCCTTGAGCTTGGCAAGAGATCAAACGAGGGGAACCTCCTTTAAAGCTCGACATAAAGAGCAGTAGTTCTCTGGGAATGGTTAAGTGTTGAGAGTGATTTTGGCCAATCACGAGTGCAGTAGAGCCTCAAGCAAGCTGAGATCGCGCAGTCCTTCTCTCATCCATGAAACAGATGTGTTCCCATAGAGGAACGAGACCGACATAGGAATGAACGAACGAACAAGAGCATGAACAAGCAAAAGAATGAGAAATTGATGGACAGAATCAGATCAGACAGAATCAACAGATGTGTTCATGAAGAAGAACAAGACCAATGGTCGAGACAAAGTAATGAATAAACGAACAAACGAATGAACGACAAGCAACAAACAAACAAAAAAAGTGATCAAACAATGATATAACAATTTGTGCATCTCATATATATGTATAAAATATCTATATATCTATCTATCTATATCTAACTATCTATCCATCCATCCATCTAAAATTAGAAATAAATACATTTTAAAAATATATATCAACGTTTTTAATAGATAGATAGATAGATAGATAGATAGATAGATAGATAGATAGATAGATAGATAGATAGATAGATAGATAGATAGATAGATAGATAGTTACCTCACATAAAAAAGCTCTTACCAGCCAATAAATTCGCTCCGCATTTATTATATTGGGGAATATTTTACTCAAAAGTTCGGCCAACTTTTTGCATTTGCTGCTCCACTCTGCGAGTGTTCATTTCGAACCCTGTCTGCTACACTAGGCAAGCGCGTGTCAATCAGTGAGACTATTACATCACTCTGTCCTGCGTGCCACTCACCGAGATGTCGTTCTGCACCTTCTCATAAGACAGCTGCAGCAGGGGGCTTCTGGGTATCACAGGTGTCAGCTGGAAGCTGTACTCCCCCTCCGCTGCCTGGCCCTCTCCGGTCAAAGCCATGTGCAGGTCACCAACATACCGCTCTCGCTCCATCTCCATGTCCTGAGCTTCACGGGACACGTCCTCCTCTGAAACTAACCAATCAACCCAAGCAAAGGGCATGTGGTTTGAAACCAGAAGCACGTTCATGGCAGTTTTGAAGGATGTCGATGTCATTTAAATGTGATCATTTGACTTCCTACCTTCACCACTCCACGCAGAGACGCCATCGGACAGGAGGATTATGAAGCCAGATCCGAGATCCTCAGCCCACTCTAGCTTGAGAAAGAAAATGCGATGAGGCTCAGAGGAAATGGAGATCTGACGCACGCTAGTGCTACGACACCTGCAGAAAACATGACCATAATAACATCACACAGAGCTGAAACACAAAAACAATTATGACAGTACATAACATTCCTTACATCTGTGAAATTGAACAAACATAAACATAATTCAACAACTTCAAAAGTATCTGCATTGATAGTTACAAATAAGTAAAATATATGACTTATTCCAACAATTTTGTACACCTCATATATATATATATATATATATATATATATATATATATATATATATATATATATATATATATATAAAATTATATAATAATCATAATAATATATTATAATTAAATCATTTAAATATATAAATGTATATAATTATTTATCATTGTAAATGAATAATTATAAAAATAAAATGTTCTTATAATTATTATAGAATAGAATTAATATTTGTAGAATATTAAAATTTAAATAATAATAATAATAATTATATATATATATATATATATATATATATATACATACACACATAAAATAATAAAAATCCTCAGATTCTCAGACTAAATCTGCAGTACTGAGTTCTTGTGCAAAACCTATGGAATTCTGTGAAATTGATTTAAATAAGGTAAAATGTGTGTAAGAATTGGAAAGTACCTATAGCTAAAAACTTTTATAAATTAGTCAAAAAATGACCATGCAAAGGTCAGAAAACTTGTAGAACTCTCTGCACAATCCATTGAATTCCTAGTCATCGGCCGACCTGCTTTCTAGATACCGGCCGGCCATTGCCAGATGGAGTCAGACCTTACAGCAGTCGGCAATATCCAGAGAATGATGTGTGAGAAACTTCTGACCTCTCAGGTCACAGCTGACAATGAGCAGCGGCGAGGGGAAAGGTGAAGGACAACATGCAGTATATCTGTGTTGACTGAGTTTAGCTTACTTGTCAAACTGATAATCAATGTGTCCGAAACCCTGAGTGAACAGTATACATCTGTTTCCCTCCCGTCACACATCACTAACCAAATTGTAGCTATTTTCGACGTGACTTTTGGCCAATGTGACGGAACAGCGGGGGTCGTTGACTCGTCGTATCTGAAGAACCAAGGGAACAGGACAGCCATTCATTAGCTACAGTAACATCTGCACAGAGGTGATTTTTCGTCCTCTGTAATGACAGATGCAGCCTATAAGAATATGAGAAGGCGGCTTTGACAAATAAGACAAAGAATTCTCTTAAGATGTGGCTGAGAAGACAAGAGGGGGTCAGGGTGGAAAGCTCGGACGTGGCTCGGTTCTCAAGAAGTTCAATCTAATTACCCAAACATTTATCCACAGCCCTGTTTCATCCAAACAAAACAAGTTATAAGTGCCATATTCCAATCCAGAACATGCGCCCATGGCTGCGTGACTCGACCGCTATCTTTCCAGAGGCGTCTCGCTGGCCTGGGTAATGGTGGATGAGAGACAGCTGTTCTTTTAGAAGGTGGTGAAGCAGATCTCAAGTCACTTTCCATACATAGGATTTGGGAATGAGAGGAGATAAGGAATTAAGTGGGGGCCATCGTGATAACAGAAGAAGAGAACGCAAAACAATGCATGTCACAAGCTACGTTTCCATCCAAAGCTGCGAATTCAACTTTGAAATATCACATAAAACACCGTTTCCATCCCATGTGCTCAAGAGCAACATTGTCACTTCCTGGGAAATTGGTGCAAAATATCTGTAATGAAAATAGAAGTTTCTGCAATTGAAGAAGCCACTGTGGCTCTTTTAACCTCATCATAAATGATTTGCGCCTCAGAGACGCTGTTTGGGAAGACAATCGTGCGAGACGGTTCTGGGAGGATTTATACCCAACCATTTTGATGACAGACTTTGTCTTAGGCATTTCAGAATGATCAAATCAACATTTGATGAATAGAAAGTTCATAAGAACAGCATTTGTTTGAAATGCCTGCAAGCCTGTACTATTTTAAAATGGACAAAAACTTAACAGGAGGGACTTATAATCATGAAGGTCTGGGTCAAACTCACACTACCAGTCATTTGAGATTATTGGTTTCTTAATAATATATGTGAGAGCTTCTGAACGACACTGAGGTGTAATTAAGAAACATTCCACTCTAAAGCGCTCCGTCACAGATGGTCACGAGTAACTCAACAAAACCCTCTTGTCTAAACAAGACTGACATTCTGCACTGATAATCTCTTCTCATGAAATATGCACAAAAAATATGTCACTGTCTCTTCTGTCCTGCACAGCTGTGGAAGCTAAAGGAAGTCTCTCAAGAGTGAAAATCATGAAGAAATATCTGGGTTTCCCCCAAGAATCGAAATAAGACATTTTATTTAGCATAAATATATAATCTTCTTTGGGAAATTATTATAATAGCAATTCAATTATTATAATAAGCGTAATATGAGGGGGGGGGGGGTCCATTTTTATCAAATGTTTCCTTTAAGTCATTGTAAATTAAATTAATCAAATACTACCATGATGTATAAATGCTTTAAATTTAAATCAAATATATTATATTTGCATTACAGTAAAAAAAAAATCTTATTTTTTAATTACAGTACTGGGAATTTGGGGTGAACATGTTTAGCTGTCATGAAAATAAAGTCACAAACTAAATATACTTTGAATTTTGTAAATGTTCTTTTGATTTTCATGAGACCAAAAAAAAAATTCTGCACTCCACATTTCGCATATTTCTGATTTTTTTTTCTGCATCTGAGCAACATGTTCTCAATGCATGAATAGAGATATTCATAGGCCACCAAAAGCTAAGGATTTATGGCTTGCTGAATTGAGTACTATCTCCTGATCCCAAAAGTCATCAGCGGTCAGATGCAAAACACAATGAATCAATTCTCCAAGTCTTTTTTTTTTTTAAAGGGAAAAGTCCCACAATTTCTAGTTTTTAAAGGGTAAAAATGCTAATCCTCAATGAAAAAAAAGATCGTTGAAACCAATGGCTTGTGTTTTGTACGTCCATACACACTTTTAGACTGACAGAATCACCAGAGAGCATCATTGGAAAAGGAAATGGTCAATCCTGTAACAAAAGCCTCAGTGTGATCAGACGGACCGTGTGATGATAGTATGACATCACAGACCGCAAAAACCTCAGCTACTTAAACATAAATACATTTCTGAAAATGTCTTTGCAAAAAAGATAAAAACCTCAGCTTCTGACAAAAATGATGTCATTTCATAATAAATAAATGGCTGCAAACATTTATATAAGTGCTTGTCATAAGGATAAAACGTTCATATTACATCCCAATTTGTGTTTATGGATCATTCCATGTCAAATCGATCACCGTTGGCATATAATGCAACAAAGATTGCTAAAATAAACCGATTTTACTAATAGACCTACCAATCTCATAAAATAATGATGCTTTCATCTTTATAAAGTCATTTTTATGTAATTTGGCTCCAAATCTCAGGTGAAAATTGGATTCAGTAAATATTCATCCATGCCACTTGATATTTTGGCTTTCTTCTTTATTTATGTAGGCCTATTTATTTCACGAGAAAAAAAAGAAGATCAAAATCAAAAAATTTTGCCGGGGACCCTTTGACACCGGATGACCCTTATATGTGAAAAAGGGAACAAAACAAAAACAAAGTTCCAATGCCACATGGAAAAGACATCACTATAGTTTTTGTGCTGGAAACACTATAATAATTCATAGACCTGCACCATGCCTTTTTACATGTGACTACATTGTGTTAATTCATATCTCATTTACCCTTATGAAATCTTGCCATGGTAACCATAGTTCCCACCAAAATATCATAGGTACTGACAATACAGCAACCTATATTGGCATTAGTATATAATAAATTAATAATGGTAAATGGACTGCATTTATATAGCGCTTACAACAGACCCATGGCCACCGAAGCGCTTTACATATTGCCTCGCATTCACCCATTCATACACACAACATTCATTCATATATGGAATGTCATGATACATTTATGACATTCCATATATATATATATATATATATATATATATATATATATATATATATATATATATATATATATACACACACCACTGGCTATATAATAAATAATAATTATAATAATAATAAATACATACATAAAGTACATATATTTTATATATATATATATATATATATATATATATATAAAATATATGTACTTTATGTATGCATTTATTATCAATATACTATTATATATATATATATATATATATATATATATATATATATATATATATATATATATGGAATGTCCTGTTAATAAAAACATACATTTGTATTAAACGTTTATTTATTAAATATAATTATTTTACAGCAATAATACTAACTACGGGGATCAAAGGAATCAAAACAAAAACAAAATTTCAAGGTCAAATAAATGTTGATAACACAACCCTCTTCAATGCTGCTCTTATATTTCTGATTTATATTATATTACTCTTATATTATATGTTCTTATAAATAAGATAAATAATGTTTCTCATATTCTCATAACTATGTTTCTTGCTGGTTTATATTTTTTAGGAGCATCATTTTATGACTGATGCAGAAATATTAGCTTGTGTTTTTGCTTAAATAAGGAAACTAATAAGAATTGCAACAGAGAACACAAACACCATCATAATTATCATAAACAGGCGCATTTCCCTCCGAACTCAGTCATAACGCGATCACATTGCAAAGTCTCACCTCATTCCGAGAGGAATTGGATGTTGAGTTTTAATCTATGGTTTTAATTCAAAGTAACTAACGTTAACACACTCCTGCAGCGTCAGTTGCTCTCATTCCTCTCTGGCCATCCGGATTTTCGACACTTCGCGCTTCCAGGCTGCCGTACCGGTGACGTCATTTCCATCTTACACCGGAAGTGTGAGTTGGCTGGCCGGGGGATATCAAGATGGTGAGTATAAAACTTGTATTTTAAAATAGTTTTTAAAAACGCGAAGTAGAAACGAGCTGTCAGGTTGATTTTTGTTTTTGACTGGCATGTCGTCGCATGCTGTCTAATGTAGAGATATATCTGTCAACGGTGCAGTGAAAATGAAGACGATGGTATCAGAAGTTAAATGTGATGCAGGAATTAAACAACAGAAAGCAGCTGCTCGTGTTGATGAATGCAGTGAATCTGTGAGCTGTGTTTGTAACTATCGTTCTGAACTGTCACGGTTGAGTTCTGTTGAACACACCATTTGATAATATGTATTACTGAGCTGCGAATGTGATGTGGCAGTGACAACATGGGCCTTGAACTCAAGTAAACTTATGTCATAAATGCTTAAGGAGAGTAATTTCCTAATTATGAAATCTGCAAAGAAAACAGTAAATGCAATCACGAAATTAAGGTGAAGTAATGGTTAATGAAAATTCAGCTTTACAATCACAGGAATAATTGACATTTTATAGTGAGTGAATTAATAATATTGTGAATTGTGATTTTATATAAATGTGTGTGTATATATATATATATATATATATATATATATATATATATATATATATATATACACACATACACACAAAGTGAGTAAATTAACAATATTGTAATGCAATCGCTAAATTAAGATGAAAGTTGTCACAAATTAACTTTATTTTATTTTTGGAAGTGATTTTTTTATGTGAAATGCCTCAATTAAATTGAATCTCAATTTGGACAATTATGGTTGCTACCTATAAAATACAGAAGTAACTGTAAATCATGCGCAAGATTGTAAATGCTCTGCTAAAATACACGACTGTAGATTTCATTGCAATCACTGTTGTGTTTTCTTTGCATGCTATTTTTTGATCAAAACGAATTAATTTTTGCTATGTATTCAACACTTGCCTCAGAGTGAATGCATACTAGACTCTTATACCAAAAATAATGGTTTGGTATAATCTCGTGGCATCACTGTTTTTATAGTCAGTTTATCAAAGAATATTAATAAGCTGAACCATTTATATAAACAAATAAAGCTTTCTAAATGTGAATTGAATGTTCTTATACTTGTTACAGTGCTTCACAAGTTTAGTTGTTCATTAATAAGTGCGTAATTATTTATTTCCCCTATGTTTCTCTTGCAGTCTGCCATATTTAATTTCCAGAGTCTGTTGACGGTTATCTTGCTGCTCATCTGCACCTGTGCGTATATTCGAGCTCTCACTCCCAGCCTGCTGGATAAGAACAAAACGGGGTATGTTTACTGCCATCCACATATTTATATTGCACACATTCTGACCTAATTTTAAATAAATATGCCATGGATGTAAGAAAGTCTTTTCGCTTTAAGCACCTAAAGACAGGTGAAAAGTTAAAGATGCTGTCCAAACAGGTCTGCTTTTGTTTTATCATTTTTATACAAACACTTTCTCGCAACTAAAGTGCCCCTATTGTGCTTTTTGGATATTACCTTGTATGCAGTGTGTAATATAATATAGCTGTTTGTGAATGTAAAAAGTCTACAAAGTTTCAAAGATTAAAGTGGATGACATTTGAGTTATTGAATCCTAAAAGAAAAAACAATTTTGAACAGCCTGAAAACAGTCGTCAGTAATTCCACTCTTACTTTCTGCACAAACCTACGTATGTTTGTAACAATTTGCATAATGCCAGCCTATGGTTTTCATTGGCTGCCTGTACTTTGCCCCGCCTTCAAACACTGTAGTTGTAACTGAGACTAGAAGTTTGGATCATGTTGTCGTTTCCAATTATTTCCAATTATACTCAACACAAGCATTTTTTCATCACCCGTGCGTGCCAGTTGCTCATCTCACTAAGATCTGGTCCTGTAACAAAGGATACTGACACACACACACACAGACAGACAGACAGATACACAGCTTCTTCAAGGTTGGAGTTGGTCGAGCTCTAGCTCTGATCGGGAAACTTTCCCAAAACATACTGATAAGATGTACTTTCAGTCAGAGGTTCAGACAATATTCGTCATTATTCTCTGGTGATTGAGGATGAGAAGTATAGTACATTCTTTAACTAAGAGTTGGTCACGTAGGAGGCTGGCCTGAGTGACCCCAGTGACCTAGGCTGTCAGGGTCAGCTAGAAGAGTAAATATATGTTTTAACATGTGTTGGGTGCTTCTCTCACAAACAGAGCGAGCGCACGTTCCAATGAACAGACGTAATTCTATAACTACTCAATCTCGTAAGCTTGAAGAAGCCGTTCAAAACATTTCATATTTGGATAAATTGGAAATTGGAAGGATAAATATTGATTAATAACTGGATAACAAACCACTCAAAATGATAGACATTGAAGCAGCAGTGGATTCAATAATCCCCTTCATTTTACTGAGAAAAGAAGGTCAGGGAAAGATCTGTTGATGGAAAATCTCCATATAAGTGCCTTGTGCATTTGCAAGTGTGTTTTTGTTTTTTCTGTATTTATACTTGTTATTTTGCACTTTTTGTTAGCAAAGGCTTATTTATTCAACGTTATTATTATTATTTTTTGACACTTCAATTCCACTATTTAAATATTCTTCATTCTTATTTTTAACTATTGTAATTTGAAAGTGTGTAGGCCTCCTTGCATTATAATTTGATTATATATTCCTTGATTATATATTCAGTGGCATAAAAAGATCTTAAAGGATTAGTTCACCTCAAAATGAAAATTTCCTGATAATTTGCTCACCCCAATGCCATCCAAGATGTTCATGTCTTTCTTTCTTCAGTGGAAAAGAAATTAAGTTTTTTGAGGAAAACATTTCAGGATTTTTCTCCACAGAATGGACTTCAACGGTGACCAAATTGTTGAAGTCCAAATCAATGCAGTTTCAAAGGGCTCTGCACTAGGGCTGTCAACTTTAGTCGTTTAGTCGACTAATCGGTCGATGCCGTCTTGGTCGACTGACATTCTCATTGGTCGACCAGTCGCATTTTTTTTTTTTTTAACCAATAGAAAGAAATTTTCATTGATTGACTCCTTGATATTTATTCCTTTATAAGCAGTTATATATTACTTTATTCTAAATATAATTAGCCTATGTTTTATCCCCAACTTTAAATGCTTTAATTTAGGCAATTTTGTAACAGCGCCACAGTTTAGCGCACCACGTAGAACACATTTGGAAACCGCACCTGTGGCTGGCTGCACTGCTGCTTCGCGCTCAGTAAGGAATATTTTGCTGTATTCATTCAGTTAGAACGCTACTTGTTTTGGCTTTAGTTGACAAAATGTCCAAGAAATCTAAATCTTTTGTCTGGCTGTATTTTACAAAAAAAGACGACAAGACTGTGGAGTGCAAGCTATGCGGCCTAAAGCCAACTTACCATAGCTCAACGACAGTGTTGTATAAAGTACTAGAAAGCAATACTTGAGTAAAAGTACAAGTATCGTCCTAGAAAAAGAATTTGGTAGAAGTGAAAGTTACCTTTTAGAATATTACTTAAGTAAAAGTCTTAAAGTATCTGATATATACTGTACTTAAGTATCAAAAGTAATTTTCTGATATTTAATGTACTTAAGTATTTGAAGTAAAAGTAAAAAGTTTACTTTTTTTTTTAAAGCAAGCGGTTAGAAGTTTGATTGTGAACTTTTATTGTGGCCGTTCGAAAGGAGAGAGGGAACGAGTATTGCGTAGCCGGCCGCACTAACCTGGCGAGTTGTCGCTTCCCAGTCGTTAAACCCATAGGTTAAACCTGCTATAATGGCGAATTCAGGGGACTATTATAGGCTAAGGCCACGCCCCCTTAGCAGGCTCTGACGTGTAATGACGTGGGGCTAGCTCATTGGTCGCACGTCAGAGGCGCCCGCGCCATTGGATATGCAGTTGCCGCAGCACAGCCGATGAGCGAGCTAGACGCTCAATGTGCTAGCTGTGCAGCTGCAAATGCGTTTCACACATAGGCTTCAGTAAATCAAGGAAAAGGAGTTTCCCCCCGGTCCTCCAGTAGGTGCTTCCATGGCGGTTTCAGTTGTGCTTCCTCCTCCTTTGGCAACAAACGAGCATTACGCAGAAATAGAGCGTGCAGAGCGTGCGTAATGCAATCTAGGAGCAGTGATTCGCCAAACCTCCCTTATTGCAGTCGCACACATTTCTTCTTATTTTTATTGTATAGTAACGAGTAACGAAGATTCTTCGTGGAAATATAACGGAGTAAAAGTATACATTTTATCTAGGAAATGTAGTGGAGTAAAAGTGAAAGTAGACATAAATTTAAATAGCGAAGTAAAGTACAGATACGTGAAATTTCTACTTAAGTACAGTAACGAAGTATTTGTACTCCGTTACATTACAACACTGCTCAACGACCAATAAAAGCGGTAAGCAGGATAATAAGTAGCCGCGCCATTCACATATAGCACCTAAAAACGCGTAGAAAACGCTGGGCGCACTGCGTTCTCCTTTTTCCAAAGCGCTAGGGCGGTTGCGGTTGGTTCTTGTCACGTGACCTACGGTGCGCTTATGGTGCACTTGCGGCATTCTGAAAAGTTGAGATGTTTTTATCTCGATGCGGCGCGCACGCGCTTGGAAAAAACGAGCTACCTACCTACTATACAGCCTATTATTATTAGTAGGGCTGGGTAAAAAATATCGATTTGTCGATATTAATCGATTCTCATTTTTACGAACCGATATCGATTCTTAAATCTCAAGAATCGATTAGTCATCCTGTTTACATTTAATGATCGCGTAGAACATTGTATCGTGCATCCCATCCAATAAATCGAAATAATCTTTGTGCTTTGTGACTATTATTATAAAATCAAGTCTCAAATTTCGAATTACGTCCATTTTCTTATGAAATTCAAAAACATAAATACCGTTTTGGCGCTGTGGCGTGAGATCGCTCTGGCTCAGTTCAAGAGAAGCAGCAGCACGGAGCGCACATGATCTCATTCTCCTCTTCCGCCTTAATAATACCAGTTACTCCGCCTTAATAATACCAGTTACTCCGCCTTAATAATACCAGTTACAGCGCCAAATAAACATCAATGAGCATCTGAAAGTGTGTTAAAAGATAGAGTACAACTTCGAAATCCGTATCATGTAACGTGGTATCGCTCAATCAGTGTTTCACGTAACGTCACATTTACCTCAGAAAAAACATTAAACTTAGTAACTTAGTCAGTTAGTCAGCTAGAAAAAATAACTCTAGAGAGGAGAATTTTGCTAAATATATGCACCATATTACATATTCATTATAGTTTTTAATGTTCTTCAATATTTAATGCATGTTTGAATAAATCTGGCAAGTTTTTATGACAGCCACCATTTAAATGTTTATATTTAATATAACTTTCTTATTATAAAATAAATAAGTGCAATTTGTATTTATAGCTACAAATCAGTTCATTTTTACCTTCAAAATTATAGTAGGCTAATGAAGCCTATAGGCTACAACTGACTCCCATAGTTTACAGCATTAGTTAAGAGATTTGTTTTCCTTGAAAAAAATTGCCATGCATTGTACCTGATATCCAAAATAATCAATATTGAATCAAATCGAAATCGAATCGAATTGCAAGCTTGTGAATCGAAATCGAATCGAATTGTGAAATTTCTGTCAATACCCAGCCCTAATTATTAGGATTGTTTTTAGGCTATTTGGGTTTTTTGTGTGTTTGTTTTAAAACGCCTAGAACGGCTGGACAAAAGTTAACCCATAGCTTTGAAAGTAAAGAAGAATATACAGCCTGTATAAACGAGAGCTTTTGTTAGGATTTTTCATTATTTGCCAGTTTTAGCAGTTATATTTTTTTGTAGCCTGTGGTGTGGTCAGGTGCGCGATTGTGACTGTCACTATAGACCTAGGACAGAGCTCCTCACTTTGCAGTTAAAAAAAATTACCTAATTTTCAAAGAATTGTATTATTATTATAGTTGTATGTATTATTGATGTTTTTCCGTTGTTGTTTTATAAATGCTCTATGACAATTGTTTAATAAATGTTCAATCAAAATGCAAAACATCGCGTCTTTTTTTTTTTTTTAGTCGACTGATCGTTGCGGAGGACAGGACTTTGGTCGACTAAGGATTTCTTTGGTTGACTACAGCCCTACTCTGCACGATCCCAGCTGAGGTCTTATCTAGCGAAACATTTATATACTTTTTAACCACAATTGTTCGTCTTGTGCTGGTCACGTTAGAAACGTCACACAAATTTTTTTTTTTTAAATAATAATAAATTCAAACAAAGATGTCAGACGATTTTGAAGTTGGAGGAGAAAACGGGAGAAAATGAGATGGAATTTTTCGCCCTTCCCTGCCTTTTTTAACCGAAGTATACAGACAAATAACTTAGATAGATGACGTGACGCGTGACGTTTCCAACGTGATGACGTAATGCCTGGCACGTCGCAGACCAGCACCAGATGAACAATTGTGGTTAAAAAGTATATAAATGTTTTTTGGTTTTTTTTGGAAAATGGCAGATAATTTCTCTAGATAAGACCCTATTCCTCAGCTGGGATCGTGCAGAGCCGTTTGAAGCTCTTCAAAGCCCTTTGAAACTGCATTGATTTGGACTTCAACATGTTGGTTGCGCTTGAAGTCCATTGTGTGGAGAAAAAAATCCTGAAATGTTTTATTCAAAAAACGTAATTTCTTTTCCACTGAAGAAAGAAAGACATGAATATCTTGGATGGCATTTAGGTGAGTAAATTATCAGGAAATTTTCATTTTGAGGTGAACTAATCCTTTAAATATCAATAATATCACAATTATTTTATATACTCAATAAAAAGTTGTTATCGTGACATGCCTACTGCAAAAGCAAATCCACTTTGCATGCACTTCCAAAAGATGAGGACTCGCACTGGAATTGATTCGGTAAAACCGACGCCACTATTACTGTTTGTATCAAGTGCTGAGGAAGATCCTGAGCTGAAATTCAGATGTGGTAATGGCGTTTCGCTGGTAGTCACAAACGACTGGGCCAATCACAACAGTCTGTGTCATCTGACCAATCAGAGCAGAGTAGACAAATCACAACAGTCTGGGTCATTTGACCAATCAGAGCAGAGTAGACAAATCACAACAGTCTGGGTCATCTGACCAATCAGAGCAGAGTAGACAAATCACAACAGTCTGGGTCATCTGACCAATCAGAGCAGAGTAGACCAATCACAACAGACTGGGTCTTCTGACCAATCAGAGCAGAGTAGACCAATTACAACAGACTGGGTCTTCTGACCAATCAGAGCAGAGTAGACCAATCACAACAGACTGGGTCATCTGACCAATCAGAGCAGAGTAGACCAATCACAACAGACTGGGTCATCTGACCAATCAGAGCAGAGTAGACCAATTACAACAGACTGGGTCATCTGACCAATCAGAGCAGACCAGTCACAACAGACTGAACGATCTGACCAATCAGAGCAGAGTAGACCAATCACAACAGTCTGATTTAGGACCTTTAAAATTTAGGACCTTTAAAATAGCATAAAAGAGGGTTTTATTTCCAGAAACACTCAGAAATTATTCTGGGAATTTCTTCTTATGGCCAAAAAGTAAACAGAAATCTACTCTCTGTTTCACAAAAAAACGTCCTTTATTTACATTCCTAATTTATTTAATCTAAGTTTAGTGTCATTGTTGGTTATGGGGAGATCTGTGAGTGTAAGGTAAAGCGATCTTCTAATGTCGAACTCGAGCAACAAGATGTTCACCACATGTTTGGACTTCAAATGACAGGACCAGGAAATGAAGGAGATAATTCACATCCAGCGATCTGATCTCAACAAACACATGCGCCATCCAAGACAAATTAGCTGGAGTTGCTTCATTAAAGTAATGGTTTTCACACCTCCCTCAAACTGCGTACAACGTAACCTTGTTTGTTACCAGTAACTGTGTTTGTTTTTCACTGTAAAACACTTCCCAACATGAGCATTTTGCCATTTATAGTAAATTACTGCAAAGTACTCATGGGCAGAAACTGGCAGCTCACAAAGTAAATGATCGGGTCAAAGGACATCAAATATTAAATCATGTTTGTATGATTGTTAGGTATGAAACCTAAAGAGTTTACTGGAGAAGTGTGTTAAGGCTTGGTTTAATTTGGGGAAACAGAGGCACGGATTTGCTCCCGGGACTCTGCGCAGACTGTTGACAGTGGATGTTCTCGCTGACCCGTTTGTTGTTTCTGTTCATGCCAGATGCGCGTCTGCTCGTAGATCTCTGTTCTGTCAGGCGTCTGTTATGACATTTCAGCCCCGGTGAATCTTGTCAGTCATCTAGTTCTGCCCCCTCAGGGTTCCAGACTGCGACCAAATTGGTCGCAAATGCGACCATTTTTTGAGAATGTGCGAGTTAAAATGCTATGTGGTCGCATTTGTGCGAGTGGACGCTTGAGCAACAGAACGCCGTTGTATCAGCTGCTGCAGTCCGTAACTTATGTTCAAAATGAACGAGTAGGCTACATCATGAATCCATTTTCCAAACCGTGTTTTTGACTTATTCTGAATCACTACGGTACGCCTATAATAAGTGTTTATATTCGGACTATTTTATCCCGGGGTGGACTCGGCTGCGGAGTAGCCCAGTGCCTGCGTGACTCGCCATAGACATTAACGGAGAGAAGAAGCTCCGGCTACAATGTTCTTCCACAAGACACGTGCAGTTTATTTATTGACGAACGCAGACGTCACGCGCAATGCAGACTGATGGTGAAACGCGCCAATTACGAATTCACAAATTAAGGCATATAAAAATGATAAAAATGGTCTCACGAAACACAGAGCCCCTTCCTCCTAGTCCTACGTCTTTTCAGCGGTTATATTTTCCTCTGTCGAGCGATTACTCTCGATCGCTCGACAGAGGAAAGGGAAATTATTATAAAATGCAGAAGGTAAGGAGTGTGAGATTTCTGCTTTTAGTTACAACTATAAACTTTGATAACGAAAATTCTGTATCAGTTTATTATAATACTCTAATCTTTTAAAATGTAATGCATACATTTGAATGTTTAATGATTTTTAAAAGATAGAAAGATGATAATAGACAGGTAGATAGATAGATAGATAAATAGATAGATAGATAGATAGATAGATAGATAGATAGATAGATAGATAGATAGATAGATAGATAGAATATGATTCAAATGTAAATAGATAGATTGTATATAATTCAAATGTAAAATGCTTAAAATTACAGATTAAAATTACTGTCCAAAATCCATGAAAATCCTGAAATTTGGCAATGATAATTAATATATTACAGGTATTTCTGCTGCAACCCAGAAAGCCTTTGCTAGCCTTGGTCCATTAAAACCACTATTCATCAGCATGCATTGATTAATCCCATGACATGTAGCAAAAAAACAAAAAAAAGGTGCGACCAAATCATATGCTGGTGCGACCAACTGAGAAAGTTGGTAGCACCAGTGCAACCAGTGGAAAAGTTAGTCTGGAGCCCTGCCCCTGTAATCTTCTGCTTCACGCTTCCTAGACAAGCAGTCAGCAGACTGACGCTGCCGCAAGACTGCCTTTTCTTTTACTCGTCAATGTGTATTTAAGCCATGAAATCCAGCACAGGGGGGCCGGTTGCAAAAAGCGCCTAGACTAGTCTTACAAGTTAGACATCACATTATTTTGTTAGACATCACATTATGTTCGTAACTTTTTTTAAATCGGCTACATAAAAATGTAGATTGGCCTAGTTTGAGACTGAAAAGTAAGACTGATTGCCCCTTGACTAACTTCTAGTGGGTCATACTAGATATTAAAGGGATAGTTCACGCAAAAAATTAAATTCTGTCATCATTTACTCACCCTAGAGTTGTTCCAAACCTTGTTGAACTCAAAAGAAGATATTTTAAAGAATGTCGGTAACCAGACAGTTGGCGGTAGCCGTTGACTTCCATAGTATTTGTTTTATTATTATTATTTAAATGAGTAATGTCAGTGGACAGTTCCCAGAGCTGCTGCTGTTGTTAATATGGTTTCTGGTTTAATTTTTACATTATATCTGTTCAAGCATTAACCTTAAACCCTTTCCTTTTGCCCTCAGATTTCTTGGAATATTCTGGAAATGTGCAAGAATAGGTAAGTAACGTCATAAAAGATACCGATTCATGTATGGTTTGTTATTTAGTCGGATGTATTATATTGGTGGTAATTTATCTTTTACATTACCTTTCAGGTGAGCGCAAAAGCCCTTACGTGGCGTGTTGCTGTATCATCATGGCCGTCTCAATTTTATTTTCGGAGTAGCAGCGGAAGCATTTGAGGATTTGGAGCGGGCTGAGATGATTTCCAAGAACAGCTATTAGATTCTACAGCAGGGAACATGTGTAATGGGGCGACATTTCGACTCTCTCGGGCAGAACTGGGCTTCTGTTAATGCATGTGGAGGCAACTCTCAGCCTCCCGGACCTATTTTTGTAAATACAAATTGTTATTGGTCTCCATGGTAATGCTCCAGTTGTCATTGACTCGTGCACCCAAAGCTGTTCTGATGTACTGTTTGTTGTTGGAGCCAAAATGCTTGTCACTGACAGTTTTACTATGGGACATTGAGAATAAATCTGATGTGCACAGATGTGCTTGATATCATGCTTGTTAAATTGTTCAATTTAATCTGTTAACTCTGTTTTACATGGAGATGTGGCGAAGTTTGCATTAAAAAATGAATTTATTACAGAAATCTGATTTAAATGTTGATTTTGGTGACATGTCTGTAAGTAGAATAATATTAGTGATCCAGATAGGTGATATGATGATTGATATTATAAATCAATACAGTAGAATAAGTCAAATAAGCCATTAAAATTATTTAATGTGCGTTAAATACTTTCATAATCTGGCATAGTAAAAGTTTGACTTGAAAAGAAAAGGTTGGAAGTTGAATTGAAATAATATGCTTGATATCTATTTTCAGTATAAAAAAAATAAAATCACCAGTGATCAAGGAAAATTCTAATATTGGCTAAAATCTGCATATTGTGCATCTCTAAATAATATAAGGCTTTTTTTGTAAAGGTGTATTGACAAATTTATAGGTGATTCAAACGTAAGTGCAGTGTCAAAAATGAATGCATTTATTTGCTAATTAAATTGTCAAAATATAGTTTTCAACCATTTGTTTATCCAAAAACACTAGACCTTGAGCGCCAGAGAAACATGGACGCAGCCATCTTTGAACTTCCGTTTTTTTTGCGGTAGCTCTGTATTGTAGAGTTATCGAAAGTTATCACCAGCTTTGTAATGTTTGAAGCGGATTTCATAACAAATGTAAAATAAACCGGGAAGATTTTAAAACAGTTCATTCATAAATCCGTAAGATCTTCTTCATGCTGCAGAAATAGGCGACAAACCAGAAGAAAAAACACACAGCGCTGAAAGGGGGCGTGGCTACGTACGGGCTGAGCTAAATTGCAATCAATGTTTTTTTTTTTGTTAGTAGAAACCCATAAAAACGTACTCGGTTACTAACGTGACCTCGGTTCTCTCTAGAGAGGGAACGAGTACTGCGTAATAGCTTACGCTACGGGGAAAAACTCTTTTCCGCGAGATATTGAAGCCAAAAATTATCCTTAATTTTTTATTAATGTAAAACGCTTTGCAGCAGCAAGCAAACATAGGCGAAACAGCTCGCGCGCCTATTGGTTGCTCTGCAGCAAATGCAGCAGCCTATCGAGATAGACTCTGCGTGACGTAATGACCAATGGGGGCAATTCGCGCCCATATCGTCACGTCCCGCCAGAAGGGGCGTGGTCTCGCCCTATAAATATGCTCGTTAGGCTGATACAAGCTGGTTTTTACCGCTGAAGCGAACCAGAGCGTATTCCACGCACGGCAAGATACGCAGTACTCGTTCCCTCTCTAGAGAGAACCGAGGTTACGTTAGTAACCGAGTACGTTCTCTTACGAGAGTATCTCTCGTACTGCGTAATAGCTTACGCTATGGGGAACACAATGAAACACGCCGTGCGTACAGGGATCCAACACCAAAGTCCCAGGGGCCGAAGCCCAGGGCTCATGTAGTGCATAATCACCATAAACTCACATAGAGTAAAGGAAGAGAGGCTGGAAGCGTCATTCCCTATAAAAAAGCACCCAGCGGGGCTATTATACGACAATCAAACGCGCAGCCAGGGTGAAAGCATTCAGCCTGATCTGGGCGGCCATACGTGAGTCAATACTCATGGGGCTGCAGTAAACTCAGCATCTGGGCCGCACAGCGGGGCAGATAGTACTGAATTTAGACCGCCAAAAGCTTAGCTTGTAAGGCGGGTACCTCCAGGTTATAGCATTTTATAAATGTAGACGGCGAGGCCCAGCCCGCGGCCGTACAGATATCTTGCAGGGAAACCCCGCTAGACCATGCCCACGAAGAGGCCACGCCTCTCGTGGAATGCGCCCTGACACCCAAGGGGCACCGTAAGCCCTTCGCAGAGTAAGCGAGCGCGATGGCATCCACTATCCATCTGGATAGGCTCTGTTTTGAGGCGGCGAGTCCCTTGGAACGCCCGCCGAACAAAACAAAACGCTGCTCCGTCTGCCTGAAAACAGACGAGCGTGCCACATAAGCTCTCAATGCCCTGACGGGGCAAAGGAGACTTGCATCCTCCTCCTCACTGAGAACCGGAAGGGCAGACAGGGAAATGACCTGGGCCCTGAACGGCGTATTGAGGGATTTCGGGACGTACCCGTGCTTCGGTTTGAGAATGACCTTTGAGTCATTAGGCCCAAACTCCATACACGACGCGCTTACTGAAAGCGCCTGTAGGTCCCCTATGCGCTTCACTGAAGCGAGAGCCATGAGAAACACTGTCTTGAACGACAGGTGTTTCATGTCCACCAGCTGGATCGGCTCGAACGGGGCGCCTTTCATGGCCTCCAGGACCGTGGAAAGGTCCCACGTCGGGACTGAAGGGGGCCTTGGAGGGTTCAGCCTCCGAGCTCCCCTAAGGAAACGCACGACTAAGTCGTTTTTCCCAAGCGACTGGCCAGACACCGGTTTTGCAAACATTGCTATGGCCGCCACATATACTTTGAGCGTGGATGGGGTCCTGCCCTTATCCAGTAGCTCTTGAAGGAAGGAGAGCACTTCCGAAACCCCGCACTCCACAGGTGAAAGGCTCTGGGCCTGACACCATGCAGAGAAAACAGACCATTTCGAGGAGTAGAGCCGCCTGGTAGACGGAGCTCTAGCCTGCGCGATCGTGTTTAACACTCCCTCTGGGAGGCTAGCGGGTACCCGTTGATGGCCCATGCGTGCAGGGACCATAACTTCGGGCGAGGGTGCCAGATCGAGCCCTCCGCCTGAGAGAGGAGGTCTCTCCTCAATGGTACAGGCCATGGGGCAGTGCTGTTCATCTGCATCAGGGCAGGGAACCACGTCTGGTTCGTCCAGAGCGGGGCTACAAGCAGCACTGGGCATCCGTTTTTCCTGACTCGTTCCAACACCTGCGGCAGGAGCGAGACAGGGGGAAAAGCATATAGGGGGCAGCGGGGCCAAACATGAGCCAGCGCGTCCTTGCTTTTCGAGAAAAACTCCGGGCAATGAGCGTTTTCGTGGGACGCGAATAGGTCCACCTGAGCTCTGCCGAACGTCTTCCACAGCAGCTGGACCGTCTGCGGGTGCAGCGACCATTCCCCTGCTGGAACATTGTTCCTGGACAGTCTGTCTGGTCCCACGTTCAGGAGACCAGGCACGTGCGCTGCTCTCAGTGAGAGCAGGTTGTGCTGAGCCCAGACCAGGACGCTTTCCGTCAACCTGTAAAGGTTTCGTGACCTGACGCCGCCCTGGTGATTTATGTATGCCACCACCGACATGTTGTCCGACCGGACCAAGACGTGGTGGCCTGTTATCTGGGGACAAAAACGCCGTAGCGCTTTGTCGACTGCTATCATCTCCAAGCAGTTTATGTGAAGGAGCTTTTCCCGTTCTGACCACAGGCCAGCTAGCGGTCTGCCCTCGAGCAGTGCTCCCCACCCCGAGGTGGAGGCGTCCGTAGACACCACCTTCACGCTCGAAGCGGTCCCCAGACTTACACCTGACTGATACCAGTCGGTCTCTTTCCAAGGTTTCAGAGCTGAAACACACTGAAGGTCGACCCTGAGGCGAAACAGACCCGCTGTCCATGCCCTGGGTGGAACCCGCGTCTTCAGCCACATCTGCAGTGGGCGCATGCGGAGCAGGCCCAACTGGAGTACAGAGGCTACTGAGGCCATCAGCCCCAGCATTTTCTGAAACCTTTTGAGCGGAACTATCGCGCCGTGGCGGAAGGATTTCGCGCCGCGCTGAATATTTAGCCCGCGCTCTGGTGACAGGCGTGCTGTCATGGACAGCGAGTCCAACACGGTTCCCAGAAAGGAAATTTTCTGACTGGGAGACAGTGAGCTCTTCGCCCAATTGACTGTGAGGCCCAGCTCCTCGAGGTGCTCGAGTAATGCGGCCCTGTGTTCTATGAGCTCCGATCGTGATCGAGCTAGAATCAGCCAATCGTCCAAGTAGTTCAGGACTCGCATGCCCTGAAGTCTCAGGGGTGCGAGCGCCACGTCCATGCACTTCGTAATTGTACGAGGTGCTAGGGACAGGCCGAACGGCAGGACTGCGTATTGATATGCCTGGCCCTCGAAAGCGAATCTCAAGAATCGCCTGTGATGGGACGCCATTTGTATTTGGAAATAGGCGTCTTTCAGATCTATTGACATAAACCAGTCCCCTTGGCGCACTTGCGCGAGGATTTTCCTGGTCGTAAGCATTCTGAACTGGCGCTTCACAAGCGCTCTGTTCAGCTGTCGCAGATCTAAAATGGGTCTGTGACCTCCCATCTTTTTTCGGTACCAGAAAATATCTGCTGTGTAGGCCCCCTTTGCTCTGAGCTTGAGATAAAGGTTCTATAGCACCTTTGCTCAGTAGTTTCGCTATCTCGGCTCAAAGTAGATTAGATACTTCGTTTTCCACCGTCGTCTCGACGCGCGCCATATAACGGCGGGGACGTCGAGCGAACTGTAGCGAATAGCCTCTATTTATAGTGTTCAGCACCCATTCTGATACCCCAGGAAGCTGTGTCCACACTTTCGCGTGAATAGCTAGGGGTAGAATGAGATCTGGGCTCTGGCCGAGACATAGTGACGGCAAGAGAGCTCCGGCGTGCTGTAACGCAGACACTGTGTTTACAGTGTGTGAGGCGGGGGGCGCGCCGATCGCGGCGGGCAGCCTGGCCGCGCTCAAAACCCTTATAGCAGTCTGCTGAGGGAGAGAGAGCGGGGCGAGCCCCGTGGGGCTTAACATGTCTGTGAGTGAATGTGGGCGCAGGACAGCGGGCACATTTACTGCACTGAAAAACACCGTCGGCCTGAGCTGACTGAATGTGTGTTGGTTTCGTTTTCACAGAACCCGTGGGACATGTGGCGTGTAGTGTTTGTGGGCACTGAGACGTAGGCACATTCACTACATTTAGTGCACAATCGACATGAGGCGATTTTGTTTGTGCGAGCCCTGCATTTTTGCGGGCTGTGTTTGTGTGTAGAAATGAGCCCTGGGTTGTAGGCATTTTCAATACACTCATAACACCATCGGCTGTGGCCGGAATACCAGAAAATACACCATTTATGTGATTTATCTGGGTCGCCGTAGGAACAGCATTTGTGTGCAGGCAAGCGGGCATGGTACTGGCTTGCTTACTGCAAAATACACTGGAACAGTCACATTTTCTGGAACTGAACGAGCGAAAATTTCAGTGGAAGTCTGGCCACGGCGAGACTGAAACACCGTCGATTTCCTAGGAGGCTAGGAAGACTTGTGTTGGTTTCGTTTTACAGAAACCGTGGTAGTGTTTGTGGGCACTGGGTTGTGGGCACATTAACTACATTTAATGCACAATTGACATGCGTCGATTTCATTTGTGCGAGCCCTGTACCGTGGCGGGCTGTGTTTGTGTGTAGAAATGAACACTGGGCTGTGAGCATTTTATTACACTTATAACACCATCGGCTGTGGCCGGAAAACCAGAAATACAATGAATACATGATTTTTCTGGGTCGCCGTGGAAACGGCCTTTATGTGCAGGCAAGCGGGCCGTGGTACCAGCTTGTTTACTGCAAAATACACTGGAACAGTCGCATTTTCTGGAACTGAACGAGCGAAAAGTTTTTGGTGGAAGTCTGGCCGCGGCGAGACTAAATTTTTATTTGCTGCGAGAGCCGGGATCGAACACGGGTCTCTCGCGTGAAAGCTACGGGTTCCGCCACTGGGCCACATGGAGAACTACACTAGCGCAAGCAGATAAAAGAGCGTCATCACAGTTTTGTGTGTGTCGGCGTTTGTATGCAGGTGTGCGTGTTATACAACAGGCTCATTGCTGCAATAATGACATTTTCAGCCGCTCAAACTAGGAGCTGAGAAATGTTTAAGAAATGGAGATTAGTCCGGCCTCGGCGGGGACTAAAACACACTCTTTTCTCATTTGCCGGTGACGCACGCCCATGGGGGGCGGGGTAGATTTCTTATAACGTAAAGAAAGCTAGCCGCGGTTTTAGGGCTCGCGGTCTTGATGCTGGCCCGTTTCCTTGACGACTCGCGGACAGAAGGCGGAGGTCCACAGAGCTCGCCTGTTGCGCGGGCGCCTCCCAATCGAGGCCGATGCTTTCCACGGCCTGAGAGAGCAGACGCATCAGCTCAGTCTCAATGCCGGCTCTCTTACCAGTGGTCTGGCAGGAAACGCTAGCGGAGGGGAGATCCACGGAGCTCGCCCAATCCTCACTATCGGATGCCAGAAGAGAACACGCCTCGGTAGGTTCGTCAAACTCGTGGATGGACGCGGCGGCAGGCGGCGGCCGTTGTCCGTCAGTGAGCGACTCGAGCGAAGCCGGCGAAGCTGGCGGGCGAACCGGCGAGCTTTGGCGGGCTGGAGAAAGCTCGGGAGCGCGCTGGGCGCGGCGCTTCTTGCGGCGCGGCACCACGGCGGGCTGCGGTGAAGGCTCGGAGAATGATGCCAGGCGCGTCCTCAGAGTCACCATGGGCAAAAGCTCGCAATGAGGGCATCCGCCGTCAGCGAGCGCGATAGCCGCGTGATCCTCACCCAGACAGGCAACACAGATGACGTGTCGATCTCCATCGCTGAGCGGGGCGCGGCACGAGCCACATGAAGGCATCTTTAAAAAGACGCTGCTCTTTTGTGAGGAAATGCAAGTCGCGTCAAGTAAGCGACAAACACTTCACAACAGAGAAATACACACAGAGTATTGAAAGGATATATAACGCCGGAAAGCGCAGCAGGTACGGCAGTTGAAGGCGGCGAGGCCAGCGACTCCAGAGCTCGTCCCGCTGAAAAGCTTGCTTCGACGGCGCGGCTTCTCACTCCGGATCCAGCGATGCAAGAGCTTCGCTGAAGAGGTAAAAATCAGCTTGTATCAGCCTAACGAGCATATTTATAGGGCGAGACCACGCCCCTTCTGGCGGGACGTGACGATATGGGCGCGAATTGCCCCCATTGGTCATTACGTCACGCAGAGTCTATCTCGATAGGCTGCTGCATTTGCTGCAGAGCAACCAATAGGCGCGCGAGCTGTTTCGCCTATGTTTGCTTGCTGCTGCAAAGCGTTTTACATTAATAAAAAATTAAGGATAATTTTTGGCTTCAATATCTCGCGGAAAAGAGTTTTTCCCCGTAGCGTAAGCTATTACGCAGTACGAGAGATACTCTCGTAAGAGAACAGAGGAAATATACATGTTAAAAATAGTCTATTGAGCTAAATGCCAAAAGTGATCTCTGTATCCAGGCTCCTTTATTTAAACTGGCAAGTCAAAGTTTAGTTTTATCACAGTCAGCAAGGCTACATTCTCTCATAAAACGCTAAACTTACAATGTCGAGTCATTAAAAATGTGACAGAATATCAACAAATCATAAGAAATTATGTTTTTGGGGGGTTATTTGCATTTGATCACAAATCTGTCAGTTCACACAGGAGGTATGAAGATGTTATTGGGAAAATTATTTTCTCTGGCAGTGTTTGAGGTCATAAATCTGTGCAAACTTCAACCACGCTTGACAGCGATCAAAGTAAAAGCTGTATAGCAGGGTAAATCACTCATCGAAGTGTGACGATTTTGTCTATTAGCCATTGTAAAAACGTTTACTTGAAGACAGACAAGAGAGAACAGACAACTCTGTTCTCCTTCATCACACCCTTAAGATCTTTGTAGTTCCTCTGTTGTCTTTGGATCACTATTCTTTATTTTTTTTTTGTGAGTAGATATGTTGAGATGCTATTGTGAGAATCCTTTCTTCAAATGATATTTTGTTAGACCTGGTAAAACTCTCGTCAAATTCACTCTCTAACAGTAGATGGCGCTTATGGAAGAGCAGAAATATAGCAGGGTTGCCAGGTTAATTCAATTCTTGCCTTTTGAAATTGAATAATCAATCACATTATGCCATATCATGATTTCTATTGTTTCACCCCCAAATTTAAGACCCCTTGAAATTGTAATGAAGACTTTTTATATAATTTATCATAGGCTATTTTTAGACCTGCACAATTCTGGATAAATCGAGAATCATGATTTTTAATGTCCAAATATGTCCAAATCACAGTACTCAAAAAAGTATAGGCAAAAAGTACCCGGATGACCTACTTCTTCCGGCGAGATTCTGAAGTGTGCTTACGATAGACAGTTTACTATCCCATGAGGCCACGGGAGAGGATTTATGAACGGCAGTGAAGCGACCCAACTGATGCTGGTAAGTCACATGATAATGACAACATGGCAAATGTAGTACGTCCAGATTTCACACTATATAGAAAGTACTTTTTTAGCAGTCGTGAAGTAATTACTTATTCAAAAGTACCTACTCAAGAGAGTAGCTTATGCAATTTCGGACGCAGCCGTTGAATCATTAATTCGAGATTCATTCAAAAACGTTGATTCATCCAGTAATGAAACAAGCAAAGTATTTATGAGTGAGTCAATGGCTGCGTCCGAAATTGCATAGGCTACTCTCTTTATCTGCTTTCCGCCACCTAGTGGCATAACAGTGTAATACAGTGTAACAATAATCGAATGCTCCTGCGTGATTTTGTCAAAGCTTTAATAGACACGTGATTTGTTGTCATTCAAGAATAAGATCGCGTTGGTGTTTGAATCAAGATCTTTTAATGATTAATCGTGCAGATCTAGCTATTTCCAATTTTTTTTAAGGACCCTGTCCAGTATAGAAATATGTCGACACTATCAGTGCCATCTGTTAAAAGACTGAATGATGTGTAGTGATGTCTCAGACTAACCTCGGAGCTCGACCTTTGGTGTCCTCTTCGCACTGAACAGGAAAGACTTTTATCTGCTCTTAACAAGCACTAAACATTTATATATCCAGTCAAATGACTTCAAGGGCCTGCCCTGAGGAGCTTAACCCATATTCCTGCAGCGCGCGTCGGTGCAGAAGACCCTCTCGACGGG
The DNA here is from genome assembly GCA_030578255.1 of Tiaroga cobitis. Classification (NCBI taxonomy): domain Eukaryota; kingdom Metazoa; phylum Chordata; class Actinopteri; order Cypriniformes; family Leuciscidae; genus Tiaroga; species Tiaroga cobitis. Next base: position 33,839,196 of record CM060600.1, on the reverse strand, counting down.
GTTCAGAAGCACAGCGCACCAGCGGGGAAGATACTTTAACTCTGCTTCTGTTTAAAACCAGACTTCAGAGCTACAGGTCGCTTTCTTCTAAGGCCATTCATAAGTACAATAGACGTCACTTGATGTTAAAAGCGATCGCTGGGGGTTGTTAAAGCAGCAGGGAAGCGTTTTAGATCTTTAACAGTAGCAGCTCCTCTTCAGAAGCTTGATAGAAAAAAATCTTACAAACTAATAGAGATTGATTCGGTGTTGCAGGATTGTCGATAGCAAGCAATATCAAACGCGTTAACACGCGTCAATTCAATTCAGAAAATAAGATGTTACACCTAAACAACACTGGTTATGGTCAGAATGGAATATAGCTAACTTTACTGAATAGTGTGCAGTATGGACTGTGCCAACTTTTTGTCAAAAACAGTGAAACAGCAAGTATTAATCCATGCAAAATGTTGTATGCTCCATGTGACTTCATCCCATTGCATATTTAATTCAGCGAGAGGTTGCTTTAGATGTTTCATTTAGTTTTAATAAACATGTCTCGACATTTGGCAATCTGATGGAATAATGAGTGTAGAGAGAAATAGAAAGGTCAAGTTGAGTGTGTTTTATTGTGGGTAAGGCAAGTCATTTCACTCGGCGGCCATCTTTGAAACGCCTTCGGGTCGCTGTTTTAGTCATGCAAGTGCAGCTACTACCTCTTTGAATGGGGAAACATCAAATTATCCAAAGCTGTTCAGTCAGCTTAAATTTCATATTTGAAATCACCAATGAAATCTGACAACTGTCTCATAAATATTGTTTCTTAAAGCTCAAATCAAGCTTCTAATGGCAGCTGCAGTGACGCAATGACTTTAACAAATGCCCATTGGCTCTATTGTTTAAGAGGAGGGACTTATTTCACCATATTGCGCATTGCACTCCCATTCATAGTTATATGAGTGCATATTATACATTTTCAAAAAAAGATATTTTTAATGAGAATCAGAGAATACAAAATGGTATCATTGCTAATTTCTGTTGCTATATGCTGACATCATTAGAATTAAAGCAATTTAGCTAGAGCTTATAAATGTACAGCTTATTGATGATGTGCCATAAACATGTTAAAATGTAGTTAAAAAAAGACATTTCTCCACATAAATTATTAGATTATAATCTTACCCACCTTGACTCTGCTGAGGTCCCCAGGACCCATTGCACAGATTTTTACTGAAAACAGGATGAAACCGGATTCCCTGTAAAGAGCAATGGAAGAGGCCAAATGATTTGTCTAAAGATCAACTACCACAATACATTACTTTTTGTTCTCATTTAAATTTTGCTTGACTAATGAAGGTCTGTAGAAAGTGTAAAACACAAATGAAAGGGGTTTTAAAGGGATAATTCAATCAAAAAATTAAAATTATGTCCAACCTCCATGTCATTCCAAACCTTCATGACTTTCATTCTTCTGCAGGGCAGAGAAGATGATTTTTGAAAGTCAAACAATATTGGACCACATTGGCTTTATTGTATAGAGAAAAAAATTAACACCTAACAGCTAGACATTTAAAAGTATGTACATCTTCTTCTGTGTTCCACAAAAGTGTTCTGGAAAGACATGAGGGTGAGAAAAATGATGACAATATAAATTTTTAAGTGAATTATCCCTGGTCAGCACACTGACATCTTATGATACAATCAACATACAATCTTAAAATAAAGGAGAATCATTTTGGGTTCCCAAAAGAACATTTTAGTGATTTGTTTAATTGTATTCTTAGTGCAAAGAACATTTTAATAATCTAAAGAACCTTTTTCCACTATTAACCTTTTGTGCAATGACGAGGTTCCATTGCTGTTTTAAATGTTATTCACGGAACATTGATGCCAATAAAGAACCTTTATATTTTAAGAGTGTAGCTGCAAGTGCACACTCGTTTTGCCACATTGGGTCTCTCGTTTTCGGTATAGATGCAGTCTAAACCATTCTTGCAAGAGATCTCAGAAAAAGAAACAATACATTTAGGCTACTACAGGAGGGTTGTTAACCTCCTTGTTGTGTTAAATTGGAAACAGGAGCTTTTACAGAGCGAGTTCCCATGAATAGATTCTCTGTGTATTGTTATATAACTCAACCCCCTACAGATGAAATGGTTATAATTGTTTAATACACAACACATGAGCAGATCTGTGCTGGAATCGTCAGCTGGGCCTCTGGGGCTGCGTTCGCTCTCTCCATGGGAAGCCGCGCTGGGCACATTTCATCATCAGTACAGTGCCCCATGGTGCCCGCGGGCACACCTTTGGTGAGCGGAGCATTTGGCCCATCAGTGGTCTTGTCGTTTGAAGACTGTGGGGTGCACGTTAAATGATCCTGGAAAACAATTTCAAGCTGCTGTACGTGACCCACTTACAGAGAACCAAATCAACCCTTGCCCTCTTTGTTTAATATTGACTTATAGCACAAAACCTTTCAGGGTGTTTAAGTCAATTACTAAGATAAAGGAACAAGATTCTCTTATTCTGCAAAGTAGACTGCATAGGGCATATGCAAACATTAAATCACTGCGTGAACCCATGGTAATTACAATGTAGTGCCAATAAAGACTCTTAAGTGGTTCTTTAGTAGCAAATGTTATATAAATTTGGTCCTATATGATTCCCTGGAGATTAATAAAGTTTCTGATGTGACATTATTGGTTCTTTAGTGCAGTGCATAGGTTCAAAGTATCCTCCTGGGTTTACAGATGGCTTTTCATAGAACTATGAAACTTAAAAAGATTGACTTCAGGCTATAAAACTGGATGGATGGATGGATGGATGGATGGATGGATGGATGGACGGACAGACGGACGGACGGATGATGGAACAAACGGGTAGATAGATGAATGGATGCCAATCACATAGCAACACACCACAAGCTTAGGGAGATAGATACAGCAACAGTCTAAAACAACCACCCAAAATACTCTAGCAACTGCACAGCAACGCATTGAAAAATCCAGAACACTTCAGAAATAACAGATGGCATGGTCATAGAGCACTCAAGCAACTTGATAAAAACCACTCAGAACACCTTAGCAATAGCAACTTCATGCAGCCACTCAAAAAAACCATATAGTAGGAACTCTCAAAAAAGTGACAAATTGTACTTTAAGAGTCACTTAAAGCAGAACCATTAAAGTGACAACTTTATACCTTTTTACCCCTAAAAGGTTAATAGTAATACTTTAAGGATACATATTACTACTCTGAGGTACTAATAACATGCACCTTTGATGGGTAGATAACGTACAAACTTGTCCTTTTAAGGGTAATAAACGGTGACAATCTGTTGGACCCCTAAATATAACATTTTTGAGGATTTTTTTGTGTGTGTGTGTGTGACAGTGTATGTAGAAGCATGATTAAGATCAGAACTACTAAGCAATAGTAACTCCCTCACAACCAGAACACCAGAGCACTAAAATTTGCCTCTTACAATTTCTCCAGAGAATGTCTAAGGCTGCATCTGGAATCCCATCCTTCCTACTTCATACAGTAGTAGGTGAAAAACAGTACGTGACAAAAGAAGTATGTCCGAATTCACAGCATAAAAGAGAAGGCAAAAAGTACCCGAATGACCTAATTCTTCCGGCAAATTCCTAAGGTGTGCTTACGATGGACACTTTACTATCCCATGAGGCCACGGGAGAGGATTTACGAATGACAGTCAGTGAAGCAACGTAACTGACACTGGTAGGTCACATGATAAGGGCAACATGGCAGATGTACATTGTGCATTCATACTACACAGATTCATACTATGTAGAACATACTTTTTTAGCAGTCGTGAAGTAATTAGTTATTCAAAATAAGTATCTACTCAAGAGAGTAGGCCTACTATGCAATTTCGGACACTGCAACATCTAGTTTATCAGTAAGCAGTGTGCCAAAGATTTGTGTCCCTAGAAGAGTGTCTTGTGCCAAACATCCCTTACAAGAACTGCCAGCCATGTCACAGAATCACACAATTGTTTCTGTGTTGCCTAATACTTGAATGGAGCTCTAAAACAAATAATGACCAGACAGTATATCTTTATTAACTGTTTAACAGCATTACTTAACGCAACACAGCGTTGTTAGAATTGGCCAGAGTCTTCAGATAAATCTCCCCCTGACGGTGGATGTGCCCACAGCATAAAACTACTTTTCCAGCATGTTATCATTGGACACGTTTCAATTGTTGTATATCCTCTTGCACAACGAGCGTTTTAAAAGGCAACAGCTGTGGCAGAGCGTCGGAGGGGACATTTTAATTCTCCCTGTGGTGTAACTGCAACAGAGGAAAAAACATCAATTTCAGTAGGGTCTCTGCAGGCGTGTCCTAGCTACATTTCATTTACTTTGCAATTACATTAGTCGACTAGAAGAGTCTTGGTCGACCAAAATTGTATTAGTTGGTTATTCGCAGCACAAAACCTCCAGAGGAAGTGGCGAAATCACTCAGTCCGCAAGGGACAGATCGTTAACGGCTGGAAATCCAAACATTCGCCTATATCGTTCATCGACATCAAATATGGCGTATCACTGGAAACATGTAGCTATTAAGTAGTAGCAACTTTAAAAATCTGCTCGCTCTACTGTTAACCTAGAGAAATGTGCGCTATGAACCGAACCTCAGTGTATACTTGCCTCACAGACATGAGAGATCTATAGAAAGCTTGAAATGTCTATTGTGAAATGAACCATTTAAAATGGAACATAAATATTCTCAGATTATGTAATCCGTATGAAACGTGCATATAGGCCACTACTATGACTAGTCAGCCTTGTCGACTTAATCTCTGCAGCCGAAAACACAGAACTTATTACCAATAAATTATTAAAACGTTTTGACAGTCACCCATTCATAATCATTACGTTTGCCGGTGCGCTGTGGCAAGCTTTATGCGTGCGTTTGAGTGCTGGTTAGGCTATATATTATATAGGCAATTAAAGGCTCATTATTATGATTCATGGCTTATTAATATAAACGCTCAATTAGTCGACAAATCGCTTGAAAAAAAGACTAGAAAAATCTTTAGTCGAGGGCAGCCCTAGTTAACGTGATAAATTTGCCTACAAATTCATTTGCATGTGAAAGTATGAGTTTGCTGGAATTTCATGGCAACGTTTGCAATATTTGCCAGAATATTATATTTTATATATTATGTTTTCGTAAAGGCAGTCAAACTACACAAGCCAGTTCAGGGGAGGTATGAGTGGGTAATAGGTGATGTAGTATAGGTGATTTCAAACAAGATAGCAAACGTTGGAGAAATTCATCCAGGAAAGTTGTAAACTAAGATAGCCATGTTACATGCTAAGCGTAGCGTGACGCACACATGACCATATGCACATGTTTGTTTTTAAATGACTCATCTCTGAGCATCAGGGGTTTTTGTGGGCCGGGGTTCTTTGAAACTGCCTGTAAACTTTTACTACCAGCATCTTACGTTTCACAGAAACCAGTGCAACATCCAGCCTCCCAATAAGAAGCAGCTGAACGTGAGAGTAATTAAGACGACTTCACACAAATGAAAAACAAACTGGAAAGCCACACAGGTCTAATCCTGCTTTTGTCTGGATATTTCAAGACATGCGATGAATAAACGTGCGATTTTAACAGATCAACTTTAAATACCACTGTACATGATACAATATAAATTACACCAATATTCAGTTAGTATATATAAAAAAAATTTGAATAAGCTATTTCCGCTAAGACAAATCGTGCATTAGCCTATAATTTTAGGTTGTTTGCGTATTCTAAGCAACGTAGTGAATATATGGTGCATTTTCAGTTATGTAGGAAAGATCGTATAATGAGTTGAACACACATGAATGGCACTGAATTACGTGTATATTCTAATGGACTCTAATTAACTCTATTTTCTTTGGGGGCACGTCAGAGAGAAAACATGGTGGACGAAATGGATGCAGCGTCTATATTTCACAGTAAATTTGTATTGTATGATTTTAAAACAAAGAAAGTTTTTTAAAAATCGGACAAAAAGACAAAGAAGATTGTGTACTTAACATTGCGGGTTTGGGTTTAACAACATTTACAAAAACACAGAATGAGAGTCATACAATTAGAATTTAGTCTAGAGTCTTTTATAATTAACTATTTACTTTTAACATTAAATATTCAATTTAATAATCACCCATGAATCACCATGGTAAAAGATCATATCCATATGATTTGCACGTAACCTTTCCTCCAGTGGCACCATAAAACCAAGAGCGGCCGTCTCTTTTCTCTGCAGGTGTGTGTCATCCACCTGAATTGTCCTTCCTGTGCACTTTTCCAAAGTTCTTGACGTTAATCTGGTTGTATGTCAGCTCCGCTAGTGTCTGATTCCCTCCACATGGGACTACTTCCCTGAGCTGTGATCCAAACCCGAGGGGAGCATTTTAACAGAACCCGCATAATGCTGTGATTCTGAAATCTTTTGGCATGTTAAATTTCTTGATTGAACCAATTTTTCTGTTGTTAGCCCGATCTAGCAATACTACAGTAGATGTTTTACCAACCTTTTCCTAGGGCTTTCTACAGGATGAATAGACTTATAGTCTTAAATATTTCACATAATTTTTGGGCTACATGCGTTAGCTGAGGAACTGCCGTTGAGGTGAATGCAACGCTAACAGTTAGCTTTTTCCAGGTATTACAGACCTCTTTGGTTCTTACAGCCGATATCTTATTTTCTCTCTCAGGTTTCCGCTCTAGATGTAACATCCTTCAGCAGGTATATTAAAAAACCCTAAGCTGTGCTCTGAGAGTTCAGACGCTAATGAGAAACACATGTATGGAGTGAAAAGTGAGATCAGAACCAGAGGAGCATGGGAAAAACAAAGCAACACTGGCATAGAAAGGTGTACTCTCAGACTTGCATCATACGTGACGTTAAATGCTTTTCTAATTTTCCTGTGGGACCCATTGTCAAAAAATTGCAGTTTTGGTGTGGATTATGATGATTTCACACAGTTATCAATGGGTCACATTAATTGACACTAGTGTCTCCTGGGCTGCGTTTCTCAAAAGCATTGTAAGCATAAGTTGATCATAGAGACAATTGGTGGAAATGGTTCTAAGATCAATTATACTTTTGGGAAACGCAGCCCAGGAAACACATAGCAACTGCGTAACAATAGGCTAAAATCACTCAAAACACCTTAGAAAATGTATAGGCTAACAACATGCTAAAACCACTCATAACACCATAGAAACTGTATAGCAACATGCTAAAACCGCTCAGGACACTCAAGCAACAGCATAACAACATGCTAAAACCACTCAGAACACCCTAGCAACAACATAACAACATGTTAAAACCACACAGAACACCCTAGAAACGGCTAAACAACATGCCAAAACCACTCATAACACCATAGAAACTGTATAGCAACATGCTAAAACCGCTCAGGACACTCTAGCAACAGCATAACAACATGCTAAAACCACTCAGAACACCCTAGCAACAGCATAACAAGATGTTAAAACCACTCAGAACACCCTAGCAACAGCATAACAACATGTTAAAACCACTCAGGACACCCTAGCAACAGCATAACAACATGCTAAAATCACTCAGGACACCCTAGCAACAGCATAACAACATGCTAAAATCACTCAGGACACTCTAGCAACAGCATAACAACATGCTAAAACCACTCAGAACACCCTATAAACGGCTTAACAACATGCCAAAACCACTCATAACACCATAGAAACTGTATAGCAACATGCTAAAACCACTCAGGACACTCAAGCAACAGCATAACAACATGCTAAAACCACTCAGAACACCCTAGCAACAGCATAAAAACATGCTAAAACCACAGAGAACACCCTAGAAACGGCTAAACAACATGCCAAAACCACTCGTAACACCATAGAAACTGTATAGCAACATGCTAAAACCGCTCAGGACACTCTAGCAACAGCATAACAACATGCTAAAACCACTCAGAACACCCTAGCAACAGCATAACAACATGTTAAAACCACTCAGAACACCCTAGCAACAGCATAACAACATGTTAAAACCACTCAGGACACTCAAGCAACAGCATAACAACATGCTAAAACCACTCAGAACACCCTAGCAACAGCATAACAACATGTTAAAACCACACAGAACACCCTAGAAACGGCTTAACAACATGCCAAAACCACTCACAACACCATAGAAACTGTATAGCAACATGCTAAAACCACTCAGGACACTCTAGCAACAGCATAACAACATGCTAAAACCACTCAGAACACCCTAGCAACAGCATAAAAACATGTTAAAACCACTCAGGACACTCTAGCAACAGCATAACGACATGCTAAAACCACTCAGGACACTCTAGCAACAGCATAACAACATGCTAAAACCACTCAGGACACTCTAGCAACAGCATAACAACATGCTAAAACCACTCAGGACACTCTAGCAACAGCATAACAACATGCTAAAACCACTCAGGACACTCTAGCAACAGTATAACAACATGTTAAAGCCACTCAGGACACTCTAGCAACAGCATAACAACTAGGGCTGTCACTTTTGTGAAAAAATCCTGTTCGATTTTTGAGACGTAAGTGTTGTTTGTAAAATCGATTTTCCATGTCTAAAGACGTTTCCATTTTCATCACCAAATATAGGCAAATCCACGGACACCTAACAGGCATTAGGACGAGCGTAATGAGGGTGCTTGAGACGCACAAGTCAGCTATATTTCTGATGATTTATTGGCGTGAAGTTTCAGCACAATGACAAACAGGAGCGCAACATTCAGGGATTGAGATTAACACCATCCGACTCGCCAAATGCGGGTAAAAATGAACTTTGGCGGGAAACGCTGTCAAATCACGAGCTGATCTGGCGTGTTTCTATGTTTACTCACTTTCTTTGCTGGGGAAGTTCGTGTAAGCCAAATCTGCGCGGATTTAGCGCAAATACGCAACTCGTGAGTCCTCATGATATATTAAATACAGCGTATAGCGCAGAATCTGCGCATTTCTGGCTTCCTTGAACACACACACATACACACGTCACTAAGCAACAAATAACGGCGCGCTTGTTCACTTGCATTGAAGTAACAGCGAATATTAAAAAGCATTTGGTGAACAGAAAAGACATTGTTATTTTCCAACATCCTACATGTTCTGTGTCCTGTATTGATCTGTCCACCTAAAACACATTTTTGGTAAAAAAAAAAAAAAAAAAGGGCTGTTAAAATCGATTCCCTATTTTCGTTTTCGATACTTGTGTTGGTTGGTCCGATCGATTGTGCAATCGATTTTCGAACGTAAAGTGACAGCCCTAATAACAACATGCTAAACCCACTCAGAACAGACTAGCCTATAAACAGCATAACAACATGCTAGAACCACACAGAATACCCTAGCAACAGCATAAAAACATGCTAAAACCACTTAGGACACTCTAGCAACAGCATAACAACATGCTAAACCCACTCAGAACACCCTAGAAACGGCTTAACAACATCCCAAAACCACTCAGGACACTAGCAGCAGTATGACATGCTAAAACCACTCAAAACAGACTAGCCTATGAACAGCATAACAACACTCAGAGTGGTGTTAGCCTGTTGTTATATTGTTAGGATGTTCTGAGTGATTTTTGCCTACAATGTTGCTCAATGTTGCGGTTGCCTAAGTATTCCAAGTGGTTTAGAATGTTGTTAAAGGGTTAGTTCACCCAAAAATGAAAATTAAGTCATTAATTACTCACCCCCATGCTGTACCAACCCCGTAAGGCCTTCGTTCGTCTTCGGAACACAAATGAAGATATTTATGATTAAATCTGAGAGGTTTATGACTGCTACATAGGCTCCCTAAGGGAATGAATCCTGACGGCCCAGAAAGTCATTAAAGAAAATGTTTAAATATTCCATGTCACAACAGTGGCTCAACTATAAGTTTATCAAGCGACGAGAATACTTTTTGTGCGGAAATAAAACAAAAATAACGACTTTATTCGACTATTCCTTTTCTTCCTTGTAGGCCTGAAACGAGACTTCAAGAGATTTCCACGACGCACGCGCGAGAACTTAACTGAAGTAGTTGAAGGAGATCGCAATTCTCGCGCGTGCGCGTCGTGGAAATCTCTTGAAGTCTCGTTTCAGGCCTACAAGGAAGAAAAGGAATAGTCGAATAAAGTCGTTATTTTTGTTTTATTTCCGCACAAAAAGTATTCTCGTCGCTTGATAAACTTATAGTTGAGCCACTGTTGCGACATGGAATATTTAAACATTTTCTTCATTGACTTTCTGGGCCGTCAGGATTCATTCCCTTAGGGAGCCTATGGAGGAGTGATCCAGCTGTCACATTTAATCATAAATATCTTCATTTGTGTTCCGAAGACGAACGAAGGTCTTACGGGGTTGGTACAGCATGGGGGTGAGTAATTAATGACTTAATTTTCATTTTTGGGTGAACTAACCCTTTAAGTTACTAGGGCATTCTGGGCAGTTTTAGCATGTTGTTCTAAGTGGTTTTAGGATGTTATGTGGTCACTAATATGTGACTAATTGTTTTAGCATGTTATTTTACAGATGCTAAATGCATTCTGAGTGGTTTAAGCAGGCTGTTTTGTGGTTGTCATTTGGTTAGGCCCAAATCAAAAGTGTTCACAAAGTCTTGATTATGATATTCGGGTCTCTAAACATGTCTCGGCTCCCTCTTTCAAAGTAAATCTCTTTGTCTGCCAGGCAAAAATAGTAAGTCTGAAAATACATAAATAAAACAATAAGTAATAGCACGCCCTTCCTCAAATGGCCACACAATCTGAGGTATCATGCACACAAATGGTACAGGACAAGTTACATGCCAATAAAAAAAAAGTTTTACAAGTTGAACACTTTTAAGGTTCTGTTCAAGTATAGGCTAAGAGTGACACTTACCTTAGCAAGCACTACTTAGGACATTATTTATAAGAGTGGATTTATAAATATAAACCATAAGTAGATTCAAATTTACCTTGACGTTTGCTTATGCTGTGGGATATGAGGCCATCTACTGGTCCTGGAGCTCACAAATCTTTGGTTCTTTCCCAGAAAACACTGTTTAACTTGGCAACAATGACACTGTCCAAAACTCTTCAGGCGGTCGACGAGAACGAGCCAGAATGTGATTAAAGCCTCATACCGAAGGAAACAAAAGGCCCTTTTCTCAACAAACCCAGCACAGTGACGATTCCTACGTGTTTGTTAGATACTGAGAATGATCAACGAGAAACGGATGTCTTGTTGTTTTACTGACTTTGCGCATCCTATAAAAATCACTGCGACAGTTGATTTGATTAAAAGTCATTGAGCAAAAATGATCTGATGCAATGACATTTTGTAGGTGTCTCTTAAGTGTCCAAATGCTTTTTAGGGACACCATAGAGGTAAATCAAGCGTCTTTTTAATCAAACGGTTATTTTATTCTCTCTCTCCAATTTCAGATGAGGTTAAATACGACTTAATATTATAATTGGTGCAATAAGCAACCATATGGTTTTGTTTATTCAATGTTGGCATCAGTGAAACCATGCAAACAATGATGTCTTTTAGAGGATGTAGTCAAAAAAGTTAGCTTTTTCCACGAAGGTTATGTATACTAAGGTCTCAGGAGTATGTGTGTGTGCAAGAGAGAAAACAAACAAAAGCCGTATCAGTCGGAGCAGATCGTTTGGAGCGCGTCCAGTGTTTATGCGGCTAATTTTCTGATTTAAACACATTTACAACCTCAGCAGTGCCTTTACTTTATAACAATGCCTCATGCCGTCTTGTTATGATGTACTGTATAGTTGTAAATACATCAGATATGTCATACATTTACATGTCTCATGCTCCAGGCATTGACTGAAGTGTACAGCCTCAATAAAACCCCAATTAAAGGTTTATTTAATTATAAATAAACTCTGCTGCTCTACAGAGGCTTGGAAAACACAACCCTAGGCATTTGGAAGGCAATGATCAATGCAGAGGCACACATTTTACCGTTACTCTCACGGTAACATATTACAGATGAAATTACCTCATTCTCATACCTGACAACATGGTGGAGAGTGTAAGAGAAAACCTGATGGTTTGATTCTGCAAAGAACATCTGACCCATTTCCCTGCTGTCTGGTGTAGACATGCTAAAGATGGCTTCTGTTTGGTTTTATCATTATCTGGATCGTGCTGGAAGCCAGGATGATGTCTGGATTAATTGGACTGGAAAGGGTTCTTCCTTGTCTGGAATATCACTGCCAGATAAAACAGCCTCGGGGAAATGAAAAAAAATTGTGACCATGTCCAAAGATACAGTAAAACCTGTCAGGAAAATAGATTTATAAAATTATTTTACTCACATCTGCACTTACTAAAAGTACTGCAGCAGGTCAGCAGTGCAGATAGCTACTAATACCATTGTTTTTAATATATACCAATATGTAGTATAATTATCATATTCATGTTGGGTACTGCAAGGCAATGTTGTAATTGTTATAAATATTCAAGATAATTTGGAGTCATTGAATTAAAGCTCAAATAAAATAAAATGAATCTACTTAATGAAAAAAAAAAAATGTAAAGCAGCATTTTTACAGCACACATGATAGATCTGACAAAAACATAATTTAGCTGAGGTACATAATGATTAATACGGCCAGGCAGTTTTCCAATAGTAATATGAAAATATATATATTTAAGTCGCTCTTAAGAAGGCCTGAATGTCATTGTATTAAACATTGTTAATTTTAATTTTTAAACAATTAAAAAAAAAGGTATAAATCTGAAATAAAATTTTGAGAAAAAAACTTTTTGAGAAAAGTGCTTGAAAAGTAAGCAAGTGCTATTTTCCTCTATAATAAATGATACTTGGTATTAGTCTAATATTTTTTTATCTTAATTTTTAAGCGTGGCTTCAGTGGCCTGATAATCTTATTGGGTCCCTGTAGTTTTGAATCACTTGCTCTTCGGTCAATGGCGGCTCCTAGTGACAGGCGTGTAAACTACAACAGCACACGCTGGCCAACAGATGTCAGCAGCGGCTCGTTTACGCTCACGATGGCATTTTAGTTCACAAATTTAATTCCCCATCTCCATTTAGGAGTGATCAAACTCCATTAAGCAACACCTCTAGTGAAGCATGTAAAATAAATGGGTATTTGTTTCTAAGGCAATTCTAATTTCCTTTCCTCTAATGTAACAACTTCTCCAGATACTAATAATATTGAGGTATGTCTAAAACTTACTCAATATGCTACTTGCTCATAGACGTTCTGCACACAATTATAAATGTGACTGGAATAGTTTACCCACAAATAAAAATGTTGTCATCATTTGCTCACTGTCCTGCTGAATATCCAGTTTGAACAGCTAGCTCTCCTCTGTCTTGAGCATGCTAGCTGGTTCAAGCTAGTCATTAGCATTCTGTGGAGAATAAACAACGATGTTTGGCGGAATGTCTAAGCTATTCTTTTCCATACAATGAAAGTGTTGAGCTACAAGATGTCTGGAATTAAGTGCAAACATGACATTTGATATCTAATTGAATAATGACTTAAATTTTGTACCACGACTTTAGAAGACTTGAAATAGGCCTACACCTCTTACAGATAGCCAACAGTCTTTTATCATGCCTTTTTCAAATTTGGAGCTTGACAGTCACTATATTCATGTAAATTGTATAGAAAAAAAGCAGCTTGGACATTTTTGAAAAAAGAAAACATCTCCATGAAGGAAAATATATAACTTAGGCTATGTTTTTTAAACAACAGGAGGATGAAAAAAAAAATCACAGAATGTTTACTCCTTTTAAACTATTCTGTTAAATTAATTAGATGTTATCATGTACTCACCTTCATGTCATTCCAAACTTCTTTCTTTCTTGCAAGTAATGCTATAAAGGAGAAATTTTAGAGGTTCACAGAACATACATTTACCAGGGCCTGTTTTTGCAAAAAGGGACAAAAAACACCATCCCAGCAAACAGGGAATGTTTTCATAACTTTGGCTAATGTTGTGGCAAGGTTCTCTTAAAGTTATTCACATGTTCTTCCAGTTCTTAACAGACCGTTTGTTCAAAGTTGTCTGGTCTTTAATGTTCTCAAAACATCATTTAAAAAAAAAGTATTTTTCTGAAACTTTACAAATTACTTCCGTTCAATAAAAAGTTAAATTCCTATGATAAATTGAATGTTCCCTTAATGTTTTGTCTAACATTGCGTTACCAAAAAATATTCTTATTAAAACGTAAATGTTCATAACTTAATGGTAACGTTAGCAAAACGTTCTTGGAAGATATTTTTGTTAGCTGGGATAAAAGCAGACAGTCCATAGTCATATGATAGCTTTGTGTCAGACACATCTCCAGTTAAAAGCATAAATGAAACCAAACACCATTGTTTCTTACATCTTGTAAACCATGTGTAGTGCCAATTTAAAATATGCTTATTTGAAAAGATTTGAACTCTGTAGCTTGACAGTCGTTGATTTTCATTTTGGGGTGATGACCTAAACCTTTAAAAATGTCCGTTTTGAAGTAGGTAACACATACTGTGATCCATCTATGCATTTCTCTCTCTCCTCTCCATCATTCCTGTCCGTCCATTAGAGCGAGATGCTCCGGGTAGGAGGCTGACCTCCTTACCAACACTGATACAGTCCCCTGAGAGACGCGCGCCCCATTTAGACATGCTGACGGAGGACTTTCACCGTCTTCTCTGAAACTCTGGACTCTAAACTCAGCTCCTCCGTTTCAGACAGCCAGGATTTCAGAGGGATTCGATTCCATTCAACTGTTAAACTGTTCTGGCACGGCATGCTACGTGGATGAGTAATGAAGAGAAATGTCAGACTGCAGGGAGACACAACAAAAAATACATCAGACTATTTACTTTGATTTAGGTTATACGAATAATGTTGTATTCCAATTTCAGGCCTCAGAAAATTGTAAAAAAAAATAGGCTAAATGCAGCCTGCTTCACATTACCCAACCAGTGAGGGAAAATATTGAGACACACACACACACACACGCAGCTGGAGACAGAGTCAGAGACATGTTTGAATAGCAATCCTCCATATGAAAGCACAAACAATGCCATCAAAATGCAAAAAAGAAATACCAGCAGAGGAAAATATGGTTTGCCTTTTAATTTAATGATGGTCACATATATATCCTGCACAAATCCCAGCATTTAAAGGTTCTGTATAAGAATCCAGGTTGCTACATGCATCATCTGAGCAACTGCAATTAGGATATGGAATGCTAACAGATTAGTGACATCTGTCATATAATATGGACATTTTATGGTTGGTAATAATAAAAAAAAGGATTACAGTACCATTCATTCTGTATACACTACTATTTAAAATTTTGGAGTCAGTAAGTCACTTAGGCTGCATTTGATCCAAAATACAGTAAAACAACAATATTGTGATATATTATTAATTTAAATCAACTTTTTATATTTTAAAATGTCATTTATTCCTGTGATGTCAAAGCTGAATTTTCAGCATCATTACTCCAGTCTTCCGTGTCACGTGATCCTTCAGAAATCATTCTAAGCAGATTTGCTGCTCAAGAAACATTATTGTCAATGTTGAATGTTGTGCCTAATATTTCTGTGGAAGCCATGATATATATTTTTGGGGATTATTTGATGAATTTATAAGTTCAAAAGAACAGCATTTATTTGAAATAGAAATCTTTTGTAACATTATAAATGTATTTACTGTCACAATCTAATGCACACTTGATGAATAAATGATTTACATTTTTTACTGACCAAAGATTTTTAACGTTAACGCATGAATGAATAATATTAATACAACTTATTAATACATTAAGTTCACAAGCGAGCACAAGAATGCTCTAAAAGACTTGGTGTCTTGAATGTTCAAGCATTGCTAACAGGACTTTTGAACCCTCTTTGAGACCCTCAGCAGGGTCACAGGTGTCCTCTTCACATCCTCTGGGTCAGTGGAGTCTGAGACAGACAGGAAGATCACTAGCAGTGGAGCTTCAGTCTGGAGCGGACACCTCGGTGCAGTAGCTCAATGGGACGTCCAGTCCGATGACGGGGCCCACAACACTGAGCCAGGTCACGATATAGTTCACCCTCCTGAGAACAGATGAGATAATCACATTGCAGTGCTGCAATTTGAAAAATGTTTACATCTAATCATATATCGAATGGATATGGCTAAATCGATGGATATGCCAGATCTGATCACATTTAGAGCTAAATAAGACAAATAGAGCACTGTGAGATGCTATAACACCATTTTAAAATTTTAAAAGAACATTTCTAGATTAAATAAAACTTTTATTAAAATCGTGTTCTTCATTACCACAGAAAATAATGTTGATTTGTCCCTCATTTAAAATAGAAGTCTGTGGGGCAAGTATTCTGGAGGGTTTAAAGCAGAAATTTAAAGCTTGCATTTTTTTATTAAAGCATGTACATAAATGTATAAGCTTGGTTTCCTGAGGCTTACAGGATATTATTCAATGAAAACCAAGTAGAAAATAAGAACAAAATTATTGTATTTTATTTGTTTAAAAGAGTGCTCACAAACACCCTCTATTATTAATTAATATTATTATTAATTCATATTATATTTAATTAATAATTAAAAATGACCATTAACACAATTAAATATTACATTTAACTTATGAAATGTATTCAAAATATTTTAAAACATTTATATATCATTGGAATTTCCTAAAGTAATTCTCCATCGCTTTATGGATATTTAAGTCATACCTATTTGTGCAGATTTTAACCTACTTTTTTAGTTGGTCAAGACATATAGTTTCATGCTAATATAAGTAATGTTTAATTCAAGTGTTTACATTTTCAAAGCTTATGCATAATTATTTTATACTTTAAACATTTATTCATTATGCTGTCCGACTGCCTACTAGGATTCCATTGGAAGTGTAATACTCAGTCAAAACATATTTTCAATGGTATCCAACAAGCTGTTGACTGAATTTCTCACATAGTTCCTATAGCACAAACAGTAGAGCACGACACTAGCGACACTAAGGTCATAGGTTTGATACCCAAGGAATGTGTGCGCAGATCAAATGTGTATCTTGAATGCTATGGAAGAAAAAAGCATGTGATGAATGTAAATGTAAACCCAGAATATTCATTTCACAGAATGCATGACAACTGAAGCTGCAGCAGAGAGAAACTCACTTGTTTTCAGCTTGTGCCAAATCCAGAGCAGGTTTCATAAACTCCTCAGTGCGACATGGATGAAGCATGAAAAATGGTTGGCCCAGTAAAGGATGTTCCTACACACACACACACACACATTGCGTTCAGTTCTTTGTTAATATCTATTCCGACCTCATTTTTTTATAAGGAACAGATTCTCACTGTCACACGCGGTAACACAGACATTAAACCAATGCCACAACATGTGTTTTTCCATCTTAACTCAATGTTAAATAGTCACACGATACTTTTCATTACACAAATTCAATTACGCTCAAAGCTACAGATAAATTAAAAAGAAAATTACGAGGCAGACTTAAGCAAATCTGCCATGCAACACATGGTCTTCATTGGCACCCTGCTGAGCCGCTCTCGAGTGAGTCTCGCACACTGGAGGGCACTCATGCACAGCAGAGATGGAGGAATGTCCTATCCCATAATACTACACCATCACGGACAGCTTCTTAAGTCATACTTACGAAGAGGATTGGAGCAAAGGCAGAGAGGAACAATCTGAAATGTGACACAATATAAAACCACACACACACACGCACACACACACACACACACACACACACACACACACACACACACACCCCCAAGCTCTTGAAGCTCCGCCCTTGTCCCAGGAGCAGCAGCTCATTTGCATTTAAAGGGACACACACGAAACCGGATTTTTACTGACCCTCAAAAAGGGACATTTTTAACATGCTGTAAAAAATGATCTGTGTGGTATTTTGAGTTAAAACTTCACATACACACTCTGGGGACATCAGAGACTTATTTTGCATATTGTAAAAAGGGGCATTATACCACCTCTTTAAATCACCTTTCTTCCCCATTCTGATGCTCAGTTTGAACTTCAGCAGAACGTCTTGATCATGTCTACACGTCTAATGGCATTGAGTTTCTGCCATGTGATTGGCTGATTAGATATTTGCATTAACAAGCAGTTGAACAGGTTTACCTAATGAGTGTGCGTGTATATAATAATAATTACATATTTACATTAATTTGACTGTAAAATCAAAGCTAGAGCATAATGACAGACACAAAAAACAATTATTTGAAAAATGCCTAATAATATTTATTTTTAAACATTTTAACATCCAAGTAACATATTCAATTGCATTGACTTAAGAACCAAGTGGCAATTAAACCACAAGCCAGTTTGAAGAAAGATTTGAGCACCAACTCAACACCAGAACACTAACTTTTGGAGGAAAAGTTGTAAGTGCGCACTTTGAAGACAACTGCAAGGTCCGAGGGTGCCCTTTGGGACAGAAACTTTTGTGTCAGTAGGCACCCGTTTAATCCAGTCATCCAAAAACCTTTTAAAAACTCTCCTCTCCGCAAATAAAAACAACCTCAGTGCACTGTCACTGTCTGCATTAAAATTCACAACATCAACTGTCTAGATCTATTGCTCTGTTACCGTTCAAGCACCAAAGACATGCTGACTCTTCAAATTCCCACGACGAGACCTCACTGTTAGCATCAGCGAGATAGAGTTGGACTTTTTCAGGTTATTTGTGAATTGCTGTGCCATTGTGCTCCTATTCTGCGGCACGATTCGAGCTCGGTCAGTCAATTATCATGACTTCATCTACAGGCCTCATGGGAGAACAGACTGAATCACTATGCATACCAAACTGTTGTGAACGTGGAGGCTAAACACTGCACTTCAGAGTCTTGTTCTGTTGAAATAGATACTTCTGTAAAATACATATATACACTGTAGACACACACACACACACACACATTCAGATCACATACAGTCTTAAATATAAAAGGTACTAAAAGTTTTTTGCAGTGATACCATACAACAGTGGTTCCCAATCTTGGTCCTGGAATACAGCACATTTTAGATGTGTCCCAAAAAGAACACACCTGATTCAACTCATTAGCTTGTTACTAGAGACTTCAAAACAGGGGGAGTCCAATGGTTAGAGAGTCAGTCTGGTAACCTGGAGGTTGTGGGTTCGATTCTCAATACCGACCGGCAAGGCACCTAACCCCCAATCGCTCCCCGGCCGCAATAGCAAAACTACTCCCTACTCTACTCGCTACTCCTAATGTCTGTGAGGCTGTGCACTAACTTGGATGGTTTAAATGCAGAGGACAAATTCAGAGTCCGGGTAACCATACTTGGCCTTCACATGTCGCTTTCACTTTCAAGACCTGAAATATGCGTGTTAGATAAGAGAGACATCAAAAATGTGTAGTTTTGGGGGTATTTCAGGACCAAGATTAAGGGTGTACTCACATTAGCCAGTTTGAACCGTGCCCGAGTGCGTTTGACCACCAAAGCGCGGTTCGTTTGACTAGTGTGAGTGCTCCGAGCCGTGCCCGGGCGCGGCTCGATTAGCCGGCCCTGGCCCGCTTGGAAGAGGTGGGCCAGAGTACGGTTCAGTTGGACTCGGGCGCGGTTCGCATGCAGTGTGAGCGCTAACCGTGCTGGAGCACGGAACAGGACGCGTGACGTCATGGTTCTGCACTTCAGCTGGTACCTTGCAAACCTCCTCATACGAGCAGCACGATTACGTGAAAATTTTCGCGCCACTAAGGCGACACATCTGTTTAACAACAGGCTGTGAGAGGGCTGTGGACCACCGTGGACGTTTAGTAGCTTGCCTATGTCATTTGTAATGGAAGCCCGTTTCCGCCACTGAATACAAAAAAGAAAAGAAAAGGTAATTGTGACTTTAAACGACACAAAATTATCCACAAAGAAAACAGAGCGATGGACTCCATTGTGTTCAGACAGCTCCGCTCTTCTTGTTTATCCCCAAACCGTCGCACCATAATGACGTAAGCGTGCTCCGGCACGAATGCTGAAACCCTATGTGAGTGCAGGCCAGCGGGGGAGTGGGGACAATCGTACACGGGCCCGGTTCATGGCAACCGTGCCTAGTGTGAGTACACCCTAAGAACCACTGCCATGGAAGAACCATTTTAGGTTCCCCAAAGAACATTTTAGTTATCAGTTCTTAATCTTAATAGAACCATTTTTTATTAGTGTGAAGAAAATTTTAATAATCTAAAGATTTCAATTGAAAAGAACCTTGAACATGCATAGAACCTCAGGGAACCATAGATGCTAATAAAGAACATTCATTTTGGTTCATTTTCATGGCACGTTCACACTCTGTTCACTGAGCGTAATTTATTGAGGCCTTATTGGGTCCTCGAGAGAGAAGGGTTCTGCGTTGTCCTAATCTACTTTGCTACCTCTGTTATTGGTTACGTTAAGAATGCGATTTTGGGTTTAAGAAAATTGGGGAGATTAAGAAGAGAACGAGAGATATAAGAGGGTAAAAACAGAGAGTGCAGAGAGAAAAGCGAGAGACCGAGCAAGAGATAAAGAGAGAGAGAGAGAGTCCATTGGCGTCACAGCTCGTAAGGTCTTGATGTGAGTCACTCATGTTTACCTGCGTCAGATACAGCAATGTTCCATCTCCTGAGCACCTGAAGACCCTCAACCCTTCCCGAGTCTCTCCCTCTGCTTTTACTGCTGTCCCTCTCCTTTAATATCCTCCACTGCCTCTAATCAGCCTTTTTCTGCAAGGCTATCTCTCCATCCATTCACCATCTCCCAGTAATCACGCCCACGGATCTGCATCCCTCACAGCCTAATGCAGGCAGCCCTAAATAGCTGGAATCAGTCTTCCATACGATCCAGGAGATCTACCAGGGAGGAATGCCAGCCATCAACGTAAAGTTTGATCCACATCGTAGCTTATTATGGCCAAGAACCACACACTAAGACAGGAACAGCTATCTGATTGTCATGTAAAACGACCAATCACAGTTTTAGAATGCATTTATACTGTAGGTTTTGATGCACAACATTTTCCCAATAGCAATTGAAACTTTTTTACAAATATTTTATTTACCTGTATTTTAAAATAACACACACACACACGG
The DNA here is from genome assembly GCA_030578255.1 of Tiaroga cobitis. Lineage (NCBI taxonomy): Eukaryota > Metazoa > Chordata > Actinopteri > Cypriniformes > Leuciscidae > Tiaroga > Tiaroga cobitis. Next base: position 33,818,041 of record CM060600.1, on the reverse strand, counting down.
GCTGACAAGCGATTAATATGAGATTATTAATGGGCACATCGTGTGATTAATTACAATAAATAATTTTTGGGGGGTAATTTCTCAGCCAAATTTTATGTGTGATTTGTCATCAGTCATGATTGTTTGAAACAATTACACACAAAAAAATAGCTTTAGAAACATTTTATTTGATTCAACATAGAATTTATTACACAAACTTTTAGGCTACAAGATTTTTTTTTTTCTTTAGAAGGTGCAGCTGAATTGGAATTTAGATACATTGACAGACCAAAGCAGTTTGGTTACCAAGAATCTTCAAAAGATCTTCTAAGTCCCCCTGTAGTCAATTAGCCTGGTAATACCAGACTCTGCTACTTCGTAGACAGAGTCTGGAATGGCATAATAGAGAAGTGTTTTCTCTCTCGCTAGGGGGCGCTTGTCTGAAGTTTAAAATCATTGGTTACCCGTAAGCCAATCAGATAAGTTTATTTATGCCGTATGTTATGCGCCGACACAGCCGCATCGACCCCCAGACATCATGCATCGAACTCAAATCTATGATTGAACTTCCACTGTAAACCTGCTGTAAACACTTGACGATGCGAGCGAAATACCGGAGTGAACATGGCTGTAAACCACTTTTGCTTCAGTTTGAAAAATCCCGGAATGTTCTCCATAACAGAGCGAATTGCATCCCGTGCCTCGTTTCCCATTTCCGCAGTCGTTTCGGTTTTCGATTTCTCTAACCTACAATGTAAAACTCGCCGCTTAGCGTCTACGTCACGGCTCTCAGCCCGCCCTCTGTTCGTTGATTGGCCGGCCGTCCAAAGGCCGCTGGAAAACTGAAAGATAGGCTGCTATCTCAGACTGACTACAGGAGCGAAATGAGATTAGCGGAAGTAGGAAGTCTGACGTAGTCAGGCTAGTAGTCAATAATTGTATCCCTTAAAACTCATCTTTGATCATCAAAATTACATATTTAAATGTTTTTTCCTTGAAAAAAATTCTTCATGACTTAAAATAGCTTGAATGTAACTCTACACCCTTGCCTCATTTAGTATACACGGTCCTATGAATATGCAAATTAGCCCCGCCCCCACTCAATCACAGATCCACTCGTTGATCTGATTGGTTAAAAGGTAGTTTGCGACGTCAGAAACACCAGCGATTTCAAACCGCGTTTTTGAGACTGTCTTTGGTTCACTGAAAATACACAGCAATGGTGTTGACTTATGAATTTGCACATGGTTTGTCTTAAAGTATATAAAACACATCACATGGACATATAAACAACATTAAAAGCTTGATTTACACCACAGGGGGACTTTAACAGAATTTTCATTTTTTGGCTATACCCCGAAATATGAAATTATATATTTTTTAATGAAGTGATATTCTAAATAAGAAACTAAAACTGCCAATAGGTAGCGATACATGTCTAAATGAGTAAGTCAGTGAATCATTCATTCATTCGATTCGTTCAAACGGCGGATTCATTCAGGAAATAAATGGCTCTCTTTATGAATGAGTCACTGAATCATTGGTTCACCCGATCGATTCGCTCAAAACAGACAATACTGTGTTCAAAATACAACACAATATTAACTTCTTATTTATTGAACTTGTATAAAATCAATATCACATTCATACTCGTGCTATTTGGGACAAAAACAGCACTTGTGTGATATTGCGCTCGTTCCTCGTGTGATATTGCTTAACTATACCATATGATATAAATAAATACAAGACAAAAAAAAGGCATTTTTGCCCTGATATCTTGAATTTTAGGGGCATTCTAACTGCATTCTATAGGCTCCATCACGTAGTGAGTTGTTGCCCTGTATCATGTTCATCACCAATGAACTTCATGAAATGTAAGATGACCTACGTAGGTCTGGGGCAGGTGCGTTAAATCATTTTATTCATGTTATTTTTACCATAATCGACAGCCCTAATATATACACACACACACAACTGTGTTTAATATATTACTCTGTAACCAGTTGAGTCTTTGAAACTGAAAAGCTGGCCAGATGATTTTGAGAAAGAAACTGCCAAACAACAAATTCAGTCACACACATTACCTGTTGGGTCAGCGTGTCCCAGGGTCCCTGTTGTAGTCTCTGTCTATAGTTCGGATGAACATTGCTCCACGCCTCTTCAAGAGAGAGGGGATTCCCATCTGTAATGAGAATAAGGTTCTCTAATCTGATTACAGTCCGTATAAGTGATCACTTCAAAATGGTTGATGCTTGCATGTGCATATTTGCTAACTTGCTCAATAACAGCTCCAAAAATGTTTACATGGCAGCCTTTCATTTATTTACAGCACAAAGTCAAACTTTGTTGAGCACAGGCGTAAGTCGCCGTTCTGCCTGCTTTCTCGAAACTCAAAACACTCCTGTTGAGATGGGATCTCAGTGTAAATGTTGAGTCTTTTTTTGCAGCGCACATAAAACCAGACTTTGAGAAAGCAGAACACAGAGGGTTCTGAAATACACACACTGATAAGGGAAGCAGACAGCATATAAACAAGACTTTGCAGTTTAATGATAGAAATGCAGTGAGAGAGAATGTCGTGTACCTAACGTAGAGGCTCTGAAATAGAGGACGGGGATCTGATAGCTGCAAGAATACAGAACGTGGTATTCATAGCGCAGCACAGCATGAATTTCACATACTGCCTGAACTCCAGCCGCTTCATCCTCAACGCTTGCCTAGAAAACAAGACGGAAAAAAAGATAGAAAGTAAGAGATTCATGCCATTCCATGAAATAGATGCAGCCATTAATGCAGGGGGAAAAATGGATTCAGATTAATATCAAGTCTCAAATTTTGAGACAACATTCTAAGTTGAAGGATTAGTTCACTCAAAAATGAATATTCTGTCTTCATTTACTCAATCTCTTGTTGTTACAAACTCGTATAAATTGTTTCAGTCCATGAAACGCAAAAAGCTTTTTACATTGTTCACACTTCTCATTATCATACACAGAAGCTGTATTTAATTTTTTTTAAAATATATTTTAACCTGGCAAGGGTACATTTGTATATGATATTAACATATTTACATGATATTGCACACTTAAATAGCTTCAGTGCAGCTAGTATTAATGAATTTGACCTTGTATAATATTTTAACAATAATATTTATTATTTTTAACATTATTATTGTTGTTATATAATAATATAAATATCATATATTATGTATATTATATATCTTATATCTCATATATGATATTTATCATTGTTTAATAATAATAATAATAATAATAATAATATTAAAATATTAAAGATCAAATACATTAATAGTAGCTAGTTAGTACAACAAGGACACGTCAAATTGATCAAAAGCAATTGTTAAAGACATTTTTAATGTCAGAAAAGATTTCTATTAAAAAGAACTTGAAAAATTTGTTCTTCTGAACTTTCGGGTTTCGGCAAAAATACTAAGCAGCACAATCGTTTTCAAAATTGAGAATAATAAGAAATGCTTCATGAGCTTGATATCAGCATGTTAGAATGATTTATGTTGTTTTTGACAGTTTTTGGAGCTCAACAGCATCAATCCCTGTTCATTTTCGTTGTACAGACAAAAGTCGCCAGAACATTCTCCTAAACTCTCCTTCTGCGCTCCAAAAGACAGTCATTCGGGTTTGGAATACATTTTCTTTATCGGGTAAACTATTCTCATACAACTTCTTGCCACAAAAATACCAATTCTGTTTAAACCGCTTTAACGATCTTCTACAAGAAAGGAACAGGCTTTCCACCTGCAAGAAGTCATGAATGGAGCCATATCACATATCTGATCAATGGTACATGAGCAGACTTGTCATAAACCCTGAGCCGTGATGCCAAACCCAAACGTACATCCACACCACCCAGCCATCGACATACGCAAGTGAGTCATCGACCAGCATGTGACTTCATTCTTCTTTCCATAACTTGACTGATGAACATGAGACCTCCTGAACAGTCCATGTGGGCAACAACATGTGTTTACCTTTTTGTTTTCCTCTTGCATCCTTCATATATAGGATGTTGTTGAGATGTTGAGGGAGTTTATGCATTCCACCCTTTATGTTGTGGAACATGACTAATGGTATCATGCACCCTCGAGCGGGTCCATATGCACAAATGTTGTGCAGACTATTGACCAAGGTTACCTCTCTTTCATTGGGCGGTGCGCACTGGATTTTCTTGCTCCTTCTCGACCTGCAACCCCTGGTGATTAATTGGCTGTCAGAATGTGGTTTAGTGCGCTGCAACTTGCACAAACACAGATAAACAGGAAGGGGTGCCGTCATCCTAGGGAGGAGTTAACAACCGTCCCTTCAGTGCTGGGAGTAACTACAACTAAAGCAGCGACGCAACTAACTTACTGTAACTACACTTTGTAGACATTACAGACTACATTCACACTTGGTTCTCCAGTAACAAGCAACTTTTACCAACAAGTAGCGATGTAACAAGAAAAAGCTTGGACAGTCAGGTTTGTTTAAGTAAATTGGTTAATTTGTACAGCTGTAAAGACAATGTAATTAAAACAATTTAAACTAATTCCCTGATTCGAGTCTGTGCAGTATTTTGCAAGAAACCCTTATTGTTTTATGCCATGCTATAAATACTGCTTTGATTAAAGTATACATAATCTGATTATAAATAATTGTAATTGTTATATTATTGTTATTATTAAAAAATATAGCTAGTGTAGCTACAATGAATTTGGCCTTAAATAATATTTTATTATTATTAATAATAATAATAATATATACTTTTATTTTACATATTTAAAAGATACTGCACCCTAATATAGCTTATATATATTAGCCTAATATAACACACACACACATATACATATATAACAAAATAAAATATTCAAGGTCAAATTCATTAATAGTATGAATATTACACACTGATGAATATATAAATGTATATATTTCTTATTTTATATCATCATCATCAATAATAATAATAATATATTATATTTTTTACATATTTATAAATATGCAAAATTTTATTATAAATAATAAATGATTATTAAAATATTCACAGTCAAATCTATTATTAATATCAGCTATATTAAAGCTGTTTAAGAGTGCAATATATATATCATTATCATTATTATCATATACATTTCAAAGATAATTGCAAATTGTTATTAGCTTGTAGCACTAGCATATAGCTGGATTGTAATATAAATCATTTGTAATAAAAGGTCTTTGAGCACTCACTCCTAAATGGCACCTGTGATGTGATTTCAGTCACATGGCAGCGGCTTTGAGACGCTATGACATCACTATGGCCTTTGCGGTCCACACTGATATGTGCAGGTTTAATTAGCGAAAGTGTCTGAGCGACAAGTTGGATCACCAGAGGCGGTGGCTGTATCCCTGGCAAGTTCAATGCAGGCTCAAGGATTCTTCACGCATCCATGCCTGCACTGATAACATCTCCTCCCTCCCATACAAGCGCAGTCTTGAGAGACACAATACTACTGTTTCACATCCGACGTCTGTCAGGAATAAAAGAGTTCGGAAAGAGGGAAAGCAGGTCAAATAAACAATGACGTCATGTTTTTTTCCAAACAGTACCAGCATTGAAAGGTAAAATTTCTCACCTAGAGGGTGTAAAATAATGTGCGAGATGAGGAGTTAAACGAGAGCGCAAACATGCTAGCAGAAACACGCATTGACTTTCAGGCAAGAATGCATTTAGCAAAACGAATATTCACAGCTCTTATTCAACCTTTGCATAACTGACTCTTCGACTGCATTTGGAATTCAAATAAAGGGCAAAAGTTCAGGCGCCTGCAGAACACGCTTAAAATGTTCAAAAGGTCAAGTTTAAAAAGGGCCGTTTATTAACTCTGAAACGTGTTTCTAGCAACAACAACTGGCATCCGCCACCGGTTGTTGTCATTCAAATGCTGCCGTGTTTACGTTCAAGCAGGTGTACAGACGTAACGGTGCAATCGCTAAACGACGACACCTGCTCAACTCCACAAACACACAAGGAACGCAAAGGGCTGTGTGGCACGCTGTAAATAGCATCTTCTAAAGAGGATCTAACAGAGCCATGAGCTCAGGTATACACTTTATATGCGCACCGTTTTTCACTGTCAAAAGGAAGATCAATACTGGACGCGCAATAGCAGAGTAGAAGACGTTCCCCTTGCTTACCTGAATACCAGCATTTGGCTGGGTAATTTCAGAGGATGATGAAGGATGTGCTCTTTCATTAACCTAAATAAGCCCTAATTGCAGGTTTAATTATCCTAGTAATTCCGTTTACATTCTTTGCACTTAAAAGATTAAAATACCTTTTGCTTCTGGGTGCATCTCTTGAGGAATAAATAAAGATTTCTTCCTTAAATGTGGTTATATAGCAGCTACGAGAAACTCTAGTGTTGGTTGAGACCACAAAATTTGTCTCTTCTGAAAAGGAAAAAAAAAAAAAAAATGCTAATTGCAAATAATAAAGTGCATCTAGTCTTAGATCTTAGTAATAAAGCTAAATAAAAGAGAGGAGACAACACGTTCCATATCTTTTGTTGACATAGGTGCAGTGCATCTAACATAAAAGTTTTAATTTACATAATATATGTGTGTATGAATATTATTATATTAATATATATTTTATATGTCTCTGTGTGACTGCATATATTTATATATATACACACACATATATATAATGTAAACTAAAACTTATGTTAGATGCAATTAATTGATTTGACAGCACTAAATATATATATATATATATATATACACACACACACACACACACATGCACAGAAAGAGAGAAAAGCATATTCTGCTGTCTACAAACATACTGAAGGACGGTTATTCATGTTTACTGGCCCCTTCATGTACAGGTGCTCATAGACAAAGAGTAACATTGAGCACAGAAATCAGGTGTGTGGCACTGAAAAGGTTAACCCTGATAGATTTTTGTTGAGTGAGGCATTTATTCACTCCCTAAAAGAATTCCACCACTCAAAACAGGATGCCACAAAAAAGAAAAAAGCAGTCCTGGTTTCCCTAATCTTCCACAGATCTTTTTGATTTTTTTTCTTCCTTTCCTGAACAATGGAAAAAGGAGACTTTCTTGTAGCCTGCAAGCTTCTGCTTGCTGCCGAACAGTTTTTTTTACCAAGGTCAAGTTTTCTAAATGTTCTTTTATGCAGGGCATGTCAGGTGACGTGCGCTGTGGCACGACTGCACGTGAGACTTCAGAATCTTGGGAAGTGAACAAAGGAGATGCTGATGTTGAGTTGGTATCACTATAGACAATGCTGTTTTTTCTGCTTTGGTGTATCAGTAATTTAATCGATGGATAAATCTTACAAAAATACGTTCAGCTCACATTTCACCTCAAAAGCAAAAGAATGAGAAAAAAAAGAAATTAGCATACACTCGTAAAAATAATGGTTCCAAAGTAGTTTTTTTGTTGTTGTTTTTTACATTGATTACAATTATTAATTCGCCAAAGAACATTTCAGTGAACAGTTCTAAAAAGAACCATTTTTTTAACCTCTTTGCACTATAAAGAACCTTTTGTAGAAATGCGGATGTTAAAGGTTCAACTGATGCCAATAAACAATCTTTTTTTTTTTTTTGTGTAAAGAATTACATAAAAACAAAGCATATTTTTAGGACTATCAAGATTTTTTGCTCGAGCTTTAAGTTCATTTCCCTTCAAAATTCTTGTAATAGAGAGGTGATTAAAAAAAAAGAAAGTAGTTTGAATACCATCCTCACCGTTGTTTAAAAGATTGAGGCAATTTTCCAAGTTTGATTAAACAATGAAAGATACATTTTTACACGATTTGTTATATTTAATTACCCCTTAGCAGATTTTAACTCATGTATATTAAATATAATATAAACTTTGCGAATAATCACAGTGATTAAGGAGTTTGTCATTTCACCAGTTATGTTCCTAAACTAAGCAAATTTGGCTACCTTTGCAGATGTTAGTAACTCTGATTAAAAAAGCTATTTCAGAGCAAACACAACATATATTAAGATATAGTAGTGAATATCATTAATAATTAGTGCAATTGATCAGCCCTTACCACAGAATATCGGATGGATTGCATTATAATCAGTTACTTCATAAAAACAAAAACTGCTTTCTCTAATGGCACTGAAATATGGTAAAATCTCCTTCATGAAAGGAGACGGTGTCGAGTCTTCCCTTGTGTGTGTGAGCTGAATGTAAATATGCAAGAAGTCGAGTCATTTGCAATCAGCCGGAAGGGCTTACTAATGAAATGGGCTGAGAGTGGAGGTAAAGAAAAATCAGCCACAAGGCACAACCCCCATTTTGGAGGAGATCATTAAGACCAGCATACCAATCAAACTATTTTGCTGATACTAATTTCAAAGATTGTTTAAAAAAAATAAAATAAATCAAGCATACTCTTCTAAAGTTTAAAGATGTCACTCACAACCATTTTTCCCCTGAATGGAAATGCATGTCGTGTGCAGACAAAGCTAAACGATTGTGTGTGTGAAACACCCGGATGGACAAAAGAGCATAAACATATTAAGAGTCACATAAAAGTGTATGCCAACATTTGCAAGTTTTTCCAAACCTAAACCTTGGTACGGTTATAAAGCAAGGAGTTATTTAAAGTGTTTCCTTCAGGTAATTGATTCAGTATGTGGGGAAACACTTAGGTCAGTCTTTGTTTTTGGTGGCAAATAAGTGGGCAGTCTCATTACACCCAAGAACCGCCCCCAGTTCAGAGACAGTACACTTATATGACCACAATGGGTAAAACGAAATGACTTACTCGTCAAAGGTCAGTACTTGGTGTTAGGGGTTGTTCAGATCACTAACAATAGTTATAATGATACTCAGCAATAGTAATAATGATACTCAGTCAGCAATAGTAATAATGATACTCAGCAATAGTAACAGTGATACTTGTCTTACCTGAATGTCACCTGTAAGAAGGTCCATGTTTTCAGCCTGCATGAAACACCCGTGTTGTTTGTGCAACACGCTTGATTTTACAGGGATGAGAACAGTCTTCTTCATGAAGCCTTCATCAATGCCCTGGAAGTCAAGTCACAACAACCAACATCAGATTAACATAAAACACTGGCATGTAAAAGAATCAAGAGTACCCAATGACTCTCAGGAAACCTGTCAAGAATATATCTGGGACATATTTCAGGCAAAATTAAATTAAGGAAATTATTTTATATTTAAAAAAATATAATCTTTTTATGACAAATTTGCATTTTTCGTAAAAAAAAAAAAAAAAAAAAAAAAAACCTTTGAAAATGATTATGCATGGAGATTTTATGAACTCATTAATTGAGACACAATGGAATATTCATGCTTTTATAAGTTAAAAAAAAAATTCACACTGCATGACCATTTGGTAGAAAAGATGGTAGAAATTGAGACCAGTTATGTGACCTTACATATACACTTTCCCTTAAAATCTCAAGACTAAACACTTTGACATCTATAAACAAAATGTCCATGGACATGTATTTTCACATTATGGTAGTATTTGTAGCATTGTAGCACTACCCTTAAAATTTAATGCATGCCAATTTGAAAGAAGACAAACAAAGTGTTTTTAAAGAGCCCATATTATGCCCTCTTACAAAGTCTTGATTTTGTTTTGGGGGTCTACTACTAGAATAGGCTTGAATGTTCAAAAAACATAATTTTTCACATATTTTTGGCAGCACCTATTTTCCTAGTCTGTCAGTAACACCCTTTTTAGTTTCGGTGCCACATCTTCCAGAAAGTGCAATGTGCTCTGATTGGTCGGCTGAACCAGCGTCTTGTGATTGGTCGACAGCTTCCAGCCTGTTTTAGAAATGTCACGCCCCATACCATAACCGCGAGTTTCAACACACTTCTAACTAACTCAACCAGCCCTCGCCCCATTTTTTGGCATTTGCCTTGGGTGAGAATGATTTAAATGAGGAATGAGTTTGTTCCCGGAGAAAAAAAATCAACACTACAATCCAGGCGTTTCAGGGAGTTCAGTAATAGTGTGCACTGATATAAAGAATAACTCCCTTTGGAGGGACTTTGTGCTTTGTAACTTTGCAGACCCTTTTCACGCTCAAACAGCAACATTACACACTAAAGAACGTTGAAAATGTACAAAAGCATTTATAAAAATTAAGTGATGAAGTGTTTCTGTTCCTCGATTGTTGCTTTGGATAACAGTATCTGAGAAGTGCATGTAGGTAATGTAATGTAAATGTACTGTACGAAAAAAGTTGTATTACCACCATTTTTAAACATACATTATTGTAAGTGAGTCCCTGACAATAGTTGAGAAATAATGAGAATATTGAGAAAGTGCTGAATTGTTGTTAAAAGTATTGTCAAAATGTCTAACTAAAATACTAAACTAAAAATAGGCTTAATTTTCTTCATCTTTAAAATAAAAATCTCTTTCTTGACGTGTTTTGTGAGATTCACCCTTAAAAGTTCTTTATTTTTTTCTAAACCTCTAAGGACTACAAGTAGGCCCAGGCTTTGTGGAGTTACTCAAGCATTCACTTCACCTTGATCTGGTCCCAGCTCCAGCCATCCTGGATGGTCTCAGAGTGTTGGAGAAAGAGCCGACAGCAAAGCCGGAAGGTCCTCTCATCCAAGTAACATGATGCAGGGTTTTTCTCACCTGCCATCTGAGGGTAAGAAGAGGCACATTTAAATGTCTAACAACCAAAGATGACTTCAACTTCATTCTCCAAAACAAATATCATGTTGACATTAACATTGTAAAGTCAACATGAAACGCCATTCATGACACATTTCACTTCTGGTTACAATAGGCTATGAGACAAGATAACATGCAATGGCCACATCTTGGTTTAATGCACAGATAGTGCACAACTACACTAGGAATCTGTATTAAGACCGTAAATTGAGGCAATTCTATGCTGACTTCAAGTTCTCTCTACATTGCTGAAACACAAATTCCATCACAACTTTAGGTTGCTGCATCATAACAGCAGTTCTGGCTTCAATTACTCTGAGGAAACGGTTGATTCCCTAAGTGGCCCTTTCCTGCTCATGCCTCTTTCACCCTCTCTACGTGAACAAGCAGAAATGAGAAACATCAAACAAACCCATTTATTCACATCTTTACTGATCAGCCGCTTTAGTGAGCATCTACAACTCCAACTAAACGGAGACAACATGGCTTGATTAATTACAGCGTGTGACGCAATAAATAAAATGTGCACACACTTGAGTGGACTAGCAGTGTATGCGTGTCTATAGCCATATTCTGACATGTGGGGAAAGAACAATTCTTAAAATAACTAAGTACGTACTACCAAATCTTAACTCAGATTGGATGAGCCACATTTGAAGCCATTCAAAGAATAGCAGAGTCCACACTACAACTACCACACCACACTACAACGATAACGATAACGGCACAGAGAAAAGATATTGTTGGAATCACTTTCAGAACGATTTTTTTTCCAACCGATGAACAGTTAAAACATTGACAGCCAATAAGAATCCATCCTGCTTTAAAGAGCTCGAGCATTTAAATCAGCAGATGACAAAACCGCTTACTATCAAAATCAAAACTATCACTTATAAACAAAACGTTATCGTTTGTTGGTGTGTGAATGCTATCTTTATAGTTATTGTTCTTGGTGTGAACAGGCCTTTAGACTGTATGGTATTTAGTAAATATGTCAAAATGTGAAGCACCATTATTGTATGTCCAATTTTACAGTCCTGTGACTAAAGCATAAAAGTGATTTTCATGGTTGTTTTTAGTATAGTCATAGGTCAACATGGCGAATATACAGTAGCATGTACGGGAATGTATTTATAGTACACACTCGCATACTAATTCAGTAATCAGAAAGTACGATTTCAGATACAACTGTTTTCACACAGGTTTTCACAAACACTGGTCAGCCAAAAAGATATTCCCGCCCCAAACTCATACATTGGTCAATGTCAATCAATGTTGTGCTACGTCATGTAGTAATTACCGTATTTCGAGATGACAACATGTGCCATTCTACTTGTAGCTGTTCACGACCTCAGACTGGGAATTATGAATTTCTATGGCAACACTATCAACGCCTAAGGGTACGTTTACACGACAACGATGTACTAAAAACGGAAAGGTTTTTCCTTTGCATTTTTCGGGTACATTGTCAAAGCTATCTCCGTTCAGACAGATCCACGAAAACGACTAAAAAACGCTGTGTTAGGTTGCCAGGCCAGAAGATGGCGATGTCACTTTGTAAAGAAACACTACAGGCCTATAGACTGAACACATAATATGCATGCACATAACATCACTGTTTTCACAAATTCACATATTTGTAGTCAACGCTGAGATGATAACGGAATTGTTTTCAAAAACTTTCCCTTTGAAACCCGTTTTCAAAAGTTTACGTTTTCAGGACCCCAAAACGCTGTTGTTGTGTAAATGAACAGGCAAAATGCATGAAAAGATTTCCATTTTTAGTTGAAAACGGTGATGTGTAAATGGCCCCTAAATGAATCTGCAGTGGTCAGGTGGTACAGCAGTCACGAGGTACAAGTCAAAGCTCTAAGAAAATTCCCAGTTTACAGGTTGTAATTACGAGTTCTACCGTGAACGCCATTTACTCATATTGTTTGTTTGACAACATTTATTACTTAAAGGCAGGGTAGGCAGTTTGTTTCTAAAACACTTTTTCCCAAATTTGTTTAAACTGTCTTTATATACCAATACATATCTAAAACTTGTACTCTGAAAAGGAGAGTATAAAAATCGAGTGTCTATAGTCCTCTCAGGTCTGCAATAAACACAGCTACTCTTTCCATTCGGAACGACTGCAATGATTGGCTGGGTGACTGTCACTCTCCCTCGCTACCATGGCTACCCCCCCCTGCTGCTACAGGAGCCGCCCACATGCTCGCACCCGGTTGACTCTCGAAAGAGGAGAGGCACGTACCGCCGGAAGCTAGGAAGTCTCACAATTATGGTAGACAAAGAGCAGTCAAAATTCCCAGCACCACCTGTACCTGCATTAACAGTCAGCGCAGGCAAACAAGGCAAAAAAAGATGATGTCACTCCATGCACTGAGCTCCTCTCCGCTCGGCGATGGTAAACGCGTCCTCAAGCTGAGCGGTTGGCATCACGCGTTCATGTGTTTTGGGGGCGTGGCTTTGGGAGGAGCCCAGAAGGGATTGGGTGCGAGTTTCTCTGTTGGATACTTTCAAAATCCAACAGTTTTCTGCTAGTTTCTCAAACTTACCTACCCTGCCTTTAATGCCACAGAATAACGGAATATCCACTATTTGGTCATTTAACGTATGAAAGTTTTACTAAAACTATTCTTATTAACATGCATGTTTAATATGCAGTTGTCTCTGTTCGTTAAGTTTGGATGGCACGTGTTTTTATCATCGAAAAATTGCACAAATCAACATTTAAACTCTTGACTTCAAAATATCAACGTGGTTGTATTTTCACAACTCAACTATATGACGTCTGCCTCTTGAAACTTTATAGCCTGAATCAGATCATGTTTTCAGGGAACACCCTTTACTGATACTTAAGTTACATAAAGCGTTATATGGCGTCTTGACTGAGCTGAGCTCGAATACTACAGCGCAGATGAAGATACGACTCAAAAACAGTTTGAGCATCAGCGCTCGTGTTACTTCAACCGTGCAGCACTCGAGAGCCACTTTTATAAAATCAGCAGCAACGTTGCTGTGGTAACTGCAATGCACTTTCTTTGACTTTGTTATAATTTCTAAAACGCCAACTCCCTGACATGTTACACTGTTGCTGTGTGACTCGGAACTGTCATAAGGAACATCCACAGCAGCGCAAACTGCTCTATCGGTCCGTCTGTCTTACCATGATCTCACTCGGCTACTTCCGGGATCCTGAGCGCAGAGGGGGTGAAACGGAACAGCCAATGTTATTCAGCACAGGCGGTTTCAAGCCACCCACTTTGAGAAAAAAAGCACAGCGCAGACATTAGAGGACAGACAGCAGTTAAAACATTCGCCAAAATAATATACACAACCGAAGAGAGAAAAGATCAGCGTCCACAACAAGGGATTTTCTACCAAACTAGAGACTTGACGCATTTATTTCTAACTATTACATTTATTCTCATTTCTGGTCAAAACAGACTATTTGATTATGCTATGTATCCAACATTTCGATCCATAGTGTATTTAAAAATACTTTTTAGAATTAGGCCTAGGCTAAGAAGGAAGGGAATAAAACAAGGACCTTTAAAGGTCATCTGTCTAAAGTTATAATAGCAGTTATTAGCAACAAAAAGTATCTAGGACTTAAGAGAGGGCTAATTATTTATAATAATATCTTATAACATAAGCACATTTTCTGTTATCTGACACCTACTTTTCGCCACCCAATCAAATCCCAATTTTTTTATTGAACGCTATACATATATATATATATATATATATATATATATATATATATATATATATATAAATAGCATTCTAGATTGAAAAAGGTTATTAAAAAACTAAATTGAGTTAAACAATTAGGGATTTGATTGGGTGATGAAAAGTGTTGCCAGGACCCAATGTTGTTTGCTAAAATATAGGCTACATCAGAAATCGCATACTTCCCTTATATAGTAGGTGAAAAACAGTGTGTGACAAAAGAAGTACCGGTATGTCCAAATTCACAGTAAAAGTACCCGGATGGCCTACTACTTCCAGCGAGATTCTGAAGTGTGCATACAATGGACACTTTACTATCCCATGAGGCCACGGGAGAGGATCCATGAACGGCAGTGAAGCGACGTAACTGATGCTGGTAAGTCACATGATAATAACAACATGGCGAATGTAGTACGTCCAGATTACATTCATACAATATAGAAAGTACTTTTTTAGTGGTCGTGAAGTAATTACTTATTCAAAATAAGTACCTACTCAAGAGAGTATGCGATTTCAAACGCAGCCATTGGCTGACCTGCATACTAAACTTACAATTTCTGCCATATGTTAGTAATACTATTATGCTATTTTGAAATCCATCCATGGCTGAGTAGCTACGCCCTACCTGACACAGGTAGATAAGGGAAGCCATTTCAGAAAAGTGTATTGAATTTTGATCAGTTTATGAAAACATTTTCTTTTCTTTGAAAAATCATGCAATCAATGAGTCATCCACAATAAGACAAGGAATGTGTATTATGAAAGTAATAAGTAAATAGGGAAGTAAATAGTCCATTTTGATTTGATGTTGACTCACATTGTCTGTGTTTACATGCGCAAGAATATTCTGATACTTATGGTCCTATTATGCATAAGCTTTATGTAATCAAACCAGATTGCCATAAGAAAATAAGGCCAATATCCCAGTTTCTAAATATCAAAATAAAGCTTTTACTTCAAAATGCAGAAAAGATATCCCAAATCCCATATTTTAAATATCCCCCATACATCTATATTACATATCATTTTAAGTATTTTTCAGAATAAGGGCTTAACCAGAATCTGAAAACATTGCAGTGCATGCTCTGGTTCGTGCCCTACTTAACTTTTACATTGTCTAAAATCCATTTGTCTGCGAATATTTTATTAATCAAGTTTTCTCCAACACAGAATACAATTACAAGCTGATTCATAAAATACATTAGGGATGTTTTGATTGTCACAAACATTTTTCCATTTGTTCTATTTTGCTGTCTAAACTATTAGTGCTATTCATCAACTTTTTAGAAGATAAACAAATACTATTCACAAACATTAGTTATCACTGTACTTTATGAAAAAAATAGGTTTGCACGACCCTAATAGTCTTATTTCAATCCACAGTTCATACAGAAGCTGAAGAATCCGCTCCGCATTTGCCATATCGCTTTAAATTTGGCCAGTGACAGTAGAGGGTGGGATTGCTAGTGAGGGGAACAGCCAGTTGTTTAAAATCCCTCTCAGTACGGTTTCAAATTCCCCTCAGTGCCGGGTAAGACGAAGTGTGTGTGTGTATGTGTGTGTGCGTGTTTCACAGGCAGAGTGCTGGAGATAAGAAAGGGGTTGTGTTTCTGTTGGGGCGGGGCCGAGTAACTGTCACTCACGCTAGTTACCCAACAAAATGGGCGTTCCTTCTCGGCGCTCTGACCAATGAGAGGAATCGCTCCTGTAGTCACCATGGTGACGGGGTTGTGTCCGGGGAGGCTGTGATGGGTTGACAGGTGCGTGACAATCGGAGCTCTCTGCAAGCATGTACGCCAAAGGCAAGAGTAACAACGTACCGTCCGACAGCCAAGCGAGGGAAAAGTAAGTTTTATTTATGAGGGGGGTGGGGGGGAATCTCTATAATGAAGACAGCGCGCGGCCAGACTTTTAAGAAGCAGCGGATGCGTTCTGTTTCTCGGATGCTGTGTTGTGTCTGACAGTGCATGCAAGAAAGTTGTTGTCAGTTATCAGTCACGCGCTGGTTGAATTTCTTGCGTCTAATTAACGCGACATGCCGTCTTTAGTAAACGGGTAGCACGCGCAGAAGTTAAGAGATGCAAAGACTAAACTTGTGGACTATCGATAAAAAAGAGTCAAAATCTTATTTCTGCATTAGTAATATATTTATTTATTTACGTACGCAAAGTTGCCACGGGTAACGAAACGCTATATAGCAATTTCAAGGATTTCAACTCATTTAGTATTGGAGTAAGGTGAGTACATAAGTTTCTGGCTTTAAAAGAAAAGTGCATGAAATATACAGTACGTAACCGTTACAAGTTTAAATGCCCATTTCAACCGTTACAAGTGTAAACGCCCATTGCAGCCAGTCAGGTGAGCTGCATTTCGGGGAAACAAGTTTATTGTAGCAGTCCGTTGTTAAAAGAGCGAAATTCTGTTTCTCTGTTCTGTGCGCTCGCGGGAGAGAGTGTGATTGGCGTTCGGTTCTGGTCTGAAGAGTTAACGCGCACGCGAGTGCAGTGTAGCGCGCGCTAGAATATAATTGAGGTTTCAGCTTGAAAAGTTCCAGCGCGTGCGAGTTTGACTGACCTGTCATGGAACTTTTCACGCTGTGCACGTCACTCATACTCTCTCACGCGCGCGCTACATACTCTAATATACTCGCGTTCTATCGAAGCCCGTCGCGCGCAGTGACTTCTTGTTTGTGGCACTGGCAGTTATATAAGATTTTTGGCTGCGCGTGAGTCTCTGAGGATGGAGATGGCACGACGTGAGGTCCGTTGATCCGAGAAGAACATTTGCCTGTATTATAACACAGTTTTTTTATGGGTATGTTAGTTCGTTTGATAATGACAGAAACGGAATAACGTAAAGAACGACTAATAGGGAACGAATGATCTTGAAAAGATGCCCAGTACACTTATAACGGTCTTCTGAGGGGATTTTTTTTATGTAGGATGTTCCAAAATACCTTTATCATGATGAATATATTGCAGATTTAGTCTGTATGTGTTAGAAATATATCATGTTGAAGTGTGTTTGGCCTGTTAATGTGGAGATTTTAGAGTATCCTAGAAGGGTGTCTTGTACACCTACAACCATTCTGAAAGGAAATGTTTGTTTGGAGCTTTCAAAAATGAATATCCTAAATTTAAAGGGATGGTTCACCTAAAAATGAAAATTCTGTCATCATTAACTTATGTAAACCTTATAACCTTATGTTGTTCCAAGCCTGTATGTTTCTTTTTTCTGTTGAACTAAAAATAAAATATTTTGAAGAATGTTGGTAAGCAGACAAGTTAGTGGACTGGAGCCATTGACTTCCATAGTAGGAAAAAACATATGGAAGTCAATGGCTACCTTCAATGGGGGGATTCATACAGGTTTGGAACAAGTGCTAGTGCATGTGTTTAAAAAATATGTTATATTGAAGTGTATTTGGCTTGTCAATATGGAGATTTTAGACATGGACATGGGAACTTATTTGACGTGTCAGTCAGTGACAGAGATGTCACCTCACTCATTGTCATTGATTTCGTGCTGTTTCAAACTATTATTATACTGTCTGCCTTAGTTGTCAGCTTGAACATGTTTGTAACGCATACAGTTTTGTCTTCCTGCAGTGAGGTCTTGTCTTGAAGTAATTAGCAATTATTGCAGTTTCATTCAGGCCAGTGTCTTATGGGACATGTGTGGACTTGTGGTTTCGATGAAAACTCTTCAGCATTTGAGCTTGAGAAAGCAGTTTTGCTGGTTATGAGATGTTCTTACAGCTCTTTGCTTTTGCTAAGTGAATTTGTCTGCTGTTTGTGGTTCTTTACTTGTACTGTGAATGCTTTATGATTTAAAAAAAATTACTGTTGTATATGTTTCTGCAGGAGTGTGTTCAGGATTTTATACTTGGGATGGCAGGGGAAATAAGGGGAAATTATGAAACATACCTGACAACAACAGTTCTGTACGGATGTTTGATTCCTCTACAACAGGGGTCTTGCTAGCATTTGGCCAAAATGTGTAAGCTAGCCTATTAAAATGTAATGAGCGGGCTAGCTAATGTGTTGAAAAAACACGTGATTGACTGAACCTGCTTCTGTGCATCAAAAGGGTACAATATTGAACTATTAAAAAGTTAAAAGAGTGGGGGAGGGGTGAAGATGATGAACACTGACCCAATAAATATTATTTAGTTTGTGCTGACATTTTATTGAGGTGACATTAATAGATGTCACAACTAAATTGTCAACCATTTAAAATTTTAATTAAATAAAAACTTGTAGCATTTAAATTTGTTCACATATTGTGTTGATTTGGCAATTTTTTTTACAGGAATGCACGTTTAGTCTCCTGAAATCACTGTGAATAAGAATTTATTTTTGATAGCGTCACACCTGCCAGAAAATGCAACTCACATAAAAGGTTTGCTTTGGTATTTGTGGAGATTCTCACTTACTCATTTCTAAAGGCTCGGTTCTATGGAAAGCAAGAGCACTTTTAGTTGAAACTGTAATAATATCATATTGGCAAACGCTCCAGTGCGTATTCGTGTTTGTGTCAAAGGTTTCTGTTGATGTGCTTTTGCAGCATTGAACAATGTAGCCAATCACAGACATGTCTTTTGATCTTTTGATGGCCAATCAGAGATGTTGCTCAAAAATCCTTGTTGTACATTTTTTTGTTCTACAAGCTTGTGAATCCTCTCATAAAAAAGTGCATACACCATGTACATAAGAGATTCATTGTGAAGTTTAGATTATAATAGGATTAATACTTCAATCATATTTACTTTATGAGATCATAATAAACTGAGAAGAAGATTACATGGCCTGTCGGCCTGAATTTCGGCACAGGATTGCGGGTATTCCACATATTTTTACTCATTCCTGCAGGTTCTGTGCTTATATAATGCATGAAATTCCCGCAAAAACATATTCACTATAGCATTTAGGTTGAACAAACAAATGAATCCACACAGATTATCCGATCAAATCAGTAGTAATTTAAAAACTTTCTTAGACGTAATTTAACAAACAGCGTAAGTGAATCAGCACACTCTCTCTCTCTCTCTCTCGAAATGCACAAACGACTTCACGTCTTCACATCCATCGAGTCTGCACTAGAGAGCTGCAGT
This sequence comes from Tiaroga cobitis, assembly GCA_030578255.1. Taxonomy (NCBI): domain Eukaryota; kingdom Metazoa; phylum Chordata; class Actinopteri; order Cypriniformes; family Leuciscidae; genus Tiaroga; species Tiaroga cobitis. The sequence continues at coordinate 33,798,503 of CM060600.1, read as the reverse complement.
TGACGCAATTGTCACTCTCCAAATCGGGACAGTGTCACTAAAGTTAATCATTTGCACATCTTTTTAAACCATGCCAATTTAAACATTCAAGCGATTTCAAACCATTCAGCACTCACGCGCGAGACTGTCCGAGAGACTGTTTTCTGAGCGCTAGCACTTTAAGCGCCCACACATAAAGCCACCTCAGAAACAGCTCACGAAGACCAAATTAAGTTCTTTGAATGGCTAAAAGGGCTTAAATGGTCAAATACACACAAATTTATGTACGAATTGCTCGTCTTGTCGAGTATTCATATAAAAACAGTCTGTTATGAACAGAAAACGCATGTGTAACAGTATAATGGATCAGTGCATTCGGTCTTAAAGTGACAGCAGCCTAATATATGTCTGTGTCTGTTGATAAAACAACAAAAGACAAAGAGAAAAGCTCTCTCTGCTCTTGACTGAATAACTTTTGTAACTTTAATTGTAAGGATTCATTTGTATTTATTTTATTTTAAAATGAAGACTATTCAGTGTTATTAATATTACTTTATTCTTTAAATTGATACTTTATTCAATTTCTGTAGTATTGCTCTACATGAATCCTACTCTTTATGCCTACCTGAACTTAAAGCACGATTTATTTCTTCTGTATGTTTATTCGATTGTATTTATTTGTGTTACTGCTTGTAATTTGTTTATTGGTTCTGTAAATTCAGTTCAAAGTTTGATATCAGGCTGCTCTGTAAGCTATTGTGAAAAAAATTACCTTGTAAAAGCAAAAATTCATTGCATGATCAAACATTTAGGCGAGATAATTGTAGTATTTTTTTTAATTGTCTAAAAAAATGCCCCTCCACAATTAATTCCCCCTCTTAAATTATAAAATCCAACCAATTCCCCATTATTTTCCTTCAGTGATTTGATAATGGAACCAGGCCTGGACAAGACAGTGTGTTCTTCTTCCGACACTCAAGGTATAATGCAGAGGTGCAGCCTGACTTTTAAAGTGACCCAATCGAGATAAACTTTTATTATGAGCTGACGGGGATGTTTACTAAGTTGACACCTCTCCATAAACCAAAACCTTAAATTGTTTGTGCATTACATCAATTTGCGAGGCGTGACACTGGTCAACTTTAGGGTGGCAAAACTCATTTTAGGGTGGCAGCTGCCGCCCCTGCGTTTCTGTTCATCTCTGTTGTTGTCTTTAAAATTTTTAAATCACTTTTATATACAGGGGCAGTGTAGCTTTTTTTTAAATCCTTGTCCAGTAATTAAAAAGTTCTTAATTTAATTGGTCAAAAGTGTGGGAACCTTGTACATGATCATTGTGTAATGAATGAACGCAATAGTATGTGTTCTTTTTTATGAAAGATCAGTCATTTTATGTATTAGCTGAGTGTGGGAATTGAAAGATAAAATCCCTATGGAAGCTTGACTCATATGTGATTTTAACGGCATTTTTGGTGTGAATGAAAAGCTTTACCCGTAATACACAGATCAAATTGTAGACAGACTGTATTTAGTTAGTATATTGTTTTCAGACATCACAAGCTGGTTTAAATTGTCTGATAAAAAGTAAAACTCAGCATAAGATGGATAAAAGTGTGATGTTGTTATCAAGTGACAAAATAAGCTTTTGACATAATGTTTTATTTGATATGAAACAGTCAGTTCTGCTTTAACACTTAAACTGTTTGAATTTGACAACCGCTAGACTGTATAGGGACGTAGCACCGGCAGGTTTTAAAGAGTGACGGCTTTGAGAAGATCACAGTACCTTTTATCTCTCCTTTTGAAAGAAAAGTGGACAAGTGGTTAACTGTCAAGAGGATGGTTTGTGTGATATGAGGGAGAAAAAAAGGGAAAAACTCAAAGCTGATCTTCCATTGGCGTGGAAAGCTTGCGTAGCACAGAATTAATCTGTTCCATTTTTGATTAAAGTTAGGCTGTGTTTTTAGTTTGTTGATTACCATAACCATAACCTTCCAAGTGAACACATTTAGGCCTGAAGCATCCCACGTGAAAGCTTCTGTCTGCGCAAGCTCAATTTCACATTTGCATTTTCATTGCTGCAACAGGCACTATAGCTAAGCTAGCATTAGCATAAAATGTCTTCTATGGTTTGTTTTCTCTTCCATGTCAAGTACTATGATGATAAAGCAACAATTAGGATAAGATAATAATTCTGGGCCAGTTAAAGTTAGTTTTACTGTTGACGTACATAGCCAGTTAATCCAGTCTTATGGCACAGACATTTGAAGGTAATGAAAAACACAATTTAAAACAGATCATTTATTGACAAAAAGTTATTTGCATATTTTAGAACTGACGCAAAGGGGGGAACTACTACTGTTAATAGTTTAAAAAAAAGGGCCAAATATTGGTAGATTAATTGGACTAGCCAATATTTGTCGGTCTATGACTAGTACTGCATGTTTAGTTTGTAGGTGCTGTACTTGCATCTCTCTGGCCAGGTGTTTGTGACAGTGTTTTTGCAGAATGTTTATATACTCGGGCTGCATGATTTGTGGCAACAATAAAAAAATCGAATTGTGATTTAAAAAAAAAAAAATGCTATGTAGAATGCTATGTAAAAAGCTCCTGGTTTGTTGCTTGTTTGTTGCTTGTCTGTTGGGCTGCACAATTTGGCACAAAAAAAATCAATATGACTATAAAATAATAATAGTAATTATTATTATTATTAAGATTAATATTACGACTACTTCTAAATAAAGGTATATTAAACAAAATAAGAAATATTACTGCTTTTTTCACTGTAAAGTATTTAAGAATAATACAATAAAACAACCCCAATTCCAGAAAAGTTGGGACATTGTGTAAAACGTGTCAAATCAAGAATCTGATTTGTTCATTCTCTCGAACCTTTATTTAACTGACAAAATTACAAATAAAACAAATCAATGTTTTCACTGGCTAAATTAATTTTATTTTGCATTGATAAACACATTTAGATTTTGATGGCTGCTATACACTCAAAAAAACGTTTGGACAGAGGCAAAATAAAAGTGAAAAGATTACAGAATATCCAAGTTAAACTGTTCTGAAACAGTCCACAATAAGCAGATGAACTGGCAGTGAAGGCATCGTGTTTGGTTAGAAAAGATGCATCCACCAAAGTCTTCATGGCTCACCATTTTGTGCCAAATTTCATGAGAGAATTGTCAAAAAAAAAAAGATCAGATTTCTCAATGCAAGATTGCAAAGTATTTCGATTTTTCACCATCCACCTTACATAATATTATGAAAAGATTCAGGGGATTCAGGGAATCCAGAGAAATCTCAGTCTGTGGAGACCTCTGCTGAATGTGCATGACCTTCAAGCCCTCAGATGGCTTTGCATGAGAAACCGTCATGCTACTCTGTAAATATAGGCACACAGGCTTGGGAGTTCTCTAAAAAACCATTGTCAATTAACGCAGTCTGCCGTTGCATCAAAAAATCCAACTTGAGTCTCTTTTATGCAAAGAGAAAGCTATACATTAATTCCATGCGCAATGCCGGCGAGTTCTCTGGGCCCTAACTCATCTCAGATGATCCAAAACACAGTGGAAATTTGTGCTGTGGTCAGATGAATCCACGTTTCAGCATGTTTTGGGGAAAAATAGACATTGAGTTTTCAGTCCCATAGACGAAAGGGACCATCAGCGACAGGTGCAAAAGCAAACATCTGTCATGGTATGGAGGTGCATCAGTGAAAACAGTATGGGTGACTTGTATATGTGTGAAGGTACCATTGACGTGGAGGCGTATATTGCGATTGCACAGAGACATACTTGCCATCAAGATGAGATAGCAAGACAATGCCAGGCCTCATTCTGCATGTGCCACAACTGAGTGGTTTCGTAGAAACTCTACACCATAGAAAGGATGTGCTTGACTGGCCGGCCTGCTGTAGAGATCTGTCTCCTATTGAAAATGTATGGCCCATGACGAAAAGGAGAATCGGACAACAATGGCCACAGACTGTTGAGCAGTTGTCTTGTATCAGGCGAGATTGGGCAACAATTCCACTATAAACTGAAACGATTAATATCCTCAATTCCCAAATGATTAAAAAGTGTAATTAAAAGGAAAGATGATGTGACACAGTGGTAAACACGCCTCTGTCCCAACTTTTTTGGAGTGTGTTGCAGCCATCTCAATAAATTCCAGTGCATCCCTATGTATTTTGACTAATGTTGCGGCCTCAGAAACGTTATGCTGTGCAGTATTTGTCTTTGCCGTCTTTAAAGCTCTGAGCTTCTGGAAACTACAGGTGTGTTTCAGAATGCAGCTTGTGGTTTCACAGTTTGTCTGTCTGCTGTGCGTATCTAGCTGGGTTATGTTAGTTTTTGTGTATCTGTCTTTGGTTTTGCGTCTCTCTCTCTCTTCTCTGTTGATCCTCAGGAGAGCAGACCTCTCTAATATCTTCACACATTAATATGCAAACGGTGTGGTCCACGCAGCGGCACAAGGTTAAGCATGCGTGACGAGAGGAGAGAGAAAGAACTTTGTTTCTCTCCTCCCTGTCACTGCGTGTTGGGAGTGTTCATTATGGGAGACTATTGCATGGTGAAGGTACTCGCCTGTGACATGTTATCTTTTCATCATGGAGACTATTGAACTGACCTGCTGTCACATGAGAGTGTGAAGGGTTGTTGTTGTTTTTTGCATCAGTTAAGCCTGAGTGTCCTTCGCACTAGGGATGTGCGCGACTGCATATCAACTACTTTCCTGAATAAATAATCAGCCTTAAGAAAGCCTTATAATTTAGACTGGTTTTGGGTTCACCATACGTAAAACGTAAAATTTGATATGTAGTTTTGGATTTATGCCTATTTTCTGTAAAATTATAATACCTAATACTATTTGTGATAACACAATGAAACATGCCAAAATTGTGGGGACGTCATTTTTGGCCAGGCTGTCATATAAGAAATTATGAACACATTCAAAAACAAGAGAGAACCAATGAAATATTAATAACTGATTATGTTGTTGACAATGTATGCTTTTTTCTGTGTATATAATATTCTTCTCGTATCTTGATAGTTCAATCGAACTTGCAGGGTCATTAAAAACAAATATATCATCCAGACATCATTGGCCACTATTGTATTTCAAATTCAAAAATGTAAATGTTGAAATTATTTTTAGACATTGTGTTGGGAATCTTGGCAGGGCAAGTAGACGAACGCAGAACTACGTACGCTGTATATTTAAACGTGATCAAAGTGGTCCGATTCATGAACAAATGACTCTTTATGAGCCAGTTCCTTTGAATAAATAACACAAAAACTTCATAACCAGTGTAGTTTGATTCACAAACAATTAACTTTTCAGAGTCTGTAGTTTTTTAAGTGAATCAAAAATATACCATGCATTCAGCGTGTAGTCTGATTCATGAACAAATGATTCACATGTACCGTGCTTTTAGTGAAGCTAAACCATATGTTAATGACACGTCCAATTCGCGAACTAATGACTCGATCATTTGAACCGATTCATTTTAATGAATGGTTAAAACAACTGATATTTCCAGTCCTTCGGTAACTGATCGGATCCTGATCGGATCAGTCAGAGTTAGGGTGACCAGACGTCTAAATCTAAGCTGTTGTCCCGAATCCCGAAACCGGCCTTAATTGTCCCGAAAATTATACTAAAGCAAAATCTTGATAAAACATTAAAAACTGTCCGTGGAAGTTGAGTCGTCCTGCAGCCAGCCCCCGCAAGTTGCCGCAGCCGCAATTTGACGCGCTATTCGCGTCTGGTGTGAACGCAGCATTAAAGAAGTGATTGATTGATTAGTCGCGTCACTGTGGGGCCGGGCCTTAATGTCTGATGTCGGGTTACACTTGAAGCAAATCATCTACACAATTATTTAGTTTTCCTATAATTTAATGACCGACAATTTAGTTGTAATAATAATTTTGGCATAAGGCTTATTAGCGTTAGGCTATAGCCTGAAAGGTCTGATTTAGCCTGTGCACTGTTACAACAGTAACACATTTTTTTTTCCACAAGGTTTTTTTTTTTTTTTTTTTTTTTTTTTTTTTGTGGCAGACTAAAGACTAATGACAGACTGTTGATCTTTGAATACAAATATATGTTGATAACTGTTGATCTTTGAATAAAAATATATGTTTGGTTCAGGTTTGAACCAAAACCTGACATATTGAACCAAAACCAACCCAACCCCCAAACCCAAGTGACCAATCTGAAGTGTCCCATGAGCCACTCATTTATTCTGTAAAAAATTCAAACCATGAGTGTAAAAGCTGTCTGTGAGTGGCCTCTCCTCGCACCGTACTTTATGAAAGGTCACTTCTCTGCAGTAATACAAGACTTTTGCTTATCATCAAATGTCATGACATGTCATGGCATTGTCAGGCTTACTTCCTGGATAAAGCTCAAAGCATCTCTTCTGGTCAAGTTGGGGCTGCCTTTCTTTCCACTATAAAACAGGATGTTTAAAACTTCTGCTCTTCCTGTCTTCAAAAAAGAAATCATTAGGACGTTTCCTTTTATCGCATCAAGAAAAGTTATTGTTTTGACCTTCTCAAACACACATGATTGAGGAAGCTGCATCTTGGTTTGTGAATCAATCTTGACGGTTTTCCTTGCCCTTGCTTTCATCGTAAGAAAACATCAGTGTCTTTTAAGTCATTTTGTCAGAGGGTGCGCTGTGTCCATCTGATCAACTTCCTGTTTTGTTTATTGTAACTTTCAGATTAGGCCAGATGGCAAGGCCTGAGTGCATTAAGCTTAATAAAAGGTTAAGCACATGAGACACTTGAGGGGTTGTAGGGGTCATGGGAGGTCACGCAATATGTTATCTATACATGGATTTCTCGGCGACGTCATCACTGCTTGCGCACGCAGCCAGGGGGCAAAAGACCCGCGGTCTTCGTACCGGAGTAAAGGGTTTCTGATGGCAGATACATTTTGATAGACGTACCCTGCCATGCATTTGCAGTTAGCCGTAAGGATGTACGCAACGCCCTTATGGACATACACCCAGGCATCATAAGGCTCGGCTTTAATGCTTTGCCTTTGACTAGGGAGCACATCTGACCTCAACACGCAAAAATCCGGTGCATCATCAAAGTATTTGACGAGCTGCACATGACCACATACCACTTAGTTGTACGCATCAAGGGGTTTGTACGCTCTAATCATTTCTCTTGTATACACACTTGGTGTCTGAATTAGACAATTATATATATATCAGGCCATACAATTGCTGGCCACTTGTCATCCACAATCCAAAGATCGTCAGGTATTGCGTAGGGATCCAGCAAGATCTCACCATTGCTGAGAGTAAGTTTTTTTAATATAATCGCCACGGTCGGAGGTACTGCTTCCCACATAATCCATCGTCAAATCTTTGATTTACAGTGAAGTAACGTTATGTGTGCAGTCATGATATGTTGCAGGTCGTAAAGTAACGTAAACAAGGTTAACTTATATAAAAGCAAATTCGAGCTCTATAGAGGCAATTACATTACTAACTTAGTCTAACATGATAATTCATACATGCATCACAGTAACGTTATGTCCGGATTTTGATTCGTAAACAGTTGGGCGTTTTACATAATGTTATATTAATATGAAACACAAACAAACAGATCCAACTCTGAAATTGCAGTTTATTATTGAGTCAACAAGAAATTACAAACAATGCGAAATCTACGTTAATTACAATGTTCTTTTAACGAACTCGGCATAACAGATAGCGTTTTTTTGCCCCCTGGATGCGCTCGCATCCGGTATTGTTTGTATACAAGAAACCCGTGTATTGGCGCAGTTATGTTTTGCCACCATTTTCCAGCAAATTTTTTTTTATGGATTTATGGTTGTCTTGGAGTACCTGTAAAATGTATATTATTGCAGATTTAGTTTAAAAAAAAACTTTAATATTTAAAAATATATATTATGTAGACGTCTTGATTTTTGTTTGTTTTTGAAAGAATCTCACCAAGGCTTATTTATTTGATCAAAAATACAGTAAAATAGTAATATTGTGATGTTTTCTATTTGAAAATATTTTTTAAAAAGTAATTGTTTCCTGTAAAGCTGGATTTTCAGCATCATTACTGTCACATGATCCTTCAGAAATCATTCTAATATGCTGATTTGCTGCTCTAGAAACATTTATTATTATTATCAATGTTGAAAACAGTTGCGTTGCTTAATGTTTTGGAAATTGTGATACGTTTTCAAGGATTCTTTCAATAGAAAGTTCAAAGGTACATAATTTAATTGAAATAGAAATCCTTTATAACATTATAAACATCTTTACTGTCAATTTAACTCATTCTTGCTAAAAAAAATGAACATTTCTTCAATAAAAAATCTTAGTTTTGAACAGTACTGTATGTATTTTTAAATGTACATTTATATGGTAGAATAATAACTAATATTATAATTTAAAACAAATATTAATGCATGTAACAGTTATACATATTCTAATTAGAAAATCTAAATTTAAAAATTATACATTTATTTTTTAAATTGTGTTGGAAATGTTGGTAGAGGAAGTAGAAAAAAAATCCTTATCATTGTGCTAAACTTTTCTTAGGGGACATTTTTTAAGGCAGATTTCATTGTCAAATCGATTAGTTGCATCAGCCTTAATGTGAATGATATTTCACTCTGCTGTTTATCAGTGTTTTACTTTATGAATGGATTTGCTAGTTTTTAAATCAGCACGTACAGCAGTGAATATGTTAGGAACTTTATGTGCAAATGGTTTGACTAGCCGTACTAGCATCTCTCCAGGTTGTTGGTTGTCAAGTCATAATGAAGTACCACTTGAATATAAAGAATGCCACTTTGAAGCAGCAGATACATATGCTCCTGCTTTCAAAAGCATCCTGTTGGATGTGGTTGCGGCAGACACTTTTCCTGGATCCAGCCTCAGGGGACATGCTGATGAAACTGTTTGTTTTTCCCTGTATGTCAACGGCATCCTCAGAACGTTCTGTCTCTTCTCTGCTCCTCTCTGCCCAGTCACCCAGGCGAGAGGCCCTCGAAGATCCACGTCAGCGGGCTTCAGGCAGAGATGGCCCCTTGCCCCGCTCCCTTGGGGAGACACCAGAGTCTGGCTGTGGAAGATAATAGCAGGCAAGGAACATTTTCAGGGAAGGCAGTTGCAAATTGGCATGAGCTTTGCCTCCTCTGCACAGGTGTGACTCAGCCGAATTCTTCCAGACGTCTCTCGCTCCCTAAACGCAGTGTTGCTTTAATCCCTGATCTCCCAACAGTCTTGCAACTTCTTTTGGTGCTGGTGTGATTAAGTTGTTTAAAATTTAACCGAACAGGGACACGATTGCCAAGCAATTTTCCTTATTTCTGTCTAATGGGCACAGTCTATTATCTGTGTTTATGATGAAGCTTGACAGGCAATACCTAATCTGGGCTGACAGATCTGGCTTGATCGGCTGGATCTGAACACACTTCCCTGTTGTCTTTGAATGGACGGCAAACTTGTATACAATGTAAACTGCAAACTAGTGGTGGTCCATACGCGAATGAATCTTTTAAAGGAATGATTCAATCTTGTTTACTTCAATGAACTGACTCATTACTGACTCATTAGTGTGTGAATGCTTCGAATAGCATTCCAGGGCTCCAGACTTTTTTCCTGAAAACTTCCTGATTGGCCATGACTGTGGCTACCCTGAGTGCGATGGGATGGCGGGGTCGTCTGGCCGTTTTCGACGACGATCCGGTTCCCGCTCTCTCTCTCTCCCTCTGCTCGAGCCGCGCAAGAAAAAGCGCCGTTCACAGAGGATGCCAGAGCGGACGCGTTCACATATCGCGTCTTTTGCGCGCTCAAGTTTGTTATTTCAAATGTAGGCGCGCGGTATGCGCGCTCATAATAGAAGCGACGCGCTCGTTTTTTCCGGGACAAAAAGGCTATCAATCGATTCCTCCACTCGAATATAAGATGACCCTGAATATAAGGCGACCCCCCATTTTTCAGCCTATTTTTAGGACAAAAACCTCGTCTTATATTCGGGTATATACGGTAATAAGAGTAGAACATTTCAATTTTCTAAAAATCAGGTTTTTGCACGTTACTGTTGTTAATAAAAGTTCATTTTATCTGCATCTCAATTCAAGCTCAGTGCTTTACTGTCAAATTTCCAATAGACAAACATGTAATATTATTAACTGCGCTTATTAATACATTTTTTGATTAAATTAACTTTATGATTAAAAATCCCCCCAGCACTACCAAATCAGGTGCTGGCGCCACCATCTGTAGATCTTAGCGGCACCAGTGCTACTGCTCTCAAACGTTAGTCTGGAGCCCTGCATTCGATTGTGTGCTTTGAACAAGCATTTCATTACTTAAACCTACTGAACGAATATGGCTCGGAGCTGCACTGAATGAGGCATCTTGTTCATGATGAATGAACAAAATGAATGAAGCATTTCATTCTATTCTGTCATGCCAAACAATGGATGAAAAATCTCTGCCTTGTAGTAATTTGTTGGAACTTAAGCTGTATAAAGATGTGTTTAAGTCTGCATGAAATAGATATTCATCCTAGATATTCTATTTTCTAAATGCATGTTGTTGATCTTAATGTGAACGATTCATTTATGCGTACGTTTCATTTTTGGCATTGTAATTTTTAATAAATATATGTGTGCAAGATCGCATTTAGTTCTGCCTCCATCCAATCAACAACCGATGGATTGAACCCAAATTTTCTTTTCGATAATTCACTCAGATGTACGTCACAATTTAGATGAAAAAGATTTTATTTTTCTGTTTTCTATTGTGATTTTAATTGTAGTTAAAGTTTTAGTTATTGTGTTGCGTGTTTTATACGTTTTTTAGTGAATTATTAGCTTTTGAGATGAATCAAAATCATCCTTTGATAATCTATTGATAAGAACACTTTTTTGATCCACACGAGTGGCTCTTGTCCATGCAAAAGTGGTTGTCGTCATGCCAGAGTGTTCTGGGTGGTTGCCATGGTGTTGCTAAGCTGTTACTTTGATTTCACTTAATATGAGCAATAGCTGCATGCATCACCATTAATGCACCAAATAATCTGTTTTATGCACCATTGTTTGGACAAACAGGTAGTCTCACCCTGAGCACTGAGGTGTTGGGCTGCTCAAACAGGGCAATGTGATAGTGCTACAGTGTTTTCACTCTTTGTACTCTTTGGGGTCCACTTGAATTGTTTACTTTGTCTTTGTACATTAAGAGACTGATAGTGTTTTAACACCACAAAAATTGCCCACAGCACCTGTAAAGAAAGATTTCTCATGAGAAATGTACATGATGTGTTTGTGGAAGATTGTCGCACACCTGCCTTCATCCTCGAATGACCTGATGTAGCAACCCGACCATCTTTGTTTGGGTGCCGATCATCTCTAGGTCACCGATGTTTTCCACATTTCTCTCATTACTCCGTTCACCCAAACACTCCTTTCATCTCTTGTCTGAATCTGGACCTCCCCACTGTTATGAAACATTAATGCCCATCAGTGTTTTATCTCAAGGGGGACGAGACAGAAAAACACAGAAAGAAAAACAGCCATTTGCACAGATACAGAGGAACTGTCCACTGAAGGAATGACCATTAGAAATCACGTTTCTCTCGGTTTGCTTTGTTTGTCTTGAGTTGCATCAGGATGTGTCTAAGCATCGATTGCTCATCAATATGTCATGTTGGCTTGTGTGGCAACTTCCCAACTATGTATTTAGCTAGCTTGCTTAGGCCAGGCACACACTACAAGATGTTTTTCACCCTGTGCACATTGATTTTGATGTTATGATGCACACTTTTCTATGTATTTATATATCAGTAACCATAATCATAATAAAAATAAAAAAATCTTTCAAGTTTTTATAGTTATTGCACATTTGATTATTAAAATTCTCTGAGCTTCTCCGTTAAATGTTTCAGTGCTCGTGTTTTCTATTCAGTTCGTTGTGCAGACCTGCCAGGGGGTGTTTTTTACTGCACCTCTCCCCCCGTCATACCCATCAGCATGACATTACCAAAGTTTCTAGACCTCTGGAGTATTAATTGCCCCCCATTTTTTTCACCCACCCAGATCCTTTCATCTTCACCTCGATTTGCGTCAGTATCCATAGTTATTATCCTTACCACATAGCCCTGCTCGAGCTCCTTTGTTCCTCTAATATTCCTTCTCTCTTCCTTTCTCGTCATTCATTTCTCTACCTGCGATCGTTCACATTCCACACGCTCTTATTTTGGTGCTGATAAGTGAGCGCACGTCTCTTTGTGTAAGCTCTGTACTGGTCGTTCATTAGAATTCATTTGGAGGCATATTACCGACCGGCCGCTGAGTCTACGAGACTCTGGTAATGACAGGAAGAGCAAAATGCTTCTGAAACTCATTTGCATTCGTACTAAAATGATGCGCTGTATTGGGCTTCTGCATTCACTCACTGTCATTATTGCTGCCTTTATACTCGTTGTTTTGCACTAAGAATGTTGGGACATAAGTTTCTTCATAGTTTGGAAAAGATAAATTAGATGTGCAATAAATCAGGTTTTATTGGTCTTGTCTCTTCATCAGTATCTGACTCTCAGGGTTAAGGGGGGCGTTTGATGAGCTGTTTGTAATCAAGTGTAAAATCACTACTAGTGAATACTGGCTCAACTCAGCTGATCAAAGTGCTGTTCTCTGGTTTTACATGCTGTATTGGTTGTACATTTGATTGGGCAGCATATTCATATGAGGTCATATGCATATTATTAGATAGATTAGAAAAAATGCAAACCTAAATGAAAGAATTAAACTTTAACTAGTCCACTATATATTATTTTTGTAATTATTTATTTAGCCCAACATTATAAAATTATGCAGCATCGATTTTATTTGTCCATTTTTGTGGCTAACATTAATTATTATTTATCGGGCAATTAAGTGAATTATATTTGCTTTATGTTGAGTCTACATTAATTTGGGGATTTAATGTTACACTGTGAAAATTGTGAGTTTAATAAGTGACTCTTTCTTCACAACCTTTGTATCATAATATTTTATAGTATTAATATATTAGGTCTCAGATATTGTGATATACAGTATATGCTTTTGTATGGTGACAACAACATGTTCATTTGTAGGTTTAACACTGGAAGTAAAAAGTCCTGTGAAACTATTTAGCTACATTTGCATTATTTTCCTAATATCTGACTAGACTAGACTAGACTAGAATACTTATAGAGCATAATCTGAATGAACTTTAACTAGTCCCACCTTGTGCTTGAATAATAACTCAAATCATGTGCTGGTGTGCTAGCACTTTTTTGTAAACTTTCAAGCGTGTTGAAACTTTCAATTTTAGTATGGCGGACAATAAATTAGATGAAAAAACCCATAGATTTACACTAGGGGTGTAACGGTTCACAAAATTCACGGTTCAGGTCGATACGATACACTTGTGTCTCGGTTCGGTACGTTTTCGATACAGCAAAAAGAAAGAAATGCCAGAGAAATTTCCTTGATTTAATTTTTTTAATTATTTTTTCTATTAAAACTAACTTATTAAAACTAACAAAGTATGATATTTTTTTACTTTGAGCAATGATGGAGCTATACTTGACTTTTCTTATTGGAGCATATAAAACAAAACAGCTCTTTGGACAAAATGAAATGTAATATTGTAGTAGTTATAAACAAGGTTTATTTTTAGTTCAGATTAACATTTGAGGGCAGCAATTGTATTCATAATGTCAAAATAAAACCGACACAATGTTATTTGAAAGCATTATAGCCTACTATTCCTGCCAAACTTGCATGGTTACAGTTAGTAGTGTTACTACAGTAAATCCATGGTGAATGTTGCTGATATGGACACTGAATAGTTCATTCATGGCACAAAGTTTCTTCCTGGTTTATCCGTTAATAACGGAGAAATGTGAATGTTTCTCACTAGATCTCGCAGCGATGTTATTACTTCAGTGACGAATTCAAGTTTTTTCTTTACTGGATTTCGCTGTGTAGAACTGCTTGATTAAGATTGGCTCGCGCTGCATTGGTCCAAACGGTCCGTCAACCACACAATAACAAGTAGCTCAGTTTCGTTCCGCTTACATTACACTTGCCATTTGATGTTGGGCAATGTTGTGGTCATGCCAGCGTCTCTTATATCATTATGAGCGCGCTTGCCACGCGTGACGCGCCTACATTTGAGCTAAATAAATTTTGGTCGGCAGGAAAAATGGTCCAGCGAACTGTTCGGTTTAAAAATGCGTACCAAAAACCGAACCGAAAGCCTCGTACCGAACGGTTCAATACGAATACGTGTATCGTTACACCCCTAATTTACACAGAAGGAGGAGCCCGGGCCACATCTATGGATCGTGGAGACTTCGAGTGAGCTCATTTGATTTGAACAATTCAATAACCACCCAAGCAACCGCATAGCAACCAAATGGACCTTGGCAATCACCTGGCAATGCCTTAACTGTTATATAAACTCACAATTGGTGCTAAAAAGACAGATCTCACTGATGGTTTGGGTGAGTATAAATATTTTGCGTTGGAGAACAGGGTGGCCTCAAATGGACCTCGCTGGGTTAAGTGATCAAATCTGAACACGCTTAGATCGATAAATGAACTTGAGCCTCACTCTCTTCTCCCAGTCACCATGTTCATCATTCAAAGGAAATGGTACTTTTTGGGCTATGCTGACAGCTAAAGTGATGCCTCTGAAGTCTCATTTTGTTTGATAGATTGTTTGGCATCAGGAAAGCTGATCTGCATGTAAAGTTAATCTTTCTGTGGCCTCTGTTCGAGTGCAATCTCTTGCGTGACCTTTTCCTTTCTTTTTATGCCTGCTAGAGTGAAGTGTCACGACGGCTATTAAAAAAAGTTTTTTTTGACATTTGTTGATTTTAGAAACTTTGGCTGTACTGTATGTTCACACTTCAGTCTATGTGGTTCAAATTCACTTGTTTTGGATGACAGTGTGAACAGCAAAAATCACACTCAAACGGACATTTTCAATGCCAATCATGGCCACTTTAGCATATGGAAATCAATCAGATACTAATTTGATTTACACAATTTATACAGATAAGGGTATTTGTCAGAATTCGGGCCTATTTCTGTCCAGAGGGCGTAATTCTATTAAACACTAATTCAATCTAATACATTTTAGCACCACTAATTAGTATAAACAAAAACAAGCCTAGACTTATTTTATGGCTGCTCTTACTAATGATCATACCTGCAGGGCTGCCAACTCTCACGCATTGAGCGTGAAACTCACGCAATTGAGCCAATTCTCACGCTCTCACGCCACACCCCCGATTTATCACGCTAAAGTGTCGAGCCGGTCGGTAAAATACCGGAAAAATGAGTTTATCAATAGATCCACCAGTTGAGCCACTCGTGATCGAATAGTTTTACCGCAAATTAGTTAAAATATCCTCTAATCTAGAGCGAGCGTGCATGCGAGACAGATGTTGAGACGACGCGGACGCAAAGCCAGGACTGGAGCCAAAGCACGTTCTTCTCTGCACTCTAAGCGCATAGACTGTAAAAAGCGTTCTGTTATCACTCCGCTTACATCCACTACGGGTTTTCCAGTCTCACTCACAGCAAAAACTGCTCCGTGTTCAATCGATTTTAAAAGATAATCTTATGTTTTATTTTTTTTATATATATATATGAAAAACTGCTCCGTGTTCAATCAATTTTAAAATATAATCTTATGTTTTTTTTTTTATATATATATATCACAATCGTCTGAATTTATAATACATGTTATGGCTTGGAAAGTATTCTACACGTTTAATCAATTTTCCAGCTGCCTTTGCTTGCACAAGTAAGCGCACCCAGGTAAAAATAACAATTTTACAAATTCTACGAACAATTTTAGTTTGCCAACAGTTAATAATAATAAATATTATTATTATTATTATTATTATTATTATTATTATTATATATGCCGCACGCGCACGACTTTCAAAAAAACAAAACGCTCATGGACTAAATACCGTGATCAATGGGATAGCGAATTTACTTTTCTGAAGAGGAGCAGGGTGGGGGACAGTCACGCATTTTGTAAGTTTTGTAACTGCGACTTTAGCATCTCACACGGGGAAGGAATGATGTATGTCAGCACGAGAAAGGGTGTTTAGCATGGTACGAAAGATTGGTACAGAGAATAGGATGACGTTAGACAACAGAACTGTTTGCTCTACTCTCATGTAAAATTAACCACTCTGGCCCAGCCCACAAATACACTGCTTCCAAAACAGTTAATACAAAGTCTGCAACAAATTTGTTCAATAACTCACTAAAAGAGTAAAGACAAGTTATGTGAAATGAAAAGAAAAACAGCAAATGAAAAGAAAAACTGTAAAAGAAAAGCAATATGAAATGAAAATAATGAGAAACGCCCCTTTCCGCTGATTCCGCAACCTTGGATCAAACCATACCGTCATCAGGACTGCGTTCAGCCCCGACAAAACGTTGCACAACGTTTTTTAAACAGAAACGGTGATGCGTTGAACGCACTGTTCTGATGACGCAAGAGTTGCAACTATGGCAGCTGAGAAGGCCATTCTTTGTGTTCTTTGTGAAGAATTTTCTGAGCCTGATGAAGTCGGTATAAATATGTGTTTAATACTACAAAATATGACCGATGTTACAGTTACTGGAGTTGCCGCCCAGGACACAAGAGAACATCCCAGTCGAGGGATTTGTGGAAACTGAAATGGAAGCACACATCTTGCCTAATTCAGACTAAAACACATCTATTTAGCCTCACATACTGACTTTATTCATTGTTCATACTGTTTTAATACCCTGTATTTTCTTTCTCATTTTTAGGAAAAGCACTTAATTACCATTGTTTATTTCTATACCAAATGCCATACACTTGCAATGAAGCTAAAAATATAATCAACTACATCATTATGTTGATATCCTATATTTTTACAATAAAACTTACGACAAACATGTCTTCTAATATCTTCAGTTGTTGCGTATACCGAGCTGTATCGAACACATTTGTAAATTACTTTCCTTGAACCCATTGTGCGAGTTCACTTTAATACAGCGTGCTTTATATACATGTTGCTGCTGATTGGACTGCAGTTCTGACACACCCACCAAACAAGAGAAAACGTATCTCAAACCCCGTTCCACACCGGTGCACGCCGTTTCCAGGAAACATGACGTTCAACCCGGAAACCGTAGCAAAACGTTGCGCACCGTTTTGAACTTGAACGTGCCCCAGTTGTTCCTCAGTTCCGCACAACATGCTACAGTTGTACAGTTGTACGCATTCTTGAAGTGTTTATTGCAACCCCATTTCATCTCTTTCTCATCAAACAACCAGACTAACTAATGGCTTGACACAAATCGTACCGGGGCAGAGCCTAGACAAGGCTTTCCTCTGTGTAGACATATAGGTTCATTATGGCTAACCATACACGCCTCAGAGAAATAGGTGTATAGGAAACAGAAATAGGAAACAGAAACATGAATGTACCTCACACCTGCTCCCACATTACCCATTAGTCTATTTCTTAGGCACACTGCCTGTTTTATTTAGCTGACAAACTATCAAAATCTGTGTGGCAAAGTTGCGCAACACATCGGTCAGCGCTGAGCGAATGCATCTACATTGTATTGAAGCGCAAACCAGTATCCATTTAAGGATAAATACGCAGCAGTCATAGCTTTTGTTTTTGACAATACTCAGAGTTCATTTCATTAATATTGAGTATTAATTGATGTATCACAAAACTTTAAATTTTAAATAAAAATGTATTTCCTCTGCCAACTATACTTCCTAAGTTACAGAACCGATGTGCGACTGACTCGCTGTATAGGCACATAAAGTGTTGTTTCATTCCTGAATGCACCCGAGTCTTTGAACGAATCGGTTGTGTGAGTGATTAAATACCTGTGTCACACCGAACGGTGCAATTAATGTGGGCTTTTTAATATGTTTTAAAATTAATGCAGCTGTTTTTATTATTATTATTATATTTGTAATTAAATTGTTGTATTTTTTTTTTCATTAATTTGGGATTAATGTATTGCACTTCATAGCCCTAATATCATAGTAATATTTAATGTTGTTGTATATTAGGTCTCAGATAGTGTGATACTTGCTTTTGAACAGTACTGTAGCTATGTTTCCATCCACCTATTTTTGTGCATTTTTGGAAAAAATGCACATAAACTACGATGGAAACACATTTACAGAATACATTCCTCTATGTACACCAAAAAAAAAAAATTTCAGAACTGAACTAACCAGCGGACCAATCTTTTTGCACAGCATCTAAAATGCTGTTTTAGTTGTTCTGAAAAGCTTGAGCAAAGGCTGTCGTCAAAGTGCTTTATTACCTTGCAGAACTGTATAACACGACTGCGTTCCTGAGCAGCAGGTGTCTTTCTCCAAACGCAAGATAACACATTTATTGCGCTTTGTCTGCACGCTCTGAGACGCAAGTAATTCATTATATACGAAAATTATTTTCTCAGTGATTTTTAATGCCAGTTTATAAGGAAGTGACGATTTTGTTCTCTTCGACTAAATAGATGGAAACGCTGCTTTATTCGCAAATAAATATTTGCAAATGTATGCGATATTCCAATTTGGCGCACAAGTTAAATTAGCAAATATGGATGGAAACATAGCTGGTCCACAACGCACGTACACTTTGTCCCGTAGATGGTCTGCTTGCTCGCTTTAACCTCGCGCACGAGCAGTTTCCTCGCTAGAGAAGCGTTCAGTTTTTCCGCCATGCCCATGAATCCGCCATGGCGCGAGCGCAACTGGCTTTTAAAGGGAATGGGAGATGAGACTCTGATTGGTTTATTGCACGTTACGCCCAAGACACACACCCTTTTAGACCATGCGCTGGGCACGCCGACCATTTTCCCGTCGTTAAACTAGCAAAAGCGCGCTTTAGACCGTGCGCTTAGATCGTTAAAATAGGGCCCTGGAAGTCCTAAGTATGTAGCCTATGTTCAGATACATTTGTATTATTATCCAAACATCTGAAAAGAAACTAGAATTGAATAGAATGCTTATACTGCATCTTATATGAATTAATGAGATTTTCTCTCTCTGTGTTTTGCAGGCTAGCACTCTACGTGTATGAGTACTTGTTACATGTAGGAGCCCAGAAGTCGGCACAGACCTTCCTGTCAGAGGTGAGCCAGCGGGAGGTTTATTTAAGCTCCTGCTTATCGATGTGCCATCCAGGCACACGGCCTCGTAAGCATCGGCCCGCCCCCTGGGGCTCCAGCTAATTTAATTACACGCAGATGATATGCTGAGCAAGCAGGACACATTAGATGTTTGGTGTCCACTTAATGGGATTGGAGAAGAGTCAGTGCATCGCTGTAAAAACTACTAAATTGTTTCAGCAGAAACGCTGGAGCAGTGCTGGCATGTTGATCATCACCTCATTTCACTTTTTATGGCGAAAATCGCATGTTTGCTTTGTTCTGTATCAGCTGCTCATCTTATTTGTGATGCAATACTTTAAGACAAATCACAATAATTTATGCCTGAATGATTTCCTTTCAATGTCACTGAGGCATTGTGGGATTGATCTATGTGAAGGAAACCATGACATTTTGAAGCACTGCTTTGATATTTATAGTCTCACCATTATTTGCATATGAGTCATACACACTTTAGAGTACAAGCCATCTTAGAAATCACAATAATGCACCATTTCTGATTGTTCTAATTCCAAAGCAGTGTCAATCTCAAGAACGGCAGGTCGCACTTCAAGTCGCCTGATATATTCAGATTTGCAAGGGTAACTTCTCCACATGTCTCTGACTGGACTGTTTAAGTCAGCTACTTTGTATCTAGAAATGTGTCAGTAAGCTTAAAACAAACCAGCTGCTGTTGTGGTACCATTTAAATGCAGTACAAATAAATGTGAAATATACACTTACAAATAGTTTAGTAATAGTGGCTGAAATTAATACTTTTATTCAGAAAGGACCTTTAATTGATTGAAAGTGACAGTAAAGACATTTATAATGTTACAAAATTATATTTCAAATAAATGCGGTTCTTTCAAAGAATCCTGGGGGGAAATCTTTCACAGTTTTCTTAAAAATATTACACTGCGCAACTGTTTTCAACTGTTTTTTTAATGAATTTTTCTTGAGAAGAATATCAGCATAGACTGATTTCTGGAGGGTCATGGGACACTGCAGACTCGAGTAATGATGCTGAAAATTCAGCTTTGATCACAGAAGTAAATTACATGTTAAAATGTATTTAAACAAAAAGCAGTTATTTCAAGTTGTAATAATATTTCACAATATTACTGTTTTATGTATTTTTGATCAAATGAATGCAGCATTTGTTAACATAAGATACTTTCAAAAACAGTAAAAAAAAACAACATTTAAACCTGTAAATAAACAATGTTCTCAAACAAAGAAAAGTTATGATGTAAAATGATTACTATTTCTGTTGCATTATTTCTAGGTAACTAATAAAATAGCCAAAAATTCTGGAATTTGCTTTTTTTATTGCTGATAATATAAATTGTAATTTAATTTTTCCATTAAATATCTAAGATATTCTTTTGGACTCTTTTTATGAAATTAAATTAAACACAAATTTTACATTTTCAAATAACATTTGTGAACAGATGTGCATTATCCATTGACAAAGATGTTGATATATATTTTGGAACTGACACAAGGGGGAATCACAACCTCGGCAAAAGTGGACACCATATTGATCAGTTAGCCTGGCTGACTACAAAAAAAAAAACATGCTGATGGACATTTAATGAAAGGAAAGTCTATGGAACAAGGCTTACTGTGTTTTTTCCCCTTTTCTTTCCAGATAAGATGGGAGAAGAACATAACGTTAGGAGAGCCTCCAGGATTCTTACATTCATGGTGGTGGTAAGATTCACATTGTTAAGTGTTTCTCATGTGCTGATGTGTTGTTCACGGCTACTGCTTCATCCATCCTTGTGTGTTTTGCAGTGTATTCTGGGATTTGTATTGTGCAGCACCTGAAAGGAGAGAAACCTGTGAGCATTCCAGCGAAGCCAAGGCATTCCATGACTACGTAAGTTACTCTCACAATGGATTGATGGCTGAATGAATGAGGTGTGGTGTAGTACTTAAAGCTCAGAGCATGGATGGATGGATAGATAGAGATGTTTATCAGCTCCATTGTGATTTACTTCCCAATCCAAATGGTATTTCCCATGAGACCGTAGTGCTTCAGTGCAGTGATGTTTGCGCTTCTGAAAGGCTTTATTCTTTGCAGTGTGGTTCTGAGTAAGAACAAATGCTGCTGAGTCGTACAGGATAAGGAAGTGTGATTCAATTCCCTGTGTACCTCGGGCTTATGGTCACCTTAACTCTCGCAAACAAGAGCACAGAGGACCTAAAGTTCTCCCTGTTTCACCTAAACGTTCAATTATAGACACGCTTTCTTTTACCCAAACACACTGTCTGCTGTAGCTTACACCTCAAAAGCGCAGTTTTAAAGACGAGTAAAGAGCGCAGCGATGCCGAAGATCACTGGTTTGGCCCCAAACTCATTTCTCTTTCCAGGACCAATTAGCTGAATTTCCTCTGAGAGCGTCTGGAGTGTAGGCACAACAGGAGTAATTACAGAGAGAGCTGGATTCTCAAACGAGAACATCTCCGTCCAATACATCGGCTGCTCACTGTGACTAATTGCCAATGCACAGCAAATACACTTTGCAGCTATGACTGTAGTTTTAAAAAATCCAAATTGATGAAGTTTATGAATACGTGTTTCTGGTTCTTATTATGAATGATTAATCAGTGCACATTGCTACCAAAGAAAAAAAAAAGTATTTGACCAAATTTTGTATGTTGTTACGAATCCTTTTTCGGACTCTATTATGACGCTTAATGCTTATATACACACACACACACTCGTACACTACCACTCAAAAGTTCTGAGATTGTCCAAATATTTTTGAAAGAAGTCTCTTATGCTCAACAAATCTGCATTTTTTTAACCAAAAATAATAGTAAAAAACAGTAATATTGTGATTTTATAAATCTTAGTACATTTAAGTTTTTTAATATATATGCATTAACTCTATTTGAATACGTTTTAAAATGTAGTTTATTCCTCTGATTCAAATCTGAACGTTCCAGTCTTCAGTGTCACATGGTCCTTCAGAAATCATTATAATATGCTGATTTTCTAATCAAGAAACGTTTCTTATCAATATCAATGTTGAAAAGTTGTACTGCTTAATATTTTCGAGGAAACTGAAATTATTTCAGGATTCTATGATGAATAGTAAGTTTAAAAGAAACAGCATTTATTCGAAATAGAAATCTTTATAACATTATAAATATCTTTATTGTCACTTTTTTTTTTTACATCAGTTTAATGTATCCTTGCTGAATTAATATCTTAAAAGCATTTTTTCCTAAACATTTGTTTCTGATTAAATATCCTGTTTCACTCCAAAATATGTCACATTACGAAAATAAAGTGGGTAGTGGGTAGTGAACGGCGTTTCACATGGTCTTACAGATGTTGCTTGATTCTGTTTGGGCTGCGTGGCACATGTGCTTCGTTTTCCCGGCAATGTAATAAACTTGCACCAGGGAGTTGTTCGCATCCTCATTCGGAGGATATCAGAGGCTCAGGCAGACGTGCAGTGCCATCCTACGTGCCAGCGTCAGTGCGGTGGCTTTTGTGCTAAGAATAAAAGCCACAGCAAGAGGGAATAAAGCCCTCATTCCTTCCCTCTCACCTCTCCTCATCCTCCCTCAGGGAGCGCTCGTTTCTGAGAACACTTCCAAAGAGAGCTTCCTAGAGGTCACTTTCCAAGACAAGGTCAAAATGTCACCTCTCTCCACGAGTGCGATGGGATGGTTCTCCCCCCGGCTGTGGTTTGTCACTGGCTGTGTTTGCAAGGGCAGTCAAGTCAAGTCAAGTCATCTTCATTTATATAGCGCTTTTAACAATGGATTGTTTCAAAGCAGCTTTACAGAGATAAACATATAATTTAAGGTAACAGATTGTTTTGGCATTATAGCGGTTCTTGAAAAATGTTATTTCCAGCTAAAGTTAACTTTGATTGATTCACCTCCGTCGAAATGATCAGACTTTTAAACGCGAACCTGTGATTAACGCTGACGGCGTTCACATGCTCATTCAGAATTGATTCTATAGTTATGTGCTTTTTAAAATATGTGCGCAGGTTTATAATTCATACAACCCAGCCTAAACAAACTACTTTTCTTGCCTATAAATTTTGATACAGAATTTTGTTTTATTTTATCACTTCGGGGTACGCGAGCCGGAATTCACAACGCTTTATCTGTAGAGTGGGAAAGGGATCCTCCATAGGGAGAGGATAGTGGACACTTCAGCACTGCATTGTCATCGGGTCCAGGCGGATCTCCTTCGTCAGATCTGGACACGGCCTGGATCCGGCAGGCTGCGGGAAAACCTCGGGATAAACAAAGACACTAATATTAGCGTAGATGCCATTCTTCTTATGATGTAGCGAGTACATCAAGATTTAACGGAAGTGTTCCCAGTTCCGGCTGACCTAATCTATGCAGCCTAACATTGAATTTATAGAAGTCTATAGTGCGTTATGTGTATGCTAGGTCAAAGAGATGTGTTTTTAGTCTAGCTTTGAACTGACAGAGTGTGTCTGCTTCCCGGACAATGGTAGGAAGACTGTTCCAAAGTTTTGGTGCTAAATAGGAAAAGGATCTACCGCCTGCAGTCGATTTAGATATTCTAGGTATTATCAACTGACCGGAATTTTGAGATCGCAATGGACGTGAAGGACTATAATGCGTTAAGAGCTCGCTCAAGTACTGCGGAGCTAAACCATTTAGTGCTTTGTAGGTAATCAACAATATTTTAAAATGTATACGATGTTTAATAGGGAGCCAATGCAGTGTTGACAGAACCGGGCTAATATGGTCATATTTCCTGGTTCTGGTAAGAACTCGAGCTGCGGCGTTTTGAACTAGCTGTAGTTTATTTATTAAGCGTGCAGGGCAACCACCCAGTAGAGCATTACAATAATCTAGCCTTGAGGTCATGAACGCATGGACTAATTGTTCCGCATTTCCCAATGAGAGCATATGGCGTATTTTAGATATATTTTTAAGATGGAAAAATGCAGTTTTACAGATACTAGACACGTGGCTTTCAAAAGAAAGGTTGGTATCAAAGAGCACACCCAGGTTCCTAACCGACGACGAAGACTTGACAGAGCAGCCATCAAGTGTTAGACAGTATTCTGGGTTATTACGTGTGGAAGTTTTTTGTCCAATAATTAGAATCTCTGTCTTTTCAGAATTTAGTAGTAGGAAATTACTAGTCATCCAATTTTTTATATCAGCTATGCATTCCGTTAATTTTGTGAATTGGTAAGTTTCGTTGGGTTTTGAAGAAATATACAGCTGAGTATCATCGGCATAACAGTGAAAGCTAACTCCATGTTTCCTAATGATATCTCCTAATGGTAGCATGTACAGAGTGAACAGCACCGGTCCTAGTACTGAGCCTTGTGGTACGCCATACTGAACTTGTGATCGATAAGACATCTCTTCATTTACTGCTACAAACTGATAACGGTCAGATAAGTATGATTTAAACCATGCTAGTGCAATTCCACTAATGCCCACATAGTTTTCTAGTCTATTTAAAAGAATGTTGTGGTCAATTGTGTCAAATGCAGCACTAAGATCGAGTAACACTAATAGAGAGATACAACCACGATCGGATGATAAGAGCAAATCATTTGTGACTCTAATGAGAGCGGTCTCAGTGCTATGGTACGGTCTAAATCCGGACTGAAAATCCTCGCAGATATCATTTCTTTCTAGAAAGGAACACAGTTGTGAAGATACTGCTTTTTCTAATATCTTTGACAGAAAAGGCAGATTCGAGATCGGCCTGTAATTGACTAATTCTGTAGGATCAAGTTGTGGTTTTTTAACAAGCGGTTTTATCATAGCCAGTTTAAAGGTTTTTGGTACGTATCCTAGAGACAAAGATGAATTAATGATATTAAGAAGAGGATATATGACCTCTGGAAACATCTCTTTCAGTAGCTTAGTCGGTATAGGATCTAACATACAAGTTGTCGATTTAGATGAATTAACGAGTTTGCAGAATTCTTCCTCTCCTATAGCAACAAATGAATCAAATTTTTCCTCAGGGAGACTACAATGCACTTCCTGATGCGATACTGTGGTAGACGGTTGCATAGTTATAATTTTGTCCCTGATATTATCAATCTTGTAAGTGAAGAAGTTCATAAAGTCATCACTGCTGTGTTGCTTGGACACTTCTGAGCTTGAAGCTTTCTTTTTCGTTAGTTTAGCCACTGTTTCAAATAAATACCTTGGATTATGTTTATTTTCTTCTAATAGGTTTGAAAAATAAGCAGATCTAGCAGCTTTTAAAGCCTCTCTGTAAGTAATCGAGCTCTCTTTCCATGAAATCCGAAATACCTCTAGTTTAGTTTTCTTCCAGTTGCGCTCCATTTTTCTGGCTGCTCTCTTAAGGGCCCGGGTGTGCTCGCTGTACCACGGCGTTGGGCTATTTTCTTTAATCTTCTTTAAGCGCAACGGAGCAACTGCGTCTAAAGTGCTGGAAAAGAGAGAGTTAAACGTTTCTGTTGCAATATCAAGTTCTTCTAAGCTATCCGGGATGCTGAGATGATGAAACTGATTAGGAAGATTATTGATAAAGCAATCTTTAGTGGCAGAAGTTATAGGTCTAACGTATTTATAACACGGAGTCGGCTTTGCAGCCTTGGCTAAATGTAATTTACATGAGACTAGATAATGATCTGAGATGTCATCGCTCTGCTGCAGAATTTCAACGGTATCAACATCTATTCCATGTGATAATATTAGATCTAGAGTATGATTACGACGATGAGTAGGTCCTGACACGTGTTGTCTAACTCCAATTGAGTTTACAATGTCTTTAAATGCCAATCCAAATGCATCTTTTTCATTATCTACATGTATATTAAAATCACCAACAATTAGTACTTTATCTGCAGCCAATACTAATTCTGATAGGAAGTCCGCAAATTCTTTGATAAAATCTTTATGGTGCCCTGGTGGCCTGTATACAGTAGCCAGCATAATTCTCAAATGTGATTTATCGTTTACACTATAGATTTTTACATTAAGCACCAATACTTCAAAAGAAGTATATTTAAAGCTAGATTTCTTAGTGGTTTTGAAAATATTACTATAAATTACAGCAACACCTCCCCCTTTGCCTTTCAGACGAGGTTCATGTTTATAACTGTAATCTTGTGGGGTTGACTCACCAGTATACTGGTTATTAGGAAATGTGTACTGTATGCCACTGTTTCTTAATGGACAATATGGGATGATAAACATTTCAGAGCGCTGTCCACTTACAGTATATCTCAGAAATACATTTTATATATATTTTTATTTTACATTTTATATAATCTATCATAAAGGGTTTGAAATTAACACCCGCCAAATGCGGGTAAAAATGAACTGTGGCAGGTAACGCTGTCAAATCACTAATTTGGCGTGTTACTTAAAATGTTCACTCACTTTGCTGGGGAAGTTCGTGTAAGCCAAATCTGCTCGGATCTAGCGCAAATACTCAACTCGTGAGTCATCATGATATATTAAATACAGTGTATTGCACAGAATCAGCTCATATCTGGCTTACTTGAACATGCACATCACTACGCAACAAATAACTGTGCGCTTGTTCATTTGCATTGCAGCTTAAAAAGCATTTGGTTAACAGAAGAGACTTTGTTATTTTCCAACATCCTACATTTTTTTCTGTTCTTTGTACTGAATTGATCCGTCCACCTAAAACACATTTTTGGTGATGAGGATGAAAGAGGAGGGGAGGAGATGGCTGGATGACTGGATTTAGTTTGAATAAGAAATTAATATATATATATATATATAGCTGTATAGCTCCAAAAATTGTTCTTTTTTTTTGGCTTGTAGAAGCTCTGAATGGCCTGTAACTTAAAAATTAAGTAGCCAAATTGGCCGGTGAGTGAAAAAGTTTCATTTCAAACCCTGAGATCATATATTATATAAAAATAACAGTTTTGTGTATAAAGGAAAAATGTCATCATTTACAGATTGTAAATCAATATAATTCTCATATGCAGTTTTTCTTTACAATTGATATAAAAAACTTTTTATACAGCAAAAATAGATTGAATAGCATGGTAGTATGCTATTTTAACGTGACATGTTTTGCTTTCTCATTCTGGGGTCTTCTGCTTTTTGGCCCTCGGATGGCTTCCTCCATAGCTGGGGTCTTTGACCCGGCCTCGCATCAGTTCATTTTCAGCATAATGACTTCTCTGTCGGTGGTCACATTAATGGAGTTACAATAAAACCATACACGGACATGGCGGCCGAGTCTGTTCTCCCTCACTACACCGTGTCGCTGTGTTCGTTTGGGCTGTCGGGGAGTTCTAATGCACTCCGATGGCCCTGCGAGTGGTGTTGAATGCCATGCTAATTGATCCTCAGGCAGATATAAGAGTTTAATGCGATCTGCTCAAGACTAATGTCCCATAAGGACGCTGACGCTGGTTTCCTCTTTGCGATAAGAGCCAAGTGTGTGGTTGTCATATCCAGGCACAGGCCCTTGGATGCTCCTGATACTGTTGTTGCTCGGGGATGTGCGTCACGCGAGCTAGCAGAAGATATGTCAAGGCGAACCCAGAGAGCAAAGGAGCCTGGACGTCCCCAGTTTCATTCATTATTAGCACATTAATATAACCTATATTCATCCTGGTATCCATTCTCATGGTCACTTCATGATAGTAAAGTCGATTGGGATATGTAATGTGATCTAGCCAATGCTTAAATTGGAAAAGGTTTTACTTCTTATCCCAACAAAATGTGATCTTTGGAAACCTAATTTGGTTTTCCATTGATTGACCACAATCATATAAACGGTAGGGAACTCATTTCTTAAGTGACGGTGGATCATCTGAAATATGTGTTTATGTCATGACGGCCACTAAAAGCTTTCTGGTGGCATTGCTTATAACAACATTCTGTTGCAGTAGTACAGATAACTGACCTCTATTGTAGGTTGAATGTATTTTTGTGTGTAGAGACCGTTTCAGTTGCATTCTTTTTTCTAGGGCTGAGAAAAGTTAGCCTGACTACGTCAGACTTCCAACTTCCGCTAATCTCATTTCGCTCCTGTAGTCAGTCTGAGATAGCAGCTTATCTTTCAGTTTTCCAGCGGCCTTTGGACGGCCGGCCAATCAACGAACAGAGGGCGGGCTGAGAGCCGTGACGTAGACGCTAAGCGGCGAGTTTTACATTGTAGGTTAGAGAAATCGAAAACCGAAACGACTGCGGAAATGGGAAACGAGGCACGGGATGCAATTCGAGAACATTCCGGGGTTTTTCAAACTGAAGCAAAAGTGGTTTACAGCCATGTTCACTCCGGTATTTCGCTCGCATCGTCAAGTGTTTACAGCAGGTTTACAGTGGAAGTTCAATCATAGATTTGAGTTCGATGCATGATGTCTGGGGGTCGATGCGGCTGTGTCGGCGCATAACATACGGCATAAATAAACTTATCTGATTGGCTTACGGGTAACCAATGATTTTAAACTTCAGACAAGCGCCCCCTAGCGAGAGAGAAAACACTTCTCTATTATGCCATTCCAGACTCTGTCTACGAAGCAAAGTGAAGTAGTAGAGTCCGGTATTATCAGCCTAGAGAAAAGTAGCATTATTTGAAGCATAAATCATGATTATTCACTGAAAACTTATTTTATTTCATTTCATTTCATTGATAGCCTTATGTTTTAGTATCAGAATTGTAAAAAAAATTAAGAATTGACTTCTTTTTGATTCATGAGTTGGAATTTGAATCGAATGGTCCACACCACACAGGCAGTTGAATTGGAAATAAATGAAGTGGAATTTAC
Organism: Tiaroga cobitis; assembly: GCA_030578255.1. Taxonomy (NCBI): domain Eukaryota; kingdom Metazoa; phylum Chordata; class Actinopteri; order Cypriniformes; family Leuciscidae; genus Tiaroga; species Tiaroga cobitis. The sequence continues at coordinate 33,769,539 of CM060600.1, read as the reverse complement.
AATCCAGAGAAAATCAACAGGAAATTGCATTCTGGGAAACTAAGTGTTCTTCCACCCTATTATATTCCATAAATGTACTGAATGTAAAAAAAGCATTTAATATTTTTAAATTACATACAGTTGTTTATAAGTGACATTTTGAGACTTAAAAACTGTCTGAAGCTTTCAGACAAGTCGTGGTTTCATCTTTAAAAAAAAGGTCTTTAATAGCTTTTCTTGTAAAAAAAAAAAATAGGTTTATTGCACACATATTAATTCTACTTCCTGAAATTCTGTTTACAAGTCTGCATCCTGTTTGCTACCTCAGTTAAAATTAAATTAACATTCAAGTACTGAAATGAAACTGGTGTCAATTGAATTGTAAATGGCACACAATCTTGATATACAAATACGCTTTAACCAAACGCTGTGCTACAAATAATCATTATCCATCACTTTAACCAACTGGGATTTGCATCTGTCTTCTTTGTCCCGACACTGTGTATGGTTCATGCTACCAGTGCCAGAAGGGTGTCTGAACTGTGGCCTAACAGTTCAGGACACATTGAGCTGTGGTGCTAATGTGGCAAATCCTCCCTATTGGTTTCCTATTATTTTCTGTCCTCATTCTTCTGTTCTGTTGATTAAAAAGTGTCCAAAAAGGACAAGGAGTATAAAAGCAACGGGGATTCGATGCCCGTCACATGCAGACTGTCTGGATGTGGACCAATGGAGTATGTGTTAAACCTCTTACAATCTGCTTTTGAAGTCTGAATGTAAATCGTATATGGTTTGGTTCGGCATGATCAGTCAGTTTTCTCAGTCTGTTTTCCACATCCTTTTGAGTTTAAGATTCTGGGAGGTTCCTTCCCATCTTAAACAGCTGGCTGCTCAAACCACAGCTTTCAAAAGACCCCCACAATAAAGTCAACTTCTGCACAGATCAAAGTCGATGTGCAGTCTCTTTGCCCCAAGCATCCTCATCGTTTTTTTTTTCTCCACGGATTAAAGTCTGGCAGGGAGATCGGCCTCCACTGTATTCATGGCTGCTTTCTTTGTCGTGGGCTTTGGGAAAGGGACAGACGAGTCTTTGGGATAAGCTTCATCGTTTTCTCTTTCCGCACCTCCAATCGAGGGCTTCTTGAGAGGGCCGGAAGAAGGCTGCGTGGCGTGGTTGTTTAGCCAGCATTGGGCTCTCCGTCTCTGGGTTTGGCTGTGGTGAGCGGCCGTGTTCTCTGGTGCAGCACTAAGCTCACAAGCCTGCGCTAGCCAGCACTCAGCTTCCTAATAAGCAGGAGAATTGCAGATTGAATTGCTCCTGGTTTCCTGTTGGGCTCATGTTGCCGTGATTTTAACTGGATTAAGACGCAAAAAACCCGGCCTGTTCCGAGACACGCGTTTCGGACACATTTGCTTTGAGTGCACGGCCACCCTTGTAATATGATTTCCGAATAGCCTGACTTTCTTTTGATTGTTGTTAAAATGCTTTCTACATTACAAGTGTTCTTCCTTTCTTGGCATTATGCATCAGATGTGATTGTCACACACGATCCCAGATATGCATTTAGTCTTTATGTCTGATTGCACACCTTGAAAATCAGGATATACTCAGCTTTATGAAAAAGGGTGATTTCTAAATGGCTTAAATGTTACTGTGCCATAGACACTTGTATTTAAGGATGTACAGATACTTCGGTGCAAGTCAATACTACAATAAATAAGTTCTCACCGTATTGGTAGTATTTTTGTAAAAAATCCGAAATTGAAAGAAGTATTCATTTATCCGTCCATCCGTCCCTACCTCGCATAGGAATACCTGACAATTAGTAACTTTATTCAGTTGTTTGTTTCTTGTTCTTGGTTCTTCCTTTGTTTAATTATTATTTTACCAGTATTGAATAATTTCTTGCCAATATTGTTTACTTGACTGGGAGATACTTGGAAGACTACATGCCAAATTGTAATTTAATATTTCTAGAGAGATACTTGGAACTCAATATTTAACTAAAATAACAAAATATCATTTCTAATAATATTATAACTAAAATAAATTACAATAAAATTAAAAATATGTATGTTTTGTATATTAATATTAGCTCCAGTATAATAATGAATACAAATGACTTTTTATTTAATACATATTATAGTATTTATTCATATTTTGAACTTTTAATATTTTTTATTTATTATTCATTTAGTTTTAGTAATTGTAATAATTTGTTAAACTTATTTTATTTCAGATAGTTGGGAAAAGCAATACTTCTGTGTTCACGATTTTTACGTTTAAGGTTTTCGTCTAATATGTTTCATTTGATTTCAGATTCATTTCAATTAACAAAAACTATTTTTAGTAGTTTTTAGTCAACAATAACCCTGGTTTGAATGCATATTAGATTTTGTAGGCAGTATCCAACTTTGTATATAGAATTGTAGCAAATACTTGTATTTGAAACATTTCAAATGAACGATTTTGAAATTGGAAGGGTTTTAGGTTGTTGCTGTAATGTTTTCAGGGCAGAAGAAGCTCTGAAACTTTTGCTGCAGTGTTTGAATGAGACATGTGGGTTGGCGGTACGAGGCAGCGAGTCAGTATTTGAGGTTTGGCTGCCTCTGCCTGTGTAAATGATGAATGAGCAGCGAGTCGGGGAGCTGAGGAAGAGGAGGCAGGCGGCCACTCACTGCCTGACAAGCTCCTTCATAATGCAGGATAGGGATGCCGAATGGGATTTGGGAAATGCAGGTGGTCTTTTCTTCGCTCTCTAAAATTTTTTTCTTTCAGCGGTAAAGAAGATTTATTTTTAATGTTTCGGGAGCAAGAGCTCGCCCAGAAACGGAGAATTAAGGCAAAATATATTAAATAAATCCCCCACTTCAGTGAAATCTTCTCCGGCTACACCTCCTAACGTGAGCTGAAGTGGAATAGAGAGATGAGAAGCCGATAGATGGGAGTTCATGATTTTGCATATGCTTTGAATAAATTTGCATCCAATAACACCATTGGCTCATCTAAAGCTCCCTTTCCATAAGTGTATACTTTCAATTTGATATAGTCCTTAAAATCAAAAGGCAGTTTGATGCTATGTGTTTTGACTTGACCTCACCTTTGTAAAGTTATTCTGTGCTTTACATCAGTAGTGTTTGCTAAGGCAAGTGTCACTATTACTTATATTTAGGGTTAGAGATTTTAACTCTAGTTTTATTAGGCATATTAAGTATTTATTCTACACTTGAGTTCTTGAATTTGTGTATTTGAAATTATTTGTATAGCCTTTGACTTATTCGTTCGATGACGGTGCATGTGACAGTGTGCTATTCAAGGCATCTTTGTGTGTCGCCCCCAAAACATCTCTAGGAGGCCCTGCTGAATTAATTAGGCATCCAATTAGTGAGATTCTGCATACTAATCAAAGCAGGATATGACACTGAACAGATTTTCATTAATGAGTGTTATGATTGTGACATTAGTGATCATAATGACATCAGAACGTTGTGGCACTTTGAGTTGTAGGAGTCATCGCATGACGCACAGGCACAAAAATGCCTGAAAACAAATCCACAACTGCTGTCTTAATGACATGCATTTACTTCTGTATCAAAGATGGTACATGCTTTAGTCAAATGATTAAATCGAGTGTTTATTGTTGGACTTTGTGTTTGCGTTTTATGGTGCATTGTACTTTTGCGTTAACGTCAGAGTTTGGAACAGGTTGGATTTATACTAGTATGCCCTGTTGTTGCTAGCATGTACCGTCTAGTTTGTGTGCATGCAAGTTCTAAAATGAACTGTTTGCAATTCCTGCCAATGGCAGGTCAATAGAGAAATTATACCGGCCATCAATGTATTTATGTATTTTTACATATGAAAATACATGGAAAATGATGTTGAAAATGAAATACGTGAAAATGAATTTAAGTTTGGTTTTGTTGTAGGAATATTCTACATATGTGGCAGTTCTTGAGGAAAAAAATAGGCAGTCTAGATGAACTTATGATAAATAAATAAAACATTTTTTATAAACGTGCATGTGACAAGTTTCACGTCTGACCTGTCATGCTCTCCTCTGCATGTTAGGAACGCAAACCATGCGCCGTAATCCAGGGAATTTGCTGACAAATCGTATTTACACACCTTTATATAACCATGTTACACACAGTACTATGTGTCTATTGTCGGATTTGCTTGTTTGGGTATGTGTATATTTTTATGCACTCACATTGTGTAAATGTCACCTTTGCCTATGTCCGGCCTCTCTCTCCACCACGGCAGGGTTATTACGGAGTCTGTCAGATGCGCCTCGGATCAGCAGAGCCTCGTGGGAGGGATTGGGAGAGACGTGGATGTAATGATTTTGTATTTCTAAGGCCATGCTCTCTTTGAGAGATCGGTCTGTCGGAAACGTAGGCCAGTGACACGGCGATTTCATTTCCTCCTCTCAAACATCCTCAGAGAGCAAAAAAAAAAAAATCAAATCAATCAGTCGTTCTTCCTGATTACCAATGTTTTTTTCCCCCATGCATATATTCTTATTTATTAAAGGGATAGTTCGGCCAAAAATGATATTTAACCCATGCATTACTCACCCTCAAGCCGTTCGAGATGCATATGTCAATCTTGTTTCAGACGAACACATTTTCAGTTATTTTAGAAAATGTCTTAGACCCTTCAGTGGATATAATGTGAAGCAATGGGGTCCACCTTCTTCAAGTCCCAAAATGTGCATACATCCTTCACAAAAGTAATCCATCCGGCTCCAGGGGGATAAACGAAGGCCTTCTGAGGGTAATCCGTGCGGTTTTGTCGTAAAAATATACATATTTAAAACTTTATAAATGAAAATATCTGACTTCCGGCAACGATCGACGCGCGTGCGTTCACGCGCTTTCGTGTTTTGTTTTGCTCTGGTCTCTGGCTGCGCTGGCGCGTTCGTTCTACGTCACAACAGTTCCTACTCTACGTCTTACCTCGTACGCCGACTTCCATCACCCGTGAACGCGCGTCGATCGTTGCCGGAAGTCAGATATTTTCATTTATAAAGTTTTAAATATGTATATTTTTACGACAAAACCGCACGGATTACCCTCAGAAGGCCTTCGTTTATCCCCCTGGAGCCGGATGGATTACTTTTGTGAAGGATGTATTCACATTTTGGGACTTGAAGGAGGTGGACCCCATTGCTTCACATTATATCCACTGAAGGGTCTAAGACATTTTCTAAAATAACTGAAAATGTGTTCGTCTGAAACAAGATTGACAGATGCATCTCAAACGGCTTGAGGGTGAGTAATGCATGGGTTAAATATCATTTTTGGCCGAACTATCCCTTTAAGAACAACACAGATCATTTAAAAGCTGACATAAATCAGACGTAATCTTTGTTGCTTTGCATTTTAGATGGTTGCAAGTACTGTTGCAAAGATGTTTTGGCTGGTTTTTGTGCATTTCTTTGTGGTTTCTAGGCTGTTCTGATCGTTTGCTGGGGTTTATGAGCAATAGTAATGGCGAGGCGTCACTGATAAACTCTAACTTTCGCATTAATTGCAAAATTGCTGTGGCTTGCTAAAGTTGGTCTTTCTGACAGTCGTAGGGATGCTGTGCTCAGTGGTTAAGATCAGGGCTGCCGGCAGGTGCTGTAGTTTGTGTACACATTAAAAACAGCCCTTTTTCCATCTGCACCCATTTACTTCTAATCTACAATCTAAGTAATCTGGCATTCTGTCACAGAGACAATTCCAGTCTATTCCAGTCAATACTCCATCCCTGCATCATATGCCCTGGAAATGAGCTGTTCGCTGTCTAGACTTCTGCACTTTCAGTAACACAATTGCTGCTCTGTTTTTCCCGCTATATACTGTGAAAATAAGCTATTACAATCAGTTCATCTTACTTTTTAGTATGCTGTTTAATGGTTTGGTCAGACCTAATTTAGAAAAATAATAATGTACCATTGGAAGAAAAAACTCAAATGAGATCTCCTTCATGCAACATATTAATTGCTTCTCCATGACTGCTGGGAGATTTTGGGTGTGTTCGCACTTGGCATGTTTGGTTCGATTAAAACGAACCCTGGTGCGATTGCTCTGTTAGTACGGTTCATTTGAATAAGTGTGAACGCCATCCCTGTGCCTTTACGTTTGGTGTTAAAATGCCGGTGTGAACGCTAAGCGGACCAGGACCAAATGTTTTTTTTGTTTTTTTTGGGTCTGGACCAAATGAACCAAGCGAACTGAGCTACAAGTGGAAACACACCCTTAAGTGAAGTGCAAATTCAAAATTTATTTTGAGCAAATTTATGTCATATAAAAATATGACATTAATAATAATTTATTTTCTTTTTTTATTAATATCTCATTTAATTTTGTAGCTTCACGGATTTTTATCCTGAGAAATATGTGACATTACTGATACATATATTTTTTTTAGTATAATTTACATTTTATTTTCGCCCTTACAATTACTATTCTTGGCTGAAATTTTTTCCAAGAAATTCTTCCTGTAGTCAAAGATCTCAATATAAAGTTCGACATTTCTCATCAAAATCTTCTGTGCAATCTACATTAGTTTTATAGCTCTTAATTCATCATGTACTGTATGTGAACAGTTGTTTCATTTGTGATTATCTTTCTTACTTGTAAGCTTAGGAGAAATGAATTTTATACATAAAATAAACATGATAAATATATTAGGTCTCCTTAGCTATGAAAGAGCAATCCCTGGGCAATAAAGCTTTCTCTGGGTGCTGCTTTTACACACGCACACACACACACACACATGTATAAACTGAGAACGAGGAGGCATATCTAAGAGTTAATGATATTTACTGGAGCAGTTTAACAGGCCAGCAGCCTTGAGCGACATCCAGACCTCTGATGAACTGATAAAACACTGGAGTGCACATTCACGCTGGCGCCGAAGAAGACACAGCCTTGCCATGCAGACGTGGCCAGACCCACAAGCCACAACAGCACCATGAGCTCATGCTGCAGAGGATGGGACGGGCCTGTTTGCTGACTAACAGCACCAGAGATGGAGAAAAGTGTGGGGGAACCAAGGTTATGGGGTATCTGCAGGACTGGATAACTTATAGAACAGTTCAATGTAAGTTTAATCATATGGGAGGGGGTGTGTATCATATTCAGTGTAGCCTAATACAACCCCACCCAAAGAAACCACCCTGCTGTCACCCCACATGGCCTCTGTTGAGGTCACACCCTTCAGTTACACCCTTAAATGTCACATTTATCTCAGATGTTTCTCTTTAAATTTCCTAGGAAAGATACAAGTACACCAATTAGAAAATTGTTGATATATACTGTAGTAAAGGTGCAGTCAGAAGTCAAAGTGCAGTTTGAAGCACAGCTCAGCACACAGAAGCCCGTTGTAAAATTTCGCTCTAAAACGTTAAAACGTGACCGAACCTTAAGTGCATAAAGCTATAAAATGAATGTGGAGTGCATAGATCAGATTTATTTGTTCTAATGAGAACTATTTGAGTATATATTGAGATGTTGAGGAAAATCTGAGCACAGAACGAGATATAATTGAGACATCTGTTGAAACTACAGGATTGTTGAGATCATCTGCGAAGCATACATGTCTTGCTCTCCACCCTGTCTATTAAAGACACCTAATTTGTGATTTTTATTTCCTATGTTGATTGGTCAGAGTTCAATCTTTACCAACCTCCTTCCGACCACAAAGTGATTGTGATGAAAGCCAAGACAAGCAGCTGGTGTTGTCGGCGACCACATGGCTTTGTTGTGGTCACGCGTGTGATAGTATGTCAACACATGTGCGTTCAGCCTGGCAGACGATACTGTAATACTTTGGTGTAATTGCTGTAGTTTCGACACAGTGTGGTTTATTCCAGGCGAGCGCTTGGATCTCGTTCCTCGTGTAGCGTTGGTGGACCTCCAGGGAGGTGCAGTGCACTGGAGCCGTTTCCTAGGCAACCTTTTTTTCCTCAATCTGGGCTTTGAAATGAGGACCTGATGTGATTGTTAGCAGCTTGGGCTTGTGCCATTGAGTATGCAGCTCTATCTTAGCCTTCACTTCCCTGAAACTCCATGACATAACCGATTCCCACGACTGGCACATCGTCTGATGGACACACATTAGCGCTCCGTCAATAGAAAATATGCTTACGTAAGGGGTTTGGTTATTCATAATACATTTATTCCGTTTTGTTGGGAAGCCAAGTATATAGTTCACAATGTTTTGATACTACTGCCTTGGCTTTTTGAAAGTATGCTTTTAATGGCACTTGTAATCATTTTTATAGGTTGTTTGTCGTATGTTTTGAGTGAAGTGCATAATTATATTCTGCCTTCTCGCATCAGCTATCCATTTCAAGCAAGCGTCACTTTTACTATAAACTGGACAAAGTCTCCAGGCTGGACCCAAGTCTTATCTAAGGTCCAGAACAACCATTTAACAACATGCCAAGCACATTCAGAACCCCTTAGGATTGTGATGGTGAGTTTTTCATGAGCAAACACCTCTCATGTTTGCTTCATAAAATTGGGAAAATAATTATTAGTTTACAATACAAATGTTATTCTTGTAGCTGTTTATCTGAAAATGGCAGCATATGTGTCTCCAGTACAGGAAGTGTGTATATTTAGCCCAGAGACATTGACCTCTTGTTTTCTGTCTCTTAAACGTTTCCCTGTTGCGTTTGGATTGTTGATAGCAACTGGCTTACTGTTGTTTTTTTCTATTGACATGCAATATAACAGTGGGTGGCATTTATTGCATGTGTATGTTCGGTGCAGGGGCCATATCTTACTACATATTTCTTTTTGTAGCATTTTTAGCAAGTTTTGTTTTTATATTATCATGTTCAACCTTCTCTCTGACCCTTAGAAATATACAGGCTGTTTTTGCGTCTGTAGCATTAATGGTCTCTGTCATGAATGGTTGACCTCTTCAGATAAATGATTAACAACGCCCCCACTAAAGCTGATGAATACGGTATGTGTTATTATGTAAACGTGGATGGTATCAGGGGTTTAACTGTAAGGGTTTTTTTCCGGACAGATTTTTACTTGCCTTGCCAACATTTTCACTCTCCCTAACTCAAAAAGTTATGAATGTGAAATTATTTTGAATTACATTTAAGTAAATGTTGCATTTCTAATTTTAAATGTTTAATGTTTATTTATTATTTAATATTTATTTATAATTAAAATTATTATTATTTTTATTTGGTCTTGGAAGAATGTGATGAGAAATGTTTGAATTCATTGTGAGATATGAAAATGATTTTTGAAAAAGACATCAATTGTAAATGTTAAATACAAAATAAATAAATAAATGGAAATCAGTATGTATAAATAAATAAATACATATGGAATATTTTTCCATCAAATGTACGGTTTTCTTTACAAAGACAATTTGCAACAATAATTTGCTAGCAATGAAAATAACACAGTTTTTATAATTATAAAAGAACTCATTCATAAACACTTCTGGAATATGATGACATTCAAGACAAAATATTGCTATTTACAACCCATTCTTACTGATGCTACTAAAACCATTACAAGCCATTTGAATTTTGACAAAACCTCTACGTCAGCCATTCAGATTATTTTACCTTGCTGACAAATTTTAAAAGTTGACGAGCAGAACTCACAACCAAACGTCACAAAAAAAAAAACTGTTTAGCTTTACAAGGCAACAAAAATAAATGATCAAAACACGTAAGATATAGTGCAAGTGACATTGTTGAGCCTGCATGCACACATTGATGTTCTATGTGTTGTGAATAATAATAATGTCAAACTAGTAGTAAATAATAATTATCATTTTTTTTGCCATTTTGTTTTCCTCATTTCTCTCTTAATGTTTAATATGAGCTCAGGTGAACTTTAAACATGCAGTTTAATTAATCGCAGAGCAGAAACAATGTCAACACAGAACAGCAGAAGGAGATCTCCCAGTCTTTATTCCAATCTGAGCCGTTAATCGTCACTGCGAAGGCTTCGCAGAGCGATGACAAATGTGTGTCGAGCGCTTCTGCCAAAACAAAGACGGAACAGACTTCAGATGAGCAGCATGTCGGCTTCTAATTCCCGGGAGAAATTTCCTGTCCAAATGTTTGTCCACTTGCAGGGCTGGCAGTGCCAGAGTGGGATCATCATTACCGTTCCTGTAGTGGATTAGTCTCCTGGGGAGGTGCAGTAGAGTCACTATTAGCCCCTCTATCCCGTCCCAAGACCCCATGCTGCTGACCCAGACTGTATACTATCCCATTTAAGAGGCTTGATTTGAGGATTTACAACTGGATTGCCAAATGTCCTGAACTGACCCCAGGTGCACCATGGGAGGTATTTCTGTTCTGCCTCCATGTTAGTCACTTCTACAAGCAATCCAGTTGCTAATATATTGTGGTTAGCCGTTTTATGCTGTAACAGATGGATGTTCATGGCAGGCTGCGTCCAATGTTCCCAAACTACTAAATGGGAACAGTAATGAGAGGGAAAGTGTTCTTAATTAATTACTTTATATCCAAATTTGTAGGCTGGATTTGCTTGAAGCGCTGCTCTCTGACAGTCGCCATAGATTTAACGTTTATGTTATTTTGCTTCGCAGACACTTGTACAGTTTACACAAAACATAGCTTGCCTTGCCAGCTTTATAGAGCGACTGATTAAAAATAGTGACGCTACTGACTTGGGCTAGTTCACCCAAAAAGGAAAATTGTGTCATCATTTACTCACCCTCAAGTTGTTCCAAAACTATATGAATTTCTTTCTTCTGCTGAACACAAAAGAAGATATTTTGAAGAATGTCGGTAACCAAACAGTTGTTGGGCCCCATTGACTTCCATAGTGTTTTATATTTCCGATTTAACCTTTATTTTTTGGGGGGAGGTGCGACAAGTCTCTGTTTGTCATGTGTCTTTGTGTTTAACATACCCAAACGTCATACTCGGGCACTGATAATGATATTATGCATCAAAGCAACGCTGTAAAATCACGAATGTTAAAACCTATTCGCTTTTTTTAAGCTCAGAGGGTGAATTTTTGCAGTTGTGGCTGTTTGTTTAAAACGCTGACAGTCTGTTGTTTGTACTGTATATCAATGTTGGATAAAGCTTCATTAAACCAGCATATGAATTGATCTGCTCTTGTAACACACTGTCCATAAGAAGCTATTTGTAGGTAGAAGACACTCCGTTTTACTGATCTATTGCTGCATTCAAGTCCTCTTGGGACGTTTATACATGTGAGATTGAGAGTCTTATTTTACCGATTTAATGTGCTTTCTGGTGATTTTTGTTGCATTGTTGCATATTTCTAACTTTCTATTTCACTTCCCGACAAAGACTGGAAACATGTTTAATGGTAGTGCAACAAAATGAGCAAAAGTTACACTTTATGCATTTTATCATCATTCTTATGCTGGCAATGTAGTTTTCTGGAAAGTTAGAATCTAGTGATGGCTAAACTAAGCTTTGCAAAACTTTTGAGTTAACTGCTAGCCTGGGTTTCCCCATACTGCCTTTGCGCAGCATGATTTTATTCACGCTGCTAGGCAGTCTGGATACCATGGACCAGATTTTCGCCTCAGCGAGGGGACCAATCACAGAACGGGGAGGGAGCAGCAAGACGATGACGACGTCTATGCGACACGCCGAAGCAGTTTATTTAAACCTATGGATCCAACATGGCAGCAGACGCGAAGTTACCTTTCGATGCTGCCTTAGATATTGTTCGCTCTACATACGTCATCTGGTTTAATTGAAACGATTGGCTATGAGCTACGTACAGGCGCATTTGATAGACATTCGTAGCACCCAATAAACGGCTCTGGGCATTCGTAAACCACGCCTCAAATACGAGAAAATGAACATGTGGTTCCCAGACGACGTCTCAATGTCAATGAGACGTGGTCTGACGTTAGCCAGGCTAGTCAACTGTATCGTAAAATTGATTCGTACGTGTTTTCACAGTGTGGATTGTGGCCATCTAGAGGTCAAAAAGATGCCATGAACGCAAGAAAGCGGACACGCATGTCTCTTGGATATAAAATTGCATTTACTGCCTAATTTACAAGATGGTTTAGTTCAGAGGCTTTTAAACTGGGGTCCATAAAAAAGTTCACAGAAAAATGTGTTAATGTAAAATAATCATAATAACAGTTAGAATTATTGTTATTATTGTTGTTGTTGCTGTTAATATGAATATTTTTTATTTCCTCTTATTATTTATATTGATAATAAATAATAATAAGTGTTATTCGATTATTTAAAGGGGTCATGACATGGTTTTTTGTTTTGTTTTATTATGTTCCCTTAGGTGCAATTATAGCATTAATATAGTTTTTGTACAAAAAAACTTTAAAAATGTAGTGATTTATGACCTTTTCCCACCCTGTTTCTCCCCCTCTGATTCAAACAGTCTGTTTTGGAGGTGTTTCCCCTTTAAGAGTTCAGTGTTAACGCCCATTGTTATGAGTGGCTAACTTCAGTGCTGCTTATGCATACATTTTTAACGTTAATCATTTTGTATCACATGTACACAATGCTCCGCCGCGTGAAACTTCGGTCTTACGATCATTTACCATCGTGTCAATTCTCAATTGATTTTGATTCATATGCGCGAGGGAGAGAGAGAGGGAGAGCAAGACAGTTTGAAGGCGCGCGCGCGGCCGGGGCTCTCTCTCTCTCTCTCTCTCTCTCTCTCTCTCTCTCTCTCTCTCTTTCTCTCTCTCTCTCTCTCTCTCTCTGCTCGTTCTTTCAGTAACATGCGCCCTGTCACACTCATCTACATCACTCACCGAACAAATAAGGCTTTGGCGCGCTGCATATGCTGCAAATAAACTGCATCCAACTGCTTTCCCTTACGTCTGGATCGTTCGGCAGCATTCAAACATGTTGTTTGTCCACAGCCAGGAACAGCACATCTGCTGGCATTGCAGTCATCTTGTAAACAGACCCACTCGCTGCACGTCAACGCATGCAATGATGTGAGCTGAGGGGTGTTTGGTGTTTTTAGCCCCCAACGGCGCCTTACAGGCAGCGAGGGGGTGGGTAGGTTTAGGGATGAGGTTAGGGTTAACTGCCTGGAAGGAGCCATTGGGTGCTAAAAACACCATCGAGCGAAATGAGGCGTAGTTGTCCTGCGCTGGAGGCGGTCATATGCAAACGACTGGTACGTCACTTCGTACCGTGACGTCACTAAGTTCAAAGGATCTAGAACGAGCTGTATTTAGAGCTTGATTAAATAAATGCTTCGTTTATAATGGGGAGGACGTCTTAAGCTATGAAACTTGCAGGAAGTTTTAATAGTACATAGATCTCTTATATACCAAAAGATCAAGGCAAATTCGGTTTCTCATGTCATGACCCCTTTAATAATACATTTATTTTAATATCATTTTTGTTGTTGATAATATTAATATTTGCATTATTATTAATAAATTAATGATAATAATTGTTATTATTAGATTCATATATATATTTTTCAAATTAATATTTTTTTTATAATAATTACATTATTATTATTAGTTATAGTATTCTAATCACAGGTTTAGGGGTGAATCCACCCCAAATGATGTGTAACATTTAGAATTATAAAGCTACAAAACATTTATACATACTACAACATTATTATTATCCTTCTGCTAATATTCCTTATTTATGCCCCAAAGTTAGAAAGTCAGAGCTCAAAGAGTTTCCCACTGGCCATTGTGACCTTGTGGCCGCGTTCATGTGTGCTCATACGATCATTCCGACGTGAATGTAGCAAATGCCGTGCACCTGGTACCCAAGTTTTGATGACCAACTGGTCTCTGATCAGTGAAATGAAGTGCCTACAGGTCCCTGTTATTGATGAGCTCACGGATAGGAGAGTGGACAGTCCGTTTGCAGGCCGGCGCTCTCGGTCACTCGATCTCACTTCCTGTCGCAGGTAATTGATTTCATTAATCAGTGCTAATCGAGAACACGCTCCGTGTCCACCAGGAATCAAGTGTGCCTGCACAGGTGGAGGGACTCCCGCATGCTGTTGAGCTGTTAATTGTCAGAAGTCCTGTAATTAACATTAGTCAACTGGACACAGGAGGACGGACCTGCCAATTGATGGCAAGGGCCTGTCATTTGGGGGGAAGCTCAAATGATTGTGGTACTAATTTTGCTTTGATATAGTAACCGTGCATGTTCTAATGACTATGCTGCATTTAGAAAGGAGACGTGTGCTGCTGTTGAAAGGTTTTAAAGCTAAACCTGGGCTTAAATAGCTGTTTTGCTATACCAACCGTGGCAAACATGCGTCAAGCTACGCCGTTTTAATCCTTTTCCGTCTTCTCTTAAATAAACTCCCAGCAGGATGTGCGTTTTATCAGTTCCCTCACAATTCCAAGAACGCTGTTATTACACTCGGCACTTCAAGCTCTCTGTCGCAAGAATGTAAAGCTTACAGGCCCATTGCACTCAACAGAGGGCTTAAGAAACAACCAGAACCTATGATGGCGAATTAAACCCAAGGTGCCACCAAGCCAAACGGTAACCGAAGTCCCTGAAAAGTAGCCACTGAATGATTCATAAAACAAATGCCTTAGCCAAAAGGTGCTAGGTTTACAATAGGTGGGGCATATATTATTTCCATCCAGGCTACGTCATAAGTGCTGTTTTATTATTGTCTACATCGATTGTTTGCTTTGGCTGTGTTTTTGGACACAAAGATTGGCATGTTTTTTCAAAGTTACATTTTTAGAAGGCAAATGTGATGTTAAATCTATATATTAAGGAAAAGTTCACCTGCAAATTAATAAATCTTGTGCCATCATTATATATCACAATATATATATATATATAATTTTTGGACATTTAAATCATACATGTGTATATACAGTAAGTAGTTAAGTTTAATTATATATTGTAGGTTATTTATTTTTATGTTATATTTATATTGTATGTTATTTATATATTTTTTTTATTATTACCAATATATATATATATTATGTTTTGTATATTTATTAGTATATTATTAGTGTGTGTGTGTGTGTGGATATATATATATATATATATATATATATATATATATAGAGAGAGAGAGAGAGAGAGAGAGAGAGAGAGAGAGAGAGAGAGTAAAATGTCATTAATAATAATTGTAATTATTTAGATCATCCATATATAATATACACTTTCTATATTTTATTATTGTAATGCATTTAAATATATATTCATGTATATTTAATTAACTGTTATTATTCATTTTCATTTATATTTTGAATATATAGTGTTATCATGTTGACATCTAGGACATCCTGCTAAACTGACTTTCATTTAAGTGAGGATTCATTTATACGGTTAACTATGCCTTGAATTGTGCAAGAGAGAGTCAATGAATTTTCAAGTCATTTTTGGCATATCTTGTTCATTCTGTATTCAATGGTATTAAAAAACACCCGCCACAAATTCACCTCAGCCAAACACTTAAACGTATTAGCTTCAGCGGGTCACTGTTAACGCTTTTATCACTTAGATTTTAAGACAGTCAGACATCTTTTCTTATTACATTAGTGCCATTTTAGTTTCCCCTGAATGGGATGCACGCTAAATGAAAGTTACTCTAATCAGAGGCCAGATTTTATTGCGTGCCCTCGGCGGTGAGGTTTTTATGACTGACTGTGGACTCGTGAAGAGCCGAGGGACGTTAGTTTTATCTTTGTTGGTAGTTTTGATAGAGTGCTTGCTCAGCACGGAGGGCATTAGGCTCATTATTGTGCCGCTACTATCAGGAGATGAGACTTCAGCGTTACTGCTGGAAAACACAATATTCAGCCGCTCGCAGCAGGATCTTATTTACCACGAGTGTTGCTGTGACAAAAGATGGCTTCAGCGTCGATAGAACAGCACGGATGTTTGCGCCACTCTCGCTCAGTTGTGGTTTTTATTACGTCTTGTTGAACTCTTGTGAAAGTGCTGTGGCTATTTTCATTGTATAGCCGTCTAGCATTAGAAAACACTCCTTCCGAGTCGTATACATCTCCACCTTCAATTTGCTAGCAACTTCTTTGTTATTACTGGGCGGATGTGAGTGCATTTCCCCTGCTCATTTCCCTGTGTGCCAGGGGTAATCAGACTGTTGTGTCTAAGTGTCTCTCTCTCTCTCTCTCTCTCTCTCTCTCTCTCTCTCTCTCCGACTGCATGTCAGTAATGCTCCACACACACAAGTCATTGCAGCACAGCCCGCCTTGGCTCTGTCGCCGTGCCAGTGTGCCAATCCTGTCCGGAGCTGTGGCACTTACAAGCCCCCGTGTGCTAGATAAAACATTCAATCCCTGTCAGATGTCACTTGATGGCTGTTGTCAGATGTCAAAACAAAGATTTTCGTCATTACTTAACACACAGAGTCATCGTGTACAGTATTAACTGTAACTAAAAGCAGCGATGCTACTAACTTAACTATTTTTCTGTAGTGCGACTGCATCTACAGAGTGTTTTCAAAACAATGCAGCTTTTCCAGTAACTACTTTTTCCAATGGGAAGCGATGGAGCATGACAGAACTTTTCATGTCACATTGTGTTGTGACGAACTTGTTTAAAAAAATCGTTCTTCTGTTTTGTAGCTAAATATTTAGTAAAACACAGCTGTTAGATGAGGGTATTTTAACAGACATGTTTATCACATTTAGCATATATATAAGCTTAAAGTAAATATATAAATACATAATATTTCTATAATAATATGAAAACAGTATGTATATAACAATAACTTTTCATTGTCGTTAAAGTGAAATGACTGAACCTAAACATAGGAGCCTGATGAAAATGCTCATATATGCTCAAGTCTTTATATATAATATTGAATTATTTATATTTAGATGATTTGAGTAGTTTAGTTTTTTTATTTATAAAGCACATTTAAAAACAACAGATGTTGAAACCAAAGAAATATAAAACATAAATATTAAATATATGAATAATATTTGTATAAGAATATTTAAATAATGTTTATAAATTGCATACACACATTATTGTTATCACATTTAGTATAATTAATAATTATAAAACAATGTATAATTATATATTATATTATTTATTTCTATATTTATTATTATGAATTGCATTAATATGGTATGTGTGTGTGTGTGTGTATATATTATATATATAATTGTGGTTTATTTATTATTATATATGCATATTTATTTACATATTTTATTAATGATAATATTTATTGTTATTACATTTAAATTAATAATAATAATAAACTATATTATTTATTTCTATATTATTATTAATTTAATTAATTTTGATTATATATACTGTATATATAATTATTTATTATTATATATAGGTACATATTTGTTTACATATTTTATTAATAATTAATTAATAAGTAATAACAACATTTATTTATTTTATTTATTTGTAAATATGAGGAATGAATTGGGTTGCAGCCTTAGAGTTTCGACATCACCAGAGGGAGACGTAAGGTCAACGGGACGGCCGCCATCCATCCACCTCTGGCTTTTCTGTTCTAGCGTTGAGTGTGTGGTTTACGGAGTCTATCACAGGAACCTAAACGGCGTCCTCATTAGCTCCCTGCATGGGGTCTGGGGCCGCCCGCGGCTCTCTGCAGCATCAGACAGAGTAATCCTGTCTCATTTCATGTCTTTCTGGCCTGCCATCTGACCTCTACCATCCCTGCCTGCTTTCTTTATTTTTTCGGAGGCAGCTGAATGCATTTTCAGACAGAAAGCCAGTTCTTCTGGTGGTTAGCAGCTGTTGACAGTATCCATGTGTCTGTCTAAGAGATGTAGATTTTGGCTTCCAGGGAGTGTTTGTTTATGGGTGTGTGTGTTTGTCCTTGAGTGGTGAATGACCATCACAGTCCAGTGTTACTAGCTGCTAGCTGTATGTGTGTGTGTGTGTCTGTGTGTGTTGGATATTCTGTTTAACTGGAATTGTGTGTGTATTTGTGATTGCAGAGTGCAGCGGCAGCTCCGAGTCCTGTCCTTGGAAACATGCCCCCAGGAGAGGGTATGCCAGTCGGCCCCGTTCCTCCGGGCTTCTTTCAGGTACACACACATACATATTCATGCATATGCTGCATAGCCATGGAGAGCTATGATCCCGGCATTCTTAACTGCCATATATCGGAAGGTTTAAAAAAAAAATTTAATAATAACAATTTATATATACAGTATATATATATATAATATACTGGTGGACTGCTTACTTTATACTAGGGCTGTGCATTAACATAAATTTCATGAAAATTTCATTTCATCATTCTATATCAATTAATTTGGATATATAGTTTCTTGCTTACTATCGAGATATGGACATTTAATGGCTTTTCTGAGGTAAATGTATTGTTACGTGGCATTGTTTACAAGCTGTTTTAATTAGGTCTTTCCACAGTTGAAACACTAATTGAGCAATTTAATGATATGATTTCATGTTTATTTCATGCTACAACTAGTAAAAAAGAGGTTCACTGCACTTGAACTGAGCCGCTACAGCGATCTGTCACGCCACATTAAACAGCGCCAAACCCCATTTATTGTTTGAATTTCGTTATAATATTTTGTCATAAAATGAGACTTTTCATATCAAAAGTAATAAAGCACAAAGCTTATTTTGATTTACAGCGCTACAAATAATGCTTAGTGAAGTTTGGTCGTGCATCAACTGAAAACAGCATAGACTAAAAGATACATTGATGGGAGTTAAGAGTCAGTACTGGTTCATCAAAATGAGAATCGATTAAGATCAAGAAATCAATTTTTTAACCCAGCTCTACTTCATACTGTGCCGTAATTTATATCGTTTGCTATGGATGGTCAAGTTGAGTACGTTGCATTGTGGGAATTGTATTCCTTGATGTGTTTTGTGGTTTTATACTGCAAAGTTGCATACTTCATGCTCACAGATTCATAGACACAATGCAAATCTAGTATGTCACGAACTGTCAGTTTTCATTTTCATGGACTTTTAGTTTGCTTATCTTTATTTCCTGTTGTCTTTGTTCACATTTCCCGCCACTTGTTTGTTACCATGGATATTCATTTAATCATCACAGCTGTTCATATTTGAGTTTGTTACAGTGGTGTAGTCTAGTTTTTTGTAGTGAGTATACTGTGATATAACACCCCCCCCCCCTCCCCCCCCCCCCCCGTCCCCCAACCCAAAATTTTTTTTTACATTATAATAATAATAATAGTTTATTAAAACACTCAGAAACTCAAATGTCTTTACATTATAAGGACAAATACAAATTTACTTTTTAAAATGGTGTTGAAGAAAAAAAAATCACTGTTTAAATTAAAACATGTATAAAAACTTTGTGATATTCCTTTAAAATAATGTTTAAATAGATTTGATTATTATTATTTTAAAAAGTACATCTTACTATGCAATTTCTTTCATAATTTCTTCCAGTTACTTTCTTTCTCTCTACAAACTTTTATTTTGGTGGGTTGTCATAAAGACATTTGAGTTTCTATGTGTTTTAATAAACTATTATTATTATTAGGCCTACTTGAATTATGCTCTACTGTGCAATAGTAATATATTTCTGTTATATTTTCTTCAAGTTATACAAAACTTTTATTTTGACTGGTTGTCATCAAATACTTTAAAGTTTGTGAGTGTATATTATACTAATGAATGATGATAGTTTTATCAAATGAAATGGTAAAATTCTTGTGCAGTGACTCTCATAAAAGCGATGAAGTTCAAATGTGTCCATGTCCTCATAGACGCTAAAAACACCACGAGTGTCACATGCGCTTCAGTGTGCGTAGAGCACACATTGAGCGCTCATTCACAGAGACACAGACATGCAGAGTTTATTTCAATAGCAGTCTTTTTGAGCTTTGATATTCATAGACACTAGTAGGCTACATATCGAGATTTGATTCATTGTACATCCCTACTTTTGATTTATTCATTCAAAAATGGCCAAATTGCGTGACATTCCGCTTTGCAGCTAATTACATTTGTGACTGGATTCCGCGATTCGATTCGTGTCGCTGCGCAAACACAGACGGCGGGGTGAATTTATGAATGAAAGTTCTGTCACAAAACGATGTTGTTACAAATCCTCGCACTTTTTTAAGTGGGTATGCGGAAATCCTTGACGTTTCCTAGTGGGTATACGGAAATCCTTGACATTTTCTAGTGGGTATACGGCGTATACCTGCGTATCACGTAGACTACACCACTGGTTTGTTATCAGTGTATACTTCAGTTCTTTTGTTTCCTCGGTTCTTTGTCGGTTGTTGTTTGTGTCTAGAGCACACTGTTGCACATGCTGGATTATTCCGAGTTTATTTTATCATTAAATTACCTAGTATTTGGAACCTTTCTGACTCTTCATCACCTTTGGACCTTCATCTATGTAACAGAACAACCGACCAAGAAAAAATGGACTATGCAGCAAAGTTTACTGCTGTAACCCAGAGGGGCCACGATTTCATAGATTATACTGAACGGTTCTGTCGTCTCGCCGTCAGCGCCCCTTTCGACGACGAGACCCTGAAATCATTGTTTTGGATCGGGGCCAACTACCACCAGCCAGTAGACCTCCCAGACACCCAGGGATAGACTGGAGGGAGGCCATCATCCGGTGTCTGGAGAGTGTCTACCCCCAATCCTGACTACAGCCAGACAGAGTCCAGCCTACCACCACCCTCGACCACGGAGACTTTGCGAGAGCCCCCCGCAGACGGAGAGTGACAGCCCGCCTGGATGAGTGAACAAGAGCCCGAAGAGGAAGGGGCAGCGCCAACCATCGCCCCAGAGCCGGTGCCCCAGAGTGTGTCTGACCAGGGGTGTGAGCCAGCGAGGACTGGCTGATGGATTTGGACACGGAGATTCTGCCTCCCACCCTATCCCACCCGGAGTTATCTGTCTGTTCTGAATCATCGCTGTTTAAAGACAGCACTGAGACTGTTTCGTTTACCTGTTGAGAATTGGATTTACGATTATTGTTCACGTCAAGCTTTCCTCTGTTACCTTCACAGCAAACCTCAGCCAGTCCTCCAGCCCCGCCTCTGTTGGATGCATGCAGCTCTTCGTCTTCCCCAGGAAAGCCTTGCTGCTACGTGAAGCCTCCGGTCGTGCAACCACCAGCCTCGCCCAAGAGAGAGGATTCTGTGGCTCCGCCTCCGGCCTCTGATCCCTTCGCTCTGCCTCAGCCCGTCGACCTGTCGGCTCCGCCTTGGCTCCTCCCACCTTCGGCTCTACCAGATACCCTGGACCTTGCGGCTCCACCGGGTTCCCTTGTCCCACCGACTCCTCCTTGGTCAGTTGTCGCTCTACTTCCACCACAGACTTAAGAGCCTTCCGCTGCGCTCAGTCCCTCCACCCCTACGGCTACAGCGGGTTCCTCCTTCCCTCCGGCTCTGCCTCTGTCCTCGGGCACTCTGGCTCCTCGTCGCCGCGACTTCGCCTTGGTCTCCAGTGCCAGTGGTGTCGCTCAATACCATTGGCTCTTCTACTGAGCCCTGGGATCCATCAGCTCATCTCCGTTGGTTGTCACCTGGATGTTGACGGTCCCCTTTACAACATGGCTCCTCCCGCCATCGACTCCACTGTGGGCTGTTGTTCCAACTGTGCTATGGGTCT
Source organism: Tiaroga cobitis (assembly GCA_030578255.1). Classification (NCBI taxonomy): domain Eukaryota; kingdom Metazoa; phylum Chordata; class Actinopteri; order Cypriniformes; family Leuciscidae; genus Tiaroga; species Tiaroga cobitis. The sequence goes on along the minus strand of CM060600.1, from coordinate 33,747,973 downwards.
CGGTAACTGGGCAACTACCATCATCGCCTCCAGGGTCTCGTCCGTTTCCTTTCACCAGCCCTTTGCCACCTCCTATCACCACCTCGTCCACCTTCTTTCCCCCACCGCTCCTCCCTCACCTCTTCAGGTACGGCCCAAGGTCGCGCCTTCTCGGAGGGGGCGTAATGTCACGAACTGTCAGTTTAGTTTTTATTTTCATGGACTTTTAGTTTGCTTATCTTTATTTCCTGTTGTCTTTATTCACGTTTCCCGCCACTTGTTTGTTTGTTTGTAGTGTGTAGAGTAGGGCAGTAAATTGACTAGCGCAAAGTAACCTTAGTAAATCTCCTGGCATGATTCATTTAAATACTCTCCTCCCATAAATTTTGCATCTGAAAGGGAAACTCCTACAAATGAATATGCAATAATTTTTTTACTGTATGAAACCCCCAAAAGATGTTAGTAAATCTTGCCCTTGGTGTATTTGGGTAGTTGACATGATGCGATTTTAACATTTCTGTTGTATCATTCTTTTGTATCATTTGTATCAAATTATTGTATAATTATTATATGTACATTAAAGAAACTTAATATTAATGTTGGACAATTTAAGTGAACTTAAAAAAGTTTAAAAACGAAAAAAAAATTGACAAGTCACCGAATCTAAAATATACACTTTCCATAATTATTAAAAATAATAATATAAATTTAGTTTCAAAACTTAATTTCAACATTTTGGTTATTTTAAAATGTAAATTAATATGTAATGGAAAATGTGTATTTTAGGTTCTGTATATTGAAAATGTATATTTTAGGTTTCTATATATTTTAGGGCATTACAAAGAGCATAAAACCATTTCAACTACCCATTTGAACATTATATGAGTTTTCCTAAAGCTCACACAATCATAAATATGAGCTATCTGAGCTTTAGTTTTTTGGTAGTTTGCATGCGAGTCAAATTGCACAGACTCAGAGTGACTGAGCATAACTTGCGTGTACATACTCATATTCCTTTTATCAACTCTCACTCTTGTATTTTAGGATGAATGTGTCTTTGAATCCTCTTAATTCTGTCTCTGTGAGCCATAACAAAATAACACACACACACACATGTGCCTTAGTTCTTGAAGGCTGAATGGTTCATTCTGAACAAACGTTCTTCTGTTCATTCTTACGTATGCGGTGCGATTGTGAAGCCCGCTTCAGAGAAAATTGGTGTGGCCTGGTGTGGTGACCTATGAAAAAACTGAGATGTGCTTTTCTGCCGTTCACATTTAGGTGAGTGTGGAACGCTTTGTTCATTTTGATTTGGCGTGGCTGTTTATGGCTTGAATCACCTGTTTGATGGAAAGATGGGCAGATGTGATGTAACACTTTGACCCAGATGCACCGAACACTCATTACTGAAGGAAAACGGAAACTTCCTCTAGAGTCTGTGTTTACCGCCACAGTTTGTGTAACTCAACACCTGTGTTGACATATGAGGTTTCGCTTTAGACGAAGAGTTCTTAAATCAGTCCCGTCAGCTCAAGGAGCGCACATAAATCAGCCGTCTTTGTGCGTAACGTCCCCGTCCTAAGGAGATGTAGTATTTGACACCCAGTGTGTCGTAATTGGTTTGATTAAGAGCGACAGGATTCCAACAGACTGACTGACTGAAGCAGATCTCCAAGCGTGTGGCAGGGGGCACTGGAATCTCCCGCAGATCGCTAATGGTGCTCGTCTAATAGAACGATAAGCTAAGAAGATCAAATCATCTTTCTTAAGTGGCTCAACAAAGGCTCATCTGCCTCCCGTGGTGTTTGACTGGAACAGTCTGTCTTGGTTATCAACATTTGATTTTGCTCCGTGTGTACAGTCACACGATTGTCATCTATTTTGTATATTAAAAGAGTAGGTCACCCAAAAAATGAAACTTTGGTCATTTACATTGTTAAAGAAACTAGAAAATTCCAGGCCGTCTGTTTGAGGAACGACTACTCCCCTAGAAGACAAAGGATGTTTCTGGAAATTAACATCCCCATCCTAGACGCAAGTTTCACATCAGTGTCGTCTTAATCTACATCTCTTTCCCCTCTCCCCCCCATCTCTTCTCTCCACATGCTGAGATCATCTGAAATTCACCCAAAAATCTATGATTTTATGTGAACAATTGTCATACAACACTATACATGTTTGGTATCATTTGAAATCTTTCTGTGCGACTGGTGCAAAGGTCTCATCCCCAAAGAAGTAAACCAAAAGGTAATAAAGTTTTTAAGAGTTATCTTGCTTACAGAGAAGGGTGGGTCTTTCATGCAAATAGGATCCTGTCCTCAAAAGGTGTAAACTCTGGAGACCGTGATTAATGCAAATTCCCATTGTTAGCACATGTTTCTATTTGAAAGAGGTTTCTGTCTTGGTCTGAGTATGTTTCAAGAGGCTCAGGGCGATTTGTAATCAGATCAGCCCGTAATGCGAAATGTCTTTCAGACACTCAGCATTATGTATGCTATTTTCTTACTAGGTATTCATAGTAGGTATTTGATGTTATGTATTTTATGTAGATTACGTGTATCCATTGTTACCGCAAATCTGCGTCAGGTTAGTAACGGACTAGAGTCCAGTTTTGAGTGGAGCATAGGGCACACCAACTGCGATTTTAGAGATCCGACTGACACTTCGCACTAGATCAAGTGTACTTAGACTGTAAAGGCTGTGTGCTTTACCTCTATTTAATGTAATGTTACTCTAGCTAAGTGTACGTGGGAAACCATGGCATGACCAAACCAAAGCTAAAGTAACGTTAGTCTGCTTATATTTGTAGTAGTGGTCATGACCTCTGACTAGAGATAATGTTGCTTTAATTCAAGTGTATACAGATCTATGGGGACTAAACAAAATACTTTTAGATAGAGCAAGCGTGAAGACGGCCTTCTAAACAGTATAGTCAATTGACCCTTCGTAGGGAGCTTGATTGACAGGTGATCTGACCAATCATACTTCGCCATCCGCCATTTTGTCCGACAAAGCAGTCAGGAGAGTTAGTAGATTAACATGGGAGGATTTGAACTTGAAAAACGGAATGTACTGATGCCTTTCTGCGGTTAAAACAAGATTCCTTCTTATGTTCATTCATGTTTATTTGATGCTATAAATGAACTAGAAGGAAGAGATGATCGGATCACGAGCAGTTTTAACTGATGCTCTACAGCGATTTGTCACGACACATTAAAGAGCCACAAAACGGTATTTATTGTTTAAATTTCTTTAAAAAAAATGACCAAATTTGAAAGGTGAGACTTTGTTTAATATGTTTAATATCAAAAGTAACCTTGTCTGTCAGCGTGTTGTCATTCCAGCTGTCAGTGTGTGTGTGAGAGCAGCGTAGCTTGTCGGACATAGCGACAGTAACTAAGGGGGGTGGGCCTTTGCGAACGGTCAACTGCCTCTGTCTAGTGACCAAAACTGGCGAGTTTGTGCATAACAATAAAAAGGAATGGCATAAAAATGAATGGCCGGTGCGAGGACCCTGTGGTATTTTGGCACCCGAATGAACGAGTACAATTTGAGTAAAGAGTTGAATAGAATAATCAAATGCTTAGCTAAACTATTATAAAAAGGACCAATAACAAATTGGCATTCCAACCTAAATTCGAGGTCATGATTAGATGGAGTCAGATAAAAGTTTAATTAGAAATTAAATTACTTTGCCACGCTGAAGAGACAGTAACACGCAGTAAACCTTCACTCGCCATGGGAAACCATCATTGGGCCAATTGGGTTCATTTCATTTCTGTAGAACACAAATGGAGATCCAATGCAGAACATCCAGTGGCTGTCAAGCTCCAAAAAAAAAGTTCCACGGAAGAAAGAAAATGAACATGGAACGACATGAGGTTGAGTAAATGATGAGAGAATCCTCATGGTGGAAGTGGGGGGACTAACCCTTTAAAATACGTTGGGCATGTGTTGGTGAAGTGCTGTAGCATTTCTGATTAGGTTCAGACCAGCGGGGGGGGAATGGTGCGGGGGGGTTGGGGGTCTGGGACCACACATGCACGGAAACGAGGTGAAGGATGTTGAAGCCGAGATGATTCCGGGGGAACGAGAGCAGAAGAGCAGCAGATGCATTATTAAAGGCGCTGCATCCGCATTCTGCTCCATTCCAGCCTCACATCCTTAACTTTCTCTTCACTCCCACTCTCTCCTCTCAAAGAACACTGAGGCATGTCATTCTCACTCAAAGACGGTATTGTCCCCCGAGACGGCCTGTCCTGCCCTTAAAATGTGTTCTCAGAGCAACACCTAATTCCCAGCTGGCCCTCGCCCTCCAGTGCCCCGTGGCTGATGGCATGACCTAATGTTACTTTCTCTCTTGGAAATACTATGCATCTGTATTAAAGATGGAATAATATGCAATGAAGCGGTGCAGTATGCCAAAATGGGAAATGCTGAACGGAAATGCAAATTTTTATTGCACACACTGCTGTACAGCTGAGCGAGATAGTAAACATGCTTTCCAAAAAATCTCACTTTCTCTCTTATGATGCATTGGGAAAGCATTTAATTAACATCATTGACAGTGACATTGATTCTATACAGGAACTATTTTTAGACATTTAAGTGTGTGTGTGTGTGTGTGTGTCTACAGGTTTGGCTATACGTGGCATAATGTCCTCACTTATATAGTGAAATATAATGACAACCAACTAGTGAGGATATTTTACTGGTCCTCGCCAGTGTTGGGTGTAATTAATTAAAAAGTAATCTAATTACTGTGATTTAATGAATTTTCCCTTGGAAAAAGTAAAGTAAGGGATTACTCTTAATTTTTCTGTAATTTAATTAGTTACTTCTCATGTGTTATTGCATTAAATAATGTATAGACCAGTGCTGTGCCTGAACGCGTTCATTGAACGATAGTTCATGAACTCGTTCATATTTTGGGCGAACGTGAACTGAACGTACTGTATTACTGCCTGATGAACGATACTGTGAACTCGTTCATTCTGGTGTCTGTGAACGCACGCTCTCTCAGTTTAACTTCGTTCAATAGGGTGCCAGATTTCTATAGAGCCTTCCAGGCGAAAACCCGGCTAAAACACACCGTAAACAGGCCTTAATATGTAGCGAAAAAAACACCCAATCTGGCAACACCAGCCACCAGCGTCGCACCGCCGCATGCGCCATCAAAACAAAAAGCAGCATGTAGTCGACAAAGCATCGAGGAGGCGTCGTATGATCATTTAAACGAGTTTTATGACAAGGTCGGTGAGGATGGGAAAAATCGTACATTTCTGTGCAAACTTTGCCCGCCGATAAAATAATTGCTGTCTGTGGTTGTATATGGGTTGTGGCAATAATAAAAAAAAATTTGCTCGCAGCAACCTTATGGAAAAAAAGAACTATGAACTAGTTCATTTTTGCAACTTGTAAACTTAGTTCAAAATTGTGAAATATGAACTATGAACTGAACTAGTTCTTTTCAAAATTTGTGAACTGAACTTTGAACAAGTTCATGTAGAAAGTGAACTTTCCCAACAAGAGTATAGACTATAGAACAATTCTATATAAAACAATAGTGGATTTAACATAAAAAAACCTTCTGCCTTTACACACTTTGGTCAGTTCAAGAATAATTTAGACAATTTGATATTGTTTATTTGAAAGAATCATAAGTGTAGCTTCGTGTCTATCCTTGTATTGTTCAAGTGGTCCTTGTCCTTGTGGAGATATTTCTTGGTCCCCATGAGGAAAACAGCTCATAAATCCTACTAAGTGATGTTTTTTGAAAATGTAAACATGCAGAAAGTTTTCTGTGATGGGTTTGGGGGTAGGGTTAGTGAGGGGGGATAGAAGATACACTTTGTTCAGTATAAAAAAATCAAGCGTAGCGTCAGTTCTGGCAGGTCACGTTAGTCAAGCTCACATCAGCTGACTGTCAGCTGATCCACGTCTACCAATAGGAATACGACGCCTATCACTGTATACATATATAAGCTCCTCCAGTATTATCAGCAGCTCTCGAGTTTCTCAGGAGCGAATTACCCTCCTCCCTCCCCAGCTCCTCCTCTCGTCAGTCAGGATTTGGCATTCTGATTCCCCTTGAATCAGAATTAATTCTCGAATGATGTTGTACATTAAAATATTGACAATGATATCTGCAATACATTCATGTTGGTTGTGTTCTGTTTACCCTAAGGGGGGTTATCGCTGCGCTCCTGCTCTTATCCATGCTAGGCTCCAGGAAGCGCAGGGAGTTCTTGCCCAGAACCGAACCATACCGCCATTCCAAACTGTATGCTAATTGTCAATCGTATTTGACGATAGTGGTCCTGACAGAATTCATTATGTCTATGGAAAGTCCCCATAAAACATGAAAACACACTATTTTTCTTTCATGTGACATATTTCTGATTGGATCATAATCATTGGATCATCCATTTCAGAGACGGAGCAAGTTAATTATATTTTGATAAAGACTCTCACTCTGAAGACAGTATTAAGAAAGTAAATTGGGTCAATTTTGATGTCATGTTGACTTTAAATACTAAATTTGTCTTGTAGTTTGAAAGTATCTTCCCGAACACCGCTGGGTTCTAACAAACGCGTCCCCCTGTTCCATGTGGTCAATTGAGGACAAGTATTTGCTAGCCTTAAATCTTAAAGCTCAGACAGTATGAAGAAATCCACAGATCCCTCGGGCTTCTGAATGTGAGTGTAGACTCTACAGAATGCATATATACTGTATGCCTGTATAGGTGGGTGTAAGTTTGAGTTATTCAGGCAGATGGTTTGTCAGTCAGGTGTTCTGCGGATGCTCTGTGGTTGCTCTACTGCAGCACATCTGTGCTGGAAATGATTTTGTGTCAGAAACACTCATCGGATCATCCAATTCCTAAACTTGATTCTTGGCTTTCAGCACTAAAGGATTGAGACTTTAAAGTGCCATCTGTTTTAGCCTTGTTAAATCACCGGGCGCAATCAGAATGTGTATGTTCATGCATAAATATATACATATTAATATATACAACATGTTCTACAACCTAAGCATCTGTGATGAGACATGCTATTAGCGTTGTGGTATTGTTGAGGTTTTAATGATGGAAAATGTGATCAACGGAGAAGGCAGTATGGAGCGTTTCAAATAAGTTTTTCTATTGTTTTGTCTTTGTTGTAGTGAATCAGCCTCTGCAACAGTCTTTGATTTCCAACAGACTGTCATTAGATCAAACAGAGAAGTTTAGTGTAACAGTGCCTCCCGAAGGCCCGAGAGCCTCATGACACTGTCACTCAACCGTTTGTCTTTACTAACTCCATTTAACTTTATCGTTTTTGATCAGTGTTTTAATCGCCTGGTGTTTTGATGATTTTTTAGTTGATGTATAAAGTCACATTAACTATGAACATGTTCCATTATCACTTTTTGTCTTTGTTTTGAACATTATCCCCTGGTTTCACAGACAAGGTTTAAGCTAGTCTCAGACTAAAATGCATGTTTGAGCTGTTTTAACTGAAAGCAACCTGCACTGATATATCATAAATATGTGTATGTATATCATATATGCCATTGTTTTGTCTCAAGATGCACACCAGTAATGTTTTTTGTCAGAAATGTCCTAACTGAACTAAGGCCTAATCCTGGCATAATCTAAGCCCTGTCTGTGAAACCAGATCTACTGTATATCTATTGTTTTATCATTTCACACCTAATCTTTTGTGAAGAAGCTATTTTCTTTGAATCAAATGTAGTGACATTCATACAAATGATGTGTCTAAATACATTTTTGTGTGCATGGCCTTCCAGTAAAATTTTTTTGCTCTGATTGCAAAAATCATCTGTATCATTTAATGTATAATCATCTGAGATTCATATATATATATTTGTAGTTATCTGTACAATAAGTTTTAATAATCGTGAAGTGACAACAGTTTTTTTCTTTCATGATGTGACATGTTTCTTAACGAAATGGAACTTTTCAGTAATTGATTAGACCATGACCATGCAGAGGCAGAGCAAGTTATTACGGTATATTTTTGAAAATGTGTGTTATGTTGACTTTAATTTTAATTATATATATATATATATATATATATATATATATATGTATATGTGTGTATATATATATATATATATATATATATATGTGTATATACATGTATAAATGTGTGTGTGTTTTGCTGGAAAATGTGTTTGAGCTGTTTTCTTGAATCAAATGTAGTGACTTTCATACAACTTTTTGAGCACTTTGTGCTCTTTGAATATCAGTGATTCGTCTCTTTGCGTTCTACTGGGCGGAACAGGGGTGTCCAGCAGCACTTAATATTTCATACGCATAATTTGATGTAACTTGATAACAGGGAATAGATGGTTCTGCAGCAGGGCTGGAGGCCTTAGAGATCCTGCTGATTAGAGTCAGAGTGAAGCATGCTGGGTATTACTCTACTCCGAGTGTGAGATACTGCTCTCCCACCAGACTAATGGAGATGATTCTCCCAAGGGAAGCTTCTGGAGTTCTCCGTCTTTATCCATGGTTTCAAGCGGTTTTATTTGCAGCAGCAAAGCAATGATGTGCAAAGCTTGTAGACAGAAGAGCATTCAATGGATATGCTGGGTCACAAAGCTTGTTATTGGGGCAGAACCCTCAAAGGTACACCTGCTGTACCCTTTAACATGATCAGAAACATATTTATATCTTATCCACCCATCGAGGGGGTACAGCGGGTCTAGATTTAGTGTCCTGTCCCAGTGACAAGCTGACACATTTTAATAGCAATACATTAAATGGTGTTATATTTACTTAGGGATACTCAATATAATGGTATGTCTGTATAACAAATATTATAATTTTTAGGCTAGTCTACAGGCACGTACGGACACACTCCGAATTCCAGCCTTAAAGGTATTGAAGGTAGAAATTTTATAAAAAAAACTTTTTCCAAAATTTGTTTAAACTTTCTGTATATATCAATGCATAATTAAAATGTAAGTACTCTGAAAAAGAAAGTATAAAAATCGAGTGTCTGTAGACCTCTCACGACTGTTTTAAAGACAGCTCATTATTTCTATTCACTCCACCCCCTCCCTTCTGGGCTCCTTTCCAAAGCCACGCCTCCAAAACACATGAACGCGCGACTCCGACCGCTGAGCTGAAGACGCATTATTTACCTGAGACGAGTGGAGAGGAAGCAGCGCAGTGCAGTGACATCATGTCAGAATCACATGTAATAAAAAAAATCTAATTTTATCATTATGAAGATAAACAAATAAGATGTATTTTAGTACTCACTATCAAGCTATTGGTAAAGTTTAAAATATATATTTATTGATTCGCTAACGAGTTATCTATAAAGCAAAGCTAAAAACAGGTTGCATGATACACGTTTTTCCATTGTCATCATTTACACTGTGATGAAGATGAATTTCGTGTAAGATTCATAACATGGTGTTCGGCATGTAAGAGTTTCCATGATGAAAGCATTGTTGACTCTGATGAGGACAGTGGGGTTAATAGCATTTATGAGTCTTCCCCCACCATCCTAGGAAAAAAATATATCGCTCCCCAGATGTAGATCTACATTTTGCTTCGTTTCGCTCGGACATTTAACGGCGTGTACATACACGCATACACGCGGATTGCTCAAAATGCGTATAGATAACACGCCACTTGACTTGAAAGTGCCGTGTGTGTTTACGCAAAAGTCATGATGTCATGTTACCGCATCGTCAGTTCGAGGACAGATCCGGGGTCGAGGGCGAAGCAGAGGAGGTCGTGCAAGAGGCCGTGCAACTAGGGTCCGAGGAAGTAGAGGCCGAGGACGGGGTGGTCGAAGTGCAGGGCAAGGAGCACTTCTTGGACAAGAGGACCTGCGTCGAGTTTTGCATCTTCAAGCTCAAACAAGGGCATGTGAACAGGTATGATCTGGATACGCGCAAGTGGGCAGGTCCTGTGTGGCAAAAGGGTGGTTACCATGGTTGCGAGAGAGTGACAGTCGCCTAAGCCAATCCTTTGTTTCGTCCCGAATGGAAATAATGAGCTGTGTTTAGTGCAGATTAAACGGTCTAGAGTCACTCGATTTTTATACTCTTTTTATCAGAGTGCTTACATTTTAATTATGCATTGATATATATAGAAAGTTTAAACAAATTTGGGAAATTTTTTTTTAATAAAATTCTTACCTACAAGACCTTTAAGCCGGATCACATTCTTTTTTTGCCAAAACCTGTTAGAGAGATGAATGATTGTGCCGGTGTGTTATTTTTAGGAAGCTTAAGCCATGAATAATGCAGTGGACAGATATTAGATTAATGAATGGCCTGTTCCGTTTTATTCTGGCTTTTTGATATTAGACCTGGGCAGGTATTCATAAAACATCATAGACCGATGATCTGGGGTCCGTGCTTGTGGTCAGCGGCGGTATATATACAGTACTTTGAAAATTTGGTTCCTGATCAGCACGGCTTGTAACCTGAGGGTAGTAAACATGGGCTGAGAATGCACTCTCTTGCTGGTTCTACCTGTAAGGAGACCTTTCTGTTCACCTCGGTGAAGTCCACAGACCTCACTCATCCATTATTAAAGAGGACAAATGCAGGCCTCTCACCTCGGTCCATAATTAATCAGTGACTGTGAGGTGTCCAGGGCCGCGGTGAGCATGTCAGACAGCACTGAGACACTGAGCCAGATCCCTGAGAGCATGTACCGCCTCTCACACAGAGCTCCCGGCAGAGAGACAGATACACACGCGCCCTTATTCTAGTCTGAGTACATAATGATCAAGATTTAAGAAATCAAAAGTCATCTCAAACATTTTTTTTATTTTTTATTCAGAATACGATACAGCTATACTGTTAGTTTAAATAATATGGAGCTATACGCACAATCCCTCGCTGAAAAGAAATGTTACTTGGCCAAACTGAAATGTGACACTACCAGACCCGTTGAACAAAAATTGGAGACAAGAATGTTTTTATACCGACGTGTCTGATTTACCACAGTGTTAAAAAACTGGTGAGCGCGGCGGCGGGGTTTTATAAGGTTAACATAGCTCTCCTTATTAGCTAGGCTTCTTACATGCTTGCTAATAACCTATTTTCAAGGTGGGTCTCCACATTGACAGCATGTTGGATGGATCTGTACAGCGTTGTTTATGATACTAACCATTCAATACACAGACTGGTCCGCTGTCAATGTGTTTGCGAGAGAGAGAGAGAGAGAGAGAGAGAGAGAGAGAGAGAGGGAGCGAGCGAATATGCGCTTCATGCAACTCTGCAGTCAAATAGCTACAACTTTTCCCCATCTTAAATTGTAAAAAACACAGAAATCAATATGTGGGGGTCAGCGCTGATAATGTGGTGGGCTGCCACTAATAAATGTATGGGAAACACTCTACCGGATATCACTCAGATAAACATAGCTATTGTAATACCGCCGTCTCCCTCTTGGTTAGGAAACCTTAACGTTTTTATTTTTAAAAATTGCGTTTGCTCCCAAGGTCAGGTTGCACCCCACAGCTCAACAACCTGCTCATCACCTTAACTTTCACTGCATTTGTAGTCAATGCCATATTATCCAGTAAACACTAATAAACAAACAGAACGGAAGTTAACTTTGGGCCAGCTCACCACCATGGCAACTTGTTAAAAACTAGTCTGTAATATTTTGTCTCCTCTTCTGGTAAAGTTTTTATTTTTTTTAACACAATTTTAGCCTCATATTTTTTATATAAACAATATTCCATGCTGATACTGTCACATTTATTTAACTCAACGGCAGTGCCAGCATTTTTGATAATTTTCACAAAAATGTAATGGCCCCCTCTTGCTGTATGTGTCCGAGATAGGGTTTCCAGGTCTGCACAACTGCCCAATGGCCAATCAAAAATAGCCCAATTAAATTTTCTCTTTGGGGAGTTTATACATCCAGGGGGTTGGGGTTGGGGTTGGGGTTGGGGTTGGGTTGGAGTGCTAAATCTGTCTAAAATCAACCAGCTGCAACAATTTAAAAGTTGCCCAATTCTGTGGGAAAACCACAGACTTTGAAACACTAATCTAAATCATAACTGAGAACACTGAGCAACCTCTGAGCTGAGGGGTGGGATATAACTTTATACAGGGCTTGACATTAACACACGCCAAGTGTGGTACGCCGTCACTCCTACTTTGGCTGGTTGAATTTGGTATACCGTAATATACATTTTTCAATTGTAGTCTTTTAAAAAGGCATCTGAAATAACAAACTGTGCAATCTAGTGTTATCAAAAATATAGATTTTTCGATGCATATTGATACTGAAATATCTAAAACACTTCCGCAGGATACACCCTCTCTGACAGCGAGTGACACACAAACCCTTTACTCATTTGTTTCATTTGTTCCGGATGAATATTGTTGGTGTTACAGGGCTCGAATTTCAGCGAGGGATTGTGTGTATTGAGCACAATTTTACTCATTCCCGTAGATTTTGTGCTCACAACTTTGGAAAACACTAGACACATGTGGCTAGTGAGCAAAAAAGTTCATGTCAAGCCCTGCTTATATATAATCAAGTAATTTTTCAGGTCCAAACTGTTAGGAACACCTAATACAGTTAGCCAAAACATCCAAACTTAGCAAATTCCTGGAAATAACTTGCTTCAAAATGCTTTTAACCATGCACAAATGCAGCAATCACTCTAATAGAAAGTGCATTGGTCAAATAGAGCGAGAACCCAAGGATACATGTGAAATGTAAATCTAACAAAGCGATAGATACGGAAGTATTTATGTTTTAATCGATGTATCAGCCAATATGGATCCTCCCGAGTACTGAAAGTACTGGAGCCGCCTGCTGTTGCTATGGTTACCTCTTCAGGTGATCACCTCTGTTTAACGGCACATGAAAATCCTAACTTACTCTTACTTTTTTGTTTACGGAAATATTCCTTACGTAGCATTGAAGCAAGAAGCATTAAGACTGGCCAAACAAACTTTTGTTTCGACTTCAACATCTCTGTAATTCTGCATGTATTTTAAAAGAGCTGCACGCATATACAGAAAAATGGCTGAAATTGTGAACATATTCAAAACATTCAGGTCACAACATGATCTCTGTCCAAGTCTACGTTCTCTTTGATGAACAAAGAAATGCATTTTCATAAAAACAGTGTGAAGATGTCCAATTTTCACCTAATAATGACTGATTCTCAATGAACCTCTTATTGCCCTTAATTATGGATAGATGTTGGCTCTGAGACAGATTGGCCTGAGCTTTGATCTCTGAAAGGAGACTCCAACGCCTGGTGAACTGATCACTTTTAACTCTTCACTCGTTTACAGAAAGGTAGGACATCTTGTACAACGTCACAACAAGACTCTATGTAAAAAAAACTTTGAGGTCAGTAAGAAAGAAATGAATACTTGTATTCTTTCTATAGCTCATCAGATGGTTTGATGGCAGATTTAGTCACACAAGCGGCTTGTGAAGGAACACAGACTGGCTTTATGACGCTTTCACTTGAGCTGAATCTCAACTGAGATTCTCAAACTCAAACATACATGTTTGTTGGTGTTTTCAGATCATCTGCGAATTTTTGGCAGAGTAGATTGGAAAGATGAAGTAAAACTCCGGGCAGAAAACTGCATTCATTTAAGAGAAAAACTCTGATCGGGGGATTGAAACTCTAGGCAAGATGAGCTCAGAGCTCCTATAGAGGGAATGCATTAACGTCACTTTCCCGCCGGAACACGCCCCCCTCAGCCGCACTGAGTGGCAGAAGAGCTGCTGCGTGACTGGAGTTAATAGGGGAAACTGCGAAAACGCGAGTAAAACAAACTATTATCAGTTTAAACTAAAAGTTGGACTCGATATAGTGTTCCTTACAACTTATCAAAGATCCAGTGATCCATGGATATTGACATGCAGCCAGGAATCGTGCTTCCTGACATTTATATGTGCCTGATTTCGACGCCGGGGAAATAAATTAAGAAATTTGCCTGTAAACGTTTTATATAAATACAATATAGATAGGTCTAAATCCGAGTGATCACTTACATTAATGTTATACTGTATATCATCATATCGTCCAGCCCTAAAACTTGTATAGTTTTTTGTCAGTGTTTATTTAAAAACATCAAATTATGCAGAATATAGTCTGTTCTGTAGCTTTTTGCAGTCTGTAAAAATATACAGTACCTCAGATTTCTGGTCAAATCTTGTTGTACAGTCATTTGCAAAGCTCTTCCCCGTTTTAGATGTGTTTTGTGTGTTTTTCACGGCATTCACGCTGAAAACAAATGCTGCCGCTCAGTCTTTTTGCCACTTAATGGGCGTGACCGGCCGCATTCACTCCGGCCAACAGTGACGTCATGCGCATACCCTCTATAGACGCTTTCAGCAGTAACAACATAAACAAACGGTACTGCGAATGTGCATTACTCTGGCCCAAACTTAACTTCCAGCAGACTTCCGCAGACAATCCATAACAAGTAAATAACCTTATATTAGCTGGTATTTCTTGCCAGTCAAAGAAAAGAAATGTTACTTGGCCAAACTGAAATGTGACACTACCAGACCCGTTGAACAAAAATTGGAGACAAGAATGTTTTTATACCGACGTGTCTGATTTACCACAGTGTTAAAAAACTGGTGAGCGCGGCGGCGGGGTTTTATAAGGTTAACATAGCTCTCCTTATTAGCTAGGCTTCTCACATGCTTGCTAATAACCTATTTTCAAGGTGGGTCTCCACATTGACAGCATGTTGGATGGATCTGTACAGCGTTGTTTATGATACTAACCATTCAATACACAGACTGGTCCGCTGTCAATGTGTTTGCGAGAGAGAGAGAGAGAGAGAGAGAGAGAGAGGGAGCGAGCGAATATGCGCTTCATGCAACTCTGCAGTCAAATAGCTACAACTTTTCCCCATCTTAAATTGTAAAAAACACAGAAATCAATATGTGGGGGTCAGCGCTGATAATGTGGTGGGCTGCCACTAATAAATGTATGGGAAACACTCTACCGGATATCACTCAGATAAACATAGCTATTGTAATACCGCCGTCTCCCTCTTGGTTAGGAAACCTTAACGTTTTTATTTTTAAAAATTGCGTTTGCTCCCAAGGTCAGGTTGCACCCCACAGCTCAACAACCTGCTCATCACCTTAACTTTCACTGCATTTGTAGTCAATGCCATATTATCCAGTAAACACTAATAAACAAACAGAACGGAAGTTAACTTTGGGCCAGCTCACCACCATGGCAACTTGTTAAAAACTAGTCTGTAATATTTTGTCTCCTCTTCTGGTGAAGTTTTTATTTTTTTTAACTCAATTTTAGCCTCATATTTTTTCAATATTCAATGTCGATAAAATACTCAATACTCAAATATTCCATGCTGATACTGTCACATTTATTTAACTCAACGGCAGTGCCAGCATTTTTGATAATTTTCACAAAAATGTAATGGCCCCCAGAATATTTTATTGTATGAAAATCTGAGCATGTAATAAAACAGAGCCTCTGCTTTAAAAAAAAAAAAAAGTAATTTCTAACATTTTTATATTTATTCATTTTTTATCAACACTTGGGTACGTTTTATACAAAAAGTTACATTTTGAAAAATGGTGCGTTTTTCCCCCCAAAGACTACAAAATGCATAAGCAATGGTTTTATCGATTATTTCTGTATTCTTTAAGAAGATGTGCAATAGCGCCCCCTACCGTATAACAGTGAAAACACAGAAAGCTGGAAATTTTCGTCAATGGCGGTTAACGAGTTATGCCTGGGACACATTGTACGATTTTGAGCTGTTCCAGACGAAACTTGACCAATCGTGGTGATTTCTGTGGCTGTGGCTCCTATCGGTGGTCCTATGTCGTACAGTGAGAGAGGTTCAAAGTCTTGTGACCAAAGATAGCCTGCGAAATTTTTTTGACAGTGTCAGAAATTTAGCGTGATCATCTCACAGTGTGTTTGTTGCTACGACCTACGTCTACTGACTAGCCAATTAAAATGCAACATGAAATGGTGAATTGATCAACGCGACATGGCGCTAAGACTTAAAACTACTTACCTCATCTCCATTTCCATGATTAGCATGCCAAGTTGGCCTCTTTTCCCTAGCCATATTTCCTCCACTTTTTTCAGCACACATAAAAACCACAATTGCCAAAGTGTGATTCATCTTGCTCTGTTTGTTTACCACTAGTGCATGCTGATGACGTTTTATTCTTCTATATGCGTCGTTGCCTACAATTCAATAGGTGTCATCATCGTACAGTCTGAATACATGTCGTACCCAAGTTTATCAGATCCACAATATGATTTGTAATGATCTCATAGGATCGCCGAAATTGCAGGCATTAAGGACGTCTTATCATCGTCTTGACTTACTCAAGGAAAGCAATCTATATATGGTTATTTTCTTGAGGCTTGTGGTCTTAGATACATATAGTATGTTTACTTTGTCATCAAGGGTTTTTTCTTAATTTCACCTCAGATGTGGAGGTGGAAATGGCCTTGTTCGGTTGGATGCTTGGAAATAATTGTTTTCTGTTCTCCGGAGACGTTCTCGGCGCTATTGATCTTGCTGGTGCTTTAAGTAAATGCCCCTAAAGCTGAAGAAAAGCTAGTTCAGTTGGTGTGTGCAGTTATTAAAAAAGACTACATATCAGTATGGTCACCATCTAGATGGTGTTTCGTGAGCCAATACAGAGGAATGTTTCTTAATTTTGATTTCATGTTGACTTTAGAGTGAGATGTTTTTTGCTAATTATAATCATATATGATATCTCTTCTTCTTTTTCTAGCCTTTCATGTCATCGCGCTATCCTGGCGGCCCCAGACCACCTCTCAGAATACCCAATCAGGTGCGCACAGAAATACACACTGACGGTGGAGTGATTGGAGTTTTAAATGTTTTATTTTAGTCTTGTCTAATTAACTTGCTGTGAGTCATACTAAGACTTTTCAGCCAAGACTAATATCTCCCTCTAATAGTATTTTTGCTGTCGCTTAAGGCTTTACGTTTTATTTCCAGCCTGTCATACTGTCTCGCTCTCCTGAATGTGATATTTTGGGTCCTGATCTAATGTCATAGCCCAAGGGCAGCTAATGGGCCTTATCTACCCCTGCTTGGACGATGTTGACAAATGTATATTAATTCGTACTGTATCTCACTGGTTCAGGCATTAGGTGGAGTCCCTGGAAACCAGCCGTTATTACCCAGTGGCATGGACCCATCAAGACAACAAGGTTTGTTTGCGAATAATTAATTAAACCATCTTAAAGGGTGAAATGTTTGGTCATATTTAACACCAAAAAAACAAGAAATTATATTTTGCATAAAGAAAGTCGAAGCCTATTTTAGGACCGTTAAGATTTTCTCCATAATGACATTATTTTCTTAGCAATTAAGCACTTTTCCCCCAGAATTCTCATTACCGTAATGCGGGGGAAAAAATCTCATTCTCATTATGGTAATGCAGTAATGGAAGTCAAGTCTGGACACAATGATGTTTTTTTTTTTTATTAGCATAAATTAAGTACTTCCACAATGTTTAAATACTTATTTTAGATTTTTTATTTTATCCTGATCAAAATTAGATTCATCGATTGATGATTAATTGTTATGAAAATATGAATCAAATATTATTTATACATTTTGAAACATTTCTTGACAGCTTTCATGAGATTCACCTTAGGAAACATTTAATATTTCCATATGAAATATATTATTATTATATTAAAATATATTTAGAAACAGAGAATATTTGGGAAGGGACATGATGTTTTTTCTTTACACTCTTTCTTGAGAATCGCCTTAAAGCTCGATCACACCAAGAACAGTAACTATAACAATATCGTTTATCGTTATCATCCTTGGTGTGAACAGACCATAAGAAAATCGGCCATATAATACCATTTTACATTGTTATTATATTAAAATATATATAGTGACATAAATAATTATTTTGGGGGTGTGGTGAAATATTTCTTGAAAGCTTTTGAGTAGGGCTGTTTTCGACTAAGGATTTTCATAGTCGAATCTGATTCGTTAGATTTTGCCGTAGTCGACTGATAGTCGAACTTTTTTTTTTTTTAGAGAGCAGACTATACGTTCGGTTGAATAACTGTTCGTCTGTTATAGGACAACTCGCTCTACGTTTATTTAAAATGAACAGCAAGACAACTAAGTGAATGTGCTTTCCATTAAATTAATCCTTAACAAAAAAAAATGTTGCAATGAACGTGCTTTGTTTTAAATAAATCACACGCAGTAAACAAAACCTTAACAAAAAAAACTTTGCAATGAACGTTGCAATTTAGACGCGCAAACAGCGTGCCGGTGCGGTGAGACGTAGGCTACATGCTCGAGCAGATTCGGCTTGAAGTCATTCATCCTCGGACGCGGTGTCGCGCGGGCTGTTACAAAAAAAGCTGTGCACACAGCCAAGCGAAATGGGGTCTTGCCGATCTTGCGCACCCAACGCGTAATTTTTTGCCGTGCGCACCTTCGCTCTCGTGCGGACGCGTCTGGTATAAATAACACAGTCTCATCCCAAGAAGTCATATAACTGACGTCTTGGGACGTCTTTTGACCATACGTCAATATCCGCCTTTTTAGGGTACCCTTAAACGTTGGTTTATGACGATCCTGGGACGTCATACAACTGACGCTTTACCTTTAACGTCAGTTAGGTGACGGGGTAGGTTTAGGGGTAGGTTTAGGTCTGGGGTACAGTTAGGATCCGATAACGTCATCTAACCGACGTTTAAGGGTACCCTAAAAAGGCGGATATTGACGTATGGTCAAAAGACGTCCCAAGACGTCAGTTATATGACGTCTTGGGATGAGACTGCGCTGGTATAAACAAGGCTTTAGTGTCAGCGCGCGCTCTGATCGGTGAAGGTGCACAGACCTCTCCCGAATCATCTCCAGCACTCAGCCTCCGAACCACCACTAACTCCGCCTCCGTTTCCCTCGTAAGCTGATATTAGTATTTAAACATTCTCTATGATAAAAAATGATAAAAAAAAATTGTAAAAAATAATTTAGGCCTAATAGCACGATTTTGGCGGTTATAGAGTTATAATGACGGTGTTCAACCATCACACCCCTATTGGTTACATAACCCTACTATTCGACTATGAGGTTCATAGTCGAATCAGACCTCTCCGAATCGAATCGTCGAATCCTCGACTATTAGAAGTCAGCTCTACTTTTGAGATTCATCTCTCACTGTGTTTGCCATTTGCTAATTTACTAATTTCCATTTTGATTGGACAGGTCATCCAAATATGGGCGGAGCTATGCAGAGAATGACTCCGCCCAGAGGGATGGTTCCTCTTGGGCCACAGGTGAGACCATAGGTTTGGATCGCTCATCTAAACCATGTGCAAAGACTCTTTGCTACATTTCTTTTTTTTTATTGTTCCAGGCATATGGAGGGGGAATGAGACCACCACTCAATGCTCTTGGGGGTCCTGGGATGCCTGGGATGAATATGTACGTACTTCTTGTTACACTAACATGTATTTGCCATAAAACCAAAAGACTATTTCCTACCATAGCCTTAGAAAAGTTAATGAGTACAACACATCTCGCCCTACTATAGGGGTCCCGGAGGAAGACCGTGGCCAAATCCACCAAACTCCAACTCGGTGAGTCATTTCTACAATCCTTCGTTGTGAAATGTCAGCCACTACAGCTTTAGATAAATGTTTGCACTTAAAGAGCATCTGCTTTGTTGACGTTCTCTCTGTTTTTCTGTCTGATCGGATCCACGTGGCATTTAAGATCCCGTATTCATCAGCATCTCCAGGGAGTTATGTGGTAAGAGCCGTGACCCTCTCCATTTACACACCAACAGCCGTGAAGAGATTCATCAGATCGCAAGATATTTTCCACAGTCCTGTGTCCTCAGCAGTGGATCCAAATTAGAAGAATAAATTATACATACAGGTGAAACTTTATTTCAGTAATTCAACTTAAAAGGTGAAACTAATATATTATATAGACTCATTACATGCAAAGTGAGATATTTCAAGCCTTCATTTGTTATAATTGTGATGATTATGGCTTACAGCTTATGAAAACCTTTTCACAGTATTCTAATTTGGAATTTGGGGTTTTCATAAGCTGTTAGCCATAATCATCACAATTATAACAAATGAAGGCTTGAAATATCTCACTTTGCATGTAACGAGTCTATATAATATATTAGTTTCACCTTTTAAGTTGAATTACTGAAATAAATGAACTTTTGCACGATATTCAAATTTTTCGAGTATCACCTGTATATATATACTGCCAAAAAAAAGCTAATTATATAGGCAAATACTTAAGAGTCTATGACTGGATCATTATTTCAGTGATTATGATGTTTCTAGCATGTTATATGTTTGGCAACAGTTCTTCTAACCCTAATTGATGGAGTGTGTAGCTTTTCCATGTATGAGACACATCATGGTCATATTCCAGGATGACAATGTCAAGATTCATCAGGCTCACACTGTGAAAGAATGGTTGTGAGGATCATGAAGAATCATTTTCACACATGAATCGTCTCCTCTGAGTCCAGTCCTTAAATTCATTGAGAGTCTTTGGGATGTGCTGGAGGAGACTTTACAGAGTGCTGGACTCTTGCATTGACAATACAAGATCTTGACCAAAAATGTATCCACCTTCTGATGGAATTAACATCACAACATTTATTTCCATCAAGACGTGCATCAATTTTGTAAATCTGTAAATCCAATTTTTTTTTGGCCAGGCAGTGTTTTATTCTTGTAAATCTTGTACCATTTTTAAAAATATATCTTTATTGTTTTTGTTATATTTCAAAAATAAATATATAAAATGTATTGTTATAGTGTTCAATGTTGTGATAAATGTTTTGTTATGTTTATAATATTATATATTTGCATGAATGAGGCACACAGCTGGTATAAAGTCATTTAAAAATCAAAAATCCAGTAACTTCATGTGAAAGTCCTTCAAACAACCAGACACTGCCAGATACATCGAAACACATTTGAGATACGCAGTGTGATTAAACATGTCGTTTTAAGACATTTACACAAGTTGTTCTGTTAAAACGCTGTCAGTAACTCCCAGCTGAGATGATTTGTGGAGGGCAAGCTGTGGTAGCTTACTGAAAGCAGCCAGACAAGACGAGGTGCTCGGGAAGGCAGAGCCGAGTCAGCAGAGAGGAGGAGAGATAATTAGATTTGGGAAGAGAGAGGATAGAGCAGATATGCACAGTGCTGACCACAGCAAGCGCCTCAGGCCTCTGTCATGAACACACACACATACTCAGGACTATCCTCACATTTACACATGTAGATGCCACAAGTGCATTCAAATGTAACTAATTAAACTGTGTTACATGAGATTTAGAACAATATTTGTCCTTTCTCCTCCTCAGGGTCCACCGGGGGGAGGAGGGCCCCCAGGGACTCCCATCATGCCCAGCCCTGCAGGTAGGACTGCACTGTTTTTTCATGCAAAGTTGAATTTAATAATGAACAGATATATCGAGGGGGGGAATAATAATTGTATTTATTATATATATATATATATATATATATATATATATATATATATATATATATATATTAGAGGTGGGCATAGATTAATTTTTTTAATCTAGATTAATCTAGATTAATATTGAAATTAATCTAGATTAATCTAGATTAAAATGGCTCATTTGAATTCTCCCGAAGGCATTCAGAATATGTGTGCTACCCAAATAATGACTAAAAGTAAGTCTTTGAGAATAGTTTGCCTCGCGTAGGGATGTGCATTTCTGCCAAAAATGCCATTCGACAATCGAGGAGCAAAAGTCGAATATCGTAAAAAAAAAAAAAAAAAAAAAAAAAAAAAAAACGCAATGACAGAAAGGGAGGCCAATTTCATCTTTAGCGATTTGTCATCAAACAAACTTTTTATTAATTGAACAAGTAACGTGTTTTCGTCCTTTTTTTAAACATAGTAGGCTAATTGGAAGAAGAAAAAAAAACAATAGGCTATGCACGACAGTCCGTTTTTGCATCGCCAATGCTCGTTAGATCAAAAAATAATGTCATCATATGTCATAAGAATTTTATGTGAACCTGCCTTGTTACTGCAATAGCCTCATTTTTTAAACAAATTAGTTTCAATCAATGTAAACTATTCGTGTGATTATGCCACTGCGCAATACACGCGCAATACACACACAATGTATTACCTGAATGAAATGAAATCGAATGTATCGTCCTGTGGAATCATTCATTCACAGACAGCTTACGAAGATGTTCAACTAATAAAGATCTTCATCGCTGGCAAAAACATGATGCATTTGCAGATTTGCATTCACTAGACTAGACTGTAGATCGGCCACTTCATCCAACGCTCGTGATGCTCTTAAATCTTCCTGTTTCGACTCCGAGTGTGAATTGAAAGCGCTTCAGACGATTCAGTGCGCGAGGAACTGAACAGATCAACTGATTCGCGAACCGATTTAGACAGATCATCTGACAACTTGTTTGATGAAGTCTGTGAACAGAATCGACTCAAAAGACTGATTCATTTGTAAATGAGCATCGCTCATGCCCATACAAAGGACACAGCGCGCTTGGAATAAACTCATTTAACAACGTATTGCATTAAAATAAAGTAACGAGAGGAACGTCGCCCAACGTAACAAAGTAAAAGTACACCTTGTGTCCCTGACAGGAAAATACCCTACTGCGCGATCTGTGACAGTAGGCGCGGCGTCATAGCCTACTACACATTAGAATTGCGCGAAAATATAACGATATTCGAAAAAGCTATTTATGATCCCAAAACAACTTTGATTAACGGCGATATTTTTTTTATCGCCCGATAAGAGTCTCACGTTAACGCAGCACGTTAACGCCGATAACGGCCCAGCACTAATATATATATATATATATATATATATATTTTTTTTATTTTTTTTTTTTAATAACTATACTTTTTTTTATTTTATTTAATTTAATAAATTTAATGTTTAAGATTTATATATGTGTGTGTGTGTTGTATATATTTTTTACATTGCAGTTTTTAAATGTAACAATAAAATATAAAAAAATGTTTTGAGTGTTAAAGGGATAGTTCGGCCAAAAATGATATTTAACCCATGCATTACTCACCCTCAAGCCGTTCGAGATGCATATGTCAATCTTGTTTCAGACGAACACATTTTCAGTTATTTTAGAAAATGTCTTAGACCCTTCAGTGGATATAATGTGAAGCAATGGGGTCCACCTCCTTCATGTCCCAAAATGTGCATACATCCTTCACAAAAGTAATCCATCCGGCTCCAGGGGGATAAACGAAGGCCTTCTGAGGGTAATCCGTGCGGTTTTGTCGTAAAAATATACATATTTAAAACTTTATAAATGAAAATATCTGACTTCCGGCAACGATCGACGCGCGTGCGTTCACGCGCTTTCGTGTTTTGTTTTGCTCTGCTCTCTGGCTGCGCTGGCGCGTTCGTTCTACGTCACAACAGTTCCTACGCTACGTCTTACCTCGTACACCGACTTCCATCACCCGTGAACGCGCGTCGATCGTTGCCGGAAGTCAGATATTTTCATTTATAAAGTTTTAAATATGTATATTTTTACGACAAAACCGCACGGATTACCCTCAGAAGGCCTTCGTTTATCCCCCTGGAGCCGGATGGATTACTTTTGTGAAGGATGTATGCACATTTTGGGACATGAAGGAGGTGGACCCCATTGCTTCACATTATATCCACTGAAGGGTCTAAGACATTTTCTAAAATAACTGAAAATGTGTTCGTCTGAAACAAGATTGACAGATGCATCTCAAACGGCTTGAGGGTGAGTAATGCATGGGTTAAATATCATTTTTGGCCGAACTATCCCTTTAATGATTTTAATATGCAAGTTATTATTTAAAATGTATTTATATACTGTACATACATGTATATAATTCTATTTATTTATTTCATATATTTTTTATTTAAAATAATTTTTAATTATAACAGTAGAAATGTTTATAGTTGAAAAATTAAAGTGCTTAAGGTGTTTTATTATATATTTTTAATTATAACAATAGCGTTTTATATGTTCAATCTTTTAAAGTGTGCAAGATGTTATATATACTTATGTGTATTTTATTTATATTTATCAATATGTCTATTCATTTGATATATTATTTAACCTTGCATAATATAACAATAAAATGTTTAAAAAAAGTATTTAGTGTTAAAGATTTTAATATATCAACTATTATATACAAGATTATTTATATATACATGTATATAATTGTTTACTTGCTTATTTAAATGTATATTTATATATATATAATTAAGCATTATTAATGTTGAATGTATGTACAGTTTTTTTAAGTATTAAATGCCTTTAAGTACAATGCATTTAAGTATTTCATTTATTGCGTTTACTAATATAGTGATATTTAAAATGTGTCAATTGACCAAAAAGTGTCTTCAAAATACTTTTTACAACCATCAGTGGAGCATTAGCTGAAATATTGTCGATGAGCTAGAGTGTTTGGCTCTTTCTGTACAGACTCGACAAACTCGGGAGAAAATATGTACACCATGATCAACGCAGTGCCGCCCGGAGGAAACCGGCAAAACGTAAGACAGCATGACAAATGTCAAATATTTGCACACATGCATCTCAGTTCATTTTGTGTTGCATTTGTTCATACTGTACTTCATGACTGACTTTCTGCTCTGCACTCGTTGTAGTATCATATTTAATGTGTGTTTTACATAATTATGTGTGTGTTTGACAGTTCCCTATTGGTCCTGGAGGAGACGGTCCAATGGGAGGCATGGCGGGAATGGAGCCGCATCACATGAATGGATCTTTAGGTAAGAGTGTCTCTTGTACAAACAACCACTTTAGATAGTACTATTGGACATCTTTGAGTGCTGTGTACTTTGCTTGAGGAGTTTGAAAGCATGTCAAAATGCAATGTGAAATTGCAGCTTTCATGCTTGATTTTCCTGATTTGTTGTCATTTTTTGCCTTGCATCCTCATGCCCTCTTGTGGTCATTATAGATGAATCATGCCTTTTAAAAGTACTGCCTTTGCAACTATACGTCTACAATATCATTTTTAAAATCTGAAATCTATATTTTTAATTCTTTAGGCTCAGCTGACATGGACAGTATGCCTAAGGTAAGAGATGTTTCAATATTTTAAATCAGGCTGTCAATGTATTCAATATTTTATCAAATTAATTATGATATGCTCATTAATTACGTTATTACACGATTCTTGTGTAAAACAGTTCAGCTTAAATAATGTGTAAAATTGACAGCCCTTATTTTCATGCACAATTTGCATCGTCTTGAACTGTAAAATCAAACTTGTATCTATCTGTACAGAACTCTCCTGGTAACCTAAGCATGAGCAACCAGCCGGGAACACCAC
This sequence comes from Tiaroga cobitis, assembly GCA_030578255.1. Taxonomy (NCBI): domain Eukaryota; kingdom Metazoa; phylum Chordata; class Actinopteri; order Cypriniformes; family Leuciscidae; genus Tiaroga; species Tiaroga cobitis. Next base: position 33,722,583 of record CM060600.1, on the reverse strand, counting down.
GAGATGACGGAGAGATGGGCGGAAATTTCCTCAACCCTTTCCAGAATGAGAGCGTATGTCATTTCCTTGTCTGAAAGTGCATTTGTGTTTTACCTTGAACAAGAGCCACTGGGTCTCATTCACTAAGCATGTTAAGATGAAGTTTTAAACATAGATTTAGATCTTAAATATATTTCTTCATATATATATATATATAATAAAAAGAAAAGGTGCATTATTATAGCTCGAGCTGCGAGGTAGCTCTGCATAAAGGCGCAGATACGTGTATGTACCAGGGGTTGGACGACTTGCATTTTAGTCAATTTAAGTCAAAGTTAACTAGTCACATGAACACTTGGATATGCGCCTAGTGCATATTAATCTAGGTTAACGTTAGAGTGAGCGGCCATGTAAAGTGACTAACTTTAGGCTGCTACTTGCATGATTTAAATGATAAACCATGTTTGAGGTCAAGAATGGTCATGGATTACCTGCCCGACTTAATTAGCACATGGATCGGCCGTGTTAATTACCTATCCGTCACGGACCATAGATATGTATATGGTGGATCTACATTCGAGAGCTCCATACACGTCGGCGCTCCCGCCATATTGGAACGGTCAAGGTGTCGTCACTCACACAGTGAGAATCAATGATGCCATAACATTGCGCAGCTTCTGGTTTTGAAACTGTCGAGATTTAAATCTAATTAATTACACAATGTGGCGGAGAAATCAAATTTGGCTGAGAAATTACCCCCAAAAGCTCATTTAAAGTCATTATTGTGTTAAATGAGAAAAGTGAGAGAGTTGTTGCCCTTCATCATGTTCGTCACCAATCAACTGAATGAAATGTCAGATGGTCTACATAGATCTGAGGCGGGCGGGTGCATTGGCGTTAATAATTTTAATGCGTTTTTTCCACCTTGACTAATTAAGTTAATGCATTAAATCGACAGCCCTAGTTTTTAAATGTGTAAACTCGATATTACAGGTTTTTACTATGGTACTTTTTTGGTAACTTTTTTAATGTTGTGTTAGCTGACACCTTCATTATGTTGTGTTAGTTTAGCAAAATCATCTGCTGAATATATATAGATATACATATGTGCGTCTTACTGCGGTTGCAGACGCTCAGTCAACTTGCTCTCGAATGTTCACGGACCGGCTTTGACTGTTCCATTATGATGGACGGCTTATGTAAAGAGGCTAATGAGGCATCTATGTATATATATATATATATATATATATATATATATATATATATATATATATATATATGTATATATCGATGTCACAGAATGTGTGACTTCGCCACTTCCAATTAAAATGTCGCTTCTCATCGACTAACTTTTGGTCAGCTGTTAAAATATCATGCTAAAAGTGTATGGTATGACCCCTCAAAGTTCTCAAAAACAAACTCAAACTCATTTTTTTTTAAACTCTTATGTCCTTGTAGTATTCTCCAAACATGACCATGAGTGTGTGAAGACCTCGTTTGGAAATCCAGGTGGATTCCACCACATGACACAGGACTTGTGTAAGCGCGCTGTAGCCAGCCCTCTTCTGCTCTCTGAAGAATATGGATCCAAGCCTCTCCTTTCTCTCTCCTCCTTTCGTTTATTCTGTTTTCAAAGATCATTCTTTCACCTCCTCGGCCGCGTCATACCGAGGGACAACGCTGAACACGTTGGGGCGAGAATGACGAACCAACAACCTGTCTATATTTACGTATATCTTTGTGTATATATGTGGGTGTACATTCAGAATTACATGTGCATGTGTGTATGAAAGGACGTATATTGATCCTTGTACGAGCTTGAAAGAAAGACTATGGACTTGTGCTCTGTTTTTAACAAAAAACAATCATATTATCTTGAAATATGATGTAAATGGACAGATCTACGTAAATGTATTTATCGCAGGAAACACTTGAGATGCAACGGGGGTCGAGTTCGTAAAATGACAGATCAGGTTACCTTGTGCAGAATCACAATGATACAAATTTCCCAGCAAGCACGCACTGTAATTGATTCATAATTGTCTTTGTGTCATCGACGAGAGAGCTTGAATTCGTATTTTATTAAAACTGGTTGAGTTGTCGCTAATGGAAATGTGTATGTAATTCCAACTGACGTCTGTAATTTATCATTTCGTACTGCATTCGGCCTTCAGACATCTGTGCTCCCCCAATGCAGTCTGATCAACACTCTGGAGTTTTTGTCTGTATATACAGGAGATTTATTTTTCAGGACGATGCCTACGAAGAACAGCCATTCACGTGTACACTTAAAAAAATCCATTGTGCACCATTTTTGCCATCTTAATTTGGGGACGCGAAAGGGACGTCCTCCGGAACTGAACTGAACAACTACACAAGATCGTCGCAGTTACCGAAGCATATTTCTATCATGTTTCGAAAATACTCCTAATCATGTGACGTACACAGATACAACGTTTACTGCTCTTATATTACGTTTTCTTTGTGAAAATCTTTGCATGTGAATACAGGAAGCAAGGACGATTTTATGGAAAAAGGAGACCGGTCCATTCAGAGGAGGGGCACATGGATGGGAATTATAATTCCGTACATCTGTCATTCTAATAATCAACTTATTTATACAGCCGTTGTTGTGTCACCCGGAGAAACTGTGATTTGATTTGCTTTTATTTTATTTCAAGTGGAATTATTATTATTATTAATATTATTTTTGCGAAATTTAAAAAATATATACATATATGTGAATTTTTTTATAGCTTGGGGATCTGATTAATCTGTGTCTCTGTGAATTATTTAAAACAATACTGTACAATATCTGAGGTGTTTTCGTGTTTATTTGTAATAACATTTGCCCTTTTTTGCCCCAGATTTTTGCCTGATGACAAGAGAGACCCTATCATAAGTGTTTTTTCATTTGACTTATTTGATGTTTCATTTTTGATTTTGTGAAGTGTTCATTTTCTACCTTGTGTTGACTTTTGTAAATACACAGAGAAGTTTTGTATATACTATACTGATATAAAGCTTCTCATTGCTGTTTAACAGACTGTCAGATCATTTTGTTTGTTTGTTTGTTTGTGTGTGATTGTATGTGTTATTAAAGGTAGGGTAGGCAATTTCGGAGAGGCTAGCAATAGCAAGCTAGCTTTGAAAGCATGAGATCCCGCATCTCCAAAGCCACGCCTCCTTCAAAACACTGCAGCGTCGGCAAAGCGTCACAAGAGAGTCTTGTAGACGGACTCGGATTTATGCGTTTCTGTGTTAACACTAACAAAGTTGAAATTAATCTGCAGCAGTCTGGTGGTAAAACTACAGCTCTGTAAGTTGTTTACGATGATTATTATTGTAATTTTATGTGCTTTGAGACATGAGGTCATTTAACGCCGTCTCTCGTGACGCTTTGGATACTCTGCTGTGTGTGTTCATGTGTCTTTGAAGGAGGCGTTGCTACTGTCGAATTTGATCCACTGAATTTGTGGAAGCGAATTTGTAAAGCGAAATAAAATGGACCGAAAATTGCCTGTCGAATATTATAGGTTGTATTTTTAAAAAGAATGAATATTTTGGAAGTGAAATCTGAAAGGTGAAAAAATTTATTGAATTTTTAATAATGCAAACGTGTGTAAAATGTGTTGAATGGAAATATTCAGTTTAAATATACAACCATGTTGAATTTCAGCCCATAAAAATGCAAGCCCTAAAAATGCATTGCATTAAAATGCAAGCAAGGTTAATGCAATGCATATTTTTTCAGTGCAATTCAACAAGCTTTTTTGTAAAAAAAAAAAAAAAACATTGACAGGCAAATAACTGAAGCGTTTAGAACAAACAGAACGTTATCATGCGTCGGTGTGCACACATATAATTATTGTTAGTTTTTGTTCTTGCTGTTTTGGTGCAACAGAGCTCCTCAATTCTGCCATATTACATCAGTCCACACTTTATGGCTCTCACATGTTAATAATACACACACATGCGTCATAAAATGAACTGCAGCACAGGTGGTTTGTGTGCAGAGACATGGTGTCCTGCAGCTTAGTAGCTCAGGTATTCAGCTCGACCGTTTGGTGCACATCACATGATCCCACAGAACGTCCAAGTTGGCAAGAGTTGAGGTCACCTGGCGTCGGCCCTGATAAGAGCCCAGGAACAGACTGACCTCCCGTCATTTCAATACTCCACGTCTCTAAGCAAGGCTTCATGGATCAGAACTGGTCAAGAAGAGTGTTAGACACGGACCGGTCCCATGAGAAAGAACGGAGGAATGGGTCCGGCCCGGGAGAGGTGCAGATGTGCCAGTCCATCCTGCTCTGCCATGCTAACCACCAGGGAGAGCTGGGTGCCGGACAGCTGCTGAAGTGGATGGACACTATCGCCTGTCTGGCAGGTGAGTGCGGCTGGGGGAGATTGCAACCATGCAGAAGGTTGTTTGCTTGTTTGATTCCCTTTACACATTTATTGAATGGTTATGCTCTTATTTATCGTGACTTTTCATCTCAACATTAACATTTGTGAGATTTATTCAGAATTAACAACTTCTTTTCAGTTAATTTATCTAATGTTTTGCATTTGAATAATAATGATTTGTATGTGTATTTTATTAATTATTGTCGATTTGTATACAAATACTATATTTATTTTGAAGTGGAAAGTCAGACCATGCCCCTGTCAGAACTGGGACAGAAGACCTCTAATGGCATGTTGTTGGTGTTTTAATTCATTTGATAATTTTTATAATTCAGTTTATATTTAATATGTCAAGCATCTTCATGTAGACCAACAGAGTGGAATCATTCAGTCTGAATGTATATTTTGTTGATATTATGACATTAGTTAAATATAAATAAAAAATATCAGCCTTCTTAGAATTATATAGTAAAATTATGTAAGATTCAGATTTTTCTGAGTATTGTTATTATTATTATTATTTAATCATTTTAAATAATTAAAATATGTAATGTTATTCTAAATAAATGTTATTAAATAGTATATTTTAAATAATTACTTAAAAATATATTAAATAATTTAATATAATTATTAAATGATTCTAAATCTATTAAATATAAAATATGATTTATTATCATTATTCAATTATTCTAAATTGTGAATAATTAAAATAAATTCACATGAATCTTAAACGTCTTTAACGTATTGCACACAACAAAACAACAACGACAAGCTCTTGACTGATCTGCCAATGCAGTAAATGGCCTATTTTCCAAAACAACCTGTGTTATCAAGCCATCAGTAGGTTGAGATAAGCGGTCAACTTTGGACTATATGAACAAAGAAGGTAACTAACATCCATACACCTTTCACCTTCAAATCTCGCATGAATCCATTTGTGTCCGCCACTTTGGGAAGGGGCTTGAGGAAGACAAGCATTAATGATTTAACACGTCCTCTTCATCTCCTGTTTCTGCTCCAGTTAGACACAACATGAAATATAAATACCGGTTACAAGCAAAGTTGAACTATGTAAGAACAGCGTGTGTACCCATCTTTGAGGGTTCATATATAGTGGTTCGTGTAATAAATCTTCTTTCTTCGTGTCTTCTTTTAAGCTGAAAGACATGCAGGAATGGCGTGTGTAACGGCTTCCATGGATGATATTCAGTTTGAAGAGACCGTAAGGTAACGTTAGTGTCCCTTATCACGTAGACTTATCTATCCTTGTTGGTCCTGAAACAACATCAATCAGATTTTAAATATAGGATTAAGGCCTGTTCACATAAAGAACGATAACTGTAATCATAACGATAACTATATTACCATCCACACCAGCAGACGATATCGTGCCCTGCATTTTCTGCCGCTTTAAATGCTCGAGCTCTTTAAAGCAGGATGGATTCTGATTGGCTGTCAAGGTTTTAATCGTTCATCAGCTGAAAAAAAATGGTTTTGAAAGTGATTCAAACGATATCTTTTCTCTATGTTATCATGTGTGGTGTGAACTCTTTTGTATTTTGAACGATTTTTAGAACTAACGTTATCGTTATCATTAGTTATCGTGAACTGGCCTTTAAGGTCATATAGGACAAGCTTTAGTGGTAGTGAATTATCTCATATGATATGTTATGTGGTATATTAATAATAATCATATCTCTCTGTATTTCAGGGTTGGGCAAGTTATCAATATAAAAGCCAGAGTTAACAGAGCTTTCAACACGAGTATGGAGGTAAAACAAGACGAAAAGCATTCACACCGTATTAAATATTAACGGAAGAATAACTATAAAGCATCCCAGTGTCTGATCAGGGAGTGTTTTATCAGGTGGGTATCTATGTAACAGTACAGGAGGTGCTCAGCGGGGTGACGAAGAGGGTTTGTGTGGCCTTCTCCACATTCGTCGCCAAACCGACAGGAACACACAAGGTGAGGGAACAGCTCAGCAAAGAACACACCCTAGAATTTAGGGGAAATTAAGCCCACTCAAATCTAAGTATTCCACTACCGATCTAAAGTTTGGGGTCAGTAAGATTTGTTTTTAAAGAAAATAATACTTTTACTCAGCAAGGACACATTAAATTGATCAAAAGTGAGAGTAAAGACAATATTACAAATCAGCATCACTAGTTTGCCTGACCATTCAACCTCGAAGGTTAATAGTAAACTAACTTGGCTTGCTGTCCTTGGAGGAGGCTTGAACCCGAGGCACGGCTTGAGGTTCGAGTTTGATTTATTACTTTTTCATTTGAAATTTCTTATCAAACCCCAGCCAGAGAGCATGATCCCAAACAACTCAAGACCTGAACATTTGATTGGCTCCAAAAAGAAAGTCATATTACATGTGCTGTGAAACATATTTTCTCTTATGCTTTGACTTTTTGATATATTTAAAAATAAATTACTCCTAAATATTCTTTCATGGTTATTCAGGTGTCTCTGAGACCCTTGGACGTCCAGGGCTCCGTAGAGGGAATGCTGGAACATTCACTGGCTTCAGAGAGGCGACGGCTCCGTCTCTACAACGAAGAGTCCTTCAAAAACCTCATCAAGGACTATCACAATCTTCAAGACAAGGGTTAGTGCTTTACTTGAGCTTTGCCATTAGGTTAGTATACTTGTTGAGTCTATTTCTGAGGTTCTGAGATGGTGTGTGGTGTAGTAGTGAAGGGTCATGGCTGGTAATATGAATCCAGTGATCTACTGCAGACTGCAGGCAAAAGTGATTAACTGTGTATCCGATTGGAATAGTCTGATCTGACTGTCCACGCTGTTTGGACTAAACCACTCAATTCATATGGATTAGTTTTACGATCTCTTTATGAACTTTTTGAAGCGTCAAAGTGTCAGTTGTGTAGCTGTCAATGGAGGGACAGAAAGCTCTCAGATTTCATCAAAAAGATCATGATTTGTGTTCCGAAGATGAGCGAAAGTCTTACTGGGTGTACTATCCCTTTAAGCCCCGTCTGTGAAACCTGACTATAGCTTGCAGTGTGAATGTAGCCTATGAGCAATTATGTCACAGTCACACCCACACCCTTAGCTTACTTCAGGGGATTGAACTATTCTAATAACTTCATTGTGTTGTGGAAACAAAACTTCAGAGGTTGTGTGGTAATAAATTCTGACAGATCAACCGGTGGAAAGAATCCCTTGAAAGAGTCAGCCAGAGGACAGATATGAGACTCCACTAGATCCACAACAACTTGGCAATGGGATCAAAAGTTCCAGTCATGAGTCAATGTGCACGTCAATCCAAAAAGTTGCAGCTGATAAACTGCATGCTAAACAGCATTTGTTGGCATTTCAGGACTGTATAGCAGGAAACCCATCGCGCCCTTGGTGTCGACCGAGCACACACGGGTCGAGAGCATCGAGCTGGTCCTGCCGCCACACGCTAATCACCATGGAAACACGTTTGGAGGACAGATCATGGCCTGGATGGAGAATGTGGCTACAGTAGCAGCCAGGTATGCTTGCACGCGCGTTCATGCTGGATGTTATCATAGTGCAACAGTGACAGGTATTGGTTCCGGAAGGGTTTGTCACATCGATTTTTTTTAATGGGGATTAAAAAAATGTCTTGTATTAATTATTCTAAGCCATGAACCAAACCAAACAGCTCCGAAATGGATAATATTAAGAAATAAAGTATTTGTCAAATTTCCAAAATGACAAATTATGCATGAAGCATCATGGATGTCATCATCAAATCATAGCCAACAGAAAAATATACATATAAAATGAAAATAATTAAGTTGAAAATAAATGTTAAATAATAGCAACACCATAGAAACCACCCAGAACACCCAATATTAGAATGATTTCTGAAGGATCATGTGACACTGGAGTAATGATGCTGAAAATTCAGCTTTGCAACACAGGAATAAATTACATTTGACAATATTTTCTAATACAAAACAGTTATTTTAAATTGTAATAATATTTCACAATATTACTGTTTTCACTGTATTTTTAATCAAATAAATGCAGCCTAGGTGAGCATAAGAGACTTTATAATTTAAAAAGAAAAAAAATCTTAATTATTAAAACTTTTGACCATAGTGGATACAAATATTGAAGTAGTTTGAAGGCCCTTGCACACTGAGTCCGAAATTTCCGCACGTTAAAAAATAAATACGACCGAACGTTATGTCAATCACGCTTGCACACCGCCTCCGAAACTTTCGTTCGTCATAAAAAAAATCGAATCAGGTACGATTTTCTGCGTTATTCGCATCCGTAGCAAGCCGTTTGAATGGTGTTTTGACAATTCAGTAGTTCTTTACCGAGACTAATGTACCAGTATGTGTTTTTGATCTTGTATATGTTTTTGTTGTTCTAGTCGTTTGTGTGGCTACTATCCCTCTCTTGGAGCTGTGGACATGTTCCGCTTCCGAGGTCCGTCCAGTGTCGGTGACAGACTGGTGTTCAAAGCCATGGTCAATAATGCCTTTCAGACCAGGTACAGTAGCTACATACAGTAAACCTTACCTGACTGTTATAGAAGTGTGATCCTGAACAAAATTACCTTCTTTTCATGCATTAAACTGTTAAAGGAATAGTTCACCCAAAATGAAAATTCTGTCATAAGTTACTCACCGTCATGTTGTTGTTCCAAACCTGTATGAGTTTCTTTCTTCTGTTGAACACAAAAGAAGATATTTTGAAGAATGTTGGCAATTAAACAGTTGACGGTAGCCATTGACTTCCATAGTAGGAAAAACACACTATGGAAGTCAATGGCTAAGGTCAACTGTCTGGTTTCCAACGTTCTATTAACTATCTTCTTTTGTGTTCAACAGAAGAAAGAAACTCAAACTAGTTTGGAACAACTTTAAATGTTCATTTCTGGGTGAACTATCCCTTTAAAGACGAACATGCATTTGCAATATGACATATTTGGTCGTCGCCACACCACACCACACCACAGCACACTTCTCACAATAATAGGGTCCATTTTGACTTTATTAAAACATAATAAACGGAGATATATTTTAAATTCATTGCTCTTCTGTTCTGCGATCAGTGTGGAGGTGGGTGTTCGGGTGGAGGCGTATAACTGTAAGGAGTGGAATGAGGGGACGCCAAGACACATCAACAGCGCCTCAGTGATTTATTACATCCCAGGACGTGATGGTGAGCAACAGACCTTTCCTGATGTCACCTACACAACTCTTGTGAGTTATCTACACATTCAACAACACAATAGCACGCTTAATATTAATATACAAGTTTATATAAAATAGCTCTAACACTCATTAAAGGCACATAAATCACATCATTTATTTTTTCCAGGATGGAGAAAGACGATTTCTTGGTGCTATTGTCAGGAAGAGAATTCGCATGGCCAGGTATCTTTTGTGCAGAATCTTTTTTCTTTTCTTGGTAACATACCAAATTGTTTAGGAAACGTTCCAAATGTATTTTCCCCAGAAAACACATTCTGTACTCAAGAGATGAGGGACCAATTTCTGTGCCTTGGGACAGAAGTAATCAGGTAGGTAACTAACTGATTAAATAAATAATCAGTTTAAAATAGTCAATGAATACATACAGAACAAAACATAATAAAATAATACTGCTTATTTAAAACTACATTTTTTATCAAATTATGCTGTGGTTTTGTAAATGACATTGCAGTGATACATTTTTAAAACACTAATGTACTACAGGTTGATTTCAGCTGTCAGTTTTGTGTAAAAATGTCACTTATGGAAGTCTGATCCAATAAAAAAAAAGTCAAGAAAAAGACTAAAAATCACGTATTTCCATCAGAAGGTGGATACAATTTTTGGTCAAGATCTTGTATTGTCAATGCAAGAGTCCAGCACTCTGTAAAGTCTCCTCCAGCACATCCCAAATACTCTCAATGCATTTAAGGACTGGACTCAGAGGAGACGATTCATGTGTGAAAATGATTCTTCATGATCCTCACAACCATTCTTTCACAGTTTGAGCCTGATGAATCTTGAGATTGACATCCTGGAATATGACCATGATGTGTCTCATACATGGTTGTTTAAGAAATGAAAAGCCACACACTCCATCAATGAGGGTTAGAAGAACTGTTGCCAAACATATAACATGCTAGAAACATAATATAACACTGCAATAATCATCCAACCATAGACTCTTAAGCATTTGCCTATTGAAATCCAAACAGCGACTTTTTGGTTGGGTAGTTTATATAGAACATACTTTTTTAGTGGTCCCAAAGTAATCTCTTATTCACAGAAAGAAAGTTTGTGATTTCAAATGCAACCAATGGGTCCTAGTTCTTCACATTGTATGTATGAAGTATAAAACCTCCTTTAACAGTTTACTTACTGCGTACCTTCTGTAACATCTCTGCCCTCTGCAGGTGTATTTGGGGTATAACAACGTGGCAGCTGTCACAGTCTTAGCTGGAAAACAGGGATGGGAGGCCAGTAACATCAACGATAAGGTCATCACTAAGTTTATTTTAAGTGCTATATAAATGCAACAAATTATTATGATGTGATATTATTATATTGCATTAGTATTATGCACCTAAATATGCCTAGTAATTATATACAGTGCTAAAATAACTGTTTTTGCAGGTAGGGGTTTACGTGCATGAGGAAGCAGATATGTTGTGTTTAAGAGTTGAGATGGAAGTCAAAACATCGGCTTTTCACGTGTTCTCGCTGCTCTCTGACCTGCGGTTACGGCCACAGTGGGACAAGAACTATCTGTATGCGATCTGTATCCCTCTATCCGTGTTAAAAGTTTTGCACTCGCATATAAAATTGTGTTTCTCATCATCTGCATACGTCCATGTTTCCTCCAGGAGCTGTGAAGAGGTGGAGAAAGCAGATGAGGAGGAAACCATTTATCACATAAAATGCGCCACAGTTAACGGAGGCAAAAGTCGGGATTTCGTGTTCCTGTTGTCTAAAAGGCAACCCTGCAAAAATGGGTATGATTCCACTGTTAACATGATTCATTTTTGGGTGAACAAATCTTTAACGTGAAGCTCAAAATGTATTTTTGTTCTCACAGAGACCCATATGTCATAGCGCTCCGGTCCGTCACCGTGGCAACAGTTCCATCTGAGGAGAACTCCATTCGGAGCGAAGCTAAATGTGCAGGATTCCTCATTCACGAAATGGGTTTTTTAACCTGCAAGGTACCAGCTATAACATCTGAAACTCAATAAAAACAATAAAACACTTTTCTGCTGAATCGGAACATTGCTGCCTGCTCTTCTAGGTGTCGTACTACAACCAGGTGACCTCTGGAGTGCTGCCCTATGTGGAGGGAAACCTAGCGGGCTGGTCCAAATCTATGGAAGAGACGGCAATGTCCTGCATTTCCTTTCTGGAGAGAGATGTGCTTAACACAGAGTTCTGATGCGCGACATTGTGCTTCTAGGACAATCTTTTTATTTAAGGTTACCATGACGACTGTCATGTTTAAAGGGACAGTTCACCCAAAAATAAAAAAATTGTCATTAATTACTCACCCTCATGCCGTTCTAAACCCGTAAGACTTTCGTTCATCTTCAGAACGAATCATGATCTTCTTGATGAAATCTGAGAGCTTTCTGTCCCTCCATTGACAGCTACACAACTGACACTTTAAAGCTTCAAAAAGTAAATCTAGAGATCGTAAAACTAATCCATATGAATTGAGTGGTTTAGTCCAAATTTTCTGAAGAGACTTACTCGCTTTATATGATGAATAGATTTAATTTAGGCTTTTATTCATATAAAATAAAAAAGAATGGCTGTCAATAGAGGGTCATTTTTGTGTGAATTAACCCTTTAAGCAATTTTAAGAATTATCATTACAGCATATTGTTTTAAAGGCCCGATCACTCCAAGAACGATTACTATAAAAAAACAAAAACTATATTACAGTCCACACCAACAGACAATAATGTTCGTGATGCCGTCTTGTCGATTTAAATGCTCACACACTTTAATGTCTGGTTTGGCTGTCAATGTTCTTATTCATCAGCTGGCGAAAAATCGTTCTGAAAGTGACTGCAATAATATACACTCACCTAAAGGATTATTAGGAACACCATACTAATACTGTGTTTGACCCCCTTTCGCCTTCAGAACTGCCTTAATTCTGCATGGCATTGATTCAACAAGGTGCTGAAAGCATTCTTTAGAAATGTTGGCCCATATTGATAGGATAGCATCTTGCAGTTGATGGAGATTTGTGGGATGCATATCCAGGGCACGAAGCTCCCGTTCCACCACATCCCAAAGATGCTCTATTGGGTTGAGATCTGGTGACCATTTTAGTACAGTGAACTCATTGTCATGTTCAAGAAACCAATTTGAAATGATTCGAGCTTTGTGACATGGTGCTTTATCCTGCTGGAAGTAGCCATCAGAGGATGGGTACATGGTGGCCATAAAGGGATGGACATGGTCAGAAACAATGCTCAGGTAGGCCGTGGCATTTAAACGATGCCCAAGTGGCACTAAGGGGCCTAAAGTGTGCCAAGAAAACATCCCCCACACCATTACACCACCACCACCAGCCTGCACAGTGGTAACAAGGCATGATGGATCCATGTTCTCATTCTGTTTACATCAAATTCTGACTCTACCATCTGAATGTCTCAACAGAAATCGAGACTCCTCAGACCAGGCGACATTTTTCCAGTCTTCAACTGTCCAATTTTGGTGAGCTCTTGCAAATTGTAGCCTCTTTTTCCTATTTGTAGTGGAGATAAGTGGTACCCGGTGGGGTCTTCTGCTGTTGTAGCCCATCCGCCTCAAGGTTGTGCGTGTTGTGGCTTCACAAATGGTTTGCTTCATTCCTCGGTTGTAACAAGTGGTTATTTCAGTCAAAGTTGCTCTTCTAGCACTGAAATAAAACAAAATTCTGTATCAAAATTTATAGGCAAGAAAAGTAGTTTGTTTAGGCTGGGTTGTATGAATTACAAACCTGCGCACATATTTTAAAAGCACATAACTATAGAATCAATTCTGAATGAGCATGTGAACGCCGTCAGCGTTAATCACAGGTTCGCGTTTAAAGTCTGATCATTTCAATGGAGGTGAATCAATCAAAGTAAACTTTAGCTGGAAGTAACATTATTCAAGAACCGCTATAACGCCAAAACAATCTGTTACCTTAAATTATATGTTTATCTCTGTAAAGCTGCTTTGAAACAATCCATTGTTAAAAGCGCTATATAAATGAAGATGACTTGACTTCTATCAGCTTGAATCAGTCGGTCCGTTCTCCTCTGACCTCTAGTATAAACAAGGCATTTTCGCCCACAGGACTGCCGCATACTGGATGTTTTTCCCTTTTCACACCATTCTTTGTAAACCCTAGAAATGGTTGTTTGTGGAAAATCCCAGTAACTAAGCAGATTGGGAAATACTCAGACCGGCCCGTCTGGCACCAACAACCATGCCACGCTCAAAATTGCTTAAATCCCCTTTCTTTCCCATTCTGACATTCAGTTTGGAGTTCAGGAGATTGTCTTGACCAGGACCACACCCCTAAATGCATTGAAGCAACTGCCATGTGATTGGTTGATTAGATAATTGCATTAATGAGAAATTGAACAGGTGTTCCTAATAATCCTTTAGGTGAGTGAAGTTCCTCTGTGTTATCGCTATAGCTGTGGTGTGGTTTTGTGAGAAAACCCAAAGTTTATTGGCAGAATGCATATTTATACAATTGTTCCTAGAAATATAATATACCATCACAGAAAACACACTTAATATCCCACTTTTATAGAGTATATTTGTACAAAAGTGTCTTGTAAATAAATGCTGCTTTTCATATTCAAATTCTCTCAATCTTTGAGGCTTGAGCATTAAAACACAATCCATAATTAAATCTTTAGATCAGGCACATATGTGATGTCCACAAGGGTCAGGCATCACAAGGCTCTTTTACAGCAAGTAAATGGCCTCAAAACAGGAAGAGTCACTTTTGTGTGTAAAAACAACCATGGCAAACAGTTATTGGTGAAGACATTGGCGGTTAAATGGTCCACTTCTAGATTTCCCCCAACAGCTGTGGATCAGAACACCACCACCTTGTCTTTTTTGGGTTGTGCTTTCTTCACAGGCACATGTACGTCCTCGTGGTCAGCGCTGATTCTATTGGACAGCCGGCCAAGAGTGATAGAATTAGCTGCAAAAAAAGAAGTTTGAGCTTAATGTATCGGGTTTCAGTTGGACTTGAACAACACAAATATTCCAGTGGACGTGGTCACACTGAGACTCACTTGAGCTCTGGTGTTCAGGACAATCTTTCTGAAAGTGTTCCACTGAGCCACAAACCCGACAGCAACCGCCTACAGGAACAAAACACCACATATGTTTAAAGATGATTCAGAGATGATATTACATTCATAAATATTTAATGCTTAACCCAGTAAGTCCTGACATATGAAATAAGTCAGAAATAAAATCTAATCTAATGAAATGGAACAGTTTATTGAAGCTTTAGTCATAATATTAAAAGTTTGTATGTGTTTTTTTTTTGTGTTTCAAATTTGATACATCAGAATTTATGGATCATATATGATATAGGAGGATATGCAGCTCAAACTCGAGGAAATAAACACCTCAGTTTTATTCCAAGGCCCAAACTGAGCAAAGATACGCAATTTGGTGCAGATGTTGTTATTTTTATGGCCAAAAAGTAAGATGCTTGTAATGTTAATCAATGAGAGTTTTATAGCAGGATAAATACTTGCATAAAATGCATATAAATCAGTTGTCACTCTATATCTCCCTATAATATGTCTTAGTAAGATTATATTTAAATGCTTTGTTTTATTATCAAAGCTCTGTAGTTTTATTGTGGGGGAAAACATACAATGCAATGCAATGATGATTGACAGATGAACAAATAAATGTTTATCAAAAGCCTGACCTTTTAAACTCACATTTGAACATGATATTTTAAAACTAATAATAATAATAAAGTAAACCTACGTTGCTACAGCCCAGTAAGTGTTCATCTTGAAATTTTACTAAAGTATACAAGTTATTCTTAAATTTTTATTTACAAATCAGTAAAAAAAAAAAAAAAAAAATTTTTTACAATAATTATTAACCAAAAATTTAAGTATAAACCATCAATCAGAAGACAAGATTGTGTACAACAGTTTCAGTAAACTTCTAAATATGATACATTAGGCTTTATAGGGTTAAACGGGTAATCACTGACCTGCAGCATACAGTCCTTTTGGGTTGTCAGGACAGGCTTTGGACAGATGACCAGTCTGACCACAGATAAAACATTTGGCGTACGGGTAATTACCTAGAAAACAGCAACATTCATATGATAAATCATAGCAGGTTTGATATTTCATACATTTTAAGTGCATTACATCTCATTCAACTCGTACCCATGGCAGGATCCACTTTAGCGCGACATCTCTGGATCTCATGTTCAGTGGAACCACAGCGATAACAAATACCACGGCCCATCTCTTCATCGTTATCTGCTTCTGGGCAGTCGGCGAGCCCGTGACCAGGCTTCCTGCAGTTAAAGCAAATCTACAACCAAAATGTGAGAGTATATGTATGCAAGTTTGTTTCTACCACAGAATAAAAAGGTATTTACAACATTTTATCTCGCAACTCTGCCTTTTTTTCCTCAGAATTCAGAGTTTACAACTTTTTAATCACAATTTTGAAGAAAAAAAAAGTCTGAATTGTGAAATATAAACTCAGAATTTGAATGAAAAAATGTCTGATTTGTGTGATGTACTACGGAGCCCCGCAGATGAGAAGCAGGACAAAAAATATCCCCACGACCACGAGTTACTAATTCGTCAGCACGTTCTACCATTTCATTTCCTCGTTTTAAGCAGATTACGACATCATTCATTCCCTTGTTTTACCAAATCGTGGCCACGTAACGTTAGTAATAATAATTCATTCCGACACCATTTTACACTAAAAACATATGCGTTTTGGCCGTTCATTTACACGACAACAGTGTTTTGGGGGTGCATCGTTGTCAAGTAAACATACCCTTAGTTAACCCTTAAATGCCTGAATGTTTTGCCAAACATTATTACATATCCAGGTATTTAGTGACCCGGATCTATATCTAACATGGATTGATCTCTACCTGTCGCGGTGATATAACGCTCTCCTGTTATTGGAGTAACAATTACAGAAGAATAAAATAACGCATACTTTGTTACCTTCTGGTGCTTGGAAGGGTTCAATTTGAGCAGATGTTTTATACCATCATCACGGTCCTCCTCAGAGCTCATTTCCCAGTGCTCAACATACCCTCAAAACTCATTTTTAACATCTTCAAACTCAATATTTTGATCGCTGACAGCTTCTTCACCAGATCCACCATCAGTGACAGTGACACTATTATTTGATGGCGTTTAGTACTTGCTCTGCAGTAAATTGCTGAGCCGTTTCAAGTTTTGCTGATGATACTTCCTACTCTTTGTTTTCTACCTGCAGGAATTATGAGAGAAATGTCACTTCATCATTGTGTATCATTGGCACCTTGCCGAATAAAGGTGAATTTCACTTATTCACTCATAAAAGATTAAATTATTGTTGTGCAGAAAAAAATATACTAACAGTGTTACACACTCTGGTCATTAGCGACCCTATACATTTTTTATTATTATAAAAAATTAATGGTAAAACATGCATCATTTTATTTATTCTCTTGTTATATTGTTTATAATGAATTGATTTATGAATACTAAGAAGGATGTCTAACTAATTAATGAGGAGAAGGGTAGACGTCCCGGGTCACAAAAGAGCAGAGGTAAGCGTTTAAGGGTTAAATCAAAAAGTGGGAATGAATTAGTAAAACGTGGACAGGATTTACTAAAACAAAGCAAATTCTTAATTCGTGGCCATGATATATATATATATATAGCCTATGTCATGTGCAGGGCTTCATGTCCGAAGCTTTCATACATATATGTAATAATCACATATCTACAGTCATGTTACATGCATTTAAATCCTCACCATATTATTCTTTTTAACGTTTTGCCTCTTTATCCGTCTGTGCTCTCGTCGTCCGTCTTTCTTCAGCGCAGTTGCCACGTCTTCTCTCAGGTCCCGGTCTGCCGGAGTCTTTTTCTGTAGCTCCTGACCGGTCTGCTTTAAATACTCCATAAACCCATTCACGTCATCAATGTCATGCTCTACGTTCTTCCTTTTCGGGTTGGATTTCGTGCCACCTGCTCCTCGCTGGATGTGTCGACCACCGCCGCTTGTTCCTGATTCTCCAGCATTCCTATTCGCTTTCAGCTGCTTCCATGGTGTGGCATCGGCTGCTTTGTTTTTATGGACATTGTTTGCTCGAGCCCACCTCGTCATTTTGAGTTCTGTTAGAATGAGAGAATATGTTCATTATCAGACACTAAAACGTACAGATTTTGCTTACACAGGGTACAACAACTTCCCAAAGAATTTGACAGGTTATCGCCAAATTAAATAATTCATAATTTACTCACCCTCAAGTTGTTCCAAACCTGCATTGACTTTAATAGTAGGAAAAAGAAAATACTATGGAAGTCAATGGGTGCCGTCAACTGTCTGGTTACCAACATTCTTCAAAATATCTTCTTTTGAGTTTAGCAAAAGAAAGAAATTCATACAGGTTTGGAACAACTTAAGGGTGAGTCATTTTTTAGGTGAACTATCCCTTAATAAACTTGAATTAACTTTTTCACTCAAAAACTTAAGTTGCATAAGCTCAGACCAATGAGGCCCATGTCAATCAATTCCAAAAAGAAATACAAAATAAAAACCTGTGCAAATGAAAAGAAAACAAGTTGGCAAAACCAGACAGGATATCATATAATATATGGTAAATTGGCAGAAACTATGGTTATATTAATTTATACTTAAGTACCACAGTCACTTCACTAACAAAAAAATTCAAAACGCACCCTGGCGACTATAGAAATGCCATGGCAATATCCTTTTGTAAGTTTTGTTTACCAGTAAAGTGCTTTGAAATTTCATTGTGGAAAATGTAAATATTCAGTACGATGGTAACGTTATACAACAAAGTCCCAGTCATAATATAATTATAACACAACGACAATTAGGCTACATCTTAAAACAGAAACTAATCTATTATGATTTAGACTAGAGTAACAATAACGACAATTAAAATGGTACTTTGTCAGAAACTATTGTCACCATGGTAACATTTTACATGTCGAATTATAAGGGATATTATAGATGCCATACAAGTAGAGTGAATATCATGAATAGTCACAAGCAAGGAACTTAAATAACCCTGTTGTTTCACAATAGTAGAACATATTCCGGCAGCTAACGCATTATAAAACATTCATGCTTGGCCTAAATATATCTCTTGTAACAAATTAAAATCAAATTAATAACTTAATTGTACACGCTCACCGCACAAAAAGATTTTCAGATATCAGCTGTCAGCAACAAAACACCGCTCACGTGTTTATCATTACCGCGTCCCACCAATAAAAGTATCCGGAATGAAACTACAACTGGAGCGTTATTGGTTCCACCAGTCATTGTGAACGGCGCCAGTGAGGTTCATTGAATTAATTGTCAATCATGAGCCTCAGGTGGCTGAATACTTTGCAAATCCAGCATGTGTTTGAAAGGACACGTTTGTCTAATCGTTTCATACTACATTTCCCCCTATCCAAAAGTTAGTAGCTGTTAGAAATGCTGTGGTCCCTTTTACTGGTGGCATGGTTTTGTGAAGGTACGTGATTTTTCCATTAATCCCACAAATCTTTCACGAGTTCTTAAATAATTCATTATATATCTAGTTTACTTTCATGGTTATAGCATGTAGGTTGATATAAAGCTGTTTTTGTGTTTATAAGTGCATGGATTTCCTGTGAATACACCGAAGGGTCGCGTTGATTTGCAGTTTGATGATGGTAAAACTATATATGTTGTTTTTTTTAAATAAATAAATATATTTAAAAAATGTAGCAAGTTTATATGACACACTATATTTTATCTACAGGTAATATTAACTCGTTGAAGAGTGGACCGCCTCCTCTGAAAAGACCAAGTGAAACAGTGCTGGGTAAGACAACAGAATGACCCATAAGAAGCTTTAGTCCTGACATGACCTGTCAATGTCTTTAACAGATTTTGAGGGAGACTATGCTGTACAGGAGGGGGATGTCATACTACCTGTAAGCCCAAACTATACTTTTATATTCATTGTTGTTCTCTATATAGCCTACAGGAGAGTAGTAGGACTAGTATTAATTTGAGGCAAGACACTACAAATTAAACTTCTTTTTTGCATGCATTAGTAAATTGAGATTCTGGGCTATTTTGCCTCTAACTTACCATCTTAC
This sequence comes from Tiaroga cobitis, assembly GCA_030578255.1. Classification (NCBI taxonomy): domain Eukaryota; kingdom Metazoa; phylum Chordata; class Actinopteri; order Cypriniformes; family Leuciscidae; genus Tiaroga; species Tiaroga cobitis. The sequence goes on along the minus strand of CM060600.1, from coordinate 33,702,829 downwards.
AAGCTAGTGGAAAGAAAACATCCATAATACACATTTAAAGGGATAGCTCACCCAAAAATTTAAATTGTATCATTAATTATTCTCTCATGTTGTTCGAAACCCGCAAGAGTGTTGTTCATCTTTGGGAACACAAATGAGACTTAATCACTTTATATGATAAACAGATTGAATCCTGTTCTGAAAATGCATGCAAGTTAAGTGCTTTGTGCTTCTTTAACATTTCAGAGAACTTGCAAATGCAAAAACAATTGTCTTAATGTACTGTGATTAATCAACAGGGGAAGTTTGGTGCTATCTATTAGTCATCTGTTGTGTCTTGACTTCAACACGTGACAAGCCCTGACCTGATGTTTATGTAAAACAGCCCTGTCCTGAGAACACAGTTCAGACTCTCTTTTCTTTAGAGTGACAGGAACGCAGTGAAGCAACTGTGGGAGGAGGTGGATGGATTTATGTCAGTGCCTTATGAAATTGATTCAGTTCTTGGTGAGTTTTCTTGACTAGAGATTTTGATATTGCTTGATGCTGTAAAAGCCTTTGACCGGGTGGAGTGGGACTACTGTACGTCTTCTGCACTCTAGGAAGATTTGGATTTGGCCCTAATTTTATATCGTGGGTTAAACCTGTCTATTGAATCTTTTAATGGTATTATAAAAATGTACATGTTAGGAAACTTGCTAGAAAAAAAAGCTTATGTTTGGTAATATTCCTCTGAATATTTCTACAGCATCTGATGTTTATTTTCTGTACATGTTTGTGGTCTTCAGAGCCCAGGACTGAAAATATTCTTAAAGCCTTAAATATGATCTCTGAGAAAACCTGCATCGGGTTCCATCCACATACTAATGAAACTGACTACTTGCACTTTGAGTACAGCAATGGGTGAGCCACAGATTTTAGTAAAAAAAAAACATATTTATATGGACTTTTACTCATTGTAAAACGATCTTTTACTCATTTACCAGGACACTTTCCTGTATATTTAATTCTGGTATAAAACTTTTTTTTTCTTCCCAATCTAGTGCCGACACTGTACATTTAATCTTGTGCAAATAAAGCGTTATTTGCCGTTTCCTGAAGGTGTGCATCTTACGTCGGCTGTGTGGGGGGTGAGCAGCCTATCCTGGTTGGCCCGCTCTGTACGGTTGGGAACATCTGCCACGAGGTCCTTCATTCACTCGGCTTACACCACGAGCATTCCCGTCGAGACCGTGATGATTATATCACTATAGTTTATGAGAACATTGCCTCTGGTATGCATACTATTACAATCCTGAAGGATTGCTGATGGAATTTCTTTCAGAATTTGGAATCCTAAAGGGCTCAAGTACCAAGTAGAATCCTCTAAAATAATGTTCTACTAGATAAACTGAAATTCAAATGGGGAATTTCAGGTTACCAGTAGCCTTTTATTTGACTCTATGATTGTTCCTTTTTTATCCCATTTGGATTGGTTCTAAATTGGACTAATTCCATCAGCAATAATTTGTGTCTACCCTATTTTATTTATTATACAATCATTTAATAACTGATTTTAGTTCGTATTCATGAATATTTATATTTTATAGTTCTGTAATATTTAGTTATACATCACTTAGTATTCATAAATATTAATTTATGCTAAAACAAATAAATGTGTGTGTGTGTATATATATATATATATATATATATATAATATGTGAGCACACAGTAAAGGTGGCAATTAATGCATCAGTTATTGGTTGTACTCAATGCTTTGTATTTTAAAGGGAAAGAGGACAATTTTATGGAGAAGGCAGGGAATACCCTCGGTCTGGACTATGACCTGGAATCAATTTTGCATTATGGAGCGTAGGTGTTCGTCATAACGTAACCCTGAAATAGTCTGAATGGATATTTGGGTGTGTAACGTCATGTGTGTTTGGCTGGCCAAACATTTCATTAGTATTCTGTTTTGCAGGAATTATTTCTCTCGCAATGGAAAACCTACGATTCTGCCCAAAGAGAGCGGGGTAAAGATCGGCCAGAGGACTCACTTGAGTGTTCTGGATGTGCAAAGGCTCCGGAAGCTGTACCATTGTGGTACGTCTTAGTATGTGCTTTTACCATAGACTGAGAAATGTACAGTATGGATAATAATGCAGGATATGCATAATGGATGAAGAAACACGCATGCAGACCTAAAAATGATGTGATGTTATTGACTTGTCTTGAATGAATTGTCTTTCTCCATTTCAGGCAAGAGACAAAAGTACCAAGCGACACTATGATGCATCCAACTGCTCTGTTTGACTGTTGAATGGTCATTTGTTGATCAGAGGAATTCTGAATCTAAGAGGACAAATAAAGGTTTGAAATCTAAATATGGCTTATTGTGAATTTGTCAGTTATATTGCCATCTGTTTTAAAATAAATTAATTGACCAGTCCTCCAGGTCGCAATTCTTGATCTTAAAGCGTTAGTTCCCCCCAAAATGAAAATTGTCATCAAGTGTTGTCACTTTGTTTCTTCTGTTGAACACAAAAGAAGATATTTTAAAGAATGTTGGTAATTAAATTGTTGACGGTAGCCATTGACTTCCAAGAAAAAAATACATTGGAAGTCAATGGCTATCGTCAACTGTTTGGTTGCCAACATTTTTTTAAATATCATCTTTTGTGTTCAACAGAAGAAAGAAACTCAAACAGGTTTGAAACAACTTGAGGGTGAGTAAATGACAGAAATGTTAGTTCACCCAAAAAAACAAAATTCTAAGTTTTGTCCAGTAGGTGGCAGTCCTGTTCACTTTTTTGCTTTTTTTTTTTTTTTTTTTTTTTTAGTAGGAGAATTGTGAATGTTGCAAAAAAAGTGTAGCCTACTCCTACTTTTTGGCAACATTACAGACCATGTCATTAACTCAAATTCACGTCACAACAAACATTACACATAAAATTATTTACTTTCACCAGCATATTAATCACAATCCCATTTCATTGCTGGAGAGATGAATGTTGCAGTCTGACATCGTCGTCTTTGTTTTGTTTTTTTGTACAATCACCTGTAGTTATTCTAGTATATTTTATTCTTTCTACCTTTTAATTTGGGCCTTGCAAATACCTGAAAGGTAGCAAGTTTTCATTCATGTTCCAGAGTGAATTGATACTCCATTATGGTGACATTATATTTATGCAAATGAAATAAACAAGATTTGGATTAAAGCAAACTAAGCAAGAGCAGGGGGAATAAAGTTGCAGAAATGCCTGGCACAATCCGCAAATTACTCTTTAGTTCATACAGAGCGCCTAAACCCTGCCTCGCGTTTCAATTTAGATTTTTTTTTTTTCTCCTTTGAGACACTTACATGTATCAATGTGAAAAATGATAGAAGTATCATAATAGGATGGGAGTGTAAGGCTGTACCTTAGTTCTGGTTCTAACGAGGAGTAATTCTCTGACGTGATGTCACGACGAGGTTATCTTCCTGACGTCATGGCGGGGGACACAGAGAGGCGCGCGCTCAGTTACAAGTCAGTTCATTCCAGTGACCGATGCGCAAAGTTCTATGAACCTTCAAGGAAACTACATTGATAAATGAATGGAATGGCTTTCTTTTTATTTCGTTGACAATGAGTCTATTTTAAAATATTAAACAATTTTAAAGTCTTAAAGACAGGAGCTTTCCTTCGTGGATTTTTTCCCCCCCTCTGACATGGAAATGTTTATGCTTACATCGTTTGTCTTTATGTTTGGTAATTGAAGAACTAGTTTTGGCTTGGCTGGTGCGCGTGTTTGGAGATGGTGAGCCTTTTCACGCATCGCGAGTCTTTCAGAGCTTTTCGAACAAACATAATCCCACGGAACTACCATGTTTGAATCCGTTTTACATTTCTATATTTTGCAAATTCAGTTCCTTAGCTTTTACTGCCTGAAAAATGTGTGTTGTGTTGACGTGCTAGTGTCCGCGCGCATCCCCAAGCTGGAATGAGATCGGCACACGAGACTGTGGTGTAGTTTGGGTGACTTGCCGTTTCTAAAAGCTGTTTGGGTTATGCTGTGGTAAGTTCTGCTATGTGTTTATTTATTTATTTATTTATTATTATTAATAATGACATGTTTTTGTATTGTTGCTGTATTTTAATAATTTTTGCCTCTGTGAAGAGTAATTTTGCAGATGTTTGACTGCACGACCCCCTTTTAGTGTAAATGCAGTTTTTTTATTAAAGTTTTTCTTTTCTCTTGAGATCTGCCAAAGGAAGTACCTGGAGGATGTCATACTCTGCTATAAAGACACATTTCACTTTCAAAAGTTTTCTAAAAGAAAGTTAGTTCTTGGAAGGGTTACGCTAGGATACGTCAAAGACTGCTTTTTACTTCTCTGTCTAGCCTGGAACTTCAATATGACATCTCCGAATTTTGTAGTTCAAAGGACCAGTAGCTCATCAACTACTTTGGGAGTAGGAGAGAATAGCAGTTCATGCAATCCCAGTTCTTGTTATTCTCCTGAAGCCACAGCTGCATTTGCCACCGCAATGACGCTCATCATGCTCTTCACCATTTTTGGGAACATCCTAGTGATCATCGCTGTCCTGACGTGCCGCTCTTTGCGAGGACCTCAGAACCTTTTCCTGGTGTCCCTGGCCGCGGCAGACATCCTGGTGGCCACCTTGATCATCCCGTTCTCCCTGGCCAATGAGCTAATGGGCTTCTGGTACTTCGAATCGTTTTGGTGCGAGATCATCTTGGCGCTGGATGTGCTCTTCTGCACGTCTTCCATCATGCACCTGTGCGCCATCAGCCTGGACCGCTACCTGTCCATCTCCAGGCCGGTGCAGTACGCCAGCCAGCGCACCCCTCGCAAGATCAAGGGCGCCATCGTGGTGGTGTGGCTTATTTCCGCTGTCATCTCTTTCCCCCCACTAGTCTCCATGAATAAGACCGATGGGGGCGGCCCACAGTGCAAACTCAATGATGATTTATGGTACATCCTGTACTCCTCCATCGGGTCATTCTTTGCCCCGTGCCTCATTATGATCCTGGTGTACATTCGCATCTATCAGATTGCCAAGAAGCACACTCGATGTCCTCCAGGAGAGCCAAGAAAAGACGTCCCGCCGGGAGTGGTGGTGCAGAGCACCAAAGACCAGCGAGGTGTTGACCCTGTGACTGTTCCCAATCTGGATGCTTCCAGACCTGAAGCTGTAAACCAACCTCAGCCTCCAGTAGAAATTCGAAAGCAGATGAAACGCTCAAGGAGGTGCAAGGACAACGAGGACAGCTCAAGCTCTGGCTCGGACGTTGAGGTAGTAAGGGGACATAATACCAACGGGACGACCTCTAATGTGGGGGCACTGGAGCCCGGCCACCAGACTACCTCACCAACCCTAACTTACCAGAACGTCATCGCTACGTCTAAGGGCAGCCAGCTGGCCTCTTCCAACGTGAAGCCAGCGGGAACTCCGAACACCAAGAGGAAAGCCATGATCGTCCGCGAGAAGCGTTTCACCTTCGTCCTTGCAGTCGTCATTGGGGTTTTTGTCTTCTGCTGGTTCCCCTTCTTCTTCACCTACATCTTGCAGGCCATTTGTCAGGCTTGTAAACTGCCGGACGCACTTTTTAAGTTCTTTTTCTGGATGGGCTACTGCAACAGTGCCCTGAACCCGCTCATCTACACCATCTTTAACAGGGACTTCCGTAAAGCCTTCAAAAAGATTCTGTTTAAAAAGTGTAAGGGCTGTTGTTTCTGAAAGCGAACACCCCTGAAAGGCAGTAAAGTGGTGAAAAGACCAACTGTTCGGGTCATATTTCACCCCCAACGGTTTCTAGCAATGTGACGACAATAATGGAAATTTAAAGGTGTTTCCGGCCTAATTCTGTTCTCTGAAAGTTTTCCTTTGAGTTAATATAGTAATTAAATAAATATCTTTTTTCTTTCAACAAATAAACTTGCTGTCTATTTTAACAATTAATGAAATAAGTTATTTTATTTCTTGTGCAATTTCTTTTTTATTATACAAAAGTTTGTATTTTTCTATTTAAATATAAGAAGCTGTTCGAATGAAATTGTGCCTGACATGTTACAGAATTACCACAGATCTAGTTTCTGCAAAGATAGTTTGACGACTTTTTTTTTCTCTTGTTTTCTTGTCAAAAAAAAACTAGCCAATCATAAATCCTTTTTTTTTGTGTAAATTAATTTGCATTTTCATGATTACCTTGAGTCTTTATAAATATCTTTTGAAAGTGAGCATATGAAATGTTAATTATTTAAGTCCTTTAGTTGTCAATGTCATAAAGCAAAAATGCAGGACTGTTAAGAATTATTTGAGAATATTTAAGAAAACTAGAACTCTTTGTTTCTCTTGATTTTGGGGTGAAATATGACATGTATATCCGCATCGACACGCATTCCATTCGTTTTTGCATTTTATCAGCTGAGGTGTCACATCAAACATGAGGAACTCACGCGATTGTGACGTGTCTCTTTCTGGAAACTCGCTGGCCTCCAGGCTGTTGGTTGTGACCTTTCCAGTGTACGTTCAAAGACAATGTGGCTCTTTCTTGGAGACACCTCTGGCTCCGCTGCATTTCAGAGAGCTTCACCTCTCTGGTGTAAAAAAAAAAGCTCTTAAAACCCAAGAGAGGCTTCATTCTCTGGGGTGAGAGGAAAATAAAGCAAATGCAGAGCAAGATGTATGGCTTTATCTAGCTAGAACATCTGTAACAATCTGAACATCCGCTGTTTTCATTAAAAGCATGGTCTTGACTTGTATGTTTTTGGATTTCCTGGATAAGAGTCTTCTTGGTCTCTATCATTGCTTAATTTGATGGATTCTGATTGAAAGTAATGGACGTTGTGTCTGCTGTCTGATGCTCTGGGCTATCAGAACCTCTCACAGTGTTTTTTGTGTGTAAAGAAGACATGGACAATTATGTAAATGATCTGTGCACTGGTTAATGCCTCCTGATAAGACTTTTATTATTTTTGTGCTGTGATTAGAAGGCTTTTGCGTTTTCATTTAGCTTCTAAATGATATCAGTGAGTGCAGAGAAGCAGAGCTTGGCATGTACCAGCATTTCTTTGACAATAAAACTGCTTCTCCAAATTTGGTTTTATTAAACGTCCTGCTGAAATTAGCTGTTCTTGTAGGTATATGTATTTGTGAAAATAAATGTACATTTGAGTCGTCTACATATTTTATGGAGTAAATTTCGGCGACATGGTGTGCAAGTTGCTAATCTTTGCAGATTGTTTTCAAAAATTCACGACAGCTGTGTGGGAAGTTTTGCTAGCGGTCTATTGTGTGGCTGGATTTGACTATGACAGCCAGTGATGTAAGGCAGTGAATCTGAGTTTTGTCTTTGATTTACATTATTGTTGTCTATTCGATTTCTTGGAACCAGCATATGTCATAATCCAGAGAGCCTCTATCACACATACAGTTTATATTTGTTTGTGATATAATATTGCTCATAAACTGAGTGAATTATTATTTTATTTTTTACTCGTTGATAGACATGGGACTATTAATTTTAACAGTTTTTTCAGTTTAATTTATACAGTTAAATTAATACATTTAATATATAATTACATTTTAATATACATCATTTTACGAATTATAAATTTAACTATACGTTTATAAATATATGTATATATAGGCTATGTATTATTTATATATATACACATACATTTGTGTGTGTAATATATATAATATCGCATGCCGTTCAGGAAATTATTCTATTTAGAATATGAAGTTTGAGTATATGGAATAAGTGTGAATATGGAATGGAACTTGAAGATATATGAGAGTGTGAATATATGGAATGAAACTCTAAATATATGTATTGAAAAACTGAATAAATGTGATAATACTCTGAATAAATGGAATGATACTTGAATATATGGAATGAACCAGATATATGGCATGAAACTGAATATATGGAATTATATTTGAATATGTGGAATGAGAGTGTGAATATATGGAATGGAATTCTGAATATATGGAATGAAACTGAATATATTTAATGAAACTTGAATACATAGAAGGGGTATTCAATTAAAGTTCCAAGAGGTCCTGTCTCTATATTACCTTCCCAGCAGAGGCAGATGTAGTAGGCCTACATTGTAAAAGAAAAAAACTTAAACACACAAAATATTCATCAAAGATGGGAATCTTGGGCCCGAGAGCCAAAGTAGTGATGTCTAAGAATTGTTACCAATATATAATATTGTATATAATATATATTGTTACAAATATAAATTTCTCCCAACTAGGTATGAATATAAAAAGGATAGATCATATGTTTTATCTGGCAATTTTTTATTTTATTTAATGTTTTTTACATTTAAACATGGCACATAGAAGGCATTGGGACTGAGAAAACAAACATACTGGGCCTCATTTATCACCAATCCCATCGTACGAATGATTGTACGTTGATAAATGTGGCGGCTCAAAAGAATCATCATTTGAATATCACGCCCCTAAAAATTCATGGTTATGAAGCCTCACCCCTAAAGTTTACGACATGGAGAAACGTAATCCGGCCAAGAAGAGGAAGTAAATCTCATGAAAGAGAAATTGATCTTGCCCCAAAAACACCCGTTAACCTCGTAGTTTCAAACAATTACATTCATTCATATGTATATTAAATTTATGTATATTAAAAACAGTAGTTTGCAGTATAAAACGGAACATTTCTAAACATTATACTATAAACTAGGCTATTTTTCCCTCACTCCACAACAAATCCTTTAAATTTAACGGTATTCAGAACAAGAATGAAAAATAAGCAGCTATAAATTATAAAATAAAACACAAATTAGATTATAGTGGAATTTATTATAAACAACATACAAACATCAAGGCAAAATTAATATATTTAAAGCTAAACAAACAGCATTGGGCTCTCATCCAAATACAGATATTTAACTATCAAGGTTATTTTCGTAAACGAAAACTGAAACTAAGACTAAAACTATTGGACTATTAAGTAAAATTATTTTCATTAAAAAACATTTTCGTTAACTAAGAAATTTCAACATAAATGAAAAACTAAACTAACAACAGTTACTGAAATAAAATAATAATTAGCAAAAATAAATTATCATCTTCATAATTAATAAGCTCTCATACTGTACCTTTTTTACAGTCTATGTACTGTACCGGAAAATCACGTTTTTCCATTCCACCGCGCTACTTTATTTTTCAATCTAAACACGCACTAGACGGAAATGTATGACTGCTGCGTTTGCGTTTTTTTTGCAGAGTCTCGCGCATGACACAAAGTTCTAAAAACTCAAGTTAAAATAAGTTCAACTTTTAATAGACACGTCTCGAGATCTTGCGCCTTTTCCCCAATTCGACTGCCCACGCCTCGCAGTTTTCAAGCAAAAATCCTTTCTGTGTGAACCATCTCATCCATGTCTTCATCGACCTTGCGTTGTGCACTGGTGCGTAGTCATGTTGGAACAGGAAGGGGCCATCCCCAAACTGTTCCCACAAAGTTGGGAGCATGAAATTGTCCAAAATGTCTTGGTATGCTGAAGGATTAAGAGTTCATTTCACTGGAACTGAGGGGCCAAGCCCAACCACTGAAAAACAACCCCACACCATAATCCCCGCTTCACCTAACTTTACACTTGGCACAATGCAGTCAGGCAAGTACCGTTCTCCTGACAACCGCCAAACCCAGACTCGTCCATCAGATTGCCAGACATAGAAGCGTGATTCGTCACTCCAGAGAACACATCTCCACTGCTCTAGAGTCCAGTGGTAGCGTGCTTTACACCACAGCATCCCACGCTTTGCATTGCACTTGGTGATGTAAGGCTAGGATGCAGATGCTCGAGCCATGGAAACCCATTCCATGAAGCTCTCTATGCACTGTTCTTGAGCTAATCTAAAGGCCACATGAAGTTTAGAGGTCTGACTCTGCAGAAAGTTGGTGACTCCTGCGCCCTTTGCGCCTCAGCATGCGCTGACCCCGCTCTGTGATTTTACATGACCTACCACTTTGTGGCTGAGTTGCTGTTGTTCCCAATTGCTTCCACTTCGTTATAATACCACTAACAGTTGACCGTGGAATATTTAGTAGTGAGGAAATTTTACGAACGGACTTGCACAGGTGGCAACTTATCACGGTACCAGGCTTGAATTCACTGAGCTCCTGAGAGCGACCCATTCTTTCACAAATGTTTGTAGAAGCAGTCTGCATGGTGCTTGATTTGATACATCTGTGGCCATGGAAGTGATTGGAACACCTGAATTTAGTGATTTGGAGGGGTGTCCCAATACTTTAGGCAATATACACTCACCTAAAGGATTATTAGGAACACATGTTCAATTTCTAATTAATGCAATTATCTAATCAACAAATCACATGGCAGTTGCTTCAATGCATTTAGGGGTGTGGTCCTGGTCAAGACAATCCCCTGAACTCCAAACTGAATGTCAGAATGGGAAAGAAAGGTGATTTAAGCAATTTTGAGCGTGGCGTGGTTGTTGGTGCCAGACGGGCCGGTCTGAGTATTTCACAATCTGCTCAGTTACTGGGATTTTCACACACAACCATTTCTAGGGTTTACAAAGAATGGTGTGAAAAGGGAAAAACATCCAGTATGCGACAGTCCTGTGGGCGAAAATGCCTTGTTGATGCTAGAGGTCAGAGGAGAATGGGCCGACTGATTCAAGCTGATAGAAGAGCAACTTTGACTGAAATAACCACTCGTTACAACCGAGGTATGCAGCAAAGCATTTGTGAAGCCACAACACGCACAACCTTGAGGCGGATGGGCTACAACAGCAGAAGACCCCACCGGGTACCACTCATCTCCACTAAAAATAGGAAAAAGAGGCTACAATTTGCAAGAGCTCACCAAAATTGGACAGTTGAAGACTGGAAAAATGTCGCCTGGTCTGATGAGTCTCGATTTCTGTTGAGACATTCAGATGGTAGAGTCAGAATTTGGCGTAAACAGAATGAGAACATGGATCCATCATGCCTTGTTACCACTGTGCAGGCTGGTGGTGGTGGTGTAATGGTGTGGGGGATGTTTTCTTGGCACACTTTAGGCCCCTTAGTGCCACTTGGGCATCGTTTAAATGCCACGGCCTACCTGAGCATTGTTTCTGACCATGTCCATCCCTTTATGGCCACCATGTACCCATCCTCTGATGGCTACTTCCAGCAGGATAATGCACCATGTCACAAAGCTCGAATCATTTCAAATTGGTTTCTTGAACATGACAATGAGTTCACTGTACTAAAATGGCCCCCACAGTCACCAGATCTCAACCCAATAGAGCATCTTTGGGATGTGGTGGAACATGAGCTTCGTGCCCTGGATGTGCATCCCACAAATCTCCATCAACTGCAAGATGCTATCCTATCAATATGGGCCAACATTTCTAAAGAATGCTTTCAGCACCTTGTTGAATCAATGCCACGTAGAATTAAGGCAGTACTGAAGGCAAAAGGGGGTCAAACACAGTATTAGTATGGTGTTCCTAATAATCCTTTAGGTGAGTGTAGTGTATAAGTAAAAATATAATATAGTGCACATATTTAGCAAAACACTCCTCTCTATAGCAAATGTTTCTAGTAATGTGCTGTATATGGTCATTAAATGGCTTTGCTGAGGTAAATGTAACTTTATGTGACATTGTTCTCGAGCATTGTTCTCAAGAACCGCTATAAAGCCAAAACAATCTCTGTTACCTTAAATTACATGTTTATCTCTGTAAAGCTGCTTTGGAACAATCCATTGTTAAAAGTGCTATATAAATGAAGATGACTGTGAAAAGGGAGTGTGTGAAAAGTGTCAATAGGCTTTATGCACAGCTTCACTACTTCCTGAACTTCAGCCAGCCCTTTGTTTCCCGTCTGCCATTATTGGACAAACTGATTAATCCAGGTGTGCCTGGCCTCAGTAACAATAATCAGGCACACCTGGATTAATCAGTTTGTCCAATAATGGCAGACGGGAAACAAAGGGCTGGCTGAAGTTCAGGAAGTAGTGAAGCTGTGCATAAAGCCTATTGCAGTTGGCAGCTGTTCCTTACTTCCAGGTAAGATAACCATCTTATGTGAAACTTAATAAACAAGATACCACACTGGGCAGAATAACGGAAAAAGCAAATAGCATGCTAGACCACAAATAGGCGTACTGTCATGAACAGACACACACAGCAGCTTGTTTTAGTTGAGTTGGCTGATAAAGGCTTTCTTTTTTGGCTAGCACTACCACAGAACTTGACTTCAATTCTATCGTTTGCAGGGCTATTTATGAGGCCGTCTCTTTTTCATATTCTACATTTTGCTTCAAGATATGCGAGCTGATGTTCTGTGGTTGTTAGTGCAGTGGGAAAAAATGAAGTTCCTTCATGCAGTTTATTACTGTGCTCACACCTGAGGTCATCTGAGGAAATCACACACAGCCATCTGCATCGCGGTGACTACATCTGTGGCAGAAATCTGCTGTTTGCAGCTGTTCATTTTTTCATCCATCCCGTTGCATGTTCATTTTGTGAAACGCTGCTTTCCTCTGCAATCTCAAGTGTCCCTTCCTCTTTTTGAAGCAGCAGAAACAGATGCTGCACGGGCCAAGGTGGAACATAATTGTACACAGACTTCAAATATGTTGATTATGAGGGCTACTGGGTTCAGTTTTAGAATGACAACAACAAACCTTTATGAACAAGATTAATTATGCCAATTCCTTTGCATGCATATGTCTGACTACTGTTTGCCAATTATAAGAATTAAGGCCCTTTGACACATTTAGCAGATAATGTTGATTAAATCAAATTAGAGCATCAAAAGTGGTTGTTTATAGCTTGAAGTGGCATTTCTAATAGTGTTTGCTTGGGGTATTTCAATTTTCTGCATAACTTATCCTGCACATATCATATGTGAAGCAGAGGTGTGCTATTACTTTTCTAAGTGATCAAACGTAAACTTTTTGCTCGGTGCATGATAAAACATTTATAAATTAACATTTATAAAATGTATTGTCTGTGGCTTCTTTTGAATTGTAAGCCACTCATATGAACCCTTTCATACATGAATTATGATAACCAAAGTTGTTAAGGAAAAACCAAGGATTTTTTTCCCTTTTATTTTTCTTAAAAAACAAGATTTGATCTTTTTTTAAAACATATTTTACAAAGACATTTTCACATGCCCATTTGAGTGGACAGTATGCATTTATGTTTTTAAATGAAGAGATACTGTATTAAACGCACAGTAATGCTGTGTGTATTTAACAAATCAATTAATACAATTATATAAAATCACGTGAAAACTATAAAATATATACAAAAAATACAATACAGCTTCAATTATTGCAAACACAATTGAGTTTGTTCCCATTCGACCAGCAGACAGAGAAGAACATCATACAAGCTTAATGTCACATATTTGATATCAGAACATGAAGACGTTATTCCATCAAAGAGCTCTACAACCAGTGAAGGTACAACTCTGTGGAAACCCAACCCAGACTATGTGTGAAACGCTCACGCTCCCTAGCATGTCGATTTACCCTTATTAACTGATCATTTCTGATTATGATTAAAATGGACAAATTTACCTCTCCTCTCTGAGAAAACCTCAGACTGAAATCTACATTGATTTACTGATGTTTTTAGACTGTGGGAAAAAACGATCAATCAGTTGTTTTCAAATCTCATCTGAAATTAGCATTGGAACGCATTACAAGTAGTACATTACGTGATCATCTTACTTTTTTGATATAACAAGTAAAGTAATAAATTACGTAATCAGATTACTTTTTGGTGTAACGAGTTAAGTAACGCATTACAAGTAACGTGCATTACGTAATCAGATTACTTTTTGATGTAGCAAGTAACGGATTACAAGTAATGTGCATTATGTAATCAGATGACCCTTTTGATGTAACAAGTACAGATTACAAGTAATGTGCATTAAGTAATCAGATTACTTTTTTGATGTAACAAGTAAAGTAACAGATTACAAGTAATGTGCATTAAGTAAACAGATTACTTTTTTGATGTAACAAGTAACGCATTACAAGTAATGTGCATTACGTGATCAGATAACTTTTTGATGTAACTGCAAATGACAATCTAATAACACAAAGAATTACTGCAAATAAATTTGAAAGTATTTTCAAGAACAACAGTCACAGTAAAAGTATGAATTGTAACAGAAATATAGTGATGCCAAATTTAAAGGACAGACGATTAATCACAATTTAGTTTACATTTACATTTAGTAATTTAGCAGACGCTTTTATCCAAAGCGACTTACAATTGAGGACTAAACCAAGCGAGTCATCGTGAAGAGGCAAAAACAACGCAAGAAGTGCTCAAAATACAAAGTTCAGACAGCTCGGAGTAGCATAAGCCAGGCAAGCGAGGATTTAAAGGAAAGGCTGTCAGGGATTCTGCATTCCGGATGACGGTGGGGAGATCATTCCACCAGCATGGAACCGTGAATGAGAATGTCCTGGAGAGTGATTTTGTGCCCCGCTGTGATGGTACCACGAGCCGTCGCTCATTGACCGATCGTAGGCTTCTGGTAGGGATGTACACTTGTAGTAGTGAGTGGAAGTAGGAGGGAGCTGAACCTGTGGTCAATCTGTAAGCAAGCGTCAAAGCATTGAACTTGATGGGAGCAGCGAGTGGTAGCCAGTGCAGAGAGATGAACAGAGGAGTGACGTGGGCCCTTTTGGGCTCTTTGAAGACGAGACGAGCTGCAGCATTCTGGATCATTTGTAGAGGTTTAGTTGCACATGATGGAAGTCCAGCCAGAAGAGCATTGCAGTAATCAAGCCTAGAAATGACCAGGGCCTGGACGAGAAGTTGCGTTGCATGATCAGTTAGGAAAGGCCTGATCTTCCTGATGTTGTGCATAGCAAACCTGCATGATCGAGTTGTCTTTGTAATGTGGTCAGTGAAGGTCAGCTGATCATCAAAGATTACTCCAAGATTTCTGACCGACCTTGATGGGGTGATTGAGGATGAATCTAGCTGGATAGTGAGGTCGTGCTGTAGAGACTGATTGGCAGGGAGGACGAGAAGCTCAGTCTTTGCCAGGTTGAGCTGCAGGTGATGTTCCTTCCTCCATGCCGAGATGTCCGCCAGACAGCTTGAGATCCGTACAGTACTTGAGAAACCATGTGCCTGTATGATGGGTCCCAGTGATGTGGTGTAAATGGAGAAGAGGAGCGGTCCGAGAACTGAACCCTGAGGAACCCCTGTGGTCAGTTGATGTGCTTTGGATACCTCACCTCTCCATGCGACCTTGAAGGACCTACCTGTGAGATAGGACTCAAACCAGTTGAGGGAGGTTCCAGTGATGCCCAGTGATGAGAGGGCGGAAAAGAGGATCTGATGATTCACTGTGTCGAAGGCAGCAGACAGGTCCAGTAGAATGAGAACTGATGATTTGGAAGCAGCTTTTGCGATCCGCAGGGCTTCCGTGACTGACAGCAATGCAGTCTCAGTTGAATGTCCTTTCTTGAAGCCAGATTGGTTGACATCCAGCTGGTTGTTCAGAGACAGGAAGGATGATACTTGGTTAAAAGCAACTCGTTCAAGCAACTAGTTTCATTTAACAATGATACGACTCCTTAGATGTTACATGATGTTACACTTTTTTTTCTGCAAAAGTCTCCTAGGAGGACAGAAGAAAATGGATGGATATTTCGGAGCAACTACGCATTTCTGCCTGGCTGTCGGCCATCTTGGTTTGGAGAAAAAAAATCCATATACAAAGGCATTCCACTTGGTGGTAGTGTATAGGATGATGCACAAGAGTCCACTGTGGTGGTTGATGGGCAACTATGCCATCAAAGAAAATGGCTTTTGTGACCTATATGCGTGAAAGGGTTAACTTCTCAAAACACCGTAGCAACCATATACTGTAGCAACACTCTAAAGAACAGTCAGAGCACCGGCAGCAGCACTATAGAATTGTGGCACCACTCATATTTTCCGTTTGTATTCAGAATCAGTTTGCTCAGTTCCAATATTCTGAGATTCTTCAATAATGATAATCATTTTGTCCTCCCACTAGTTGTCTTGTCAATGTCTTATCACTTCAGATTATCTGGAAGCATCTTGGTGCGAGTTAATTAGGGAGCAGGGCTGAGCGAATGCACTCCACAATCACTCTCTCATAGGCGATGTTTACAGACTGGATCAGAGCCGCTGAATGAAGCTTTTTGCAGGTGCTATTAAAGTCCCCATGAATTCCAAATTGAGCATACTTACTTTGTTTGCCTAAATTGATCGTTTTGTGGTGAACAATTCATCCATGCAAGTCAATCCACACAATTTTTTTTGGCTTTGTAATCTTTAATCAAAATCTGAAATTTCCCCTCCCCTCTGCATTGGAGGAACTTCCCTGATGACGTAGGTTTGACGGTTTGGGTGTCTGCTTAACATCTGTAACCACGCCCCTCCAACTGACAGTAGACAGGGGGAATGAAAACACCTACTTTTCTAGATCCAATCAGGTGCTAGTTGGAAAAAGCCACGCCCACTATTTTGCCTCATTCAGTATTCCGTTTCTCTCGGAAATACGTCACAACACTGGAGAAAAGTCGTTTGCAACTTTCGGTTCACAGGGACTTTAAGAGCTGTTAATGCAAGCTATGCATCTGAATTTACTTCCACGGCTCCAGTTATCTAGACTGGCTTCAGCATATTCAGTTTTAGGTCTGTCCTATAATTCATTTATGTAAACACGTTGGGTTCATTTTTACATGCATCATTTGTTAAAGAGCTGCTGGCTGCTTGGCAAGAAATTTCCATTGGCGGTAACATATGCAAAGTGAAGGGAATAACCAGTGATACAGGACATTATGTTGAGATGCTGCTCTCACTGATATGAGGCACTTCACCTCAGTTTCTTAAGAATTCGTGGTTCATGGCCAGAGGTTTGTGTTTCTACTTTGACAGTCTCAATCTGAGAAAGTTTTATGAATTGGTTCCGTGATGTATATCAGTGAAACTGAAAATTACTTTTATGAAGAAAGTGTAATTCTTGCCTGTACAAAGTCATAAAGTTGTGTCCCAAAATGACACACTATACACTATGCACGTACACACTATGTACTCAACCATGTAGTGTATGAATTTTATAAGGTTATTTTGTCATTCAACATCAGAGTCTGATCACCCCTCCCCCTCTGCTACGTAATTAACGCAGCAACAGTTGAGTGCATCAACACCTCTCTTTTTTCCCGGTTAATTAAGTGCATCATCCAGGTATTTAAAGAACATTTTTTCTTTTTGGAATTTTCTATTCGGATGGAAACTCAAGCATGTTCGCTTGGCGTGTGAGAACCAATGAGGTTCATTCTCGTGTTACGCAGCATGTTTGAGGTTCAGCAAGAACCAGTGAGCTTCATTCTCGTGTTACGCAGCACGTTTGAGGTTCAGCAAGAACCAATGAGAATCATTCTCGTGTTACGCAGCACGTTTGAGGTTCAGCAAGAACCAATGAGAATCATTCTCGTGTTACGCAGCACGTTTGAGGTTCAGCAAGAACCAGTGAGCTTCATTCTCGTGTTACGCAGCACGTTTGAGCTTCTGCAAGAACCAATGAGAATCATTCTCGTGTTATGCAGCACGTTTGAGCTTCTGCAAGAACCATTGAGAATCATTCTCGTGTTACGCAGCACGTTTGAGCTTCTGCAAGAACCATTGAGAATCATTCTCGTGTTACGCAGCACGTTTGAGGTTCAGCAAGAACCAATGAGAATCATTCTCGTGTTACGCAGCACGTTTGAGGTTCAGCAAGAACCAGTGAGGTTCATTCTCGTGTTATGCAGCACGTTTGAGCTTCTGCAAGAACCATTGAGAATCATTCTCGTGTTACGCAGCACGTTTGAGCTTCTGCAAGAACCAATGAGGTTCATTCTCGTGTTATGCAGCACGTTTGAGCTTCTGCAAGAACCATTGAGAATCATTCTTGTTACGCAGCACATTTGAGCTTCAGAAAGAGGTTTGTTCTCGTGTGCCAAGCAGGTTCGGTTGAGCTTCTGTTTATGTTCGCTGATCAATGTTTATATGTGAATAAAAGCCTAAAATTCAATCGGTTCATCATATAAATCAATTCAAATTGATTAGTTTTATGATCTCTTTATGAACTTTTTGTAGCTACAAAGTGTTAGTTGTGTTGCTGTCAATGGAGGGACAGAAATCTCTCAGATTTTTTTATTTTTTGGGTGAACTATCCCTTTAATTGATTACTTGTTTTTTTGTTGTGTCGTGATAGGTTACCCTGCTCACTGTGAAATCTCATCGACCAGTAAATCATATTGACCAATAACTGATTTTTAATGTTGTTTTTCATTTTATAATAACTAGATAAAAAAGTTTGCCAAGACAAACTTTGATGTTAACTTGAAAGCCTAACCAGAAAGTTTAAGTAGTTTTAACAGCTTGAACTTTGAAGAGTATATCTATCTTTCCATCCATCCATCCATAGTTCTGTCTGTCTGTCTATCCATCCATCCATCCATATTGCATGGTATTTTTCCACCTTTTTTTTCAACAAAGCACAATCACTTGAAGTAATAGCAACAAACAACACGATCTGAGGTATCTTATATGTCTAGCATAAACAATGCGGGACAAGTTACAGACTGAAATTTAATGCACAGACTTATTGGTTTGTTTAAATAGTAGTAGTGATGCTAACCTATGCAATAAATGGCATTGATTGGCACCGCCCGCGCAGGCTATTACTGCTAGTAAAAAGCTTGGACCAGGGTGTATCTTCTGATACATGATTTGCATAAGTCACCTCAGTAAAAGAATGAGATTAAACTGTCATAGCTCAATCACAATGCTCAGTGTTTTTTGTACATGCATTAGATGATTGAAGCAGCCAGTCGGTTTGATGGTGATGGTGCCACATGTTGGCCTCATGAGTCAGTCATCCCACACTAGTTCTGTTCACGGTGTCCATTAGAAAGAAAACAGAACACTATTAATCAAATGCAGAGGTTGCTTATTTGAACATAACGTACCTTTTAACAGCTGTTATACAACAATGCATCATCTCAAAGCCCTCAGTGAACCAAACAACACAAGAATGCTTTAGATGGTCGATATCTTGTGAAGAAGGTTGTTGAACTTTTGTACTTGTGTGACCATGAGACAACATAAAAATACTTAATGTTTGAAAATGTTACGTATAATAGGCATTTTATTGCTCTGAGGTTAAACTTTTCTTAGCTCAGGAGACTTTCCAGTGTAAGGCCAATATACACTGGCATTCAAAGTTTTGGAATAATAAGTATTTTTTTAATGTTTTTGAAAAATGTCTCTTATGCTCACCAAGGCTGCATTTATTTGATCAAATGTGAAATAGTATTATAATTTAAAATAGCTGTTTTGTATTTGAATATATTTTAAAATGTAATTTATTCTGTGATGCAAACTGAATTTTCAGCATCAATACTTCAGTGTCTTCAGTGTCACATGATCCTTCAGAAATCATTCTAATATAATGATTTGTTGCTCAAGAAACATTTATTATTATTATCAATGTTAACTGAAAAGTTGAAAAGGTATGAAATCATAACCTTGATTAAATCTCACCAGATGCTCAGCAAGCATTAAAATCCACAACATTTTAACCAAGCTAAATGTAATTTAATGAAAAAAGAATTAAGAATGAGATTGCAGTCATGTTTGATTTTATTTTAGCACTAACTAAAGCTATTTAATATGCACAATTATGCATTTGTCCAGTGCAATTATACTTTTAAAAAGCATCAATGTTCCCTCTGTTTGCATACTCACAAATAAAGGTTTTCACCTTCATGGAGTCATTAAAACGAGTAAATTAATTTAAAATACAGCGTTGTGTTTGATCAGTTCCGCATGTTCCTAAAGTTTATTCAGCCATATAGATTCTGTCATCTGTTAAATGAGGGTTAGCCATGGTGGCTCTTCATTTAATAAATGTTTTATTTAATTGAATAATTATAACCTTTTCAGGCGATGTGCTCAATGATCCATCATGGCACGCTAGAATGTCACAAAACTGTGCATAAAACTTTAAAAGGAAATCACTGTTATGTCTCCTAGTCGGCAATGATATTAAATTGAGCCTTTTGGACCGTAAAAAATTATATGACAGATAAGATGTGTTTTTACATTGCTTTAACTCATCAAAATAAGTACTATCAACTTTTTTATGTTATACAGGATTTTTTTAAGTCAGTTAAATGTAATTTAAGTTGAAATGACATACTGTAACCATCCAAGTTGACTTTACTTAATTTAAGGAAGCAACTTTTTTTTACAGCGAGGCTCTCCTGAGAAAAACAAATCTGCCATGTGTTTCCGAAGCCATCTTAACATTTGCAATGACAAGTCAGAGATTCCACTATGAATTAACTCAAGTATTTCTCATTAAATTATCTCAAAAACAGATAATCTGAGATGTGTTATCTGCCATATTTTAATAACACTACGTTTCTGGTTTTATTTCTGCAGGGGCTTTTAATGAAACAGCATCTGCTGAGCTTTCCTTTGGGCCCAGGGCACTTTTTGGTGTGTATTATGTTATGTTTTTGTGTATTGTTTTTATTTGCACGCTTTGCTTAGAGCATGTACTGCATAATTATTTTAACCTCTCCTCCTAGTGAATTAGTTTCATTTATTCAACTGATCGCTTATGCGTGATTATCTCCCATCTCATTAAATATGTTCCCGTATGAATAATGCATTAGGTCAAACTGTCTAAGTAGATGATCACGTTATCATTGTTTACCCGACAGTAAATGTGTCTCGTGCTTTAGCCCAGGGTTGTTAGTATGTTCTGCAGTGACATTGTGGGAACAAAAAGTGAGGTGGCGTAAGAAGGACAAAATAAAATGTTGTTCCCATGTTGACTAAAAAATGTTTTATGCAGTATTTACTTTTACAGAATCCTGAGGCATAATTATATGGAGGTTATATGAGGCTCATTTAGTACATTTAGTTTTTTTTCTCCCACAAGAAACCTTGCAAGAAAGTGCGTCTTTGTGACAGTTAGTTTAGAATCATTAAAGTCACCATGAAATCAAAATTGACCATTCTTATTTTTATAATTATTTATTATAAATGATTTATCCGTGCACATCATGTGCCCTCGTAATCTTTAATCAAAATAACTTCCCCTCCCTCTTGCAGCACATCTCTTTTTTTTCTCTGATGACTTACTGGTGTGAGGGCGGGGCAACCTGTCACTCACATGAGCTCGACCAATAGCAAACCACAACCATCCAATCAATTCCTGATGGACAAAATCAAGCCCCGCCCTACATTTTTTCTGTTCAAGAAGCAGCTTCACTCTAATTATATCACAATAGGGATAAAAAAGACTATCTGACTTTCATTTAATGTGTTTGGGGAGTAAAAAATTGCAGAATTTTAATTTGAGTTACAATTAACCAGTTAATATTGCAAAGCAGTATCACTTTTTTTATTCATTCTTTTATATTTGAAGATTTTAAAATCCACTTTCTAATGAAAATATTTGATGTATTTTTTACAACAGATATTTTCCAGAAAATAACACTGCCTAAAGTTCTTGATCATAAATCCTTTGACATAAAAATGTATGTGCTAATATTGTTGGCTTATTATGTTAAATTGCGGATATTTTTCTGGGCTTCTTCGGTCAAAAATGACCGAAAACTGTTACGTTTTGAAATGTAAAATTTTTTTGCTTCATCGGAATGGGATGAAACTTGGTGACTTTTGTTGTATTACCTATGTGAACACACAGAAAAATCAAGGAGATGATTCGGATATGTTAAAGGGTCGTAAAAAAAATAGTCACACTTAGAAGGAAAACTCAGAGAAACTTTTGGTGGTACAAACTACAGATCAGTCACTGTGCAGAAAAAGTGTACAGCAATGAAGGGGTGACACTCTAAAACATCAAGAGTCCTAATAAGACACCCTCCCCCCCCCCCCCCCTCCCCCCTCCACACACACCCACGCACACAAACACACACACACACACACACACACACACAGATAAACTGGCAAGACTGCAACAGCAAATTTTTAGAATTATGCAAAATAAAATCAATAAATGAAAAAAAAACCTCTCGCTCAAATGCACACACACACGCACACTTATTTTGTTCGATTTTTTTTTTAATTATCAAACACTGAGTAACAAAAATGTTTGCATTGTGTTCCCTTTCTAACCAAATGTTATTGTTTGATTGTAATCATAATGCAAAACCTGATACTTATCTAAAAAATAAATAAATAAATAAAGTCTTTTAGAATATCTAAATATACATCTAAATAAAAAAAACGAATAAGATAGAGAAATCATGTCTAAAACAACAATAGGAATCAAAAAGCATTTCTATGTATTTACATAGGAAGCTATATGCAGCCTACAGGCGGTTACAGGACATTTCACACATTTATGTATTTTTAAAGCCACTGGATGGGGGTCTTCTCACTTGAATTTTTTTTGCCTGCAGCCTGCACTCTATTTTGATGTGGAATGTTGCATTTATTGAATTTTTTTTTTTATAATAGTAATTTTTTTTAAATATTAATTCTAATGGAAAAAATAGCTCCTGAAAATTGTATAATTAATGCAAAGTACCATAAAACCTTTAAAAATTCTAAATAAAAAAATATTATTGAACAAGAATATATTTAATTGGTTTTCCTGGGGGGAAAAAAAGTTTTAAGGCTTCGGTCTTTTTTGACCGGGAGGAAGCTAAGTGTAACCCCTAAACGAAGAAGCCCAGATTAAAGGGATAGCTCATCCAAAAAGGAAAATTTTGTCATCATTTACTCACCATACACTACCAACCCAAATTGTTCCATATAAATTTCTTTGTTCTGTTGAACACAAAGAAAGATATTTTGAAGAATGTTTATAACCAAAACAGTTGTGGTTGACTAACAGTGACTCCCATATGACTTCCAAAAAACATAAAAAATACAATGGAATGCTATTCATACAGGTTTGTAACACCTTGAGGGTGAGTAATGACAGCATTTTTGGGTGAACTATCCCTTTAAGTAACTTAGGACAAAAGCATCAAGTGAATAAATGTAAATGTATTTCTAGTTTCAATGGGGGCTTGAAAAAAAAGTGAAGGGAAGAACCACTGATCCACAATTTAGCGAGGGACGATTCCTTCCACATTTAGCCTTGTGTGATTTCAACACAACCAAACCAGCAGAGGTTATGTTGTTAAAACAGCATGATATGCACACCGTAACCTCATTCATTTAGCATGCATATGTCTTTGCTGCTTTATTATTTTACATCTAAGGGACAAAGAATGAGCCGACACATGACCATGACAATCCAGCCAAACTAGATTAGATTATGTGGAAGCAGAAAGACATAAACTTGCAAGCCCAGAAAGTTTCCAGACCAGGAAAACTGATTTCTGGATCTTACATCTTGTACAAATGTAATTTTGTGTGTGTGTGTGTGTGTGTGTGTCCTCAGACATTAGCTAAATATGACAAAACATGTTTTTCATTCTAAAAATAGGTTTTCTTTTTAGGGTCAGGGTTATTTGGTAGCAATTATAATTAACTTTATATATAAAAACAATAGATATATAAAAACAATAGAAGTCAATTGTGCAGTTAAGTATGTCCTCATTTAGTAAGCCAAGTAAATGTGCAACAGTTCAGAAACAATTATTCTCACTGTTTACACCTTTAGGTATAGTAAGGTTTGACCTTTGACCTTTCCGTTAGTAGCCTTTGCAAATAATAAACCCTGACATGTGACTATTATTATCAGTTGTACTACTGTTTAAATTTGATAGCTTTTCCAAATTTTTACAGAAGCAGATTTTTCTCGAGCAATATCTGAGGTGTGTTTGGCATCACGGCACAAAGCCTCATGCATTTGTCTTGGTTTGCATTCATTATTCTTCCAGGTGCGTAGGACATGGATGTGGAATTTTCCCTCTGGTGTAATAAAAAATGCATAGGCTGTAATCATCACAAATGACCAGACTGTACAGTGATAGCAAATTTGCTTTCTTTACTTTACCTTTCTTTATTAGGCGGGGAAATATTTTTTGCCACGCATGGTTGCTTTTGTGATGCTAATGATACTAAAATCACAGGTTTTTTTTTTAATGTTGCAGAATGTGTGATTAAAATATGGAGAAAAATGATTATTTATTTGTTTAAATAGGTTGGAAATGCAGGAATTTTGAAGTTGACCATGGTTTGAATCGCAATTGCATTGAACAGAAATCAGTTCAAGAAAAAAAATATAGAAGAAGGTAAAGGTTGAAATTGGAAACAACTTAGGAGGGGACAAACCTGTTAAAAATATTACCCCAAAAACAGATTTTTGAAGAAATATTAGAGGAGCATTTGAATGAAATTAAATGCTAATGGAGGAGTTAAGCATGTAATGATAGAACCCATTAGTTGATACACTCAGGCACAGTGTCAACTCATTAGTGAAATGAGGATTTGTTACAAATGGCATAAGCTTTTCCCAGTTCCCAGCGCTGTGAAAGAGTTTGGCTTTTTAGCTGCGGTTCCCTTCACTAGTCTACCATTACATTTATAAGCCATTCAATACATTAATTAAGCATTAACAAATGAGAGGAAGTGTTAGCCTATATTTTGATTATAAATTGGATTAAAATAAATGATTATAAAAACGTATAAAAATATTTTGCTTGTACATGATAAAATTGTAATATATTTTATTTAATATGCCTATTTTCTTCCTTATTTTTTCCCGATTTTATTTTATATAGGCTACAAAGTTATTTTTCTTTAGTTCGTATTTAGTAAGAAAAAACACCACACTGACCCTATCTCAAATGGTGCAGTTAGTTTAGCTCCCGTCGAATCCACGAGACCGTATGGGTGCGCATTTTTGCCGAGCCAGCACTAATGCTTTCTCAACAGCAGATGGCTTACTGCAGCCCATATGCGGCTCTGGATGACTTTTCATCATTGCTGGGTTCAGATGGGGCACAAACATCCAATACACGAATGGAGGATCACAACGAGTTGTCTGTCTCTCACACTCCAATTTGTATGAAGGTAAAATGATGCCTAAAAGAATCGCGTGCGCAGGGTAAGATTTGTGAAAGTAGCTAGGCCTACATAAGATTTGCAAGCGTAAATTAAATTTGCGTGTGCAAGAGAAGATTTGTAAGCGTGTAAATCGCATATCAAGTGTAAGAAAAAAATATTTGCAGCATTTTACTGTTATTGGTAAGTGTAATACATGTATTGTGAAACTGCAGCTTCATGCTAACGCAAAATAAATATGATCTGTATTCTTCTGACTTCCATTTTTCCGCGCTTACACTTTTGGCACGGTTTTTGCGCACAAATGCGGCCAAAAGCATTGCAAGCCTGTGAACAGCTATTTGCACCGGAAACAACAGAGTCAGGGACTGCAAACAGATTGATCGCGTAAAATCAAACTTTGTGTAAATAAATCAACTGTTGCAAATGTCTAAATGACTTATTGTGTACATGCGGCAAAAAAGTTCTCGAAATAACCCGATTTGTACAGTTGCGTCTTTATTTGGCCTGCGCTTCCAATTTTGGCAATCGCGAAGAGGAGGGCGGGTCCACCTTCATCATGCAGCCAATCAGATGAGCTTCTCGCTGATACTCGATTTACTCTTATCTGATTGGTTCAATAAACACGTCAGTCTTCAGAACGCATATTTATCTTCATTTGGCTCATTCTCGCTACTTTTAATGCAAACATACATCTTAAATAAATACATAAATCATGATTGCTTAATAAGCTGTGCACCATTAGGCTGACTATATTAGTTAATTTAGATTTAAATTTGATATATTATAAGCCTATCTGTTACACTACTGAGATGTTAAACTTTACAACATAGCCTACAACAAACAAACAAACAAAAAGAAAACATTGAATACCCATTCTTTAATACCGAATAATACCATTCTGATGCAGTGTTTTTCACATCATGTCTGTTCATGGTATTTAACATATTTTTAAATATTGTCTTAGTCACAATTCTGATTTTAAACCGTGACAGGAATATAATACAAATAATCGATGTTGGTTTAAAGTGAGCTTTAAGTAAAATTGTATTATTAATCTTTTAAATTGTGCCATGTAGCTTGATGCTACTTGCTCTAATCCACCTGCTGCAGGAGCTTTTCTATTCCATGATCTTATTTATTTAAAAAAATAATATATTTTTTTTCTAACAAGATTTAAGATAATAGGTGGATCTTGATACTGTGTAGCCTACAAACTAAACCACCTGGATCCTGGAACTGCGGTCCTGAAACCGCAGCCGCCGCTATATTATCCAGTTCGGTAGGTGGCGCTGTCATAAAAAACTAGGGTCCTGGAACTGCGGTCCTAGAACTGGGGTCCTGAAACTGCAGCCTCCGGTTGTGCAGGAACATACTACTGGTTTTTATTGCTGAAGGAAGGGTGTTTAACTTTTTCAACTGTGTCCTATTCTTTTGCAATCATGAATGACAGCACAGCGGAAAGGTTTGCCCTCTACTGTACAGGCGTGAATTTGCATGGGGCTTATTAATTTCACTTTTGATGTCAAATGGCCTTTACCAAGTATGCCGCACAAGTCCCGAAAATGAAGCAAAAAGGTTTTGATCACCCCCAGGTGGTTGTCCCAGTATAGGCCATAAACCCCGCCCTCTGGGACGTGCGACAAACTAAACAATCAAATTACATTTCAAATACATTTTTCCCAAAGATGGTTTCTGTCATTTGAGGTATTTTTTATCATGCTGCAGCTGATGTAAGTTCAAGTGTTCGTTTTTTAAAGTTTGGCTTTAGTTAGCTATCTGATGCTACAAAAACGTGAGTGTGACGTCATGATTGACAGCTGCAATTGACAGCTTCTCTAAGCAAAGTAGTCACTGAGCACCAACTGACTTTTTTCGGGATTTTTGGAAGGAGATTGGAGCTTCAACTTTAATTTCTACATTTCCATAACCGATTGTGCGGGAGTGTGGGCGTGTCCACGTCATCCTCACTACTGCGCAGACTCGGGTCCCGGGGTGTAAAGGGACATCTGGAATCCCATCCGGTTAGACTATTTCTGAAAGATTGTTGGGAGTATTAATACAAAGAAATAGCAAGCTTTGGTTGGGTAGTAAAGAAGGAGGCAAACAGCTTGGGATTGAAAGAACATGTAATAGCCCCTTCTGTTCCTATACCGGCAATTTCCTCTTGGATGTTTCCTATGCCACTGATTGATTTACAAATACACAAAGTAATAAATAAACCAGAAATAAACATACAAACTGACATATTAGTTCAACAATATATAAGTCAAGAGTATTATTCTGTATTACAGGTATTTACTGATGGGTCATTAGCCAGTAACAGCAGCAGCATACATCCCTGCATTTAAAATAAAAATTGTAAAAATAATAATTATTAGCTATCATACTAGAGCTACAGTGGATCAAAGAAGTTCAACCAGCAAGAACTGTGATATGTGTAGGCTGACTCAATGGCTACTCAAACTATAGCCTATTGAGTGGAAAATCTAAAGTTCGGCAAGATTTAATATTTGAAGTTGAACAATGTCTGTTTAGAAAAAGGCAATTAAGCCCAATTTATACTTCTGCGTCGACCTCCCACCGTAGCTACGTCGTAGGCTGTGTGTAGCGCGCGTACCCTTCGGCGTACCCTCGTATACTTCCTCTGGGTGCCAGCGCATGTGGGTGTGGATGGAAAAGAGGAGTAGACCAGCTGGCAAAGAAAGCATTAAATCATCCACAAATAGAAATTAATGTAGCTTTAAAGGGTTAGTTCACCCAAAAATGAAAATTAAGTCATTAATTACTCACCCCCATGCTGTACCAACCCCGTAAGGCCTTCGTTCGTCTTCGAAACACAAATGAAGATATTTATGATTAAATCTGAGAGGTAAATGACTGCTACATAGGCTCCCTAAGGGAATGAATCCTGACGGCCCAGAAAGTCATTAAAGAAAATGTTTAAATATTCCATGTCACAACAGTGGCTGAACTATAAGTTTATCAAGCGACGAGAATACTTTTTGTGCGAAAAAACAAACAAAAATAACGACTTTATTCGACTATTCCTTTTCTTCCTTGTAGGCCTGAAACGAGACTTCAAGAGATTTCCACGACGCATGCGCGAGAACTGAACTGAAGTAGTTGTAGCAGAGCCATAGAGAGAAAGAGTTGCGACACTCCCATAGACCTTCGTTGTAAAAAAATGACGGCGCTTTTAACCGCCTACTTCCGGGATATGGAGCTCGGATTAGTTCCAAACACTGGCATTTGGCTGTTGGACCCCATTCACTTACATTGCTGCGCGTCGAGTTGTTCCAGAGGTAAGTTGCTGAAATATCGACTTCTTTTGAATTGTCAACTGTCTATATTGTATCAGAAGCCCTTTGCGATGCTTATACTGGTCTTCATTTGTATATGCACAGCGTAATTATTTATATTTTATCTTGGTTGTTCCAACCAATTTTCAAGCACTGCCTGATAGCTAGTTAGCTAGCGCGACTTCACCAGTTGTGAAGGTATAGCATCTAATTAGTTCGGTAATGAATCGCTACCACCTTTATAGCAACTTTAATTTAGTTGAATTTTTGGTATATACTAGACTTGTAGTCAAGACCGCCTATACCGAGACCAAGACACTACCAAGACCAGAGGGTATCGAGACCAAGACAAGACCAAGACCAAGACCAAGACAGACCAAGTCGAGACCAAGACCAAGACCGAGATCAAGTCGAGACCGGAGGGGAAAAAAACAGACTAGTGTTGTTGAAGCTAAGCAATAACTTGTAAGATTTTGCATTCTGAAACTTTTAAATACATAATTATATTTTTAAAAACGAAATTATAAGCTTAAGTGCAGGATCCGAAAGTTGGTTGTTTTGGCGCTATGGTTACACACACACACACACACCGTTGGCGGTGCGCTCAAAGTCATCTGTCTGTGCAGTTACCCAAAATCTCCTGAATGAAGTTAAAACCCATCAAGTCACTGATATGTGTTTTACTAAATATTAATACATCAAAAACTGTACATGATATGTGATTTTTCAATCAAGTGATCAAAGTGCTCGTTGCCGCTGCGATCAGTGGCACGGATACGGTGTTTTCTCGTGTGGCTCGCGCACGGCGCACTGTCACTCGGATGTAAACGCTTTTCAGAGAAGATAAGGTATTTTAGCACAATTCACCCAGCAGTAATTCAGGAAAAAATATATCCGAATGCTCCACATAAAACTGTGGTCTTCCGACCTTTTACCATTACATCGTGTCGATTTATTTTGATTACTATGTGCCAGGGAGAGAGAGCAAGATAGCGCTTAGGAGGAGACGGTGAAGCCTTTATACATTCGACTGGCTCCACAGAGAGAGAGAGAGTGCGCGCGCGCGCGACCGGGGCGTTCTCTCTGCTCGTTCTTCTGATGCGCCCTGTCACACTCGCAGCAGTTCGTCTAACGTTACATTACTCATCTATCAAATAAGACTATGGCAGGACAAAAATTAGCCTTGGAGCAGGAGCATCGATAAGAGGACTCGTTAACGTTGAGGGCATTCAATATCGATGGTTCATAAAACTTAGAAGCGGTTCTCGAGTGGAACCGGTTTTCAATTCCCATCCCTATAATATGTATAACGTTAGCTGATATTGACAAAATCTCTTTGTGTGAGGAGTAATTTTATTTGGTACGAGGCAGATTGCTAACGTTAGCTAGCCAGCTTTGCTAACATCACTTACACATAGCTTACCTTCTTTGTTCTTCCTTTCTAAATGACGATAAAAGTTTGATGTAGTCCCCACCGTCTCTGAAAGCGAAGCACTGCAGAATTTACAAGAAGCTGTATGCTTTCTTCTGGATGTTGTTTTGCAAATATATTCTTTATGATTTTTGTAGCCGAATTTTATTACTGAAGATTTTGCAGACATCTTCTCCCGCTCCCAGACAACCACAGATCACTTTCTTGGGAGTGCGAGTGAAAGGGGGCGGGGATGGGTGACAGGCAGCGGTAACAAAAATACATAATTAGCAATGACCAATGAGTCACGTTATAGAGTGCCGAAGTTACCACGTCACTCTGTAGGCCAAAACGCGGAAGTGAGTTAGCATTTTAGCACTCCCGGTTCCTTCGCTCTAAAGTCTATGGGATTTTTGAATGGGTTTTTGCTAAATCGCCTGAAATAAGGTCTGTGGTGAACAAAGCCTCTAAATATTTTCACGTTTTGATCTATGACATAGAACACACAGTTATAACCTGCTTGTGTTTTTTTTAACTTTATTGTGTCTGCTTGTGTTTTTTAAAAACTTTATATAGGCTTCAAAATGTATACATTTTGGATTAACTTGTAAAGATTATCTTGATAGAAAAAAACGTGTAAGGGTCACAACTCTTTGTTAAACACAGATCTTATTTTTTGCGATTTTCCAAAAGTCTATGGGGAAAATGCATAGCTTTTCAATCGAGGGAACCCATGCGCCGCTAGCTTCCGAGTTGTCCTACAAAGTGACGTCATCACTTCGGCACTCTATTGCTTGGATTTGAATCGGTACGTTTTACATACAATAAAAGCAAGGATGTTAACAAAAAAATTATATACTGGCAAATTTGTGATATTTTCACAGTCATGGTCTAGTCTGGTCTTGAAAAAAAATCCCGAGTCCTCATATGTCCGAGACCGAGACAAGACCGAGACCAAATGCGGTCGAGTCCGAGACGAGACCGAGACCATCAAAAAGTGGTCTCGAGACCACAACACTAGTATATACTAACTAACTTTTCATTATGTTACGTGTTGGCTGAGTTTTGAGTGGTGAATGCTGCACGTCGAGTTGTTCCAGAGGTAACGTAAGTTTCTGAAATATCTACCTCTTTTGAATTGTCAACTAACTTATATTGTATCAGAGGCCCTTTGCGATGTTTATACTGGTCTTCATTTGTACATGCAAAGCGTAATGATCACGAAGGTAGGCTAATGGCTGAATTGTAATTTATAAGCAAAATCACGGGAATCAATGGCCTAATACAGCCCAGTTGTGCTAAAATAAATATCATGAGACCGACGTCCATCATCAGATGAATATGGAAAAGTTAAGTTAGAGCCGCTAAAGCTACCCATGCGAGCACTAAGCTTTTCCCTCCAAAAAAAATTGCCTAAAACTTATCTAAGTAATATACAGTATTTTGTTGTCACCCTGCCTCTCCAAATGCAAAACTGACATTAACAAAATGCAATAACAGCTGAAAAAGTGCTTGGTTGTGTGTTTTATTTTATATTTACTGTTTTATTTTATATTTACTGTGCTTGCACACGCAAGGTCTCTCGCTCGCTTTACCTCTCTCCCGTACGCGCGCGCTACGCGGTTTGAAGCACAATCTCTGTCTCGCATGCGCGCTCGGTCTAGATTCCAGGAGATTTGAACTATTTTGCGGCATAACTAGTCGATCAAACATAACTAGTGGCTCAACAGCTAGATATATAGATAAACTCATCTTCCAGGCAATTGACCGACCAGGTTGACACTTCATGCGTGAGAAATCGGGGGTGTGGCGTGAGAGCGTGTGAAACCAATCAAATGCGTGTGTCTCACGGCCAATGCGTGAGAGTTGGCAGCTCTAGCACATTGATCTGCCAGTCTAGGGTCTTTCATGCGGAGACTCTCCTCATGTGTTTGCAATTTGAATGTAATGATGCATTTAAAAGTTAATGGCTAAACATATCTTTACAAAAGTTCACAATGCTGCTGCAGATGAAATATAATGTGGACAAACATTGAATATTTTTTTATCGTCAGGTTAGATACTGAAAATTGATCACTCAAACCCCTTCATCTAAACCTCTCTACATAACCGCCGGACTCGCTCATCCTCAATGTCTGTAGTTTTTAGTTCTAATCGAAAACTCGTCCAACGCGCATTGTACAGTCTATGGCCTTTACATTTGCCAAAAATAGAATATTTTTTGCAATTAAAAAACAAGCAAGCTCAGCCCGTTAAGAAAAGCTAACACAAAAGTATCGTAACTAGGGCTGCATGATTAATCGAAATTAAACTGCCCGCAATTTTGGCAAAATTTGTGATTATTTAATGCGCAGCTTGTCAGTGAAGCACTGCTCTGTGATCAGTAGTAAATGCTGCTCCATCTGAAAGCTAGAGTGCGCTCTGACGCAGAAACCCCAAATATACCCTCAGAAGTAGCTACAATAACACGTGTCATTCCAAGAAATCCCTATGCATATCGAGGGTGACCATATGTTCTCTTTTTGGACCTAAAAAATGCGATTTCTAGATCGCCCAAAATGTCCGGGTTTCGGCTTTTGCTTTCTACAGTCGCCATTCATTATGTTTACATGCACACCTTTTGTTTCAAACGGACTGAATTCGTTCAATTCAACAAGTGATCGGGTTGATGTGGGTTTTTGCATTGCTTTAAATCCCGCCTTCTCTTGGGGTTAATTGCGATTAATCGTGCAGCCATAATCGTAATGCATTACTTTCGATAAAAAGTAACTAAGTAATGCAATTAGTTACTTTTTTAGGGAGTAAGGCAATATTGTAACTCATTACTCTTAAAAGTAACTTTGTAACTTTTAACACTGGTTACAGGTGATAGTGGTGGTCTAAGCCTTAAGATGTGTGTGAGGGCGCTAATACCTCCTACCTGCAACATCCAGTACTGAATCACTTCCTCTGATTGTGGCATAGTCGCTCTGAATAAGTAATCAGCAGACATATTGAAAAAGCAAAATCAATGCATCCTTTGACATTCAGCAGCATAGCTTTTGTGTATGGTGGGAGGCTCGTTCATCACTGCTCTTTTAACACTGGTGGAGCATCCAGATTAAGCGCTTTGACAGGAACACCCAATTGATTTTATGTAACCTTGGACTCAGAGTTCTTATTTTTGAGCTGAAATAACTGAAAATAATACATCATTAGTCTTTTTGTTTTGTCCACATGTCAGCCTACATATTTGATTGTTAAAATGCTATACTGATTTTAGTGGTTCTTGAGTGCTGGGACAAAATAGGAACTTCAGAAAAATAAAAATGTAGGCTATGTGTCAAGTAACCTTTTTTATATTCAGAGATCCTTATCTGTGTTTGGTGCAATCTTCAGTTTCCTTCGTTTATCCCCTGCCTAGTTCTTAATATGAGTCAGCGCTGTCAGATGTAAAATTAATGTAGTATTTATAAAAAATATACTACATATATTATTTTATATTACCACAAACTATTTTCTTAGTTTATTTATTTTTATATTTATATATAATATATAAATATTACTTTTTATATTTTATATGTATCATATTTGTGTATGCTTGTGTGTATTCTCTCTCTCTCTCTCTCTCTCTCTCTCTCTCTCTCTATTATAATAAATAATTTTTTTGCCTATATATGTGGATATATATATGCATAAATAGATAATTTCCCCAATTTGATTATATAACACATTATACATAATAATAATATTTATTTATTTTATATATATATATATATTAAGATATCACACGCACACACCTGCAGACTGTGTGAGCTTGTTGAACTCATGGAAAGAGGACATTTAGTATGGAGACTGGGTATGATATCTTATTTTATAAATGTTTTCATAAATATCAGGTAGGGACACAGCTGTGAAACCTTATGAAAGAGGCCATCTTTTTAAATGACCCTCTTCCTTCTGTCAGGACATAATGTTTCTTCTAAAGATCCATATTTATATTTCTATGTTTTAGGTTTAATATCTTTCTTAACCTATGAATTATTAAGCTGTGGTTTGAGCACAGCTGGTTTTAGGGGTAGTGAGTGTCAAAACCTTGATAAAATTAAATTAAATGCTACATTTTATGAGCACATGTGGGACATTTTGTACCCTATATCTCAGTTTTTTGCTTGTAAAGGTCCTGTATAGAAATACATTTAGAACCTCTAATTTATCTGGGTTTGTACCACATTATATGTAAATACATCTAGTAACTGAGATGTTTTTTTTTCTGTTAGTTTCTCTTAGTATCTCTCAGTAACTAATTATACCCCTTATATAGAAGGAAAGATAAATGAGCTGTTCATGGACATTATCATAACCTCCACTCGACGAGGGACCAGAGACATTAAAATAGCAGTTGGCAGAAGACTAAAGCAGCTTTGTTATTCATCGGGGTCACATATGCGGGTGAAATGTTGTCAGTGTTGGTCTCAGTTGAGAGAGGGATCTGGCATTATGTTAAGACTACGTTCTTTCAAATAAAGTTGTCTACCTGTAATATCAAGCTTTACCTGTAAATATGAAGATACATTTCTAGCTCTGACTGATTTTAAATCATAATTTTGGCCACCCCTGAAATGGTCATACCATTAACATTACTTGAGCAGCTGATGCACTACAGAACATTATACATATATATTAGTGTGTGTGTGTGTTTGTGTGCACCACATTGTGAGAACTGAGGGGTTTGAAATTTTGCAAAAGCAATGTGGAGATGCCGTTTTTATTACTTAACTGGTAAATAAGGTATCTGATTGAACAGATAAATTACTATATTTAGCTCTCTAACAAAGCTCATGGTAAAACATTTTTTATATTGTGAAGGCTCAATTCATCCGTACAGTCACAAAGAGCCGAAGCACAACCGAAACAATGTTCTTCCACAAAATGCGGTTTTGTTTTTTAACCAGTAGAGGGCAAAAAGTTACATGGTGTACCTTTAATGAAAATAAGTTATTTTATATCAAGGAATGGCCTTTTTATTGTTTTATTTGTGGTGAACTATAATAACCCTGGTTGCAAGATATACTTATTTTCAAATCCGTAGTCTGTTCTGTTGTTGTTTTCTTGCACCATTGCTAGGGAACTGGTTTAATCAAGAAAAAAGGTTTACTGTAGAAAATTCTACATTGACTTTCTCACAGGGGAATATATTCTGTTGGAATAAACATTGTGGGAAACATTGGAAATGTTTCTGTCTCAGTTGTGTTGGATTGTTTCAGCCTCATACAGGTCAGTATGGAAATGAGTGTTGCATTGATGCTGGAGGGAGTCGTATAAATGTGATCATTCTCCCTGTGGCAGGAAACTCTATTTACACTCAAACTCTCCAAAAGTATCTCCATGCTGCTCTGTCCTGTTGATGGGAGGAGTAAGATCATCTCATGAATCTTAAATGTAGGCCTACATGTACGTAAGGTAAATTGGGCCACTTTTTGCTACTTCTCTCAATGACAAAAATGGCTAAATTTACCTGAATTCTCCATATTACCACAGTATGTTCAACTGCTTTTACTGTGCTGCTTTGTGAGTCTGCGTACAATCCGTGGGCAATAAAACCACAAACACATGCAAAACAACATCCATTTCCCTTCTTCAAATCGTGCACTACAGAAGCACTTCAGATGTCATCATGTTTTCTATGTCCAGAGCTGTAGCGACCATCCCTGCCCACTTCTCTCAAGCCATTATTGTAAAATGCAGCAGATAATGCCATGTAAGTATATGACTGGCTGTTTCTGAGCCTTTCTGAATAGGGGTTTCTGCTAAACGTTGCACTAATGTACAGATTTCATAGCTTGAAGTGGCTGGTGGTGAGCCACAGCGTTGCATATAAGTGAGAAGCACGATGGGTGACTGGAGAACTGCATTTCTACCCTCCTATCTGACTCCATCTCCTCTCTTGTTTGGTCAGGACTTGTGCACTCTGTAAAAATTATATTAAAAGCAGCACCTGTAATGTGTAGTTCTATATCCGTTTAGTTTCGTTGTGTTCTGGTTCTGTTTTCCCTGTTCTTGTTTGTCATGTATTCCTGATCATTATTAGGGGCTGTTTACACGACCCCGTTGTCAACTAAAAACGTTAAATTTGTTTTGGCCGTTAATTTACATGACAATGATGTTTTGGGTGCCTGAAAACGCAAACTTTTTGAAAACGGTCTCTGCATGTGTAAACAATAAAAATGTGAATCTGTGAAGACGATGACTTCATGCATATTACATGTCGCCATCTAAGAGCCTGGCAGCAGAATACAGCGTTTTTTGTCTTTTTCGCGAATCCGTGTGAATGGGGATCATTTTGACAATGGCGTCATCTGTAAGGCTGGAAAAAAAACAAAGGAAAAACTTCTCAGTTTTAAGCATATTGTTGTCGTGTAAACGTACCCTAAGTCTCCCTGGTAATTAATTAGTTCCTGCACCTGTTCTGTTTTACCTTGATTACTCTCCTGTGTGTTTAAAGGGATAGTTCATTTTGAAATAAATTTTTGGTATGTTTTAGCTTACCTCAAGGGCAAGATGTAGGTGTCTTTGTTTAAAACCATAATCAGAAGTATATCAGAAGGAGGACTGATGCTTTAGACTTTGACACTATCAATAATATATTTAAAATTAATTGATCAAACATTGTCTTTGTGAAAATAACCTTCCATGGTTTTTCATTCCCAATGTAATCTTCAAAGAATGTGGTGGTCTTAATGTTCTACTTGCTTGTGATTTTAAATGCACTAAACTCCCAATTAAGTTGTCTAACTTTCACAAACAAGCTTTGAATGCGTGGAAATTAGTTTACAAACACAATTTCTCTTCCCATTCCTGTGTTATTTGGAATAACCAATATGTATTATTCAAAAACAAAACCATTTTTTGGAACGATTGGTTTAACAAAGGTTTAATTTTTGTTTCAGAATTGATAAATCAGGTGACCTACTTAATTATAATGAATTTGTTAATTATATTGGGACAAATGTTTCTTCTAAAGAATACTTTAAACTCATTTGTTGTATCTCCCCGAAACTACTTTATCTTATAAAAAACGAAAAGATGTATAATCCTGTAATTCTAAATTCTCTTCCTAGTCTGACTGTTGGGGGCCTTTTCATTAGAGATGAAAAATGTATATATATGTATAATATATATCAGAAGAATTTTAATCAAAGAAAAAAGTTCTTCGCCTAAAGCAATGGTGAAGTGGAAAAAGGACTACCACTTTCTTGTTTTTAAGAATTTGTACGTAATCCCTAATAAAGTCAAAGAAACTCATTTTAAAATAATAAACAGATACTATCCTTGTAATGATTTTATTAGTAAATTTAAAGAAGGGTTTTCGCCATTATGTAGTTTCTGTAAAGAAGAAAATGAAACAATTGTACACTTATTTTTCAGTTGTAATTATACTAATTTATTTTGGTCCCAAGTTTCTTGGTTTCTTTTTGAGTTATTTTATAAATTTGTCACAATATTGATGTAATGGTCTTGTTTATGGATTGTAATTCTGGTTTATTGGAAATGGATAATATAATTAAACTTATCATTCTATTTGGAAATCATATACTAAACTCATCATATACATAAAGCAAAATGTATATCGACTGTACCAAATGTTAGACTATTTTCCACTGATCTGAAGATGTTTTATGACTCTCTAACTTCAATACAAAACAATCGAAAAGCTCTAAAGACTTCAAAACTGTTGAAAAGGATACTTAATGAAACATGATTGATATGTGATATAAGATGTAGAATTGTGATATTTTTGTTTTACGGATTCAAATGTCTCTGTTTTCCCCTTTACTGTTTTCTCAATAAAAAAAAGCGGAAAGCACCGGAAGTGATCTCTCGCGCGTGTATGTCACTCATTGTTTACACAGAGATTTTGGAAGTGTTACCTTTCACTGTGAAGATCTAAAAATGTTTAGATATACAGGAAATCGCAATGGAAGACGATTTCGATATATCAACAGACAACGTTAATTTTTTTTCGCAACCGCGCGAGAGATCACTTCCGGCGCTTGCGCAGAGCGAAGCGCCCACGCCCTCAGATCACTTGGACGTGGCTGTGGTTACAAGAGGTAAAAACTATATAAATACTGTTCGTTTTCTCACACAAACCGCTCGTTTCGTGTGTTAGGCCATCAATGTGTACTTACATTTACGAGTCATTAAATCTTGTTTAATTTGGACTTCTCTGTGCATGCTCTTTGAGGTGGTGACCATAGACCTGCATTAGCTATATGACTGACAGACAAGAACGGTTTGACCTAAAAATATCAAAGTTGAAACTACTGCGGAAACAAAGACATCTTGGATGCCCTTGAGGTAAGCTAAAACATACCAAAAATAAATTTCAAAGTGAACTATATCCCTTTACCCCTCATTCCTTTGTTAAATTGTCTGGTATGTCTTTGTTTAATGTTGTTGTGTGTTTGGCCTTGTCCATATGTTTTTTGTATCTTTTTCTCTTCGTTTTGGCCTTCCGTCCACACTGCGAAAACAGCTTTTTGAAAATGCTTTCAGAAATGGATCAATTTAAAAACGCCGTTTTCGATGACAGAAGATTTACTGGCATTTGCTGTCCTGCGGCAAAACATGAGAGCGGTTACGTTTTAGACCAAACATATCCACCTTTTTCCTGGTTGGCGATTTTACCCATGATTCATAGCGAGTTTGAACCGGATGCCGGTTGTCCTTTTCCGGTTCGAAGCTTTATGAAGATTAAGCGCCGCTTGCTCAGGACGCCGCTGTGATGTGCTGGTTAGAAAATATGTTAAATAAGTAGGGCTGCCCCTGCCCGTGCACGACTGAAGTTGGGTTGGAAGTTATGTATAGGCTACTATATGGGAGAGAATGCTAAACCATAATGAGCGTTTTCGTAATATATTGCCTATTCTGCATCTCAACGCACGCGTAAGCTTGCCACAAAAAAAACGGCAAAAGTAATTATTATGCATTAAACATTTGAATTGTTTATTAATAACTAGTGTTTTCTGTAAGTGTCGACTTCAAAGATAAATTTGATGATGCTGACTGTCATCTTCGCAGTAGTGAACGCGCCTATAGAGAGAAATGCACACTTCATACGAATCAACCTATATAAGCAGAGAGCAGCCCATTTCTGCTCTGTTTGAATTATTTTGTTTAAAAATACACATTTCAAGCTTTCTATAGATATACTTCTCATGTATGTGAGGCAAGTAGCCTAACTTATACGCTGAGTGTCGTTTATTAATAAGACGCGCTCCAGTTCACGCGCCCGCGCCTCCGTGTTATATCGTCTACTATATTTGCTTCTTATTTATTATTCCAGGCAATTTGTTGATAAAACATTAATAAAAATGAAGATACAATTTACTACTAAATGAAATTCACTTTAAAGAAAGGCTTTCTACAAAACAAAACTTAATAAGTGGTCAAAATCATGTCTGAGCCATTCCAAATGTTTTCCGATATTGGGCATCTTATGATCATATCTGACTCATCTCATGCGGTTCCCTTTTCATATAATCAACATAGATGAAATAAATAAATAAAAAACATTATATTGTGAAACCTAAATATAAAATGTATGTTTAGTTTTTTTATATATATATATTTAAGCATCACACTGCTCCGCTTTGGTGCTCTGGTGTGTAGCCTATAGCCTATACATGCATGTGTGATGTGGTGGAGGGGTGCGATTTTCGAATAATAATTGAATAATACCCAGCGATCTTCGAATATTATTTTTGCTTGAAATGCCCATCCCTACTTGTAACGTATAACATCTTTTTCGTTGGATGCTTCAGTTTTAGCGCAGCTAACCAAAAACTACTCTCTGGCACTGAATGTAGCTCCTTTTTATCTTATGCTCAAAGCACCCAGTTTCTAAAAAAATTTTTTTTATCTTCTTTGAATTGTTAAAACAACCAACAACAGCACATGTAGAGCCTGAACTCATTCTCTGCTAATACAGTACTAACCGGAAGTAGGCAACCGAAGTCGTCGTCATGGCGGCGCGCATTGTTTAGAGCAGAATAAGGTGGATAATGGTGAGTGAGTGTGACCTGGACGGACGCATCAGTGAATGCTGAGATATCATGCTAAATAAAATGATTCTGCCAGAAGAATAGCATGAGAACTTTATTATGTCTGTTCCATTTCATCTCAGTGAGCTTTTGAGGTTTTACGCATGCGTAGTAAGGTGAATTTAGTGTTTCATACGTTTCGGTGTGGATGAGAAACTTTTGGAAAACGCTAGTGTAGATGGAGAGTGTTTTGAAATGAAAAAGCCATTTCAAATGTATCCGGATGAATGTATAGATGTAGCCTTAGTTTGCTCCTGTGATCTCCTGTATGTTCCCTAGTGGGGGGGAAATGAGTGAAAATTTGTTAAATCCCAAGAATCGACATTGGCTTGGCTTTTTGGAGATGGCGAGAACTGAGGCCGGATTTTAAATGTTGTAAATGTCATTTTTATTACTCATCAGGTGAGTAAGGTATTTTATTGAACAGATGAAAAACCATAGCTCTCTAACAAGTTCATTGTAAAGCATTATCTAGTATCTATTAACTAGTACGTATTGATATTGAAATTTGATTGGATTTCTTTGTGTTTGTATATGTGTATGTATTGATGGATGTAATCTGTTAAACAAATGAGCTGTGTCTGTCAGTCTTGGCCAGGACGCTCTTCTAAAAGAGATTCTTAGTCTCAGTGTGATTCTTTTTCTGGTAAAATAAAGGTTATAATAATATTGTGAAGGGTCATTTCATTATGGGTTGTTGTAGCACTGTGCTGGAATTTATTTTCAAGGAACCACTACTGTGTCTATTCACGGGTAAAGTTACAGTTAATTCTTCTTCAGCTAGTCAGTTTGAGATCCTTTCCATCTAAACTGGTTATATCTCTTAAGACTAGAAGTGAATGTTTTATGAGCAGTAGGATAATCTCTTTCCTTTTTTAGTTACAATAAAGAACCATTTTCATCCACAGAACCAAAGCACAGCCAAAACAGCGTTCTTCAGTAAAATGAACGAATGAATGCGTTTTAATTTTGGAAAATAATTAGAAAGCTTTTGAAATATTTACAGGGATGTTTACGCAATGCTAATTTTGTGAAGCATAAATAGCAAATGTTTCATTATATTGTAAATGTTTCACCAGTGAACTGAATTTGTTTCAAATTCTTTGACATTTTTATGGTGATTGTTGTGGTGTAACTCTATGTACATCTATACGATGGTGTATAAAATATTACTAAATATTGTCTTCATTGATTTTAATCCAAAGTTTTTAATTTTTCAGTGACTGTTGGAATCAACGTACTGTTTTTTGCACCGCATTCACTGACGCTGAACGTTATTTGCTGGGGATTCAGGTGTTTCTGCAGTGGAGCTTTTTGGTCTCATCCCCTCAGCTCAGAAATCACTCCAGAGGGATTCAGAAAACATATTCTCCTCTCACTGCACCACGGGTAACAGAACACATCTGCATCTCACTGAACGTGTAGAACTCGAGTGAAGAATTTGCCTGCTACTGCAAACACATCCAGTTACTTTTTTAATGCATATTAATGACTTAAAGGGATAGTTCACCCCAAAATGAAAAATCTGTCATCATTTACTCACCCTCAAGTTGTATGCTAGAAAACATATTCTTAACCACAAAGTACCGCTCAATTAGACTTAAAGGGATAATTCACCCAAAAGAAAATTATATGATCATTTACCTCAAGTTGTTCTTGAGTTTCTTTGTTCTGTTTAACACAATTTTCATATTTTGAAAAATGTTGGCAGCCAAACTGGTCCCCATTGACTTATTTTTCATACTATGGAAGTTAATGGGGACCAGCAACGGTTTGTTTGCCAACATTTTTCAAAATATCTTCTTTTGTAGCTGAGAGCATGCACACCCACACATATACCGTGGCACGCATGAACTCGCATTCATATTCATTAACAAAAAGTATCTGTAAGTTATACTGTACGTCTCGGCCTACTAACTATAAGTTTGGTTTCCACCAACAGGAAAATCGACTTGAGTAAAGAGGGAAAAAAGGCATAAAATCGTTTATATCAGCCGTAGTTCAATATGAGACAGCAAGCGAGACAGGCGAATATTCTCCTAGCTTGAAAAATCTTTCAAAATGCAATTTTTCCCTCATAGTGCTGAGCTGGCAGAGGCAAATATGGCTGTGAAATAAATGATGTGGTTTTCTGCATCTCTCCATGAAAGTTTTTCTTCATATCTTCGTCCTAACGTTATTTTCAATGTGTCTGTCAAAGCCGTGCATGGATGTGCGGTTATAAACGCCTACTTTCCTGAAGGAAATATAAGCGGTGCTTGCCCATGCAAAAGTCAGTGCCACAATGCAGTTGCTACGGGGTTTAGGTGGTTGCTAGGTCATACCTAATTCAAGAGTTCACTTTGATGTTTGTTTATTGTATTTTTTTTTTTTTATACCATATTAGTCGAATATTATACATTATTCTGTTTACTTATCCACATTTCTTTTTTTGGTTTGCTCTTTAAAAAAGAAGCAAATGCTGCACTTGGAAAACAGTTGTTAATTTTGCCATATGTTTCATAGGACAGACAGACCGCTA
Organism: Tiaroga cobitis; assembly: GCA_030578255.1. Lineage (NCBI taxonomy): Eukaryota > Metazoa > Chordata > Actinopteri > Cypriniformes > Leuciscidae > Tiaroga > Tiaroga cobitis. The sequence continues at coordinate 33,660,494 of CM060600.1, read as the reverse complement.
TTAAGCCCAGTGTCTCCCACAGGACGTCCAGGTTATCTCGAAGCCCCTGAGAGTGGTATTATTGAAATCAAAGGGAGTAACACAAGCAGCCATAATGATAATGATGCGCAATGAGATCCCTGCTCTCTGTGGCATAGTGGGAGATGTGAGCTCACCACTCTTAATGAGTGTAATTAGAGAGCAGAGCGTCTGATTCACAAAACGAGTCGTCTCACACAGAGGCCTCACTGTGCTGAGGTATTTTAAAGGTATTTTAGAGGTATTTGAAAGACTGCCGAGCTCTAGCGGCTGTGTCTCTCTAATGATGCCGAGGATCCTCGCGGTCTGGATCCATCTTCAAGGTCCATTGGTGCTGTGAAGGTGTTTGTATTATGAGCTGCTGCTGCAGATGTAATTAAGCGCATTACATAGTGTCATTCGTTCATGGCCAAAGCATGAATTAATAAGAAGTTAGTTTAGTGTTGGAGATCCATTCACAAACCCTAAGTGCTCGTAGCTTACTGTAACTGTACTATATTTGCATTTTGCTTACTGCAGGGGTTTACGTGTGTGTGTGTGTATATAAAAGTACAGTTTATATATATATATTTTTATATATATATATATATTAGAACAGGGACGTGCACAGACATTTTGAGGGGCAGAGGCTCAAGTGAAAAAGGGCACTTCTCATAATTACGTTTTTTTTTATTTTATTTTTTTATTTTTTTAAAGGAAAAAGTATGTATATATATTAACACAACTTTGACTTTAAAAAAAAATATTTAAAAAGTTAATTAATTTTATCTTCCTCAAACTCACGCAATTGTTTAATTTTCAAAAGAGGTCTACAAAATAATCAGTTTACAGAAACTCTCCTTAGTATTCATAGGTTTATAGAGCAGCAAAGGAAACCATGCCACAATGTGCATGTTTTCTATGCTACTAGTTTCAATCAAGTATTTGATACACCTGATGGTGACATGGACTTAGTTTCACATTTGAGGGAGGACTGTATCATCATCATCATCATCATCATCATCATCATCATCAAAATAAAACCTTCAAAATCCACATTTAGATGGAGTTTGTTTTAAACATACCGTACTATCCTCCATCTGTTTGCATATGTAGATTTCTTCAAAATTCACCCATTTAGATTTCTACATTTCAGGGGGAAATACTCGATGGCTATGTAAGTCATTAACTTTGATAATAATAATTTTTGGGCATAAAAACGTCAAGATTTTCCATACAAGGCCACAAATTACATTTAGCCACGTCTTAAATTAATATGCTCATTCATTCATTATCGCGATATACTTTTCCTCGATAAAACGATATCAAGTTCGAGTCAATATCGTCAATACTCGATATCAATATCGAGTTTGATAAATGTTCGATCATGTTTATGTGCCAAAAGCAGAACCAAACTCATTTGAACCGCGCGCGCATCCGCTCGGCTCAAAGTCCAAACGGCAGCGCAGCGCGGGCTCACTAGAGCAGACGCGTTTACTCTGATCGGCGCTTCAGAGAGGGAGCGCTTCAGAACTCCTGACCTGATATTTAGATACACTATTCAAAAAATATATTTGTTTGACAGGGAAGCTGTGCGCAAACATAAATATATATAATTTGTCAAAAATAAAAAAAGCACCCCAGAAAAAGGGGCACTTTCTCTCCAGGAATAAAAAGGGCAGGTGCTCAAGCCCCCTTTGATGTCTATGTGTGCACGTGCCTGTATTAGAATTTAAAATGACTTTTCTATGTTCATATATTTTAAAATAAAGATAGTTTGTATTTTATATAGTTATGTATAGTTTATATAAAAATAAAATATAGTTTATTCCTGTGATGTCAAAGCTGAATTTTCAGCATCATTACTCCAGTCTTCAGTGTCACATGATCCTTCAGAAATCATTCTAATAATCTGATTTGCTGCTCAAGAAACATTTCTTACTATTATCAATGTTGTGCTTTGTAATATCTTTGTGAAAGCCTTGATAAATATTTTTTTCAGGATTCTTTGATGAACAGAAAGTGTAAAAGACCAGCATTTATTTAAAATAGAAAACCAATTTAATGCATCCTTACAGAGTATCAATTTTGTTTTTGTTTATATATGTAAATATGTATTGGACTTACTATATATTTTTCCCTGTCTGCTGCCTTTGACATCACAGCTCAAGATGGTTACCAGTGAAGGGAATGCTAATGGAAAGCATTCTCTAGGTCCTCCTTAGGATAAGCAAACCAGCTGAGCAGTTTCTTAAAAGCAGCACAGTGCCAAGTAAGTCAACCCACCAGTAGCTTACTTATAGTATTGTATATGTAATCACATTGAACATGTAGAAGAAAGTGCTTTAACAGCAGATTTTCACAGTATAGGCTTTATATGTGGCAGGTGAGCCCTATGACCTCCATCTGCCTTAAAGGTGCAGTAAGCGATTTCTGAGAAACACTGTTTATATTTGAAATCAACCCAAACAAACACACCCCTCCCTTCATTGCTCCGCCCCCAAAATCCACAAACATGCATTGAAGAGTGGATGACTCTTTATCATAGCTGAAGCAAAGCAAAATAATGCTTCATCAAAAATAAAGCGAAGACGGATGTTATAAACTCTCCTGTCTAGGGTAGAGGAGGTGGAACAGTTATACAATAAAAATTAAGAAACTAAAACTAAACAAGTTAACATTGCAGAGCCTCTGTCTACCGTTCCAGCACTACTCAAACACAGTTTGTCAAAACAACAATAAAGTTTTATTTAGGGAACATAGGAAAAATAGTAACATAAAGAAAATAACACATTTTACAGGGAAGCAGTACATTTACTTCAGCCAAAATAACAAACAAAAGAAAACCACCTGTTTTAGTCAACTAAATAATTTATACACAAAAATAAATATGCAAACAAAAGACAATACTAAACCTAAGTCCCACTCTAACTGTGAACAGGAGAAAAAGATAAACAAAATAATTGGTGCCCACCTCCCTACAGCTTCCTTAAATTTAAATCATTACATAAAGAAAGAAAAACAAGAAAATGCAACTCGCCCTGCACTCTGGGATAAAATGAATATCCTTTGACAATCAGTGTAATAAACCTGCCTTGCGAAATCACACAACTAATACACGGTATACAAACACAAGGAAAATGTATCAAACATCTTGGAACAGTAGAAAGTGAACCAGCAAGAGAGACGGCGGGGACAAACTCCTGCCTCACGTCTCTGCAAGAACTCCAAACTGGACAGTTTTTGTATCAGAGCACATGGCCACAGGCGCTATTCAGGAGGAGGACGCTCAAGTGTTGATTGGCATCAGGTGCTCTACTCATCCTAGGAGAGCAGAGTATAAAACAGACAAGCAAAACATGCATGCAGAAAACATTCACTAAAATATGTTCTGGAACGTAATACGGCGAACGAATGACAAGGAACCTCGGCATAATGCTGGGAAGCTTTTCTGATATTAACGTGGGTCTTAAAGCTCTCGTCTGATCATAACCCTTCTTTTACCAGTGACTACTTCCTCTGAGAGACATTACAAAAGAGAAAAGGTCAGCCATCTCTCTTTCTACAGTCTTTCTTCAAATCTCCCTCTCGCTCACTCTCTCTCCTCCCCCATCATGAGTGGACACGCCCCCTACTGCTGATTGGCTACAAGTGTGTTGTGGTGCTCGGTCCGATCCACTTTTAACAGCGTTTCACAGAAATCGCTTACTGCACCTTTAAGAATTAAAGGCGAGACACTACAGGCAAAAACAGTGTTTTTTTATGCGTCTTTAAATTTTGAGATTTTTGGCTTTTCATAAAGTGTTTTTTCGTACTAGTGGAAAGAAAACATCCAAAGTACACTTTTTACTGTGTCTTTTAGAGCACTTTATCTATTTGTGTTTGTAGAGTTCATTTACATATCTTTAAAGGCCGTTTTCTCAAAATGAGTTTTTCCTACATTGAGCCAGAAATCTCCACTTCAGCACTTACATAAACCAAACTTAACAGTTTTATTCTTATCTATGTTCTGAAGGTTTTTACAGAGGGGTTTGTTCATATAGAATTTTCTTGATTTTATACATTTTATTCTTAAAGGGTTAGTTCACCCAAAAATGAAAATGAAGTCATTAATTACTCACCCCCATGCTGTACCAACCCCGTAAGGCCTTCGTTCGTCTTCGGAACACAAATGAAGATATTTATGATTAAATCTGAGAGGTGTATCACTCCTCCATAGGCTCCCTAAGGGAACGAATAAAGTCGTTATTTTTGTTTGTTTTTTCGCACAAAAAGTATTCTCGTCGCTTGATAAACTTATAGTTGAGCCACTGTTGTGACATGGAATATTTAAACGTTTTCTTTATTGACTTTCTGGGCCGTCAAGTTTCATTCCCTTTGGGAGCCTATGGAGGAGTGATCAACCTCTCAGATTTAATCATAAATATCTTCATTTGTGTTCCAAAGACGAACGAAGGCCTTACGGGGTTGGTACAGCATGGGGGTGAGTAATTAATGACTTGATTTTCATTTTTGGGTGACAACAGATTCACCCGCTGTAAAATGCAAAAGACTTCGTTCGGACTTCGGAGTGGCTACAGAAAAAAAGAGACTGCAACCGATCCCATGCGAAAACAAGGATAATATTAGGACATTACATGTAGTCACGCAATGCTGACGTTGTTAACATTAACAATTTGAGAACAAAGTATTATTTATTACACACGCAATATAGCTTATACTAGCCGAGACTCCTCCTTTATGTGTACAGATGTGACGTAATGACGCAAAGACATGCTCGAATCTCCTGCGGAAATCCACCAGTACCACTGGAGTTAAAAACATTATTACAAGCTTACCGCTTTGAATCGAGCTAAGGCAAGCAGAGAGTTCTGAACACTGGCTTATGTATTTTCTTAAATATGTATTTCGTATAATTTTTAACCCAAAAAAAGCTACAGACTGCAGCTTTAATATAACCCTTTAAGTGTCACCCCCCCCCCCCCCCCCCCCCCCCTTTTTTTTTTGAATAGACATGAAAATGCACTTTCCGAACTTAAATGGTTGTTGTAATTCAAGAATCCTAGAATATAGACATAAGATTGGTCTTGTTTTAAAGAAGACATTTGGCAGATTTTTGTAGAAGTGAAATAAATTAAGAAAGTGTTGAAATGAACGCTTCACAAGTGATTTTGTTATGAATTCAACCTCTAATAAACACATAAAAAGAACACATATGTGCGTTAAAGCTCGCTGCCACATAGCAAATGGTCAATCTATAATTTTTTTTTCTTTATATTTATAACATTTTCAGACCTTTTTTTCAACAAAAAAAATTGAATGGATGTTATCTTTTGAACTCTTAGCATGAAAACAAACTGAGGTTTCTACCATTCTTTCATGATTTTTCATGTTCATCGCTATTTCAAAATAAAGGTCTGAACGCCTTAGGAGTATGAAAATATTCTTGTTGCAAATTGATAAATTACGGCTCCTCTGTAATTTATTAAATCAGTCACCAAATATGGAAACTAGAGATTGTAAGCTTTCAAATGATATGTAGTTTGTCAAGATTAGTTTAGGTTTAGATTACTGTTTTAAATAATGGCTGTGGGCCCACCGGTGGGCCGGTGACACTTAAATGCATGCAAATTAGTGCATAATTTAATTAGATAATGCCTCATTTGCATATTTAAACATAACATTTCAGAAAACTTGTAATACAAATTTTTTTGTGTGCAATTATTAATGTAGTCAATCAACTGTTGAAGTATGGTGATATCTATTAGGTGTCTTAAAGGCTTGCCTTAAAGAGATGTTCTTTATGTCATTCTCCTCCGTTTAAAGAACACTGAAACTCCGTCTGGCAGTTCACACCTGAGGCATGACTCTTTTAATGTGTGCAAGAAGCAAGAAATGAGGACAAAAGGGAAGGACTAATGCAACTAAGTTGCATAATGCTGGCTATCACCGCAGTACAGTATCTTGAGGCGTTCATAGACTTCAGATGATGTCTGATATCATGCCTTTAGAGATGACTTGTATAAGAACCCAAACAGGCTAAAATCAAACTAACTTGAATAAAAGTGAAGTAATAGCATGCTAGAAAACAATTGCAGTATCTGTAGTATGTGTACTGTGCACTTCTGATCTTACTACTCATGGTGAACGATGTCAACACACACATACTCAATTTCACCCATCCCGTTTGAAACAGTGTCCTAAACATCTAATTTTATACCGCCTTTCGGGGACTGACATGTCAATTCCTTTACTCCATGGGTTCTGAGATAAGTCTGAGCTTGTCGCTAAGATCCTCTCGTAGCTTGACGCCATGGCTCAGCGTCAGCAGACCTGCCGCGGATAGCTTCTGTAATTGGTATGGTGTTATTCCACAACCCATTCCAACTGTGGAGATGAATTGATTCAGTGTTGGAGAAGAATAGAGCTCTGTATTAGGAATTGTGCCTCGTGGACTGAATTTTGATTTCACGGTGGGATGTGAGGAGGTAGCGGTTTGTTATGGTATGTTTTCTCAGGTCCTGGTGCAATGATCTGGAGAGTTTTGTGTTTGTAATGCAGCAAAGTGTATCGAGTATTTCGTCATCCGTATGAGCAGGCAGTCAGACGGACTTCCTTGTGTGTTTGGGTGGTAAAAAAATGCAGAAAGAATACATTTAGCAGGGCTGCCAACTCTTTTGACATTGTTCTCATGCCACACGTCCATGTTGAAAAACATTGGGGGAAAAAACATGGCAGACAAGATAGAGCAGGGCAAATTCTCTGCTTTAAAATTCTGTCAATACTTTTTCGAACTCCTCCTAGGCCTTTAGTTTGATCTTCACAACACTTTTTTTGTGATGCAAGTTTTTTTTTTTTTTATTACAACATTTTCATTACAATTAAGTTAATTTACTCCAAATTATGATTACCAAAATACAATTTAAAAAAAAAAAAAAAAGTATTATATTGGTCACCCTGGATCGAAATGACTAGTTGTCCACGGCCACAACGTTTTCCCGCTGCAGTGTGTAGGTGAGAGAAGAGCGAGCGAACTTGTAACATGTCGAGCAACAGGTCGTTTACTGAGTTAGATAACTGATTTAATATCATAAACTCAATGACAAGTGAACTGAATTATTCTCTTCTTATGCTCTCCCATTTACTTAACTTTATTAGTGTACATCGGTCCCACATGAATCAAGTAAGTTAAACAAACATAATTTGTTCATGTAACTTCAACATAATGGAATGAAGTCACTGACCCAATTAAGTAGTCTCAAAGTGAATTTTAAAAGGCTCCCTGACATGATTCAGGTATTTAAATTCTTATATTCATTCATCCAATACGATTTTATTGATTTTAGTGTCACAAAATTGAGTTAATAGACTATAGCTAGCTATTAGCTAGCAACAGCACATATTAGCATCTTAAATACTAAGATATACATGCTCCTTAAGCCATAGCGATTAAATGTCGCTTAATCAGTCCACAGCCTCACCAAATGCTCCACTCTAATTTAAATGGTTCTAATAATTCCAATGTAATTGAACATTAAACACAATTACACACTATCAAGTCTTCCCCTTTTCTCATTTTCTCAAAAACACATAAAATAACACTTATTTTCAACATTTATTCTCTCTTAATTCAGCCATATGCAAAGCATGCTGGGAACTAACAAGCACCGCCCAGTTTCAGTTAATGCAACACAAATCATTCATGTAATCCAACACAAACGGATTAAGTAAACTTAAAATTTTACATATATTTAAGCAGATTGAACACAATCAAATTAAGTTAGGACAAAAATGTATAGCAATCGTGTTGCTTAAGCTCATTTTAATTAACAATAATTTTATTTGAACAAGCAGCAAAAATATTTTTTTTCAGTGTACTTTAGGTGTTTTTAACAGGTAAGCAGGAGTGTCCTTGCATACATATTTAAAAGCGTTCGAGGCGAGGGCAGTCAGAAACCGTTCAATGCATAAATACTTAATGTGTCTATGTGCCATTTCTTTCTCTTAATTTTTTCTCATTTAGGCATCCTTCATCTATGAATATATTTGATGTGAAATTTTCTGCCTTGTTCATTGTCATTTGTTGTCACTACATCTGCTCACAACTCTGAGTTTTAGTGTTCCACTCTGATCTCTTGCCACTTTTCACGTCGTCTTTAGGTTCCTGAACTTTTGTCTTTGCTGTTTTTTTGTTTTTTTTATGTATCTCTTTGGTCTGTCATTTTTAAATGCCCTTATATTTTCAGCAGGGCATCAATTCCCCTCTTCACATGAAATTTAAGTAAAGATTCTGGTTGCATCTCATATCCTGACAAGAACAAAAATATGAAGCAGCTCAACCGTTTTCAACATTGATAATAATCAGTAATGTTTTATGAGCAGCAAATCAGAATATTAGAATGATTTCTGAAGGATCATGTGACACTGAAGACTGAAGTAATGACTGAGTAATAATGATAAAAATTCAGCTTTGATCACAGGAATAAATGACACTTTGTATTAAAATAGAAATTTGAATTATTTTAAATTGTAACAATTTTTTTTACAGTACTTTTTTACTGTATTTTTGATCAAATAAATGCAGCCTAAATATGCTACTTTTCCATTGTTTTCTGTCTAAACACACTATGGTGTCTTGTGTCTTTTGCAGTGTCTCGAACATGGCGTACTAAACGTGGCGCTCAATTTTAAAATCAGTTCAACTTTTTAAAAAACGCGTCTCGAGACCTTGTGTTTTCCCCGTTCCACCGCCCGCATCTCGTTCTCTGTGAACGAGCCCTTAGTGAGCAGAAGAGACACCCTTCAAAAGCATTAAAATTCACCCTTACTAACAAAATACTTTTCTACGGTAATGCGCATATATATATTTGTTTTACATTTAAGTTTATATTTATTTAATTTTAAAGCATTTATGCTGATTTAAATATAACAATTTAAATATATGTCATTCATTTTTTTTTGCGGTTTTTTGTCCTCTCAGTATAAAATAAACACCTGGATGCTTTACACAGTAAAAAAAAATATGGGGGAAATTTGTTAAATTGTCATAAGTAGGCCTATATTCATTTTAGTTATGTAATCAATTTCTTATAAATGTTTCTCTTCCGGTTTAAGCAGGAGAAATGTGACACGGGTGTGTTTTGGTCAAGATCCCCCTTTCTCTTCTGTTGAAACTTTTGTCAGTATCTCATGAAACGTTCTTGTCTTTCATCTAGAGTAAAGCTAATGACCGTCAGGGAAATGTACACACTCATCGATGTCACATCGACGTGTTTTTTGGAGGAAACTGCAGCTGAGCATTTGTTCAGGGTATCATTCATTATTTGGAGGCTATTATGATGCGGCCACGCCACATCTCCTGCTCGGTGCTGTAGGCTTCCCTTGACTTTCAAAAGCGGAAGGGTCTTTTGAAGGAGAAGAGGCAGAGAGGGTTCAATCGATATACTCCTCGAAGAAAATTTTGAAGTGGGCTTCTCTTTTATTGAGAAGCAGGGCTGTCAGTCATCAAAGCAACAGGGAGAGAGAGAGAGGAGAAGGGACATATCGGATCATACGTGAATGTAAATGTAGATCAGGAGCGCTGTGAAGGTTACAACCACTGCTGAACTTCAGCAACTGTTGATCCAGACGTCTGTATCATTAGTTCCAAGTGCCATTCGCTCGATTCGCTTTATGAAAGCGTTGAGCTGAAGAATGAAAATGACACAGCCCTTAAAGCACAAAAGATTTAAGGCCATCTGATTGAGGATCACATTTGATATTCATCCTGAGAGCTGCTCAAATATTCTCATGGTCACGATATGGAATATAAAGGAAATCAGGTGATGACTGAATTTTACATGATGAAAGAGCTCTGTGCATCTCTCACCTTGACATGGTCATTGTTAGTCTAGAGAAAGCACAGGAATCCCAATATTAAGGCCTCGTTCACACTGCAGGGGCTCAATTCCGATTTTTTTGCAAAAATGCGATTTTTTTTTTGCAAGGCCGTTCGCATTTCCAATTAAATGCGACCTTTTGTGATCTCCTGTGTGAACGTGACATGACCCAGAAATGACCCGCATGCGCTGAAGAGTACTCAACTGTCAACGACGTCTCTTGTTGTTTGCGGAAGTAGCTAAACATGGATGTCAACAGTGGAGCTCGTTTAGTGATATTGAGGTTATTTTCCCAACAGAGCCAGCACACTTACAATCTTCTAGTTTTAAGAAAAAAATTAAAAAGGAGGAGAGCAAGGCTTTTGGCCATGGCGTTTTGTGGAGCAGTGGTAGCAACATCGGTACAGAGAAACGTGTGGGTGCGGAGTCGCAGCCAGGAGTGGTGGGATACTGATGTGAGTGGCTTCACAAATACAGAATTCATCAGTAACTTCTCAATGTCCAGTAGGGCTGGGTATCGTAACAAAATGTTCGATACCGATACCGATACCGATACCTTGACTTCGATACCGGTTCCTGAACGATACTTTTTTCGATACCAATTTTGTTTAACAATATAACATTACCTAATTTTTATTTTTTTTGTTCAGTTTGTTGACTTTTTTACACTCATATTTTGAGTATGTAAAAAAGCACCAATGCTGAAGTTTTCTATGTTTCCTAATCATTTAACATGTATTCTTTACTTCAATGAGCTCATTGTTTCTTCCTTAACTTAATGCATTGTTTAACAATGAAATTGAATGAAAATTAATAGAAATGCATTACACTGTCACCTCTGATAACAGATCACTCTAAATTGTAATTTAGACACATTCATTTTCTGTAAAGCTGCTTTGAAACGATATGTATTGTGAAAAATGCTATACAAATAAATGTGAATTAAATTAAATATAGGCTACTGAGGGGTGGGATATAGCCTATGCCTCGCGCTCCGCACACATCAAGCTTGCCGCAAAGCACTGGCAAAAGTAGCCTAATGATTATGGATGTGTCGGGAAACAACAGCAAGGAGATATTTTAATTGTTTATTAATGAACAAGTGTTTACTAATGGTGTGTTCACTGTTCACACCGAACGCGAATTTAATTATTTGCGCTAGTAGATTAGATACAAAGTCAAAGACGGGGATAGACGCATCATTCGCGCCGGGCGTCGCGAATGATGCGAATTGGGCGACGCGTTTTGAACTCGAGCGGAAGATTGAAGCGTCTAACTAGACGCGATAGACGCCTATTTGACGCTCTATTCGCGTTCGGTGCGCTTTGTATGACACACCGCTTTGCCTTATCAGATTTACCGTGTTACCGGTCTTGGCAGCAATTATCTTGTCGAAAATATTGCATCGCGTGCTTCTGGCAAACACACACACACACACACACACTACAGCCTCACATGCGACAAGCCAAGTCTCTGGGCAGCCGCGTAAACTAGTGTTTTTCCTCCACAGCCAATCATGCTGCATGCATGTTTCACTGACGTTGACGAGATTAACCACTTAGGTACCGAAATTTGGTACCGAAAAACAAGACATGTTTCGATACTCGGTAGTACCGAGGCAATTCGGTCGGTACCTAAAAAGTACCGAACTCGGTACCCAGCCCTAATGTCCAGATCCACTTTCGATTATATTTGTGAGCGTCTTCGATCAACTCTGTCGCGGGAAGAGACACGTCTGCGGTGGCTCATAACCGTGCAGAACTTCAACGCAGAATTATGACGTTTGTCGCATATCAATGACGTGCGGGTCGGATACATGCGACCTGGCCGTTCAGATTGAAGTCTCATTTCAAAAGATCGGATACATATCGGATTTGGACCACATACCCAAGTGGCCTGGGTCGCATTTGAAAAGATCGGATCTGTGTCGTTCAGATTGTCATGAAAAGATCAGATACAGGTCGCATGGGCAAAAAAATCGGAATTGGGTCGTTTCAGCCTGCAGTGTGAACGTAGCCTTAGATCGTTATTTTTTAGTCATTAGTTGAGGAATCAGGCAGCTTTGGCTCTGAGTGTGTAAAGTTACATTTCAGTGTCAACTAAGCCAGAACGTCACTCAAAAGGAAATACAGTTGTTGTAATCGGACTGATTTGGGATTGAATCATTCAGTTTTGATGAACATGAATCAACAGATTAATTGGTAAGATTCTACTCAAAAGATTGATTCGAATCGTTTACAAATGTAATCGCACGATTTTCAGCTTCAGAGACTTGGATAGAGCGTGTATTTGTATTTGCTTGGAAAGAAATGACAAGCAAAATCTTCAGAATAGACTATAATCACTGGCTTCCGGCAACGGCCGTACGCGAGTCTAGTCCCGGCGGAAAAGTGACCTCTGATCCGACATATGATGTATTGACGAACGGTAAGAGCAAAACAAAACACCGGTCACGAATTAGAAATCTAAAACGGAAATTTTTAAAGAGAAATATCAGAGGAGCTTGAGTTTGTTGCTTAGCTCTATTTGTTTGAACTGCGAGAGGCGTCTACTCTCACATAAGCTTTACATTACTCCTACATTCTACGTCATGCGTCGGGTCAGAGCCAGAGGTCACTCTTCTGCTGGAACTAAACTCATGTACAGCCAGAAGCCAGTTATTATAGTTTATAAAGTTATAACTATGGATATTTTTCTCACAAAAACGCATCGCTTCGCTTCAGAAGGCCTTTATTAACACCCTGGACATAGGCGTCATTTACGGGGGGGGTACGGGTGGGACATGTCCCCTCCACTTTTTGCCAGGGTCGACATTGTCCCCACCACTTTTGAAACATCTCGCGTCACGGATGTACCAATACAAATAAAACCTCAATAAAACAAATCAATACAAACTATCAACTAGCAGCATTCGTTTGTTAAATAAGAGGCGATCTAGCGCTGAAATGTGTTGTCCACTCGGACGCCCGCTTCAATCCGTTGCGGAGAGATTCTATTCGTTCCAGTGATATCACAAATCAAAATGCACACAAACGTGTCCCTGAATCTCTTGGTTCTAATCAGCACTCACATTTTTTTTTCCCTCATCAAAACCGATAATGTTTATCAGTGGTTGTATATCATATATCATAAACAAACACTGATAAACATTATCGGTTTTGATGAGGGAAAAAAAAGCTATACGAGTGTGGATTAGAACCCAGAACCTCCGACACGCTTGGCAAAAATTCTGCCACTGGACCTTTACAGTATATAAGCCTACGTAACTCAGGCGAATCTATGTATTTATTCACGTACAAATTCACGATACTAACAATTAGATCTCACTGTACGACCAATTAAACCCAAAGTAGGCCTACCATCACATTTTTGGTCGGACATCATCACATCTTTGTATACATTTTTATTTATTTACATCAGTATATAAACAGGACATCGCCTTTCAAAACATGACCTGCGCGAAAGAGAAAAAAAGAATGAATGCGTCATTGTACCCAGCACTTTTTAAAATGCCCTTCCAAATCCGTCTCTGTCCCCAGCACATTTCAAACCAAACTGACGCCCATGACCCTGGAGCTGTATGGATTACTTTTATGATGGATGGATGCGCTTTTTTGGGCTTCAAAATCTAAGGTACAATTCCATTATAAAGCTTGATAGAGCCAGGATATGTTTTAATATAACTCCGATTGTGTCAAAGTCCCTTTAAGACAAGTCATTTCACTCGGCGGCCATCTTTGAAACGCCTCTAGGGCATCCAACTACAGCTCCTATCTCTTTGAATGGGAAAACATAAAATTCTACAAAACTGTTCGCCAAGCTTACGATTAAATTTCAGATTTGAAATCACCAATGAAATCTGACAACTGTCTCATAAATTTTGTTTCTAAACCCTCGAATCATGACAGAAAAAGAAAATTTCAGGCTGGATCAAGCTAATGTGCATGTTCAGTGGAAGCGTGCGTCTGACTGTTTATTTAGAAACCGGAGCTTCTAACGGCACCTGCAGTGACGCAATGACTTTACCAAACGCCGATTGGCTCTTATTTAGAAGGCGGGACTTATTCCGCCATATTGAGCTTTGCACTTTTCACCATTTAAAACAATACAAGTGACACGTCTTGTTATTCTATAGTCTTTGATTGTGTTTGGCTGAAAGAAGAAAGTCATATACACCTATGGCTTGTGGGTGACTAAATTATGGGATAATTTAAATTTTTGGGTGAAATAACCCTTTAAATGTTAATATACATTTATATTTAGTTAAAATATACACTACTGGTCAAGTTGTGGTTCAGTAAGCTTTTTTTTTAAAAGAAATAGATAATAGATAAAAAAACTACTAAAAACATTTATAATGTTACAAAAACATTCTATTTCAAATAAATACTACTCTTTTGAACTTTTCATCAAAGTAATCTGAAAACTGAACGACGCTCGGGACATTTGACGGGCGAAATACATCACAAAAGTTTAAGCCTTGCCAATTGAAATATTCAAGCGCAAGAAGACGAGAAAGGGAACTTAATTTTTTACTCACTGTGTGGGGTTTTTTTTTCCGCGCAAATATCCGAAGCGAGTGCTCAGAAACCCAGAAATTCTCAGCGCACAAATACTGAATTGAACTCTATCACATCTTATGCTCAAAAAAATGCCCGTATTGCTGCATATCCTCATAGTTATGTCTTAAGGGAACATAAACAGTTGAGAAATAAATCACGTGTATCAGTATACTGGATCCGTGCATTCTCTTAAAGTTCCAGCAGCCTAATATATACCAGCTGCCATCTGTATCCTTAGTTTTAATCAAACAACAGTTTCTAATCCTGCAAAATTGAACAAATTTACTCCAACATAAAACCTATTCCTCAGCAGCAACCTTCTCTTGCGGAAGCTATTATGTTGTTTCCATGTACCTGACATTATTTTAATTAAGGTGTTTCCTTTAAACATGTTTTTGAAATGTGCAGATCCTGCAAAGGCCAATTCTGCAACTGCTTTGTCAGCATGTTTAAATGTGTCTTTACGTATCAGCAACACCGAATCGATGGGCTCAGAATGTGTGCGTCATGAGACTGCAAGGATTTCACTGCTATCTGACTGATTCAGACTTCCTGTTTCCCTAATGTACACTGAAAATATGTGACAGAGATGAATGTGTGTACTGTACATTTCCATATAGACCACACAGAGTAGAAACCTGCAATGCAGAAACTCTCATCTGTCCTGAATGAAATGACACACAAGCTACACATGTGACATGCAACCCATTCTGGATTCCAACATGCTGCAAAAAGACAATTTATGCAGTATCCCACAGCAAAAGAGGAAGAAACCGCATTAAAAAGACAGACTGTGGTCTTGTTACACAAGCATGCATGGTGGCTTTGGAGAAGACTGAAGTGTTTTCGTTGTTGTTGTTTTGAAGAGGAGAAATACAGATACAGTGAGATTCAAGTAAAGTAATAAGCTACAGCTACACTACATGCTACTAGCAAAATAAGCTGACTACATTGAAGATATAAAAGGGCGCAATATCTTTTTAAATTATATATTTTGATCTAATTTATTCATAATTTTATATCTATGTTTTATGGCACAAACAATAGGGTTTTTGAATAAATGAGCTCAATTATCCTGCAAAAAAACTAAAACATAGTATTATGTGTATATTATTAAATTCACACATATTTTATATATATATATATGTATATGTATATGTATATATGTATGTATATGTATATATGTGTGTGTGTGTGTAAGGCGAGGGCCAGAAATTCGGGGCTCCCCCTCGAGAGAACAAAAGGCTCTCCTGAGAATTAATATTTGAACTCCCTCTTGCATATGTAACAGCAACATCCGAGACGCAGCACACAGTGCTCACACCTTACTCGTCTCATCATATCCCCCTGCATTTTAATGATACTGGGTATCATTAAAACATTTTTTTATTTATGGAGTCAGATAAAATAACTAGTAATATATATGAGAAAATTTGTTCCATTTAATCTTGTTGTGTTGCGTAAAAGGAAAGACAGTTATACGCGCAAAGACCTTCCCCGCTGATTGGATGCCTCCGTTGGGCCAGTAAGCGTGGACCTTACATATGTATAAATATATACACTCACCTAAAGGATTATTAGGAACACCTGTTCAATTTCTCATTAATGTAATTATCTAATCAACCAATCACATGGCAGTTGCTTCAATGCATTTAGGGGTGTGGTCCTGGTCAAGACAATCTCCTGAACTCCAAACTGAATGTCAGAATGGGAAAGAAAGGGGATTTAAGCAATTTTGAGCGTGGCATGGTTGTTGGTGCCAGACGGGCCGGTCTGAGTATTTCACAATCTGCTCAGTTACTGGGATTTTCACGCACAACCATTTCTAGGGTTTACAAAGAATGGTGTGAAAAGGGAAAAACATCCAGTATGCGACAGTCCTGTGGGCGAAAATGCCTTGTTGATGCTAGAGGTCAGAGGAGAATGGGCCGACTGATTCAAGCTGATAGAAGAGCAACTTTGACTGAAATAACCACTCGTTACAACCGAGGTATGCAGCAAAGCATTTGTGAAGCCACAACACGCACAACCTTGAGGCGGATGGGCTACAACAGCAGAAGACCCCACCGGGTACCACTCATCTCCACTACAAATAGGAAAAAGAGGCTACAATTTGCAACAGCTCACCAAAATTGGACAGTTGAAGACTAGAAAAATGTTGTCTGGTCTGATGAGTCTCGATTTCTGTTGAGACATTCAGATGAGAGTAGAGTCAGAATTTGGCGTAAACAGAATACATACATAATACATGTGTGAATATATTATTATTACATATATTTTATATATATAGTATATCCTATGTCTGTGTGTATATATATATATATATATATATATATATATATATATATATATATATATATATATATATATATATATATATATATATATATATATATATATATATATATATATATATATATATATATATATATATATATATATATATATATTAGGGCTGTAACGATACGCGATATAAAATCGAAATCGCGATACTCAGGTCCACGATCCTGTATCGCGATGTGAGAAGGCAGAATCGCGATCACACCCCTTCCAACAGAGTTATCCTTCCTGTCCAGAACCAGGGCTCGAATTTCGGCGCGGGATTGCGGGTATTGGGCATAATTCTAATCATTCCCGCAGGTCTCCCATTTATAATGCGGGAAATTCCCGCAATCGTAATCCACACAGATGATAAAATCAAATCATTCTTTTAACAACTATCTTCCAGACGCAATTTCACAAACAGCGTGAGTGTTCAGCGGTGCCGCGCGCGTCTTCTGTCTCTTCTCTCATAATGTGTTGTGCAAGGCAGGCGCTGCATGCGGCGATAATACACACTCGCGTTTTGGAGTCGGGACCATAGACTGTAAAAGTCTTTTTAAGTCTTACCAGTTTAAACATTCAAGCAATTTTAAACTAATCAGTGCTCGCGCGCTCTCTGAGAGATTATTTTCTATGCGCACATTCATAGAAAATCCGCCTCAAAAACAGCTGGCCAGTAACTATTTTTCGCGGATTATATTGCTTTAACACGCAAAATTGTCAATTTCGGTCTTTGTGAGTAGGCTATACTCTAAACATAGTCGGTTTTGTCTTTAATAGGCATAAAACGCATGCCAGTATAATGAACACAGGATCCGTGCACTAGCTCTTAAAGTGACGGAAGCCATATGTGTCTGTCATTAATTTTGTTGTCAAAAAAACAAAAGACGGCTTTAAGTTAAAGGAATCAGGATTAATAGCCTTTGTATTTAATTTATTCAGGACTAAAATACTACCCAGTGTTATTTTCCATTTGATTACTTTATTCAGTTTCTGTATGTGAATACTAGTGTTAGACCTATTCAAAAACTTTTCTCTTTAATTGTCTTTATTTGTATCTTTATTCTATTGTATTTATTTGTGCTACTTCTTTCAATTTAATTAAACAATTTAAATCAAGCTTCCTTGTGATGTGTAAATTCTTAACAACAATATTACCCCATTGTAAAAATGCAATGAGCGTAAACATTTAGGCAAGATAAATGCCTAAATAGTTTAATAATTTGCATAGTTATTATTGTTCTTTGGTGTTTAGATTATACAGGTTTTTCCTAATGTTATTTAATAAAAATACCGGTATTTTTTTTCTTCTCTCAAAATCTCTTTTTTTCACCACAAGCCCCGCCCCCTCAAGCCCCGCCCCCGTGATAGAATCGCGATACGAATCGAATCGTGGGTCAAAAATCGTGATACGAATCGAATCGTTGGTTTGGTGTATCGTTACAGCCCTAATATATATATATATATATACACTCACCTAAAGAATTATTAGGAACACCATACTAATATTGTGTTTGACCCCCTTTCGCCTTCAGAACTGCCTTAATTCTATGTGGCATTGATTCAACAAGGTGCTGAAAGCATTCTTTAGAAATGTTGGCCCATATTGATAGGATAGCATCTTGCAGTTGATGGAGATTTGTGGGATGCACATCCAGGGCACGAAGCTCCCTTTCCACCACATCCCAAAGATGCTCTATTGGGTTGAGATCTGGTGACTGTGGGGGCCATTTTAGTACAGTGAACTCATTGTCATGTTCAAGAAACCAATTTGAAATGATTCAAGCTTTTTGACATGTTGCATTATCCTGCTGGAAGTAGCCATCAGAGGATGGGTACATGGTGGCCATAAAGGGATGGACATGGTCAGAAACAATCCTCAGGTAGGCCGTGGCATTTAACCCTTTAGGCGCCAGAGGTTTTTTCCATAAAAGTTCGATTTTGACATCTTAATTTCACAAGGCTATATCTTAAAAGTGAAAAAAGATAGAGACTTTCTGTAAATTAGAGAAATATTAAGGATGACCCAAAGTTTATTTAGGGATTACATTTTTCCATCTAATTTGCATATTATGACGTCATATGGTGGCAGAAATCTTGGATTATAGAAGTTTCATGAAAAGTCACGTGTTTAAATGATAAAATGCAGCATATCTTTCCCCCCAAAATGTCCATCACCTTCTGTATGCTATATTCCACAATACTGAATGCTCAGGTATATAGGAAGTAGTAAACAAACTGTGTAAATAATTACTAATAAATGGTAGAACAAACCGTATGCATGTAGTGGTTGGCCTTTTGCTGTAAAGATTTTCCATTTACTACATACAGTAAGCACTCTGATTCCATGTATGGGGCACATATATATTATTCAGATGACACACAAACACAAGTAGACAAGACCTGTTTAGTTCAAAAGATCACTCGCGACGGCAAGGCACATATCATGAGTGAGATGATACGAGCAGCGCGAGCGCGGCCAGATCTGCCTCGCGCGCGCGCCGAGTATGCACATTCATTGCGACTCCCCACCCTGCCTTCACGTTGCCCCCTAACTGTACTATGAATACTTCGACCTCGTCTAACATACCCAGTGATAACAGACAAAGTCTCCACCACAATACTGTCGCCGCGATTACGGAGAGGCTCTGATAAAATGGCCCACTCTCACACTAGCTCCGCTTTTGATCGCACTGATTCAATGCGCTCTAACTCGAACATTTTGTACAGAAGCATGACGTTTTTTTGAGTCTGAGATGAAGTATGACATGTCTGCCATCCAGTGGAGGGGAGGTCGAACGAAATTTGACACCCAATTTGGCAAAATCGGCCGTTTTATTCAGTGCCGCATCTTGTCGAGTAAACTCGACCGTGGCGCCTAGAGGGTTAAACGATGCCCAATTGGCACTAAGGGGCCTAAAGTGTGCCAAGAAAACATCACCCACACCATTACACCACCACCACCAGCCTGCACAGTGGTAACTAGGCATGATGGATCCATGTTCTCATTCTGTTTACGCCAAATTCTGACTCTACCATCTTAATGTCTCAACAGAAATCGAGACTCATGAGACCAGGCAACATTTTTCCAGTCTTCAACTGTCCAATTTCGGTGAGCTCTTGCAAATTGTAGCCTCTTTTTCCTATTTGTAGTGGAGATGAGTGGTACCCGGTGGGGTCTTCTGCTGTTGTAGCCCATCCGCCTCAAGGTTGTGCGTGTTGTGGCTTCACAAATGCTTTGCTGCATGCCTCGGTTGTAACGAGTGGTTATTTTAGTCAAAGTTGCTCTTCAATCAGTCGGCCCATTCTCCTCTGACCTCTAGCATCAACAAGGCATTTTCGCCCACAGGACTGCCGCATACTGGATGTTTTTCCCTTTTCACACCATTCTTTGTAAACCCTAGAAATGGTTGTGCGTGAAAATCCCAGTAACTGAGCAGATTGTGAAATACTCAGACCGGCCCGTCTGGCACCAACAACCATGCCACGCTCAAAATTGCTTAAATCACCTTTCTTTCCCATTCTGACATTCAGTTTGGAGTTCAGGAGATTGTCTTGACCAGGACCACACCCCTAAATGCATTGAAGCAACTGCCATGTGATTGGTTGATTAGATAATTGCATTAATGAGAAATTGAACAGGTGTTCCTAATAATCCTTTAGGTGAGTGTATATTCACACATGTATTATGTAAACAACAACTTTTATGTTAGATGTGATTAATCGATTTGACAGCACTAATATATATATATATATATATATATATATATATATATATATATATATATATATATATATATATATATATATATATATATATATATATATATATATATATATATATATATATATATATACACACAGTTCAAAAGTTTGGGGTCGTTAAGTTTTTTTATGCTGGAAGGAAAGTGCACCATGCATTGTTTCCACAAAAATAGGAAGCAACATGACAATAATAAGCAATGTTTCTTTAGCAGCCAATCAGCATAATGATTTCTGAAGGAGCATGTGACCCTGGATGAAGACTGGAGTAATTATGCTGAAAATTAATAAGTTACATTGTAAACTATATTCAAATATAAAACCGTTATTTTAAATTGTAATAACATTTCACAATATACGTTTTCTCACATATTTGTATATGTACTGTACATTCCTCAATGCTGAATAAGACGATTCAGAACACATTTATTTTTTTTACGCTGGTTAGAGGAAAAGGAATCTTCAGCAGCTCTAGCTAATGAGTGAAGTGGGCGAGAGTGATTTGAGTGGATTCAGGTGTTTAAATTGTGTGCATTGTGAGCATTGTGTGTTGGGACTCGCTGCTTGAGCTGTACGTGTGAGGAACAGTCAAACAAATGAAGGGCCTGGACGTCTTGTTGCTCCGAGGATTGGTTAATTGAGCAAATGATTATTTTCCCATTCTGCACACACAATGAAGAAACCTGTCAGGATGAGTCCATTTGAATAAGTCAATAAGAAATCCTATTTAAAGTATGCTAATTGTGTTCATTATTAATTAATTGTGGGATGGAAAATAACTTTTCCAGCAGCGTTCAAGTGCCTAACATGGAAATTACGTTTTTTTTTTTGTCAGTCTGTGAGAGTGAAGATGCGGAAAAACATCACATTTGCACCATGTATTTAGTCAGTGCGCGTAGGCGAAATCATACAGTTTAATTTACTGATAACACTGTTTTTCATGACTAAAACTCTTCAGGAGGCCGAGGACCGGCGAAATTACCACTTCACCATTTATGATTTTTTTTTTTTTTTTTTGTCTATTGTGTGCTTTGAAATGTTTTTGAATTTGAAGTGAACGCACTTATCCAAAGCAAGCGAACATTTACCACTTGTAGCCTACATGACAAATCGCTCCACCATTGTCCAGTATGTTTATCCCTATGGTTTATCCACAATACCGCGAATCCAGGCACGTGCAAAGGGAGGGGCTTTGGGTGCTCGAGCCCCTGCCTTTTTAAAAAAATTCATCAAAAGTGCCCATCTCAAACAAATATCAATGATAATATTGTGGTCAATAAAACAAAATTGATTTGATTATAATTAATGAAATTCACATACATTCACGTTTATGTTTACGTTTCTGTCAGTCTGAGATTTAAAAATGGACATTCGATTGCTCCTGTCTGCCTCGCTGCCTGCTGTGTGTTTGTTTGCTTCGAGGCTGTAAGCTCCGCCTGAGCCTCGTATTTCTTTGTTTGGAGCCATCATTTACTATCTAGTTGTTTATACTACTAAATACAGCTTACCCAACATCTCAGATTAACCTTACATCTCTAGCTTCCGTTATTGTTAACACAGCACGCTAGTAACTCGCTAACTTTAGCCTGCTAACACGCCACCCGTGCGCTCATTTATATATTTAATTTCTCTCGCGCGCCCGCGCCTTTGAGTTCATAAAGTCCAGGTAAGTAAGAAATCAGTCAACAAACACGGTGAGTAATGTCTTCTTGTCCTGTTATTGTCACATGTCATATGTTTAGTATAGCCTTCTCCGATGGCAATATAGGATTTATATGTGATAAATGCAAGGAGACAGTCAGGCTGACGGAGAAGATTTCAGAACTAGAGACACGCATCCAAAGTTTAATTGAGGATGGTAAGAATGCTAGATCTTTAGATAGTGTTTTGGATGCGCCTAGCATAGTGAACTCTTTACATGATTCGGTTCCGGCTGAAGTAGAGCCCGTGCAGCAGGGCAGATGGGTGACAGTGAGAGATCGTTCTAGTCGCGGATCAAAGAACCACTCTTCCGTTCCGATTCCCATAACAAACCGATTTGCCCCACTCAGTGAAACACCCACTGAGAATTCTGTTGATTGTGCCCTGGTAATTGGTGATTCGATCACACGGAACGTGAAAATAGAGACACCAGCCACCATAGTAACATGTTTGCCGGGAGCCAGAGCGCCTGACATCAAAGCAAATTTAAAAGTGCTGGCTAATGCTAATCGTAAATTCTCTAAGATCATTATTCATGTCGGCACTAATGATGTTCGACTCCGCCAGTCGGAGATCACCAAAATTAATATTAAAGAGGTGTGTGAACTCGCAAGTACGATGTCAGGCACTGTAGTTTGCTCTGGCCCCCTTCCTGTACGCAGGAGTGATGAGATAGTTAGCCGATTGGCCTCACTGAACGGTTGGCTGTCGAAGTGGTGTCCGCAGAATAATATAAAATTCATAGACAATTGGAAAAGTTTTTGGGGCAAGCCTGATCTGTTGAAAAGAGATGGTATCCATCCCTCCTGGGCTGGTGCTGCTCTTCTCTCTAGTAATTTGGCTCATAGTCTTAGAGATAAAACATGACAATGTGGGGCTCAGGTCAGGAAGCAGACAGACTGGCTAAACCGACCGTCTGCTAGCGGCCTCACGTCACCAAGGTCAGATAAATCGCATCACATAGAGCCTCTTTCACCTAGATATCATCATATAGAGACTGTGTCTGTTCCCCGAATTTGGAAATCCAAAAAACGTCAGGTTAAAAATTCAATTGATGTTCAACAAATAAAAAACAGATATAATACAGATGAGCAAATGATAAAGCTTGGGTTGCTGAAAATTCGATCCCTTACTTCAAAATCTCTCATAGTTAATGATATGATTTCAGATTATAATCTTGATATGCTGTGTTTGACAGAAACCTGGCTAAAACCGAACGATTACATTATTTTAAATGAGTCAACCCCAGAAGATTACAGTTATAAACATGAACCTCGTCTGAAAGGCAAAGTGGGAGGTGTTGCTATAATTTATAGTAATATTTTCAAAACCACTAAGAAATCTAGCTTTAAATATACTTCTTTTGAAGTATTGGTGCTTAATGTAAAAATATATAGTGTAAACGATAAATCACATTTGAGAATT
This sequence comes from Tiaroga cobitis, assembly GCA_030578255.1. NCBI lineage: Eukaryota > Metazoa > Chordata > Actinopteri > Cypriniformes > Leuciscidae > Tiaroga > Tiaroga cobitis. Next base: position 33,636,847 of record CM060600.1, on the reverse strand, counting down.
ATGCTGGCTACTGTATACAGGCCACCAGGGCACCATAAAGATTTTATCAAAGAATTTGCGGACTTTCTATCAGAATTAGTATTGGCTGCAGATAAAGTACTAATTGTTGGTGATTTTAATATACATGTAGATAATGAAAAAGATGCATTGGGATTGGCATTTAAAGACATTGTAAACTCAACAACTAAATTGGAGTTAGACAACACGTGTCAGGACCTACTCATTGTCGTAATCATACTCTAGGTCTAATATTATCACATGGAATAGATGTTGATGCCGTTGAAATTCTGCAGCAGAGCGATGACATCTCAGATCATTATCTAGTCTCATGTAAATTACATTTAGCCAAGGCTGCAAAGCCGACTCCGTGTTATAAATACGTTAGACCTATAACTTCTGCCACTAAAGATTGCTTTATCAATAATCTTCCTAATCAATTTCATCATCTCAGCATCCCGGATAGCTTAGAAGAACTTGATATTGCAACAGAAACGTTTAACTCTCTCTTTTCCAGCACTTTAGATGCAGTTGCTCCGTTGCGCTTAAAGAAGATTAAAGAAAATAGTCCAACGCCGTGGTACAGCGAGCACACCCGGGCCCTTAAGAGAGCAGCCAGAAAAATGGAGCGCAACTGGAAGAAAACTAAACTAGAGGTATTTCGGATTTCGTGGAAAGAGAGCTCGATTGCTTACAGAGAGGCCTTAAAAGCTGCTAGATCTGCTTATTTTTCAAACCTATTAGAAGAAAATAAACATAATCCAAGGTATTTATTTGAAACAGTGGCTAAACTAACGAAAAAGAAAGCTTCAAGCTCAGAAGTGTCCAAGCAACACAGTAGTGATGACTTTATGAACTTCTTCACTTATAAGATTGATAATATCAGGGACAAAATTATAACTATGCAACCGTCCACCACAGTATCGCATCAGGAAGTGCATTGTAGTCTCCCTGAGGAAAAATTTGATTCATTTGTTGCTATAGGAGAGGAAGAATTCTGCAAACTCGTTAATTCATCTAAATCGACAACTTGTATGTTAGATCCTATACCGACTAAGCATAAAGAGATGTTTCCAGAGGTCATATATCCTCTTTTTAATATCATTAATTCATCTTTGTCTCTAGGATACGTACCAAAAACCTTTAAACTGGCTATGATAAAACCGCTTGTTAAAAAACCACAACTTGATCCTACAGAATTAGTCAATTACAGGCCGATCTCGAATCTGCCTTTTTTGTCAAAGATATTAGAAAAAGCAGTATCTTCACAACTATGTTCCTTTCTAGAAAGAAATGATATCTGCGAGGATTTTCAGTCCGGATTTAGACCGTACCATAGTACTGAGACCGCTCTCATTAGAGTCACAAATGATTTGCTCTTATCATCGGATTGTGGTTGTATCTCTCTATTAGTGTTACTCGATCTTAGTGGTGCATTTGACACCATTGACCACAACATTCTTTTAAATAGACTAGAAAACTATGTTGGCATTAGTGGAATTGCATTAGCATGGTTTAAATCATACTTAACTGACCGTTATCAGTTTGTAACAGTAAATGAAGAGATGTCTTATCGATCACAAGTTCAGTATGGCGGATCACAAGTTCAGTATGGCGTACCACAAGGCTCAGTACTTGGACCGCTGCTGTTCACTCTGTACATGCTACCATTAGGAGATATCATTAGGAAACATGGAGTTAGCTTTCACTGTTATGCCGATGATACTTAGCTGTATATTTCTTCAAAACCCAACGAAACTTACCAATTCACAAAATTAACGGAATGCATAGCTGATATAAAAAATTGGATGACTAGTAATTTCCTACAACTAAATTCTGAAAAGACAGAGATTCTAATTATTGGACAAAAAACTTCCACACGTAATAACCCAGAATACTGTCTAACACTTGATGGCTGCTCTGTCAAGTCTTCGTCGTCGGTTAGGAACCTGGGTGTGCTCTTTGATACCAACCTTTCTTTTGAAAGCCACGTGTCTAGTATCTGTAAAACTGCATTCTTCCATCTTAAAAATATATCTAAAATACGCCATATGCTCTCATTGGGAAATGTGGAACAATTAGTCCATGCGTTCATGACCTCAAGGCTAGATTATTGTAATGCTCTACTGGGTGGTTGCCCTGCATGCTTAATAAATAAACTACAGCTAGTTCAAAACGCCGCAGCTCGAGTTCTTACCAGAACCAGGAAATATGACCATATTAGCCCGGTTCTGTCAACACTGCATTGGCTCCCTATTAAACATTGTATAATTTTTTAAATATTGTTGATTACCTACAAAGCACTAAACGGTTTAGCTCCGCAGTACTTGAGCGAGCTCTTAACGCATTATAGTCCTTCACGTCTATTGCGATCTCAAAATTCCGGACAGTTGATAATACCTATAATATCTAAATCGACTGCTGGCGGTAGATCCTTTTCCTATTTAGCACCAAAACTTTGGAACAGTTTTCCTACCATCGTCCGGGAAGCAGACACACTCTGTCAGTTCAAAGCTAGACTAAAAACACATCTCTTTGACCTAGCATACACATAATACATTATAGACTTCTATAAATTCAATGTTAGGCTGCATAGATTAGGTCAGCCGGAACTGGGAACACTTCCCTTAAATCTTGATGTACTCGCTACATCATAAGAAGAATGGCATCTACGCTAATATTAGTGTCTTTGTTTATCCCGAGGTTTTCCCGCAGCCTGCCGGATCCAGGCCGTATCCAGATCTGACGAAGGAGATCCGCCTGGACCCGATGACAATGCAGTGCTGAAGTATCCACTATCCTCTCCCTATGGAAGATCCCTTTCCCACTCTACAGATAAAGCGTTGTGAATTTCGGTTCGCGTACCCCGAAGTGATAAAATAAAACAAAATTCTGTATAAAATTTTATAGGCAAGAAAAGTAGTTTGTTTAGACTGGGTTGTATGAATTACAAATCTGCACACATATTTTAAAAAGCACATAACTATAGAATCAATTCTGAATGAGCATGTGAACGCCGTCAGCGTTAATCACAGGTTCGCGTTTAAAGTCTGATCATTTCAATGGAGGTGAATCAATCAAAGTAAACTTTAGCTGGAAATAACATTATTCAAGAACCGCTATAACGCCAAAACAATCTGTTACCTTAAATTATATGTTTATCTCTGTAAAGCTGCTTTGAAACAATCCATTGTTAAAAGCGCTATATAAATGAAGATGACTTGTCTTGACATCTCTTGCCGTAACGCGTTGCGTCGCTTGTGACTGTCTTGCTTCGGACTTGACTAAAGAAGTCACTCAGATCAGTCTCCGTTTTCGAGGGTTCAATACTCCGGAGTAGTGTGTGTGTGTGGACGGCAGCCGCAACCGTAGCGAATGTTATGCGTTTTAAAAAGAACATGCACTGGTGTAAATGTATAGGTATTGCAGGTTGCTCAGGAACCGATGCTCTCGAGCCAAATATTGTTCTTTCAGTGAGTAGGCCTTAATGGCTCGACGGCAATTTTTTTTACTTTTTTTTTTCAATAATAAAAGGTAGTGTGTCGATTCAATTAAAAATGAACATATCACATATTTTAAAATATTACATAGGCTAATTCATTGAAGTCATCTGGCACAACAAGTTAAAATTTCCTTGGACAATGGAGCGGTACATTTCCGGTCATTCATAAATCGTTAGAAAATTAACGTTACATTGACAGACGAATTTACATCTATAAAGTGATCTGAATCTGCGTCGTTGAATGGATGTTAATTGACTACAAAGCACTGCACAAAACCAGCACCAAAAGCAGCATTTATGGTAAGTAGTATTCAAGTCACTTGTATTTTGTCTATGTATAGACCCCTTTTCAGTTGGTAAACATGGTGACATTTTTTTGTGGGTGGAGCTTATGTGGAGGCAGAACGATCCCTCTGGCCGCTTCACTAACGCTAGTTAGCAAGTATTGTTAGCTTGTTTTTTAACAATGACTGGAGAAAATCAGATTTTATCTTTAATGTGTAAGGTCACTCACTGTCCAGGACCGCGATTTGTTATTTTCAAAAGTAAATTTTAACGGACGGAACCAGATTGGCCGACCCGTAGCCTACATGCTCACTCAATGGATGGACGATCTGACAGGATTAACGTTACGTTACCTCGGTTGAGTGGCCTGACTTCTACACCTACCTTATAGAGAAACCGATCGTAAAGAAAAACATATATAAATCTTTAGATGCCTATAACTATGTGCTGAATGATCATGCACAAGACTTGTGTGGTACGATCCGCAGTTCTGCCGAGCCAGCGCCAAGAAGACGACAATGAATGTAAAGCGTGACAATACGGTGTGATTTTAATGATGTGAATATTTTCTAGAAATAAAAATTCCAGATACAGCATATTTATTTTTCATCAATTCTTGCACCAAACAACACAACAAGATGACATTTAATAATAGTAACAATAATTTAAGCTCCTTATTATGTAGCCGAATCTGTGCTGGTTTGTATTGGCGGCCAGTTTTCACTTTGTTTTGCCTCCAGCTAGCGCCGTGACGTAACTGTGACGTCGGCGCAAAAGGGGTCTATATTGATATACCGTTTATGCAGTAAACATAATTATGCTAGCATAGATAATTGACCTATGGCTAAGCCGCGCCCCCAAACGCGATGAGCCAATCACAGTGCGCATAGCTATACACTCGGATATTCTCTGCTTCCACGTCCATTGAAATGCATTGCAGTTAGTCAGTTTTCATTCGTTTTTATGTTTTTTCTTGTCATTTTAAGTTTAAAATGGTCAAACGGTGTGCATGGGGTACATGCAACTCCGACACTAGGTATCCCGAGAGGCAGGGCGACGGTGTGTATTTTTTACCCTTTCCCAAGCCACATCTCAACCGAGATAAGTGTCTGCTCTGGATTAAGTTATGCGGAAGACCACAACACCAACTAAACGTGGATAAATTAAACAAGAATTAAACAAGGATGTCTACGTCTGTTCTAAGTCAACAGCGTATTTGAACGTTATCTTTAACATCTCTAACGTAACGTTAGGCTAACGTTAGCCTAACATTAGAAAACGTTAACGTTAGCTTCTAGCTGCGTTGCACATCATGTCACTTAGCTTCATTAACGCATCTTTATTAACCGAGATAACAAATGTTAGCAATGTTGTGCTGAAAGATTCATGTAAATAATGCAGTGCATGAACAATGCTGATCCTCTATCTTGTTGCCTGAGATGGTGATGGCAACGAGATGCAGTTTATCACGTTTAGGCAAGGCAAGGCCTTTCACGTTTACACTGTGACCTGTACATTTTTGCCTGGAGCTGAAGCTTTTCATAAACCTTCTCAACAATAGAATTATTAATATAACCCTCCAATGAATAGTCAATGCCCTTTTGGTGACTTCGAGATGATATATAATCTTTCTGTCTCCAAAAATCATCAATTGCCTCCTGTGAAATGTCTCTGACAGCTGCCATAGCGCCTGGCTGTCACCGAATGTTGACTGTTTGTCCGAGTGAGTGAAGGGGGCGTGGCTTAGCCATAGGTCAAATTGCAGCAATAGTAGCTATAATAGAGTGCCGAAGTTACGACGTCACTCTGTAGGCCAAAACGCGGAAGTGAGTTAGCATTTTAGCACTCCCGGTTCCCTCGCTCTAAAGTCTATGGGATTTTTGAATGGGTTTTTGCTAAATCGCCTGAAATAAGGTCTGTGGTGAACAAAGCCTCTAAATATTTTCACGTTTTGATCTATGACATAGAACACACAGTTATAACCTGCTTGTGTTTTTTAAACTTTGTGTCTGCTTGTGTTTTTTAAAAACTTTATATAGGCTTCAAAATGTATACATTTTGGATTAACTTGTAAAGATTATCTTGATAGACAAAACGTGTAAGGGTCACAACTCTTTGTTAAACACAGATCTTATTTTTTGCGATTTTCCAAAAGTCTATGGGGAAAATGCATAGCTTTTCGATCGAGGGAACCCATGCGCCGCTAGCTTCCGAGTTGTCCTACAAAGTGACGTCATCACTTCGGCACTCTATACTACTGGTAAAACATTTGGACACTACTATTTTAATGTTTTTTTTTTTTTTTTTTTTTTTTTTTTTAATAAAGAAGTCTCTTATGCGCATCAAGCCTGCATTTATTTGATCAAAAATACAGAAAAACAGTAATATTGTGATTTATTAAATATCATTTATTTCTGAAAAAGTATTAGTTTCTTTAAAAAGAAAGAAAGAAAATCACTGACCCCAAACTTTTGAACGGTAGTGCATATTGGTACAAAATATGTCTATTTTAAGATGATGTTCTTTTTTTAACTAAGAATCCTGAAAAAGTATCAAAGGTTATAAGTACCGGTATATTATAATTGAAAACAATAATTTCAAATTGTAGTAATATTTCACAATATTAATGTTTTTTCTGTATTTTAGATCAAATAAATGCAGCCTTGATGAGCATAAAAGGCTTCTTTCAAAAAACATTAAAAATAGTAGTGTCCAAACTTTTGTCCAGGAGGCTACTTATACTATACTTATATATACTTATACTATACTTATATATACTTATACTATACTTATATATATATTGAACAACCTGATCCGGTTGTTCACGCTTCATAAATGCATGCCTGTCTTTAGCAGGTCTGGCGATGGCAGCGCTTCAGTGCGCACACGAACAGGAGCTATTAGTGATGGACAAGAGAGAGAGAGAGACAGAGACCTGACACACAGACTGAACCGACACGACCCCGCTGAGAACCTGTGCCTGCGCTCTTAAAAATAAAGGTCTGACGCACACACAAACACGTTGTTGGCATGAAACGGAATTTGCACTAGTCTTTTCCCTATTGTGACATATATCCGAGTGAAATTACTTGTCGAACATGAAATAATGTAGAGCTGGGCTTGATTTTGTCCTTGGGGAATTGATTGGATGGTTGTGGTTTGCTATTGGTGGATCTCATTTGAGTGACAGGTTGCCCCGCCCTCACACCAGTGAACACCATCAGAGAAGAGCAGAGCTGCAAGGGGGAGAGGAAGTTATTTTGAATAAAGATTACAAGAGCACATGATTAAAAAAGGATAAATCATTTATAAGTACTGCGAAATCCAATTTAAAAAAACAAGAATTGTCCATTTTGATTTCATAGGGACTTTAAAGGCCTCACTTTTTCTACTACTTTACTTTTTTACTTTTTCTACTACTTTTTAGATGAACGAAAGTCTTACAGGTTTGTAACAACATTAGGGTGAGTAATGATGACAGAATTTTCATTTTTGGGTGAACTAAGTAACCCTTTAAGTATGTTTATAACAATATTTATCTCCACTAATAGATTTTTCCCCCCACTGAAATCACAGTGAATTATGTCAAGTCACATTTATTTATATAGCGCTTTTTACAATACAGATTGTTTCAAGGCAGCTTCACAATAATGGAAAATTCATAAATTATGAAACAAGTTCAATTAAGATATAAGCATCTCTACAGACGATAACAGTGTTCAGTTCAATAACAGTATCATGTTGCAAAGTTAGTGTCATTATTCAGATCAAATTTTGTTTTCATCTGATAGTGTCATTGCATTAAATCGATAATATTGCTGAATATTAATTGGATTTTAAGCAAGCCCGAGGCGACAGTGGCAAGGAAGCCAAACACCATCAGGTGAAAAAAAATAAACCTTGGGAGAAACCAGGCTCTGTCGAAGAGCAACTTCTCCTCTGGTCATAAATTATGGGAATAACTTCTACTCTGAGGATATATGTGATTCTGCTTTAGTTATCCTAGAAGGCAGCATAACTATTTTGAACTTTCAGACAGTCTTTTGCTGTCTATACTGTCGGTCGCTCGAAGCGAGCTCGTCTCACACACTCTCACACACTCGTGTTCCCAGCAGCAGCTGCTAGTAAATAGACGCGAATCAAAAATCACTGCGCTATTGTTGTGAGGCGTTGGTTGTTTAACGCCCAATGTTAAACACTGATATCATCTCAGACACCTCTGGAGCAACTAAACCACTTAAATGTAATATTCTGTTAATTAACGTAGTCTAAGGGCACCCTGGGAAGACGCCATTCTCTTTAAAAACAATTCCATCGAACATCCCCAGGCTTAATAAATAAAAACAAGATGAGGTTGCATAATGTGCTATGCACTGTGGAAAAATGGGTTAAGCAAAACTTTTATTTTGTTGTACATAGAAGCTGGGGAATTGCAAGAAACTTTCTTCCCAACTAACTTTTATCCCTACTGTTTACAACTGGAAACTATATAACTCAAATCCGTTATATAGTGTAACGGTCACCTGCTGGAGTGCCCTTGAGAGCCAGAGGGCACTCCACATCAGACTATTGTCATCGTCACAAACTACATATCTCCCATAAGTCACTGCCTGGACTCTTCATCCATTATCACATTCGCCTGTGTCTCATTATCTTGTTTAGCTCACCCCATATAAGCCTGGTTTTCTCATTCATTATCGGCGAAGTCTTGTTTAGTGTCACACTGCAATGCAAGCATTCTCTTGGTGTTCTCTATCTTGGTTTTCGATCTTCTGTCCGGTTTTCTTGGTTTCCTCTGTTTTTGCCTGTGCCCTTTTGACCCTGTTATTGTTTGGACCGATTACCCGGTGTGTTTGACCTTTGCCTGTTTTCGACTACGATTGTGGATTACCCTTTCAATATAACTGCATTGGATCCTCAACCTTCGTGTCTTGGAGCAGTTCGTGACACAGCATGTCTGTAGTATATAATAATAGATGATGTATTTGTGCCTATATTATTATTTCTATTAAGATGTGTATAGTACATATAAATATATTTTATTTGTTTTTAAGATTGTTACTATTATTATGACTATGCTAATAATAATAATGATAATAATTCTCAGAGAGTATACGTTTTAAATAAATATAAGCATTTAAATATAATAATAAATACATAAATAAAATCATATTACATTATTTCAAAATGTTACTATTATTTTATTTTTATTATGTTGTATTTTTATTTGATTAATAATAATAATAACAATAATTTCCAGATAGACTATATGGACTATAAATATATATTAAATATAAGAAATATTTAATTAAACCCCTAAATAAAATATTAAAAATAATAATACATGTTAGTAACACTATAAATTATATTGTAAAACAATTTAAATATGCATTATTATTAATAATAATATTTTATTTAGGTTTAATTAATTTATTATTTATTATATTTAATACATATTTGTATTTGCAATATAGTTCTTCTGAAAATTATTATTATGATTTTCAGATGGACCCATATTGAAAATATAAATATGTATTAAATATAAATATTTAATTTTAACCGTTAAATAAAATATTAAAAATAATAATAATGCATGTTAGTTATATTATGACTTGCATGTTTAAATTGTTTTAAAATATTTTACTATTACACTTTTTATTCATTTATATTGCTATTTTATATTTTTAGATAATTTTATTAATAATTACAACACAGTCCCGAAATGTCCGTGCCGTTTGATTTCTGCTGGTCATTTGTGATTTGGTGCTTGTTTAGCTCTAGGACTCCAGGTTTGTCTGTTAGCATGTGTCATTTAACCTCAGCTACACCATCTGAGCCCAGAGAGCATCGTTCTCCCTCTGCTGCCATCATGTCATTTTCCTGCATTTGGGTATATCTGTTTCTGTAATTAAATAAGCAATTACTGTCACTGACTTGCTGGTTTACATACAGTACCAGTAAAGGAAAGGGAAGGACAAAAGTTCTCTTCCTTTGATGTAGTTTTGTGCTGTCTTGTGTGGCTGTGCTCCATCGTGCTGGTTTATATATGCATTATTGGATTGCCAATGCATGAAACAGCGGTTTACTGGCCGAATGATGCTGAACTCACGCTGTATTGACAGAGGGGAGCGGTGAACACTGCGCCTCATAAAATATCGAACACACCAACAAATTAAATTGGTCTGCTAGAATATCTGCTTTATTTTCTTCCTCACAGCTTTCATTCAAAAGGACTGAATGTTCAATCGTTTAAGCGTCTCTTATGGAAATATTTATCCGAGCTCTAAATTCCTTTATTTTGCTGTTAAGATTGAATTGCAAATGTTTCCTTTGGTTCTGCGCAGCTAAAATGCATTCAGAGTATGCTAGAAATATGATTTTTAAGACCTCATGATGCCAACTTTCACTTTAGGACTGTTTTATTTCTAAACGCATCAGCTAATTTTAGGAGAACGAAATGTTCCAGATAAAGTCTCATGCAAAGTTGGGCAGGGTACAGTTTAGAGCCTGTAGCATGAATTAGATTTAATAATCCCCAGAGAAATCGTTGAATTCTCTGTCCTAATTCCATTTTCCTTTGTAATTAAAGTGTGTTCTAAGATTGAGAACACCCTTCTTAAGGGAGATAGTATAATTACTTTACATTACATTTGTTTGTTGCTTTAGGTAAGTTTAGGTAAGGATAAAAGTGAGAACATTATGCGACGGTATGCCCTGTTTTGCATATTATCCAGATGCGCGAGTTTGTGGCAAATTATATGTTATATATATTATATGATACTGTTTACATTTTTGTTTTGTTTCATTAATTGGGTTATGTTTTATTTTGTGTTTTACTGTTTACATTTTGCCTGCAGGTTCCAACTGTGACAACATGCCCCGCTATTGGAGATGTTTTCTATTTTTGTTGGCAAGATTTTAAGGTATGTGTCTGCCGTGCCTACACTGCAAAAGTTTTTGCCTTGCTTTCCATTTAAAAATATTTTCATTGTAAAATATATTAGTTGTATAACTCTCAAATCTTCATGTCTGTAGTAAATAAATATTATTCTTATTCTTAAGATATGTGAATAGGAATCATTAAATATATTTTATTTGTTTTTTAAATTATTTTTATTTTTATTACTACTACTACTACTACTACTACTACTACTAATAATAATAATAATAATAATAAGTATAGAAATTCTCAGAGGGGAAATATGTCTGAAATAAATATTTAATATAAACATTTAAATATAATAATAAGATTGATGAATTATATATTTAAATAAATTATGTATTTTATATTATCATTTATATTTATAATATATGTATTTTTAGCATTGGTAATATACATTTTCAGATTGACTATATTGTAAATATAAATATGTATTAAATAATACATATTTAAGTAAACATCAAAATAACATAAACAATATCTGTCAATGGGGTAGGAAAAATAAAATTAATTCAAAGGGAAAACTATTATTTTTCAAACCCAATTGACATATTTTTTCTTGTTTTAAGCAACATTAACAAAATTCAGAAAACCAACTTACAGTATCTCACAAACCCCTCACATTTCAGCAAACATTTTAGTAGCCTATATCTTCTCAATGGACAATACTATAGAGATGAAACTTGGATATATTTTAGAGTAGTCAATGTGCTGCTTGTATAGCAGTATATATTTACTGTCCTCTGAAAATAACTCAACACACAGCCATTATTGTCAAAATAGCTGTCAACATAAGTGAGTACACCCTAGCTGTATGGCGTTTAACCATACAAATGTCCTATTCATCATGTTCATGTTTTTGTCTGCTTGACAGGACCATACAAATGTGTGTATCTTGTATTAGAGCAGTTCAAATTTGTGCTTTTCTCTCATACTGACCACTGGATGTTCAACATGGCACCTCATGGCAAAGAACTCTCTAAGGATTTGAGAATTAGAATGGTTGCTCTCCACAAAGATGGCCAAGGCTATAAGAAGATTGGTAACACCCTGAAACTGAGTTACAGTACAGGCCAGGGTCATACAGAGGTTTTCCAAGACGGGTTCGACTTGGAAAAGGCCTCGCAAGGGTCAATCAAAGAAGTCGAGTCCTCGTGCTCTGCGTCAGGTGCAGAAGCAGGCTTTAAAAAACAGACGCATGATAAAGCATGCCAACATTGCTTTAGAGGTTGCAGAAGCGGAAGGTCAGCTTGTCAGTGCTCAGACCATACGCTGCACACTGCAACAAGTCGGTTTGCATGGCTGTCGTCCCAGAAGGAAGCCTCTTCTGAAGCTGGCTCACAAGAAAGCCCGCAAACAGTTTGCTGAAAGCAACCTGTACAAGAGCATGAATTACTGGAACCATGTCCTGTGGTCTGATGACACTAAGATAAACTTGTGTGGCTCAGATGGTGTCCAGCATGTGTGACGATGCCCTGGTGAGGGGTACCAAGAAAATAGTGTCTTGCCTACAGTCGAGCATGGTGGTGGTAGCATCATGGTCTGGGGCTGCACGGGTACTGCTGGTACTGGGGAGCTGAGCTTCATTGAGGGAAACATGGATTCCAACATGTACTGCGACATTATGAAACAGAACGTGATGCCCCCCCCCCCGCCTTCAGAAACTGGGCCAAACGGCATGATAACGACCCCAAACACACCGCCAAGATGACAACTGCCTTGTTGATTGCTGAGGAAGCTGAAGGTGATGGAGTGGCCAAGTATTTCTCCAGACCTGAACCCTGTTGAGCACCTGTGGGGCGTCCTCCAGCGGAAGTGTCTAACATCCAGCGGCTCCATGATGTCATTATGGAGGAGTGGAAGAGGATCCCAGCAACAACCTGTGCAGCTCTGGTGAACTCCATGCCCAGGAGGATTAAGGCAGTGCTAGATAACACTGGTGCTCACACAAAATATTGAAACTTTGGACACAGTTTTGACATGTTCACTTAAGGTGTACTCACTTTTGTTGACAGCTATTTTGACAATAATGGCTGTGTGTTGAGTTATATTTAGAGGACAGTAAATATGTACTGCTATACAAGCAGCACATTGCTAAAGTATATCCAAGTTTCATTTCTATAGTATTGTCCCTTGAGAAGATATACTAAAATGTTTGCTGAAATGTGAGGGGGGTACTCACTTTTGTGAGATACTGTATGTCTTATTTTTGCTTCTGAAGTAAATTGATCTTGATTAAAAAAATTTCAGATGTTTGTACTGAAACAAAAATACTGACTAAGAAAATAATATTTTGCTGTGTATACCGAAATTGAAGCCTTGCCTGATAAATATTAACTGCATTAAGTTAGCTCCGTTATATCCTTCCCACTAGCAAAGTACATACAAATTAGGACGAGCGCTTCAGAGAATGATAACCTGGATAATACACTCCTCTTCGATTTCCACTCGGGTCCTGTGAGGCGCTTCATTGTTTGAAGGCAGATCTTTGAGGCATGAAGGGCTGTACTGTGAATGCCGAGATCTGAAAACCTTTGTGGTTCCACAGCAGAAAACAAGAACAGAGGCGGCGTGTGCCACATGGGCAGGCCGTTCCCCTCCCTCTGCCACCACACACTGTCTGTACTGGTTCCCGCTGGTAGGACTGGTGTGCCACATTGCAGCTTACGGCAGGTAATTAGCCATCGTGGGAATATTTGTGGGACTGAGATAAGTAGATGGATCCGTTGCAGGGTCTGTCATCAATCTTCAAAACCCTCCAACCACACCAAGAGCCATAGTCAGCCTCTTTTTGAGGATTAAACGTGCAGGAACATCATGAGCTAACCAGTTGACATGGGGAAGACGGATAGTATGCAATACATGTACAATATTTGAAGAGCGAGATGCCCTGCTGTTCATGGGAGAGACGCAGCATGTGAAATGAACAAGATTTGATACACAATTGATTGGTGAGGAATGCAACATATTTCTTTTTGTAAATTAGTATTTTTTATGTATTTAAAACTTAATTCAAACTTTTTTTTTTTAATGATTTGATTGAAATCATTTTAGTTTTATTTCAACTTTTCAGTATTGGAAAGTAGGAATATTTATAATCAACATTTCTCTCGGTTCATCTGGCATCTTAGATTAATTTTTTTCACTGAGCTTGTCACAGTGCATTATGGGATTATACAGTATTTGAAGGCCGAGATGACCTACAAATCATAGGCAAGAACCCTGCTTGCAAAGCCAAAGAGATATTCGACTGATTTGACAATTGATTGGTGAGAGGAACAACGCAATACTCAAGTTTTTTTAGTATTATTTATTACAGTGTTTATTAAGATTTTTAACAATTTTTCATATTTTAACTGTTTTTAATTTCAGTAGTCTAGTAGTTTTAGTAATTTAGTTTTTTGCTTTTGTAATTTTTATTCTATATATCTTTAATTCATTTTTCTATCAGTTATAGTACTTTTAGTTTTTCTTCTAATATTTTTATTTCATTTCTGCTTTATTTTATTTACTGAAAATGATAATGCCCCAAATTATAAGTTTTGTTATTTAATAATTATTATTATTTAATAGTTTTTGTTAACAATAACAACACTGCACAAAAAAGGATTCATATAATTAATACATTTTTGGTAATATTTTTAATGATTTAAAAAAATCATTTAACATTTATTTTTAATTAAATATTTGTACAATTATTTTAGCATTACTTATCAATCAGTATTAAAATAAAGGGGGTTCTTCACCACTAACAAAATGGGATTTCAGTATAACTTGGCTGCATAGTAGAAAGATGAGAAAATTGAAATTGGTGCTACTTGAGTAGATAAATCAGAAGAATTCAAAGAGAGAGTTACTTTCAGTTTCCAGTGAAGGGTCCAGCACACAGACAGTGGCTAAAGGCTGCAATTTTTTTTTTAAACCTTAGAAAAATTTGCAAAACCGCTTTGATTTTTGGAATAACTTAATGGTATGGTTAAGTTTAGGGGGAGGGATATGGTTATTACTGGCTGACCAGCCACGGTGTCTAGTGGTTTTCCAAAGTTTCTAGCCACTCAACATTTTAACTGGCCACAATTTTGACATCGATGCCATGGGGAAAAACTGTCATAGAGATATTTGTAATATTATCTCACAATTTGGCAGCAGGTATATTAGGCTGCTGTCACTTTAAGACCTGACGCACGGATCTATAATACTGTAACGCATGCGTTTTCTTTCTCAACTGTTTACATTCACTTAAACATAACTGTGTCTACATGAATACTCACCAAGACTGGCTTTTTTATTTTGTGTGTATTTGACTGTTTAAGCAGAATAACCAGTGAAAAATGAGAGATGAGAAAGAGAAAGCGCAGCTGGTATTATGTATCTGTTGTGCAGAAAATGAGTATTGGAAGCGTTTCAGATATTTCAGTATCGATATGTTTAAAAATATATATATTTTTGACAGCAGTACATTGCACTTAGTTTATTATTTAAGATTACTTTTTAAAAGACTACAACTGAAAAATGTTTATATTATATATAGAATTCAACCAGCTAAAGTGGCTAGTAGGAGTGACCGTGTTACATGCCACTACTGAAATACACTCGCAGTTGGCGGGTGTCACTGTCAAGCCCTGGTTAGCACAACTTTTTCGGACAGGAATGTTGTTTTAGGTTGGGGTTAAACTTTACAGCTTTAGAGATGGATAATATTGCACTTTGCACACTGTTGGCTAGACGACTTATACTAATTAAGTGGAAGCTGCCATCTCCTCCAACCTATTGTCAGTGGGATTTTGACCTACTTTTTGCCCTCAAACATGAAAAGATTAAATTTGGAGTTAGAATGAAACCCGATCTTTTCTTAAAATCATGGAGCCCATCTTTAGATTATTTTATAGAAACAAGCTCTGGATAAAACGTAATTGTTTTATTTTCTTTTTTCTTCTGGTTTATTTAGTTGTTTATGTGCATATATTACTGTGATTATATTCATTTGTATGTGAGAATTTATTATGCTTGTTTATTTTTTTCTTTTTCCCCTCCAATCTGATCCTTGTATTGTGCTTGAGATGCTTTTCTTAATAAATAAAAAAAGGAATGTTGTTTTAAGATCAACCAAATATGATGACCCAGGAACGCGTCTAACTAATACTAAAATCCGGAAGTATCTGTAGTTTTTACGAAAGCTCTCTCTGAAGCTGTCAAAAGTCTGCTGGATGACGGACAAATAAACTGACAAATGTTCTCAAATTTCTTGGCCCAGGTAACACGGAAATGGAGTAAACATTGTTCATTTACACCAACATTGTAACAATACCAAGTGGGTTGAAAATCGGCGAAGTAAGTACATTTAATCAATATTTCTCTTGGTTCATCTGCCTATTGGATTCATTTTTTTTCACTGAGAGTTATGCTGCAATGCATTATGGGATTGAATGCTTTGCGTCAACTTTTCCTCTTAGCATATCTCACAAACATGAGGTTCTTGACCAGTCGTCTTGCTCGCAGCAATATGGCAATCAGATGTTTGAGCAGTAGAAGATGGACAAGGTGGTGTTTGTAACACCAGGTATCGCTTGTATCTGAGCACAGACAATCAGGTTCTCAAGTCTTCAGATTTCATGCCATGTCTGTTAATCGACTCTCCAGTTCTCTTCTTTCTGCAGGTAGCGGAGATGATGGTCTTTGGAGAAAACAAGATAACTGTAATTGAGCTCAATCACTCATGGACATCCGACGGTCAATCAGTGGGTTTCTTTGGAGACCTGGAACATGTCGGCCTCATCAGAAGCACCTGAGAAAAGAGCTCAATTCTCTGCACAGCCAGAGAAACTGTGTTTTAAGATGCTGATAAAATGGTAAGTGGGGATGTGTGATATAATATAATTGTGCAATGAGATTTTGTCTGAGATATTATTTTTAATCTTGAAGTAGGTTGCTAAGCAGCTGATATAAGAAGCGTGTCATTATAAGCATTGTCAGGTAGACTGTTATTTTAAGGGGTTGTGTGTTTGTCAAGATAATGATCCCGGGAAGAGACTGCCACTAATGCAAAAGAAATGGAAGGAATCCGTCAAGTACAGATTGCATGCTGGAGGAGGAATTGAGAAGGAGATGAGAAATGGACATCAGCTGGAAGTGGGAGAGGAATGGCTTGGGGAGGAGGAAAATCTCTGAATGACAAATTCGTATGTCAGAGGTACTGTACATAGAGAGGTAAGCTAAAGAGATTTGCTTTTTAAAATGCAGTACACCATGATACGATTTGCATAGATCAGGTCAAATGTTTAAGCTCATACACAAAACCACCAGTCACAGGAAGTGTGAAGTGATTTTGACTTTGTCTTGGAAATATGTGTGAAATCGAGAGATAATTGCAGTTTACACCTCACAGGGCATCACCCAGTTCCCAAATTGCTTCTTGAATGGTAACAAATAAACCCATGAACTGTTAGAAAATTACGGCTACAATTCAGTTTTTCTGAGGCATGTAGATTCCCGATGGCTTGTGGCGTATATCACTGTGTTTTCTTGCCAGTGGCATCATAACGGCACTCTTAAAGGAACAGTTCAGCCAAAATTTCATCCTCATATCATTCCATACGATTTTCTTTCTTTCATGGAACTCAAAAGAAGATATTAGAATGTTCACGTTGCTTTTTCCAGACCATGAATGACAAAAAATGGCATAAACTTACCATAAAAGTTGTCTGTATGCTTTAAAAATAAAAAGTGGCCTATAAAAAGTACCAGTAAAGTTGTCCATACAAATTAGGCAGTAAATTCCAAGTCTGTGTTCGAAATCGCCCCCTATTCACTATTCCCTACGCTAGTCTACTAATATACAGGGATTGGGCAATGAAGCTGAAACACTGGCCAATATAGTGTTGGAGGTTTCACGCATATATATGTTTGGCCTGGTGGCCAATCTTCACTGATTTCACAATAAAATCTGTAAGAGCAGAGTGTGAAGGTTGAACTAGCAGAGCAATAGCACAGCTGTACATAAAATATTGAAATCCACATAATGCGAGACATGTCAGAGTTCAAAAGAGGACAGAAGTTCATCTGTGACAAGGACAGCTAGTCTCTGTGGTGTATCAAGAGCTATGGTATTCAGGTTAATGTCGGCATTTTACCACATAGAACGAACGACATCCAACAGGAGTAACTGTGGATGCAAAAGGGATGTAAAAGTACTTAGGGATCTAAAAGGGATGTCCAGCTACTAACCCGGATTGTATAAAAAAGAAACATAAAACCACAGCTGCCCGACTCACTGCAGAATTAAGCACGCACCTCAACTCTCATGTTTCCACCAAAACTGTTCACCGGAAGCTCCACAGAGTCAATATTCAGTCGGGCTGCTATAGCCAAACCTTCGGGCACTCGTGCCAATGCCAGATGTCAGTTTCATTGGTGCCAACAGCGGAAATCTTGGGCTGTGGACAATGTGAAACATGTATTGTTCTCTGATGAGTCCATCTTTACTGTCTTTCCCACATACGAGAGAGTTACGGTGTGGAGAAGCCCCGAAGAGTCTTAACACCCTGTTACTGCCCAGAGTGAAGGATGGATCAGTGATGGTTTGGGCTGCAATATCATGGCATTGTGACTGTGCTTGATGGACACGTCACTGCCAAGGACTACCGAACCAATCTGTAGACCATGTGCACCTATTGCTTCAAACATTGAACCCTGAAGGTGATGAAGAGTATCAGCATGATAATGCAAGCAAGACTTGTGACAGAGTGGTTTGATTCATGTGAAAGTGAACTTGAACATCTCCCATGGCTTGCACAGTCTCCAGATCTGAATATTATCTAGCAACTTTAGGGTGTTTTGGTGGAACAAGTCTGGAAACACTTTCCTCCATCAGCATCACATCGTGACCTGGCCACAGTTCTGCAAGAGGAATGGCTCAAAATCCCGCTGGCTACTGTGCAGAACTTTCCCAAGACGAATTCAGTTTCATTGTCCAACCTCTGTTGTCCACTTGAGGAAGGGAATGAAAATGAGTGAGGGAATCGGACACTGAGTGCACCGGAAGGGCTGCTGCTTCTGCATAGTGTGTGCCAGCCGTTTAATAATCATTTGAAACTTACCAAACTGGCAGCTCCAGTGGTAATGCAAAGATGTAAATAGAACTCTGTCATGGAAACTATGTATAAACCTTAATTAAACAATGTAATAATCAATTAAATTAGAATTTATACCTGTATGTTATTAATCTGTAGCCACATTAGACAGCGGTTTGGAAAATGGATCGCAAAATGTTTGTTTCCCTGAATGTTTTTTTTTTTTGTGGGAATACAAAATCTTTGCACTTGCTCACAAAAATTTTGCTAGTAAATGCAAAGTTTCCCGGGAACTTAACAAAAGCATTGAATTTTTTTTTTTTTCAGTTAGTTGCCCGGACAACAATTTTCGTCTAATATTAATGAAAACAAATTTGAATAGTTTTAGTTTTAGTTAACAATAGCAACACTGATTGTAATACACCCAGTTTGAATATGCACAAATGTGGATGACAAACAGATTTGTAATGAGGTGAGTGTGAGTAAGTCAAGTCAAGTCATCTTCATTTATATAGCGCTTTTAACAATGGATTGTTTCAAAGCAGCTTTACAGAGATAAACATATAATTTAAGGTAACAGATTGTTTTGGCATTATAGCGGTTCTTGAATAATGTTATTTCCAGCTAAAGTTAACTTTGATTGATTCACCTCCGTCGAAATGATCAGACTTTTAAACGCGAACCTGTGATTAACGCTGACGGCGTTCACATGCTCATTCAGAATTGATTCTATAGTTATGTGCTTTTTAAAATATGTGCGCAGGTTTAAAATTCATACAACCCAGCCTAAACAAACTACTTTTCTTGCCTATAAATTTTTATACAGAATTTTGTTTTATTTTATCACTTCGGGGTACGCGAGCCGGAATTCACAACGCTTTATCTGTAGAGTGGGAAAGGGATCCTCCATAGGGAGAGGATAGTGGACACTTCAGCACTGCATTGTCATCGGGTCCAGGCGGATCTCCTTCGTCAGATCTGGATACGGCCTCGATCCGGCAGGCTGCGGGAAAACCTCGGGATAAACAAAGACACTAATATTAGCGTAGATGCCATTCTTCTTATGATGTAGCGAGTACATCAAGATTTAAGGGAAGTGTTCCCAGTTCCGGCTGACCTAATCTATGCAGCCTAACATTGAATTTATAGAAGTCTATAGTGTGTTATGTGTATGCTAGGTCAAAGAGATGTGTTTTTAGTCTAGCTTTGAACTGACAGAGTGTGTCTGCTCACAGTATGTGACGCCAGGTTTTTGTTTAGTGGGGTACTGTCCCTTTAAGGTGTTGAGCTTCAGGCAATAACATTTTCGTTTCATTCCTGACATCCTCGATAACTACCGCCAAAATCTTTCCCGCTGTCTTGGATAGGCATAATAGAAAAACTTTAATCTCTCTTTTTTCATATCCTTCTCTGTCTGTCTCTCTTTGTCATCTTCTGTGTCTTTTTTTCCCGGCTTTTGCCGCCCTTTGTGTCTGAAAACTGGATTTATTTCCAGCAGTCACTCTCAGTGCAGATTTGTGTGAATGTTTGAGTTCTTGTGTCCATGTTGTGATTATAAACAGAGTCCCTGCATAGTTAAAGCGAGGCGATGTAGATCACGCTGTGACCAGCTGCACAAATCTCTTGTTTCCATAGCACTCATTTACCGGCGGTTCTCTCGCTGCTGCATGAGCTGAAAGTTCATGTCAGTTTGGCAGTGTTGGGGAAGCTACTTTGAAGTAACGTTAGTTGAGTTAAACTACAGTTAAACCACCATTTTGAAAAACCAGTCTCTACACTACAAATTACTACCTAACTGCATTGAAGTTAAGGCGATATTTAATAAACCCTTATACACGTACAATTCAAATAATATATGACTGTACATAATTCTGCATTCAGAGGATTTATCTGGCACAAAAACACAGATTTAAACTAGTGCATTGAATTTAGCATACTTTTAAATTAAATACAATTACAGAATTAGACAAATATTTTGCATAATTATTTTACAAATTTTTCAATATTTAATTAAGATGACACGTAAACAAATGTACTGATCCATTTAAGTCCATGATGTGTGAATGAACTGATACAGATGAACATAAGCATTTAACTAGTTATTTTAAAATGTTTAATATTGAAGTAATTAAGAAGATACCGTGACTTATAGGTACAATATGAGGATTTTTGCAGTAAAATATCCAAAAACCACTAGGCCAATGTTATATATTTTGTTTAGTTGATTACTTACAATTTCCCCAATGTTTCCAACTATTTGTAAATCGTGAGAAAATTGCGATTTTAACCAAGGAAACGGTACGTGTCAGCAGGAGTGAGGAGTCGCCAGTCAATGTCATATCCGCGTTACCCTCGGTTACCGCTCGTACTGCCATAGTAACCATGGCGACAGACGTGGACAACTGGGTTATGCTTAGCATGCTGTTGTTGTTTTGTTCAAACATTTTGGACCATGGCAAGCAGACTTTGAGACAAAAAGAGGACTAAAACGAAGATCAAAATCTTTCGAGATGCCGAGAGCTCCACGTCCGCGACTAACTTCGACTTGACAGACGCGAGTGTTGCATGTACTTTATTAGACAGGTGAGCAAATGTACATACAATTAATCAATGTTATTTAGTTCAATATGATGAAATGTTAGAATATGATCTGTATGTTATTCTAATGTTGATCTAGCTTACTTAGTCTCATACAGCCAACAAACAACCTAACAACAACATTCAACACAGTCAAATGCCGTTTAGTGTGATAGTGTAACTGTTAGAGCAAGTGAAACAGTGCTGCATTACCTCAAGTTTAATTCCTCTAATAAACTGACCTGTGTGAGTATTAATTCAGCACTTGCGTGTAGTTCGGTAGAATGAAATGTCCTTATTCCTTTATATCCGCGGGACTCGCGTTGCGTGTGGTGCTGGTATACGTCACTCATTAGCAATCACGCCCTGCTTCACACCACAGTCATGTTAAAAACATCAATGTATTCACTCATCCATAAAAGATCCATCAGCTTGACGACAAGATCCATAATTCCGCTTGATGCTTTGCGTCATCGATATACGCCTTTGTTACTGTAAGAGATTAGTGACCCCTGGTGGCCAAAAATGACATACTGTACGTTTAAAGTCCCTGTAAAGGCAATTCTAAAAAAAAATTCTAAACCCATTAATAATGTTAGAAATGTATTGCTAAAACATACAAAGACTGAACTGTGAATTACTGAATTGTGGAGTTAGATCGTTAAACAGTTTTTCACCATTGCTATTTTCCGGATTTTTTGGGCGGGGTTAAAACGGGGCTCGATGACTTACTGGAGCCCCTGAGCTCATGGACACGCCCCTACTTGATGACGCCTGAGGCTGGCCCCTCCCCTAACAATAGAGCATATTCGCATCAGTTTGACGCTCAATCGCGAGTTACTGTCAGTACTATAGTTACTACAGCCTACTGTTTGCTAGCTAGCTATGCCTTCGACACGGAAATGCGTAGGCTACTACCTGGATGTGATCATGTACAAAACAGATCGTGTCTTTATTTAAATGTCCTAAAAACGATCACATCAAGAAGAGGTGGATTAATTTTGTGAAGAGCCAACCTTGATGGAGAGCTGAGGATCACCGCCAACACCCGCCTCTGTAGTGATCATTTTACACGGATAGTTTTGTAACTATCTGACTTTCGTCGGAGACAACTGCATTCACTGATAATCCGCTGTTACTGGTGAATGGGGCCGAACCGACTATCTCCCGCCTTGGCCTTCATCTCCCCGTCCCGAATGCAGTATCACCTAATATCACCGTCGGCAGCTTTCCCGCGAGTGGGCGCGGTTTCAGCGCAGCCAGCGGACACGCCCCCAGCGTTTGAGAGCAGAGAATAATGCTCACTTTTTCAAGATTTTGATAGCTTTTTTTATGTAATTGCCGGCTTTTTTTATCATTCAAATTTGGCCGGGTGGCTAATAACACATTTTTCTGAGGTGTGACAAACTCAGAACACATACTTAATTTTGACTTTACAGGGACTTTAAATTAATCAGTTAATAATTTGATCTGTTATTCATTTATTTAAATGAACAGTGCGAATTATTTTAATCAGTAAACAGAACGAACTGATTCAGATTAGCAGATGTATTTAACTCATCATTTCACGAATTTTAAATATTCAAATAATTATAAAGGTGACACAGGGACTTAAAATGAGGGGATCATTTGATCAGTGAAACATTTTATTTACACCGAACACTGTGAGTGTGTGTTAGAAATCGGGAATGGTGAGAAAACAATGTGCTTGGTACGTTTTCTGGCTTAGGCGCTTCCCATAATGTTTATGCGAGATCAGTAGGCGGAGAGAAGGGGGTCTTTTATAGCTGTTCAAACATTCAAATGCGTTTTCGGCTACCTCTGGAAGTGGTTGTAAGTGGACAAGCTCAAAATGTTTTAGACCCCGTTTCCACCTGTATTTATCATCGCCCACTTGTGATTCGATCGACTAAAATGCATCTTAATACCAGGTGTAATCAGGGCCTTAGTACGGTGGGGGAAGCTGTAATCTGCTGATTGCTCAGTTTGAATGTCTCGCATTTGGGTTTTAGTCACATGGTCAAGGAAGAAATAAAATAAGATTGTGCAGTTGCCCTGTCTCTTCTATTTCTGGGTTCTCTTTCCTTGGGGCGTTCTCTTTTGGCTCTCTTCTCTTTCTCTAGCTCATGTTTGGACTCTGTTCTGTGATGGATTTTTTAATGAATAAAATAGTTAACTGTTTATCAAACTAATCATAACTCTAACATCTAACCTTACTTCTCCTTTAGGCCTAACATTCTTCCACTTGAACAAAATGTACTCTGAAGTTTGTGTCGAAACCAGTGGAAACTTCTGAGATGCTGGCTAGTCAATATCAATATCTGAGATCCTCCAGCCATGATTAAAGAATATTCGAAGGCATTGTCTGAAGTCTGTCTAGTTAATGCTGCGCAGCAAGTTAGAGTTAGGAGACTCAGCCGACGTCGATGAGAAGACGCGCTAGAGTATAAATATTATAGGAAACTCACGTCGACTGTAGACGTTCGGGGACGCCGATTGTAGACAAGATCCAGGTAGACTTAGGTCAGGTGTGAAATAAGAAAAATCTTCCTCAGCTCCTAGACTCACTTTCACTCTTCTCTTTTTTAAAGCTCTCTCTCTATCTCTCTCTCTCTCTCTCTCTCTCTTTGTCTATCTATCTAACTATCTCTCAGGAAACAGTTTGGGTACTGTATACGTTTCAACATCTTTTACATGTATTTTGTAACCAATTCAAGTGTAACCCGTAACTAAATACTGTTATTAATCGATTTCCGTTATAAATGATGTGCCAACTAGTTTTGATTCGGCATTAACTTGAAAGTGCTACCTATTGCATTACAATATAGTCTAATTAGTCAATATAGTCAATATAGCATAATTGCATTACCCCCACGTTTTGCTATTCTTAACTGTGCTTATTTCAGTTGCTTGTATAAGAAGCAGTGGGTGGTAGTAGATAAGAAATGTACAGTTTTACACCATCATGCTGATAACATTTCTTTCATTTGGCAATCCTGTGCCTGAACCACTGTAGGGAAACCACTCTTACAAGTTCATTTAGTAACATTGGTACTTTTAGTAAGTTACTCTCCAACATTGCAGGCTAATCCTTTGCGTTAAATTATCGTGGCATTTGTCAATGTCATATCTTCCCACGTCAACATTGCGTATTCACTGTGTAGCCAAATGTGGTTAGCGAACTGCTGTATGACTCCCTCAAAAGCACCAGCCTTGATGTTTGCTCCATTTTATTCATGTATTCAGACAGCACACCGCTGGGGTCTCAACTCGGCCTCCTCTCACACCGGAGACGGCCCGCTAAGGTTAACACCTGTCCCCGAACCGGTAATCTGCTCCATAATAAACATCTCAGTTAGACCGTGACCTGCATAATATTAAGCAATTACTATTTCACAGCAAGTCTTCAGGATGGCCTAGTGAGATTTTGCCAAGTTTTTCATCGCAAGGTGTTTTAGCACCTATCACGGACGTAGCAGGAACGTAAGAGAATAATCTCAGCGCTAATCACTAGTAACACCAAACTAATAAGTCTAAGAAAGGTACACAACAGTTTGAGTGGGTTAGTGTTTAGAGCTTAGCACCCACATCAATAAGATCAATAAGAAGCTGCAAATTACGAAAAATGAAAGGCACACAAGGATTTGTTGATTTGTTGAACTACATGATTTGTTGTTTTATATTTTATGATCCTATTGAAAAGTCCATCAGATGTTTTAAAATATTAAATGTCTTATAAATGAATAAATACCAAATGGAGTGGTGGTCAGCTCAGCAGCAGCGGTGAATGCTAAAACAGACTAAACGTACTACAACACGTCTTCACAGATAGCTGAGAAACAGTTCAGCACCTCCATCTTTCTGTTTACACGCTGGCTCTGAAAGAGCCATAATTGTAGAGAGGGAGATATTCACGCTAGCCGGAAAATGAAAGTTCACAAATTGACTGTCTTAAACAAGAGAATGAGCAGATGGGGTTAAGCACGATTAGTCTTTTACTTGTTCCTGGGGTGAGACGCGTTTGCCACCTGCTTCAGACATGTCGTTCTTTGAAGAGAGACCAAAACCAAGAGAAAAATGCATCTGAAGTCTAAAATGGAAGCCGTGCGTGGGAGAGAGTTATTTTGACATTGAAAGAATTTTAAATGCACAAAGGTTCATTGTGTCAACAATATCTAATGATAACAGGTACATACTTATGAGTTTTGAGAGAAATCCTGTAATTTTACTAGTTTTTGGCCTTCTGGCTGTTATATGTACCAGCAAAAGCAATATCTCATTAAAAGCCCACTGAAGTGCCTTGAAACGCGCAGCATTATTCGTGATTTCCACTGAAACTGGAAGACAGGGTGGGACATCTCGAACAACTCCTCCCCCTTTTTAAATAGCCAATAACGTTTTGTTTAAATCACAGCTCGGCCAGAGCCGTTGAGCTCGGTAAAACCGCAGTTTCCTCCTAATTTACAAAACCGTTTCTCCTCCAAATCTCCTCCATATCACTTTAAAATATAGCATTCAGAATTCAAATGGGTCCGATACATTTCTGCTATGCGTCTACTCGTGCATGTGATCGGCTATGTGTTTTCGTGTCTCTTGACCGGAGCAGACTGTGTGTGTTCACGTGACACTGATGTGAAACCAGACTTCATTTGTCCCAATGGAAAGCATACTTACACTGTTTGAATCTTTCCCTATCCCCTATAAAATGTGCCATTCACCATGTATAAAATAGTAAATGTGTCAAGAAATGACCGATTTCAGCCACAGCTACAGCTACAGCATCTATTTTTAATGTACGGGGCAGGACCCTTTAGATTCTAGAGAGCATTTGATTGGACAGAAAATCTGATGAGAAGTTAAAGTGCAGAGTGATGTCATCAAAATCATTGATTCATATTGGCGGAAGTGAGAGACTAGTTTTTGAATCCTTATATCTTCTAAATGCACATTTGTTATTCTTTTGGAGCACACGACATTATATATATCAAGGCTAACATATTCATACTAAAAGCCCCAAAACTTCCATTTCCATTATTATTTTATTTTAAAAAACTTTAAGTGTTTTTGGGATAGACTAAAATGTCTCGTCATCCCAGTTTTACGGATCAAAGTACTATGAATTATAGTTGATTTCTATGGAATTTTTTAGTTTCTTTAAAGCAGATTAGCCCGCTTGAGAGCATCACAGTATATATCAAATGAGGGGGAAATCGTTCTCACTTAATTAAAACTCTGCTAAACGGGCATCCAGGGAGCGTGACTCGTGTTATTGTGATCACAAAGCATCGCTTTAACTACTGTGTTGGATAATAACTTTACATCAAGGATATGTTGAAGAGGTGCGCTTTAACAATTGGCTACCAGCATTAGCTGTTTAAATTTGGTCCTGCTTGTATAATAATGTGACTCATCTGGTTTAAAATAACCTGAAACTGATACATCCAAGAGTTTTTACCCTTGAAACGGTACTTGACAAAGCATAGTTGTCGGATTTTGATGTACAACTCTACTTGAAAGCTGATTTCAATAATTATGCGACCTGGATGAGACATTCAAATAGTTTTTCCAAAGAAATAAAAGGTATGAAATTTCATCAGTGTGGTTCACTGGACATAAATCCATTGCATTTTTAGTCCAATAAATTCATGTTCCATTTCAATTTGATTGTTTCCACAGTTTCCAGGTTGAGTGCTAATTGAACACACTTTACCATTTGTGGGATTAAAAATTTATTTTTAAGATCCAATCCAATCCACCTTTATTTATAAAGCACTTTAAAAACAACACTGTTGACCAAAGTGCTGAACAGTCTAAAAAATAAACAGTAACATACAACAGAAGCACAACAAAAGAAATATTTAAAAAAAAATAACAATGAAAGTAAATACAACAAATAATACAAAACTGAAAGTCAACCCTCAAACTGGGTTAAAAACCAAAGAAAATAAATATGTTTTTTGACGAGATTTAAAAACAGAAAAAGACTCAGTCAATCTGATGTGCAAAGGCAGCTCATTCCAGAGTCTCTGAGCTGCCACTGCAAACGCACGGTCGCCTCTAAATTTACATTTGGTCTTGGGGACGCCCAGCAGTGCCTGATCAGCCGACCGGAGCGAACGAAGGGGGGTGTGTAGGGCACGAGCAGATCAGACAGGTACTGGGGGGCCAGGCCATGCAGACATTTAAAAACAAATAAAAGAATTTTAAAATCAATACGAAAGTGCACAGGGAGCCAGTGGAGGGATTGGAGGATGGGTGAGATATGGGCAAATTTTCGAGTTCCAGTTAGAAGCCGAGCAGCTGCATTTTTAACTAATTGTAATCGTGCCATAAGTGATTTGCTAAGACCACTATAAAGCGCATTACAATAATCTAAACGGGTAGTGATGAAAGTATGGATTAAAATTTCAAAATCATGTCGAGATAAAACTGGTTTTACTTTGACTAGTTGCCTCAGCTGGAAGAAGCTTCTTCACCACTGCACTAATCTGGGCATCAAGTTTTAAACAACCATCCAGCTTGACTCCCAGGTTTGTAACCACAGGGCTAATGTCTCGGGTTAGACAACCCAGGTCAGCAGGAACCGCAGCAGCTGAGTCACTTGGAGCAAATAACACAAGCTCAGTTTTACTCATTTAAGTACAAAAAATTCATAGCCATCCATGCTTTCACTTCATTCAGACACTCTAAAAGAGTTTTTGACTGACTTAGCGGCACATATATTTCGCAGTCGTCAGCATAAAAATAGAACGAAACATTGTGACTTCTAAGGATTAACCCAAGAGGCAGCAGGTAGATTGAAAAATTAGAGGCCCAAGGACAGACCCTTGAGGAACTCCGCACAACAGAGGAGCGGAAGAGGACACAGCATCACTGACCTGAACTGAGAAACTTCTGCCTTCCAAATAGGACATAATCCAGGCCAGGGCCAACCCCTTAATGCCCACATAGTTCTCCAACCGAGACAATAAAATTTGGTGGTCGACTGTATCGAACGCAGCCGTAAGGTCCAATAGCAGCAGAGCAACCGTATCACCATTGTTACGGGTGCGTGGTGGTAGGAAGGATGAGAAGACGAGGATACCAGGAAAACAGGATTTAATAAACAAAAACTCAGGAACCATACAACACACTCAACATTAACGTACCATATACAAACGAGAACCGACAAGGAGTGAAGGAGAACACAGGGTTTACATACACAGAGAACGGATCATGGGAACAAGACACAGCTGGGGCAAATTAACTAGAAACAGGTGAATGAACTAAACAAACGAGGAGCGGGAAAACTGGAAACAGGACTGAACCAAATATACTAAACAGGGGGAAACACAGGACATACATGTAACATTAGCTCCCCCTCCTGCAAGGCGCGTCCTCGCGCCGAGTAACATCAATAAGGGTGGGGGGGGTGGGCGCCCTGGAGGCTGACGAGGGAGTGGCCTACCCGAAGCAGGAAGCCTCCAGGGCGGAGCAGGACATGCAGGAGGCCAGGGCGGAGCAGGACGTGGAGGAGGCCAGGGCGGAGTCTTTCCCTCGGGTGGCCAGGGTGGAGACTTTCCCTCGGGTGGCCAGGGTGGAGAGGCCACTTCAGGTGGCCAGGGTGGAGAGGCCACTTCAGGTGGCCAGGGTGGAGAGGCCACTTCAGGTGGCCAGGGTGGAGAGGCCACTTCAGGTGGCCAGGGTGGAGCAAGCTGGTCAGGGGGCCATGGCGGAGACGCACCATCAGGTGGCCTATATCCCCCCCCCAAAATTTTCTTGGGGAGAGTGCCAGGCTTAGGGACGTGCATCAGGTCAGGCTTGGGAGGGCTGAATGGGACCAGTAGAGAAGGCTCTGGCGGGCAGGCGACGGGCTCAGGCTCTGGCGGGCAGGCGACGGCTCAGGCTCTGGCGGGCAGGCGACGGGCTCAGGCTCTGGCGGGCAGGCGACGGGCTCAGGCTCTGGCGGGCAGGCGACGGGCTCAGGCTCTGGCGGGCAGGCGACGGGCTCAGGCTCTGGCGGGCAGGCGACGGGCTCAGGCTCTGGCGGGCAGGCGACGGGCTCAGGCTCTGGCGGGCAGGCGACGGGCTCAGGCTCTGGCGGGCAGGCGACGGGCTCAGGCTCTGGCGGGCAGGCGACGGGCTCAGGCTCTGGGACGTGGAAAGTCTCTGGCTGGGCTAGCGGTGAAGGCTCTGAAGGGCTGGACGGGGCGTGCAGGGAAGCTCGGGCTGGACTGGGCGTGCAGGGAAGCTCGGGCTCGGCAGGCGTGCAGGGAAGCTCAGGCTCGGCAGGCGTGCAGGGAAGCTCAGGCTCGGCAGGCGTGCAGGGAAGCTCAGGCTCGGCAGGCGTGCAGGGAAGCTCAGGCTCGGCAGGCGTGCAGGGAAGCTCAGGCTCGGCAGGCGTGCAGGGAAGCTCTGTGTCCCAGTCTATAAGCCAGTCTTCCTCTTTTAGCTCCACCAAAATTCCAACTGGCACGGTGGGCATGACGTGATGCATAGGCTCGGGACTGGGCGGGACCAGTGGCGCAGAGGGCTTGGTGCTGGACGGAACCAGCAGCGAAGAGGGCCTGGTGCTGGACGGAACCAGCGGCGAAGAGGGCCTGGTGCTGGACGGAACCAGCGGCGAAGAGGGCCTGGTGCTGGACGGAACCAGCGGTGAAGAGGGCCTGGTGCTGGACGGAACCAGCGGCGAAGAGGGCCTGGTGCTGGACGGAACCAGCTGTGAAGGCTTGGCTGGGCTGGCTGGGATCAGTGGCGGAAGCTCTGTGTCCCAGTCAATAAGCTCCTCCTCTTCTCCTGGACCGATGGTGAAGGGAGAGCCACAGCTCGCCAATACCCACTCAACAAAGGCCTCGAAGTTCCCCCGAGGCCCATCTCCGGGCAGGCGTGCTGTCGTCTCGGCGTTGAGACCTGCCCGGAAGAACACACAGAGGCTGGTGTCATCATAATGGACAAAGGGTACCAAGTCCAAATACCTCTGTGTGTGGGCCTCGAGGGAAAGATCCTCTTGGGAAAGCAGCATGATCTTTACTGTTGCCAAATCCATATTTTCGGTCGGTTCTTCTGTTACGGGTGCGTGGTGGTAGGAAGGATGAGAAGACGAGGATACCAGGAAAACAGGATTTAATAAACAAAAACTCAGGAACCATACAACACACTCAACATTAACGTACCATATACAAACGAGAACCGACAAGGAGTGAAGGAGAACACAGGGTTTACATACACAGAGAACGGATCATGGGAACAAGACACAGCTGGGGCAAATTAACTAGAAACAGGTGAATGAACTAAGCAAACGAGGAGCGGGAAAACTGGAAACAGGACTGAACCAAATATACTAAACAGGGGGAAACACAGGACATACATGTAACAACCATAGTCTGAAGCCAGAAAAATGTCATTAAAAACCCTCAGCAGAGCTGTCTCAGTGCTGTGACTTAAACCCAGACTGGAAAATTTCAGTTATACAAGTATCGTTCAAAAATGTGCTCAGCAGCAAATGAACAACTTTCTCCATAATTTTGGAAAGCAAAGGGAGTTTTGAGATAGGCCGATAATTAGAGAGCTCAAGTCGGTCCAGACCAGGTTTCTTTAACAAAGGTTGAACAACTGCATGTTTAAAACTCATAGGTACAACTCCAGTAATTAAACTGACATTAACAATATCAAGTATGCAGGGCGCCACTGCAGAAAAAAACTTCTGTAAAAAGATGAGGGGGAATCACATCATTTGGGGAGCCAGTGATCTTTATTTGACCAATAATCTTTTCTAAAAAAAGGCAAGCTAACAGGCTCAAACTGGTTCAAAACCGCAGAACAGGTTACAGAAATGCCAGGGTCATTCAAAGGTGGACCAATAAGGGCTCTAATGCTCTCCACCTTGTGGATAAAAAAGTGAAGAAACTCCTCACACATTTTTGATGGGTTCTCCAAGCACTGTAATTGTGGGACATTAAGAACAGTTTTGAGGGTATTAAAAAGAACTCGAGGATTGTGACCATTTGAAGAAATAATTTCAGAAACATTCAGCTTTTAAAATTTTTTGATAAGAGCGCCAACTCTCTCCAAGTATCTGAAATGACACTTGGAGTTTATCCCTCTTCCACATTCTTTCCGCCCTTCTACACTTGCGTCTGGCAGCGCGGGTGACATCGTTCAGCCATGGATCAGGTCTCGGTTTCGACAGCTTGGTTTTTACAGGGGCTACAGTGTCTAATGCTGCTTGACAAGCAGCATTAAAACCAGCGCATTGATCTTCAGCAGTTGTATTAGGACTAAGAGAGACACGATTTAGATTTAAAACAGTGGAAAATTGAGTAGCAGTGGAAGGGTTAACTATCCGACCACGGCGCACAGGAGCACACTGTTTAACTACGACACGAGAGGGAAATTTCAAATACAACAGGCGTATGATCAGAGAAAAAAGCATCACAGATTTCAAGATTAGAAACCGTTAAGCCATGAGTTAAAACCAGGTCAAGAGTGTGCCCACGTTCCTGCGTGGGGCCAGATACACACTGTACAAAATTAAAACACTCAATGACATTTAAAAAGGCTCTTGCCATTGGCTTTTCAGGACAACATACGTGGATATTAAAATCCCCTATAATAAGGAGGCAGTCATACATTGGCACAAACTCGGCCAAAAATTGAGAAAAGTATGTGATGAAATCCTTGTTGTATTTGGGTGGCCTATATACGAGTGCGCACAGCACTGGAGATACACCGCTCAGTTCAAATAAATTCACCTCAAAGGTGGCGAAGGATACAGCGAGTGCAAGCTGTTAACACTTAAAATTTGTTAGACTGTTGCCAGTCCTCCTCCACGACCTGACATCCTCGGGGAGTTAAAATATGAACAGTCAAACGGTAAAAGTTCACAAAAAGCACTCGACTCACCCACCGGAATCCACGTTTCCGTTATACAAAGAAAATCCAGATCATGCGACTCAAAGAAGTCCTTCAAGATGAAAGTTTTGTTTGCTAGTGATCTAGCATTCACCAGGGCAAACCTAGCTGGATCCAGGGCCTTTGCAGCCAGTGTAGTCCGAGTAAGCGGCCGGAGACTCCGCTGATCCACCCCGCGCCAGTGGAGGTGAGGAGCCCGAACACGGGAAGCAGGGAGCCCCCCATCCAAGCCAGCCACCGGTTGATCGGGTCCGCAGAGCGCCACGGCGCGAGGCGACCAAAATCCGAACGGATTCCAGGAAAAGTCATGGCGGAAGACGCCAGCCAGGGCCTCAGTTTCACCAGCCAACCACCGCGTTTTCCCTGGCGTCTATGATGCGCTCTGCGCATAGGTGGAACTGACACACAGCGGAGGTGAGCTGGTATTCCCATAAGAAACGGAGGACAGAAAGTTTTTTTGACCATCATGCTCAAATGGCACCAAGTTTTTAATCAAGGGCCGAAGGTCTAAGAGTATTTGGCGGTCATAAACCAGTAGAGAGTTGACATTTGCAATAATAATTGAAAAAAAAAAATAACGTAAATACAAACAGAGTGCGTAGAGACAGACGGCAAGCCATAAACACCGGCGCCATCTTGCTCATCCCCATACCATCTGCTGATCCTACATCCTGACATAACTTTACCTTAAAATGCTAAATACAATATACTTTACCTCAGTTATTCATGTAAAGATGATGACATCAGATGAATGATTCTGTTAAGTTTCCAGCAAGTGGTTGAAAGTGGACAAGCTCAAAACGTTTTAGACCCCATTTACACCTGCATTTAGTGTCGTCCACTTGTGATCCGATCGACCAAAACGCATCTTAAAGTCCCCCTGTAGTCAATAATTTTATCCCTTAAAACTCATTTTTGATCACCAAAATGACACCAAAATTAAATGTTTTTGGTTTTTTTTTTGTGAAAAAAATTCTTCATGCCTTAAAATAGCTTGAATAATAATAATAATAATTCGTTACATTTATATAGTGCTTTTTCTGGGACCTCAAAGCGCTTCACAAATTGAAGAGGGAATCTCCTCAACCACCACCAATGTGCAGCATCCACCTGGATGATGCGACGGCAGCCATATTGCGCCAGAACGCCCACCACACACCAGCTTACTGGTGGAGAGGAGACAGAGTGATGAAGCCAATTAGTATATAGGGATGAGCCCTGCTTTGCTTCAGTGGGCAACCAGTCTTGGGCTACATGTAACTATGTACCTACACCATTGCCTCATTTAGTATACGCCATTCTATGAATATGCAAATTAGCCCCGCCTCCACTCACTCACACCAGCTCAGAGATCCACTCGTTGATGATCACACGTTGATCTGATTGGTTACAAGGTAGTTTGTGACGTCAGAAACACCAGCGATTTTAAACCATGTTTTTGAGACTGTCTTTGGTTCACAGTAGTTTTAAGGAGAAAATACTCAGCAATGGTGTTGACTTATGAATTTACACATGGTTTGTCTTAAAGCATTTTAAAAACATCACAGAGGCATATAAACAACATTTAAAAGCTTGATTTTCATACAGGGGGACTTTAACACCAGGTGTAAACAGGGCCACTCTTTAGTTCCTGTATCTATGAAGCCCTTCCTTCCATAAGCGTAATGTGCTCTGATTGGTCAGCCGGACCAGTGTGTTGTGATTGCCTCCAAGGCCCCGATATACTCGTAAACTCGTACGGGTAAAAAGATAAACGAAATAATAAACAGTTAGCAAACAACCATGATGCTGCCCATCCTGCTGAGAATGGCATTTAGATTAATATGCAAAAAGAAAACAGCAGTTGTGTATTCATGTTTTTACTTGCAGACGTCTGACCTCGATTAACTGAACCGAAGAAATGAAGCAGAGAAGATTTCCACATCAAAGAAGTCGGAGTCGCAGAGCCACACCTACCTATTACGTCATCGCCATGGACCAATGGTAGTTCAAAGGTGTTTACCATGTGGTGTGTTTCCGCACAACGACGTAACTCGCTACTTCACTACCAGTACAATGCATAATTGAAGGAATCAACTAGCTCGTCACGACTGTTTCCCGAAAAACATATTGTCGCAAATTGGTCGCTCAGCCACGTTGGTTCATGATGTCACGCAGGTGATAGAGTAATAACTTTTTTTAATGAATCCGTTTGAGTTCGAATTAATGCTAGATTTTTTGCCATAAATTACAGACATAGCATCGGAGCACAAATTCTCATTTTTCTCCGTATTTTACTTTATTTGCAGATTCAATCGTAGGCTTGTTCTTTAGAGCAGTTTTTCGCACATGCGCACATTTCGAACTTCCGAAACCAACACAAAACATTTACATTTACATTTACATTTATTCATTTAGCAGACGCTTTTATCCAAAGCGACTTACAAATGAGAACAATAGAAGCAGTTAAACTAACAGTAGGACAACAATACGTAAGTGCTATAACCCCTCTCAGTTTAATTTTAGTGCAGGCCAAAACAAACTTCGTTTTGGCCTGATTTTGTTCGAAATGATGTCACATCAATTTCGTTCTTCGATTTCGCTTAAAGTATATCAGGTTCTTTACTGACAGACTGGAAAAAGTAGAGCTGCAACAATAAAAAAATATGTGAAAATGTTGTTCTTTTTGAACATTCAAGCATGAAAACCTATTCTAGTTGACCAAAAACAAAAGCAAGACATAATATGGCCTCTTTAAAAGTCAGTTTAGTACACTAATATGCATATGGCCTCCCAGCAAACAGATATGGACTAAACATCTCGATTTTTGATTTCAAGGGAATTTTTAATACACAGAAATGTGAAGGTTTCTTATAAGCATGTTCTGAAAATCAATTGTTTCCCTTTGAAATGAATAATTACTGCAGGCAGGATGGGAAATGCAATGCTAATCAGTTTGTTGGGCATGAATCCAGCCCTGAGGGGCGCCGCGGCTCGCTCGCACCGCTGAGATGAGAATAATGTTTAGTATAACAACCCTCACAAATTATTCATTTATTTGACTGAGTGTAAAGCACAGTTCAGCGTAAATATTGATGATGTGCCCTGGTGAGGAGCTCGTTTCCTCTTGTAGATGGTTGTACAATAAACTCATCATTAGTAACATAAAGGTCTTTTAAAAACCATGTTAACAGGTTGTTTGTCATTTGCCCTGAAAAGTGAACACAGCTCATAAGAGAACTGCTAGTTGATATTACTTTGAGAGAGTAGCAAATCTTCACGATTAGTTTAGAAATAAGACAACGAGTACATGGCTATGAAGACGACACCCTAAACATGAAGTTCATTGCTGACCATATTCAAGATGGTCTTCAGAACTGGACTGCAAACCAGAATATGACATGCAGACATGAAAGCATCTTTTTATTTTTTAATTAATAAAAAAACCAAGGTTTTTTGTCATTTAAATATAAAAGCTTGATGCAAAAGGCTGACAAAGTCAATGTCCTATGAAAGTGTTATTTTAGTATTATTGAGATACTATAGTTTTTTAGTAATTAAAAAACAATGACTATATCACAGTATAAAAATAAAAACGAACCCAAATATGTCTATTTAGTTTTAGTTATTTTAGTATATGAAAAATGAAAATGGGAAATGTTATCTTAGCAAGTATAGCTGAAACTGAAGTGTATTTTAGCTAGTTTAAGTTATATTGTTTGGTTTTGTTATATTTTATTTCAATTCAAATTTATTTTATTTTAAGTCACATAAATGTTTTTTGTATTGTTTAGTTAGTTAACTACACTGAAAAAAATTAAACAATTTTCACTCAGAAATTACTAGTAAATTTCACAAATAAGTACAAAGAAACAGCAAGTAACATTGATTTATATGTGACATTTTTAAGTCCAAAAACTGAAATGGTGTTTTCATGTAAAACATACTCCAATCATTTTAGAAAAATGTAGATTTTAAATCTAGAAAAATATTTTTAACCTTATGCTATGAATTTAAAATTGGAGTTTTGTGTGCATGGCTTTTAGCCCATGTCGGTTAGCGTTGAGGCTAAAGTGTAAATTTTAGCAGATAAATGCACTTAAAATTTAAATACTTTCTCTTTCAAGGAAACGGAGACTCTTGTTTGCATGGGTGTATGAAATTTTGTCCGATCAAATGCTTTCTAGATTGAAAACATCCCTCTTCGCCCATTTCTTTTGCTTTAGCCATGCTTCAACCTCCTGTTTCAATATTAAATAAATTAGTTTAAACTAGAACGTGATATTATATTGATAAAGTTGAAGTCCTCAGTGAGTTCATTCAGGCCTGTCAGATGAGATAACATCGTTTTGAGCTGAGGTGCATGAAAACGTAGCTTTAAAGTTTTTACCCTATGGGAGTAAACAAACACTTCATGAAGCATTGTCAAAACAATAACATATTCCCCACAATGCCAAACTCCACCTGAATCAGAAGTCTAATGAGCATTGTTACTAAGCAACAACTCACACACACAGAAACATTATCCTCTTACATAAACAAACTGCAGTGGTACTGTGATGAGATCAGATGATAATACCATGGTACTTTAATATTTACACTATCGTTCAAACGTTTGGGGTCAGTAAGACTACATTTTTTAACAGAATTTGATACTTTTATTCAGCAAGGATGCATTGAATTGATCGAAACTGAAAGTTACAAAAAAAAAATATTTCTATTCATCAAGGAATCCTTAAAAAAAATGTCACAGTTTCCACAAAAAGCAGCACTTTTTTCAACATTGATAATAATACTAAATGTTTCTTGAGCATCAAATCAGCATATTAGAATGATTTCTGAAGGATCATGTGACACTGAAGTCTGTAATAATGATGCTGAAAATTAAAAATAATAAATTATAAAAGGGACTCTCACATTAATTTTGTAATGATACACAACCCTGAATCCATGAGATATAGATAAAGATTGGAATGTCCAACATCTGAATATGTAATATTTAAGAAAGCTATCAATTAATCAAGGTTATTATAAATGATTTTTTACCAAACTGGTAATTGAATACCTCATATTGATCACACCATTAATCTGAATATTGAGGAAGATGCATGTCCACATCAGTATCTCTGATGATTATGATCTAGCTAATTGTCAGTAGAATTGCGTTTCTCTGTGCAACAAACTTTTATTCACTCGATTACTTCCGATTAGTACACTCAATAAGATCAAGTAGAGCAAAGCACTTAAAAAGAAAAACAAAGACAAGCAATTGGCTCTATGACTGAACACTCCCTCCATCCCTCCCTCTCCATCAGCATTAACACTTCCTTCCCCTGACTGCTCCCTTCAAGTCTAATCCTGTTCATCACTTCCAAGATGAGACAGCCTCCCAGGGAACTGCAAATCGATAGAAGTGTTCTCGGGAGGCTGAAGATTAATGTGGGAATCGCAGGCTTTGGGAAGATGGTAAAGTAGAACAGACTCCCCACAGGAAATCACTCAGATCTTAATTAACTGTTAATACGACGGAGCCACGCTGAGAGAGTGAGGCGCTTGGACCGAGCCGTAACAAACTTACATAAATATCATGTGTCAGTGGACCCACTGCTAAGAAGCAAGCATGCTTGTTTTAAAGTCCCCCTGTAGTCAATAATGTTATCCCTTAAAAACTCATCTTTGATCACCAAAATGAAATATTTAAAGGTTTTCATGCCTTAAAATAGCCTGAATGTAACTCTACACCTTTGCCTCATTAAGTATACGCGGTTCTATGAATATGCAAATTAGTCCCACCCCCACTCACTCACACCAGCTCAGAGATCCACTTGACGTGATTGGTTACAAGGTAGATTGTGATGTCAGAAACACCACGTCTCTTGTTCACTGCAGTTTTATGGAGAAAATACTCAGCAATGGTGTTGACTTATGAATTTGCACATGCTTTGTCTTAAAGCATATTAAAAACACCACATAGACATATAAACAACATTTAAAAGCTTGATTTTTTTACAGAAATAATCAAAATATAAGTTGTGTCGTCATTTTACTCACTAATGTCGTTCCAAACCTGTTTGACTTCCTTTGGTGCAACAAAATGGTTGCTTGTTTTCATGAAGTTATAATGAGTGTGTGCCGAGGCTTCAAATATAATGTATGTAAGTGCAAACATGAAGTACAGCTTGAAAAAAAAGCAATTTTTTAAAAGGAAGATAAAAGCATTTAAAGTGCTTCAAAATTATGATTTTATTTTATTAAATCAGAGTGTTTTCTTTTTGTGTCATAGCTTGGTTTGGCGCCTTGCAGGAATTATTTTAATGAGGAATACTATGATGTGTTCGTTCACTGAAGAAAACTCAAGTCTACAATGGAGGCGTTTTAGGGAGTTCAGAAACGGTGCGCACTGATATAGAGAATAACTCCTTTTGGAGTGACTTTGCAGACCTTTTTATGCTCAAATTGCAACATAACACACTAAAGAAAGTGAATGTAAAAAAATAAGAAAGTATAATAGGTCCTCTTTATCAGAGTCTTTAACATGGGGGGTGTGAACTGGCTCCTCATAATTCACCCTTATTTCTATTTATGGTCATTCCCACAGATTTCCAGTCTCTTTTTGATACCACAGGAGGACACTGGCCCACAGTGTTCTTTCCATGATCACTCTGGATAATTGCCTTGGACCTGTCTCTTTAAACTTAAATTTTTGCAAGCAAAACCCTGTGGAGTCGAGCGATCTTAAGGAGCTTCTTTCAGTCGGAGTGTAATGTTTGATGAAGCACATATTCATGGACCATTGTGCATGAGGTTCTGTTATATACCACCTTTTATTTCGAACCATGCGCTGCTTCATTTGTTTTAATTAACTTGTTTACAATTTGTGTGGCAGATTTTCCTGCTGCATGAATCTGAATGCCAAACAGCTGCTGCCCATCGTAATGTGATGACATGATAATATTTCTGTTGTTGAATTATGCATTAAAACGGTCTGCATTGTGGTCATCAAAACCAGTTTTGTGTGAAAATGTATGAACTCTTGGTGGTCTGAAAAAATAAACATTAGTTCACACTGGAATTGGAAAATCTGGACGAGCTACAAAGCTAGAATAGTGTGGCTACAGGTCATTTATGAATAGAAAATTTGTATAGCCTATACAGACAGTATGGCTACTGCAGAAATAGTGAGAGATGAAGATTAGTATGGTATTTCGAACAGTAGCCTATACTTTTGAGTATGCTAATAATCCATTTGAACTTATCCACCTTATTTTGCAACGCTTAAGCTTTTCTCTGTGAATGTGTGTGAACTTCCGAATCATTAGCTGCTATTTGTTCTTATGCTAAATATAAATAACCAGAAGAATAACAAATGCAGTAGGCCTATGGTAAAATCGTTTACAAACCAGTGTTTATGATTACAAATACGATAGTACATTAAATATAACAAATAGGTCTAACAGTTTGCAATCTCATGCAGCATAAAGTCTCAGTTTTCAAATTTAAATTTAGTCCTATTACGAAATTCAAACAATAAATACCGTTTTGGCGCTCTTAAATGTCACGTGACAGATCGCTGTGGCGCACCAGTTGAAGCAGGGCGTGAACCGGTCATCTCTTCCGCTTTACCAGTTGGTTAATAGTAAATAAACATGAATGAACATCAGTTGAAAGATACATTTCAACTTACCGAAATGAATCATGTCTCATGTCGCCCAATCAGTGTTTCAACCGCAGAAAGACGTCAATAATACAGCTTGTAAACAATATGTCACATCATGTTATATTTACCTCATCCATTTAATGACCATAGCATGCTACTGTTTTTAGCTGGAAAATTAACTACAGAGAGGAGTATTTTGCCTAATATTTGCACTATATTACATATTTATTATATTTGTAGGCTACTCATATCATTAAAAATATAATAATGTTGTTATTATAAAAAACGCGTTTTATTAGTTTGAGTTGTTAATTTAAACCTTTAAAAATAACACCAGCTGACAGGGCTCACTGTATGTTTAATTTGAGAGATTTTTTTTCCTTGAACATGCAACATGCAGCTACAGTAGCTTATGATATTTGTCCAAACGAATCTAGGCTATATTGAATTAAGATCGGAATCAAATCACAAGCTTATGAATTGAAATCGTGAAATTTGTGTCAAGCACTAACAGTTGCTGTTTCGTTACCAAATGTTTGACAATTACACTTAGACTTAAATACACTTATTGTATTGCAAGGTGTTTTTTGGGGATGGGGGGGGGGTTACAATTTATTTATTAGCCTCTTAATGTTTAGGTTAATACAATTAAAATCTCAATTAAAAGCCCTGATTTGATCATTCTTATTTTACACTCTATTTAGTTTTTTTAGTGCACTAAAAAAACAATAAGTGCACTAAAGTCAGTTTTGAGTTTTGAGGAATAAATGCACTAAAGTCAGTTTTGTTTTCTCTCAGCAGTTGGTAATTTAAATGAGCCCGTGGTTGCAATTAAATGACCGTTTTCAGTGTCTTTTGATGTTCAAAATGATATAAACACGGCGGGGGGGGGGGGGGGATTACTGCGATTTCAGTCAAATCTGGGAAAATGACTTATTTATGGCTGGACAGATTTCCTCTTGTCTCTTCAGACTTTATATAGAAGCACGTTATCATTATCAGTGCAATAGCTGCTTCTGGCAACATCTCTGTTTGTCTATTCCACTCTGGGATTTATCCAGAAATCAGTCTAGACAGGTTAAACGACAAACAAAGTAGACAGAGAAGCGTAATGGAAATAAATCGGATCATTTGTTGCAGCGCAGAATAAACTGCCTCTACTTTGAGAGGGTTTGTAAAGGGCAGATGCTTGTAAACCCATTTGCGTCATGAACTTTTCTCTTTCAGTCGAGTAGCTACTTTACTCAGAGAAATGTACCAGGATGCTAATTAAAGTGTGTAGATTAAGCCACAAAGTTGTACGTTTAATCATTAAATAACAACACAAAGTATCTTTACAGCGCCACTTTCTGGCCTCATTCATTACAACTTCAGTTTGAATGTAATTTGTGCTAGAAAGTACTGTGCTGGTCAGCTGTCTCCAGTGTTTACAGATATCTTTAACACCTCACCTCACCATGTGCCAGCCTGCTTCAAGACCTCCACCATCACAAGTCTTAATGAATACAAACCTGTCCCTCTGACATCTGGTAATGAAGTCCTTTAAGCGCCTCATTCTGTCCGACTTCAAATCCATCACAGATCCTCTCCTGGACCCCCTGCAGTTTGCCTACAGGTCTTTAGATGACTCGGTTAACATGGTCTTCCACTTCATCCCCCAGCACCTGGATTCACCAGGATCCTGTTTGTGGATTTCAGCTGTGCTTTTAACACAATCAGTCCGGCTCTGCGAGTGCCTGATTCTACTTGAAGGTGGTTCACAGACTTTCAGACTGACATGATGCTGGGAAAAGATGTCTCTGACTCCTGAACTATAAGTACTGGTTCCCCCCCAAGGCTGTGTTCTTTTTCCTTTACTCTTCTCCCTGTACATCAACAGCTGCATCTCCAGTCACCAGTCCATCAAACTGCTGGAGTTTGCGGATGACACCACCTTCTGAGGCCCTGTTTACACCTGGTATTAAGATGCGTTTTGGTCGAAGTAGACGAGGCTAAATACAGGTGTAAACGCGGTCTAAAATATATTGAGCGTGTCCACTTCCAGAGGTAGACGAAAACGCATTCAACTGGATTGCTTTCGCATAACGCTCATGTGATCGAATGTGTTCGAACAGCCACAAAAGTCTGCCTACTCTCCGCCTACTGACCTAATGCATAAACATTATGGGAAGTGCACTAGCCAGACGGGATTTAAGCTTTGTCGGCTGAAGACCCGAGTTTTTTTGGAAGATGAAAAACATACCAAGCACTATGTTCTCTCACCATTCCTGATTTTTAACACACACTCACAGCGCTCGGCTGGTCTTGCGGCTGTCAGAGCAGAACCGAAAGCCGATGCTCTCCGTATGTTTTTCGGTCGTCTCGTGTAAATTGCACGAGTTTATTTTGTCCATTAGATCGAAGATCTGAAAAGGTCTACATTTACCAACCCATTGACCCTCCCCTCGAAGAAATAAGGACATGGTTAAAAGCGAACAAAAGAGACTAATTAAAACACCAGGTGTAAACGGGTCGTCTACCAAAACGCATCTTAATAGTCACGTTTATTTAAGTAAGTAAATCATCAATTACACCTAATACCAGGTGTAAACCAGCCCCATCATCCTGTCCATATCATGGACTCCTTCCTTTTCCTGGGAACCCCCATCACCAGGACCTCAAGTGGGCACTGAACATCAACTCTCTGATTTTAAAAAGAGCACCAGCGGATGTACTTCCTGCAGCACATGAAGTAATTCAACCTACCGAAGACAATGATGGTGCCCTTCTACACTTCTATCATCAAGTCCATACTCAGCTCCTCCATCAGCATCTGATACGCTGCTGCCACTGCCAAAGACAAAAGCAGACTGCAGGATGTCATTCGCTCTGCTGAGAAGGTCTTCTGAGATCTGCCATCTCTTCAGGACCTGTACATGATCAGGACTCTGGCCTCATCAGCAATATTGCAGGACCCATGTTCTCTTATCTGCCTCCACGGACATTAACACATTACAGAAATAAATAAATAAAACTCATTGTTGTTTTATATGTATTACAGTAATGCACACAACTCATACACATTAATGCACACATAAAGTGCACTTCCTGCACTAATGTACAGCTGTGTCAATTTTTATTCTTCCTGTTTGTTCATTTATATTTGTACTCCTAGTTTTTTTATTTCTTTATAGTGTCTTTATATTTATGCTTCTCTTTCATAACTTTCTTTTTGACTTTCCTATCTTACAGATGTCTATCTTATTAATATTATTTTATTCCTTGTTGTTTTTTTTTAA
Source organism: Tiaroga cobitis (assembly GCA_030578255.1). NCBI lineage: Eukaryota > Metazoa > Chordata > Actinopteri > Cypriniformes > Leuciscidae > Tiaroga > Tiaroga cobitis. The sequence goes on along the minus strand of CM060600.1, from coordinate 33,593,673 downwards.
GCACCAGTACACCAAGACAAATTCCGGATACATGTAAACCCACAACTTGGTAATAAAGGTGATACTAATTCTGAAATTATGACTTAAAATGTCATAAATATGGCAGAAAAGTCATAATTTCTTTGTCACAATTATGTCATAAAAAGTCATAATAATGATTTGCTATGTTGTCTACTTTTGTGTAATCATGATATTTTGATCTCATAATTAGAATGTCTCAATTTCAACTTTTGTGCCATGATTATGATGATTTTACAGCATAATTGTGAGGGAAAAAAATCACTTTCAAAACTCGTTTTGTTTCATTCAAAATGTTTTAGTGTTGAATCTTACATCCAACACATAAATAATGTTATACTGATTTTAAGCGAACTCTCTCAGTTTCAAACAGATTCGTCTCAAAAAACACCATCAGCCTTCTTCACAAAACCTTATTTGTTCTTAATTAATAAAACAAATTTGCCAGCTGGACTGAGAACTGAATCGAAGGTGAGTTGAAATGGCCGTTAGTTCAAAACGAGACTCGTATGATGCGACCCACCAAGAAAATGATCTGAAGTGGTCGAGATAACATCAGAGTCTCTGATGTTATCTCGACCACTCCAGATCATTTTCTTGGTGGAGTTATTAGTTGCCCATTAAGCTTGATGCAAACACTTATGTGATCCAGCAGACAGGAACAATGGGTTCATTTTCAACTCCGAATCAAAGGAATCAAAGTCTTCTTCAGATTCACTAATCCAAACGCGAACAGCCAAACCACAGATCATATGCCATTTGGCTTTCATGTTTCAGGCATAAAGGTCAAAGTGTTGGGGAGATTTGGTTATTTTGTTTTTAAATTAAACTGTTTATTGAACCTTTAGAAAAAGCTATGTGTTTTTTTGTTGAGTATCATATTTCATACATCAGGCTTTCTTGGTTTGTGAATATGCAGCTCAAACTCAAAGAGGAAAACTCACTTTTATTCAGAGTCTCAAACTGAGCAGTTACTATATAATTTGGTGCAGTTGCTGACATTTATATGGCCAAAAATTAAGATGAAATTCTGATAGCTTGTCATGTAAATGCATAAAAAGCTTATAAATATCAGTTGTTACACTAATATTTACTTGGATTCAATTTAAATGCTTAGTTTTATGATCAAAGCTCTGTAGTTTTTATTGAGGAGGGGAATAACATAAAATGAACGCAATAAAGTGATGATTGACAGATGGTCAAATACATTTTCCTCAAAACCTGATGTAAATGAAATAATACATGATAAAGTAAATCTAAGTTGCTTCAGTCCAGTAAGTGTTCATCTTGAAATATTATTAACAATATAAAAGTTAATCTTACATTTAGGCTACTTTATACAAATCAGTATTTCACAGCAAAATGACCTGAAGAACTAAAGGCCTTTTACTTCCTAAAAAAAGTATAAACTGTCAGACGACAGGAGGCATGTAGTGTATTGTGTAGCAGGTTCTTCCAGCAAAGTTTAGTTTATCATGTTGATAATTTAGAGGACTTATAAATGTGTGATTATATTAAATATGATGCACTCTTTAGGGTTGCAAACACTTGCAATGTGTTTTCAATAATTAAATAGTCGCCCTTGCACCATTATTAAGAATGCATATGCTAAACATCACTTACTTTCCAAAGGGATCTATCTATATAGTGCCCTTGTCTTGCGGTCAACCACTGTTTAACTTGAAATGCATCATGTAGTGCCTGTCATATCTTAGCACTCTCATTCACATGCTTAGAATACCTCATCCGGTTTTGTAATTCAGTACATCTTCCTTTCTGAGCAAGCATTTATCAGTCTGACAACGTGAAGCAACTCAGCCAATATGTTTGTGTACAAAATATATGAAAGTATGTAAAACAAAATGTTACCATTCACAGCACAGAGTAAAACCAGGAAAAGACACATACTTTCGAAATCTAGCTGCATTCTTTAAAATTTGCGTCTGGATGGCAAATAGCTCAGAGACCTGTTTTATGAGCTATGCAGACATTTTAATTGTGCAACTGAGAAACAGAATCACTCAGGAGACAGCCTGTCTTTGTTTTCTTCACGGCCCTGTTGTGTTGTCCACAGCATATTTCTTTTTAAATATGGTCATTTTAAGACACAGCTGAGAAGGTGGACCCTCATGCAAACAGACACACATCGTAAAGGCCTCATTACCTTTGTATCATTTCACTAATTACAATTTTTCTTGATTGCAAACACACTATAACTGATTCAAGTGCATGGCCCAATTTCCCAAACCATTCAATCAGTTCTCGAAACAACGACACGTTTTGAGAAACATTTCTCCTGATTTCCATTTTCACACGTTCCAGTTTTCTGCAAAACTCAACTCAAAAATGTCCTAATTTTGCACAGGTTTAACCGTGTTCTCATTCAGAAAACACAAGTACACAATATAACTCAAGTGTCACACTGTGAACTCAGATAGCACACATTTATCCATGTGTAAACATTAAACTGATGACACTATAGGATAATATAAATATTGTGTTGTACACCCTAACTTGTAATTGTCAAACTGATTTGTAGCCAAGTACTTCTTACATTTGGTATTTTTGCAGCACTGAGAGACGACTGCCTGGAGGGAGAGAAAATCTTCTCACAAGACTAAGAAACTGCTTTAGTATGAAAAATATGGTCCTTACCTTGTTATTTTTACAATTGTAATTGACAGTAGCCTATACTGTATTGCATTGCATACCAAGTTCATGTTAAATTCTTTGCTATTTAAAGTTTTCTTTTCATCCACTGCAAGATCTCTTTGCAGAAGTGCAAGGAAAATAAACATTTCTTAAAGCTTATTGTTGAATTTCACTGTATCTGCACCTCTATTCATGTTGTATAATAATAGACATTGAGCTGTAAAATGATTCCTGGTTGCCAAAGGGAGGTTTTTGTAACAGTATTTTGAACTGATCTCACTTGTGTTCTCTGGGCAGTGGCATAGTCTGTATATTTGTAGCTTTTGTGTGCCGTATGAGGCCAATGTTTGATTCTGACGAAAGAAAATAGGCTATGTTTTTGACTAAAATATTTTAATTTGAAGTGGAAGTTTGAGGTTTGTAAAAAGCTCTTGTGTAATTTTGTATGGAGATTATGTTTAAAGTTGTTAGAAAATGGTGAATTGTTTAATTAATTGTGTGTTAGCAATCAAGATAAACTGCAAACGAATGAGTGTTATTGTTGAAGAGACCGTCTTTAGTTACTTGCTGACACCTGTTGGACAGAAAAGTGAATTACATGAATACAGTTTCAGTGCTTTTTAGACAGTTCACATTCGTAAATAAATAACTTTGTGAATCGTGATATTCAATATCATGATGCCATGCGATTTATTTATGTCTAAATTATCATCATTTATTATTATTATTATTAGCCTATTAGGGTAATTGGATTTTTTTGATATATATATAATTTTAGTATTTGTGTCATTTTGTCATGTTTAACTGTAAATACAATGTGTACACTTATATACACTTATACTGTATATAATGTTATAAATGTTAAAGAAATCCATAGTATCCATTTGTATGAATGGCTTGGGTTCGTTACGCAGAAATAAAATGTAAGGACGGATTTATTTTATTTTATTTTTATTTTTTTTGGACTAATTTTTGATCAAAAAGGTGTCTTTTAGATCTAAAATACACACAACCGCTGCATGGAAATGATTTGTTGGCCTACGAACTGCATTATCCAATTGACTGTGATTGGTCCGTTCTGACCGGCGCGGAGAAAGGTTACAGGAACCATAGACAGGCAGGAACATAGACATAATAAATACATAGACATAATATTGATTATGTCTATGGGCAGGAACCACAAGAAAAATGAAAAAAAAAACGGCCCGGCCCAATTAGAGATTACTTCTGGGCCTCTAAACTCCGCCCATTTAGGTTATTTTTCCTTTTTTGTGGATAAGGCTTTCTCCGTACGTCACTTCTCCAATCCAAAAGGGGGCAGTAATGCTCCGTTAACAGTCCCGTATCATAGAGGAAGACAGCAGTGACAAAACAACAACAGCGTCTGGGAGCTGTGTAGTTATTGCCTAATGTGCGATATCAAATTAACATCAAACTTTATAAACTCACTTTGATTTATTTGTCTACCCCCTCGTTGTGTCTTTTAAATATTTAATGGTAAGTCAGATGTTATGACAACCTGATTATATTATAAAAGGAAGTTGTTTACATGTGTTGACTTTCGGAACTCGTAGTATGTTGTGATTGCAGCTTTAACATGTTAAACCGCTGTCTCCTGCTCATCCAGGATGATCAGATCTAGACCATATAACTGCTGAAGATATCAGAAAACCAGCGGTCAACTCTTCTGTCACACCATGTCCCAGCAGAGAGGAGTCAACAGCCTTCAGTTCAACCAGGACCAGAGTGAGTCTAAAACACATTTCCTTTCAGAATCATTCTGCTATATAACTAATGCTGCTTGACTATCTATCTATCTATCTGGAGTACATTTAATAAAGGTATTCATTAACATATAACTAGTGATTAACCATTTTTAATGTTGATATCTTAGTGAGCACACTTGTCAATATAATACCAACCTATTTCATGATTGCAAATGTAGCCTACATTTTTTTAATCAAATGAACACATGTTTACACAATGTTTACTCCTGGTTCACATTTTTGAAAACTGAAAAAAAGTGCATTAATTATTGGCAATGTAGATTTTGAAACCGACTAAAAGGGGAAATAAAGCCAATAATAATAAAAAAATAGCAACATATCAGCCAAAAAACTATTAATGATATACTAATGATCTGTACTGTATTCATGTTCTGATTTCCATCTTATTTAGGTTGTTTCTGCTGTGCCATGGAAACAGGCGTCCGCATTTATAATGTGGAACCTTTAATGGAAAAGGGCCATTTAGGTAAAATATTTTTTTTCTTCTTTTTTAAAAACAAAACCTATGTGTAGAGTTATCTATTAAACTTAGTGCACCCAAAAATAAAAATTCTGTCATTAATTACTCACTCTCATGTCATTCCAAACCCGTAAGAGTTTCGTTCATCTTCAGAGCACAAATGAAGATATTTTTTATGAAATCTGAGAGCTTTCTGTCTAATAAAATCTTAAATTTAATCTTCATTATATAAAGTGATCGAGTCTATTCAGAAAATTTTGAACTAAACCTCTCAATTCATATGGATTAGTTTTCACGATCTCTTTATAAACTGAAGCGTCAAAGTGTCAGTGGGAGGGACAGAAATTGCTCAGATTTCATCAAAAAGATCTCCATTTGTGTTCTGAAGATGAATGAAAGTCTTACGGGTTTTGAACATGAGGGATTAATGACAGAATTTTTATTTTTGGGTGAACTATCTCTTTAATTGTCTGTGATTTGATTGTATATAGATCACGAGCAGGTGGGCAGCATTGCCTTGTGTTCAATGCTTCACCGATCAAACCTCTTGGCTGTAGTGGGAGGCGGCATCAACCCCAAATTCTCTGAAATATCAGGTACACTGAGCACTTTAATACTTGGACTTCCCTCTTAGATGGTTTATGAAGCTGGAATAAACAGTTTTCCTCAACATTATCCAATGTTTCATCATATCTTTGTCAGTATTAATATGGGATGATGCTCAGGAAGTGCGAGACCCTAAGGACAAATTAGTTCTTGAGTTCACGTTCACCAAGCCGGTCCTCGCTGTGCGCATGAGACATGACAAGTAAGATACACGGCCATCAAGACAATAGTGCTTAATTTTTTCATTTAAAAATGTTGTTTGTGTTAATAACATCATATTTCCTGTCCTTGTATGTGAAGAATCATCATTGTCCTGAAAAACAGGATCTACGTTTATAGTTTCCCCGAAAACCCTGTCAAGCTTTTTGAGTTTGACACTCGAGATAACCCAAAAGGTATTGAGAGCATTGCTTGTGAGAGGCTTTACTTGTTTTTGATGTATGTATTATTTTGAATCACTGTATTTTGGGGTTTGTAGGTTTGTGTGACCTTTGTCCTAGTTTGGAAAAGCAGTTGCTGGTTTTCCCTGGACACAAATGTGGCAGTCTACAATTAGTGGTAAGATTTATATGATATCATATTACAGTGGTAAGTATTATATATATTAGAAATATTATACATTATTACATTTGAAATTCAAATGTTGCGTACTAAAGGGATAGTGATGAAAATTAAAATGCTCTCATCATTTATTCACCCTCATGCCTTCCCCAATGCATATGACTGTCTTTCTTCAGATAAACACAAACAAAGATCATATACATTGGGATGGAATGAGGGTTTCATTTTTTGGTCAACTATCCCTTTAAAGCTACACTGTGTAACTTTTTTAGTTTATTCTTAGCTAAAAACACTTAGTTCTTTCAAAAATATATGTGCTCATTAATGTATATTTACTTCGTTCAAGTAATAAAGTATTCTCGTGAGTGTATAATATGCCATTGAAAATACATACGGGTAAGGGGTTCTAATGTCGGTCGCCATGTTGCCCCTCCATCTTGAAAGTACATTAGCCAAAGAGGGACAAACCCGTTAATTCAAGCTTCGCCTTTCGCGTTTTAACACTCGATGGCACCTTGTCGAATGTGAAGAGGGGGATTGCTTGAGACTGATATATAAAAACCTGAAAGCCTTTTTGAAAGTCTGTTGCTGATGGAGGATCACTCTTATTCTCGAGGATACGTATCAGAGTCGCCAAGAAAGCGAAAAAGAGTTAAAAGTTAAAAATAAAAGTTACTTTACTAAGATTAGCTTGCATTCGTCTGGGAACCTGATAACTGATGTTAGCAATGAAATGGTAAAAAAATTACAAAAACATAAAACTATTATTCATTTTACATAGATGTCACAACCTATATGTTACCTGACAAATTAAATTACTGCAAATTATAATAGTTTTCTAAAATAACCTCATCACTTGAAGGAACACTCATGGACGAGGTCGAACTGGAAGCCATGTTAATCTTGGACTACATTGGCCACCGTAGGAGTTAAAACGAATTCGGAATTGAGAGGAACAGAAACTAATATTCACTGGATGGTCATATACCTTTTCACCGCTAGATGTGGGTAAAAATCACACAGTGTAGCTTTAAAACTTTGTCATTTATTAACACATTAGTAGTGTTATTACCATTATTTAACTTTGTTTATGACTCTTTGAAAGGAACTTTCCAACACGAAACCTGGCACATCTTCTGCCCCTTTCACTATCAACGCCCACCAAAGTGAAATCGCCTGCCTGGCACTGAACCAGCTGGGCAGCGTGGTTGCGTCGGCCTCCAGAAAGGGCACGTTGATCCGTCTGTTCGACACTACAACACGAGACAAGCTAGTGGAACTGCGAAGAGGAACTGACCCTGCTACACTCTACTGGTAAAGTATTTAAACTTCTTCTTTAACTAGCTCTGCTCGCTCTGGACATTCTCTCTACTTCCTGGGATGCTTTCTAAAGAGTATTGAAGGAGTTCACATATATGCTGCTTTTTCTTCACTGGATCAAACTATCTATTTAAAGAAATGAATATCATCAATTTATATTTATCTTAGCTAATTCAAACATTTTATTTGATTAATTTAGTTTATATTAAAATGATAATTATTTATTGAATTCTGTTGTTTTCCAGTATTAATTTCAGCCACGACTCATCCTTTCTGTGTGCGTCAAGCGACAAGGGAACTGTGCACATATTTGCTCTGAAAGACACCAAACTGAACCGTCGCTCTGCGTAAGATTTTCACAAACATTCCTAGTTGAACATGTTACTAATAAACACTCCGTTACTTTCATTACAGACTGTTTGACATTTGCAGTGTTTTTTAGAAATATCCTAGTAGTTGTAGTTAGAGTCACTGGCTTCTTGTCTTCTGTAGTTTGGCACGGGTAGGAAAGGTGGGTCCAGTCATCGGACAGTATGTGGACAGTCAGTGGTCTCTGGCTAATTTCACGGTGCCGGCTGAGTGCGCTTGCATCTGTGCCTTTGGGAAGAACACCTCCAAAAATGTCAACTCTGTTATTGGTATGTTGTTGTGTTTTTTTTGTTTTTTTTTTCAAGACTCTTTGAAACATTATTGATCTGTCAGTTTTTCTTATCACATGTATCTCTCTTTTAAAGCCATATGTGTTGATGGGACATTCCACAAGTACGTCTTCACCCCTGATGGAAACTGCAACCGCGAGGCTTTTGACGTGTATCTGGACATTTGTGATGATGATGATTTCTAAGGCTGGAGATTGAGTTGTATCTAATGTAAAATAGTAGTCACTTTAACAGTGAACTCTGCTGGTTGAAATCTTCCTATTGCTTGTTTCTGTGAGTTTATCTTACTGCAATGTATAATCAAATGTATATAAAATCAGTCTGTGTGAATAAATGTCTTGTAAATTTTGATCTTATCACTCCACATGCAGAAGTTTCTCAAAGTCTGTGATAATTTGTTTGTCCTTCAGAAGTACCCAACCTTTGAACACTTTTGAATGATTTCTCATCATTCTTTGTCCTTTTGGTTTGCTGTTACTCTTGAGGAATAAGGTCACTTACACTTTAAAAAAACTTTACTCATGAGATCAATACTTCCTTTTGGGACTGAATTTTTAGAAGTGGATTTTGGGCTGTGCTGTTGTTATTTAATAGATGGAACTTCTAAAATGATAGATCATAGTCATATCAATGATGAAATCAACTTATGCATTTTATTATCCACTGTTATATAAAGACAAAATATGACGACTAGTTTTCAGTACATATACTACAGTTAAAAAGTTTGGGGTCGGTAAGATTGTTTAATGTTTTGGAAAGAAGTCTCTTATGCTCAACAAGGCTCCATATATTTGATCAAAAATACAGTACAATCAGTGATATTTTGAAATATTACAATTTAAAATTCCTTTTTTGTATTTGAATATATTTTAAAATATAATTGATATAATTAGATAGATAGATCTATCTATGCACAAAAATATTAAGCAGCACAACTGTTGTCAACAATGATGATAATAATAAATGTTTCTTGATGATAGATAGATAGATAGATAGATAGATAGATAGATAGATAGATAGATAGATATATAGATAGATAGATAGATGACATAAACACCACAGAGAAGCATAATAAACGTCTGCATTTTATTCTCTGTGGTTATGCTCACAGACATGCAGACATAAACATGAGTGTTGGGTATTGAGCTGAGTCAAAGGAGGGAGCGTTTGCTGCTCATTATTACACACGGATGTGCTGAACTGTCCGGTGACAACCATCCAAAAAACGCCCAACACGACCCAAAGAGTGTGTCTAGAGTCATCAGAGACGGCGGAAGTGTCGTGTTTGCTTGTTTTTGTTGTATGACAGCTGAAGATTGTTGCACCGAAGGTGGGATTTCTCCTCAGAAAGTGAGTTTTTGTCACGCTAGCATGCTAGCCGTCTACGCTAACACAGCAGAAGTGAAACATATTGAAACTGTATTTGACTGAAAATCTCTAAAATAATGTAATCTGAGATTTAAACGTTTTAATTTGTGGGGGAAAAACGTGCTTATTTATATAGATACAATATGTACATATGTTAAATTTACGGGATGTTTACTAGCTTTTATTAGCTCTTCATAGCTTTAGCACAAAACTGAGATGCTAAATTGATTATTGAAAAACATTAGACGGGTTTTGGATTATTTCGTTAGGTTAATCTAAATCAGAAATGTCTTGTAAACTTCAACACTGAAATTGTAATATTTGACAGGACATTTTGCAGCTGGTTAGCCTGGATTGAAAGCTAACGTTAGTAACTTACTGACGTTTGCCCAAGCATCAAAATTCTTTTGGCACCAAGCATATTTTTACTGTCAATAAACGATAAACATTCCACGGCTTATATTACACGCAATGTGGCTGGCGCTTGGGCACATGACTGACATCTTGCAACCTTCCCTTTTCAACATGTGTGTGTTTGGCAATCACAGCCATTGCATGTCATTTGCATAGACGTTGCATACTGAAAGACGTAATTACATATTAAATTGATTTGTACAGTTTATCTTTTTATTTTACTATTCAGGCACAGTTTAGTCCACAAGGATGGCTTCTCGTAAAAAGGTGCTCCTGAAGGTGATCATTCTTGGGGATTCTGGGTAAGTGATGGTCTTCTGAAACAATCATGCCTGACAATGCTATCTAATTAGGTTTTGAGACATAAACTTTTAGATTATACAATAACTGCTCTTCTATTTATGTCCAACAGTGTTGGGAAGACCTCTTTGATGAACCAATATGTCAATAAGAAGTTCAGCAATCAGTATAAAGCCACTATCGGTGCAGATTTTCTTACCAAGGAGGTGATGGTGGATGACAGGCTGGTGACAATGCAGGTATGACTCTTTAAATGTTAAAATTTTGTTTAGCACATTTTATTTATATGTAATTATTTTTTGTTTTATTACCAGAGGTCCATGTACAATAGTCAAGACTTTTTACAGGAAACATTATTTGTCATATAATACTTTATAATATAATTGTATTATATTAAGTGTTTTTGGTGTAAAAAGAGTGATTTAAAGTGCCCCTATTATGGATTTGAAAATGACCTTTCATGTAGAGTGTAACATAGCTCTAAGTGAATGAAAACATCCTGCAAAGTTTTAAATCTGAAAGTGCACCGTATATAAAGTTATTGGGTCTCATTCATGAAACACGAGCAGAACGAGTTTTTGTGTAAATCGTGTGTAAAGTGGTTCTGGCGTAAATTTTCGGATTCATTAAAATATTGAATTTATTCATATTGAAAATATTGAATATTGAATCGTATTTTCAAATTGTTAGTTGGTAGTACGAAAGAAATCTACACCTGCTCCCAGCCACGCGTAAATAGTGAGTTTAACATCTCAACGTTTTGCTCATTAATAACTAAGGCTGCATTTTAATTCACCTTAATCGGGTACATATTTAGACAGCATTTTGAAAAATATTATATATAGTAATTACATACAGTTTTTCTTTTTTACTTCTGGGACTGTTTGATTAACAGATGAAACTCCATTAACTGCATCTGTAATATGCTGCCAAGCTTCTTTTTTTTAGGACCTGTATGTAGCCTACGCTTGAAAATAAAATGTGGTGTTTTGAACTTCTGGTAATAAAACTTCGATTTCTGCATCTGAGAAATTTTTCTTTTTCATTCGCTTTTGAGAAGACACGTTGAAATCCTTCGTTTGGTGTCATAATATGATGCCCATATATAGTTGTCAGTCGGATTTAATGGGCGGATTTATGGTAATTGAGAATGAGCGTGCACGCCCGTCCCATTTACGACTGATTGGAATTCATTAACACGCACACACATTTCACTATCACATCTGACGTTTACAAAGTATTTGTGAATCAGGAGATGAGTTTTCGGGAAGGTCTCTTTACGCGCAAATCACTCTCATATTTACTCGTATATTTACGAATGTTTCATGAATGAGACCCAATGTCTTTCAAAAGTAAGAGTCGACTGAGTCAATGAAATGAATCGTTTTTCAAACGAGTCATAAGCCGTTTCGTTGTGACGTCAAGAAGAAACATTTGCATATTGCCCACCCACTTATTGTGCGCGCAGACACCGGGGAAAACTTGAACCTCAAACCGGCAGCTGATTCCTGTGGATACTGAATAGCATCATGTCGAGAAGACGCTGTGCTCTACAATGTGACGGTAAAGCCAGTTCTTTTCACTGCCCAAGGACGAGCATGTGAAGAATCAGTGGTTAAAATTAATCTTTACCACGATACCACAGCAGTATAATCCTAAACTTTAGCTGTGTCCACCTTCATTTTACTGAAAAATCTTCTTCTCAAATCTCGGAGTTCAATGCAGGATTCGGAAACCGCTTGCTCTTGAAAGATGGTGTTCAAAATACTTCGCTTTGAGTTTTATATTGTGTAGGTCTCCTGCTAACTGGTTAACTCACATTATTACTGTCTTACTGAAATACTTCTGCTGATCAGCTGTGGGCCACCACTATTACCTAAAACTGTCTATTAATGCTGATTGTCTATCGGTCTCACTACTTTGAGGAAAGATTAAGCATGGAGCAAGATTTGTTTTACCAACGTTTGTGTTACATCAGTCATTCACGCTAGAGCTCGGCTAATGTATGCACTGTTATTGATACAGTTTCCACATGTTCACCGCAATAAATTAGAAAAATACTCGGTAAATAAATAAGTGCAAGTAAAATAATCGGTTTGTTGATGGACATGCACCTGTTAATGCTGATGGTGAGGAATTAGTTGCAACATCTCATAACGTTCCTCAAACTGAGTAGTGTATCACTGAGAAACGTCCTGCTCGAGTCGTCCTTGCGATGGAGGTTCAGGTTGAATAACTAGTTCTTCCAGTGTTTAATCTTCGGAGTCGCGCTTGGATTGATATGGTAAAATCGACGTCATTGTTCGTTACTGTGTTTAGTCTACGGTGTAGGAAGCCTCAGGACAAGCAGAGCTGACGTTGTATGGCAATGGGCGTTTTTGTTTTCGACATGCGCGCGCTGTACGCGGTAAACCAATCACAACAGACTGAGCTGTCTGGCCAATCAGAGCAGAGTAGCTCGTGGAAAGGAGGGATTTAGAGAGATTGATTCATCTGACGAGTCGTTTGAGAAGCATTGAAAATGTGGTGATGTGCAAAATGTATTTTATGAGAAAATTAAACAGTTTTTTGACCTTTGATGCATGTAAACCTGTTGTAGGACACTCCAAAACAACATTAGGAAACTTTAAAGTAGCATAATAGGGGCACTTTAAGATCAAATACACTACAAGCATAGATAAATACAGTACAAGTAAGTTACAAATAAAGTAACATCATGTAATAATTAGGCCTAAATGTAAAATAACACTATAGTGTTTACTGTTTAAATTAAATATAGATTAATCTTTGTTAAAGCTGTGTTTTGTTGTTTGATTAACATTAATGAGTTATAGCAGCAGTGCCTGGTTGCATAAAGCACCTTAAGTGTAATTTTCCCGTAAGAATGCCCTTAGGTTTCTTTAGGTGAAACGTCATACACCCTAAGAATTTTCCTTAAATATCAATTTTTCCCTTAAGTAATCTCTTAAAAAACTATAAGTGTTGCATAAAGCCTGACTGTCATTTTCCTAAGTATAACATAAAGTTTGGAAAACTTCACCTTAAGTGTTACACGGAGTGAGCAGGTTCAATCCAAGTCTTCTAACGGGACGCGATTGACTTGGTTTATATGATAAACAAATTCAAATTTTAACGGAAGCGCAAATGTGCGCGTCACGCACAAGATCAAGCCGCATTGGTTGTCGCGCTTGCTTGCACGTTTGAGCTTACCGAAACAGCCTAAATCATATGGATTTCTTTTATGTCTTTCAATAAATCGACAGAAATGATGAGTGAATATTAAAAATGTCTATATTTGTGTCTAAAGATGAATGAAAGTCTTGTGGGTTTAGACCAGGGGTGGGCAAACTTTTTGGCTCAAGGGCCACACTGGGTTTTAAAATTTGACAGAGGGCCGGCCCAGTGGCAGATTATACCAGCAAACACATTTACGTGGATACGTGGATCGCGTAATTTACGTGGTAAATTAATTTATATGCTATAGATATCCCCATTTAGCATTGTTATATTTTGGGGATATTTTTTTTATTTTTATTTTATATTTATTTTAATTTTATATATATTTATATTCTTTTTAAATATTGTTTATCCGTAGTATTATGTAATGGGCCTAACAGTAAATTAGAAACAAAACACCAGCAAGTGTACACTTAGAAGAGTAAAAATTAGAGAAGGTTACGTTAATTCAACTTTATTAAAACTCCATATGGTAATCAAATTGCACTTAATACACAAACGTCATACATTTGTGAAAAAATAAAATAAACAAATATACCAATTTATTTTAAGTATGATAAATAAAACGTAAAAAACAAAAGCAGATAAGAACATGTAATGAACAAAACCGGTTTCTGTGCATGGCAGAGACGGGAGCGTAGTCGAAAGCGGGGAGATAAAGTTCGGTAACCGGAAGCAGTCCAAGAGACATCTACAAATACAGAGGAGCAAAGAAACTAAATATCAAATGAAAAACTAAAAAATCTAATGAAAACTAATCAGGCGTACAAGTGGTTACAAACATTTTTTTTCTTCTCTGAGTTTCCAAAAAAGGAAAAAACATTAAAGTGCAAGTCGCTGTCTGTTCAAGGAGTGCTGAAATGTCAATGATTCAATCGTGCCAACGTTCTGTTTCCTGGGATATTAGTTATAAATTACATATGACAAATTACAAAAAACGGTCTGACTCTGCAGCGTGAGCTTTGCAATGCAACCGTTATTTAGTCACAGGTTTCCATGGTGACGCGTCATTGCTTGTCACGTGACACACCGCAGCACAGCCACAACAGCTCTGAATGAATGATGATCTGCTTTATTCAAGTATTGCAGGAAAAAGGCAAAATGAATGTGTGACAGGGATGTTGGTTCGGTGAATGGGTGATGGAAGGAGACACAGGGTCGGCGAATACTGGGGCTCGTGCACTTTATTAAGTTACTTTCTCTCCCCACAGCGCTTACTCGCGCTCACACAATTAATTCAGAATATTTAAAAAAATAAATCGTATATAAAACAGTACTCTTCCCGCTGGATACAGCTTCTCAGGTCACAAATGCAGCAACACTTTCCACTGAATACAGCTTGCAGGCCAGCGTTTTCTCTCTCGACAGCGTGCACGAGCTCCCAGCAGTCTCTCTCTCCCCACTCTGTCAGCACGGCCCGCTTACCGCTCGGCTCCGCCCTCGCTCTCCCGCTACAGACCTCGCTGAACCACGCCCCCCTCGCCACCGAATGCAATTTTTAAGACATTTTTTTTTACATTTTTAAATATTCGACGGGCCGGATTAAACAGCCTAACGGGCCGTATGTGGCCCGCGGGCCGTAGTTTGCCCACCCCTGGTTTAGACTGACATGAGGAGGGTGAGTATGATGACAGAATTTTCAATATTTGAGTAAATCAGTTTGAGTTTGGTCTCGTCTGGTCCTTCTCTTTCATATTTGGTTTTCTTTTTTTGTTTTCTTTTTCCATGTTATGCTGTTTACTGTGAAACGTACCTCTATCTGCATTAACAAATAACGTGTCCATGGCAGCAATCGAATTTTATAACGGCAAAACCTGGGTCACTGTCGTGAAACACTAAACGGTTTGCCTTACCTAAGAGAACCGTTTAAGGGATTATATGCCACACTCTTAAGTTATTCCCTTATCTTATCACGCCTTAAGTCTCATACTTAAGAGAAAAACTTAAGGTGCTTTATGCAACCGGGGTCAGGTATTTATTGGCTGCTGTTGCTTTAAGACCTAATCCACGGATCCAATATAATGATACACATCTGATTTCTTTTTCAACTCTTTACGTTCACTTAAGACATAACTGACTGTGTTCACGGGAATACTTGCCGAGACTGGTATTTTGACATACTTTTGTTTGTTTTATTTTGTTTCAAAAGATCTAAGAAAATGACATTTCTCATTATATTCTGCCCTGTAATATTCTCATGGCCGTTTCAGATCTGGGACACGGCAGGACAGGAGCGCTTCCAGTCGTTGGGTGTGGCTTTTTACCGTGGAGCGGACTGCTGCGTGCTGGTGTACGACGTCACAGCGCCCAACACCTTCAAAACCCTGGACAGCTGGAGGGACGAGTTTCTCATTCAGGCCAGCCCACGAGACCCGGAGAACTTCCCCTTTGTAGTGCTCGGCAACAAAATCGACTTGGAGAACAGACAGGTCCTTCTCCATTCAATCACATTTGACATCAAAATCTGAAAAGAAAACCACCAGATGATTTCAAAATCATCTAATCACAATTTTCTTGCGTTGTTTTTTAAATGTTTGGAATAATTACGATTTTTTTAATGTCTTTGAAAGTTTCCTCTGCTCACCAAAGCTGCCATAATTTGATCAAAAATACAGGAATAAAAAGAAATATTATTACAATTAGAAATAATAGTTTTTATTTGAATATACAGTATTTTAAAATGTAATTTATTCCTGTGATCAAAGCTGAATTTTCAGCATCATTACTCCAGTCTTCAGTGTCGCATGATTATTCAAGAATTTATTCTAATGCTGATTTGCTGCTCAGAAAAAACATTTACTATTAGTATTATCAATGTTGAAAACAGTTGTGCTGCTTCATATTTTTGGTGGCCTTGGCGTGCATAAGAGACATCTTTCAAAACCATTAAAAAAGCTTAATTCAAAACTTTTCCAAACTGGTTTTATAAAATGGATAGTGTTATTGAAGTATCATTTAGATTTTTTTTTTTCATTTTCATCTTAAAGCTACACTGTGTAACTTTTTTAGTTTATTCTTAGCTAAAAACACTTAGTTCTTTCAAAAATATATGTGCTCATTAATGTATATTTACTTCGTTCAAGTAATAACGTAGTCTCGTGAGTGTATAATATGCCATTGAAAATACATACGGGTAAGGGGTTCTAATGTCGGTCGCCATGTTGCCCCTCCATCTTGAAAGTACATTAGCCAAAGAGGGACATACCCGTTAATTCAAGCTTCGCCTTTCGCGTTTTAACACTCGATGCCACCGTGTCGAATGTGAAGAGGGGGATTGCTTGAGACTGATATATAAAAACCTGAAAGCCTTTTTGAAAGTCTGTTGCTGATGGAGGATCACTCTTATTCTCGAGGATACATATCAGAGTCGCCAAGGAAACGAAAAAGAGTTAAAAGTTAAAAATAAAAGTTACTTTACTAAGATTAGCTTGCATTCGTCTGGGAACCTGATAACTGATGTTAGCAATGAAAAGGTAAAAAAATTACGAAAACATAAAACTATTAATCATTTTACATAGATGTCATAACCTATATGTTACCTGGCAAATTAAATTACTGCAAATCATAATAGTTTTCTAAAATAACCTCATCACTTGAAGGAACACTCATGGACAAGGTCGAACTGGAAGCCATGTTAATCTTGGACTACATTGGCCACCGTAGGAGTTAAAACGAAATCGGAATTGAGAGGAACAGAAACTAATATTCACTGGTCATAAGGTCACAAGGTCATATACCTTTTCACCGCTAGATGTGGGTAAAAATCACACAGTGTAGCTTTAAAGTTGTAGGTATTGTTTTCGACCTTTTTATTAGATTTTGCTTTTTTAAATGTCTATATGTATTTTTTTATAAATATAAATCTGTTAATTATTTTAGTACATAAAGTTAAACTACCGGTAAGTGAAAATGAGAAATGTTGTCTTGCTAATTAGCTGAAATAAAATAAAAAAGTTTATTTATATTTTATTTCGTTTCAACTAATAATAATGTTTTAGTTAACCGTAATAGAGTGCATCAGTCGGATTCCGGAAATAAAAACTCCATTCATTTTCTCCATAGGAAAATTGATTTCTAACCATAACTTATAAACCTTTAAAGACAGCTTTACTGTGAGCTATGCGATTGTTAATCGCTAGTATTTGCTTCTGCTGAAGCCGTCGGCCTGATTTATTTCAACTTTAGTTTTAAAATAATCTTGTTTAACTGCAGAATTTGTGATGGAAAGCTACATTACCTTAGCCTGGTCCCACCAGACTCTCGTACATTTCATTTGTACAGAGAGTCTGGCCTCGCTCCATTGACAAGCGTTAACTTCCTTGTAGGCGGGTACTCTGTTGAAGTTTAAAATGATTGGATCTGCCCAGAGTCACTCTGGATCTGCCATAAGCAATCGCTGTCGTGACGTATGACGACTCAAACCACTCAAACTCAACGTCATCATTCTCAGCCACTCCCTCTGTTCGTTGATTGGACCGCTAAAAAATTGACCGAAGAAAACCAAAGATTAACCACAATCCCAGACGAAATACTGAATGAAAATGAAAATTGAGCAGAAGTACGTAGGAGGGCGGAGCCAGGCTAACATTACCTATGATGCTGTACTGAAAATTCCACCAATCAGGGAGGGTAAAGAAGCTCCGCCCACTCCCATGAAGCACTGCAAATGACGTAATCGAGTCACCATCGAGTCTTCCTATGCTCTCAATATACTTAATTTGAATATATGCTAATTTGTCTATACACTTAAAATATGTTGGAAATACAGCAACATTTTTAAATAGAGTAGTTTTATACTTCATTTTTAAAGGGTTAGTTCACCCCAAAATGTAAATTCTGTCAGTAATTACTCACCCTCATGTTGTTCCAACCACGTAAGACTTTCATCTTCGGAACACAAATTAAGATATTTTTGAATCTGAGAGCTGGATCACTCCTCCATAGGCTTTCGAGGGATCGAAACTTGCCGGCCTATAAAAGTTAAAGACATTGGAAAATAGTCCAAGTGACTACAGTGGCTCAATCTTAAGTTTATCAAGCGATGAGAATACTTTTTGTGCGCAAAAAAACAAACAAAAATAACGACTTTATTCAACTATTCATTTCCTTCTCTGTGGGCCTCAAGATTTCACGTAGTGAAACTGCGCAAAGCTTCTAGGTTGCACGTCACACGCATCACACACATGACCAGCGTCGGCCAATAGTGAGCCTACGTGTGACGTGCAACACAGAAGCTTTGCGCAGTTTCACTACGTGAAATCTCACGGTCCACAGAGAACGAAATGAATAGTTGAATAAAGTCGTTATTTTTGTTTGTTTTTGGGGTGAACTAACCCTTTAATTCGATTATGCTGTACGCGATGCTTCGTGGGATTGTAGTTCTTTCCCTCAATAAAGCAGTTAAATACACCGTCTTGTACCTTTTGTATTCTTCAAATACTTTTTGATTTCAAATCAAAGTTTGTAATGTTGTGATTCACCTCATATCTGATTGGCTTGGTTCATGGCATGTAACGCTTTAACAAAGACTGTTTTTAAATTCCTATGGGAGAAATGAATGGAAAAAATACTTCTGGGACCAACACCGCTGAAAAAGCGGGCTGGCACTGTTGTCATATATCAATTTACTATATTGATTGACCAATTGACCGTCTTGTGCAGGTGACAACGAAACGAGCCCAGGCGTGGTGTCAGAGCAAAAGCAATATCCCATACTTTGAGACCAGCGCAAAAGAGGCCATCAACGTGGACCAAGCTTTCCAAACGATCGCTCGCAACGCCCTCAAACAGGTACGCACCGTTTGACGTGTCCAATAACAGCACCTCAACTCTGATACTAACAGCTGTTCACGTCACAGGAGTCTGAGGTGGAGACATACGACTTCCCAGACCAGATTAAACTGAGAGATGACAGACCCGTGTCCTCTGGTGACAGCTGCAGCTGCTGAGATGGGACGCAAGGAGACGAGAGGACCAGAGACGCAGGGGAGAGCCAGCGCGGGGCGGACCGATCCCGATAGTGCAAAGCATTCAGAAGAAAACACTTTTTTTTTCAAACTTGTATGTAAAGAACTGTTAGGAATTTAAAGACGCTCCCTGTCACAGTATCAGTTTTAATATAACTACATTTAAGGATATTATTTCTATGAGAAAGAGATGATAGTTATTCTATTATTTACAAGTGATTTTTTGTTCTTTTTGCATTGTTTTTTTTTCTTCTATAGTGTATTCTTTCATCCATGCAGAATATAGTCTTTTAGACTCGTCTCCTGCTTGTATGTCTGTCCGTGCCTTTTTTTTGTAGGATGTAGAAGCAGTCACACTTCCTTTATAATTCCTTTTGTTTTGCCAAATTCTTTAACGTTAACCTTTATTGATTATTTAACTAAATCTGCACCGCGCATTAACAGCCCAACATGTCATGATATCTAAATCTTCAGCATGATTTAAGAGTTTATCAGCTGCCAAGGCCAGAAAGAAAAAAAGGTTTGTGCCTAAAGACACTCGCACACACGATACCTTCTTCAGGATAGGAAGGCTGAATGGCTTGGTGGTGGTGTCGAATGAAAATCTTTGGGGATCTGGGAGCTCACAAAGTATTAAGTGCAATCATTTTAACCATGCAACATGTTTCTTTCACTCGACTGAAAGCGTTTCCCCAGTTATAGTGTATGAATGTAGCAAATGAATGATTCATTCTTGTCTCCTGCAAACATGTTTTGATCTCATGCTGTTTAATTACTTGGTTTACACTTTAATGTTCATACATTTCTAATGGGCTCATCTCATTGACCAAATAATGGGTATGAATCATGTAGGTCAATAAAGGCACAAAATGTGAAGGAAAGCAGAAATCAGAGAGTTCTGACAAACCTGTGAATCCATGTGATTTTTATTAACATCTTTATTTCGATCAACCAGTATTGTAGATGATTATGTTTGAAAACTCCTAGTGATGTCTACCAATAGAAACCAACATCTGTCCCTCTTTTATAAAACAATGACTTTTCCTTGACCACTTAAATCATCTCTCAGTATTGTTTTCTCAACAGTGCTCCAAAAATAAATCTTTATTCAAATGACAAAACACTGTTTTGGCTTCTGTTGCATCGCAAAACTTTAACACAAAACATTTTCTTAAGACATGATGTGTTGCATCTCTCAGACAGAACAAACGCACATAATTGTGCTTTTTGAGTCCTCGCAGTCCATACTGATCACATGGGAGAGGATTTTTTTATCATTACATGGTGCAAAAACAGCATCTGCATCCATATGTCTCATCTTATGCTTGTGTTAATTGTCTCAAGAGTGTCACTGGGAAACAGGAGGACCAAATGCATCCATGGTTTCCATCACTAGAGACAAGTGGTCCAAAAACGAACTTACAGAAACACGAAGAATACGTGCTTCGTCTGCGGTCCATCTCCTGTAGAGGCATGAACAAAAATCAGATGTTTAATTTTGTGTAACAGAAATATTCAGTGTGTTTCAACAACCACAGATACATAGATCGTAATTGAATGTTATATCTATCACAAATAGATAGGTTGGTGCTTTAAGTAAAAAAGACTAGGTAACTGGGTCAGTGTGGGAAAATGTCGACCTAAATGTAAATTAGGACAACTATTTTGAATGATAGGTTTTTAGGTGATCGTTGATTGGGTGTTACTCACACAGACAGTGTTTGTCCTAAAACATCCAGATTTTTACTGATTCCTCCTTTCCTGGGTTCAGGGTCAGGAGATAAAGACTGCAGGGCAATAACTGCCTCTCTCTCAGACGGGAAAGGGACCTGTAAAAAGCTGATGTTTTGTAGAGTTAAAGAAATCAGAACTTGGAAATATTTCTTAAGCATGATTAACGTTAACAGCTCTACTGTGTTATTAAGCTGCTGCTGCTGCTGCACATGGTGTCTGATCAAACCCCGCCGTGCAAACAGGTAAGAGCTGAATAAGTCGGAATAAATCCTGCAATACAGAAGAAAAGTTGAACTAATAATGTTTTGAACATTTAGAAACAATAAAAGGATACAATTCAAGTTTTCTTTCTGAACCGTTTTCACTCATGCAAGTCGCCATGTTGACATGTTTTGTTTGGGTTTAGATTGAAAGCGGCATTTTCGTCAAGTTTTGACTAAACGTAACCTTAATTTCAAAAAATCACATTCGACAAATTTGGATTTGGTTTAAAAAATATATTTATTATACTTTTTACTGATTATTGTACTCTTTGTTTAGATTATCATGTGTAATTCATATTTTTTAAGAAGATTTTTTTTTTTTTTTAAAGTCTGGGACAAAATCAATATTATCTATGTCCTACATAAAATTGCCTACATTTGAAATAAAGTAGCAAAAATAATTAATTAAGTAAAGATAAGTTATTATTTATATAAATGTGTGAAGTGGCTACATTTAAATTGTACTCTTTTGTTAAATTATTGTAATTAATATTATAGTTATTATCATTTTGTATTTCCCCTTGAAATAAACATCGACATAAATAAGTAGCTCATTACTGAAAAATCTACATAGCCGAGCTACTGTCACTCTACTGAAAACATATTAATAGTAGTAGCATATTAAATTTTACCTCAACAACAGTCCTCAGGTCAGTTCAAATGACATTTCTTCTACATTGGAATAACATTAGACATCAACTACTTCATTTATTCAGTCAGTAACAGACCTACAGCATATTCACACTTTCATCACAAATGTTATAGCCTACAGAAATGGTCGTAAGGTGGGGTGGACGCGTCGATGATGCCCAAAACAATGCTGTCTAGGTGTGGGTAAGGCAGCTCACTAGGTCTTGAGACACACGGTTCTCTCGCTGTATAGCCTTGCGCTGGATCTGTTCAGTCCTCCGTGCTTCTTTATTGTAGGTAAGTCAGACACAACGGAACCTCTTTTATTGCATGCTAGTGTTAAAGCGTAAACTTTGTCCTTTTATGAAAAATCTAAAATCCTAAAAATGAGAGCTAAATATTATTATCCATTTTTCCTTTTTGTTATGATGACACTGATATTGTAAACAGTAAAGTGATTTTTACAAGGACCATAATATAATCAAAATAAGCCTTTCTAATTTTGTCAGTTGTTTTGCTGTGACTGTTGTATCTTTATCCTTGAATATTGAAAAGAAAAGATTATGTAAATGAAATATATTCAGATATATAACATTGTTACAGTGTAACTATACATTTAAGTAGGCTACTAATTAAATATTCATTAACAACGTTAGAGTTAGGAAAAGGGTTATGTTTAGGGTTAGTTGCATTTATTTATGTATAATTCACTGTTATTACTGCAGTAACAAGCACTGTATAAAAAGTTTTGGCATTTCACCTCTATATCTTTCTCTGTGTAATTGTTCATATTTAATTATTTATTTTTTTATATTACTTTTATACAATGGGTTTATTGAAAATTTGGGATTCAAATAAATATTTAAAAATCAAAATAAAATCAAAATCTTAGGATTTTGAAAATGTCAAACTATAGTGTAATGTCATTAACTATAGGCCTATAAGAAATATTTAAGACCAAATACTAAGAGATTACGAAATGCATGTTAAATTTACACTTGAATTGTTACTTTAATAATATAATTTATAATGATGATAAAAACTGTATTTAATAAGAAAGCATTTACAAATGGACTTTATTTTTTTAGGGTTTTACATTTCTGTTTAGACTGCAACAATATATATATATATATATATATATATATATATATATATATATATATATATATATATATATATATATATATATATATATATATATATTCTTCTTCATCATTTTTGTCTTGTCTTCCAGTTCAAATATCTTCTTAAATCAAGATATATTTCCTTGAGAAGCAAAATGACTCAAGATTTTTAATATAATGTTTTCTGATAAATTTATAATTTATCTGTTAAGTGGGTTTATGCAAGGTCAGATGTCTGCCAATGGGGTCAGAAAAATGAACATAGTTAAAAGGGAAAACAAGATTATTTTTCTCACCCTGTTGGCAGATTTTTTTTTTTTTACTGTTTTAAGCACACACACACACACACACACACACACACACACAAAATCAGAAAACAAGACTAAAATCTTAAGTCATTTTGCTTCTATGTATCATAATTTAAAAATGTATTCTGGAAAACAAGTAAAAAAAATACTTATAAAACCTTTTTTTTTTGCAGTATAGTTTATTCATAACTCTGTCCTCATGATCCCAGCTGCTGTAATGCCTTCATTTCTTTCTGGTATCAATAAAGTATCATAAACATCCATTGCAAACACAGTAGGTTAGCTTTTTATGGAGTTTGACTGAATTTTGTTTTTGGATTTCATTGCATTTAAAGAGGCACGATCCTCCAGCGGTGACAGTCTCCCGGGCTGATGGGAACTCTCCGCGACCTCCAGTTTGCCCTGCAGACCAAGATCGAGGAGCTGCGGCAACGTGACACTCTTATCGATGAGCTAGAGCTGGAGCTGGACACTAAAGATGACCTCATCAGACAGCTACAGGGCGAGCTGGACCGTCTCCGCGCCGGCCCTGTCACACACAACCCCTCTGGGGCCACAGAGATCACAGGTGAGCTGGGAAGACTGTGATTAACTGTAGACACATGCTGCATTTTATTTATTGTTTCACTTTATTTTATTTTATTGGTATTGGAGCAGCGTCCCCAGATGAGCCCCAGCGCACTAAACGGCAGGCCATATCAGCCGAACCCACGGCGCTGGATCCAAATCAACTCACCCACGTCACCCTAACCAACTACAGCAAGAGCGAGGAGTGAGTTAGAGCCTGTACACACAAGAGAAACACCCTGCAGCTTATAAAAGAGGATCTATTATACTTTTTTACATTTTCAACTTTCCTTAGTGTGTAATGTTGCTGTTTGAGCATTTGAAAAGGTCTGTAAAGTTAAAGCACAAAGTCATTGTCGTTATTTTCTGTATCAGTGCTCACTGTTTCTGAACTCCCTGAAACGCCTCCATTGCAGGTTTTCTTCGGGAACGAGGACGTCACAGTATTGCTCATTTACATAATTCCCGCTCATGGCCTACGCTAAAAGGGACAAGACCTGGTTAACTTACGTTAGTAGTGTGTTGTGGCCATGTCCAAGAGAAGTTGAATTTCCCACCCCAAACTATCAAATTGATAAGGCAAAACTGATGCCATTGTTAGCGTTTACCCAATCTGTGTCCGAAAAGTATGCGAAAAACAGTACGCCAACAGAGTAGTATGTCCGGAATACATACAGTACAGTTTTTTGGCAAAAAGTACCTGGATGACCTATTACGTCTGGCAGGACTTTGGAGTGGACACTTCGATGTACACTTTACTATCCCATGAGGCCACGGGAGAGGATTTGTGAATGTCTGTAGCCGCATTTCGATTACAGAAACTTTTGCGATATTTTCTAAATGTCGATAAAAAACTATTGCGAAATGTCTTAATGGAGCGTTTCCATTAACCGATGTTATGTGACTAAAACAACATTTTTCCCTCTCGCGATAAGTCATTCAAATCATGGCAACGGATGTTGGTAGATTCATATGTTTCTCTAGCCTGGGAAAACCCAGACAACTTCCGGCAAAGTTAGTCTGGCAAAGAGCTCATTCAAGCCCATTTCCAATCCATCGAAATCGAGGCACCAATTAGATACGTTGGGGCGGGCTTTACACGATGACGACAGCACTGGGATTTTAAAGCAGATTTTGTAGCCTACAAGATGGATGCCGCCGTCGAACATCACTCGTTCGAATCAGCTATCGCGTCTGTTTTAAGTGATTTGAACGTTTCCTTTTTGTTAAAAACCGAGCAAAGAACAACACTCGGAGATGTTTCTCCGCCGCTCTGCATACGTCATCTCCTTGATCGCTCTGATTGGTTTTAGGTCTATCCGCGACGTCCGTTGGTGACGCCCCTCTGGAAATGATTTGTCTATGACGCTTTGCCAGACCATAACTCAGTTACAACTGAGAATGGTCTGGTTTTAACCAGGCTAGTGTTTCTCCCTCCTGCTTCAGGTCTTGATAAATTGTAGCATTTCTTTGTTGCTTAGAATCCAGTATTCCCGTAATTTTTTTGTCTTTTATGAGTTTAATAAAGAACTCTGTCTCTTCTTCTGTCCAAACATACCGCGTCATCTTTAAAGAATGATCAACTTTTACGTACACCAGTGACCTGTAAATGTGGTAGAAACTGTTTCCATTGCTGTTTTGCAAAATATTATTTTTTCGAAATGCCTGGAAAACCACCTCATGCGAGCGTAAAAACGTTTTTGCGATAAATGGGTGTTTTTGCGAAATTGACGTGTTTCCATTGGACGTATTTTCAATTCGCAATTTCAATTCGTTCAATTTGAAGGGTAATGTAAACGCAACTGATGCCGGTAGGTCACGTGACACAGTAACAACATGGCAGATGTAGTACGTCCAAATTTCTTCGATACTACCCACATTCACACAAGTTGTGTGGTTAAAACGACAGCTGTGGTTAGAAGCATCTTGTTTGCATGATATGTGGACTCAATATATCCTTATCTTGAGACGAATAAGCAAGCTGACATTCAGTATCTATATCTTTTATTTAGAATGTATACAAAAGTCATTTTCATCTTTTACCCAGACACCAACTTAGTGTCGGCCCATATCCGCCGCACATCTGGTACGCGTTGAATCCACATCTCCCAGATGTGGCCCAGATCTGGGCCGACACTAAGTTGTTATCTGGGTAATTTGTCAAGATTTAAAGCACTGTTTTGAAGAGTGCGCATGTGCGTGGGTACGTGCTCTAGTATGCAAGAAAAAACCTATGATTTAATATGAAAATAAAGCAAAATAACTGAGAAAATTTTTAATTAGTCCTCAGATGCCATGTCCCTGTTTTATAACAAAATATCTAGCATTAATTTGATCTCAAACAGATTCATTAAAAGAAGTTAATACTCCACCACCTGCGTGACATCATTAGCCAACAGGGTTGAACGACAAATTTGCGAAGACAAGGTTTCGGGGAAATTTTTGTTGATTTCTTCAACGATGCATCGTACTATATGGTAGTGAAGCATGAGTTACGTCGTTGTACGGGAAACGCACCCCTGAGCGGTACTGGCGGACTGGGAAGACAGGTGCTGCAACATTTGAAACATAATGAGTTTTTTGAACATTCAAGCCTATTCTGGTAGACCCCAAGAGCATAATATGACCTCTTTAATATTTTAGCAACAGGTAAACCATCGCCCTGTGCTCATCCCAGGTCTCGAGAGTTGATCCAGAGGGCTCTGCTGGAGAACGATTTCATGAAGCACCTGGAGGCCAGCCAGATCCTCACCATCATGGATTGCATGAATCCCACAGCTCTGGCACAGGGCAGCTGCGTCATCCAGGAGGGCGATGACGGCTCTACCGTATATGTCCTGGAAGGTGAGGAGCATCTGCCTCAAAGATAAGATTTGTATTAAGAAAATATCGTATGTGCAATTGAAACTATTTTGAGAACTGTAGTAAAAACTCTACGTGTTTTTGTTTTTATGCTTGGCTCTGTGAAGTGGGCAGTTGAAATCGCTGCCTGTTCATCATGTGTTTGTGACAGTGATCCTCTGCGCAAAGAAAACACTTCACATGATGGGTCCTATTATTCCACGGCTTTGCACTGACTGTTAAAGGAATAGGTCAGCAAAAAAACAAAAAACAAATTTCCAACGAATCTTTTCCACAACCTCATGTCGTTCAAAACATGTACTTTTTCTTTGGAACATTAAAGGAATATTTGAAGAATTGCAGCTCTTTGGAAAGATTTAAATGATTTTGAAAGAAGTCTCTTGTGCTCACCAAGACTGCATTCATCTGATTAAAAAAATACAGTAATATTGTGAAATATTATTACAATTTAAAGTAGCTTTTTTATCTCTATTTTAATGTTTTCAAATGTAATTCCTGTGATTTTCAGCATCATTGCTCCAGTCTTCAGTGTCACATGATCCCTCAGAAATCATTCTAATGT
Organism: Tiaroga cobitis; assembly: GCA_030578255.1. Taxonomy (NCBI): domain Eukaryota; kingdom Metazoa; phylum Chordata; class Actinopteri; order Cypriniformes; family Leuciscidae; genus Tiaroga; species Tiaroga cobitis. The sequence continues at coordinate 33,566,275 of CM060600.1, read as the reverse complement.
GCTGATTTGCTGCTCAAGAAACGTAATATTTTTGTGGAAACCATGATACATTTATTTCCATAATTCTTTGATGAATAGAAATCTCAACAGAACACAGTTTATGTGAAATAGAACTTCACTTTTCATCAATTGAATGCATTATTGCTATTTGAAAGTCTTTTAACGGTTCTCCTACACACATTGATCTCGTTCACAGACTCAAGGTTGTTAGTTTTGTTTGTGTGTGTGTTCTGTGCAGAGGGGTTGGTGGAGGTTACTAAAGGAGGACAGAAGCTGTGCACCATCGAGCCGGGGAAGGTGTTCGGCGAGCTCGCGATACTCTACAACTGCACGCGCACGGCCACCGTCACGGGTGAGCTTCACTCCGTCTGTGGATTTCAGAACAACATATTTGTTCCACCGGGTACGGAAGGGCATTGCATGTTTAATGTGTCCTACTGTCTTTCTTTTGATTCAGTTGAGTTTTAATTTGGTTTGCTTTATTAGCCAACTACATTTATACTGCTAACATGTTTGCAGCTTGGCGTATAATGAAAAAGGTTAAACATAAGATAAAGTAATACAAGTAGGCTAATATAAAATAATAAAAAGTAATAGAGTAAACAACAGAGCAAATGGAGTAAATAAGAATAATTAATAAAAACATTTAAAGGGTTAGTTCACCCAAAAATGAAAATTAAGTCATTAATTACTCACCCCCATGCTGTACCAACCCCGTAAGACCTTCGTTCGTCTTCGGAACACAAATGAAGATATTTTTGATTAAATGTGACAGCTGGATCACTCCTCCATAGGCTCCCTAAGGGAATGAATCCTGACGGCCCAGAAAGTCAATGAAGAAAATGTTTAAATATTCCATGTCACAACAGTGGCTCAACTATAAGTTTATCAAGCGACGAGAATACTTTTTGTGCGGAAATAAAACAAAAATAACGACTTTATTCGACTATTCCTTTTCTTCCTTGTAGGCCTGAAACGAGACTTCAAAAGATTTCCACGACGTGCACGCGCGAGAACTTAACTGAAGTAATTGAAGGAGATCGCAATTCTCGCGCGTGCGCGTCGTGGAAATCTCTTGAAGTCTCGTTTCAGGCCTACAAGGAAGAAAAGGAATAGTCGAATAAAGTCGTTATTTTTGTTTGTTTTTTCGCACAAAAAGTATTCTCGTCGCTTGATAAACTTATAGTTGAGCCACTGTTGCGACATGGAATATTTAAACATTTTCTTCATTGACTTTCTGGGACGTCAGGATTCATTCCCTTAGGGAGCCTATGTAGGAGTGATCCAGCTGTCACATTTAATCAAAAATATCTTCATTTGTGTTCTGAAGACGAACGAAGGTCTTACGGGGTTGGTACAGCATGGGGGTGAGTAATTAATGACTTAATTTTCATTTTTGGGTGAACTAACCCTTTAAATTAAGTTACTTAACTTTTTTTTATTTTAGTTTAGTTTAACTTAATTTTTAGTTTAAAGTTAAGTTAAATTTCAATTAAATTGGAACTGGATGGATCATACAATCACACAATAATTAAATAATTAAAATATAGAACTGTTAATAGTAATAAGATAATAAATGTAATATGTAGTAAAATGGGTGGATGAATTAAATAAATATTAAATTAAATTAAATTAAATTTCAGAGAAAGTAACAATCAGCCACTTTACCAAAAAGGAACAGGATGTGTCATAGAATCATACAATAATCATACCCCCCCCCCACACACACACACACACAAAAAGACACAAAAAATAAATGTAATCATATGGACACTCTTTCTTTGTCTCTCTAATTCTGACAAACACAAAATGTACAAGCCTGAACTTTTAAGATCACGAATCCACAGTTTGCAGTCTTGAGTCTGAATTCCTGTTCATCTGTCAGGGCTTTGGGCTATAGACAATCTGCCAGGGCTTCTGAGATTGAGTTCAGCCCTACAAACGGCTCTCTCCTGCGGAGTGAACATGGAGGAATTGTCAGTGTGTAATTGCTGGGATGTTTGGCCATATGGTTTTTCTAATATACCCTCACCTTATCCTTTGCCCTTTTTATGACACAACGGTTTAGTGTGATGGATTGGGGTGAAATGAGTTGACTCAGGTGGTGTCTATTATAATCACAATAATAAAAATGCAATTAAAATGGGGCCTTTGGCTCTCCCTGTTCATGCAGAGATCTCTCTGTAACAATCTCACCTGTGAACCCGGACCAGATTTGCGGGATTGGAACAAATAGTACTACAAATTAGCTTTCTTTCTCTATACACTCCAAATATTAGTACAATTTAAGATGGATTTACAAGATGTAACTTTTGGCCCTCTTGCGGTTAAAAAAACGAAACATGTATTTTTTTCTTTTTGGAAGAACATTGTTTTGGTTGTGCTTCAGCTCTGTGTGACTGTGCAGATGAGCCTTCACAGTAGATAATGCTTTACAGTGAACTCTATTAGAGAGCTACATGGCAATTTATCTGTTCAATAAAATTATGAGCAATAAAAACGGCATCTCCACGTCGCTTTTACGACATTTCAAATCCCTCGGTTCTCTCCATCTCTGAAAAGCCAAGCCAATGTTGATTCTTGTTTTATTATGAGCTCTGTCGCATTCTCTTTTTGCCAGCAGACTCTCCTCCGTTTGGGGTTTGTTTAAAACGGGTGATTTCCAGAAGGATTGAGATTTAGCGTGCTTCGTGTCAACCTTTTTCAAGTCAAAGTAGCCAGAGCAACTTTTTAATATTTAAAGATATGACGACATACGCACAGGCGAGTGACGTATGTACACAATTTCCCCTGGTAGGTCTGAAATATAAACACTTATAATAGGCTCACCAAAGGGAATCAGAGTAAGACAAAAAATACATTTTTGGGAGGATTGATGATTTATTGGTTAATTATTTAAATTTTGAACAAACATTTTACATAGTGTTCCTTTAATTAGATAATAATATTTAGAAAAATGTTTCTCAACTTTAGACATGTTCATGACCAAAATCAATGCATACAACATAATGTGGAGTATATAATGCATACTACAAGTTTTTAAGATAGAATGTGAAACATTGTTGTAGGGATTGATTTGCAATGTTTGAACATTTCAGACAGCATGCTACCCTGTCAGACTTCATAGTTGCATATTGTCACGTCTCTCTTTTGTGTTGATGGCAGATGGTGTCTGCTGTTCAGGGTCAGCTAAATGAATAGCTTTACAATTTCTTAAAGCTCTGTGCGTTCATTGTCTGCTCTGCACGCCATCAGTCTTTTCTCATTTTTCTTGCCATTTTTGTGAATGTGTTTTGGGGTCAGAGGTTAGATCCATTTTCAAGGTACATCTGACATCACTAACTGACAATTACTGTAGTGCATTAGACAAAATAGAATGATGTGAAGGTCTTTATGAAATGTAAACAGCTTCTTAAAGTCTAAAGGACTTTCTAAATCTAACCATCTAAAATCTAAGGAGGTCTCTACTTCACTTTCACCAAAGTTGATCAGCAGTCATTCAAATAATTTGAATACATGCCAGATTGAGTCATTTAAGTGGCTTATCATGGGAAAAAATTGTTTCCTAATCTCTTAGGCTGCGATTTTTTTACTTTTGATTGTTTTAATCAGGGAGTGGCATTCAGTAAACATCTCATAAATTAAAATGTTTACTTTCCATTTCAAATCCAATTATATATAATTAAAGCCATGGGAATTTGAATGAAATGTTAAAAATCTTACGGCATACAGTAAAAATAGTACAATTAATGGGGTAGTAAGCTATTCTGAACATAGCCATTCACATCATGGAAGAATAACTTTGAAAGATAAACCAGGTAGGATATTCATTCATACAATTATGCCATCAAATAACTTTTGGGATATATGAGGGTGTTATCAGGAATGTATTTATTGGTTTTGCAGGTGTTAATAAAATGTCTCTCAATGTCTTCAAACATTCTACATGAAATAGACTTGAGAGTTTATTGGTGTTTAGAGAGGAATATTAACAGTAGGTGAAAGTGTTTGTGTGGGGTGGGCTGGCAGAATAATTACATCGAGTGGGACGTGAAGAGCTCTCAATGCAGCAGCTGTCGGTCATGTTGAGAGGAAGTACAGAACAAAAGTGTTTAGGTGAAGAGATTGTGCCCAGAGTTATATTTGCACATGTCCTTGTTTATGGATTATGATGCAGAGAATCACAGCAAATCTGTCTGGTTTTTAATAATGTCGTCCGTGTCATAGATTCCAATGAACGTGTTTTGATTATAAAATTCCATGCTTAAATGCAGATGTCACAGTCCTCGTCTGCACCAGTCTGTCTTTGTGTCTGCACTACACTTCCCAGAATCCTCCTCGTTTCCACACCTGTATTCACTCCCTCACTTACCAGCCTGTCCCTCGTTTTCATCATCAGTGTCACCTGTTTTCAACTTGTTATGTTTGATTCATGCTTGTATTTAGTTCCTTCCTGTTCAGTCTGTCCTTGTCGATCGTTAGTCATAGTTAGAGTGTTGTGTTTGTCCTTCAGCCTGCCTGTATCCGTGCGAGTATTTGTTATATTGTGAGTAAAGTTTATTGAAATTGGATCTTTGACTTCAGCCTCTTCATCTACCTGCACCACACCCGTGACAGCAGTACTATTTTATATATATATAAGTAATAATAAAGTAAATTATACATTTTATTTATTATTTTTGGAGGCTTTTTGACTTTACTTGAAAGGACTGTTTAGGAAACTAAATGGTCTGGAATTTGGAATCTTGTAGTAGCAATTATTTGCATGTAAAGCTTTCATTGGAAATAAAATACAGGAATAATTTCCTCCTTCCTCACCATTGTCATCTTCTTTCCTCTCAGCCCTGACTGATATCAAACTATGGGCCATAGACCGACAGGGTTTTCAAACCATCATGATGAGAACTGGCCTTCTCAAGCATTCAAACTACATGGAGTTCTTGAGGAGGTAACACAATTTTGCATCAAATCAAATTCAACATTTCAAACCAAAATCAGAGTTTTGACAGCTGTTTGAGATTGGTTCTTGTAATGCTATCAACTGAATTGTGTTGTCAGCGTGCCCTCGTTCAAGACTCTCACTGAAGATGTGCTGAGTAAGGTAGCAGATGTTCTGGAAGAGGTGAGCTGTTTTGATCTCTACACATTCATTCTGAAAACAATTCCAAATTGATTTATGTGACCATATTGTTTTGTTCTCCCCCTGTCATTACTCCTTAGACTCACTACAGTGATGGTGACTACATCATTCGTCAGGGTGCCACTGGAGACACATTCTTCATCATCAGTGAGGGGCAGGTGAGTAAAGAGCCTTTCTGGGGATTTTTGCTGGATTGTAGAACAGAACATTTATTATGAATTGTGTGGCTGTTTTGGCCCACAGGTGAGGGTCACCCAGCAGAAATCAGCCAATGAGGAGTCGGTGTTCCTGTCCACACTGTCTAGAGGGGATTGGTTTGGAGAACAGGCTCTCAAAGGGTCAGTGAGGAACTTTAAGGATTTAAGGTTATAATTCTCATTCTAACCGTTGTGGTTAGGATTTAAGAATAACCTTTTGCATTCTTAATTTCTCTTCCCAGGGAAGATGTGCGTACAGCGAATGTAACCGCTGTTGGAGATGTGACATGTCTGGTTGTGGACAGAGAGTGAGCAGCTTGCAGAACAGTCACAGTCACAGTTACCATTCAAAAGCAGTATAACATCATAACATCTCAGTCATTCAAAATCATTAATATTACAATCAATATCACAACCATCCCAATCAATAAAAATCATAAATATCACAATCATACCTATCACAATCACTGTGGAGACATAACTGTCTCAATCAATATCACAACCATCACAATCAAAATCATAACCATCAAGTTAACATCACAATCAATATCACAACCATCATAATCAAAATCATAACCTTCAAATTAACATCATAATCAATATCACAACCATCACAATCAAAATCATAACCATCTAAATTAATATTACAACTATCCCAAGCAATCAAATTCATAACAGTCGATATCAATATCATATCATTTAATCAGAATCATAACCATCACAATCAGTATTACACCCTTAATAATCAGACAAAATCTGAATCTACACAAACAAAGCATCCCAATGCATCAAAATTATAACTATCACAATCATCATAATCAGTCAAAATCAGAACCTACACAAACAAAATCACAACCATCCCAATAAATCAAAACTATCACAATATCTCAATCAGAATCTCACTGATCACATTTACTCAAAATCATAACTGTCTCAATCAATATCACAACCATTACAATCAAAATCATAACCATCCAAATCACAATCAGAATCACAATAAATCAAAATCATAACCATCACAATATCTCAATCAAAATAATCACATGTACTCAAATTCATAACTGTCAGAATCAATATCACAACCATCACAATCGAAATTGTAACCATCAAAAATAATATCAAGACCATCCCAAACAATAATGATCAGAATCACCATCATCATATTTAATCAGTATCACACCCCTCATAATTAGTCAAAATCAGAATCTACTCAAATAAACCATCCCAATGTATCAAAATTATAACCATCACAATAAATCTCAATTAAAATCCCATTCATCATATTTACTAAAAATCATGATATTACAATCAATATCACAATCAATCAAAATCATAGCCATCTAAATCATTACCATTGCAATGAATCTCTTAAAACCCTAACTATCATAATCAGTATCACAACCATCATCAGTCAAAATCAGAACCTGTGCAATCACAGTATCAGAACAGTTAGTAAACTAATAACATCATTTCTCCATCTTGTCACATGTGCTGACTGCATATAAAACTCTAAATTCTGACAGGTCTTTCAAGCAGCTAATCGGGGGACTGGACAATATGAGCAATAAAATGTACGAGAGCGAAGAGGTGAAGGCCAAGTAAGTGCGCGATGAGCTCCTTCACATTCATTGTTCAGAAATGAGAAGCATTCTGGGTAATGAGAAAAACTGATATTTCTCTTAGGTTAGAGGCAGAAGCTGTGTTCTTCTCGAAGATGTCTCTCAGTGACATCAGTGTGATCTGTACGCTGGGGGTGGGTGGATTCAGTCGGGTGCAGCTGGTACGATACGCTTCAGATCATGAAAGCAGCAGGTAGATGTTACTTCAGGACTGATTAGGAGTTTTTGAGAGTATGTTTATATTGACTCTTTACAGGTGCAGCTGAAGAACGATCACAGTCGCTCCTTTGCCATGAAGGTCCTGAAAAAGCGTCACATCCTGGACACGAGTCAACAGGGTCACATCCTGTCTGAGAGAAGCATCATGATGGAAGCCCACAGTCCTTTTACTGTCAGGTCAGTGCAGCTCCAGCTGGGTCCCCATGATAACTTAATCACATGATGTGATTGATTTAACTGTTTAGTGTGTAATGCATTACATTTTAATGAGTTATGCAGAATTAAACTCATGACTACATTTTAAGTACTTTCTCTTAAAGTATTGATTCATTATATTTTATGAAAAGCATGCGATAATAAGCCCATACTGGTTTTATGCTTCAGACTGTATCGGACATTCAGAGATTCTAAATTCTTGTACATGTTATTGGAAGCGTGTTTGGGTGGAGAGCTGTGGACTCTGCTCAGAGACAGGTATCAAGAACCCTCTCCGTGTTTTGTCATGCTCATCTGAATGGGCTGAGGAACTGACTGGAAGTTCTGGGACTGTTTCAGGGGGTTGTTTGATGACAGCACCACACGCTTCTACACTGGATGTGTGGTGGAAGCTCTCGCTTTTCTCCACTGCCGTGGTATCATCTACAGAGACCTGAAGCCTGAAAACATCATATTGGACCACCGTGGATATGCCAAGCTGGTAAAAAAAAAGCAGTGTTATTTTTGTATTATGTATTTAATATTAGAGTATGTATTCATATTTTGAAATTTAGATTTGCTTTGTTCACCAACAGAAATGGTGTATAATAGTTTGAGTTTTAGTTAAAGTGCCCCTATTATGCTATTTTAAAGGTTACTTTTGTTTGGATGTCCCCTACAATGTTTACATTAATCCAAGTTCAAAAAACACTTTAATTTTCTCACAACAAATTGCAGCATCAGCTCTTTTCTCACAGTGTCTGGAGTGTTTGAAAAAGGATTTGGTCACTTTAAACCCCTCCTTTCCCAGAGCCTGCTCTGCTCTGATTGGTCAGATGGTCCAGTCTGTTGTGATTGGCCTGCTCTGCTCTGATTGGTCAGATGGTCCAGTCTGTTGTGATTGGCCTGCTCTGCTCTGATTGGTCAGATGGTCCAGTCTGTTGTGATTGGCCTACTCTGCTCTGATTGGTCAGACGACCCAGTCTGTTGTGATTGGCCTACTCTGCTCTGATTGGTCAGACGACCCAGTCTGTTGTGATTGGTCTACTCTGCTCTGATTGGTCAGACGACCCAGTCTGTTGTGATTGGCCTGCTCTGCTCTGATTGGTCAGACGACCCAGTCTGTTGTGATTGGCCTACTCTGCTCTGATTGGTCAGACGACCCAGTCTGTTGTGATTGGTCTACTCTGCTCTGATTGGTCAGACGACCCAGTCTGTTGTGATTGGTCTACTCTGCTCTGATTGGTCAGATGACCCAGTCTGTTGTGATTGGCCTGCTCTGCTCTGATTGGTCAGACGACCCAGTCTGTTCTGATTGGTCTACTCTGCTCTGATTGGTCAGACGACCCAGTCTGTTGTGATTGGCCTGCTCTGCTCTGATTGGTCAGATGACCCAGTCTGTTGTGATTGGCCTAGTCTGCTCTGATTGGTCAGACGACCCAGTCTGTTGTGATTGGCCTACTCTGCTCTGATTGGTCAGACGACCCAGTCTGTTGTGATTGGTCTACTCTGCTCTGATTGGTCAGACGACCCAGTCTGTTGTGATTGGTCTACTCTGCTCTGATTGGTCAGATGGTCCAGTCTGTTGTGATTGGCCTAGTCTGCTCTGATTGGTCAGACGACCCAGTCTGTTGTGATTGGCCTGCTCTGCTCTGATTGGTCAGATGACCCAGTCTGTTGTGATTGGCCTAGTCTGCTCTGATTGGTCAGACGACCCAGTCTGTTGTGATTGGCCTACTCTGCTCTGATTGGTCAGACGACCCAGTCTGTTGTGATTGGTCTACTCTGCTCTGATTGGTCAGACGACCCAGTCTGTTGTGATTGGTCTACTCTGCTCTGATTGGTCAGATGGTCCAGTCTGTTGTGATTGGCCTAGTCTGCTCTGATTGGTCAGACGACCCAGTCTGTTGTGATTGGCCTACTCTGCTCTGATTGGTCAGACGACCCAGTCTGTTGTGATTGGTCTACTCTGCTCTGATTGGTCAGACGACCCAGTCTGTTGTGATTGGTCTACTCTGCTCTGATTGGTCAGATGGTCCAGTCTGTTGCCACTGTTGCCTTTGGCTTGCTCAGTTGGGGATATTCAAATTAATTAACCAATCATACCATTGATCAGCTCTACCAAACTTGGATGTCTTTTTTTTTCCCACTAATAAACAAACATTGTTAAGTTGTTTTGATTGATACTGTGAAGCAGCTTTTATACAATCTGTATTGTGAAAAGCGCTATATAAATATATTTGACTTGACTTGACTTGAGATGTTCCAGTCGGTTGTGATTGTGACATGTAGTAATATTATGTACACGCTACGTGAAAGGTAATATCCAAAAAAGCATAATGTGGGCACTTTAACAATAACAACACTGAACCAGATCTGAAGGTTGTAACCAGAAGTTTCTATGTTTGAACTCTGTTAATTAAATAACATGTGTTTCTGCTACATGTATGATCCATTTAAAAAGAAAGGTTTTTCAAATAAAAATGTTTACTTTGTAAAGAAATGTATTTATAGGCACACATTATATTAGTCTACAAAGCTCATTTTAAGCGTATATCCTTCGATTTCTTAGCAGATGAGAAACATAAATTCAGTCAAGTGTTGTGTACATTTACCAAACAAAATATTCAAAAAGCAAAGAATAGTCATTGTTTTTTAGACAGACTTTGGTTTTGCTAAAAAAGTTGGCTTGGGGATGAAGACGTGGACATTTTGTGGAACTCCAGAGTACGTGGCCCCTGAGATCATCCTAAATAAAGGTCATGACGTGTCGGCCGACTGCTGGTCTCTTGGAATCCTCATCTTTGAGCTGCTGAGTGGAAGGTTGGCGATTTACTAATGACATTATTAACCACTAACCAGTTTAAAGTTTTCTGTTCCAAGAATCCCAGGAAGTGAAATTCACACTCTGCCTCTACTAATTATTAACATTCAACACCATTTTCTCTTTCCATCCAAGCCCACCTTTCTCAGGGTCAGATCCCATGAAGACTTATAACATTATTCTTCGAGGAATCGATATGGTGGAGTTTCCCAAGAAAATCACCAAGAGTGCTGCAAACTTAATCAAGAGACTGTGCAGGTACAGAGACACATTTATTCAAAAAGCCTGTGTTTAAAAGCCAAGGGAGGTGCCTAACTATAAAGCATTTATGGGCACTATATCTATACTCTCTTTGTGCACTGCTCACTAGCAGCATTAATGTTAACAGAGACATAATCTTTTTCTTCTGTCGAAAAATCCACTAAATGCAGCTATGTGTAACGTAGCGGCAGGAATGAAGCGGAGAGCGAATCCAAATGCAAGCACTATTTTAATAATAATAATAATACAAAAAGGTAAATAGTACAAAAAGGACTACAAAACCTGGCACAGAACAGGAAATAACAAAAGTCCACACAAGACAAGGAAAACATAAGACAGGAATTGTGACACTATGTAAGTTTGACATGTAAGATGTCAGTCATCTATCTATAAATTACAGGAACGCCTGTCTGTGTGTCTGTCTGTCTGTCTGTTATTCGCATATCTCCCGAACCGTTAGTCCGATGGATTTCAAACTTGACAGGTGTCTTGCTACAGGCATGAGTAAGTCCAGTGCGGAGTTTGACGTTGTTTGAATTAGAAATGCAAAATATATCGTTAAATATATCTGTAAATGAAGCTCACATTGAAGTTTTTGGTTTAAAAATAAACATTCTGACATAAACAATCATCTGTCTGTGTGTCTGTGTGTCTGTCTGTCTGTCCATCTGTCTGTTAATCGAATATCTCTCGAACCGTTAGCCCGATGAATTTCAAACTTGACGGGTGTCTTGCTATGGGCACGAGTAAGTGCAGTGCCGAGTTTGACATTGTTTGGATTAGAAATGCCAAAGATATCGGTAAATATATCGGTAAAAGAAGCACACATTGAAGTTGTGGTTTAAAAATAAACATTCTGACATTAGAGAGGGTTGTGGTTTAAAACTTGTGGTTTAAAAATAAACAGTCTGTCAGCTAAACATTAAGTCAGCTACACTGTTTACTTCTGAAGTAAAAAAGTAGCGATTCTTGAGAAATGTAGCAATTATTTTCAAGGTTGTTATTATACATTTATTACAATGTAATTATACGTTTATTACAATGTAATTATACATTGTTTACAGTGTTATTATACGTTTATTACAATGTAATTAATTATACATTTATTACAGTGTAATTATACATTTATTACAGTGTAATTATACATTTATTACAGTGTTATTATACATTTGTTACATTATTATTATTAGTACATTTGTTGATTCTTTTTGGAAAAAGTAGTGATTTTTGAAAAACGTCGCGATTCTTTTTGAAAAAGTAGCGATTTTCAAAAAGAATCGCGAGGTTTTTCAAAAAGAATCGCCACTTTTTCAGAAAAGAAAGTAGCGATTCTTTTCTGAAAAAGTGGCGATTCTTTTTGAAAAAAGTAGCGATTCTTTTAGGAAAAAGTAGCGATTCTTTTTGAAAAAAGTAGCGATTTTTTTGGAAAAGTAGCGATTCTTTTTGGGAAAAGTAGTGTAATAAATGCAATTATACATTTATTACTAGGGGTGGGGGAATAAATCGATTCTTAGATGCATCGCGATGCGGACGTGGACGATTCTGAATCGATTAACAAATATCAAAAATCGATTTTCCAAAAAGAAATGTATATATATATTTATAATAACGTAATATTGACGGAATGCAAAAGACGGAACTCTGAAGAGCGGAAGTGCGGTGCGCGGACCGTCTGTGGCGTGCAAATAACAGAGACGCAATGGCTGAGCGCGAAATCCAAACACCCTCCTTATTAAAAGCTGACTTGTGGACATATTTTGGCTTCTATGACGTTGAAGGGGGAAAGGAGCTGGACAAGAGCCACACTATTTGTAAGCTTTGTAGAATAAAACTAAAATATTTCGGAAACACGACAAATATGAGAAGCCATATGACACGTTTCCACCTAGAGGAGGAAAAACACTCGGCTGTACCGGTCGTTGTTATATTATTAATTTACTACAAGTATGCTGCTAGTTCAGGCACACATTTATTTTCCTGTTGGTTCTTTGCAATGTTAATAAAATATATTTTACTTAAATTCTTTATGGGTCATTACTTGGTACTTTTAAAGCAAAGTATTTATAGTCACACACACACAAAAAAAAGATTCAGATAATCGATAATCGCTTTAGCATCGAATCGCAGCCCTCTGAATCGTAATCGAATCGAATCGTGAGGTGCCTAGAGATTCCACCCCTATTTATTTCAGTGTTATTATACATTTATTACTATGTAATTATACATTTATTAAATATAATTATACGTTTATTACAGTGTTATTATACATTTATTACAAAGTTAATATACGTTTATTACAATGTAATTATACATTGTTTACAGTGTTATTATACATTTGTTACAGTGTAATTATACATTGTTCACAGTGTTATTATACATTTATTAGAATTTAATTATAAGTTTATTACCATGTAATTATATATTACAGTGTTATTATACATTTATTACAATGTAATTATACATTTATTACAGTGTTATTATTCATTTGTTACATTATTATTATACATTTGTTGATTCTTTTTGAAAAAGTTGCGATTTTTTTTGAAAAAGTTGCGATTCTTTTGGAAAAGTAGCGATTCTTTTTGGAAAAAGTATCGATTCTTTTTGAAAAAGTAGCGATTTTTTTAGGAAAAAGTAGCAATTCTTTTTAAAAAGGAGCGATTCTTTTTGAAAAAAGTAGCGATTCTTTTTGAAAAAAGTAGCGATTATAGCGATAATAAATGTATAATAACACTGTAAGCAATGTATAATTACATTGTAATAAATGTTTAATAACACTAAACAATGTATAATTACATTGTAATAAACATTTAATAACAGTGTAATAAACATATAACAGTGTAATAAATGTATAATAACACTGTAATAAACGTTTAATTATATTGTAATAAATGTATAATTACATTGTAATAAATGTATAATAACACTGTAATAAACGTATAATTATATTGTAATAAATGTATAATTACATTGTAATAAATGTATAATAACACTGTAATAAATGTATAATTACATTTTTACACTACTTTTCCCAAAAAGAATCGCTACTTTTTTCTGAAAAGAATCGCTACTTTTTTAAAAAGAATCGCTTTTTTTTCAAAAAAGAATCTATACTTTTTCAAAAAAAATCAACAAATGTATAATAATAATAATAATAATGTAACAAATGTATAACACTGTAATAAATGTATAATTACATTGTCATAAATGTATAACACTGCAAGCAATGTATAATTACATTGTAATAAATGTATAATTACATTGTAATAAATTTATAATAACACTAAACAATATATTACATTGTAATAAACGTATACTAACATTGTAATAAATGTATAATTACACTGTAATAAATGTATAATTACACTGTAATAAATGTATAATTACACCGTAATAAATGTAGAATTACACTGTTATAAATGTATAATTACACTGTAATAAATGTATAATTACATTGTTATAAATGTATAATTACAATTTTTACACTACTTTTCCCAAAAAGAATCGCTACTTTTTCAAAAAGAATCGCTATTTTTCAAAAAGAATCGCTACTTTTTGCGATTCTTTTTGAAAAAATAGCAATTCTCTTTGAAAAAAAGTAGCGATTCTTTTTGGGAAAAGTAGTGTAATAAATGCATTTGTTACGTAAAGACAGACTTACAAATTCTGACAACGTAACCACGGCATGAAAGGGAAGTTGCGATATTATTTTCTTTCCTATTTTATGACGTATATTTAAGTGAAAGCTTCTCGAACAAGAAAAAAAATGTAGGGCGGGGCTTGATTTTGTCCATGGGGAATTGATTGGATAGTTGTGGTTTGCTTTCGCTGTGATGTCATTTGAGTGACAGGTTGTCCCACCCTCGCGTCGAAAACAAGTAATCAGAGAAGAGAGGAGGGTTGCATCCCATTTTTTATGCCCTTCCATCGCTAACTTTCCCCCGTCTCGTTCACTCGGATGTACGCCATTGCTTACGTTGCATGAGGGCCCCTTACTGGCCGAACTCTTGAAATGTGTTTAAATGGAACGGCCTTATTATGTTGTTGACAAGATTAGCACTGCTTACTAGATAAAAAAAAAACAGCCTTTGAGTGTGTCATGTTTGCATGTGTGTTTATCCTAACAGGGACAATCCATCTGAGAGACTCGGCAACCAGAAGAACGGCGTGAAGGACATCCAGAAACACAAGTATAGATGACATGCTCTGACATTGTCGCTACATTTGCACAATACTGCATTTATTTTAAGACTTAGTCATGATATTGGGTCGGTGCTGGTTTTGATGTCTCTTGCAGATGGTTTGAGGGGTTTAACTGGGATGGTATTCGTGAAGGAACCTTGGCTCCTCCATTTATACCAAATGTAAGAGAGATTCTTTAGCCAAATCATTTCATGGACTGTATTTATTTAAACACTAACTTAGAGGGATATCCAAAATACACGGTCAAAATGGATGTCAACACTCCTAATTTTTTTTTGTTGAGTCGACCTGAATTTTTTTTTTAATTCAACTATCCCACATAATCCTACTTTGGTCTAAGATATTACTAGACAGTGTTACGGAGTGAATACACTTCTTTGCTGTATGTTGCTTTTGGTACAGAGAAAATGAGTTTGGGAAAGTAATAAACATATACTGTTTGTTTGCTGTAGGTGGATGGGCCTTTGGACACAAGTCATTTCGACTGTTTCTCTGAGGACACAGATGAGCCGCCACCTGATGAAGAGTCTGGCTGGGACATTGAGTTCTGATTGGATGGACCAAATGTTATGAATGGACACATAAACTGTAGCCTGAATCCAGAATAGAACATCAACAACAGAGATGTTAGCACCTGAAAGTCATGAGCAAATAAAACTTTTTCTTCTTTAGATTTTATTGTTTTTTTTTTTGTTTTTTGTTTTTTTGCTATTGCAGAATACTGTATATATTTTTTTCTAATGTTACACACATTTATATATTCTATACACAGTTTTTATATATATATATAATACTGTATAGATAGAATATATTTATGGAAAAAAATATATATATGAGAGAGAGAGAGAGAGAGAGAGAGAGAGAGAGAGAGAGAGAGAGAGAGAGAGAAAACATACACAAAACAATGAATAGAAAAGAAAAAGTAATTTGGAAAATGTCAATTCAAAATATTGGAATCTATACTCCATACTCACCTTTACTGTGAAAGCAACATCATAAATGACAGAGTGGTGTTGTAAACTCTCTCTCTCTCTTTCTCTCTCACACACATACACACACACACACACACACACACACAGCAAAACAAAGGTATACAGAAGAGACATTTTTAAGCAGAGACATTTTTAAAAAAAAATTTATTAAACAACTATTTTTGTTCTATTATAATTATATTTTTAATATTGATAAGCATTTCCCTTTCATTGCAGTTTAGTTTTACAGAACCACTATTGATCGTGTGATATGTGTATTCAGTATCAAGACAAAATTACATCTAAAAGACAGGATTACCACAAGACCTAGATCTCACACAAAACAAAGTGAACCATTAAAGGGATCGTGCACTCAGAAACACATTCTGTCATTTACTCGCCCTCATGAGTACTCTAAACCTGTAATTTATGTAAACCTTGTGACGTCTGTGGAAAACAAAAGGCGTTTTTTTATTTATTTCCTCCACGGAAGAAAAAGTCGTACAGGTTTAGAAAGACATGAGGATGAGTAAACAATGTCAAGATGTCCACTTTTTCATGAACCTTTATTCACATGAAATTCAAGAAAACTTTTGCCTTTATTAAATGTGTAGCCACTCAATTCAATATCCAAACTACGCTGTAGTGAAAAATATAGGCTTGATGACCGTCTAGTGAGTAACTCACACAGGACGACTCTGCCAGCAGAATCTCACCTGACGTCTCAGAACAACAGGACTAGGCACAATTACGTGGCAAACTCACAATTTCCACTATAATTTCAGCACTAGAGTCTAGTGATCACCTGACCGCCATGCCTGTTATAATCAGGAGAATATATATGATATGATTCAGGGGATGAATCACAAAGAGTCATTGTAGGCACAATGCTAAAAAATTAAGATTATTATTATTGGCTAAAAATGCACAGCGATTTAGTTTTGCTCTTCGTGTGACTGTTCATTGTTCCCACTATTCTGCTTTGAGGTGAAACAGTTTTAGATAAGTGGTTATCAAATGGTGTGTGAGGGAAAAACAGCTGAGTGTGGTTAATAGCAAAATATTTGAAATCTTAATATTTGAAACATTATAAATCTCTTTTGGTCTTGATGTCGAATGTCTGCCCAAACCAGCAATGTTATTTTAACTAAAACTTATTCAAATGTTTCTGGTAACTAAAATAAAGCGGAAATAAAACATAAATATCAGTTAACAAACTTATTCCAGTTATATATATATATGTATTATATATAAAAAACGGTAACATTTTACAAATAAGTCCCATCAGTTAATGCATTAACTAACATTATTATTAATCTTTGTTAACATTAGTTTAAAAACAAAAATACAGCTGTTTATTGTTAGTTCACTCTGGTCCAATATGATTATTAATAATGTATTAGTAAATGTTGAAATTAACATTAACTAATATTAATAAATGCTTTAGAAGTATTTTTTATTGTTGTTTAGGGTAATTATTGTAGTTGTGTATGTAACTAATGTTAACAAATGGAACCTTATTGTAAAGTGTTACCAAAATGTAATAAAAAAATGACTTTTAAATGAAAACTGAAAATCTAAATATAAGAAGCTAATTCAGAGTGTACTATGAAAAATACTATATAAACAATATTATAACACAGGGCCAAACAATGGTCAACCACAAAGTGTTCAATCCAATTCATTTTCATATGATGAACAATTCTGGCACAATGGTGCGTCACCATTTGTTGTCCAGTGTAAAATCTGAGTTGTAAAGCAAAATCAAGTTGGGAACCACTGATCTAGAATCTAGATCACTAAAATACACCAAGGGTTTCTTCATGCCTACCTGTTTTACGTACCAGCAGAACGACAATAGTCACAATTGGTAAACATTTCACATTTAGACCTGTTTGGCGGCCATGCCCTACATGATGCCTGTACAGGACTTCAAGCACCAAGAACTTCAAAGCACGGTTGATGAGATGTTGTGATTTCAACTTGTCCCCCTCGTCTCTTCAGATGATAGCAGAGGAGGATGAGGACGAAGAGGAAGATGAAGAGGGGTTCGAAGGGGAGGGCGGAAGACTCCACAGCACCCATTTACGCTTGCTCTGCCGCTTCTGCAACAGGTAGTCCTCCTTTTCCCGCTCCTTCCGTGCTCTCTGGTAGTGGTCGTCCTCCTTTAGGTACCAGACCGGAGGCCAGCGGTGCTTCTCGAAGTATTCTTGGTTCTCTGAAAATGCAACCAAAACAAAAACATGTTAAAAACTGAATTCTGGACAGGTAAAAAAAAAAAGACAAAGTTTTCATGTACTACCTGCTGATTTGGCCCTCATGTCCCTGGGGAATTTGCGGCACACGTTGTTGTAGTTGGTGCAGATGTGGTGAAGGCACCAATCGGTGAGCTGGTAGGCACAGTGGAACTGAAATCACATGACAAATTGTCAATTGAGTGTTATTTAAAGGAATAATTCACCCAAAAATCATCATTTAGTCGCCATTATGTTTTTTCAAACACATACGACTATGGGTTGGTACGATTTTGGTTTAATTTCTCTTCCTGGTTTTCTTGTGTCCCGTTGCCAAAAAACAAGTGCCATGAAGCACTAATGGGATTTGACAGCTACAGTAATGGGAACAGCTATCAAAGCTATCGTATGGCTTCAGAAGACGTGAAATATAACCTTATGGATGTCTTAACGACTTTTCATGGTGTTTCTTTTGGTCCTGTGAACAACATGCTAAATACCTCCATTTGTGTTCCACGGAAGAGTTTGTAATGACATTAGGGTGAGTTAGCTCATTTTTCACTGTCAGTCTATACCAGTTTACCAATGAAACTCAAGCTCTGTTAAATCCATTTTATAAATCTCTTTCGTTTCAGAGTCAAATACAGAAACACATTTTACTGACAGAGAGTGGCTGAGACAAGAAATGTTTCGCATTCCTAAGAGTCTTTAGTAAATCATGTGACTCAAGCTAGACCACTCAGGCATGACAGAATGAACCATGTGAACATTCACAGGAATGCAGCAAAAATGTGTGACTTTACATCAAGTCCTAGAGCAAGACACGGGTTACTGTACTGTTTGCAGGAAACCCATTATTTCCTTAGTCATGCAGATTCTTTCTTAGTTTACTTGTAACATAATCGCAGGCAAGTACGACAGAGTCTCAGCTCTTGCTGCACAACAGCTCGGTTAATCAATAAAGGAAATGCTAACTTGAAAACTTCACTTAAATAACCTATGCACTAAATCTTAAAGGTAGGGTAGGCAATTTTCGGAAAGGCTAACTTTGCTTTGCAAGCTAGCTTTGAAATCATAAGATCCCACCCTCCGTTCATAGCATCTCCAAACCCACGCCTCTTCAAACACATGAACACGTATAGGAGAGAGCAAACAGAAGCGTCACGAGAGACAGTGTTAAACTACCTCATGTCTCAAAGCACATAACATAACTTAAAGAGCACTGACCTGTAAAACCTGACTTCTGCAGATTCATTTAGCCGTTGATAGTGTTGCCATTGAAACGCATAAATTCGAGTCACAAACCGCTCCGAGTATGACGTCACAGGTTTCTATCTCTTCCATATTACAGTAGCTATGGCGTGAACGCAGCGTAAGCTCATTGTTTTGGTTCAGGAGGAACTGTAAAAGGCGGCAGCTGTTTCGGTTGCGGCGTTCGGTGACTGAAGTCTGTCTAACTCTGCATAGCATGAAACGCTCTGATGACGTGTGATGTCTGCGCGGAGGTATGGGGACATACGTTGACAGGCAGGTAGGACATCGGACCCAATGCAATGATTGGACGAACGTTTTATGGTCCTACGCCTTCCATAGACGATATATAGTATACATATAAATACATTTAGACCGACTAACTTAGTGATTGCTATTAGGATGTGAAGAGACTTTCAACCAGCATAAAAACAAAAATGTCTAGTCCAAATCACCTAGTCTGCCTTTAAACTTTACCTGAGCCATCTCTAGATATACCAGCACATCTCCGTCAATGTCCGTGCCCATGGTGGCAGACTCCTTCAGAACAGTCACAGTATGGAGCTCTGCAGCAAAACACAATTAATACACAATTACATAATTTATTCACCCTGTATGACATCATTTAAAAGGGATGACAACATATAAACATCATATTTACACTACCGTTCAAAACTTTGGGGACAGACTCTATAAACATTAGAATCCTTGTTAGTTCTTATGTACATAATTGACATGATAATCAGTCGTCAGACCTGTGAGGGCGACCAGGTGAGGCAAGCAGAGCCGATTGGCCAAGATAATGAGCTCCATGGCGTCCAGGTCAGGTCTGGAGCAGAAGCGTCCCGTGTAGAGATACTCCAGCACAGCCTGCATACTACTACGGGTCGTATTTGGGAACAACACCTGTGAAACCACAACACGTCTTTGAAGATAACATTGACTTCTACACAAATATCAATGTAACACTGTTTGAAATCTTCTCTCAGAGGACACAGGAAAAAGTGAACAAAATGTACAATTTCCCAATTGATTTATCTCTTTTCCACAGTGATGTTTATAAATACTGTACATGAATGGGTCACTTCTGTAAAATGCAGCATTTACCTCTTTAGTACAGCTCTCGACAAAAGGCCCACCAAACATGGCTGCCATCCAATCGCAGCTAGAGATGAGCAGGGGTTTGTGGGCCTGAACGGTACCATCATCCAGTTTAAACACCACATCTGGGATACAAAGAAAGAAATCTTTGATGCAGCAAAAACAGACATCATTAGGATCTTACGATAGGGGTGCACGGTGAACTGTAATCGCGATATGGCTTAGTGCAATTATCAAATCGCGAAGGCTGTGATTTAATTAAATAAATATATGCGCTGCATGTTTCAGATTGAAGTGCGGGGCACTGTGTTCTTTTACACATGCACAGCTCATGATCCACCAATTGCTTCGCAAAATGATTCACTGTTTCGAAACACTCGAAAAGCGACACACTGGTGACACCTGCAGGTCAGAATGGCTTAAACGCAATGAAAACTCCACCCAACATGCATAAAAACATCTGTTACAAACCAATATGTAGTTGAAAGTGTAATATATTAAATGCAATTAATAAATCATCTAATACCATTACATTATGTGTTATGTTATTAAATCGTAGGGCTTGTTTTGTTTGTTTTACGGAGAGCTTGGTTAATCAGACCAATAAGAGACTATTAACAACAACCAAAGGCTTTAAGATGGTGCACTCGGATTACTATGAATGGGAGAAAGTGCAATGCGCAATATTGCAGAATAAGTTGCGGCTTCTAAATAAAAGACCCAATCGCCAATTGTTAAAAGTCATTGTGTCACTTGCTATAGAAATTGTCAGTGTTGTGAGATGCGCGCTTATGACAGTACATGATTTCATTGGTGATTTCAAATATGAAATTTAATTGTAAGCTTGGTGAACAGCTTTAGAGATTTTGATGTTTCCCCTTTCAAAGAGATAGGAGCTGCATTTGTATGACTAAAATAGCTGACAAGTTAACTTGCCTTAAAGGGACTTTGCTACAACTCTTCCCTTTTATAATAAAAAGGTGTCATTAAAATGACAACAAACGTATAAAACTGATCCAAGATCAGGTAAAAACGACATAGACTCTAGTTCATTGGCTCACAGAGACCTAGTGGCGAAACATTGAAATTCTGAAACAGTATTGGCGTAACAAATCCTCATTTATGTGACTTTGGCAGCCTGAAAACGCTGGTTCGAAACAAATGATTTGAAAAGGTTATGAAGCTTCACAAAGCAGTGTTTCGAAAGCGCCCATCACTACTTTACAGAGAAATTTTACAATAGTAAATAAAAAATAATTAAACTAATTCGCAATTCAATTATATCCCCAAATTGTGCCCTACTTTTACTACATGAGATAAAAACAACTTTAACCTGAGAAAGTTCCTTTAGCCAAGCATTCCTTCACCCGATTGGTCCGTCGCACATGGAAAGCCTTTGTGATCTCCTGGTTCATGAAGGCCTCGTCGTTGAGGATGTTGGCGACCATCATGCGCAAGTCAAACACTTCCAGCAGCTCGGCGATGTGGGCGATGTGCATCAGGTCCTTCTCGTGCTCGTCCAACTGTCCAGTGTATAGGTAACGCATGACCACGCGAAACGGCCCGAGCAACACAGACGGGTCCATGTGCACCACCGTCATTGGCCGGGAGATGAACGTGACGGGATCCTGGACCGTTTCTCTCCTGATGCCGACGAAAGCCCGACCCAAAGACCACAGAATTCGCTCCCCGCGCCCACCCTCCAGGATCCCATCAGAGTCTGCACCGGTCAGGGTCCCGTCACTGATGCAGGCCCTGAGGTTGACCCTGCTTTCTTCATCGCTGCTCTCACACATGTCAAAGCTGGCGGCCCGTGTAGGGAGCTCCCGACCGGGAGGTTGCTTGCTGTCAGCCTCTGCCTTCACATCCTGGAGAAAAAGGTCGTAGAATTTCGAAGAGGCCGTGGCGAGGTAGACTTTATGAGCAAAGACTCGCTGGTGCTCTTGGAGGACCAGAACCACATCAGCACACAGCGGCTCCTCCAGCAGCCGGGCCGGGTGCTCCTCAGTGGTGGAAGGAGGTGGCGGGATGACTATAGCGGGCGGAGGAGGCTTTGGAGGCAGGAAAGGAGCCTGCAAAAGAGGTCGTTGGACGTCCCTCAAGTGAGACTTCCAGAACTGCAGGTGGCGCCGTGAGATGAGAGCAGCGCGAATGGCATTGTCAAACACGTCCTTCACTCCAAACTGAGCCACAACGCTGGTCTCGAAGTACGGCACACCCAGTTCTTTGGCCACCTCGCGACCCTTCTCAGGAGGAAGAATCTCATTTGCTTTGATGGGTCTGTAAAGTTGGTTGATGGAGAAATGTCAACAAAAAGGATGAACTACAATATCTTTAATGTGAATGCTACATATTTGTTACATTCTTGAATTAAATAAAAACACCCTCAATACATGATGCTCAATTTAGCCAATTAAATAGTCTGAAATAAAGCAAGCCAAAGACACAGATGGACCAAGGCTTATTTCTTGCTATTCCTAATCAGAACCAGGTGACATACATATAGAGACATTTATACTTATTAGTATTTTTATACTCATAATTTAGAGAAGAAAGTGATACTTATAATATAAAGACATGTATAATTATTAGTATTTTTTATATTTATAATATAGATAACATTGTATATTTTATAAGTTAGAGAAGCATGTGGTATTTGAAATATAGAGATGTTTTTTACTTTTTTTTTTGTATGCAGTATAATTACTTTTTTAAAATACAGCTTTTGTTTTTTGAAAGAAATTAATATTAATACTTTAAATCAGTAAAAAGTGACAGTAAATATTTAATTTTAATGTTACAAAATATTTCATTTTCTAATAAATGCTGTTGTTTTGGGCATTCTATTCATCAAATAATCCTAAAAAAATTATCATGTTTCCACAAAAATATTAAGCAGCACAACTGTTTTCAACATTGATAATAATAAGAAATCTTTCTTGAGCAGCAAATCAGCATATTAGAATGATTTATGTAATGATGCTGAAAATTCAGCTATAAATCACAGGAATAAATTGCATTTTACAATATATTCAAATAGAAAACAGTCATTTTTAAATTGTAATAATACTTTGCAATATTAAAATATGTTACTGTATTCTTGATCAAATAAGTGCAGCTTTGGTGAGCAGAAGACTTTAAAGAAAAAAAACAATTAAAAAATCTTACCGACCCCAAGCTTTTAAATGGTAACATAGATTTTAACAATAGATACATATACATTTTTAGACACCATTTCATTGAAAAAATATATAATTCCAGGAAGAGGAAGACTATCAATTTTGAGATAGACTATCAATTTTTAATTAGCATAATAAGCACAAAACCTCAAAAATTCTGATTTTAATGGGTCTTTAAATAATAGATTGAAAATTTTTTATCAACAATTCACCTGGCAAGAGGCCTCCGTGCCCTATTAACAGCCTCCAGGTCAGCGTAACGCAGGTCTAATTGGCAGCCCACCAGGATGACTGGGGCGCGAGGGCAGAAGTGCTTGATCTCTGGGTACCACATGGTCTTCACGTGAAAGAGAGAATTGGGGTTGGCGATGGAGAAGCACAGGACCACCACATCTGACCTGGTGTACAAGCACAAGAAAAAACATTTAAGATGTCCTCAAAAGAATATTTCAGATGTTGTTTCATTTCCAACAAAACGGTCCACAAACACACCTGCCGTAAGCGAAGCGCCGGTCTTTGTGGTGGTCTCCGAAAGTGTCCCATAATCGAAGAGACACGCTTACATCATCCACTACATCTCTGGAGCGCTCCAGAACCTTCAAAAACAGGCACAAGAATTGGATTTATGGGTTACAATACGTCTCTTATGCTTTTGAAGTGTCATGAGCGTAAAGATAAAAGTCCAGACCTCTTGACAGACTCTATACTGGTCAATGGCCCAGACGGTGGGCACATGCGTGGCGAGTAGCTGGTACTGCGTAAGAGTGGCGTTACATGCTCGGGCACAGATCAGCCGCGTTTTGCCCACAGCATTGTCCCCCACCACCACACATTTAATGGTCTCGACATTAGGCCTCTCATAGTCCATGTCAGTATCTGTAAACTGGGACCTAAAAGCAATGGATAAAGACACAATTAACACTCATAAAACTTGAAAATTCTCTGAAAAAATTGTCAAATTTAAGAGAATAAATTCCTTACATAATCAAGCATGATACTGCAAATTATGTCTATAAATATATACCCTTTTTCTCCTCATGCTCAACGTGCAAGCAAGATTATTAATCAAAAGATTAAGTATTGCATGTGATTATAGACATAACAACAAAAACACAAAAAGACAATAACTTAAATGGCAATAAAAGCTTTGTGACATAACAATAATAATAGATGCAGTATACATATTTTGCCATCCATAATTGTTTTAGCTCATTTTCACTCAATTCAATCTGTAAGGCAGATGTTTGTGAAATGTAAGGAATATGTATAGGCTACTTCATCCACATATAAGATGATTAGATGCATACTTTCCAAATAGGCTAAAGCCTGAATTCAATCTGTTCATCATAAAGCGATCGAGTCTCTTCAGAAAATTTGGACTAAACCGCTCAATTCATATGGATTAGTTTTACGATCTATTAACTTTTTGAAGCATCAAAGTGTCAGTTGCCTAGCTGTCAATTGAGGGACAGAAAGCTCTCAGATTTCATTAAAAAGATCTTCATTTGTGTTTCCAAGATGAACGAAAGTCTTACAGGTTTGGAACGACATGAGGGCGAGTAATTAATGACAGAATTTTTATCTTTGGGTGAATTAACCCTTTAATGGGTGGGCTAGCGTGTAAGAGTGGTAGAGATGGTCAAGGCATTGAAAGAGAAATTAAAATGCTGGAAAAGTCAAGAAATTAAGCCAGGACTGTTAATACAGACTATGTGGTCTGTACACTATTTTCAGAACTGGTGTGCCAGGAAAGATCTGGCAACTGATTTTAAAACAATAACCAAAATTGACGTAGACCAGGCTCTACGTCAGGAGCCTTACGAACTATGTGCGGGGCTTAACCGGACCATAAATGATTCACAGATCAACTGATCCTGTTGTGTGTTGAAAGATCCAGAGTTTATCACTAGCAACAATGTTTTCATTGGAGTAGTGAAATATCTTCGCCAAGAAGCATGTGACAAAACATCCATACTGCGTTAATGAAAATCGAGCAGTCTTTGGTGAATTTGTTGTTCCTCATTCAAAGAGATAGGAGCTGCACATGACTAAAATAGCTGCCCGAGAGGCATTTTAAAGATGGCCGCCGAGTGAAAAGACTTGCCTTAAAGGGACTTTGACATGGGACGTAGAGCTAAAGAGGGAAACCGCCAACTAAAGCCCAAAACATCCACCAAAACGATAGAAAGATACAAAGAAAGCCTACGTACAGGGATTTATGTTTAAGCAGTCTAAATCCACTGTCCTCTCGCCTCATTGGCGAAATACCACCCAATCTACATTTAATTTCCATTCAAAGCAGACAAACATTCAAAAGGCACATTAATTTCCATAGAAAGCGGACAAACAGCACATTAATTTCCATTCAAAGTGGACAAACATTCAAACGGCACATTAAAATCGTAATTTTCACAACAGGAGGACTTTAAGAAAAATAGTCCAGTAGCCTAGGAGCAGCAAAAATCAGTTACTATTAACCCTGCAATCCACATAGAAAAATATACTTTTCTGTAGTGAACAATTTTAGCAACTTATTGCTTATTATAGGATTTTTTTTCTAGACATTTCTCGTAAATTATGAAAGGATTAAAACTAAGGCTGGTATGTAGCGGCGAAATTGACCAATCAGAATCAAGCATTCCAGAACCGTGAAAAACAGGTTCGACGCTCTCAGAAGAATCGGCTGCACAAATTCGCCTGCGATGCCGAGCTGTCTAGGTAGGCAGCTCAGTAGGTTGAAACACAGCCTTCACACTGAACTTATGTAATACTCCTCATGCCCGTATAATATCCGACTCAAGAAAGCAATTAATGTTGCCTACACAACCGCATGCATTTATGAAAAACACGAGACCTTACCGAAGTAAACTGAAGGGATGCATCGGGTTGCCAGTCGTTTGTGGTCTTAGAGACGAAGGTGATAAAATGCCCGTTGTATGCGGCGTGCACCTGAAACGAACCGGGCATACACTTCATTTTCCCGGCGGAGAAGCAGAAGATACAGAATTAGGCTGTCACCGTAGTTTACCGCATCCAAACCTAAGCTAACCCATGTTACCACCAAACGCCCTAAGATCATTTTATTAAAATCCAGCGACTGAATGAGCAGACACGCGCGACGGCTGTAGGTTTCTGATTCGTGACATTCCCGGTGGTTCCTTGGTTTCTCTTCCGCATGTAGGCAGCGCCATCTGACGCACCACACTTACGGTGTTGAGAATGGGGTGACTCAAATGAAAGAGTCGTAAAGACAACAACAAATAATTATAGTTCACACATATAGCTACCTTTACGACTCAAGCTTCATAACTACCAACCTGCTGCCATCTCCTGATAGTTATCTTAAAATATTAAGCATTTTCCACCATCCTCACCTCAATAGTGTGCGCGCTGCTTCTATTTGTATATCCGACACTCACTGCAAACTAGCCTGTACTCTCGTTAATAATGAGACTGAACATTAATAAACCTGCAGTGTATGGCAAGCCGTTTTGACTTTTATTCTTTCCCAGGATAGCTTGCATATTTTTTACTAGTTGAAATGCCAATTTCAGCCTATCAGAAATACAATTCTTACTATTAAAAATCATAATTTTTTTACTATTAATTATTTCGTGGTAAATGGTGCAAATGTCTGTTCTTGAAATCAACAACTGAATTGCTACTATTAAAAATGTTTATTTTTGACATCAATAATTCGATTGTCATAGTGACCATGTTTATGTCTGATATCATGAATGATTGTTACTAATTACTAGTAAGAAAGCCATTTTAGATATCTGAAATTACTCTCCTAATTATTGATATCAGAAATACATGTTCAGTCCAGATATCAGAAATAACAAATGTAACATGTTGAAATATGCAGATATCAAGAAATAACATTTAACTAGTGAAAATTGTGCGTTTGTTGCTTTGTGTTGATCATTAAGGTGTCCGGTTTACAATGTATTTGTACATTTAAGTACTGAGTAATAAGAATGAACTATAGGGTTAGGATTAGGGTGTGTTTTAGAGTCAGTTGCATATAATTATGCACAATTTATAGAAATTACTAACTACATGTGATGGAAGGTGTAAGAAGGACACTGTAAAATAAAGGGTTACTCCTTTTTTACTCTTCAAAATCTACAACTTTCGGATTATTTCCAGGTTTAAATTGGAGAAAAAATATCCCAGATTTCCAATATCATCTTAGACTTTTGGAGCACTTTCTTAGATGAAGATTCTTCTTCATTTTATGGGGGGGGGGGGGGGGGGGTCGGAGGAGGTGGGGGGTGAATGGTGATGAATTCTCATTCAGGTTGAGTACCTAAAGGCGTTTATGGCACAATCATCACATTCAGCTTTTTTTGTTGCTGTTGAAAAATCGACATTTATGACTTCAATGCCATGTAGCCTGAGATTCAACGGATTATTGCAAAATGAAAGGCTGTGTGTGTGTGTTTGTTCCTACTCAATCATGTTATTCAGTAAAGATGTGGGTGTGAGTTTTCCTGCCCTACTTCAGTAACAAACTGCAGGCATTTGTGTGAACAAAGGTAATAAACCCAAAATAGCTGCGTCTCCAGCCCCCCTCTAAGAAACCAGTGAGTGCTTTAATCATTATCAGTAATTAACCCTTTAGGGGAGGAAATTTCTTTAGGCTAATGAAGTTCATCATGGAAAACACATCACTTCCTATAGCCTTTGCCAGATCCACTGATTAGACACTTACAAACGCTTCTCCTTCAGATCCTGTGGGAACGGATGTTTAGTCAACCACATGACCAGTTCTGACAAGCTACATTTGTCTGTTTTGATGAAGCTTGTATACCTTTAGCACAATTACCTGTGCCAGGTGTCAAAAAACTCCCTGAACCCTCTTTGAGAACAACAGCAAACATCAAATAAGAGAGATGTGCATACAGTAAATCACAGTGAAATTAAATCCGAACCAAACACCGTAGAAGTGTTTTCTACAAAGAAGCCATTGAGCATGACTTGCTTGAGAGGGATATCATTGGGAATATCATAATATTGTAACAAAAAAGGGTAAATCATAACGATCCTCCAGATGAGAATGTGAAGCAAACATAATTTAGGATCATAAGAAATCTGACATTTTTATGATAGTTTGTGTTTAATGAAGGTGCAATTTTAAGAAATGGAATAAAAAAAATTAAGTCGGCGAAATGTAAGTGCCCTATTGTGATGTATATCGGAGGGAAAGGCTTAATGAACAAGAAAAAACGTAGGGCAGAACTTGATTTTGTCCATAGGAAATTGATTGGACGGCATTGCATGGTTGTCATTTCCTATTGGTCGATCTCATGTGAGTGACAGGTTGTGAGTGACACACCAGTAAACATGTCATCAGAGAAAAGTAGAGGGCTGCCTACTATATAGTAGGCAAAAAACAGTACGCGACAAAAGAAGTATGTCCAAATTCACAGTATTCATAAAAGAGTACACAAAAAGTACCCGTATGGCCTACCACTTCCGGGTAGATTCTAAGTGTGCATACGATGGACACTTTACTATCCCATGAGGCTACGGGAAAGAATTTGTGACGCAACTAACGCTGGTAGATCACATGATGACAAAATGGTAAATGTAGTACGTCCAAATTACATTTATACTACACACACTCATACTATATAGAATGTACTTTTTTCGCTGTCGTGAAGTAATTACTTGTTCAAAAAAAGTACCTACTCAAGAGAGTATGCGATTTCGGACACAGCCCATATGTTGCAAGAAAGAGGGCAAGTTATTTTGATGAAAGATTATGATGGCACATTAATTAAAAATAATAATAATGTGCACAGATAAATCATTTATAATAAATACTGAAAAAATACATAAAATAAGAATTGTCTATGATGATTTTATGGTGACTTCAAGTATCTGAAAGAATTTAAATGTCTAACTGCTGGAGATAAAATCATAGCAGGTGGGTCTGCATTAATATCAGCCCATGAATATTTACAAAGAGATGGAAAGTTTGAGCTTTCGGATCCTGCGTTCTGATTGGTGATGGTGGGGATTTATGAGCCGTCAAGCTCAGCTGAAGATCTGTATAAAGCGGAGGCTGTCATCAACCTGAAACACAAACCAACAGAATCAGCAAACATCTCTTGTTTTCATCCCTTGTTTTTGGTTCTAGGTGCAGACATGCTTCTGAAAAGCGGATTTCTTTTGCTCCTCGTTTTGGTTACATCTGCGTTTGAATCTGATCAGGAACCTGCACAACCAAGACGAGCACGATTCTCATCCAACAGCCCTAGTAAGTATTATTTTCTTTATTGAATGGTCACATTGTTTTTGTTTTAAGAGTAGGCTATGCATGGGCAAATTATCAAATCCTTAGTGGGTATAAGGTTGAGGGTTGTAGGTTCAATTCCATTAGAACTTCCCAGCACGTTCTTTTTTAAGGTTTGTTTTTGTTTAGCCAGGAAAGTTTTCTTAATGGATTGCAGAACATTATTCTAACTAAGGTTCCCCAAACGTTATAAGTTATTTTTAGGTTATTTAATAATAACCACCCTGCAACGTTCATTTATGGTTGCAAAATATAAAACCTAAAAAGAACGTCCCTAGAACGATATTATTTGATTCTCAAAAAAACAACCACACGGGAATCCAATAGGCTAACGTTAAGGGGGACGTTCTGTGTTTCACCTTTGAGCAAATATTACACCTTCAGGACTGTCTCTGTAGTAAAAATGTCTACTTTTACACTGCTCTGAATACAATTGTTTCTCAAAAAAAGTATTTTTCCTTCCTCCTCCAGCTGAGGTTGCCCGGTGCCTGAACGGAGCTCTACAGGTCGGCTGCTCCACCTTCGCATGTCTGGAAAACTCGACCTGTGACACTGACGGCATGCACGAGATCTGTAACGTCTTCCTCCACACTGCTGCTGTGTTCAACACAGAGGTACAAAACATCGTTAATCAAAACCATTTATTTACTGCTCTAAGTAAAGGCCCGTTCACACCAAGAACGATAACTATTAGCGTTCACTCAAGCAGACAATATTATGTTTATTCTACGCGCGTGCTTGTCTGCAGCTTTAAATGCTCGAGCTCGTTACAGCAGGATGGATTCTGATTGGCTGTCAATTGTCAATTGGCTGATTGGCTGTACCGTTCATCAGGATTCTAAAAGTGATTCCAATTATATCGTTTCTCTGTGCCGTTATCGTTATATATAGCTGTGGTGTGAACTCTGCTATTCTTTTATACTGGGTTTTTGACTGTTAAATGTTTAATTTTGGACTAAACCGCTCAATTCATATGGATTAGTTTTACGATCTATGAACTTTTTGAAGCGTCAAAGTGTCAATTCAATTTTTAAAACTATATCTTCCTTTATCTTTATAGTTATCTTCCTTAGTGTGTGAACGGGCCTTACATTGCATTTCCCCCGTTTGCTTATATAGCAATATAAGTCATTTTCGATTTTTTTCCCCTCCCCAGGGTAAGACGTTTGTGAAAGAGAGCATCAAATGCATCGCCAACGGTATCACCTCGAAGGTCTTCCAGACCATCAAACGCTGTTCCACCTTCCAGAAGATGATTGCTGAAGTGCAGGAGGAATGCTATAAGAAGCTTGACATCTGCGAAGTGGCCCGATCCAACCCTGAGGCCATTGGTGACGTGGTCCAAGTGCCCAGCCACTTCCCGAATAGGTAATATGGCGTGTGAACTTGTTTTGGAGTGAGTGATGATTGGTCCACCGGACTTAAAGTGATAGAACATTTAAATAAAACAAAAAATTCTGTCATCATTTACTTAATGATTTACATTTACTTACCCTTAATTATGTTGTTCCAAACCTGTATGAGTTTCTTTCTTCTGTTGAACAGAAAAGAAGATCTTTCGAAGACATACAATATTGCCTAATCAACAACACACACAACAAAATAAACAGTGAAAAAATAAAAATTTAAAAATAATTAAATAATGATTATGAGACAAATTAATGATAACTAAGGTGTTAAAATAAGGTATATAATTTACAACACAATACAATTAACAATACATTTTAAAGTTAAAATGAAATTAAAAATGCCATTTTGTACTATACTGTATATAAGTCTTCTAAAGCCATATGAAAAATGTATGAGGAACAGACCAAAATGTTTTGTTGTTGTTGGACCTTTTGGAGCTTGATCAACATTGGTCACTAGGAACTGTTAAAGAGCTATACTTTTTTTACATTTTAGATGAAATATTATTTTACAAAATGAGCTCACTCGACTGTACACACTAATCCCTCGTACTTTTGTGTCGCAGGTACTACAGCACGCTTCTGCAGAGCTTAATGGAGTGTGAGGAAGACACCGTGGAGGTGGTGCGAGCCGGGCTGGTGTCCAGATTGGGACCTGACATGGCCACGCTTTTCCAGCTGCTTCAGAACAAGCCCTGCGCATCCGAACCTGCTGCCGCCGAGCCTTCTGGGATGGAGGGCCATGCTGGCTTCCGCTGGCCTCCCATGTTCAAGATCCAGCCCAACCTGCGCAACAGGGACACCACTCACCTCTTCGCTAGGAAACGCTCAGTCGAAGGAAGCTCTTAGAGTCGCACACAGCTCTCCATTTGATGTGTGTAAGCGGAAGATGGTTATTAGTGATTAGTGCATTAAAAATGTAGTTTTATAATGGGACACAACGGAAATCTTTGCTTAGTTCACAATAACCAACAACTACTTGATTTTTTAACTGCATTACATTGAATATACATGCCAATGTCATGTTTTAGACTCTTAATATTGAATTCATGTTTGTTTAATGGCCTTATGGAAGAGAAGCTAAATTACGATGCACAGGATATTATCACGAAAAAGGAAATCTGTCACCTTGAACAACTTGTAGTGGCAGGGCAGAAATATTTATTAGTGTACTCTGAAAATAATTTATATTTATTTTTCCTACCAAATGTAATTTATATAGTTTATATTGTTGTGATCAGAGTCTGAAAAAAAGTCTTTATCCTTTAAGTGAGAGAGAAAACTACATATTTCTGGATATGTTTTTAGATATGTTTCCCATGCTGGCCATGGGAAATATTATATGTGATTAAGGGCATTCTTTTTTCATGTTGGTGATATTGTGTAGTTGAATGTGCTTGGATAGAAATAAAAATTTAAAACTGCCTGATATACTAAATAGTTTCATCTTTCATTCTTTCGTTGCTTACGGTCTGACATTTGTCCATTGATGTGGCCAATAATAGCATCCATACAAATCATGTTCCAAATTCCAATAGAATCTAACGAACAAATCAAACTGCAATGTTTTCTGTATTCACAAGGGGGCGCTGCTTTCAAACACATTACGTTCTTACAATTTTTACCAGACAAAACAATTTTGCTGGATAAGTTGATAGGCGATCACACATTTCACCTAACAATGAGCTGAGAGCTAAGTGTATTTACATATTCGTTTGTATATTTTTGCAAGTTACAGTAGGAAATCTTCTCATATCAAAACTGCACAAATTGACTAGCGCTCAAATGTGCTACTAGAGGTTTTGACCCAACTCAAATGCTATGTTATACGAATATTAAGATTTGTTCCTCCCTGCTGCTCAATGATCAAGTTGTAGTTGAAAATTATTTAATATTTCATACTTTGTACTGTGCTTAGGATAGGCCTACCTATATTGCTAGCTATTGAATTAGCCTAGAATGACTATTTTACGTGGTTTAAGAACGATTAATTTCTCCACAGAGGACAAAAGTGTCCATAGAAACATCCAATCCAATTGGACATAAATGGAAAACATTAGTTGTTTTCAACTAAGCCCATTTCCACCACATAAGAAAACAATATCATGTTTTGGTAAATCATAATTAAGACCTACAAAGTCAGAATTATGACATACTAAGTCATATTTATGAGATAAAAAGTCAGAATTATGACAAAGTCGAATGACAATGGACAATTATGAGATAAACTCTTCTAGATTATGACAAAAAGTAACATTTATTGGCATTAGTAGGACCTTTCATGTCATAATTTTGACTTTTTATCTCATAGTTATGACTTAATATCTTAATATAGACTATCCCCCGGTTTCACAGATGAGGCTTAAACTAGTCCCAGACTAAAAATGCATGTTTGAGCTGTTTTAACTGAAAGCAACTTACACTGATGTTTCTTAAAATGTCAGTGCCACTGTTCTGTCTCAAGATGCACACCAGTAATGTTTTTTTCTAAGGTATAAACTATATGAAGGCCTAATCCTGGCTTAATCTAAGCCCTGTCTGTGAAACCAGGCCTATATGTCATAATTATGACTTTTTATGATTTACCAAAGCATGATTTTTTTTCTCATGTGGTGGAAATTGGCTTCCATAGTGAGGAGTGGATGAAAACAATCCATTTATCTTACCCTTCAACCTTTGTGTTCAAATGAATTACATCATTGACAAGAGATGATTGTAACCACACACTTTTCTAAAACAAAAATCCAGTTTCCGAAGTTCCCAGAATCATTGCCTAAGACAGAAGTGATGTCGCCGAACTGAGACCGAACAAATAAACATCTAATCAAGTGATCTAGAAAGCAAAGTTTGCTCTTGGGTGTTTTGCGGGCAAAAGAAACATGGGGAACAACTGCTATAAACAGACAGACGGTACTGTTATTATCCTATAAAGTTACATCACAAAGCCTTTTAAATTTAGTCCTTCCTGCATAAATGATGATGGGGAAAAGAGCAAACAGACGGATAAAGTTACACGTGAGAGTGTTTATGAGACATTGAAAAAGAATAAAGTCTGTTTTAAAGCTATAAAATACGAACACCCTCTCATTCTGAGGTCATCTCATTAGGCCTCGGACATGAACACTCAATAAAATGTGATTTATTATTCCATGGACATTGTATCATAGTCTAAATAGTTCAGTAAGCTCTTATTTTCTTATATGAATATACGTAGATTGTTATTACTGCTGTCTGCTCTATAGCTAGGCTACATATGCATTTTCATCTGTTCTTCCAAATTATACATTTCATCTGTAAACTGCAAATAATCTGCCTTGAGCATTTATAAATTTATAAGCTTGCTAGGTCTGTCTTCATATATCCTTTCTTCCCTTGCCTAACGTCTTGGATGAGCAATCGCTCTCCTCTCTTTATATCTGCATTTTCTACCTCAAAATGGGTCAGCACATCAGCCCTATCGTAAACACACACACACAGACACACACACACACACAGATGTCACGACACCTTGGCACCGAAACCAAGAGAGCTTAGAGAAATAAACAGAATGAATGACGGTGTCATCACCAGCTCCTGAAGGCAGCGACGTATCAGACAGCTCTCAAAACACTGAGTGTGTGCAGGGAATGTAGAAAGGTGCATTATTTAAAAAAAAAAAAAAAAAGCACACTGAGAGTTCAAGCATTACTATTATTTATGGTAATTCTGACCTAATGATTATCACAACTGCCGTTTTAATGCAGACTTTAAAACATAATACAAATGTTGTTGTAGAAAAAAACGTGAAAGTCTCTTTAACTACAGAACTTTTTGAACTTAAAAATCTAAAACCGCTATTGTAAAAACCAATAAGATATTCCTGAGGGAACCATGTGGCTAAGCCTTAGGCCTACAGTAACGTAACACCTTTATTGAGCCCAAATAATTACATTTGTTTGCTCAAATGTTTGTCAAGAGGCCGTTGGTTGTAATGACAGCGCTGTCAAGAAGAGCACTCGAGTCGTTTATCCAAGACTTTCCTGGACCATCTGTCAGAGGTGATAATGGCTGATGGTTAATTGCACCTCATGGCCCATTAGCTGCTCATAAAGGCAGGTGTGTAGTTCAGAGATAGCTTTTACAGGGGTGCAATGGCACAAACAGACTGGCAGATGTGACTCCAAACGGCTCCTATTTCAGGCATTCTTTCAGACCCTTTCCTGCCCAAAGCAAGACGATTAGGCTACTGAGAGTCAAAAGACAAGATGCTAAAAGGGTTCTGATGGATCTGTCTGTTTGTCTATCGATCTATTCATCTATCCATTCATGTCCGTCTATCATATCTATCTATCCATCCATCCGTCTCTATCTATCTATCTATCTATCTATCTATCTATCTATCTATCTATCTATCTATCTATCTATCTATCTATCTGTCCATATCGATCGATCTATCTATCTATCTATCTATCTATCTATCTATCTATCTATCTATCTATCTATCTATCTATCTATCTATCTATCCAGTCATCCATATCTCTATCTATCTATCTATCTATCTATCTATCTATCTATCTATCTATCTATCTCTGTCTGTTTGTCTATCTATTCATCTATCCATTCATGTCCGTCTATCCATCCATCATCCATCCGTCTCTATGTATCTATCTATCTATCTATCTATCTATCTATCTATCTATCTATCTATCTATCTATCTATCTATCTATCTATCTATCCGTCTGTCCATATCTATCTATCTATCTATCTATCTATCTATCTATCTATCTATCCAGTCATCCATATCTCTATCTATCTATCTATCTATCTATCTATCTATCTATCTATCTATCTATATCTCTGTCTGTTTGTCTATCTATTCATCTATCCATTCATGTCCGTCTATCCATCCATCAGTCTCTATCTATCTATCTATCTATCTATCCGTCTGTCCATATCTATCTATCTATCTATCTATCTATCTATCTATCTATCTATCTATCTATCTATCTATCTATCTATCTATCTATCTGTTTTGAGATGATAGAAACATCTGAATGATTGAATATTGAGCTTGGAGTGTCGATAGATTGTCATTGGATTCAGTCTGAAAAACTGCTTAGCATTCATAAAAGATCTAAAGACTCGCCCAAGTGCTTCAGCTGTCTTGTTCCCCCGCTGTGAGAGTTTCTCCTCCTGATATACAGCCTGATGCTGCTGTGTTTGCTCTTGGTGTTGGCGTGGTTAATCAATGAGGTGCCGGCGGAGGGGAAAAGCGATTTCTTCTCACCGTTAATCATTTACTTAGCTCTCGCTCATGCTTTCAGCACGAGTGGATGCTCGCATTGAAGTCAGCAACTTCTTACGCACATCTGCCCTCCAGACAACCTCTGGACCGGCTTGCGAGTAGATATGTTGGTTCGCACGTCATTTATTTCCTACGTGGATGGGCTTCATAAACAAATGTGAGCTTCAGATCATTTTATTTTATATATAACATTTTTTTTTTAATTGCCCCAGGAAAGGCAATTTCAGTCAGCTTATTGAGAGCCTGAATATAAGTGCATGGCCACTGCCTCAAAATTCACATCAGGACATACATAATTACACAAGGATCAAAACTCTATTCGAGAACTAATTTACACCATTCCTCACAAGTTGCCAAACCTGTCACATAAACCCTGTCGTTTGAGAGTCTAGCTAAAAATAATGTAGACATGCTATGCTTTGAAACTGGTGCAAACAGATTGTCAACCACCATGCTGACACTAAACAGACATACATATTCCAGCTGTTTCATATTAATAGTTACTTAACATTCATTCACATTACTGGAATTTAGCGTTGCAGGACACCAAACAAACAGTAATCGCACCTTAAGACCATAACAGCAAGCAATGAGTAACAGATTTCATTTGTAGCTTATTTCAACATAGAAACTCCCATAAATCTGTGTGACACCATCTTCTAACTAGGCACAACATTACATTTATAACCATAAGTTAATTTTTCCACATTTAATTTTTCCAGGCAACCACAGCCAGTCGGAACATATTTGACGTTTAAAGATTAAGTGTGTAATTTCTTCACGACTAGCATTGCCAAATGGCAAAAATTACTATCAAATAACTATTTTCAAACAGGTTTCCTAAACATTCACTTCATCTGCCATTGGTCAAACAAACAGATAGT
Source organism: Tiaroga cobitis (assembly GCA_030578255.1). NCBI lineage: Eukaryota > Metazoa > Chordata > Actinopteri > Cypriniformes > Leuciscidae > Tiaroga > Tiaroga cobitis. The sequence goes on along the minus strand of CM060600.1, from coordinate 33,528,999 downwards.
CCCGCCCCCAATTCAAGCTTTTGGTCCATATCTCAATATATGTCGAGCTGGTCGGATAACATTTTTCAGGGAACCTGAACTTACAAACGGTGTTGTTCTTATATTAAGTTGAGTCACAAATGACACACTTCTGATAAATTATTATATTATGTGTAGCATGATTTTGGACCAATGAGATTTAATTGTGGGCGGGGCTATCCAGAGCCACACTGCAGAAATAGAATCAAGTGACAAAATGCTGCTTGTCACGGTTGCAGCTGGTTAGGACACGGTGTTGCGGATCAGGTTTCTTGAACAAAAAAAAAAAAGGAATAACAAGCTCATACAAAAATAATAATTATTATAATAGTAATATAAAACAATAGTGTTTATATAATTTCATATTTGTACAATTTAACCGCATTTACACAGCCAGCATACTCTAATGGGCAACACTTGCAATTACTTTTCCAACCCATTGACTTTGTTGGCGATGACAAGCATTCTTTCCATCTGCGATGCTTTTTGAACTTCTTATTTGTGAGGATCAATCCCTCTGAAGGACAAAACGTTTGGTAGTTCCCCACGCAAGCCTCTCTGTTTTGATCAGTCTTGATTTTGAGAGTTGGCTGGTTTGAAACGTTTCCTCCTGCTTGCGTTTCTGTGCTAGAACGGCCCAGGCTGAACTCCTCAGTCTCTGAGCCTGCAGAGTTTATTAGTCAAAGGAAGCAGAGAAATATAGAGATCCTCTGTGAAAATAGAGGTCCAGGTGTTCTCTGCTGTCAGCGTTTTTTGAAGGAACGAACAGTTTGTTGTGGGGGGACTATCGGGGGGATGCATGGTTCTTCAGGTTCAGACTCTCTTAAGAAGACAGAGTCCGGCTCGGAGGAGCAGGTGGAACTTCGTTCATTCAGGATGACCTGGGAGTACATGGGCTCCAGGGGCACACAGAGGTCCAGATACTCCTGAAGGGAAACGCATACGTTAATAAGTAATTCCCATAATGCACTGGAATGAGAACAGTGAACATTGTCATCCAAGTTTGCGCATGTGGGATGCTTCAATTTTGAGCCAAACCCTTAACAGAGTTGCCCACGATGCACATTTCAAATCAGTTACTTGTGAGGATAAATTTTGAGTAGGATGCTGACTTGAAAAGTAGCTACCAACACAGTCTGCTGGCCTTACCTGATTGGACATCATGGACAGGGTGCGATCAAGGTCTTCTACCAGCTGTTTAAAAGTTGGCCTATGCGTGGGAACCGCATGCCAGCAGTCTTTCATCATCAGATATCTGAACAAAAATAATAATAATTCTTATTAGATTTTATTGCGCACAGTGCATTTGTCCATTTCATTCTAAAGAAAAATATTTGAATTACTGCTTAAGTAAGCAATATTGGAAAAAATATAAACTTGTGTGTCACATTTTTGAAAGATTTATTTATTCAAATAATAATATTAATACATTTGAAATATAATCATATAATTAATTAACTCAATTATTTTAATAATAATAATTTCACTTAATATTGATTTATTTTAATAATAATACATTTATGTATTTATTTTAATAATAATAATATTGCTACTAAAATAAATAAATTAAACAGTCTATTTCCCTCAATAATGTGTCATTATGGAAGTTAAATGTCTTGTGAATTACATTTTAATACAAGTTTTAAAAAGTTTTTATTTACCGGTAATTAAATTCAGAAGCATTTTCAGTTGCAAATTAAAATATCTGAACGAGCCATTTTATTCAAAAATAAAAGTTTTAATTTCTACTAAGGTAACCAAGAGTGGGAAAATTATTGTTATCATTATAAAAGCAAACAAACAAATAAATTATATACAATTTTTCACTCAATGCGTCACTACGAAAGGCTACATTTTTTGTTAATGCCATTTTTAAAGATTCTATTTAATAAAATTAAGAGGCATCTTTTAGGCCGTGTCCACCAAAGCGTTTTTAGCCAGCTGAAAACAGCAGCGCTCTTCTGATAACGCCTAGCTGTGGGCGCTAGAGAGTGTTTCTGCGACGCAGCGTCTTTTTCCAGTTAAGACACTATGGCTGTGTCCGAAATCTCCCATTACTCACTATATAGTGGACTATATAGTGAGCTCGCCATTTTGTAGTGCTGTCCGAATGTATAGTGATGATTATTATACCCTATATAGTCCACTCAATGTATCCCAGAATGCATTTTGAAAAGTAGTGTACAACCGATGGTCACTAACCCAAGCCCTACATACCATCATGCATTGCGCTGATCGTAGAAAAGGCGGATGGACGTCAAGGAGAGCAGCGCGACAACAATACGAATTTGTCATACAAATGTAAGTTATGTTCGTTTTCTGTCTAGAAATCCTGTTTCTTTTGCTAATCCGCGAAATCTTCTGAATCACGAGAACAAACAAACAAAAAAGATAAATATTGAGTGGCATCTCCACAGAGTCTAAAAGCTGTTTTATTAAGAGTAATATGAGCGATATTTGATAATGTAGATCTGTTTTTTTTCTAATGTCGACAGGCAAGTGAAAACGGTGTGGCGCGAAAATGAAAATATATGAAATATGTGTATTAATTTTATTTATGTTTATAAGTTATAATCATGTGTGGAGTAACGCATTATAACAGAAACGGCCAGAAATTACTTTTAATTTTACAATTTTGGAGAAATAAGCTCAATATGATGTAATGTATTTATAAAAAAAAAATCTATTAGCCCAGAGCTGGCTCGGCACCAGCTGACAGATGATGGCGCGTTTAAATAGTGCGACAGTAATGCCGTAATCAACGGCGCCGAGAGACGATCGAGTAGTGTCCGAAAGTGGTGTTTCTATTATGCTGGTAGCTCACTGTATGGTGCTCTACTACTCCCTACCCCCTACATAGGGGTTAGGGAGTAGTGGTTTGAGTGGAGATTTCGGACACAGCCTATAAGTTCTCTGAAACGGAATATCCACAGAAATGTAACTAGTATCTGATCTCGAAAATAGTTTGTTTCTGAATATAATGATGTCGTATTTGTAAAGTATATAAAGTATTTGCTCTGGTTCTTGTTTTCAGTGATTTTGTTCCACTGTTTGCTGCTTGTCGTTTGTTGCTGATTTACAAGCCGAATGTGGTGGTTGATGTGGTATTTGTCCCGCCCCTCCTCCACTGTGATTGGACGGCTGGGTAAAAAGTGACAGTGATGAGCGCTGCGTTTTACCCAAAGTTGAACATTCTTCAACTCTCAGCAACCGGTAAAAAACACAATGAGTTCAGTGTTGAAGAGAGACGGCTTGGCGCCTTGTCACGCTGCAGCCGTTTGAAAAAAAAAAAAATTGAAAACAATTGGAAAAATACCCTAGCCTCTGGGAAAAAAATGCTTTGGTGGACACACGGCCTTAATCACTAATTAAAATATGTGAAAGGGCCGTACAGCTCCTGAGTGCAGGCTGAGGGTCTGTCCATGCGATGACCTTCTCGCAGTAGCTTGAAGAGCTCTTCCACAGGGACTCCGGGATACGGCGAGCCCCCCAGAGTGAAGATCTCCCACAGAAGGACCCCAAAAGACCACCTACAAACCCGAGAGCACTTCATCAGTACCAAGACATAACCAAGAAACAGAACTTTTATAAAGTGAAAGCACTGATGTGAGGATGGAATGGAAAACAGATAAACTATCTTACACGTCACTTTGATGTGTGTAAATCCTGTCAAACAAAGCCTCAGGTGCCATCCATTTGACAGGCAGCCGGCCCTGAAGAAGAAATAAAGATGTTCACTTGTCATAAATTGAATATTTGGACTATAAATATGACTGTTTGAAGAACTGACTGCTTACATTTGTAGTCTTCTTGTAGTAATCTATGTGATGAACGTCCCGGGCCAGACCAAAGTCTGCTATCTTCATTACATTATCCTCTGTTACAAGAACATTGCGTGCTGCCAAGTCTCTATGGATACACTGTTGAGGAGTGCACAAAGACCAAAATATTTATTTTAGCCCACCCTTTGAAGAAATTATGAATCGAAAGCGTTGTATTCTTTTTTTTTATTAAATAAAGAACAAATAATGTGACAACAATACCTTTTTGGATGCCAGGTACTCCATGCCACGAGCCACCTGGTAGGCACAGGAGACCAAGTCTTTAATAGACATGCTCTCGACAGAAACCTGGTCAGGATTGTAACAGTACTCCATGCCAAGCGGTCGGCGGGCACGCAGGTATTCCCGCAGGTTTCCTTTAGAGGCGTATTCCACAATGACATAAAGAGGGCCTGGAGGAAGGAGATATAAAACAAACATTTCCAGATGTTCCAGCATCTTCAAATACCACATGATTGTAAGAATCCTCAGATGGGCTCTTACCATCCTGGGTACAAGCTCCGAGCAGGTTGATGATGTTCTTGTGTTTTCCAATCATCTTCATCATCTCCATCTCTGAGATGAGGTCCGACAGGTCCTTCTCAGTGGCGTCCGCTAATAAAAACATGGAACATGTCGATGAGGTCTGGTTCTACACAAGTAAACATCTGATAAATAATGTGTCACAAAAGTCATTTTCTTAATCAGTATTTTTGTCTGATTTTCCAGAAAATTAATAACCAAAGGCCCATTCACACTAAGGACGATAACTATAACAATGATAAAGATATAGTTCTAAAGATTGTCTAAAAAGTCCACACAACTATAACTGCACAGAAAAACGATATTGTCGAAATCACTTTCAGAACGATTTTTTTCCAGCTGATGAACGATAAAAGCATTGACAGCCAATCAGAATCCATCCTGCTTTAAAGAGCTTGAGCTTTTAAAGCGGCAGATGATAAATTGCAGGGCACTTATAATAAACAGAATAATGTTCTTTGTTGATCTGGACGCTTATATAGTTATTTTTATAGTTATTGATATAAATGTGCATTAAACCTTAAAATAAAGAGAATATATTGTATTATATTATTAAAAATGATTATTAGTATTAAAATAAATAAATACATTTGATTATTTTAGAAAAATATTACTCTGCATATATAAAATAAATAATAAAAATATAAAATGAAATAAAAAAAACTATTTGCCAAATGGTGTATGAACAATTAACTTAATTCAAGATATATTTCAAATCAAGTAAGAGTATAAAGAAAATGTACACAATTTTGCTCAAAGTAAATTTAACTTGTTTTAAGATTTTTTTTACAGAAAAACACGACAAAACACTTTTTTTTTTGCGGAGCAATATATTCTGGTCCCTCCTTCAATGTGAATGTAATTTGCAAAACCACATACATTTCAGCATCTTCACAGCGACTTTCGTTATTCGGTTGGGCTTGTCCTTGTCCACTCCAATGGCTTCACCCATCACCACCAGACCAAAGCAGCCCTCTCCCAGAGGTTTCCCAAGTACTAGCCTGTAACAAACATACAGATGAACAAAATTTCAAAATGATTTCTAAGTTGACCCTTGTACACAGAAAATAAAGTGAGAGAAGTTCAGCTTTCAAATGAGCAGTGGTCGTACCTCTCTCGGGGCACCTCCCAGCACGGGTCCTGGGGCAGCTCGTACTCAGAGACCCCTGACAGCATGGGGGTCCCGCTGGAGGAGAGTCGCGAAGGTCGGACCAACATCACACCAGAGTTCAGAGACGAACTGGATTCCACCGACACCTGTAGGTGGAGGAAGCAGAACAGGTGTTTTTAAACGCCTTAAGATGGACACAAGGGTCTTTCTTTAAGATACCAGTACGTCAAAGCCCTTATCCGTTACCTGTCTGCGGAGAGGAATGCTTTTGGCCAGCTTATGGACGGCCAGCTGGCTGTTGAAGTCGCTCTTCTTGGAGGAGCTGCGGACTTTGACGATGGTGGCGATTCCTACCATGAGGAAGATGAGGAAGAATCCCACGCAGTAGATCAACACCTCCAGGTAGGACTGACTGGGAACTGCAGAGGGAGCGATGGGTGCTTATGGGGCAAACACAACGCTATGGTCAGTCACCAAAACTAGATTTATACCTCTTCTGAAGAATGAGCTATGGGGTTTTAAATATTTATCGGGCTGTTGCTATTAAGAAATATTTTTCTGAAAAAGTAAAAAAAATAAAAAAGTATATATATATAATAGTGATGGTTGGCATAGAAAACAGCATTAATAAGGTTGAATCCACTTATACAGTTTCAACTGACATCAAAAACACCTCTGTTACTGTGTCTACAGCATTAAACAGTGATTTGGACTGACACACACTGGTAGATGCTGGTGACAGGCACACACGCACACGTATCCACACATACACACACCGAGCTCTGCTTTATTTCAACCAGTGCATTTGACACTATTGGCACCGAGAAGAGAGCACAAGCTCCCTTTGTTGCCACATAATGGCTCCTTTGTGGAGTAGTATTTCGCCCCACATTCTCCACCGGCATGGGGCTGCAGTCGTCCCATGCACAAGTATGAAATGGAAACATCCTGGCCAAATTGTCCTGGGAGGCCAAAGAGACACATAACTACACCTGATGGGTCATAATTAAATTAAAGCATCGTATATATAGATTTGAGCTGTTCTGCAATAGCTTGCAATGGTTGAAATAAAACAGTCTCCAGAAGATAAGGAACCTAATTTTTGTGGTGCTTGATCATTAACAACTTCATATATTTTAATGATGCAGTGATAACGCACACCTAGTCACAATTAACTCAGATTATAGTCAATAAAATGATAAAGCTGTTCCAAAATTATACTGTTACCCATATGGCATTTTAAGGCATCATAATCATGCTCCACACACAATGGTGGTTAAAAGATTATGCTGCCTTATAAGATAACTCATTTTTGACGAATTCTAAGGCTGCATCACATGCATTCTTTCCAAAGAAGGCAATCCCATTATGCATTGCGACTAGCTTGGTAAAAATAAATAATCCCAGATGGTGTACAAGTTGAGGAAAATGTTATAAATATGTTGATATTTCAATCAGTACTAAAAAAGTATGAATAAAAATAGTTCAATGGACTATTTTAGCCAATATTTTTCGTGCTATTTATTTTAATGCCTATTAGAGCAGAGGTTCTCAACCGGTGGCCCTCAGCAAACCTCAGGATGACTTAAAATGATTAAAATAAGACATAACAAGCATTAAAATAGGCCCAAACAACAACAAAAATGAAAGATATTTCTTATTTTAATTCACCCCCTCAAAAACTTTTATTCCCTTCGAAGAACCAGGGTTCCCACGGTCTTGATACATTTAAAAGTGTGATTACTATCCCTGGAAAAGTCTGTAAATTAAAAGTCTTGCGCTTTAATTAATAAAACTGCGTAAGAATTTTATAATGAATATGCTTTTTTTGTCATCTCAAGCTCTAAAATTGACATTTCTAGTGGAAGTTATTGCAAAGTAATTGCAAATTTGTGGGGTGCAAGAAGTCATAGCCTATATTGAGTTTTCCAAATATGCTACTTATGAGGTTCAATCACAGTTAGGATGCTGCCTTAGAACACCAAGATAGGTTGCTAGATATTCTCATATCATAGTCTGCTTACTCTCAGAATGAACATAACTGATTTAATCGGAGTAAAGGTGACTTGGTGTGCACTAACCACTCATTAAAACAACAAAGATAGCAGGACAGAGTGAGAAAACGAGGAATTTAGAGGAAGAAAAGAAGAAGAGGTGAAACAGTGCCATAACTGGTGTCATTTGCCAGGTTAATGGGAAGTAAAACCTACTGAAGGAACCTCAGTAAGATAATACTTGTATAGGGGAAGATGTCACTAAAATCCAAATGTTTGGTCTACTCGTCATGCTGGTGCCACGCATGGGTGGTGCAACCACTTTGCACCTGTGGACGGCCACACACGTTCCCATAAAACACCTCGCCCTTTGTAAATGGTGCAAAAGATACACCGGCTAAAGTGACAGCTGAGTAAATGCTCTTTGACTTAAATGTGGTTCACCTGAAACTGGCAATTGACACAAACAAATGGGTACTGTTGGGAGTGATGGACGAGAAGGAAAGGTCTTGAGAGGACAGGAAAGAGTCGCCGGATACCTTTGACAACGGTCAACCATGCTGAATGATGGGAGATCCCGATAGAATTGCCCGCCAAGCAAGTATACACCCCAGCATCCTCAAAGGACACATTCCTCAACTGGAGCACCTCCATCTCCTTGTCGGTGGTGTTGAGGCCAGCCGTCTGGAAGAAAACGAGAAAAGCAGACCCGAGGCCCAAGACGTGAGGGGAAAGGAGGAGGAAGCGGGACAACATTGAGCTTGGGGAGTTGTTGTTTTTGGTTGTTTTAAAACCAGTTAGACGCTCCCAAAGCTCAGAAAGCCACCTGAAACCTTTCCATCACCTGTAGAGAGACCAAATATCACTGCCCAGCACCATCACCACCAGTCTACCTCCACCTACATTAGGCAAGCCACATGGAGAGTCTCTCCAGTAAGACCCAATCCATAGCGAAGGAATTATTGCCATTGTTTGGGTCAACTGGAAGTTTCCATGGCATTATTGAATAGGAAAACCCAAAGCATGAGAGAAACCCAAAGCAAAAACCTCTACAGAGATCATTTCAGACTAGCCTGTGATCAAGTTACCTTGTCTAAGGACAGTTAACCAGGCTGACTGATTGGCTTCTCCTATATAATTGGACACTTTGCATATATACTCGCCGCCCTCTTCTTCTGTGATATTGTAGAGTGTCAGCACCTGGGTGTCCGAGCTATTGACCCCCGAGTGCTGGAGACAACAAGAGACCAAATTCATGACATCCAGTCCCAATCCACCACATCCTAATATGTGTGGATCACTTATACGAAACCGCTGCATACAAGTCGGACTTGAGCAAAATGGCTGCATTTGATTGTAAAACTTTTACCTTTAGGACGCGTACGTAAGGGAGTCCATCAGGTCCCAGTTGACTTCCGTTCACCAATATGTGTTTGAGCCACTGGATGTGAGGCTGGGGATCGCTGAAAACCTTGCATACAAACTCGACGTCACTGCCAACCACAGCCGTTCGGTTTGCAGGGAGACCAGCATACAGGATGGGCCTGTGAGGTGATCGCTCTGCAATATACACAAAGGGGGTTTTGTAAGGCTTGAATTTAATTGCAATATTTATTCTTGGACTGCCACTGGTCGAGACTGAGACGTGACTGACCCACTACATCCAGCTGATAGGTGTGATTGATGCTTCCGTACTCATTCTCCACCAGGCATGTGTAGTTGCCCTTGTCTGAGGGCACTACAGACTCCATGATTATGGTCCACATGTGTTCCCGCAGCTGAGAATGAAAAAAAAAAAAAATGATTTCAAATAGATTCATAAAATGTTTATTTTGAATATATACACAGCCCAGACAAAAGAAAGTCACCGTTTGGATTAAATTGGAAAATGCTTAAGAGTCAATGATTGAATAATTGCATGTTTGCAACAGTTCTTCTAACCCTATTGATGGAGCATGTAGCGTTTCATTTCTTAAACAATGTAGAAAGACACATCATGGCAATATTCCAGGATGACAATGTCAAGATTCATCAGGCTCAATTTGTGAAAGAATGATTGGGAGGGATCATGAATAATTTTCACTCTTAATTTTCTGTATACTCAGTTGGAAATGGCTGATGTTATAATCTTGAAACTCGAAATTGCCAGCAAGATAATCAAATATTTTGTGCATATTCAGTATATCAGAAAGCCCTAATTATCACTACAGCCATCTACTCGTAACCAGACCTCTCATGTTGCCTGCACGTTTAAATCAGAGTGTGTGTGTTCAGGTGTCGGGTTCAGGGTGTCGAGATTCAGGCTGTGATTTAGGCCTATTGTGAGCTGAGGTTTCAGCTTTCCTTCTCTCGGCTCAGGTGCAGAGTAAATGAGGGTTGTATGTCCTACATAACAGTGATATCACAACAGAAGTCAGCTACTGAAGTCATCTCATGTGCAAACGTACCTTGTAGCCCCCGATGCGCTGGTCTCTTTTGAACTCTTTCCCATTCTTGAGCCAGCGTAGTTTCGGAGTTGGGTTTCCCTCGGCCTGACATCGGAATTTCACCGTTTTGCTGGCCGGAACGGCATGAAGCTTTTTTTCCATCTTTTCAGGCTGAGCCCAGTGAGGTGCCATTGCTAAAGAGAGAATATGGTATTTAACAAAACAACAAAGATTTCATAATTTGATTGTCTTCCTGAAAAAGAGAGCGCATGCTTACGTAAGAGTTCCTGGCTACTTGACGGCTTGTTCTCTTCTGACGATGACTCATCGTCGTCCTCATCCTCGGAAGATGCTACTGCGTGACCTGTGACAAAGTCGACAGAATGTGTGTCAGAGAATAAATTCATACAGCCCTCCCTAAAAGTCAGAACGAAGCTATTTCACCATGAGCAATTTCAGACGTCACAAATTCAGCAAAACACAGATTTATTTGTCTGTCTCTCCACTAGAATCCTGGCCAGGGAGCAGAGAATAGCAGCAGATTAAGAAAGCAGAGGTTTGCAATGCTTTTAATTTTTTATTCACAATCCTGTGCCACATTTTGTAGTCTTGCTTGATCAGGTTAGTGAACGGAATAAACGCATCCGCCCTTCACACAGTGAGAGCGCATGAGTCACTGCAGGCTCCGCTCCAGATCCATGCACACACTCGAATCACACAGACGCTAACACGCACACACACACACTCACTCTAGGGAGCTGTCTCCACAGCTGAACAGGGAGAAAAGACCTCACAAAGCCTCAGTTGCTCATCTATGACAACAATACGACCTCAAAAAGCAAATTAAATGAAAGTGACTTGTCACTTATTTTCTTGTTCATTTGCTTAGAAAAGTTAAAGAACTACTTTCTTCTACAAGCCACATCATTTGAGATATCATTCATGTCCATAGCACAAACGGTGAGGGACAAGTCTGGGGATTTAAAAAAATACATCATCAGCCATTCCCAAAAAAAAAGAACAAAAGGTGTAATTTGCAGAGAAAATTGTTTCTTTGATATAAAAAAAAGCTCATCCTCTCTAAGCTCCTACAAGACGTACCTGTCACATTAACGATGAAATAGGCAGAGTGGTTGCCCAAAAAGCTCTGGACAGTGCAGGAGTAAAGCCCAGAGTCTGCCGGCTTTACTGACCCGATCTCCAGCTGGCCCCTGTTCACCCACATGTGGTCTCCATTCAGCAATGCAGCGTGGTCTCTCGTCCAGATGACCCCATGGCCTACAATTGGGGTCTCGTCTTGAGCCAAACACTGCAGCACCAAACGCTCCCCGGGGAACAATGTGTACAGCTCCATTTTCACCTCTGTTCGGACTAGTGGTGGAACAGAAGACCAGCATGGAATGTTTGGCAAAGGGGGAACTGGAGCAAAATCGGCATTTCAAAACAAAGTGTGAGACAAGAGACAACGCTGGTCCAAAGGAAACTGAAGAACCACTAAACTTAAATAAGGGCCATGACTAACAAAAAGAGGCATGAGTTTGTAAAGCACTATGGAGAAAGAAAACTACATGAGGAATGCTTTAAAAAACAAAAACACACACACAAAAAACGAATGAAATTAGATTGAAGAAACTCAGTATAAGAAAACTGATGCCACAAAGTCAAAAAAGATGAAAAAGTTATGCAAGTCAGATATCCGGAAATAACAAATCAAGAGCGCATCTGGGAATATTTTAACCTAAAATTAAAAGAAAATAATTATTATATTTTGGGTAAAGGAAATTAAGCCTTTAGCATTAAGATGTGTATATATTTTTTGCATTATGACATTTCCATGACTATTTAGCACATTTCAATTAAGCAAATTCCAGTTATGCCAAAATAACAATATCTTTCTTTTGACTGATATCATGATTTACAATAAGAATGCAAAGTAAAGATAGTATTTGTTGTTCTGGATTTAATCATGCTGTTTTATAATAAAAATAAAGATAATCATTAAAAAAAAAATAATTAAAACGAATGACAGTTTTACAAAAAAGTTAAATCTCTGAAAATTAAGAGAATATTTCGATATGAAAATTAAGCACATTTTCCCAAGAAAAAAACTGGCAATGCAAAATATCCAAATAGTCTTAAATATTATTTTCTTAAATAAACTTAATGGGGCCCAGGGTCTTTATCATGAGATTCACCCATGAATTCAATATTGCACTCTGCTCAAACACTTTGAATCAAAAACACAATCCTGTCAGGAAGAAATGCACTCCTTTACAATAAATTCACTTTAGAAATGCACTTCCTTTACAAAAGAGCGGGAAGTTCTGGAGGTTAAAAAATGAAACAGTTTGAAGATTAACCTCCTGTGACCAACTACACTTACTAAGAATAAATTTCAGTACCGGTACATACAAACAAAAGCCAAAAACAAAAACCCTGACGCCAGAGCATACGGCAGTTCCCATTCAAAGAGACCCCCCACCAACCTTAAGTCACCTTAATTGTCAAACAAACTAATCCTTCCCTTTTGTCCTCCACAATGTTTCTAGACAATGCGAGCGGATCCGTAAGAGATGGAAGTGGGAAAGAGTCAGTTTGGAGAGACAGAGAAGAGCCTGTAACAGCAGGTTCCTCGGCTAGTTGTCATGGAGATCTCACTTGAGCCAACTGGAGGTATTTCCTGGATCACAGGCCCCTTAATCCCAGCAAGGAAACGGGACGAGAGGGGGGTGGGATCAACTTTCGTTTCAGCACAATTTAACAAAAAAAAAAAGCATGCCGAGCGGGAAAAGTAGAGGCTGGGGGAGATGCTGGAAATGAGGACTGATGTCTTATCGTATATACTTCCATTCACTTTATTTTCAATCATTCCTATCACTTACTAGAGCAGAAACAGGGACACACACCTTAAACCTCACATTTACAAGAAAAACAGCACATATAACTGGAGTTAAAAGGGTTGACCACTCCCAGCATGTCTTTTGATGCCTAAACGTCTGGCTATTACTATTGTTGCAATTAATCAAGCAAAGATATTTTAGGAGTCTACCATTCGTAAATACTTCATAGTCATAGTCTTCATAGACCTGTTTTGCTTTAAGTGGCAACAAAAAAAATCCATAAAAATATCAATGTAACCATGAACATTTATAGGCAAAATGACTATATGACTGAGACTGAGAGTGTTGTTTTCAAATTACTCTTGAATTTCAATGGTTTCATCAAGTGAACTGGTATTTATTGTAGTCTGGGTAGTACTGTTTTTAGTTGCCATGTATGATTTTTATTTACTAATATTGGTTTTTTTTCCCTCTGATCACAACCATTTAAGAACAGAGCCATTTTTGGGGTTTATAAACGAGGCAATCACAATAGCCTTTTAAAAAGGCTAATGTAGTGAATGTTAAGTAAGAATATCTTACAAAGCTATTGCACAAGCTTCACCTTAAAGGGGCTTTTTGCACATGAGAATAAAAATGTGGTCCTCATCATGCGGGAATTCAAACCATTCCTCTGGTCAAATTGGAAGCAGTCGATAACAGGAGGAGGAGCGCACCGCCTATATGGACCAATGGGGAAACGGTCAAATTAGAAGTACATTTTGTTTACGGAAGAAATTCCACAACGCAGAAGGAATCATGATTTGTCCCTACGTCATTTGTCCCAGTCTGTAAGACCCAAAAACACAAGCATGATTTCATCGCAAGCTGTACCAACGCACATCTGTGTGCTCAGATTTAGACCGCTCCGAACTGGCTTCTTGGAGAACCGAAGAGAATGTGTGTTTTTATTTTCCAGAGGGAGGCGGAGGCCTGACCCATTTGTCTTGGTCAGTCAGACTCAGTACAGGCTGAAGTGAACAACATCTGTCATCACCTCATTATTCATCCAACGACATCTTTAAAAGCCCAAAAGTCGTTTCATTTCAGACCATTACAACCCTTTTAATGAAGCAAAGCTTCAATAAAACAATCCTCGAATCCTTATAGCTGTCCTGTCTCTCCGCATCAGCCAGGATTGCTGCTAAGCTCTGGACTTGGCTGGGAATCAATAGAGGAAGTCCTAGTCTGGATGGATTGCTGCTGGGATTTCCTGCCTGGCTAGTAATACTGCTGGGCACCGAGTTACTACAACAACTCAATTCAGGCAAGAAGGCAAACAGACAGTTCGATCAAGGCTCACAAACAATGGACCAAGAGTTTATGCAGCAACATGATATTTGCGATGGCTGTTTTCACATGCAGATGAGCTCTGCAGCCCACAACTTAGTACAACATATTAGTGTGTTAAGCAACTGTGGATGGACACTGTCGACTTGTATGCAAACATTGCAGACAATTGAGACTGTAGTGAAAGTGTTGGTGTCAGGCCGTCACATCAACAATTCTGACCGTTCCCCTTACTTACACTAAAAGGTTAAAGCAAATGATCAAACCACTTCATTTCACAACTATCGGGATGATTGACATATTAAAATTCAGACAGAAATGCTGATGATAATTTTCATGATATGGCTGATAATAGACATAACATTTTAATACAATTTAACAATGTTTCAATGTATACTAAAAAAAATAAAAAGTAAATTCAGGCATCAACATAATGCACAGTGTGAAAATGGATATTCATTTAGATATTTGCTAACTAAAGATAACATTTAACAATGTTAATGAATTATTTGATTTAAGTGAGCATTAGGCCCCGTCTACACCTACTATTAATATGTGTTTTGGTCGATTAGATCACAAGTGTGTGACGCTAAACACAGGTGTAAATGGGTCTAAAACGTTTTTAGCTTGTCCACTTTCAACCAATTCCAGAGGTAGTCGAAAACGCATTCAACCGGATTTCTTTTGTATTGTAAACTCTCATGTGGTCAAATACATTCGAACAGCTGCAAAAGACCCTTACTCTCCGCCAACTGACTTAATGCGTAACCATTCTGATTAAACATGATTTAAACTTTGTCGGCTGGAGACGCAAGTTTGGTATGAAGACGAAAAGCGTACCAAGCACAATGTTCTCTCAACATTCCTGATTTCTAACACACACTCACAGCGTTCGGCTGGTCTTGCGGCTGTCAGAGAAGAAATGAAAGCTAATGCTCCCCGTGTGTTTTTCTGTTTTCTCCGGTCGTGTTAATATGTAAATTGTGTGAGCTTATTTCATCCATTAAATCGAAAGATCTGAAAAAAAAAAAAAAACCTGCATTTACCCACCCATAAACCCTTCACTCAAAGAAATCAGGACAGAAGTGGTTGAAAGTGGACAAAAGAGACGGATTAAAACACCAGGTGTAAACTGCATCTTAATACCAGGTGTAAACAGGGCCTTAGATGACAGTATAAATGTAAAAAGCTTTTAGCAAGTTAAGGATTCTTTGCAATGCTGCGCATTCTACCATGATCCATCTGAACCTCTAAGGTTTCAAGAAAGAGTGAAAGACCCCAAAGCTCCATGGACGCATAAAGGAAAAGCATCTGTAGTCCTAGAGCACACCAGACCCTAATGAGTTCCAGCTCCACTAGTTAACTCCACATCAAAAAACAGAGCCGTGACCAGAACTGCTACATGAGGTGGAGCCTATTGTAAGAGATGATTCATAAATGTGTGTCCATGCCGCTTTCATCCATTTGTTCGATTTTGCGCCACCTTCGATTAAGCACATCCTGGAAGTGAACACTAGAAAAGGAAAAACTTACCTTGTTCGGTTACTGCGGGACGGGAGTGGGCCAAGGGGAGGTGAGCTAGAACAACCCACAGGAGAAGCAAATGCCATGACTTCATCATCCTGAGAGAAGTCATGCCACGGCAGCTGGACGAAGAGGGTGGGATGAAACAGCTCATTCACACAGCTGTGGGCAGCGCTGGGCCATCAACACCAGCAGCATAGAGCTACCTGCCAAAAAAAGTGAAAGAGAATGTGTACAGGAAATAGTCTAATATGGTATGCATGAATGGAAATAAGGAAAAAACAAAGTTTTCATAGGAATTTTTTTGAAAAAATTTCCATTAACTAAGTATGCTAGGGTGCTGGAGAGTTCTGGTTGGTTAAAAATAAAGGTTCTTTATTGGCATCTATGACTCTATGAAATACCTTTAACATTAATGGAACCTTTCCACTTCACAACAGGTTCTTTATAGTGGAAAGGGGGTTCTATGAAAGAACATTCACTTAAGAACTGTTCACTGGAAAGGTTCAAGGAACCCAAAATGGTTCTTCTCTTTTGGAACCTTTATTTTTAAGAGTGTACTGGCCCGCCCCGAAGTCTCTTATTCAGGTCCCTAGATATGATTAGATTTGGAAAGTTGGAATGATCTTTAGGAGTTGATTGCATATGTACACCAACACAATGTAAATACCACTGAGAAACTTTAATTTTGGGGACATGTTCATTAAATAAGCGTAGCAATCAAATTTGTATTAGTCAAAAAAGTAATGGTAAATGCTGACTGCTTATTTAAAGGTATAGCGGAGGATCTTCTTTTTCCGGGTGGGTAGTCTATACTATTGGTCCACCTAAGTGTCAATCATTCTGGTGATATGTTTACGTAAGGCCGTCGTACGTGCTCGTCCCTAGTTTTCGCTTTCTGCGCATGCGCACTTTCAGGTGTATTATGTGTGATGAGCTATGGTGATGAGTTACGGTTTCAGCAATTCCATTGAAAATCGCTGAGGGTCGAAAGAGAAAAAATGTATACGAAGTGTATGATAAGAAGAGAAAGGCCGCAGAATATAGAAACAAGACCAGAGTGATTTTGGCTGAATATTTCACACGCTGGCGTGCGCTAAAAGCACAGGTTGGGCTTCCCACTGATGCCGCAGTCGCGAAGATTCTACTAGACAGGTAAAGTTTGTCATGCTATTTGGAGAAATCCATTTAAAATCACTGCTAGTAAAAGTTAATGTAAGCTATGATTAGCGATGCTAGCCCTGGAGAGGGCGGGTCTTCTCTAAAATTCGGAAAGATCCTCCGCTATACCTTTAAGTTTGTATGACTTTTGTGCATCATTAAAATAGCTACAAAGTTCACTAGAAAATACTATTCATCTAGCAGACTGTGGCAACAGTCTTGCACAATAAAACTCCATGTCCCATAATTCACTGTAGCAGGAGAATGATCAAATACATACACAAATATCTAATATGCAGGCTTTACTCTTAATTTTGTGTATAGATCCATTTTATTCTGACCAAAATCACTTGAACACACATCACATCACAATTATGATTTGCCAACTCTTAAGTAGGAACCATCCAGAAGGACTAAATAATGCAGTCTTTGTAAGCATAAGAGACTTCTTTCCAAAAAACAAAAAATATCTTATCGACCCCAAACTTTTTAACACTATTGTAAATTTCCACTTATAACTATATCAAAGAGCCACAAAACATTAGCCAGCTACACTCACGGTCTGCTTACAAAGACCAGACCACTCTCATTTACTGAAATAATACGTCACCTGGCCATAAAGTCCATCTGGTAGTCATTAATTTAACTTCTAAGGCTCCTTCATTGCTATTAAATATTAAGTTTGATTAGCATTGACAACTGTTTATGCATCAGTTGACCACACCAGCAGATAAATAATTAAAAACAATTCTCCTTATTTCAATGCAATAGGCATCCTTTGACATAAAATGTGAATTTAGCTTTAAGGAAAAGCTGCAAGCCTACGTAAGACTGTAACTTTGAGACAAGAAAACATCACAAATCCAAAACTCATTTAAACATGGTTTTCCCGTACAAGTATGAAGACAACAGAGGCCCCAAACCCCTCGACCCCTCACCCGACAGCAGCTGCCCCCCAGAGTAGGTGTAGAGAGACCATCCCGGTGGTGTGAAACACATCTGTTAATGCTATGCCCCCCTAAGACTGGCCACTTGACACTTGGCTTTCCTTGGGATCCCAGTCACGCCTCCATCCCTGCCAAACGTTTCCCAACAAAAGACCCGTAATCTGGCGGTTGTTTTTGTTTCCCCTCCTCCAATAATCGCACTGCAAACCATTTGCTCTCGCACCTTCAACTCTACCCACAATCTGATACAAAACAACTTGGTGCCATATGTTCTGCTCTCATTACTATAAGAGTGTGGGGAATTAGAGTATTAGTGAATGCAAACAAAGACAAAGTTGTTTCAACTGATAGATTTGCAGCGTGGCGGCATTAGCACCTTCGTTGCATGGCTCAGTCTTGCGCAAGTGCGTTTAAAATACTAGACCGTGATCCGTTTTCATCTGGAGTTAAAGTACAGCAACATCCCATTGTGTTAATTGTGATCACCTAATTAGAATGATAAACGAGGGATGTTCGTCCATTACTGAGAGCTGTCGTACAGACTTCATGCCAAAGTAATTCAGCTAAAGTGCGACCTCTTGGCTACATGAAGATATTGTCGCTCTGCGGTGGGTGGCGACCCTGAATAAAAAAATCCTAAATGCTAGTGTGCAGCAGGTTTATGATAAGGCCATAAACGCAGTTCATTTACCTCACAGGCGCTGTTCATAACCATGTCAAAGTAGTCAAATTTAAGAATCTCTTAAACTAATGAGAATGTGAGTTGAGAATGAGAGTTTTTTGTGGTACTTTTCACACATGAAACTGCGGCACGCTGGCGAGATTCAAAGAAATGTTATTGGATAAGCTATAAAAGTGTTTTGCAACAACAGTCACGAAACCGTATTAAAAAATGTGTGAAGTTCTAGAGGGATAATAGCTAACACGTTACATAGTTCTACCAGCAGTCTGAAGGATTTTGCAATCACGCTTCATTGCTTGTGCTTTTTCATACTTGATGTACAGGAAACAAGCCATTTCCAATTTCACCACCACAAAAAAAAAAGAAAGAATTAGCCCTACTACTCTCTAATGTATGGAAACTTGCCACGTAACAAATAAAAAAAGGTCATTGTGACTATCTTCCAATTCTGAAATTTTTTTCTTGAAATTGTGAGTTTCTCTCACAATTCTGACTTTTTTCTCAGAACTACGAATTTATATCACAATTCTGAGTTTATATGTAAACTTGCAATTGGTAGAAAGTCAGAATTGCGGGATATAAACTAAATTGCGAGAAAAACGTCAGAATTGCCAGTTTATAAGTGCAATTGCGAGTTTATATCTCACAATTCTGAGAAAAAAAAAGTCAAATATGAATGGAAGCTTCTTTTTTCTGACTTTATAACATGCAATTGCAAGAAAAAAGAAGCTTCCATACTTCTAAAACTAAAAACAAAATTAAAAAAAACATTATAAAAAAGAATGCATGCACATTACAGATTAGAAAATACATTGAAATGTTAAATGTATACACTGCAAATAAAACAGATAATAACATTATAAAAAAATAATAAATAGTTTTAATTCGTTTCATATTTGGCCCAAAATAACCTTGGAGTAAATTCTTTACTTGTACTATTCGATGAAAGCATCTTCTAAATGGATAAACGCAAATGAAGAAACTTATACTCAACTATCACTATCAAAAGTGGAAAACAGCATTGAAACCAGCAGTCCTTTCAGAGCTCTCAACAGTAATGCAAGAGAAGCATTTGAAAAGCCCATTGTGATAATTGAAGGTTGGGGTTTGCTCTGTTCCCTACCCCCCTGAGAGTCCAGCCCGGACCCTTAATTACTATGCTGCTGCATCCATGCATGACATTCCTCAACTCTGTGTTTGTTTTGGGAGATAGTCATGCAATCCACCCCAGGACCCCACCAACCCGGAGCAACCCCCTGCTCTCGACCGCCTGGGTAGTTATCAGTCTTTACACCTGTAATTGTATAGATTAGGGTAGGAAATCCAAGTGAATTATTTTCCCATTTCCCTTCCTATCCACACCTCCATTGCCTGATGCAAACCAAAAACTCCCCCAAAAATGAAAATAACATTAGTGTGCTCTGCAGTGAAGTTTCATAACATTAATGTGAGGGAATCATGAATATCTAAAACTTAATATAAAGCTTCAGCTGCATGCAGTGAATATCCAGTTATGCTGAAATTGATATTGAGAAGATTACCACGAGGAAACCAGTCACAGCGGGTGATTCACCAGGTGCATGGATGCAGCTTGTCTTTCAGCGCATCCAATATTACACATTCAATTTGGATGGATTCCAGTTGACACAGTCGACTGTGAGATTCGGCTGTAACTCAGCACAAGTGCCACAATAAGTCAAGACGGGCTCCTAGGGGAGGGGGTTTGCGGTTTTGAAAATATCAGTTTAATTTATGAATCATCTCTGAAATGAATGCTTGTGAAACGAAGTAGTCATCCTCGGAGATGCTGACACATGTTAGAGAACCAATTCAATGATTCACTCTTGATCAGGAAGTGGCCCTAAAGGTAAACTAGCATAACATATGGGACTGACTCAATATTAATGGGTTCTTGACTAAAATGTTTTGACTGAATCCATCAATGAATGTATCTTACCCCTTCAAGTCGACAACAGAAGTTAGTAAGGGAACATCAGCTCAGTTGTGACACAAACCCCCCTGATTTATCATTAACACAGAAACAGATCACCCTGGAAAGGTTTGTTTCCTCAAGGAACACAATACATCCATAACAAACACTGGACAGACTATGCCACCTAGGGTTTTACAGCTCAAAATAGGTCACTTTTCATATTCATTGATATGCAAATTCAGGGAACACAATGTAGCATTCTTATTCTACTCCTGCTGTGAGCACCTATTCAAGGTTTGTCTCTTCATGAATGTGCAAATACAATGGAAATGAGAATGATTTACTTTAAAAAAAATACAACTATACATAGGCTATGTAATGTATATGAGGTTACTTACTATATAAATATAAAGGCTATAAGAATACTTCTGTATAAACGCCTCCATATAAAATTAGCAAAACACGTCTTTGCAAAAAAAAAAAAAAAAAAAAGTTTCTTTAAAATATGAAGATATAAAAGCGTCTTAAGATAGATATCAAGTTATGTATCCCTTTTTCTATTGCTAGGGCTTGCAAACCATGTTCTCTTTCATATACATCAATAAAAATGAACATTATGGCTAAGTTACAGCATCAGACCTACACGCAAGATGTTGAGGTTCTTCCCAAAGTTAAAATCACTCACCTCTGGATGTTATTCTGAACACTGGGTTGTGTTGAAGACTTCTTCTTGGAGTTATTTTGGTTTGTAAAGCATTACTCCAAAACAAGCGATCTCCGAAGAAAATGCCCCACGCTGAAGTGGATCAAAACAAGCCGCCCAGCCAGATTTCTCTCGTGCAACGCGTCTGTTTTTGCAAAAGTAGCGAGGGAAAAAAAGAGTCACGTTTAAACTAGCTGAAGCAAACACAAGGTTTTGGTCCAGGTGCGTAGATGAACCGTGAGAAAACTTCCACGTCTTTGCTGTTTGGGAATTTTTCATTCATAAACTCGCACGAGTGTCTCGCGGAATACGAAAATTCAAAGAGTCAAAACCGAAGTAAACTGCTGCAAATGTTCGTGTTTGTCTTGCGCTTTCTCTGTCGCTCACAGCAGCGTTTCGTCCCCTCGAAAGGAATATGAGGGAGTTTTTTTTTTCTTTGTACCTCCCACTTCCAGGATTTGAGGATTCAAGAATTCCACTGCCCCTTCCCCCCCCCCCCCTATTCACCTCTGAAACTTAATGCAGATACTGTCTGCTGCTATAGATGGATGGATGGATGGATGGATGGATGGATAGATGGATAGATAGATAGATAGATAGATAGATAGATAGATAGATAGATAGATAGATAGATAGATAGATAGATAGATAGATAGATAGATAGATAGATAGATAGATAGATAGATGAATAGACAATGAGTTGGTCATTGAATAAGTCCCAGCTCCTAATTGGATTCTTGGCGCAGTTAAACACAGTCAACAGCAGCACTTAACGTCAGATAGGGCTGAAAATATGAACTGCTAAAACAAATAAAGACTCCATTTACTGTTAAAGTCAATAATTACCCAGTCAAATGTATTCATCAGTGTCCCGTGAAGTCCATAATTTGATAATGAACATTGATACATTGTTTCTTGCATTCAAGTACTGTCTCTAAGCAACAGTTATGTAAAATATATATCGGCCTAACGTGAAAATGATTTCCATCTTCAGGTCATCTAGATTCCTTTTTGTGTGTGTTTGTGTTTTATCACAGCCTCTCAGCATTATGGTGGTAAAGTTTGCACAAGTAAGAACCTCTTACATTTTTTGTCTGAAAATGTAAAAACTTATACCTTAATTTTTTTACTAAACATTAGTGTGTTTTGTGAATTTAAGATTAGGTCACACAGAATTTCTGATCACAAAGAAGAAAAAAAGAAAATCAGCTCAACTTTTAAAAGACTTTAAGTGGTTTTGATTAATTACCTTTTTACCGTGACACCGTTGTATTTTTCAAACAGCTCCCCGTGAAGTGCTTTACATCAACATTCAAGTCCATTTGCTCACTTGCTTTTAGAGTGAACTCCATCTGCTGAAACAATCCAACTCTCTCAATACACACGCCAAAACGCAAGAGACGCACCTGCTTTATTTATGAACGTCTGATGTGGTAAAAGGACGACGTGGATCATAGAAAAACCATCTAGTTCGGGTCTAGGTCCCACAGCATTAACATCTGGAGATCCATTTACAGGGTTTTCCAAAGCAGGATGTATATGTGCTGTGTTTTAGAAGGCTGAACTCAAGAAACGCTTTCTGGTTACAATTACATGTTTTGTGTTCAATGTGTATGGGGAAAAAAAGTATTCATTTGACTCATCTCAGTGAAGTGTAATCCATGCATGTTATACTGGGGTGTGATATTTAATCTTGGTTACCATTGATTTCGAGAATTAAGAGAAATATCCACAAATCTGTCGATATTCAGAGATGAAAAAAGTAGATTAAAAAAGTGTGGTTTTTGTACTTCAACAAAGCAAAATAAATAATTCTAATGAAATTGTTTCCCCCTACACCAATATGACTGCATGTGCTTAAAGGGATAGTTCACGCAAAAATGAAAATTCTGTCATCATTTACTCACCCTCATGTTGTTCCAAACCTGTATACATTTTTTGTTCTACTGAACACAAAGGAAGATATTTTGAAGAATGTTTGTAACCAAAGAGTTGTGGGGCACCATTGACTTCCATAGTATGACTTAAAAAAAAAGAAAAGAAAAAAAAACCTATCCCTTTAACTGCAGGAAATACTGATCATCATCGACATTCCAATGGCTAAAATATTAATTGTGTTTTTTTTTATTAAAAATGCACTATTCCGATTTTGAAAATAACATAAAATGGTTTGTTTGATTTGTTCCAATCAATAACCCGAGTAACACTTCCATTTAGTTTGGACACAGTCCTGCATTACATTATAAGCACTCAAGAGGAAAGACGTTTACTGCTGTAACTGGAAGGGTCAAACATTGGTTAAATCACAAACAATGAGGTGACATTTCCACAGTATCACTGTAACTGGCAGCAGAATCAATTCAGGACAATCGGTAATGCTGCAACTAGCATTTTAGCTGTTCTGCTCCCACATTGATTCATGCCATAATTGAGAGGGTTTTGGAATCATTTTGGGGGTGATTGATATAGATATATTATATTAATTGACAGTATTCATCAACCTAACAGTAGATATCAACAATGAACGTCAGTCTTTGAATGCGTCGAAGAGTATCGCAACACAAGTGATATTTTAAACTTTTTTTCCTGAACTATGAATAGTGTACAGGACTAAATGAGAAGGCCATCTCAAAATGACGCTGGAGGCAGATGCTACCATTTTGTCAGAAGTATTGATTTCCTCTGCTTATTTTCATCTCATTTATCAGGGAGTGGCTGGACTTGTATCTTGTATCTAAAACTTTTATCTAACCTTTCAAAAAGTGGTGAACAATAGCAGCAAATCTGTGCCAAAGACAATAGGCAAACTAGGTTTGAATTATATAGACTAGACCTTACGTAGCCCCGCCCCTTTTCAGCGCTGCGCTCATTGTGTTCTGGTTTGTATTTCCGCAGCATGAAAGATCTTATGGATTTGAATTTATGTACATCAAGTATGAAAAAGCAGAAGCAATGAAGCGTAATTGCAAAATGCTTCAGACTGCTGGTGGAACTATGTAACGTGCTAGCTATTATCCCTCTAGAACTTCACACATTTTTTAATATGGTTTTTTATGGATTTATGAATGAACCGCTCGTTTTAAAATCTATTGACATTTGTTATGACATCTGCTTCAAACATTACAGTGCTCCTGATAACTTTCATTAATTGTACAATAAGTAAATCCACTTCACCAGCTACTTACTCTTCGACAGCGGTGCCTTAGAAATATACAGAGAAAGGTTGACCACGCGCTTGTTTCTCTGGCTAAACCGCGTAATCTACACTCTTAAGAAAAGGTTCTATAAAACCTTAAAGTCCCCCTGTGGTTTAAATCAAGTTTATATGTCTATGTGGTGTTTTTAATATGCTTTAAGACTGACCACGTGTAAATTCACAAGTCAACACCACTGCCGAGTATTTTCTCCTTAAAACTACTGTGAACCAAAGACAGTCTCAAAAACACGGTTTGAAATCAAATCGCTGGTGTTTCTGACGTCACAAACTACCTTGTAACCAATCAGATCAACGTGTGATCGTCAACAAGTGGATCTGAGCTGGTGAGAGTGAGTGGACGCGGGGCTCATTTGCATATTCATAGAACCGCATAAACTAAATGAGGAAAGGGTTCAAGCTATTCTAAGGCATGAAGAAATTTTTTTCAAGGAAACAAAACTTTTAAATATGTAATTTTGGTGATCAAAGGTGAGTTTTAAGGGATAAAATGATCGACTACAGGGGGACTTTAAAGGGTTCAGTCAGGTGCTTAATATATAGAACCTTTTAGGGGTTCCATCGATCATTTTATAGATCTAGTTTTAATTAATTAATTTTTAATCTTAATTAAATTTCATTAATTAAGCAGCTTGTATACATACATGCAAATATTTAGGATCTCCTTAGAACCTTTTTGACTTAAAAGGACATCCATTTCTTTAAATTTGAATCAAATTAAAATTGGTTCTATATAAAACTCCATTGAAGTCATTGGCTATTTGTGACGTCTTTATATTTGATTAAATATTATAAAAACACACCTTTTAAATTTGGACTAATATGCACAGATGAACTATGGAAGCTTGTTTCTGACATGGAATAAAAAGGAAAAGGTAATTGCAACTATCTCACAATTCAGATTTTTTTAAAAATATACATAAATCACAATTCGAAGGAAAAAAGGTCTGAATAGCAGAATATAAATTAACATTTTTTTGGGGGAAAAAAGTCAGAATTGTGATATATAAATACGCAATTGCAAGTAATAAAGATATAAACTCGAAATTACCTTTTTTTTTTTTTTTTTCATGGCGGAAACAAGCTTCCATAGTATGATGCACAGGAATGTTTAATTAAAAAGTAAATAGGGTCAAGTAAATATTTTGATTTGTAAACATTTATTTAGCTATTGGCTCTTTAGACACATTCCTCTCACTAGATTCCAGCATTTTAATTCAACCACTGTTACCCTCTAAAACAGGCCGTCTGTGTCTGTACTCTCAGACAGGAACACACTGCTCTCAGTAAACACTCCAGAGTTTTAAATGTGGCAGTTTTACTGGGCATCCCCTGGAATGACCTTGGGAGCTCGGCTTTAGGCATGCTCAATAAGGAAAAATATTATATTGACCCCTAAAAGTGGCAGTATAATTCAACACATTAGATTATATAATAACATTTTGTTCCAAACTAACATCCAAGTCCAAGAGGTTTGGTTCAGCAACATCCACGTGTTTACTGGTGTGAGGGCGGGGCAATCTGTCACTCACATGAGCTCGACCAATAAAAAACAACCATCCGATAAATCCCTGATGGACAAAATCAAGCCCCGCTCTACATTTTTTCTTGTTTGAAAAGCCATTGCGCTCTGATATACTTCACAATAGGGAAGAAAAGACTATTGAACCTTCCGTTTCATGCTGACTTTAACCCTGGAGAAAAATTAGTGGATTGCAATGATAGGCTCAGGTCTGTTCAATTTCGAGGTTTTGAAACTTTTGTTTAACCCCACTGCATTTTACTTTTTCAAACAAAGGCTTTTTGCTCATTTCTCACCATCTTGGTTTGTGCAACTCATATATATATATATATATATTTTTTTTTTTTTTTCTTTCTTCAAATTGTGCATCACAGGTTAAAAAAACAAAACTGTTGATAGTTTTAGAAGATGATGCACGCTATTGTACTTTAATAATACAGTTTGCCAAGTACATTAGAATTAGAATACAAAAACGTTAGGCAGTTTGTTTATTGGCATAATTTCTTCTGGAAACTATGGTCATTTTGCTCTGCTCATCCATAATAACAGGCATTCATTATGGTGAAAATGACAGGCTGGGAGTGGGTTGCCACCCTAAGATTTTTCATAATGACACACAGTCTTCATGGTTTATGGTCTTCATGGACTTGTTTTTGCTATCGCTTCTGTCCTTGTTTTGCCACCGACTCTGACCTTACGCTCAATGTTATGAAACGACAAGGTGCTTATCAGAGAACTAAATGCTGATGTTTCCACAAATATAAACTTCTATAAATTATATATTTACAATACAAATTCCTGGTAACAGAGTTGACATTTAAAGATCGCCCTCTACTGGTAAACGTAAAGCAAAACATATAGGCTACATACATATATATATAGGCCTATATATATATATATATATATATATATATATATGTGTGTTCACTTCCTTAATGGAATATGGAATATATATAGAATAATTCTTGATTCCCTAGGGAGAAGATAATTACTATAATACTATTAATATATACTGTCATACATATGTATATACATATGCATATATCAAAGTCATACATGAATTTTGAACAATAACCGTTCTTGTCTTAGGACAACTTTGATGAATTTTATAAATACACACACACACACATGATATGTAATATATGACAGTATATTAATAGTATTATAGTATTTATAGTAATTTTTAAAATATATATATTTTTGTTGATGCGTTTAGACAAACAAATTGTTAAAGTTGACATTAGCTTATTATTCATTACATTCATTTCTACATAAAACTATACAAGGAACACAAACTGAACACATATTGGAGCATTTTTGTACAATGACCCACATAAGAGGCTTCTCATTTGACCTAAAATGACCTGTCATCATTTCTAATAGGGATGATATTCTGTATTGATGAGGAGGAGGTGTTCTGCTTATTGATATAGCTGCATTAGATTGTCTGAGTTCTCTTTCATTTCTAATGAAAGTGAACAGATGCGTTGGCGCCAGCCGCTGCTTTGATAACACGTGGAAGTCATGTAGACATAGAGCGGTGCAAGTGATTTACACATGGCCAAAACGCAGATTCACATTCATAATCAATCAGAATCAGAATTACAGTAGAGTTCAATAATAGTCCCAAAATAAATTCGTTTTTAATCAGGCACAATGTGCATAACACATGTTAGCAGTGCTGGCCAGAGAAAGATGTGTTGGTGGTATTGCATGAAACTGATCAAAGACTTCATCACCTGTGAATGATTAGCGCTTGGAGACTTATAGCTTTATGTAGTTCTTTGCAAACGAAATGTATTTTCGAAAACTCAGCAATTATTTCACCTTAAACTGTCAGGTTCTTCCAAAATGTTCTTTCTTTATAGAGGAAACATGGTTTTGGAAGCTACTGCGACGGAACATGACATCCAAATTCCAAGGTTTGTGGCGTCTGTTAGTTGTTTTATTCTTTGTATTTGAATGAATCTGGATGTTCTTAGTCCTCCCAGCATTCAGGAAGTGTTAGCGCAACTTTATGCCACATTGGCAGTGATGGATGCTGAGGAAAGCAAAATGCGGTTTTGCCGGGCCGAGCATCGCCACACCCAGATCGCCACAAGGAGCAATCCGGCAAAGAACTGCGAGACACCGGCTATCCCAACGGAAAGCACAGAATTGTGCAAGATGCTATCATTTACAGTAAACCGATCTGCGTGAAGATTAATGTACATGCATGATCACTGCAAACATTTGAGATCACAATGTGCGCTGTGGACGGCCACACAGCTAGAAATGCAGTAATGGTGAGGTCATGTGGTAAACGGTTGCCACTTCTGTCAGGATCGTCCATGAAATGGGAAACGCATCCAGTATTTTCAGTATCCGAGAGCCTGTCATTACTTGCAAAGTTCACAAGGGTTGCAGTTTTTCTGAAAATTACATGCTTGCGTGGTTTAGCATCATTGCATTTTCACAATCCTCTGTGGTGCACCAACAAATGAAACGAGGACCTTAAAGAACAAAGGGCGAGTGAATACCTAGGTCTGTGGTCGCGCTGTGAATTCAGCACAGACGAAAACCGGCCTGGTTGGTACATTCTGACCATGGCCAAAGTGCGGCTTTGTGCTGTCTAGGGGTTAGGTTGCCCAGTTCTTTCTATGACCTTGCATTTAGTCATGCTGAGAGATTCACAGGAGTTTAAAAATACAAGTGGTGCTCACTGCAGAGCCAAAAGACATCCAGCTCCCCCTCTCTGGACATCATGGGTGGAGTTTGACCTAGTCCTAGTCCACCTCTGTGCACCTAATGGGTGGAGCTTGACCTAATTGGGTAATGGGTAGGGTGAGGGTGTGGCTGGACCTTCAAGCTCCACTCATTATGTCCAGAGAGGGCGAACTGGACGTGTAGCTCCGCCTATTGGCTCTGCAGTGTATAAACTTGTAAGTAAAAACAAGTTACACAATTCCACCAGTGCCAGAGCCTTAATATCTTTTGCAGTGTTGCTTTACAAGTAAATGTACCCTGTTTCAAGAATATTTTGATATTTTAACTGGAAAATTAGACCAACCCCAGTGCTTCCAATTTCTCCCTTCTTTATTAGCAAATGCACACATTTTGATGGAAGGATGGATGGATAGATAGATTTTGGAAATACTATAGAAAGATGGATGGATGGATGGATAGATTTTGGAAATACTATAGAAAGATGGATGGATGGATGGATGGATAGATTTTTGATGGATGGGTGGGAAATAAAAGCTAGTAATAACTATAATTAATAATAACTACTTATTTTATTTGAAATAAATATTACAGGTATTTAAAAAAAAACTTAAAAAAGTAAAAAAGCTTTAGCTAAAATTAAAATAGAAAATAATAAAAAACTATTCAAAATATTAATAAAAACTACACTAGTGCTATAATGATACCAAAATAACACTGTTTCTAATAAGCACCTTGTCGTTTCATGGCCATGATCACTATAAACACTGTATTTTTTATATAATTTTACAGTTAAATCGCCTATGAAAATCTAGAAAATTAGACTCATTAGTTAAAATACTCAGTAGTAACAGGTGTTTTGCAGGGTTCATAGTGATTAAGCGTATCATTTTACCAGGATTTTGGTTGCATGAAGATATGATATTTCTTGAGCACCTGTTCTTCTTCCTAAAGCCGTGCAGGAGTTGCTTGTGGTGTGAGGGACGATTTCTGTAATCTGCCTCTGTATTATTCAGCATCCAGTCGTTTCTGATCGTGAGATGGATGGTAACAGGCAGAGAGGAGTTGTTGTGAATGACACAGGCCGGTCGGGAATGTTTCTGGGCTGGCGCTGGAGTTTGTGGCGGGGTCTGGGGCTGAGGTTTAGAGACGCTGCTGTGCAGGGAGAGCAGCTGGTGACGGGATGCTTGCCGAGGAGCCGTCCGCATTTCCGTATATTTTTAACCTTGCCTCATTCTGTGGCGAGTGCCATCTGTCGCATCCTGAGGCTGCTGTGCACTGCACACATGAGTTCAACCGCTGCTAGTGTGGTAGATCTGTCAAAGAAGTGTGCATCAGTTAAAGGGTTAGTTAGTTCACCCATAAATGAAAATTCTGTCATTAATTACTCACCCTCATGTCGTTCCAAACCCGTAATACCCGTAAAACCCGTGATATTTTTAATGAAATCTGAGCTTTCTGTCCCTACATTGACAGCTACGTCATTGCAACTTTCAAGGCCCAGAAAGGTAGTAAAAACATTGTTAAAATAGTCCATGTGTCTACAGTGGTTCAACCTTAATATTATGAGGCGACGAGAATACTTTTTGTGCGCAAAACCCCCTCCAAAATAACAACATTATTCAACAATCTCTTCTCTTCCATGTCATTCTCCTACGCTGTTGACGTAGTGTAAACAGTGCAGCGCTTCTGGGTTCTACGTCAGAACGTCGGCTCATTATTGGCCAGCATCACTCACATGCATGCCCGGATTAACATAGTTTTGTGCCCTGCAGGGAATTCAATAAATCCGTGACAAAAATAGCGCGCGTAGACGTCTGTGGGATGGAGACGGAGACAAATCACAACCTACTAACGTTATGTGCGTCTGAGCAATGAGCGATCTATCGACTCGTTAGTCGTTACCTAGCAGCGAATGCAAACAAAATGAAAGTGAAACGAAAATACGCAACTCATATAGGCCTATGATTAGGACCATGGAGCAGCAGCAGCTCCCCGAACCACTGACAGTAAAATAAAGCCCCGAACTTGCCAGTCGCGGGCCGATCTCGCTCACGATCCAGTTAAGAAATCAGTTGAATTCGCCTCAGAATTTTAACATCATTCATCACTACGAGATCCAGCGAGAAACATTCCGATTCCGCGCAGAGTTCTGTTATAAACCATAGATATCAGATCAAACAGCGCTGACGTGGAAACCAGGAGAAACGCTTATAGAAGGCTTTCAGTCCACAGATCAGCAACATTTACCATAGATTTGATTGTTTTTCTTTTTTAAATTTTCTCTTAGCGCAACCGCTTAACTGCGCCTGTCCATTTTGAATTAGTCTGATTGACTAATTGGGCGGCAGTGTGTCACTGTGGAATGGACCAAGATCGGGGGAGGGGTAGGGGGGCACTTACCAAATCGCAATTATATTTCTTTATTTTTAAATGCATAAATACGTATGTATTAAATATATATGAATCAAATATATAACTATATAGTGAATACATATACATTTATAAAATATGACAAATATTTTAAAGGTATAGTATTTGTTTTAATGATTTGGTGCCCCCCATTGGCTGGTGCCCCTGGCCACTCGCCCAGTGTCACCAGTGTCACATATGGATACTCCGGCCCTGCTCACATGCATCACACACATGACCAGCGTCGGCCAATAGTGAGCCTACGTTCTGACGTAGAAGACTCATACTCATTCTTCATGCAAAGCATGTTTTTTTTTTTAAATCAGTTAATTGTCATTTCTATTAATGCAGTTTTTAATGCTATTAATGCAGAAATATATCCAATATATACAAACTATACATGACAGAGCATTCTGTTTCAAACACTAAAGCTCAATGATCAAATAAATCCCCTATGTGGGTGTTTTCTCCACTGTGGGACACACCATATGATTCATCAGTGTGCAAACAGGTCAAAACGGCGCCTGTGAACACCAGACACAAATCAAGCCCCTTCCACCAGCTCACGGACAGTTTGATGTTACAAAGTGCGTGTATATGAAGTCCAAACTGAGAGTATTTACACTTACGGTCTCTGTGCCACAGGCAGGGCCCCGGGGATACTTCGGTAAACCACGGGCACCTCTAAATCACCGGACTTCGGAGAAACCGGGACCAGTGCTTTCGTCAGCAATCAACCATGTTTATTGTTCAAGAAGTGAGCGAATGCTCTGCGGGATCCTGGAGCAAACAAATACGCCACAGGGTATAAACACTGGCAGCCCCCCTCGCCCTCCACACAGGAAGAAGCTCTCCCTCTGCTGATGGGACAGCTGAAAACACACATGCCACACAACGTCAACACTCACAGCCCCATATACAGACATGTGTCAAATTCAGGATATCCAAAGTGGTGGACTTCATTTCTTAAACATGCATAGGCCTATTTATCAGTCATACATAAATGAAACAAACAGGTAAAATATCTGCACTCAAAAAATCATGGCATAGTTTATTATGAACTATTTGCATCAATTTGCTTTTATTTAAACAATTTTTTTTATTCCTTATCAGGGTGAATCTGTCCATTATGAAAACAATGAAATTTATTCAGTTAAAAGTATAAACTATGGTTAACATATGGCTAGCAGTGGAATAAGCAATATTAATTTGTGAAAATGTATGAGATTGAAACAAATTGGATTTATGGATGAATGATAATAAATATACAAAGCCGGTTATTGTGTATTTAAAACACATTGATTTTATTAGTACTATTACAGAAATCCTGCCCGTTTCATGTATGACTGACAAATATGCATCACATTAAGTTTGTTAGTTTGTTTATGATAAAACTATGCAATCCAAATGAATGGAACTATTACATGCAATTCAAAGACATACATTTTAAATTTGGGTGAACTCACAAAACAGATTTCTGAAGTTCTTTCAAGATTTGACCAGATGGTTTCTGGCTGATCCGGACGGTCATTCTGTTTTCTAATGAGTGGACCATCTTGGTCAAGTTGGTTGGGGCATGTAGACCCACCTCAAAACATCTGACGGAAACATTTTTGTTAATGTAATATAGTCATAAACACAGTTATAGCCAGAAGGACACTCTAGCAACTAGAAACGCCAAGTTCATGGGTTCGATTCGAATTGATAAAGTGTATACCTTGAATGCAAATTTAAGTCACTTTGGATAAAAGCATCTGCCAAATGCATTAATGTAAATTGTGATCTTGATAATGTAATGTATAATGTGGGACAACCCTATACCAACTCACATGAGATCACATTATCTAAGATAGTTCAATGCGGCTGCTGCGAAGCAAGTATGGACTGGCTACTGCTAACAGATACACAAACACGCTATACTGTGAGCATGTAAGATATGCTGCACAAATAGACACACATAAATCCCATAGCAGATCTAGGCAGGTGGAGCTGGGGGAGGTGGAAGGTTCTCAGAGGAACCCGGATAACGTGCAGCAGGACTAGCTTACAGCAATAATTGAACCAGACTATTTAAATGTTGAGCAAGCATGGGTTGCAGGATCAGCAGAGGCCAATCAGTTTGTGCCATGTGGTAATGTAATGATGTGATTGCTTGCAGATCCCATGTAAAGGATCTGTGTGTGTGTGTGTTTTATTTACTGTCAGAACACAAAGTGTTTTAGAATATTTGGTCATGACTGTATATGAATAAACAAAAGTGTCCATATTCCACCATTAGCCAATCTGCCATCTGCCATATTCATCCATGAGCTTAATTCCCGATTAGAGACGCTATAAAGCCTCTGTGAGACTGTGATGGGGTTTTTCTGTAAAAGTCTGGCATCGATTCAGGCTGTTACTCTGTAAAAGTATTTCATGTTAAATTCAGAAAATTGTCTGAATTAATCAGAGATGATTTATGAATGTTTCTTTAATAAAAGCATGTTTTAGCAGCCCTGCCCTCTCATCTCCTCTCTGAGGCCCAATGTGGCGCCGGCTGCCATGAGCTCCAGATGTGTTTCTTTCTTTTCTCCGCACTGTACCCCCACGACCACGCGTTTGGATGGGCTCCAGGTGCCAACAAAAAGACTGCCGGCTTTCCAACACGCCTCTACATCTGAAAATATACACGTGTGCGGTTTCCTCAGCAAAATTGATCAGTGTCATCTATAAAAGTGAACACACACATACTCTCTACATGGGTTTTTTTTCCATCTCTGATGTGTGTGATTTATAATCAGTGCTGGGGGTTGAGCCTTACAAGTAATGTGCAGAGTTAAAGTAATCAGATTACTTTTTTGATAACGGTAACACATTACTTTATAAAGTTACACGTTGATATTTGAGTTCATTTTTTACGCCCTTACGTTAAACAAACACCTGCAAGACCTGGAAGAAAACGAGCCTCAGCAAAGTGAGAAAAAAGTTTTGCAAAAGTATCGCAAAGCATTACTTTCCATAAAAACTAATGTAATTAGTAACTTGTTTAGGGGCAACGTTATATTGTAACATTTTATATTTAAAAGTAACTTTCCCCAACACTGTTCATTATACCTGAAGGAACGTGTCTGAAATCGTATCTTTATATCTTGCCATAAAATTATTTTGTCAGAGTACACAGCTACTTTTGAATGGATGCCAATAGAGAAAGATGGTTTTTGGTCCAGATGGTGTAGTTACAACATAGACCAGCAGGGGGCCTGTTTTTTTTCAAGCGCAGAATCTTTTTAAACAACCAAACAACAAAAAGGTGTATATTTAGCAAATTATGCAACTGGGGCCAGTCTGGCCACAGTAAGAGAAACAATGGGTGGGTTTATGATGTTCTTTTATTAAACCAGAGATTGTGTAATTTTGCCCAATGGCACATTGGGCCTCGTGCGCTGGTGAGAGTGTGTGAGTGAATCTCATTAAACCCAAAAACATGTCAAGTTCATATGTCAATAAAAAAAAAAAAATAAATAAATAAAGCAAAGAAAAGCAGAAGACTGTTATTATTGTAATAAATTATATTATAAAATAATTGATCTATATAACATATTTATTAATATAATATAAAAAAATATAATTTTTTATCATAAAATAAAATACTATAAAATACTAAATAAAAAATTTAAATGGTCAAGTATTTATGCTTGCACTTTATTGTTAATAAATGTTATAAAACATTTATACAAATATTTTATTTATTTATTAAATGAATAAAAACATTTTAAATACTATATTATAGTCATGAGATTTGCTGTCAGTAAGATTTATTTAATTACATATAATATATATATAATATATATAATACATTGATGATAATAATAATAAGAAGAAATGTTTCTACAGCAAATCAGCATATTAGAAAGAATGACACTGAAGACTGGAGTAAGGATGATTCAGCTTTGATCATTGGAATAAATAACATTTTACAATATATTCAAATAGAAAACAGTTGTTTTAAATTGTAATCATTTCCACAATGTTACTGTTTTAACTGTATTTTTGACCAAGTAAATGCAGCCTTGCATTACTGAGCATTACTTCCTTCAAAAAGATTTTAAAAATCTTACCAACCCCAAACCTTTGAACGGTATGGTGTAAACTGAGTAAATTGTGACCTGGACATGGTTTGGTGAGGTTTGCCCATTGTTTTACACAGAAGGGCAGTGGATGTAGAGAGTAAGGTTTTCTTGTGCTACAACATAAATAAGCACCTTTACTTCTATATTACCATAACCAAACATCAGAACCACAAGTATGAAATGACCTGCGTTTAATTCCCGCTGGCATTTCACACATATTCTGATGCTTTGATACCACAGAAAGCCCAACTGTCCATGGATGATAAATGAAGTGTTGTTGCATCATCCTGGGGTTTGCCAAAATGCTCCCTGGTGATTTAAAAACAGAAACAGTGCTAGATCTTTTCTGCAGCCAACATACAACACAGGCCGTATTTAATGGAACCCAGATGGCCATTAGGCCTAATAACTCTGCGGTCGTCCCCGCTGGGGCTCACAGGAAAAGGAGTGGGGAGCTCTCGGGTCAGAACGGCCCTGGGCCGGACGCTGACGGGCCTGTGGGTAGAGGAAGTGGGCGGGAGGAAAGGCCACATGTGTGTGTGGGCGAGTGTGGGCCGCTACTGCAGCCAGTCGTGAGGACCTTCCATGTGAGGAGGACAAACACACTCTCATGCCTTCACACACGACACTGAGGGAATGGAACAGAAGGAGGTGAACGTGTGGGTGCTTTTAAAAACAGGAACGGTTGGCCATGCACAATTTCTGAGGTCGCAACTTTAGTCAAAAAGCCAAAGAAAATGTTTAAACAGCAAATAAGTTTTCAAGAATCAAAAACTTTTCTCTTTCACAAGTGCAATGTAACAGGATATGTGGTTTTGCAGGTCAACCCTGAAGTTAGCATCACCCTGGTTCCCTCGACAAACACATAGACAGTAAAAGAAATGGACACAGCGACCCCATTGATTTCAACGGAGAAGACTGAAGCCCGATTATTGCACTTCCTGTCTGATGTCTGAGCGACTGCGCAGGCTCAAACTGAGCGTGACGACAGTCTGACAGTTGAAAATCTTCTAGTAGCTGTGCCAAGAAAAATCTGAATCCCCTAATTCCTCAAAAACGTTGTTGAAATATTTTGTCCCGTTGCTTTTATGGACTCTCTATTTATGGGCTTCTACCTTGACTTTGTGCCTTCATGTCCCCCCGATTGCCTCATAGACAGTAAAAGATTGCCGCGAGCTTCTCCTCCTGTCTATACGGTAATGTCTCTATTGTGCGACAGAAAGTCCCGTGGTTATGACGCAATCTTTAGCCTATTTTTACAAAAACGGCATCTACGGGGTCGTAACGTAAGATACAAAGTAATGGAGCATTTTATACATTGTCGTGTTTCTTTAGAAATAAATAATCGACAAATTAAGCCTTTGGACGCCTCAGATGTAAAGTTATTCGCTGTCAAAGTGACGCCAAAATGAATGGGAGTCAATGGGATGCTAACAGCAGGTGAAGTTCTGCTACAATGGCGGCTCCCGCGAGGCTTCAACTTCCGGCTGATGGATTACCCCCTTGGACAAACACCCAATAGGATTTTTCCATTGGCTTTTGGATTATTGCAGAAAATAATCTCTATGATTCTTAAACATTTTGTTCATCATAACAATCTCCACAAATGAACATAACTCTTATTAAATTCATGAAAAATCACATTCAATGGCCAGAAATAAAGGTACAAGCTATAAACGAACTACATCTCAGTCGCGTGACTTCAACGTCAGCTCTTTTAGTCTTTATTTAAAAACATCTCCCCTGAAAGTTTGCGTTAAAATATATTGCAAGAGTGTGATTATAATCACAATGTGGCTGTGAAAGTGGACTAGTGAATAATGAGTTTACCTGTTCGATGTGATGACGTTTAATGTCCCAGACGACCTCTGTTGTCGGGACATGTAGACCTCATTTAGCCACTTTGTTAGCAACCACCTGTTTCAAGACAAGTAAAAGCTTCTAAAATATTCCAAGGAGGTATTACTGATGTATTTTATGTCACAGAATAAAATATGAAAATATCTTAAGCTTCTGTTAATCACTGGCCTTATTTTCAGGCGTTTAAACAAAACCCCATTCAACAAATCCACTGACTTTGGGACGATGGAACCGGAATGGCTAAAATGCTAATACAATTTTGGCTTCCAAAAATGCATCATTCCTACAACACTCTATTGACAGGGTACTTGATAGAATACCATGGAATATTATCCGATCAACCTAACCAAAATGTTGCTTTAATAATATCATGGACAAAATAGTAGGTCTATTTATTTGACTACAGAATATAGCTTTATGGTGTGTTTTTAGTCTTTTTGGAGATTAACAGATCTGATCTCCATTCACTGTAATTGTATGGAAAAGAACAAAAAAGAAAGTCATATATATTGTGCGAAACAACAATTAATTGACAGAATGTTTATTTTGGGGATTAACTGTTTCTTTCAGTGGTGTTGTTAGGTCCAACCATAAGCATGTACTACTTTAATAAAACGGCAGCAACAGCAAAAATATGTATGGTTTAAAGCTACACTGTGTAACTTTTTTAGTTTATTCTTAGCTAAAAACACTTAGTTCTTTCAAAAATATATGTGCTCATTAATGTATATTTACTTCGTTAAAGTAATAAAGTATTCTCGTGAGTGTATAATATGCCATTGAAAATACATACGGGTAAGGGGTTCTAATGTTGGTCGCCATGTTGCCCCTCCATCTTGAAAGTACATTAGCCAAAGAGGGACATACCCGTTAATTCAAGCTTCGCCTTTCGCGTTTTAACACTCGATGGCACCGTGTCGAGGAGGTCGTACTGGAAGCCATGGTAATCTTGGACTCCATTGGCCACCGTAGGAGTTAAAACGAAATCGAAATCGAGAGGAACAGAAACTAATATTCAATGGATGGTGGGGGGGAGTTTGGTTCAATATGTCAGGTTTTGGTTCAAAATATGTTTTGGTTCAAACCTGAACCAAACATATATTTTTATTCAAAGATCAACAGTCTGTCATTAGTCTTTAGTCTGCCACAAAAAAATTAAATAAATAACATTAAAATCATGAACTCAAATGCCATTGTGAAGAAAAAAAAGTGTTACTGTTGTAAGCCTAACAGGGTATAGCCTAACACTAATAAGCCTTATGCCAAAATTATTATTACAACTAAATTGTCGGTCATTAAATAGGAAAACTAAATAATTGTGTAGATGATTTGCTTCAAGTGGAACCCGACATCAGACGTTAATGCCCGGCCGAAGTATTTTTTTTGCACACAGTGACGCGACCAATCGATCACTCCTTTAATGCTGCGTTCACACCAGACGCGAATAGCGCGTCAAATTCGCGCCTACCGCGTCTAGTTTATACGCGTAAACACTTTGAATCCATTCGCGCGTCAAGAGCGAAATTGACGCGCGTAAAAAACAAAAGTTTAGACTGGCTGCCTGCACATTCACTGTCCTCGCGGCTGCGGCTGCTGCAACTTGAGGGGGCTGGCGGCAGGACGACTCAACTTCCACGGACAGTTTTTAATGTTTTATATTAAGATTTTGCTTTAGTATAATTTTCGGGACAATTAAGGCCGATTTCGGGAATCGGGACAACATCTTAGATTTCGGGACTGTCCCGAATTTTTCGGGACTTCTGGTCACCCTTTTCACCTCTAGATGGGGGTAAAAATCACACAGTGTAGCTTTAAGAACAATTAGTAGCACCAATAATCACATACAAAAAGGATTCTTCCGCCAAGTAATCTAGTTCATTAGCAGTCGTCTGTTGCAGTGCACTTTGGCGCATTAATATGGAACTCGATGTGGTTCGGCTCGTCCATCCAAAACTATTTAAATTATTGCGAAAATTCTAAAATTATTCATACGAAATATTTGTAAAAAAAATGGCACCCTGTCACAGTTTTGTACATGAGTAAATATACCTAACTGCTGGGCAGACGTTCGTTACAACAGGGATTAGCAGCAGTGCTCATCTGCTCAAGGTTTTCCCGATTTTCCCACACACTCACTCAGGTCCAATCAATCACTCTGGCAGGGCATCCTGGTGAACAGATTTCACGGTCTCCTACAGTACTCATCTGTTGTGATGAGCTACTGACCGTCATGGATGAGCTGAGGAGACTCTTCCCAGAAGGTGTAGAATCTGTAGGCAACCAACACGTCCCATCAATAACTGGGTTTTGTAGAGACTGCTGCCCCTGCTGGCGTTTAATGCTCTGCCAGGATATTTGTAAAAGCATCATGATGATTTCTGTTGTACTACAGAATCGGTTATGCACTAAAGCAAGTAAACTTATGCTATATTTCATATTCAGCATTTGACCTTATCATTTATAGAGCAAATGGAATAATTTGATTTATAATAAAGTGGCTCAAAATGATGAAACAAGTCTATTAAAGGGATAGTTCAGCCAATAATCATTTACTCACCCTCAAGTTGTTCCAAACCTGTATGAATTTCTTTCTTGTGTTGAACACAAAAGAAAACATTCTGAAGAATATGGTTAACCAAACAGTTCCCATTGACTTCCATAGCATGGGGGGAAAATACTATGGAAGTCAATGACTACCGTCAACTCTCTGGTTACCAACATTCTTCAAAATATCTTCTTTTGTGTTCAAAAAAAAAAAAAAGAAATTCATACAGGTTTGGAACAACTTGAGGGTGAGTAAGTGATGACAAAATTGAGATTTTTGGGGGAACCATCACTTTAACAATAAAGATTTTGTGAGTTTTCATGACAATTAAGCGCATTTACGGTAATTTGTTTGGACATTTTCCTTTTTCAATGATTTCCATTTTTAATTATTATCATTAGGTTATCCATTTGATTTGAAACTGAAATTTAGTTTATGATTTTTGTAATACAATTTGTAAAACATTTAAATCAGCATAAAGGCATGACAACAAATACTATTATATTTAAATATTTTATATATTATTTAAAAAAATAAAATATAAATATAATTTCACATTACAATGAGAAATTTCTGTGCTTGATTGTCATGAAAATAATGCAAAAAACAATCTAGACCACATCTGCTAATAACCTAATAATGAAAATATGTTTGCTCTTGCATGCATAAATAAAGTGTCTGTTAGGGTTATGGCCAAACTCCTCATTGAATCTCCAGTGTTTGACTTTATTGGATCTTGACAGGGCTGGTGACATCAAAATAGCAGGTTTCTGGCTGATGTTTTCCTTTTTGCATGCAGACACAGTCGAGAAAAAGCCATGTAACAGTGGAACGAACAAAACAATGTAAATCTGGCACGTATGAAAAGGTATAAAATTGCACATTCACAGAAAAGCCACATTCCTAAATCTGAATCAAATGCAATCACACACATTTCAGATGTTCAGTTCACAGACCAGCAGTGACACATGTAGAAGCTTTGCACAAATGTAATGCGTGACTTGCATTGAGAAATATAGCAAACACCATCCATAATAAAGCAATACATCAAAATAAATGTTCTTGAGGCAACAGATAATATCAACAGGCTTAAGGTCACATGACAGTCATTAGGTTTGCAGGTAGGTTTTTGATTAAAGCTGCTCTGTGAAGAGGCGAACATAAGCGGCTATCTGACACTCTGGGACATGTGCAGTGGTGTCAGCATCTCCTCAAAAATGGCCCCCTTCACGTTAGAGCCCCGCAGGTTCGCCTCCTGGAGGTCACAGCCGGACAGGTCACAGTTCTGTTTCACAAAAACGTCAAAAGTGAAAAACACAAGACGACATGCCAAACTACTGAATGATTCTGAAACGGAACGCTTTGTCACCTCCAGGTCGGTTCCTGCCAAAGTGGCGCCCCGCAAGTTACAGTTCTTGAGTTTGGCGTTCTTTAGCGTGGCCACGCGGAGGTTTATACCCGTCATTTGACTGCCTTCCATTTCCACCCCCTTTAGATTGGCACCTGTGAGGAAATGACAGACATTACAAACTGGGAATATAAGATCCAAGAGAAGCAGATCAGTTCAAGTCAAGTGTGCTCATTTTACCCTCTAGATTTGCTTTGAGTCCTGCGGGATCTTCAAAATTACAGCCTTTAAGAGACGCCCCTTCTGCATTGGTGCAAAGCATTTTCACGCCCTGTAAATTGGCACCCTGGAAGAACAAATGCGAAAAGAGCAAATCAGTGTCAGAGAGAGTGGGTGAATGTCACAAAAACACAACACATAAATAAATAATATTTTGCATTAATAAAAATACTATTTGTAACAATTGAAAACATAGTTTTCATGAAAAGTAAGAGCATTTTCATAAAAAATTCTCATTACTGTTATACATTTGGAAATGTTTCTCTTATTGTTAATAGTTCCCATTATTCTCTGTGATGATTATCATTGGTTTATACATTTGATTTGACTCTCTGTAATATATTAAAGATTTATTTAAGTTAGCATAATTAAAAGCATAACACATAGCATGATAAATACACTACTTTTCAAAAGTTTGGGGACAGTATTTTTTTTTTTTTTTTAAGAAATTATGACTTATTTTCAGCAAGAATGCATTTAAATTGACAAACATGATGGTAAATGAATTCATATTGTTACAAAAACGTTACTTTTAATGTTACTTTTGATTCTTTCTATTCATCAAAGAATCCTGAAATAAATGTATCATGGTTTCCACAAAAAAGAAGCACAACTGTTTTCAACATGATAATAATCAGAAATGTTTCTTGAGCAGCAAATCAGCATATTAGAATGATTTCTGAAGGATCATGTGACACTGAAGACTGGAGTAATGATGCTGAAAATCACAGGAATAAATTACTGTATAGAATATATAGAAAACAGTAGAATGGTAGTGTTAATATTTTTATGTATTTTTGATAAAAAATGACCGACCCCAAACTTTTGAATGGTAGTGTAAAATATTTTAAATGCTATTTAAAAATCTAATCTAAATAATAAAACTTTTATTTCAGTTATTACAGTAATGAAACTCTGCTAAATTCTCATTAAAATAATGCAAAAAATGGTCCAAAATATAGGCCTAATTTTCTTTTTTTTTCTTTTGATTTTGGGGTGAATGACAGGTCAGCCTTACATCCAGATTGGCATTGGAGAGGTCTGCCCTCTCCAGGTTGGTACCGCAGAGGTTGGCGTGTGTGAGGTTACAGCGGCTGAGGTTGGCCATCTTGAAGTTGATGTAACGTAGGTCAAGACGAGAGAGATCCGCCCCACTGAAATTCAGGCCCTAGGAGAAACGGTTCACGCATTTGAGAGATTGAAATAATGCACAGAATAAAAATATAAACCAGTGCAAATATTCAGTGGCTACCTGACATCGAAGCTCTGATTTGGTTGGAGTGGCAAGCAGAAATCGCACAAACTCTTTGCGGGAGATGGGCGAGTGGTCTTCAGGAGGCTGGGAATTCTGAAGCAGGAGGAAAGACCCATTGTTGTTATTTGTGCCCAAGTCAACTTAACTTTATGTGCATTTCTTTTTTTACCTTAATAACTCCTTCAAGCTGCTCAGCAAGACGTTCGATTCCAAAGAAGCGAGCTTCTTCAAGCACACCTGAACAAACCAGTGTTCAATGTGTACTCAATTAACATGCAAAGAGGCTAGCCAATCATAACAGAGCTCATTTACATATTAGAACATCGCATAAGGTTTACATAAAATCTTAAAGTTAGCAAAAACAGTCTGGTTAAATATAATCCTGCGTCTGAGTAGGTGTGTGAGTAGGTGCTACATTTGAATTGACTTCATGACCGTTAAAAAACTGTGTTCTATATAGTATAAATGTGTGTAGTATGAATGTAATTCAGATGAACTACATCTGCCATGTTGTTACTGTCATGTGACCTACCAGCGTCAGTACTACCGCCATTTACAAATTCTTTTCCATGGCCTCATGTGTTAGTAAAGTGTCCATTGAATGCGCACATCTCGCCTACTATTTGTCGACTACTATATATTAGGGAAGTATTCGATTTCGGATGCAGCGTAAAGGTCATGAAAAATGCTCATGGAAAATGAAATGATGTTGTTTGGTGCAAGAAACCTTCCCTAACATTATAAGTGGACAGCAGAAAAAACAATAAAACGCTATAAAAAGGGTGGAATTTGTTTCGTTTTAGTTTTCATGCCTCTTACCCAGCAGATTGATCCCGTCATTGATAATGAGCTGTCCGTGTCTCAGGTAATTTAATATGGGCTCAAAGTAATCTGGACTCCGGTCAATGAGATACGCTCCTTGCTCGTCCTGCTTGTTTCCCCAAACATCTGCCAGGGAACGATAGAAAAAAACACTGTAGTATGAATAAATGCAGTAAGACAGCCAATGCACAAACACATTTGACAAAAAACAACATTAGATCAGTCCTTACCTTTGTCTCTGAACATGTGAGCCAACATGCTCTCCGGTTCTTTGACCAAAGTGCTCCTAACAACCAAAGGAAAGTGTTAAAGTGTTAAATTCATCACACAGAGCAGCTGTAGAGCAGATTAAATGGGTTGAGGGAATCACAAAAACATTCAAAATACACAAATTAATAAAAAAAATATATAATTTTGCTAATAAAATAAGATATTTATTACTGAGAAATAATTGTTTTTATTTTCTCTACTGTAAAATTACATTTCAGGGGCTACCGACCTTTCTCTAGTGTTATTATTTAAGAAAGAATATTGTCAAGACTGCGTCGCGTAGATGACCATGTCATGTGGTAGGATACGTGTTACTTTTCTCAGTGCTAGAATTCCAGTCATTTATTATATTACATATTTGTATAATTGTAATATATATATATATATATATATATATATATATATATATATATATAATGATTATAAACTATATATAGATATAGATTCTATATATATATGTGTGTGTGTGTGTGTGTGTGTGTGTGTGTGTGTGTGTGTGTGTGTGTGTGTGTGTGTGTGTGTGTGTGTAAAATCATTATTTGCATGTAGGATTAAGTAATTCGCAAACTTATGGGATTTCAATGGAGCTCAGTGGATAATG
Organism: Tiaroga cobitis; assembly: GCA_030578255.1. NCBI lineage: Eukaryota > Metazoa > Chordata > Actinopteri > Cypriniformes > Leuciscidae > Tiaroga > Tiaroga cobitis. The sequence goes on along the minus strand of CM060600.1, from coordinate 33,485,027 downwards.
TGGATTTCTGGGCTATCAACGTCATTCAGACATTTTCCTTTTATTAATAATTTCCATCATCCTCAGTAATGATTATAAGTAGTTACCCTCAACAGTGTCATAATGTTAAAGAAACAATTATTTTTTTATTTAAATCGGAATAGTTAAAGACATGACAACAAAACAATGAAATATAAATATTATTTATATTAACTTATATAACTTTGTATTAATTTATATATTATTTATAGCTATTAAATACAAAAATATTAATACTATTTCAAAAATTTAATTTAAATAAAATATTTTATTTCACATTAATGTAAAAAGAATGAAATGTTTGAATTGACATGAATTGTCATGAAAACAATGCAAAAGAGATGGTTGCTTGCGAGGGTCTAGAATAGATTATGGATTGCAGTTAATGAGATTATTAGTGTGATGATGTGTTTTGTGTACAGTGACATCACCTTGTGGTTGTGAACCGCCGGCCTCCCACATTGAGTGTGATCCAATCTGTGTGCGCCCAGGAGTGAAACTCATGCGGACTGTCTGGGTTATTTGGTGGATCTGTGGGACATCATGATTCAATGAAGACGGATTAAGACAATTGAAAACAGATCTGAGAACAAAACAATGTTATATTTTCAAACTCACCGACAAAAGAGTCTCCATCCGATATATACAAGACATCATCATCTCTGTTAACAGATGTAACACCAAATGTTTTATGTTTATGATTTGTGCATATAAATATACATAAGAGAAGTAGTTATTGTACCTGATGAGGGCTATATCATCGATAAGACCTCCTTTCCCATTGTATATGTTGGCAGCTTTTAATCCAAATTTTGTGCTTGCAACTGACAGTAGATCAGCTAGAGTTCCATAAACAGCCACCACCTGATAAAAGCAGCCATGAATGGAGCAACAACATGCTATTTTTTCAGCAATGTCTTTAATTCTATATTAAAAGGACAATAGATAAAGCATAACATTACACACCTTCCCATTGTGCGAGGTTCCATTCACAAACAGCGTGACTCTTCTCATATCTGAGGTTGTAATGTGACTCTTAGGTGTTTATTTATATTGTTTAAACTCCACGTTACTGTAAAACATCAAAGCATTTCCGACTATTGCAGAAGACTGTTTACTTCCGTAATGACTGCAGCCAATCAGAGACTTTGAAAAACGGAGCGCAGCAGGGCAGGGCAGTTCCAACGGTGGGCGGGGTTAGAGGAGCGAACATCGTCTCTGATTGGTCAGGTACGAGATATATGGCTCTGGGTCTAAAGTAACTTTGAAAATGTACATTTCAGTGACTACTTACCTTTCTCTCGTGCGATTATTCAAGAAAAAATATTGTCAAGCCCGCTGATGAAGCAACACATGGATGACGCTATCACATGGTACTTGCACCTTTATAACAATAAAAGTCTAATTCAATAGATTTCACAATATTTTACTATCAATAACAGCAACTAATATCTCCAAAATGTCATTATATAAATGTATAATATTAATAGCTATAGTAAAAGTTATATAATAGTTGATTTAGGGACCCTAAGAAAGATGAGTTTTGGGTGTATTAAAAATGTCATACCAAGTCAAACCAATGTGACAATTCAGCAGTCTTGAAAACCACCGTTAACAACATCAGCAATAACACACAAGCATCTGCTTTCGTCTACAGAATGGACAGAAGCTTATTCCAGACATCATTAATTTATTTATCATACTGAATTTACAAAATTAAAAGAAAAAGCAACAATTGAAGAAACAGGTTTGTACATTTTAGTCCTTTTTGTCATTTTTATTTTTTTTTATTTTTTTTGTTTTTAACAGTTTTGAATAGCAACCCACTGTACACAAGGCTTATGATGATATTTCTAGATCTTTAAAAAGAAAAACAACCAAGATGCTCTAACTTTCCAATGACGACACTGGGGTAAGGCGAATCCTAGGTTGGACAAACTGGACTTAAACGCAACCCTGCTACCCATCATCCCAATAGAGAGCAGCTCTCTTTCAACAAACACTACAGAAATACTAGTGCCAGAAGAGCTTCTAAATCCATTCGGCCACCCTCTGCCTTCTATATCCATGTCAATCAGATTTACATTGAAATAACACACAATCTCTGTCATCCTGTTGTTTTCATGCACTAATCAGGAATTCGGGGAGAGTCTGAATTTACATCGAAATTGTGCCACAATGGCAACATGAAACTCACTGGACGACTTCATTAAAGCTTCAGTCCACAGCTTAACAATATGAGAATCATGGGAAATGTAAAATGTTCAGTGGAAAAAAAAAAAAACTCAAAAGGGCTAATGCTCGCATCAAGTCAATTTCTGTGCGGTAACAATTATGGTCAACAACTTAAAGCTGAAAAGCATAATTCTGAGAGCAAAATTTCTAGACCGTAAACAACTCAAAATGGTTCTTTACAGCCACCCCTTTTCATAAACCGATGATTCCACATTAAAATGTGCTGTATACTAATAATAACACTTGTCGACATTTCAAGCAGCGATAAACCTAGCTACCTACCGCGTACATTGTATTTCAGTATACATTATTAAGTTCCCTTGAGTGGTTTCAGCCTCGAGACGGTCAAAGGGAGGGACACAGACAGGAAACACAGTAGTGTCCATTACAGTGAATTGTTGTAGTGGTGAGCGATGCCTTTTCTTTTGTATACGTTCGCAATTAACGCCGCAAAACAGTCAAATGAATAAGAATAAAAATACTATGTTGACTGTGACAACTTCAACCTCTTCGGTTCTGGAATGAAATTCTTACAACAGAGTAAAACATTCACCTTCATGTTTCATTAGAATAGATATGACAATATCATAGAGGGCAGGGTAAATAGTGTAATAAATATCTAAGCGCAGGATTGAAGCATTGGCTTTAAATGAAACAATAGTTAACAGTATTGACTGATGCCCTGAAAAGCCAGGGTTTTTTCGGTGTTTGATGGGTGCAGAACGGGCAAGGGATGCCCGGTCGTATCCTGCCCCAGACCCGCTCGCAGGGTGTCCCGAACGAGAGCTGGGCAGAGGACACGGAAGGCATGCCTTAGCTGCGGATGGGAGGCCCGGCGGGTAGGTGGGTAGGGAGGGAAACAGAGGAAGGCCAAGCGAGAGAGGAGAGGGATGTGAAACCGCAGAGATCAGGGAGGCTGGTGGCCTAAACCCCATTAAAAAGTCTTCCGGTGGATGGCACGGGCGCGATCTTCCTCGTATTCTTTCTTGGAGACCCACATCTTCTTAAAGGTGTCGAGTGAAGCCAGGATAGATCCCCTATACGAAGCATGAGGGAAAAAGACCATAAAACAACTTAACTTAAAATACAAACTACTGTTCAAAAGTTTGGGGTAGGTAAGAAATCTCTTCTGTTCACCAAGGCTGTATTTGTTTGATCAAAAATACAGTAAAATTGCAATTTTCTCTTTGAATATATTTTAAAAAGTAATTGATTCCTGTAAAGCAAAGGTAAATTTTCAGCATCATTACTCCAGTCTTCAATACGTGGTCCTTCAGAAATTATTCTAATATTCTGATTTGCTGCTCAAGAAACATTTCTGATTAATATCAATGATGAACAAAGTTCAAAAGAAGCACATTTATTTTAAATATAAATCTTTTGTAACATTCTAAATTTCTTTACTGTCACTTTTGCTTAATTGAATGCATCCATGTTAAATAAAAGTATTCATTTCTTTCTTTCTTTTTAAACTGATCTCAAACTTTTGAACGGCAACATAAACTTGTATATATAACATGTATATGTATGTTCTTACCCTATCCATGTTGAATAAAGTCTCTCCTGTGGTGCAGATATCTGAAACAAGAAAAAATATATATTATTAATTAGTGACACACAGTTCTCAAGCAAGCTAACATTCCTTAAATGTGCCAGTCACCTTAATTTTAACGTCTTTGGGTGCGAGTTTCTTCACTTCACTTAACAACCGGTCTCCAAAACCTGCGAGGAACAACAAGACAGACCTTCAGTTTTCTCACTGGATGGAGAACTGAAAGAAGTTCTTGACTGATATGTTTGCCTTACCTTTGAGGAGCGTTGAGCCGCCAGACAGCACTATGTTTGAGAAGAGGGTGCGTCGCAGATCCATGTCTGACTTCTGAATGGCGAAGGCCAGCACTTCATGAATACCCTCGCTCTCATCTCCAATCAGGTCAGGCCTGAAGAGAAGCTCTGGAGCCCTGAACCGCGCCGGGCCGATCTGTGAGAGACAAACAGCTGTGAGTAACACCAAATGGTTAACATGAGTACTAGTCAATGAGTATCAGTGCACTTTATTGCAAAATACACCAGATTATGGAAGGTTATGAATGCCATTTAATTTTGACTTGAACCTGAACTGAACCTCAACTGAATTTTTATGACCATCTTAGCATACACTAACATCTACTGGTAAATTCATTCTTACATCTAGAGTGCTTCCGTCGGGTAGGGTGTATTGTGCTTTTTCAGTTTCTAGAGTTTCATCCTTCTGGGGGTTGAGGGAAAGGTAGCAGGCTCTCTGGAAAACAAACAAAACGGCATTTTTTCATATTTTCTTCAACGTGACACATCTAACATCTAGATTATAATTGTCCTTAAAAAGGAACCGCAAAAGAAAGTGTCATATAAATCCAGATGTGGAGTCTCGTACCTCCTTGATGGTGCGAACGACCTCGAACTCCGCAGAAGTGTGGAAATCGTAGCCTTCCTTGCGCAGGAGTAGGCGGAGGTATCGGGAGACGTCACGTCCGGCGATGTCCACACGCATGATGGAATGTGGAATGGCGAATCCCTCGTATATGGGGACAGCGTGTGTCACACCATCCCCAGCATCCAGGACCACACCTGTGGTTCGGCCTGTGGCGTATCTGTCAGGCAGGAAACGAGTTTGTGTGAGAGAGGGAGTATCAGGCGTGATATCAGGAAGAAGGACATTGAAAGCTCTGAACTCACAAACTGAGCACCGCCTGCATGGAGATGAACAGCGCCGGCACGTTGAAGGTCTCGAAGAAAACCTCTGCCGCACGTTCACGGTTTTTACTGGGGTTCAGTGGTGCTTCGGTCAACAGTACAGGATGCTGAAAGATACAGAAATATATAAATGTCTGAACAATATAGCGCAAGACAGTGCTGTTAACTAAAACTATTAAAGCCAGTGCTGTTAACTAAAACTATTAAAAAAATGTTTGGTAATTAAAATAAAATGGAGATCCAATGAAATATAAATATCAGGTGTAAAACTTAAAAATGAGGGGAAAAAAGCTTTACAAAAATGAACAATTATTACCTATCTAAACAATAATTAGATCAAAAAGTTTAACTTAAAATGTTTTCTTGGAAACTAACAGAAATAAATAAGTTATGTTGAAGTACTAAAATGACTAAAACTGAAATAAAAATAAATGAACGTCAAATAGAAATATTTAAAAGAAGAAAAAAAAACTAATAAATATGAAAAAAAAACCTAACCCTAACCCAAATATAAAAATAAAAACTTCAAAGAATTAATAAATAATACTGGTGAAGATTAATACAATGAAAATGAAGATAAATTCAATCCACACCTCCTCAGAGAAGGTCTGCAGCTGTTCCTTTGAGTACACATACTGCCAGATGCGCTCCATGTCATTCCAGTCTTTCACGATGCCGTGTTCCATGGGATAGCGCACGGACAGCAGCCCCCTGTGCTCCTGCATATGCCACAGATATAAAGAACACATTATGATTTTACATGATTACAATGCAACTTAAAGACAGCATGAAATCAAAACTGCCCCTTTCATTTGCACATTATATTAACTTTTCTCTTCTGATGACATGCACAAAATATTATTAAAGGGGTCATATAATGGTACATGCACTTTTACAAGTTGATTGTACTGAAATGTGTGTTGGCAGTGCCTGTACACAACCATCATATAATGATAAAAATCCATCCAGTGTTTTTGTATGTTCTCCTTATATGTTTTCCCCTGCCTCAAATCGAGCCGTTCGACCGTGTGACGTCACACGGTCGGACGCCCCTCCCACGATTGTTGATTGACAGCAGCGTTTCAAACACAGACCCGCCCTCGCTCGTGAGGAGCTGTCAATCATAGTCCGCGCGGATCGGCGTGGTCCTTGTTGACATGCTGGAGCACTGTCTACCAGAATGGCGTCTAAGCGATTGTGGTGTTCTGTTCTTGGGTGTAATAACGAACACCGCAGTCATTTTGATGTTCCTAAATCCGAACCGCTGAAGATGCAGTGGCTGAGTTTTGTTTTTGAAGGGAATATTCCCCACGAGCAACATCAATGCTTTCATGTTTGCGCGAATCATTTCTCAGCAGACTGCTTTATAAAGGTGGGTTAGTATAAAGCTGGTTTTGCTAAGAAGTTGCTCCTGAATAAAGGATCGGTACCAACTATTCGTGTTCTTGCTGAACCTCCAGAAGAACTGAAGTGAGTGTAACGTTTTATTAACCTTTATATTAATATTTACATTAATCTTTGCAAATCGCTTGCACGCTTCACGGTGAATGCGTCGGTTTACACACATTACGGCATGTTTTCTATGTACGACGTTCTCAATATAATTCATAATCCCACGTTTCTAATGAACAACGCGTTATGGTTATTGTGTTACAATGGCGAACGCACAGTACAGAGGGGCGGGGTGAGCAAAGCTCATTATCATTTAAAGGCATATGCACTGAAATGGCGTGCTGAAAACAGAGCTGTTTTTGACCAGTTAAAATAAGTGTTTTCTTACAATACTAATGAGAATTTTTAATTAAAGTATATTACAAACTTTTAATTTAGACCCTAAAGAATAATATTAGCTTGTACAAAAATGGCATTGTATGACCCCTTACCAATAGCATCACAGATTAAATCAAGACCCACCCAATAATATTTACTGAATACTGTTGCACATTACGGAAGCTAAATGCATTGTGAATGTCAAGATAAAACATTTTCAATAGAGACATGTACTCTAAATAAAGTTTTACCTCGGCTTTGGGTCCAATAAACAGATCACCCTCAAGGGCACCGGCCATCACCCGAACATGCTTGGGTCGCCCCACACTAGAAATAAACCATTCTGGTTAATATAACACCACAACGTGTGTGTGTGTATTTTGTTTTAATGTTTTTGAAAGAAGTCTCTTATGCTCACCAAGGCTGCATTTATTTGATCAAAAATACAATCAAAATAGAATATTGTGAAATAATTATTACAATTTAAAATAACTGTTTGCTATTTTAATATATTTTAAAATGTAATTTATTCCTGTGATGCAAAGCTGAAATTTCAGCATCATTACTCCAGTCTTCAGTGTCACATGATCCTTCAGAAATAATTTAAATATGGTTATTTGGTGCTCAAGAAACATTTTTATTAATATCAATGTTGAAAACAGTTGTGCTGCTTAAAATGTTTCTGGTAACCATGATACATTTATTTCTTTTCCAGGATTCTTGGATGAATAGAAAGTTCAAAATAATGCCATTGATTTAAAATAGAAATCTTTTGTAACATTATAAATGTCTTTACTGTCACTTTTGATCGATTTAACACAACCTTGCTGAATAAAACGATGTCTTAAAAAATAAACTTTTTTTCAATGTAGTAATACCAATCAAATGGTTACTCACTAATTTGGGAAACAGTATTTAGGGATCTGATCTCCAGCAAAGCCAGCCTTAATAACTCCAGAACCCTGTAAGAGAAAAAAAGAAAGAAAATTAAACTCCAGTATGAACTCCAATTGTACAGAGAGTAAACTGTATAACTACAAGTAAAATGGGTAACACTTTATTTTACAGTGTCCTTGTTACAAATGTTACATGTAGTTACTGCAATAACTATAAATGATGCATAATTACACACAACTAACCCTAAACCAAACCCTAATCCTAACCCTATAGTAAGTAAGTACATGCAGTTAATTATTATTACACAGTTCTTAAATGCATAATTACACTGTAACACGGGCACTGTAAAAAAAAAAAGTTTAACAGTTAACTGTAATAACTAGGCTATAAAAACTCAAACAGTGAATGTGTTGTAAAATGATTCATCTAATGTTCTGAACCCTCCTTGTTTGATCTTGAGTCATGGGACAGAGCTGGAGGGAGCAACAAGAAACTCAACCAGAGACAGACTCCAGAAGAGAGACACTGTGAGAAAACATCCCAATGGTCCCTTAAATATCACTGACATTTACTAAGTTTTCATAATTTCGGCAACCTGTGACATTCATTCAGGCTTTGAGGTTACAGAGCTCACACCTTAAATCTGATTAAAGGTTGAAGCTTAATAGTTCTCCATCTATTGCTCCACTCTTCAGGCTTGTGTCAAAATCAATTTTGTCATTTATATAAATTATTTCAAACTATTAAATGTGGCTGTAAATACAAGGCGGGGTCACAGACAGCCATCTTGGCAACAATAACAACTCTAGCTAAAATACAGGTTTTTATCTGATATATTTTCTTTGACAACCATGCGTCTTGCGATATTTCATTAATATTAACAACGTGGAATCATTTCTTTGAGATGTGAGTGATTAATTCAAAGAACCACTGAAATGAGCAACAAATCAGCTTTATACCGATACATCATACTGAGCAGCGAATGCCTTAAGATAACGCATTTGAGACAGATACACTGTTATGCTTTACATGATGAAGTGTTTTGACGTGCACCAGACTGTGCACAATAAATAAAATCCAAAAAATCTAATTTAGCATTGGCCGGCTAGCGCAGGGTTTGGCACAATGGCATTAGCTTTAGCCTCTTAGCACAAACTGGGTGTGGAGGGCTGCTGACATCATACTCACATTATCAATCACAACCGGCTGGTTGGCTATAATATCATACGACTCCATGTTCAGCCTGCGCTTGTGTGCGTTTTTCGGTCAACTCGTTCGCAAGAAGCAACGTTTATGATTTTATGTTAATGTAAATAAAAAATAACCGTCGCTGCTTGGCAATAAAACCACAGGCTGAGCGGTGATGCGTCAACCGAACCTCACTGTGGAGGGAGCCAATCAAACCCACGGGACTAGGAATGACTGACAGCTCATTTAGCCAATAGTCATTTGGTTCGGAGCAGTTCGAAGGCGCAGTTTGACAACCTCCTAGACTTACACAAAAATAAAAAATTATATTGTATCATTTTTTTTAAGTGTGTTATTTTATACATGTATTTATATGTTATGCTAATATATAATTGGAAATACATGGTATTTAATTTCTTGTTTTTTTAGAGGCAAACTAATGGAGAGGAAAAATGCACACGACTGCACAGGAAGCTTTTTTTATTTAATTTTTTTAACTTAATAAATATTGAATTAGCATATTGCATTTTGAACAATTATCCAACACACTTAATTCACCTTTTGTTTTTATTTAAGCATTCTCTTACAATAAGTAAGACTGTAAATAAATACGCGGTTAAACATGAAACGGAAATTATAGCAAGTTCGGGACATTTATTTTGACAACCGGAAGTAGCTTATCAGGAAATAGTTCTTCATGAGGTTGTTGTTCTGTCCTCCGAGAAATTGAAAGTGTCAAATCAGCCAGAGATCTAAACTAAACGACTAACAGAAAAGATTAATCTACAAAACATCTTCAGGTGAGGATCTTCATTTGAGTTCAGTTAACAATGTTGGCTGATTGACCAGTTGTGGTATGTTTATTGCTGTAAAAACTTAAATGTTGAGGTATGTGGCTGTTTGTTTTGTTTACAGTGAGTCATTCCAAATGAAAACTGTGGTGAATTATACATTTAAATTTGCGCAATGTCAACTGCCCTGACATTCACACGTGATCAAGGCCTGATTAAAACAAAAATAATAAGAATAATGTAATTGCAAAACATGTATTACGCTTCTTTCATACAAAGACAGACGTTAGAAGAACCAATATAATATAACTATCATGCCATGTATCATACCATATCCTATACTATATTTAAAAATACCTTTTATTGAAATATTTAGTAATTTCTGTAATATAAATGTTTCTGACCACCCTAATATAAGATCAATTATATTATGTGTTCAGCTCAAAGTATTATTGAATAAAAAAATGCAATATAGCAAATATTCTTGTATTTAAGTCTAATGATCTCTGTTAACAGGTGTTGTACACTGAGCCTGCTCTGGCTCACTCATGTTGGAGCTGGAGACCGTGGATCAAACCTGACACAAGATGGCCTGTGTAGATGAACCTCCAGAGAAGTGAGTTTCTCCATTTGTTGTGGATCACCGTTTACTAATACTATTAGATATGTGCTCACTAACATGTCGCCCAACGACAGGCACTGCTGGGTTTGTTTTGCCACGGAGAAGGAGGATCGTGCTGCAGAATGGGTCAGTCCGTGCCGCTGTAAGGGCTGCACTAAGTGGATCCATCAGTCTTGCTTACAGCGTTGGCTTGACGAAAAACAGAAGGGAAACAGTGGTGGAGCCGTCAGCTGCCCGCAATGTGGCACTGAATATCATATAGTTTTCCCCAAAATGGGTAAGTATTTGCACTTCACCTTTTTGAAGGGAGACTTACTGATACCGGTTTCCTCTTTCGTTCCTATCTCTTGTCATGGACTCTTACATATTTTATGCATATCCTTTTTGCACCAGATCACTGCCCGTTTATAAAAATATGCTGGATAATTTTATTCCGATAAGAACGTAGTATCTAACAACGAGTGTTGTTATTAACTAAAGCTAAACTATTTAAAAATTATTTTTTGTTAACTGATAGAAAGCTCATGTAAATAAAAATATTAGATGAAAAACATAAACTTAAAAAATGTAAATGATCATTGAAATACTGAAATAAGTGTAAGTTGAAGACTAAAACTTAAATAAAAATAAATGAATAATTAAAAATAATTTTATGCTACTTAAAATTATTTTTGTTAACTGAAATAAAGCTGAGATCAATTATAAATATTAGATGAAAATTTTAAATAAAAAAATTGAAATGAAAATTGAAATACTGAAATAAAATAAGTGTAATTTGAAATACAAAAATGACTAAAACCCAAATAAACATAAGTTAAAAACTAAACTATTAAAAAATATTTTTGTTAACTGAAATAAAGCTGAGAGCGATTAAAATATATAAATATTAAATGGGAAATTTAAACTTAAAAAATGTCAACGAAAATTGAAATACTGAAATAAAATAAGTGTAAGTTGAAATACAAAAATGACTAAAACCCAAATAAAAATAAATTAAAGCTAAACTATCGACAACAACAAAATTGTTAACTGAAATAAAGCTGAGATAAATTTTTAAAACTGAATAAAAAAAATAAATAAAAAAAAATGGTAAAAGCATATAAAGCAAGCTGAAATTAAAAATATTAATAATTACTCTTAAAAGTGACACGACATGAAGGCCAAGTAAAGTAACCCACACTTGGAATATGTCCTCTGAATTTAAATAATATATACTAAGTAATACTATTGTTTTATAACAGTTTTGCACTCATTTTCACTTACCATTTAAGTACATCATCATGTATTTAATTTTTGACAAATTAGCTCAGAAAATGTGACAAAAGTGCACAGATGCTGCGTGGGCTTACTAATGACTAATATTCCGTCATTCTGTGTGGCTGTTATTTTGGTCATTGAATAGGGAAGTGTTAAATGTGTGGTTTTGTCTCTCTTCCAGGGCCTCTGGTGTACTTCCTCCAGCAGGTGGATCGAGCTCTGTCCAGGGCCAGTCCGTTCGCTGCGGCTGGAGTCGTGGTGGGCACCGTTTATTGGTCGGCCGTGACCTACGGTGCCGTCACGGTTATGCAGGTGCGTTGAAGACAGGAGGAAGAAAGGAGCTTGGCTCTCCTTGGCTCCTTTGAACACTTTTTCTTCTCTGTTTTTAGGTGGTGGGCCATAAGAAGGGTCTGGACGTGATGGAGCGTGCGGATCCTCTCTTCCTGCTCATGGGTTTACCCACCATCCCCGTCATGCTGGTACTGGGGAAAATGATCCGCTGGGAGGATTACGTGGTGCGGCTCTGGCAGCGACACTCTTCCAAGCTTCAGGTCTTCAGCGGGCTCGTACCTGGTATGTGGAAGACGGGGTTAAACTTGGCTGTAGTTCATTGTTGTTCTTGATACTTTAACTAAAAAACGTTAACGTTTTCGTTAATTGAAACTAAAGCTAAATATAACTTAAAAAACTAATGAAAATGACAAAAGCACATTACTTAAGCTTAAACTAAATTTAGAATGAAAGCTTTTATTTTTATGTTTTCAGTTTTCATTTAGATTTAAGTTTTAGTCATTTTGTTATCATTAAGAAAAACTATTATATTTTGCTTTAATAATTTTTTTTTTATTTTCGGTTAATTTGTTGAAGTACTAATAATAAAAATAAAAAAGCTAAATATAATATATATATTTTTTAAACATAAATGACTAAAACCTAAGCTAAAATTAAAGCTTTTATTATTATTTTTTTATCTTAGTTTAAGTTTTAGTCCTTTTGTCATTATTAAAAAAAACACTTATCTTTAAGCGTTTATTTTTATGAAAAGTGTGAAATTTTCATTTTAGTTTGTTTGTCACTTTTTATTTGCTTTTGTTATATTTATTTTTAAACTATTATATTTAGCTTTATTTATTTTTTTTCAGTTTTAGTTTGTCATTTTAGTTCTGCAACAAATCCCCTTTTATTTTTATATTTTCAGTTAAGTCGTTAAAAAATGACCAAACCTGAAATTAAAAAAGCTAAATATAATTTTTTTTTTTTTTTTCAAATAAAAGCTAATTCAAAATATGAATAAATACTATAATAGTATATTATACATAATTCTAAAATAACACTGATTCATCCAAAAATGTACATTTTGAAATTATTTACTCACCCTCTCATTCTAAACCCATTTTAATATGTATAAATATTTAGTGGATAGCTCATTTTTGTGTGAACTGTTCTTGAAGCATCTTAGAATGGATGATTTACTGTCATAAATAATCATACCGTAAACCATTTTTTAAGCACAAAATATCATTTGTTTGCCCAGGGATGGGTCGTGCCCTGCCCCGCGCCCCAGCAGAAGGCGGATACGGAGGAGACCATCTCTCTGTGTCTCGCACCCTGTGTGGAGCGCTCATCTTCCCCTCCATCGCCAGCCTGGTGGGTCGTCTCCTGTTCCGCAGAGTCACGTCAAACCTGCAGCGCACCATCCTGGTGAGAGTCCACAGCCCTGAGCGCCTACCATACAACCTGGAATTACATTAGCAAGTGCAAAGCCTAACCCAGCTTTCCTCTTCCAGGGTGGCATTGCCTTCGTGGTGATTAAGGGAGTCCTGAAAGTGTATTTCAAACAGCAGCAGTACCTCATCCAGGCCAACAGACACATCCTGAATTACCCTGAGCCCGAGGGACGAGCAGACGGCGCTGTTGAGGACGACAACGAAGACAGTAGCAATGAATGAAGAGGATGCACTTGAGGAAATCGACAAAGGAACTGTAGTGTAGGATTCGCAGAATAAAAATACATATTTACGGATGTTTAAAGACATAATTTTTCAGCTTCACATGGCTCTAATATAGCACAAACACGTTTGCTATGTGTTATTATAATGCAATGATGGATGAAATTCTTTCATCTGTGAGAAACTCTTGCTGGGGTGTTGAAGTGCTTGTAATCGCGAAATGCACCTTCAGATGGCGCCAAAACAAAGCTGGAAACTGCACTGTGCACGGATGTCTGGTGAAGAAAGACATTATTTATGCTGCAAATGTACCAGCAGAATCATGCAATGAGAATGAGTTTGTTGATTCGAATTGAAGGCAATACACACTTGCTCTTTAAAGGCAATTACTAATAAAGATAATAAACCCAGAAACTTCGACTTTGATGCATTACTGTAATCGTTTTTTGATAAAGGTGGTACAACCTGGGAAAAAATATCAATTTGCATATCTGGGCAAGACCAGTCCAGGATCAGACGTCATATTTGACCCCAAAATCAAAAGATTTTATATTTGTTTTATATTATGCATGTATTTTGCTTAAAGAAAATAAAACCAATTTTTAGGACCGTTAAGATTGCTTGCATTATTACATTATTAGGAGGTACAACATGGAAAGAAACATCTGGATCATTTCACTCCAAAAATGAAAGAAATGAGAAATAATATTCTGCATAAAGATAAGATTTTTAGAGATAGATTTTTTCTAAAGATATATTTTTAGAGCTATTACATTTTTTGTTTTGTTTTTTGCATTGGATTTGTGATGTATTAAATGTATTTGCAGAATTCAAATGAGCTGTAATGCACTTGGATGTTTATTATTATTTTTATTATTATATTAGTGATTGTCATTGTTTTCAATGTTTCTCATGTTAATGCAAAAGGCCTTTATGTAATCAAATAAAAATATATATATACATGATTGGAAACACTTTAAAATAAGATTCTATTATGCATTAACTAAAAATGAGCAATACATTTGTTACAGTATATTTATTAATCTTTGTTAACATAAATTAATATAAATACAACTGTTCATTGTTAGTTCAGGTTCATAATGTTAACAGATACAACTTTTGATTTTAATCAGGTATTAGTAAATGTTGAGATTAACATTAACTGAGATTAATAAATGCTTTGGAAATATTTTTCATAGTTAGTTCTAGTTAACTAATGTTTTAAAAATGAAAACTTATCTTAAAGTGCTAACATATTATTTAATTTGTGCAATAAAAAGTAGAAATAGATGTATATAATATGGTGTAGCATATGCAATATAAATTAAATCAGAAATAAATATATTTAACATTTTAACATTAAAGTAGTGAAAAGGAGAATTTGTCAGAGTAATGAGATTTTTGAAAATAAAATAATGTATCAATCCAACCAATCTTAATGGTGCTAAAAATTGGGTTTATTTTCTTTATGCAAAATACATGCATAATATAAAACAAATATAAAATTGTTAAATATTGGACAGGTCTCATAAGATTCACATGAAAATTGTTTTGAAATAAGATGAAAATACTGAGTGGATCTAATAAATGTGTGACTGTTGATCGTATTTTAAAAGCATAGTTCACCCAAAAAATTAAAGCAGCACTCAGTAGGAATTTCGTTTTTGTCAAACGGCGACCCCTAGAGTCGCTGTGGAGTACTTGTACTGTCGTGAATAGCACTCACGCAGAGATGGCTCGCACTCACAGCCGGATCCCCTCCCCCTGTACACCGGTACCTGTTCAGTAGGATTGACGCTGTAACGAGTGGAAATAAGGTATGGCCCCTTTAAGAGCTGCGCGCGCCCAACACCACATGTATACGGCGCCGGGTTATTTCTGTTTGATGCTCATTTTATCAGAATTTTATCCGATCTGTTTTTTGCCGTAAAGCAATTTGTTACCTCGCGAGACCTGATATCACACGATACTTCCTAACACTGAGGCCGGCGGCCCGCCGGCCCAAAGTTGCAAGGGTGGTTTTGCGGCTCACAGGCACCAGGGGGGTGCGAGACGACCACCATTCAACACGAAATCAGTAATATAAACATTATAATGACTCCAAAGCTGTTCGGTTAAGGTAAAAAAGTTACTTAGTTCACCTTTAAATGTTGTCATCAAATATTCACCCTCAAGTTGTTCCAAACCTGTATGAGTTTCTTTCTTCTGTTGAACACAAAAGAAAATATTTTAAAGAATGTTGGTAACCAGACAGTTGACCGTAGTATTTTTATTTCTTTTTTTTACAATGGAAGTCAATGGCAATGGTCAACTCTCTGATTACCAACCACAGCTTCATCGGAATGTTACGAAACTTGGTGACTTTTATGGCATTAGTATGTGAACACACAAAAAAATTGTGAGCAGGCTTAGAGGCCTTTTGTGCTCTTCGGTCAAAAATGACCGACCATATAGGTAATGAATGGGAAATTGACAAAAACACAAAAATTCTGAGAATTTTATGGCATTAGGTATGCGAATTTAAGGCATGATTCGAGCAGGCTAAGTGGTCGTAAAAAATGTGTCACACTTTTGCTCTTCGGTCAATGACTGACCATGGGAATGAACGGAAAATTGACAAATACACAAAAATTCGGCCATGATAATAATGCAGTCAGTAATAATGCAAAAACGTGTAGACTTCACATCAAACTTATTTTACTTTTTTTTTTACAAACCTTGGCAAAAAGCACTATTTAAGAATTTCTACAAAATACATCCAAATCCACATCTTAAAAGTAAGTAATTTGGTCCAAAAACAACTAAAGAATTCACAAGCCTCTCCATAGAGAGCTATACAGCCATCTAGTGGTAAACCCATGAAATAACATGTTTTATTTAATTTTCTATCAACAGATGGCGCTAATCTGACCTAAAAATATATATTTATAAGGCCTAGTCTCTATATCAATCTGAAATACTGCAATAATTGAAGAAATATTTGTAAAAATTAGGAGAATTTAAAAAATATATATTTTCAATGGCAAAAATGGACCATAAATATTGCATAAATATTAATAAGTAGTAACATCAAAGTCTCTATAAATACACAATTAAAAAGAAAAAAATAAATTGCATTGGTTTTACTGGGATGGAGGAAGTTTCATTTTTAGGTGTCCGGTCACTTTTGACCGGGAAGATAACAAAGGGTGCACCCAAATGAAGACCTGAGTGTTGCGGAACGCGATGTTTGTCGTGTTAATCATCGAGTCGTAGAGAGTTTTCCCGCTCCCCGTTGGCCTTCTCTAAGTACACCTGGCTGCAGGCTGCAGATCGGGGCGGGGCTGCATCTGGGGCGGGGCTGCATCTGGG
Source organism: Tiaroga cobitis (assembly GCA_030578255.1). Classification (NCBI taxonomy): domain Eukaryota; kingdom Metazoa; phylum Chordata; class Actinopteri; order Cypriniformes; family Leuciscidae; genus Tiaroga; species Tiaroga cobitis. Next base: position 33,468,216 of record CM060600.1, on the reverse strand, counting down.
GCGGGGCTGCACGTGCAGCTCCGCCCATAACGCTTCTCATTGGTTAGTGGCAACGTGATGACGTTGATCGAGGCTGGGCCGCACCTGGGGCGGGGCTGCATGTGCAGTCCCGCCCATAACGCTTCTCTTTGGTTAGTGGCACACCAATGACCTCGACGCCACGGTAAACAGGAAATAGGGTTGAAAAACTCATGCGCTATATCGCGCTGAAACCTCTCACTTAGATTTAACTTAGAGCTAACTAACTGTATATTCTGTGATGAGAACAGAGACCACGGATCATTTGTTTTTCTTCGGCTCTTACAGCAACACATTCTGGTGTGACATGTATGATTGGCTGGAGCCTTATCTCCAGTCTCACTAGAGATAACATCACATTTGGGATTATAATGAAAGACAAAAATATGAAATGCTTTTAAACACTTTAATTGTCTTGGGTAAATTTTTCATCCACAAATGTAAATGTTTAAAAACACAGCCTCTGTTTAGCCTACTGTCTTCAAGAGAGAATTTGCATTGTACTACAAATCCCTGTGGTTCATGAAGAAGAAAACAGCAAAAAAAACTTCTTAATTTTATCGATGCCTTAAAATTAATTGAAGCCCCTTAACTATTGTTTCATAACTGTTTCTTTATCTTCTGTTTTTTTTATTTGTTTATTAGGCTATTTTAATTTGTATTATTTTACTTTAATTTACTCTTCTTTTCCTAAAGTTGTTTGTAATTTTACGTGCTCCGTTTCCTGTCAGTAGCCTACTTTCTTGTGAAATCTGACTAAGCCAGAAATTTTTGTCAATTTTACACTTCAATAAATAAATAAAATACTTAATTTGATAATAAATAAATAAAATGAAAAAATATCGCGCTGAAAGCGCGTGCATCATATTTGCGTAAAGTGGTACAGTAATGACGCGTCTTCAAAACGCACGCGCAAATTTGAAATAATACTTTAATAAAATTATAACGTATTAAAAAAACTCTAAAGTAATAATGAAAGCAGCAAAAAGGAGTAGAGCGCATATCCACAGTTTTAACTAATTGATCTAAGGTAAACTTGTAAGAAATTACAGAGTATTTTGTAATAATATCTGTGTAGTATTTTAAAAGTTTTTCACATTCTGTTGCACTTCACCATGTGAATTACAAAATTACTGTAAACATTAATGGCACCTTATATATTTCTTATTTGAATCATTCCTCTGTAATAGTTCTTGTTTATTTTTGTGCATTATATAGGTTATTATAAAACATTTATGCCAATAAAGTAATTTGAAGTTAAACTACATACAGTACATTGTCAATCTCTGTATCCCATATTGTGCATGCCAACTCAAAAAACCAAACTCATACCAGTGATAACTTTGATTATAATTGTGTAAAGAGATATGCACACATACAGATAATCACCTACACACACACACGTGCACACTCACGTACACTCACACACACACACAACCGAGCAATAGCCCTCAACCCCCTTCTCGGAAGAAAATGCACGCAGGACTCCGCTTCTGCCATCACACACACACACACACACACACACACACACAGGTGGGCAGTCCTTGTGTGTTTCAGCGCAGTGCAAGCACAGAGTCAACGAGTACGGCACCCGGAACTCTTGCTTATATTGTCTGGAAAATGCACTCCAGTTCACAACACCTAATTTAGATAAAATACTGAACAAACAATATTGAATCATTTTGAAGAAAGGCATTAACAGTACAGAGTCATACAAGGAATTTATTTTTTATACATTTTAAACATATTATAGGAAAATGTTTGACAAGATATACTTGAGTGTTATTGCCTTTGTCTGTAAAGTACCCAAGAGACTTACTTTGTTTATGAACAATATAAACTAGTTAAAGTTTGTCAAGACAAACTTTAATTTAGCTTGAGAAAGCCTATCCTAAAAGTTTTGAAGGCAATACAGTTTATCAGGCACAGACAGACGGATGGACATGACAGATAGGCAGACAGAGATAGAAGGATAGATATATTAGGATAGGATAGAAAATGATTTTTGATGTGGTAATACATCAGCTGTGGCGTGCTGGTGTACTGGCAGAATGGGCACTTACTACTGCGGTTTTTTTAAACTGCTCATACTCCCCCCTTGCTTAACACATTTGTGTGCATTTTTGCAGGGGGGAATGGCTTTTAAAAGAGCCTTTGAGTTATAAAGTAAACAACAACAAAAAATAGGTGAGAGAGATGGAGGACTAGAGTAAGAGTTAGACAATAATTAACACAGCAAAACAAAAATATATATATAAAGTAAAATAGCAAAAGTGGTACCCAGGGAATATAAATGGGGATAACAATGCCAATGTTTTTATGTTCAATTAAATAAATGTATACTTATTAATAACAATAATATCAAAATATACATTTAACCAATTTAATTATAGAAAAAAAGTCCTACAATATAACTTTGTATATTGTTACTATTAACTCTTAAATTCTATTTTTCTTCTCCTGGTTCAGTTTTAACACTGTATTTCTTTTTAAGGGCCTTGTTTTAACACTATATCCTAATCCCACCAAAACTACACTACACACACACACACACACACACACACACACACACAGGCCTACGATGCTTTTGGGAAACCCTGCCCTATAGTTATTTGTGTGATATGGTGAGTAAAGTTACACAATCTTATTTTTACACCACTTAATTTTATCATCACACTAAACGCCACTTCAGAATTAAAAATTGTAAATAAAATTAGAGGAAGAAGAAGAAGAGTAGCTTGCCTGTACTCACCTTGCTAGCAGCGATGAACAGCGGGAATGAAAAGTTTAAACATGCTAGAAATCGACGTCATGAGTTCACGGGCGCGGCCCCACCTCGATCGACGTCATCACTTTGCCACTAACCAATGAGAAGCATTCTGGGATGCACCCCCGCCCAAATCTGCAGGCTGCAGCCAGGTGCTTCTCGCCCGTTTGGCGGGCAGAGCGAATCCTTTACGCTGAGAGCGAGTGGCATCGCATCGTGTGGTTCTGCACTCCGGCTGCCTTTTGAAGGAATGGCGAAGACAAGACTGAGGAAAAGGCACCCCATTAATATTCTGCTTTGCTTCTGATCTCTTATTTCTTTATTTCTGAGAAGAAAAAAAACTATGAATAATGTAAAAGTTTGCAGATGGTAAACGGCTGGCTGGGAGAAAAGACAGCAGGGGGAGCGCGATCGGCTCACCCAAAATGACTTCATTGGGTTTAAAAATACACCCCCGCTCACAGCCGCAGAACTGGAGCAGCGCGCGCCTAAAACAGTCCTCTGGGATTGTTTGTCGCTCATTTTTAAACATCTCTGCCAAGTATACTAGCCTACGGCAGACAGTCAGGCTTTATTACATCTGTCAAACACAGTCAGACAAGTGGAACGTATAGGCCCACGTTCATGACGCAGAAAACCTTAAACCCCACAATGCATATGTCACTTACTTCGCACATGAAGTTTAGGCTACATTTACGCATTTGGCACACGCTTTTATCCAAAGCGACTAACATTGCATTCCAAGGTAAACATTTTACATTCTTAGCAGTTCTTGCTTTCCCTGGGAATCGAACCCGTGCAAGCGCCAACGCTCTACTGTTTGCGATACAGGAAAGGTGCAAGTAAATGCCTTCATTTTAAGGTATTTTGACCAAATATGAAATAAAAGGATTTGGATAGCTGAAGATGCATACATTAGGCGAAATGACAGAAGTTCATGTCACAGCCTAAAAGTAACGTTACCCATTTTATTTTCTGATATTTTTAGTGGTCTACCTTGAGGCTCCAGATGAAAGGAAATGTATTTTGGCCATAATGAAAAGTAATGAGCAAAGGGACATAAAAAGAGACACATAGGCCTAAAACATCCAGCCGCTATGTAAAAAAAGAAAAGGGGAAAAAAAACGGCAATTTTTGGGAAATACATGAGGCTGTGAATTAAGAAAAAAAAATAAAGAAAAAAATAACAACAACTAGATTCATACATGTATATTACTTTAAATCTACTATAAAATTATAGTCTAAAATGTATAAAGACAGCAGAGTCAGAGCAAAAAAAATGTGTTATAACAATGACTCATTAGCTATAGGCCTAACATATTTTTTTACAGTCTATGGCTATAACTCAAGTGGGTAATTTATGTTCTGCAGCCTACCTTCTGTAATCTAACTTTCAAAGCATAAATATTCCTGGTGTATTTTTTGAAGGAAGTATTTCTATAAAATAGTATATCATAGGCCTTCTTTCAAAAATAGGCTCTGGTCACTTAAACTTTATGAATTTTATGGCTTGGTATTTCACACAATAGAATGACAGACAGAATGGGGAAAACCCTAAAGTTAGGCCCGTTCAACTATAATAATGACGTTATATTAAAAAAAAAAAAAAATTTTAAATGTAAAAGAATAGCAGAGTCCACACCACAACTGTAATGATAACGACACAGAAGAACGATATTTGAATCACTTTCAGAACGATTTTTTTTCCAGCTGATAACGATCAGAGCCGTTGATAACGATGAAAACTGACAGCCAATCAGAATCCATCACGCTTTAAAGAGCTCGAGCATTTAAAGTGGCAGACGACAAACTGCAGCGCGCTTATAACAGACAGAACGATATCGTGCATTGGTGTGGTGGACACTAATATAGTTATCATTATAGTTATCGTTCTTAGTATAAATTGCCCTTTATCCAGTTAGCCAATGTTCATAAGAATTTCTATTAGGCTATCTTTTTTTACTATAAAATACATTTTTGTAATATTAAACAGGATAAATTGTGAAAACAACAACTAATACCACAAAACATCACAGAATTCATGAAATCCATTGCTAACCATTACTGATGCTCAAGCCTTTGTTTTCCCACCAAAAGTATGTCACTTCCGTGATGATGTAATTGAGGAACTTGGCTTAGTTAAATACAATCCTAAATGGATAAATTAACCACTACGTTAACTTAACTGTGAAAAAAGTTAACAGGATTTCCATGTTAAAAATTGTATTTCTAGCTTAATAGTTTATCCAATAAACATGAAAATGTGCTATATAGCTGGGGCACTTCCCTCAAACATCAACAACATTAGCAAGTAGCCTAGATCTGATTGCAGAAAGACTATAGGGGAGATTCTGTCATATCAAGCACTACACATCAAAGCTGCTGGGCTTACTTATATGACGTATGAATAAATGAACAAAAGTGGGGCTCATTTTCGATTAGAGTATTGCAGATAACCCACAGCAAGCTAATAAACTGTGGTGAGAATTATAACACAGATAGGAGATGAGAGTGATAATCCCTCTGGACAAATGATGATTATCCGTTTTCTATAAGCTTTATTTTGCTGGTGCGTCCCGCAGAGGCTTCGGCCTACACATCCAACACGAACCAATAGTCTTCAAACACTTCACTTTCGGATATTATTAGTGACCTGCTGGAAATCAATGGCAATTTAAAATAAGTGCATCTTATCAAGAATGAGAAAACAAGATTAGCCAAAAAGCTTTTATCTGTGTACCACACGTTTCATCTCCTCTAATAGGAAACCGCGGCAGCAGTGAAAAAGAAATGGGACACATGAGACAGCAGATCAAGTGGCCTGAGATTAGTAACACCTCTAAACAGGGCTCCTTGACCTGGACACCATTCACGCAAGAATGGCTGTGATTTTATCACCTGGGATGTCATGTCACGGACAGCGCATTGAAGAGCGGCATGATCTAGCATAAATTTAACTCTCTGACAAAATGTAAGATGTCCTTTTGACCAATGAATGAAAAAGACTGTTTTATGATTAATGATAATATAAATCACATGAAACCTTTCAAGAACATGTCAAGGTTACATTTCACCCCCCAAAAATCAAAAGGAAAAACATTTTTTAAATAAATTGAAGTATATATATATATATATATATATATATATATATATATATAAATATAAAAGCTATACCTTGAATGTAATGTCACTACAGCATCTGAAAAATGAAAATCATACATTCTAATATTCCCCATATTTTTCCATCACCACACAGGAATGCTATACAACATTTACTCTTGTATCTGTGATAGGAAAATGCAATGTTTTTGCCGTTATACAAGCCAGGAAAATTGCCTCTCAGATGGCAATCTGTTTCTAAAGAGGCAAACTCGACTCGACTACCTTGACGGGCACATCCAAAGGAAGATGCCTCAGGTGGAATGTTACCTTCATAAAAGATTTCTTTCTGTAAACATGCACTTAGTGGTTCATGCATCGGTAATACAGACACTCCTGCTGTATATGCAAATTATTTCATCTTCAGTAATGAGCAGGAGAATGAGCGTTCAATGCAATTACCAGGGATGCCGCCACACAAGAGATTGAAGATTAACAAGAGAAACAACAAGTGACAGAAGAGAACTACATGGATGTCATGTTTCCTAATTTATTTGCGCTTTCAGAACTACTATTCATAAGGCAACAAGAACGTCAACACCAAACACTTTTGTAGAAACATAACTTTGCTTTGACTTCGATCATCAAGAAAATGTGTAATACCAAACTGGCATTGGCACAGTCATGTATCTATTGTAGCAGAAGATGGGTGTGTTGTTAACACCGATGCTCAAACGTTTAATATGTTTCCCAACATTACAGAGGCACAATTCAAAGTTCAAATGCAGCGTAAGCGATCTCACCAAAGCAACACAATAAATAGTAATAGTTCCAATTCATTAAACAACAACAAAACCTGACATGAACAGAATAAATACTTTGGTGAGGGCACCAACTCACTGCTACAGTGATTTTAACGAAGAACTAAAAGAATCGAACATGAAAAGTAATTTCATATTAACAACAACTTCCTGTTTGATGTGAAATGTCTGGCGCGCAATGAGCGCTAAAACAATCCAGTCTCATAAATTAGTCCTTCCTCTCATAACACAACAGCTTGAAAGCGTCATCAGAGGAATAATCACATTCTTGATGGAACATTTATCCCGTACAAGTCGTACTTAGGGAAAGGAATGACGCCCTGACTACCCTAGCTTTCTTTAACATAACATCCTGTTGTGTTCCTCGTAGTGGAACACGCAGACCTGGACCCCGGAAAACACAGCAACAGTTGGTAGAGGTTGTTTTTAGATCTCTTGGGAACTGAACTGATGCAGAAACCCACATAGCAATTCCACGTCTCCATGGAAACAGTGCCAGCTCATCCTCAACCCCTCCCCTTGTTCTCTTCTCCGTTCCTGCAGTCTCTTTAGCAGTGAGCGCACTGTTCCGATCTGCCCAGAGAGCCCTGCTGCATGGACGAAACCTTGGTGACATCGGTGGCCACCGTTGAAAGCGGGAAGCTCTCGTAGGTCTCCGGAACGCCCCAGCCGCAATGGCAGCGCTGGAGTGTCGCCTTCAGCTCCTTCTGGAAGTTGGTGTTGAGGAAGCCGTACACCACCGGGTTCACACAGGTAGACGCCATGGCCATCAGGTGGCAGGCGGAGAAGATGACATCATGCTGGCAAGAAGGAAGCACCTGGTGGTACCAGTCAAAGATGGTGTTGAAAACATTGAGCGGGAGCCAGCAGAGAGCAAAAGCGACTACGATTAAGACCAACATGGCATTGATACGTTGAGCACCCCGTGCTTTTCTCTGCCGGGCCTCGGTGGCCTGCTCCACCATCTCCTTCCGTCTGCGTAGACGCAGGAATATGCGCAAGTAACAGACTAAAATGAGAAGCAGGGGCAGGCAGTACTGGAAAAGCAGAAGCGAGGTGGTGTACGCCAAACGGTTGCGTTCGGACGGCCAGAGCTCCATGCAAATGACGTGGTCGCTGAATGGGTTGAACGGCAGGCTGAGGTTCTGGAACGGGGCGTTAGTTAGGATATTAAAGGACAGGAAGGGTAGAGAAATGAAGCAGGCCACCATCCAGGTGACGGCTACGGCCAGGTACGAATGGCCTGCGGCAGGCGTCCAGCCGGTGGGGTGGATGATGAGTTGATGCCGCTCCAACGCGATGAGGACCAACGAGAAAATGGAGACTGTGACGGACATGCACTGCACAAATGGCGTGACCTTGCACAGCGTCTCACCCAAGATCCAGCGGTCCATGAGCGTGTAGATGACCGTCACGGGGAGGCACACCACGCACATGAGGATGTCGGAGCAGGAGAGGTTGGCGATGAGGATGTTGGTGACGTTTCTCATCTCTTTTTGTCTGGATATGATGAAGACCAGACAAGTGTTGCCCACCAAGCCCACCGCTATAACAGTGCTGTAGGCCACGATCAGAAGAGTTGTGCCACTCACAGAGGGAGGGCACACGTTGGAATCCACCCATGTTCTCTGGCCCAACACAGCTGAGGTGTTGCTGATGTTGTCTGAGGTTGGAGAGGCCTCCATAAGTCCCAAAGTTGGATGAGAAGCAGCTAGGCGTTCACAGAAGCATCCACTCTTCAAACACCATAAGAAAGTCGACTCATTGTTGAGGTCCTTGCATTTATTCGCAGACGGCCAGATGGTTGACCTGGAGGAAAAGGAGCATGTAAAGACCGTTAGCTGGCCGTTAACATAAATGGGCAATATGTTGAGAGGGATTTAATGGGAAAGGATTTAACTCAACAAGTGAATCTCTAGGAGAGGTTAAACCCCTTAATCCAACAGATGTTTGTGGACTTAAAATTTGAGCAGACATCTCTTGTTTAAGGAGAAAACACTGCCAATCTCTCTAAAGTATTTTCACCTTAGCATTTCATAAATTAGTTTATGCATATGTCCACCAATATATCTGATTCGTTCTGCTCTAATAATGGCATAAACTCAACTAATACTCTTTGCAAAAACTCCCTCGGGATGTTGACAGGTCATCCTGTCTGTTAAGCTGACAGATGGAGGTCTCTCTCATGAGTATTCTTTCTTTATCCTTTTTATCTCCAAGTTCTCTTTTCTTTGGCCTCAAATGGCTTTTATGTGATGAAGTGATAAAAAATCATCATATCACGAACAACTGATTTAAAAGCTGCCAATGTATTAGCACCGGTTTACCTTGTCAACCTCAGTCAATATGAAGGGATGGACATTGAGAACTTTATTCGATGAAATACTAGAACCAAATATGAATCTACCGTGCCATAGCAAAAGAAATTGTGCTATAGTTTGCAGTCTGAATTGAACATGAGACAGAAAAACCGGACACTGTCAAATAATAGTGACATTCATAGAAAATACATCTTTCTATTGCATTGTCCTAGCTATTTGCGCATAACAAGAAATAGGAGAATATGTAAGATACACAGATGCATCACAAGCTGTCTGTTCCACTGCAATTCTACGGCGCAGCATGTATTCGCTGCTACTTCTGTGAACTATTGAGAGGCTCCATGACCCGCCATTGCTGTAAAAAAAAAACAGTCCAATGGAGTGAATGGAGTTGACACAACTCTCTCTCTCTGGAGGAACATCAGAGCATCATTCCAGAGCGGAAGCAACTTTTTTAGATTTTGATTAAAGTTTACCACCACAAACAAATTTTTTCTGTGTATTAACTTACACACGTTAATTGTTCACCACATCACTAGTAAATGTGCACTAAGAAAGTAGATAGTGTCTATTTTGATTTCCTGACGACTTTAAATATGTTTGTATAGTATGTATTAGGGATGCTTTCTCAAAAACAATTTTAAGATGAAATTGTGGACGGATTTGATAAACTCCTGTTTCCTTCCTTCCTTCGTTCTATTACTCCACATACTTGAATAAGCACTGCATCTAAAGTGACTTCATTTGACTTCTGTAATGCATACAGATTGATATCAATCGATTCAAATATTTTACTCTCGCAGTCACTTTTGCTAATTTATTCCCCGAGCCGGCCACTCTGAGTTTCACTTGGATTGAGTAAGTGTTGTAATTAAGCCGCAGCTAATATCCTCTCGCTCCTCCAAACCAACTGTCAGGAGTTTCACACCAGCTTATTACGTCATTCATCTCACATGGAGAGGGAAGCTGATTCAGGGAATGCCTTACTGAGATTATCTACTCCAGTTTCAATCCTTCACAGCTCTAAAGAGCACAATTTATCACACATAATCTTTTTAAGTACTCTACAATTTGCCTTTCACAAATGAAATACTAATGTTTTAAGGCAGCAAAAGAGTGTGTTGCTTTTGGCAACAAAAGACCAGGGGGCTCTCAATGCAGTAGCTCAAATGTTCTGAGTAGTTGCTAGGCCGTTGCCTGAGTGGTTTCTAGGGTGTTTCTACGTTGCTGCTAGATGTTTTGGGTGGTTTCCAGGGCAAAGTATGCAAAGTGTTCTAAGTGGTTGCTAGGGTGTAATGGTTGCTAGGACATTGTTTTAAAGTGGTTAGTAGGCCATTGCAGACATTTTGGGTGGTTGGCAGATGTTTAATAGAGTCATCTGAGTGGTTTCTAGGGTGTGGCTTTGTGGCAGGTAGACATTTTAGGTGGTGTCAAGAAGGGTTGGGAATCGAAAATGAATACTTAAGGTCATACTTGTAAGGTCATACTTGTTATAAAATAAAAAATTAAATTCCTCTTATCGATTCTATTGTGTGCATTTAAATGACTTTAAGCCATTCAAGTGCAAGAAGACTTGCTTTCTGTTTTCTGTCTTGTGCACAAAAAATGTGATGGCTGCCTCATATTGAATAGTTCCCGATACTATACTGAGTCCGTAGGCAAAAATTCCTTGTTTAAGTCTTATTTATTAGCCTGTTGATTTTTGTTCATGGTATTCAGCTACGTTGAAATGTTTTACAATACGACTTAGAATAAATGTGGATGATATCTACGTTTTTTTTACCGTATTGGAATCGATAAAAATCGGAATCATAAAAAAAATCAAGAGATACCCAACCCTAGTTACAAGGCGGTCCAGGTGGTCTGAGAGGTTGCTAGGGTGTTGCCATGTGGCTTCTAGACATTTTGGGTGCTTGCCATGTGGTTACTAGAGTGTTCTGCAAGGTTGACAGGGCATTTCTATGTGGTTGCTAAACTGTTCTAAGTGGTTGCTAGGTTGTCAGTCTAAATAGTCTATTCTGTTCCCTATATGTTAGATCTCTCTAAAAATGGGTTGAAACCACTGATCTATATAGAATGACTGCATACCTCATGACGTCATAAACAGTGAAGCCACCGCGCCGCCATATTGTGATTCCCTAGTGAGCTCACGCATTCTTTTAAATCAATAGGAAATTGTATGATTTGACTAAGAAAACATTGCATAACGAGACACCGTCTTTAAATCTAAAGTCTCCCTGAACAGTCTTACAACGCAAACATCCTAAGCATTTAAATGGGTATTTGTTTAACGTCGGAAATTATTCCTGCTTACTAAAAATTAAATATATGTGAATTGTGAACTTAAAATTTAGCTCTTTCTGATTGTGTTTTACAGATAGATCAGTAGTCTGTTCAAGTATTTGATTAGTTAGCAAGAACATGTCCAGGAAATGCATAATACAAATTGTATGGGTTATTGTATTCCTGTTTCACCTCTTATTTACCCCTTATTTACACTGCACACGTCTGGGGCGCCACACGGCTACCGGAGCTGATCGCGCCCACAAATCGGCAATTCAAGTGGAAATAATCCTGGTGTAAGTTGACAGCGCGTGAAGGTAGGAATAAAACATTGTCGGAGCCGTAATGCGCCGCAGATGTGTGCAGTGTAAATAAGGGGTTTACATATAGGTCTACTCTGTTTGCAGTGCATATTTTTTTACCATACCCATGTCAACAGGTTGGAGCTTTCGCTGCACGCGGATGCCCGTCCAAGTGCGGTGCGTGCAGAGATCATTTGTGCTGCAGGCGCTGAATTAAAGTGACAGCGCATGATTCGTGGTCAAACTGAACACGGATTGACATGAAAATATTAAATAAATACATTTAATAAAATTTGTAACAAGTAATGCATTGAATAATACGTTTATTGGGTTTAAACTTGAATACGTCTGTGAAAGAATGTAGGAAAGAACATAGCAGGCTATACATTGTTTTTAAACAACACGGAAATAGCGACAATTGTGCATATAAATTACTATATATGGGCTTAAAGTACAACCTGTGAGCAGTTTTTCAAGATCCTTTTGTGATCTTCGTTTTACACTTGTTGATGCACAGCGAGTCATCTTAAAAGTGCCGTCGGAGCTACCGATCTCTGGATAACGGCCGTTGGAGCCCTCTGCTGGTAGGGAATCGTAAGATGGCCGCTCGAACACTTCCGGTGGCTTCACTGCCTGGTGGCAGTTTAGAACGTCATGAGCTATCCACCTTATTCCTGCGCCCCATGACGCTTTGCGCGAATTATGGGTGTAACTTCCGTTAAGATGTAAACAATCAGTGAAAGGCTCGCTCTATGATCGCAATACGTTAAAAAAGTGTCACAATGAGATGACATTAATCGACTCACCCTTCAATCATCGAACATTAAAATGAAATTTAAAAGTTTAAAAGAATCAACAGACCAAAAATAGCCCCAAAAGCGCGAGTCTTTGGTTAAATATCACTGTAGTAGGCAAATATATATCTGTATTGTATAACAAGCCTTAATCAAAAATGTGCATTAACTACAGCATTATGTGACGCTACATCAAAGTGATTTCCGTCATTTTGACAGATTATAGATTGCATTTACCTGTGAAAACAAACCTGGAAAGAGACGTGAGGATTTGAGGAGAATAACGAGAGCTTCTTCGTGCATTCCAGTGAATTATTAATGGAATATCGTAAATTAAATTCGGGAGAACGGACCACAAATGTGCCGTACATGTTGTCCTTTTTCATACTTTTACAGCGGATTGCAAAGGAAAAAATAAAAATCATCATGAGGAAAAGAAAGCAGCGACTGAAAAGTGCTCTTGCCGTAGATATTCTTGTTATAACATGTCACGCTAAAATACCAAGTATAACGTTATTCTCATGATGTCTGAAAATAAATCATGAAGGAAAATTGACAGCTCATCCAGTCAAACTGACGGATAAGCTTTATTTGTAGGGCAACCTTATGATTGGAAATGAATTGTTTCAGCCTTTTTTAATGGAAGTTCCCCAAACCGGAAGTGCCGCCCATAATTAAAAACGCAGTAAACTCGTCAGGAATAAGGTGGATAGATCAGTGGTTGAAACAACCCAGCATTTTTAAAAGCACTATTCTAAGATAGAGGTCAGATATGAGAATATCTGATATGTGATATCTTTGATAGATGTGTCCTTCACAGGATACAAAATATCGTTTTACCACAGTGCTGACATGCTGTCTCTCTGAAATATATTGGCATATATCACAGGCAGCAGCATCAGAGGTTTGTGTGTGTGAAGAGAATGACTCAAGAATTTAAGGGAGTGTGTGAAATTATATAAGGCAGAACTAAATTAATCATCTAATTTTCATATCACACAGACAAGTCTGAGCGACATGCTTTCATAACCGCTCACAGAGATTCGCTACTTGTGCAAATCAAATGCATTGTCGTTTGAGATGAATAAAGAAATAAATACACCAAAACGACAAAAATGAAATTAAACAAGTATTTTTAGCAGGCATCTAAATCAAGCTGGGGTACATAATAAAAATAAAAAAGGACACTTTAAGGGAATTATTCACCCAAATATTAAGATTCTGTCATTATTTATTTACCCTCATGTCATTTCCAAACCGGTATGACTTTTTTTTATAGCAGAATTATATTTTAAAAAAAATGTAATTATAGCAGAATGTCCAAGCTGGTCCATACAATGAAAGTAAATGGTGACCACCACTGCTAAACTAGTAGACCTGAATTATCGCATAAAAGTCATTTGAAGTACTATTATATTGATATCTTTTTTTAATAATATATATATTGCCTTAATAGCCCCTGCCCATCCGCTTTCACTGAAAGGCATTATCATTTTGTGTTCCAAGAAAAAAGGCATACAACAACACGAGAAAATGATGACAAAACATTCTGTCCTTTTAACTAAAGCTTATGTAAAACTCTTCTCACAGGAAGCCAAAACACAACAGGACATTTATCACTATTTGTGATCTGCTGACTGTCTACAAGGTCAGATAGATTCAGTCAGAAAACAAAAGAGTGAATTTTGCCAAACTGCTTTCTGCTTCCATTAACCTTGAAGAGGTTTGACAGATGCTCTAGTACAGGGGCGCCCAATCCTGTTCCTGGAGATTTACCTTCCTGCAAAGATCAGCTCCAACCCTGATCAAACACAATTGAACCAGCTAATTAAGACACTTGATAATTGGATCAGGGTTAGAACTGAACTCCAGGAAGTATCTAATAGTTTATTAGATCTTTCCTCATGATTTGGATCCTGTCATTTTCACTGTAGACTACCCCCCCCAGTCATATAGTGATATTTAGTCATATCACTATATGACTAAATATAGTCATATAGTGATATGACTATATTTACTTTCGTTTCGTTGTTTGTTTATTTTGATATTGTTGATATTAAAGTTACGTTGATCGTTTGTTACGTTACGTTGAAAGTTATCGTTGATCGGTTCCCACCTCCTTCTTCCCTGAGCCTTTAAACCTTGTTACATTGGTGGCAAAATTAAAGCCGCAGCCCCTCACGGACGACTGCCGCGTATAAACAAAATAAAACCACAACATAAATAGTCTAGGCCTGGTCCTCTCTCGTCCTTCACTGTCGTCACTTTCAGTCCTTCCAGTGCTCCTCTGTGAGAATCGAGACCGGTGTGATGCACAGGTGACGCTCATTAGCAATCGGGCCACCATCCTTGCTCCGTTCCCATGGCTCTCGGCCCCACCCTGCTTGCCAGAATTTTTTTTAATCAACAATAGCTTGCAAAATGATGGACAACAATTCACATTTCGCGCGTCATATCCCGTGATAATGAAGTAGACTAAATTACCCAGTGAGGAGGGCCTTGGACTTGCGGTTCGCCCCAATCCCCCCTCACATGATCTGAAGCGCAAGCCCCCCTGAGAATTATAAAAGCCCAACCCCCCATGTGGTGTGTCATTGTGCCGAGACTGCTTGAAGGGCAGCTAATAAGCTAATAACAACTACCACTATCAAAGTCAGACAACAAGCATTACCTTTACTATACCATAACCAACTCAGTGGAACATTCATGTTTTTTTCCGGCAACCCTTTTATTGGTACTTTATTGCGCTATTAGAAAGATATTTGACTCATATTAGCATCTGTGAGTCACTTGGGAAATTGACAGCTTCATAATGACCTAGAGTTATGCCAGGCTAATCACAACCTCTAATTAAACAGACTATTGATGGAACTGTCGAATCAACAAATTATAACGGGAGGGATCAAACCTAATCAAACCATTCCTTAAAATAATTGTCTTGCTTAAGAGTGTATTTTTTTTCTCTGATAAAATACTTTCTCCTATTTAATCTTTTAAGAGAATATTCTGTCATTATTTACTCACCTTTATGTTGTTCTAAACCTGTATTGTTGTAGTTTTTTTCGTACAATTTCAGTGGTGTCAAATGACTTTGTCAAATGACTTTTGAGACCATAGTTATATCTAGAGACATCTAGACACTACACTCTAATCTTTTCAGAAATCTTTAAAAAATATATATATATATAATGTTGCTGTCAAGGATGGAATCACATCTTGAATGAGAATTGTATCCCTGAGCTATTCTGACCCTACAAACACTTTTCCACTCATTACGTTCTTTACACAGATGCAAATTACACATTTCAACAACCTTGGATAGCAGGACATTATCTCTCTCTTTCTTTGACATGAGCTCTCTCGACCTTCAGCAAAATGACAATGACATGCGGCACATGGCAGCTGAACAACAGTGTTATTGATGCGGGTTCATGGCCACAGAAGCCCTTAGCATCTCTGATTGAAGAGGAAAAGCCTGGCTCTCTGCTGTAGTCGATTCACATCAGTTCTGAGGAACACATGAAATTCCATAAATATGTGTCTCCCTATAGGATGGTGGAAGGGCAATTCACTACATAGGACGCACACTGAAGGTAATAACACTGCTGAAATATCACAAAGTGGCCCAAGGCGATGTGGTTTAAATCCATCTGGGCAGGCCAACTACACAGAGACAAGTCAATTTATCGGAAAATCGGGGTTGAAGAACAGCTGCTCTAGCGTAGTCTATTATTTGGGAAGACATGAATAGCAGGAAATAAAGAATAATGCTATGTGGGGAAAAGGGTATTAAAATACCTTAAAAGGAGCCGTTTCAGTCAACCCAAAAATGAAAATGCTGTCATTTAAACCTGGTCACTATTCTCTTTCAACAGATCCCTAAAATCTGTGTATACTCTTATTCAGCAAGGAAGAATACATTAAATTGAACAAAAGTGACAATAAAAAAAAATATATATATATTTTTTTAAGGGGTGGTTGATTATGATTTCACTTTTCTAACTTTAGTTAGTGTGTAATGTTGCTTTTTGAGCATAAACAACATCTGCAAAGTTACAATGCTCAAAATTCAAAGCAAAGGGAGATATTTGCTTTTAAAGAAATTCCTTTAAGGACTACAACAAACGGCTGGAAGGGACTACACGACATTCCTCCCGGGTTAGTGATATCACCAACCCTAAAATTTACATAAATCTCATTTGCATTTGAGGAACAAAAGTGTCAAAAGGAACAGACACAAAACGGTGCGTTTTTGCTCACCCTCAAAAAGTGACAATTTTAACATGCTATATAAAATATCTGTGGGGTATTTTGAGCTAAAACTTCACATGCACTCTGGGGACATCAAAGACTTATTTTACACCATGTGAAAAGGGCATTATACCACCCTTTTAAATAAATGGCGTTCTTTTGAACTTTATATTAATCAAGGAATCCTGTAAAAAAGACACATCACTGTTTCCACAAAAATATTAAGCAGCACAACTGTTTTCAACATTGATAATAATAATAATAAATGTTTCCTGAACAGCAAATCAGTATATTAGAATGATTTTTGAAGGATCGTGTGGCACTGAAGACTGGAGTAATGATGCTGAAAATCCAGCTTTGCATCACAGGAATAAATAACATTTGAAAATATATTCAAATGGGAAACCGTTCTTTTAAATTGAGAAATAATATTTGATATTGTGAATTTATATTTCACAATATTACTGTATTTACTGTATTTTTGATCAAATAAAGACTTCTTTCAAAAACATGAAAAAAATACTGACCCCAAGATTTAGAACAGTGTATATATACATTAATATTCCATTACGTATGAAAAAGAGCAGCATCCATATTCATTCACAGATAAAGGTTTTAATCAACATGACGTTGATTTTTGACTGAACCTTTACATTTTAAGATGCATCTTAGCTGTGTCTCTTTCACCAAAGGCAAGGGTAAATACAAGCTTTTCTTTAAAATGTCAGATTTTGGGCCACGGGGCTCTAGTAAAAACTCAGGCCACCCATCATCTCAAACTTCACCCCATCCAGTAATTGCTGCAGGGTGAATCTCCTGGTGTCACCTTGGTTCTTGGGAAACGGGTGTTGAAAATGCACCGGGGGACGGCTAAAGCATAACACAAGTGTCGTATATAGCTTTTTTAGACACCTCATCTTCATTCGACTGATGAAGTTTGACCATCCATCAAAATCTATTACATCCATCCACTGACCTTTGATGTTTTCATCAGCACCTTTTTAGGATGGGAAAGCTTCCCCTCAGTAGCTAATGTGGTTTCACATCCGACAGACATGTGTATGATCTCTGTCCATTGAGAAATCCATCAACACATGACATGTAAAGACTTTTTTTTTTTTTTTACCTTGAACCTCTTGGTCCTCTGCAGAAAAATATGAAAGGTAGGCCTACATGAATAATCAATGGTCTACAATCTATAGAAATACACAGTGTACATTGCAGCGGTTCTCAACTTTTTTTGCTGCAGAATGCAGATTTTACATTGAACATCAAGTATGAACCCAACCAACCCAAAATCACTTCTTAGGGTGTGTTCACAATTGTAGTTCGGTTCGCTTGGTTCGTTTGTTCCGGATTTAAAAAAAAAACATTTAATTATGGTCCGCTTAGCATTCACATGGTCATTTTAACACCTGCCTAAAGATACCAAACCGCAGTGCCTGTACACAACCATCATATAATGATAAAAATCCATCCAGTGTTTTTGTTTTAATCTCCTTATTTGTTTTCCCCTGCCTCAAATCGAGCCGTTCGTTTTTGTGACGTCAATAAAACGGACGCCCCTCCCACGATTGTTGATTGACAGCAGCGTTTCAACACAGACCCGAGCTGTCATCATAGTCCGTCATTGTTGATACGCTGGAGCAGATCTAGGCGAAATGACTTATTGTCTAAGCGATTGTGGTGTTCTGTTCTTGGGTGTAATAACGAACACCGCAGTCATTTTGATGTTCCTAAATCCGAACCGCTGAAGACGCAGTGGCTGAGTTTTGTTTTTGAAGGGAATATTCCCCACGAGCAACGTCAATGCGTTCATGTTTGCGCGAATCATTTCTCAGCAGACTGCTTTATAAACGAGGGTCAGTATAAAGCTGGTTTTGCTAAGAAGCTGCTCCTGAATAAAGGATCGGTGGCAACTATTTATGTTCCCTCTGCACATCCAGAAGAAGTAAGTTTAAAGTTTTGTTAGTTATATAAATCTTTGCAAATCGCGAAAAAAAGTTTTTCATGACCATTAGTTGTAACGTCAATCTGTCAATGAACTAACGTATACATCAGTAAACACACAGCGTTCGTATCTCACTACTCTACCCTGCCAGTGCATACAAAAATAGATCAAAGTGACATTACGTTAACCAACCATTCAGAAACGTCCTGTTCGAGCCTTAATTGTCGAACTTCTTTGCGGCCGTCATCTTGTTCCATGTCCGACTCCGGTTCAAACTGATACGATTGCACAGATGTGTCCTCAGAGACTCCCGTTGCCATTCTTTCTCCAAAATATACCCTCAGCTGTTGTCAAGGCAACACTCCATGTGCGTTGTATACGCTGATTTCACGCAGCCGCCATTTTGAAATCGAAATCGAGGCTCCGGTGGGAAGAACCCCGGAAGTACAGATAGAACCCCATGCCTTGGACTACCAACCTGAAGCTGCTGCCGCGATTTACACTATTGGATGTTAATATCCAATTTAGGATATGTATATAGTTCGTTCCTGCTTCTTTTTTTACGTTCTGAATTATATATAAAAAAAATTATTTTATATATAAATGAATTTCACTGTATATAGTCTAAAGTATGAAAGAAATATATGTACAGTTTTAGAATAACTAATTTCTACATTAAACACAACAATACGCCATCGCATTCGGGACTCTCCTATGATTAAAGGCGACACTTCCGGTTTTCTTCCCACCGGAGCCATTTCAAAATGGCGGCTGCGTGAAATCAGCGTATTAAAACGCCAGCAGAACAGAGGGGCGGAGTGAGCGAAGCTCATTATCATTTAAAGGCATATGCACTGAAACTGCGTGCTGAAAACAGAGCTGCTTTTGACCAGGTAAAATTAGTGTTTTCTTAAAATACTAATGAGAATTTTTAATAAAAGTATATTACACAGTGTTCATTTAGACCCTAAACATTCATATTAACTTGTACAAAAATGGCATTATATGACCCCTTTAAATATATTTCACAACTGAACTTACCGAACATCTAAAGCAATGCTGTGTTCTGGGCTAAATGCACTCGTTGTATGCGTAGCCTACATCATCGCGACTATGGCGAGAAAAAACAGGCATGCTTGAGCATTCTGTCCATTTCTGTCGCATCTCGTGACATCATGTCCTGTTTTTGGTTAATTTACATGTCTGTGGTCCGCGTTGCATTCATATTTCATTAAAACCACAGTTGGTTTGGTTGAGTTGGTTTGGAAGCGGATCGAGACCCATCTTTTCAGCGGTCTCAGTCCGCTTGTTTGTTGCGCACCAGGGTTCGGATTACAGCGTTCACGGCACGCTTATTCAAATGAACCGCAATAACAGAGCAATCGCACCAGGATTCGCTTTAATCGAACCAAACATGCCAAGTGTGAACACACCCTTACACCACATTGTAATGTAGTCTACTACGATTTTCTTTTACCTTTTGAAGTTTTGTTCATAATTTTTATAACGCAAACGTAATTTATCTGACGTCAACCAATTGACAAATTTGAGCCTTTGACGTCAAGAGCATAAGATATTTGCTGCATTTCTTCTCTCTTTTAAAGTTGACATGTCTATATTGCTACCCCAACTAAACATGATTACATGGTTAGATGCATTTTATTTAGTACATTTAGGGCATCGTTTTCCCCCTATTTCTATGAATATTAATCCACCAGTTGAGGTTTCCTTTTTAAGCTACATAAACTAAAACTGCTATGACCATCTGTTATTGTTTCTTAATTCTTTCTGTGCAGATTTTTATTTAAAAAGAGATTAAAATAATGTCCTGCCATTACTATTCTTCCATCTTGTGCATGTAATCTTCTACGAAATGCAGTTCAATGTGAAGTGTTGCTAATATGCAATAACATTGAAGATTACAAGCAGAACCTCCCGATGGTCAAGTACAAACCCTTGAATTCTGTATAATTTAACGGGAGGTGCCGTCCGAAAACTAATCTTGTGGTGACTTATTGCTAGATGACAACTGCCCCACACCATGTCTTGACTGAAGGGTCTGTCTGAATCCTGATACGGTCATGAGAATATCTCCAGGAATGGTCTATTTTAAGAGAAAAGGACAGTGTAATAACCATTACCTTGAGATCCTTTCACACCTGTCGATCAAATTGCAGAGAGAGAGACACCATAATAAACACTCCACAAGGGCAGGACGCATTCTTAATCTATATAAAGTGCAATAACATCTCATCCTAACATTAATAATCTTTTGTCTCTCAAGCTGCATAACCGAACAATCCCTGTCTAGCACTTATTATTTTCTGAGATTATATTTTTAATGCACCCTGACAAGCACAAGCCAAATATTATATTTGAAATCCCACTTGTGTGGAAATCTCTAGTATGTGGTTATTCGTTCCCAGAATTACTATTTGCTCCGACTGTTTCCTTATCATCACGTTCAGCTGTCAACTAGATCATTCTATCAAGTCTCAAATTCCCACTTGGTGGAAAAGGTGAAAACACTCTCACCTCCTTTCACTTATAATTTCCATCAACAGAGATCAACATTTCACATTATGCTTCCTGAATTGAGATTATGCTCAGATAGCTACTTGAGCAAATTGCTCACTAGATTGTTGGACACATATTTTTAATGACTTGTTCTCCATAAGCAGAAGTTTCTTTAAAATACCTCAAGGATCATTTAGCGTTTCTGATAAATTCATGGCTTATTTTTATCTAAAAGTAAAAAAACACACATTTAATAGGCTATCACATGCCAAGATTCAGATGATAAAATCAGTTGCATAACTACTCAACACAGAAATGCAAGGAATCATTAACATTCCAGACGCTTTTAAACTGTGTTCATATCGCAAATGTGCTCAGATGTTCACACATCATGCATACAACTGAGTTTACGTTATTCTAAACCTCTACAGCATGACATATTCACGATATAAGCAATCTTACCAGTCCAGCTGTATTTTCTCCGGCGCTGATACCGACAGTGCGGCGGAGAGCCCGAACTCGACTGACGGAGGAGGAGGAGGAGGAGGAGGAAGAAGATGCTGAAACTCCCTGTAACAGCATCAGCATCTGTCTGATTCTCTCAACGACACTTCATGCGTACAGATGGGCAGAAAGTGTCGAGATGAAATGCTGAGAAACTTTGCGTGGACGTGAATTTGGTGTCATCCACCTCATCACTGGATTGGTTGTTGTTTGGAGCTCTTGGTAAACAGACTTTGTCGCGCTGAATGCTGTGAGAAAGGTTCATTAATAAGATGGTTAATCAAGACTAACTTAAGATAGGTCATTGCTGTAATGCCACTATGTTGTTAGGCTTATTGACTGAAAATAAATGTCTCGTCAAAATGACTTTTTTCAACATCGATGTTGTAGGCGGGTGAACTTAAATTAAGAACGAATGATGTCATTAAAACCAAATACAAATCTAAAATGGTGTAACTTTCAAGTAGGTATATAGGCTATTTGTCTGGCACGTCGAATACACAGGCTATAACCTAATCTTTTTTCCAAAAAACAGAACGCTAGAGCAATATCAGATGTTTTCTCAGGGTTAGCCTATCCCGTTTCACCTGAAGAAAACGCGTCTTTGTATCAAATGTCGAAATATGTAATAAAAAAAGAAAAAGTTAATTAACTTCACACAGACACAACGATCTACGACTCCTCTGTTTTCGACTTTCTTCCATTTCTTCCCATGACAAAAATGGATTCCTGCCTGCATGGTTACACACAGCACCTTGGTTACGCCCAACTGGCTTTGATTTAATTGACAAACGTTTTCAGATATAATTTTGTTTTTAATCTACTTAAGCTATTTGTATTTTATTTTATTTAAGTATTTAAACGCATGCCACTTAGTCCTTTTTGACTTCAAGCCCCACAAAAAATGTCATATAGGCCTAGGCTATATGTCAAATCTTAGTAGGGGTGTGCTCATGTTTGTATAATTAGAATTTTTTTAATGTATTTCTTTTAATAACTTAACAGACCCAGAACAAAATGCATTAATCAGTGTCAGCATTGCATGGGCCTCTCAGTTAATATGAAGTTATAAATTATGCATGTCTAATTATTGTAGAAAAATGGGAGGGTCACTTTGAATTATACGTGTCACATCGCAGAATGATTGCCAGAATTGCATGAAATTATACAGCGTTAAATTAAAGAACATAAAAAAAAGGTCATTATGATAACATCTGCATTTTTACCTTTTACAGTGCACATTGATTGTAGATTGAAACAGAAATGTTATTCTGTACTTCTCCGACCAGAAGTTA
Organism: Tiaroga cobitis; assembly: GCA_030578255.1. Taxonomy (NCBI): domain Eukaryota; kingdom Metazoa; phylum Chordata; class Actinopteri; order Cypriniformes; family Leuciscidae; genus Tiaroga; species Tiaroga cobitis. The sequence goes on along the minus strand of CM060600.1, from coordinate 33,445,293 downwards.
TATTAAATGTTCTTTAAGGTTATTTTCCGGTAATGATTTATCTAAAATCCCATTTATTCAACAACATTATATCTCATTATACTGCAGCATTAAGACAATTTTGAGAAAAGAGGGTGAGGAGAAAAGTATTTATAGTTCACTTAATATTCAGTGAGAATGTCGTTCACACACAAGCTATCCAGCAGCTGGAACTACCACAAAATATATCCTTCAAAGATTAGATAGTCAAACAAATGTACAATGCAGACTAGCTTATTACTTTTTTCCCAACGTTTTTTTTTTTCTTGACACAATTAAGGGTCAAAATTAATTCCTCAGGCTCCATTTGAACATGACAGTATGATTTAAGAACAAATGAAATCCAAGAAATCTCCACTGGGGTGTATTGTTGAGAACTGGTAATCACATCAATTTGTGTGAATAATGAGTTTTCAGGCCCTGGGAAAAGGATTGCAGACAGAAGATATTAAAAGGAGCAGAGCAGGCAAGACAAAGAAGGCCGGCCGGAGAAGAAACTGTCATTACGAATATCGCTCTTTCATCTCAGGAAAAATAGAAAAGAAACCGCAAAAAGCAGGCCGTCTGCTGCCTAACCGAATGTTTGATAGATGTGCGGTGGGAGTTTGAGTTACTTCGGTGTGCAGGTGCGGTGTAGTCGATGATGGCTTGACGTGTGAACCGAGCATGGAAAATATTAAACTCCCTTCGCTGGTTTTTGCTTGATTTACTGCACAGATGCTATTTTTGGCTTAGCCTATTTGTGATGTAAAGCAGATCTTGCTTCGAGACAAAACTTGGTTTTTGGTCTTTTAAGATACGAAACCCATGCTATTGAAATGCAAATGAGCTTCTCAGAACCCCTTTCAGAAGTACTTCAGGAGCCAAAGGCTTTGAAGTGCAGATCTTGAGCGGTCTGCACAAGAAAAGCAGGTGATGCTGCTGTTTTGAGCAAAGGATGTTTAAGGTGTTGCTTTCTTTTCTTATTTAAAAGGGAATATTTAGTAAGTCAGCTTTTTTTTATATAGCGCTTTTAACAATACCGGTTGTTTCAAAGCAGCTTTAAATGGATAAACAGGAAAATAATGATGCCAAAAATAATTCAGTGTTCAGTTCAGTAACTGTGGAAAGTTCATCATCATGAAATTATTTTAATTCAGACAAGCAGAAGTGTCATTATTCACTTTGAGTCAGTTCAATGTTGATTCAGTTCAGTTCAATATGTGTCAGCCTTGCAAAATTCGTCACCCATGAAACAAGGTCGATTCAGCAATAAAGCAGTTCTACAAAAAACAGTGTCATTATTTAGCTTAATTCAGTTTATGTTTTGGTCTAATCCAATAGTGTCAGTGCAAATTTACCATTAAATAATCATTACAAGTTGTAATTTCGGCCAAACACGTTCATGGTCTGCTTAACCGAATACATGAAGTTAACTAACCACATAATCAAATATGACTTAAAAAATACAGAAAATTCTGTCCAGTTCAAGATTTCACAATGCATGTTTTTTCAAAGCAGCTTTACAGAAAATGTTTGTTTTATTGTTATAATTTAAGTATTCTGTTATCAGCCAGAGATGAGTATGTCCATATGGCAGTAATACACAGCTATAATTTAATTATACATCATTTATTATACATAACAACTGCTGAAGAAAAGAAAGCATTTGTGTAACTGAATTGAATGAGTTAATGAGATACAGCTCTTCACCGTGTGACAACTAGCCCCGGTTCTGTACAATTAATAACAGGAAAAATAATAAAGACAAAATATGTTGGTCAAATTATTAGCCTCATTTGGAGAGTTGTTATGTGAGTTTGGATTTAAGTGTTTGGAGGATTTAGTTTAGAGGATGTCAGTTTTAGTGTTTGAAATCAACATACAACTTATGAAGTAAAATAAGCAACTGAACTTTTGGCTCAAAACTGTTAATGAGATACAGCCTTTTTTCTGTGTCAAATAGCCCCTGTTCATTACAATAAACACTTACAAGAAGAATATTATCTTCATTTAGTTAAGTTATTATGAGATAAAGCGAAAGGATGCCACTTCTGTAATTTCTTGAAGCTCAATTCATTTGGCACTTGAGAAATTGAAAGCATCCCAATTTAGAGTCTTAAGTGGTAAAAAGCTTAAAAGTCGTACACGATCTTGGGGAAATCCCTGTAAAATCTCTCTCTGAAATGAGTTCACTAAGCCAGAACTTCTGCATTCACAACCCATCAAAAGGTAGCAACCGTTTCTGGGACATTGGGTCCTGTTTGTCTCTATGCTGCATGTGTAAAAAGACAGAACAGAACATGTGAGAAAAGCTTCTTTAAAAATGCATAAATGTGACATTTGCAGCTCTCTCAAGGGTCTTCAACTGAAAACACATCTTGGTGAGTGAACCGATCTGTAAGCTTCTTTTGCTCGTCTTGACTGCATGGTCAAAAATTTGCTCAGCCAAACACTAAAACAAATTCACCCACTCTGTAAGCAATACCAGACTAAATGATTTAAAATGTTCAGTATGTGGAGAATTAATGTGTGATGACATTTCTCTGGAGTATCCCTTTACGTCACCTAGCCTATTGTGAACCGATGATAAATACGGAGTGTCTCTGACATTTATATAATCCCTGTATGGCTCTCCTTAACATTCACCTCACTGTTTGCACAACATTTGATTTGTTTGGGTGAGGAAATTATGAATGGAAAATATCAGAACGACAGTCTTAATAGCCTATAAATAGCTGCATTTTATTAGATTGTAAACATTCTATAATGCTGTAAAATGTGTTGATAATAATAAAATGCATTGTGCCACCAGGAGTACATTTTAATATATGTTGGGGCCTTCAAAAAGCTTACAGGATTGACAATAACAGAGTTGAATTTTGCTGATATTTCTACAAATAGCAAATTTCAATGAACAGTTGACTACTATTTTAAAAAGTGGTAACAGGGATGACATTTTAAGGTCACTGCCTACTGATAAACATAAAAAATATACATATATATATATATATATATATATATATATATATATATATATATATATATATATATATATATATATATATATATATATAATAAAAAAGGAGACTTTAATATGTAAAACATCTTGAGAGGGTGATTATTTTTATTTATGGAATATTTAATTACTTTAAAAGGTGAAAATATGATAGCAACAGGGCTGACTTTTAGTTTTTTTATAATATATCATTCAACCTAGAATCTAAGAAATAGAATTAAAACAAAGTGCATACACATGAACAATGTATTTAGAATTTATTTTACATTTAATAACAAAAAAATTCAGAAAGGATGCATGAAACGTGATGCATGACCCACAGTGACAGAAATTTTGCTGTTCTTTTGAACTTTCTATTCATCAGAATTACATGTGTATATATATATATATATTAATATATTATTATAAATAAAAAATATAGCACAGAATATAGATTGTTGATAAGAGTACGGAGAAGCTGGAAAGGGATGGCACACGCTGTGTATTATTGCAGGATGACTCTTATGTCTTTCCATGAATAAATGTAAACAGAGCAGAGATGTATTGAGTCTGACAGTCCGTGTTCACTCTTATGTCTTTTTATTTCTGCCACATGCTTGACAAGCCTCATAATTAATCAGAGATCCCTTTGGCCCCTGCTACGTCTCTTCAGATGTGCCATGTGCAGTTTATGTGTTTACCCTTGAACATTTGTATGAATGTTGTTCGTTTTATTCATAATGGGCAGCCTGTGTAAATTTCAACTCTGTGCGCTTCAGAAACCTCAAAGTCGCTTCGCTTGCATCCTGTCAGATGCCACACTAAGCCACAAGATTTATTTCACAGGTTTTATACACAAGCCAATTTTTCGGCAGCCAGATTTAACAGTCCCGTGGTGCTGGACAATATCATCAGAAAGAGGACATAAAAAAAGATGGTAGTTGCATTCAGACTCAGTGGGAAAAGAAAGACTGTAATAAAAAAGAATAACTGCAGTGATCTAATGGGCGGCCAGATGGCAGGAGATGATGGAGGGTTGATTGCCAGTGGAGTGGGAGGGGATCCAACCCTGGCACGCTCGCCCCGTGGTGTCACACCAACACGCTGCCCTGCGCTGCCAGCTGATGAGGTCACAACTGTAAACTATTTAACTGTCTGTTTTAAAGCCACACTTCATACATGTAACCTTAAAGTGACAGTCCACCCAAAAAATATATTTTGAAGAACGTTGGAAACAAAACACTAACAGTTAAGACATTTCTAAAGAAAGTCATACAGTTTTTGAAACAACATGAGGCTGAGTACATTAATACAGAAGTTTCATCTTAGTTTGAACTTTCCCTTTAAAAGTTAATTCCCTTCGAATGTGATCGTTCATGTAGAATTCTTTTAACCTCTTCAGAGAAAAGATCAGCAAGTGCTCAAGTATGTTCTCAATATAATTAGCATTCAAATTAGCCACAAAGAAAATGTCTTTCTGTTGACCCGTATTTAGCAAAGCTGAAATTATAAAGCGGACATTTTTCTCGGCTCAGTGAGCATGTGTTTTACTTTAGTTAGAGAAATGTATGCGCTTTTCTCCTTTTGGGGGTTCAAAAATAAGTCATTTTAACATAAGTTATACATTTTTAAGTACATTTATTTTATTAAAGCAATTGTGGGGAAAATTAAATGATGAACTCATAATAATAAACTCAAATGTCCCAGAATATTTTGTTGTATGAATGAACATACAATAGGCATATCAAAAGAGCATCTGCTTTAATAATAATAATAATAATAATAATAATTTAAAAATATATATATATATATATTTTTTAATCAACACTTGAATGTAGATAAGTTTCACATTTAAAAAAGCATTTCTGGAAAAAAAAAAGCTGAAAAAATCGAGTTTTTGTTACAGACTACATCCAGATCAGATTCAGAACGATGATTAAAGCATATGCAGTAGAGCGAGTCCATCAACACCCCCAAAGCTTCACAGTCCAGCTCGCCCTGCGTCGACATTTCATTCAGTGACATTAGGCAGTTTTGATTTATATGCTGCTGAATGTTTGATGATCATAGCTTACATGTGCGTCAGCAATCTCCTTTGTTTCTTTTGGATTTATCCCTTGCTTTTGGATTCTTTTAGGGGATTCTATACTATTTCAGAAGATGCATAACAGCTACCATTTAACAGTAAAACATGGATTGCATTTTTTGATACATGCATATTATATATTTTACATATTTAAATGCTTTCATTTTGTACAGGGAATTTAACTTGCTACATCAAGCTACAGCAGCTCTGACAAGATATCGCGATAACAACTTTTGATCAAAAAACAGCTACCACCTGGGTTCGAAATCACGTCTACATTTAAATTTGAATTTACTTTGCGACCGTTAAATAAAGTATATATGTTATATGAATATAGTATAAATGAAATTACTGTACTGCAGGACGTACTGCATCCGCCATTCATATCACATGACCTACCAGCGTCAGTTGTGTTGCTTCACTGCCATTCATAAATGTCATCCCCTCCCATGGCCTAATGGGATAGTAATTGTATATTGAATGTGCATTGTGCACTTCTCGGTGGAAGTAGTAGGCCATCTGGGGACTTTTCCCCAACTGTTTTTCAAATAGTGATTTTCCCATACTGTATATAGGGAAGTATTCTATTTTGGACACAGCGTCGATTAATCATGACACCGGAAAATCTTGTCAATGGCAGGCGGTGTTGCCTACTATTTTCAATGCAAAGTAAAGATTGCTCAAAAAGTCGCTAAATGTCGCTAGATGATGTAATGCACCAACTGTCGAGAGTTTATCTGTTTTCTAATCCGTGCTCACATATTGCAATCTTTATATATTTATAGCCAAATGTCCAATAAAGCTGTTTTCATTTACATATTTTCTGTCAGACAACGGAACGAGTGATTCTACGTAAGTAACTTGTGAAAAGTCGCTAGATTTGTCGCCAGTAGTGGACAAAGTACACAAATCAAGTACTTAAAAGTATACTACAAAATATTACTCAAGTAAAAGTATTAAGTATTCGGACTTGTGAATTCAGTTAACTGGAGCAGACTCGCTCTGAACGGATCATTCGTGAGTTGTTGACTCGAGAACAGCTGCAGTCGGATCAGTCTAATTCGCGAATTAATCGTTTGGTGCGATTTGCGAACCGATTTAGAAGGCTCATTGAAAAGAATCAGCTTGTACACAAATCGAACACTGTTGTCATGTCATGTAGCGGCTGACATCGTTTTTTAAGGAATTTAGTGGAGTAAAAAGTATGATGTTATGCTTTAGAAGAATGTAGTGAAATAAAAAAGTCCAGTAAATAAAGACGCTCTAGTAATACAGATACTTGAAAAATGTACTTAAGTCCTGTAACGAAGAAAAAATACTTTGTTACTGTTTGTCGCTAGTTGCTTTAAAAAAAAAAATTGCTACAGGGGTCTGAAAAGTCGCTAATCTAGTGACAAAGTCCCTAAATTGGCAACACTGATGGCAGGGAAGCGTTGTGTCATAAATGACAGAAAATCCCATCAGTGGTGGGGAAAGAGTTAATGACTCAAAACAAAAAGCTAATTTAAATGGAGAATATCATTATCAGATATAGCATTGTTTTAAATTGCCCATTAAACTCCAACAATATAGTCTAGATCACATTATGTGATGTGACATAAATGTGAAGAGACTCGTTTTCTAGCAGGTTTTCCAGTCAAATTTAAAGTTGTCCGATCAATTTATATCACACACCTTATCTGCCATTTCTGGAATGGGCAATTATAAAGAATCTCCTCTCATAATGGCGTGACAGCGGGTTCCCGGGCTGAAGTCACCCTGGGGGTAAAGAGGACTGTCGGGTCTTTCATCGCACTGCAATTCTCAGGGGTTTTTATCTCCCTTTGAAATCACGCTGGTCTTTATCAGAAATCCTCGGCAGACCAGATGTGTCTGAATAGGCTCTCCCTGAGCTTGCAAAGACACAGGTGCCCTTAGAGCAGGAGACAGGCTGTGAGTCTGCATTTGATAATCCTCATTTTTTGGGGCATGCGACTAGAATGTGCTTTAATTTGAGATGAATCAACCAGGGTGCAAGTCAAGCACCAGCCAGCCCCACAGCCGTGCCGTCGGGACCTGTGTGAGGATTCAAAGAGATGGAATAATGAATGCGCAGCAAGAATAGACATGAACAGTGTGTGATAACAATACACTTTCAAAACTGCATTAGCTAAAACTACATTTTCACATTTTATGAACAACATGTAAGTGCGAAACTCATCACCACAATGCCAGGGTGTTCGGGGTGGTTTTCAGTGTGTTGCTTTGCTGTTGCTAAGGTGTTCAGGGTGGGGTTTCTTTGTGCTGTCAAATCTAAAAAACTTTGGTAAATATATAATATATGGTGATATATATATACAGTTGTGGTCAAAGTTTACATACACCTTGCAGAATCTACAAAATGTTAATTATTTTAACAAAATAGGAGGGATCATACAAAATGCATTTTATTTTTTATTTAGTACTGTCCTGAATAAGATATTTTACATAAAAGATGTTTACATATAGCCTGACGTCGTCATACTCAGATAGTCAGAATGTGAGTCTGATACTGCTCCATTGGGCTGTGATTATGGGGCGTGTTTCAACCGAACCAGGAAAGAAAATGCCTCTGCACTCAATTGGATCGACAAATGCCTTGATCGCGGTTCTCTTTTCCTCTTTTAAAATGAATGCGCTGTCTTTATCTTCTACAACCCGATGGCTGAATCTACACATCTCAATTCTCCAGCGGCAACCATTCTTTGTTGTAAACGAATTCAATCCAAGCGCTCTTTGGTGACGTGGATGATTACGTTACGGTTGATCATCTGTCCATCATCGTATAAAGCCCGCCCTGACAATTTGATTGGTCCGAACTCCGAACAGCTTTGGTTCGGGCATACTTGCTTCACAACGGATCAAGTCCAGACCGATCTTCCCATCCTCAAATGTTGTGGGTGTCCTCAAAAATTCGGCTGGCATGCAGGCTAGTTTACATGTGCCTACTCCACAAGACAAAATAAAAGTTGAATTTATAAAAACGACCCCATTCAAAAGTGTACATACCCTTGATTCTTAATGTGTGTCATTAGCTGGATGAGACATGGCTGATTTTTTTTTTGTGATGGTTGTTCTTGACTCCCTTCTTTGTCCTGAGCAGTTAAACTACCGAATGTTCCTGAGAAAAATCCTCCAGGTCCTGCAAATTCTTCAGATTTCCAGCATCTTTTGTATATATGAACCCTTTCCAGCAGTGACTGTATGATTTTGAGATCCATCTTTTCACACCAAGGACAATTGAGGGACTCAAACACAACTATTAAAAAAAGGTTCACTGATGCTCCAGAAAGGAACACGCGTGAAAACTTTTGAAAAGGATGAAAATGTGAAAAAAATTCTTATTTTATTTAAAGATCATATTTTTTCATTTAGAAATGCCGTTCAGAAGATACTTAAGTTACAGGTTTCCCAGAAGAAGAAAAAAAGTACAATTCTCCATCTTCAAATTCAAAAAGTTTACACCCCCTGCCCTCTGGTTCTAAATGCATCGTGTTTCATTCTGGAGCATCAGTGAATGTTTGAACCTTTTGTAATAGTTGTGTATTGAGTCCCTCGGCTTTCCTCAGTGTGAAAAGATGGACCTCAAAATCATAAAGTAGTAGCCTATAATCATACTTTGATAAGAAGCAAAGTCTCAGATTTTAAATTCTGTCAATTTTATTACGATATTTAAACAATGAATACCGTTTTGGCGCTCTTTAATGTGTATGTGTAGGCTACATACTATCAAGTCATCGAGTCACTGCATGTGCCGTTAGAAGCTCCGGTTGCTGTAAACACTTCTGAGACGCGCTTATGACTACGCATGCGCATAGGCTGCAGCCACAAAGAAAAGTTTTTTATAAAACGCTTAGAAACAACATTAAGGATACAGTTGTAGTCAGATTTCATTGGCAATTTCAAAAATAAAATTGGGGAACAGTTTTATAGGATGTTTCCTCATTCAAAGAGATTATTGGAGCTGCATGCCAGAGAGGCATTTGAAAGATGGCGGCTGAGTGGCCCTGTTCAACCACGGTAAGACGTCAATAAAACAGCTTCTAAACAATAGGCAATGTCAAGTAATGTTGCATTTACCTCAGAAAAGCCATTAACTGACCATAAACGCGTTGGATAGAAAAACTAACTCTACAGAAGAGCATTTTGCTAAATATATGCTCTGTAGGCTATACTTAGGCTATTCGTTAGAATTTTTACTGTTTTTCAATATTTAATGCATGTTTGAGTAAATCTGTCAATTTTTTTATGACAGTCACCATTTTAAATGATAAAGTTAATTAAAACTTTATTATAAAAAAATTCTTGTGTGTAATTTAAGTGTTTGTATACAAAGTAATTTAACCTTCAATATTATAGTAATGTAGTAGGCTACCAACTGACTCTGCATAGTTTACAGCATTAGTAAAAAATAATCGATATTGAATCAAATCGAATTGAATCAGAATCGAATCGTTACATTTGTGTCAATACCCAGCCCCACATTTTATCATCTGCCAGGTTAAAATCATACATCTGGTCAGTTAGAAAACCAGTTGTACATCATTCTCTCCTCAAGAAGCCATGTTGTGATTTGAGGTATCATTCATGTCCGTATAGCACAAATGGTTTGGGTTGAGTTACATACCAAAGTTTAAGGTAAGCTAGGGGTTTGTTCAATTCAATAACCCTATGTATGAGTAATAGTGAAATAGAGAAATGCGCTCACTATTCCACCGTTCGTTTATAGGTGGGTCTGGAAATATAAAGTGGCAGTAAGCCTCAGGCTAATAGTGAAGTTCACATCTAAACATTTATGCGTTGGTCACTTGGGTTAATTAATCTTCTGCGAATGGATCAAGTTAATTTGAGGTTTTACAGCCATGTCTAGATCTATGTGATCTATGTGATCTATGTGATCCCCCCCACCCAGCCACCCCTACAATGGCCATTATAGCCTTAAATGGGCTTTCAAGGCAGAAAACGGTGAATAGAGGTTTTTGAGTGGATCTTTGACAAGCACAACTGGGGTTTGGACTTCAGGCAGATTGGTTGCTATGGAGACAGCGCCCCTGCAGCACACTAATGGCAGGCCGTGTTGCTCAGATAAGCACAGTGCTAATCATAGACTATTGTCCTGAAATGCGTTGTGCGTCTCCCATGCCCCTGTGTGCCCCGCCTGCCAAATATCTGGCTGGTCTCCTCGGGTACATTTAAATCCCTCCCTCCTTAAAATTCTCCCCTTCTGCAGTTGTTTTCTTTTCTCGACCCCACAGAAATGCAGAAAGGAAGTGGAGAATTGAAAAGCAGAGATGACTTGTGCAAAGCAAGGACGCTGAGAGCCCTTTTTGGCCTGAAAACAATACAGCTATTAAATTATTAAAAGAAGTCTAGCCTATGAAAAACAGTGTATATCTGAGGGGGTGTTTTTTTTAGCATATGAAACATCTAGTCACAGTATATCCTCCGGAAACACACACAGCATATTCTCTGTGAGATTCATTGTACACCTGTTGTTAGGATGGCTCAGGAAAGCACTATTATATAACATTACCGTCATCATATTGAATGCAGTTGTTCGAATCACAAAGAACAACCTTGTTTACGCAGTTGTGAAAGGCTAGACACGACTAAGCTTCCTCGTTTGTGAAATAGATGCTTTTTTTTACTGTTAGAATGCCAATATCATTCAACACTTTTCTTTAATGTTATTCGGAGACTAATTAAAGGCAAGTTCTCGTAGCTACGCTGACAAGGCAAGAGGGATGTTAAAAATGATTTCAAAGAGAAGGGAAGGATATTAAACTTGTACGTCCCCTTGAAATTCACATCATTTCATCTTCAACTCTCTGTAATCTCACAACACACTCAGACCGCCTGGAGCGTTGGCTTTTTTCAGTCATTTTGCAGGAACATGTAGCGTGTAACATGTAATACTGAGAGGTATTATTCAATCATTTAGGCCAGATGTGATGGGCATCCCACTACAGCGGGAGCAAAACGTCCTCATCTATCTCATTACATCTCTCATCACTTTCATTACGTGTCGCGGGTCGCTATCGTTGGAACTCCATCCAACGAGAAAACGCTGCAAGGACGGTCACATTATGTAGATGACGGGGCTAAAAGGATAAACTGAAGAAGAATAGTTCACTTCTGACCCCGCTGAAAAACAAGATCCTTTCAAACACTTAAAAATATAAGTGTAACTTTAACTTCATTTGCATGGAAAATTGAAAAGATGACAACAATGCTATGAACACTGTAAAAAAAACTGTTTTTACGCACATACTGTGGTTAACGGTGTATAGTAAGCAAATTGTGGGACATTCTTGTAGGAAACATGCACACAATACACATAACCTTCACCAAAATGTCAGCAAATCAAATTCGAATTAGTGGAAGACAAAAGAATTACGGGAATACTGGATTGTAAACAACAAAGAAATGCCACAATTTATCAAGACCTTGAAGCAGGAGGGAGAAACACACAGAAACACCTCTTAAGTGCTGCTCCCAGTATAAAGGCTTTCCTTGCCATTAATGCTTGGATAACCCGCCTAGCTCCTTCTATAAAAATAATGGCTAGTGCGGTGGCTGCATATACTTAAACCAAGTAACATCAGTTGCCATGATTTTTGGAATGACTAATCGCGAGAGGAAAAAATTACTCGCATAACATCAGTTAATGAAAACGCTGTCATTTCGCAAAACTTTTGCGCAAATCTGTAATGGAAACACGGCTACTGTCATGTGACTAGTTGCGTCGCTTCACTGCCATTCATAAATCCTCTCCCGTGGCCTCATGGGACAGTAAAGTGTCCATCAGATGCACACTTTTCGCATATTTTAAGATTACTTTGAATTCGGACTTATTACTCTGCTTTTCGCCTTCTATATAGTAGGGAAGTATGCAAGAGCTGAGTGGGTGGCATATATATAACTTGACCTTCCATTTCCATTCTGAAACACTAAATGTGAACCATTTCATTGGACCACCAGATGTTATGACCCCAAATTTAAAGGTACAATATGTAGGATTTTTTCGCCACAAGAGGGCGCAGTTACCAACAATAACAAAGGCGAAGCTTGGTGACGCGATGAGGGTGAGTTGAACGATGGGAGATGTCGCTTTCACCATCCAGAGATGTTATGGAATTAATGAATCATGATCACGGATGAGGTACTTTATTTGTTTTTGTATTACCTGTACGTCTGATCGCAATATTTTATGTCACCATAATGAATTAACTGCAAGGAATGCGAAATGTTATGCTATATTATCCTGTTACAGCTATTTGTCAAATGATTTGTTGGATTAATGCTGCGCAGTTTTACGTGTTTATCGTGAATGCCGTGTTGTTTTGAACGAACATTTGCAAGTAATGGCTAAATATGGTTTAACAACACATATCCGATTGTTTGTAATTGCACTGCCATAATCTTGGTCAAAAAACACAAGTGATAAAAAGCATTACCAAAGTACAAAGCGCAATATAACTGTGAATTTTCATCAGCAAAACGATCACTTGATAGTTTTTGAGGTGAATCAATATGCATAATGATTGATCTGTCACGTCATGTATCTCGCATTGTTTATAAGTGATATTATTGAAAGTTGCATGTGTTGCAAGGAAACACAGATACATCCTTTTGTTTTATGTACATTTGCTCACCTGTCTAATAAAGTATATGCAAGAGCGGTGTTGCTCCTCCTAGTTAGTCGCGGACGTGGAGCTCTCGGCATCTCAAAACGCCACGCCAATATTGATCCTCATTTTAGTTCTCCTTTTTTTTTGTCCCAAAGTCTGCTTGCCATGGTCCATAATGATTGAACGAAACAACAACAGCGTGCAGCTAAACGTTACGCACTAACTATGCAGTTGTCCGCGTCTGTCGCCATGGTTACGTCATGGCTATGGCAGCACCATAGATATATACACTAGATGTCGCCTTGGCTACGGCAGTTCATTGGAACGAATGCGTCAATAGAGCCGCCATCTTGGAACAGGGGAGCCCCTCAACTTTAATGCATCAGTGTCAATGTAGACAAAGGTCTAACGGAAATAAAATCACCATAAATCATCATTAATGCGATTTTCTCGTTTTTTTGGTTCGTTCCCACGGTCAGACATGTATTTATCATTGATTCCAGATTTTTTTTTTTTTAAACTTCCTAGTTCAGATTTCATTCGTGTGAACAACATACACATCACAAAAGTCTGCCACCATCAATTAATTAGAAGTAAAGGCAGTAAAGATAGCAGCGTTACCTAGCTACTTCCTATGACAAGACCCCTGTTCCAAGATGGCGGCGGTTTTGACACATGCTTAGAACCCCAAGGTGACCAAAAATCTTTGGAGACTTTTGGGATATTGTAAGTACACAACTGCAGGAAACATATCACACTGTGCAAGTGATTTTTGGATATTTTATAAAAAAAAATCCTACATATTGTACCTTTAATGATAAAAAAAAAAGTCAATAACCTGATGCTACTCAATGGTGTCCAAAATCGCATACTCTCGAGTAGGTACTTAATTTTAATAAGTACAGTACTTCACGGCCGCTAAAAAAGTTTGTTCTATATAGTATGAATGTGTGTAGTATGAATGTAATCCTAATGTACTACATTCGCCATGTTGTCACTCTCATGGAGACCTACCAGCATCAGCTTCACTGCCATTCACAAATCCTGTCCTAAAGTAGTAAAAAGTAGGTCATCCGGCTACTTTTTGCCTACTCTTTTGTGACAACTGGCATCCTTCTTTAGTAGACATCCTTCTTTAGTACATCCTTCTCTACTGTGATCCTTCCACAGTAGGGAGTATACTGTATTCAGTATGTAGCAAACTATCAGTCCATTATCATTCCAACACAGACAAAGGATTACTTTAAATCTACATAAAAACACAAGTCAGACAAACAATATTCCCTCAAATATTGTTCTAACAAGTCTATTTGTTGTCTGAGAGGTCTGAAAAAACAAAACTGTTGCTGTGTTTGTGAGCACCCAGCATGCATTTCCACATGAATAATTTATGAGGACAGTTGTTGAGTGAAATGAAAAATTCCAGTGCATCATGTTGCCTTGACTTAACTTTTCTCAATCCCTTTTGTACAGTGCAGTGACATTGTTAAATTTCCAAGTCAAGTCACCTTTATTTATATAGGGCTTTAAACAATGCAGATTGTTTCAAAGCAGTGATGGACAGGAAAAAAATGCATTTCAGCTGAAGTCAGTTCAGTGTTGATTCAGTTCCGTTTTAAAGATCATCAATTATTAAATTAGTTTATCATGCAAAAAAGGATGTCATCGTCCAGCTCAGTCCAGTTTTCATACAACTACGTCAGTACAGTCAGATCAATAATATTGTTGGATAATAAGTGTCACCAACTAAGCAAGTTAAAGGTGATAGTGGCAAGGAACCCAAACTCCATCAGGTGACAGAATGGAGGGAAAAAAACCTTGGGAGAAACACGAACACGGTGTGATTATGATTCAGGCCGCATCACACCTAAAATAAGTGAAAAAATAAGCACGCTTTTAAACTGCAAATATAAATGACTGCCAGACTGGCAAAATATCTGCAGTGATATTTTTTTTCACAACGCCACAATGTCTAACAACTCATTGGAGCGATGCGCAGAAAATAAGATCGCCCTCAAATGTCTGTGTTGCATTTTCCTCGCTTTCACAGTCTGCCTCAGCAAATGTCAGCAATTATGTGCAAATTGCTCACAACAGCTCACTTTCTGGCTTTCTTGTCAGAGAAATGAAGAGAGAAAAAACATGCAGAAGGCATAAATGACCCACTTTCATGAAAAAAATGTTTTATCTTGTGATGCATTGATTATAATGACTTTCAATATATATATATATAAACAAATTAACTTGTCTGCAATGCGTATTAAACGATTGCAGTGAACAGGAAAGACGATGAAATGACAGTTTAGAACTGAATGATGAATTCCATTATGCTAATAACAATTAGGTAATCAAGACTGAAGAGTTTTTTTTTTTTTTGGTCAAATGAAGAGCAGCCTTAAAAGCCAATTTGCTCAGCCATTCTAAAATTAAACATTAGCATAGACGTATAGATGTAATTCAAAAATGTGCAATCTGCATTTTAATTACCTACCTACTCTAATTAGTAGTAGATTAAGAACCAGAAACTACAAGACTTAAACACTATATGAAAATAATAGCAATATGGGAACTATATCATGTGGGAGACTGTTCACAATTTGACATTTATAAAGCAGATTTAATAAAATAATGTAGTTGTATCTTGAATATTTGAGGCAATTTTAGAAGAGAAATTTTCTTCTTTTTTAATTCTCATTCTTACAAACAAGTGACCCCTTGTGGACACGTCAGGAAATCACAAAAACAGCTAAGCTTCCTAGTGGGAAGTCAGACCACTGTATGTGACATGATTTTGGCAGTTTAATTAACATTAAGTAAGTAAATTAAAGCTAGAAGTATGTTGTGAAATAAAACTGCAGTACAAAGTCTCATCAATAAAGGGGAAGCTAAGGTCAAAAAGACATTTTTATCAAATTGATATAAACTTCCAGTCAAAGGTTTAGACCCATATTTTTATTGTTAACTAAATCGAAGACTATTAGACAGTTTTCATAGGTTTTTAAGGTCACAGGAAACAAATCCAGTAAAGTGTGTCCACACTTGTGACCAGTGGTGCACAGAGAATTTAATTAACCTGAATTAAAATACAAGAGGCAAAGTCAGAGTAAGCATGTTTATTAGGTGGAACTAAATGCAAAATGTACACTCCAATAATTTACGGAAATTGTTTGCTAAAATATTGCGTCCCACACCAGGAGGACAGGTTACATCCCCTGTACTTCTTTGCAAAAAGACAAACATGAATCAACAAGGTCACCACGTCTCTGGAGTTCTGGGATGTGACACAGTGGCTCAGTGAGGAAGCTCGTGAGGCACTAGCTTGTAATGAGAGCCGCATGAGGGACAGCGCTGGGCTTCACCCTCGTGGAGCCAGAACCACACCACAGCAGTGTTGTCCTCCTCACCTGGACACACACACACACACACACACATGTGCTTAATACAACCTCCAACAAAAAAAACTATGGTGTGAAGTGTCTAGAACAGAGATGGGCGGCTTCAGTCCTGGAGAGCCACTATCCTGCAGTGTTTAGCACCAACCCTAATCAAACACACCTGAACAAGTTAATCAATGTCTTTAGGATTACCTGGCTGAGTCCGAAATCGCCCCCATGCCCCTAATTAGGGCACTATTTCAGGGGACAGCCATCTGTGGTTGTGTCCGAAACCATAGTGGACATTATCGAGTGAACTCAATCAATCCCATAATGCACCGCAATAACAAGTGTACAACCGGTGTATGCTCAATAGCTAGAGAATACCCATAATGCACTGAGGGTAGCGACAAATGAAGTCCTGTCACACTGAAAGATGGCGCCGCAGCTGAATCATCCATCCATTTTACAAACTGCTGGTCCAGTGTGGCTACAGAATAATATAATACAGCGATAAAAATTCCTGTTTTATTTAGGTTTATACATAATTTCCATGACAAATCTTTTCATTAATACTGGAGCTGCCAATTTACTAAGTTTCAAATGATTATTGAACCGCAAGCACAAACTGCAAAAGCGGCAGCCCTTCCGGCGCACTCAGTGTCCGAATTCACTCACTTGTTTTCATTCCCTTCCTCAAATGAACTATATTAGTGAACTAATGTAGGGAATCGTGAACGAGGGCATAGGGGGTGATTATGAAAGCTACAGGCTGGTGAGTTTGATCAGGATTGGAGCTAGGCTCTTGCAGGAGAGCGGCCCTCCAGGACTGAAGCTGCCCATCCCCGGTCTAGAATCTAGAGTTAGAACTTACAGACACAACCAACAACTCTTTTGTTGGTGATTGAAGGTACAAGATGGGGGTCTGACTTTGACCCTGCATACTCCTTGGGCTTCAGCATGCTATAAGGATCCTGGGAGAGGAAAGAAGATACAAGAACTTGAATGCAGCCATTTTCCATACCAGGAAAATACATTCATTTTATTTAGTTTGATGATGATAATAATAACATAAAAGAAGAGGAGCTTGAGTTTGTCGCCCAGCTTTTTGTTTGAACCGCAAGAGGCGTCTACTCTCACATAAGCTTATGCTACTCCTAAGTCATGCGTCGGGTCAGAGGTCACTCTTCCGCCATAACTAGACTCGTGCCTGGCCCGTTGGCGGAAGCCAGTGATTAGTTTATAAAGTTATTAATATGGATATTTTTCTTACAAAAACGAATCACTTTGCTTCAGAAGGCCTTGATTAACACCCTGGAGTTGTATGGATTAATTTAATGATGGATGCACTTTTTTGGGCTTCAAAATCTAAGGTACCCTGCTGGGAAATGCCAGGATGTTCGGCTGAGTTCGAACTGTGTTCGGCTGAAAGAAAAATGCCATATACACCTAGGATGGCTTGAGGATGAGTCAATTATGGGATAATTTTCATTTTTGGTGTACTAACCCTTTCATTTCAATATCAATTTGGTCACAACATCTTTCTTCAAGTTCATACATGAGAACCATAATGTAATTTCATAATGACATTAAGCCGAACATGAGACCATCAAAATACAACATATTTTAAAGTCAAATGGACAACTTATGTCTTTCTTGGAGTATGACAGACATGACCCTGAAACTAGTTGTATAAAAATAACTTAAAATTCTTCTAAACTCACTTTTTGTGAGGAATTTTAACAGCATGTGTGTTTGGATCAAGGATAATAATGACAGAATTTAATTTTTGGACGAATTTATCCTTATATCTATGAAACTGCAAGCATAAACATTTAGTTTGACAGCTTTGACGGTTCGTAAGTCCAGAATACATACTGAGCCTGTTTTTAGAGCATGCATTATCTTCTTCTCGAGTCCAGTTGCCTGGTCTTCGTCAGATGGAATACCTGGAAGAAAAAAGGTCACATTTATGTTAAAAGACCTTTAAAAACTGCCTTACAGACCAGCAATTCACATTAGTCACGTTTGTGTTTGGAAACTGCTACATGTCAATACAACACATGTGTGTGATTTCTTTAATACTACACAGATGTCAATAACACGCATTAAAACAATACAATTTCTTAGAGAAATCATAACTAAACAAGTGTTTTCCTGTTTAAAATGACGGTGCGGTCAGAGCATCGACCTCCGCGGAAGGCATTGCGTCCTTGGCACGCGTTCAAACTGACTCTCAAATGATGCTACGGCACGTTTCGGTTATTAAAAACAGCCTGAGATAAAAGCCTGACCTCCCGCCGCCATCCCTCTGCTCAGAGCGGCCACTGGAGACGACCTGCAGGTCGTCGCGGCCCGTACGGCGGTTCTCAGCAGTAACCTTGCAGCCATGTTTCCTCTTCCCCAAAACTACCAGAATCGGGCTGATGACGTCGAAGAGGCGCTTATGTAACCGTCGAGTCGCGTGCGTTAGACGTCATCACTATATGTATTCCATACCATATGGTGTGAAGTGGTTTTCTTCAAGCATTTAAAAAAATGTTTTGGTGTGAAGTAGATAGCGATGAATATTGGACAGAAAAGACTTAGATACAAAAAGGTTACATTTTAATTTTAGCTTTGTCCAAATTACACATTTGCTACAGCTATTGTTACTGTAATACCCATAAAAATAATTTGAGGTGTTCTTAAAAAAAAAAAATATTTAATGTTTTTCAGTAGTGTCAGTAGTAGTGGCTAATTATCAGTTTTGATGTAGTAACAAATACTCTTTTTTATATGTCATGGTTTTGGCAAGTACTTTATACAAAGTACCTTGTAAATACAATGGTACATAAATATAGTGATGAGTCAGTACCTTATGATCTGACATGAACTGTAATTTTAGTGGAAACTGATGTTACCCTGGTAAATGTTTGTGAGGAAAGTAATTAAGTTTTGGTGCACCTAGGTATCGTATAGAAATATTTTCATTTATTTACAATGCTGGTGTTTATTTTCTGTGCTTTGTTTGATTGGCTTATTTGAAACAACATGAAAAGAACATTAAATAGACATAAAACTTTTATTGAACATTATTTAGACAAAGTACGAATATAGATTTTACAAATGCCCCGTAACATCATTAAAGCACACTAACAAACCACAATCTTTTTGTCACATAGCATTGCGTCTGATTGGTTACTGTAGACTTAAAGAAGCTCCACATAATTAGCAGGAAACATTCCGTTGTGCCCATCAGGACTGTAGCCCCTCCACCAGCCCTCATCGATCATCTCGATCCCTGTGATGATATCATCCGGGTCAAAGGAGATCTCGGTGTCATCCGCTAAATGGGAAGAAAATATAATCCATAAAATGAAATGTTTTCAACACCACATCTTCATTGATCATAAGAGAGTATGAAATATTCTCAAGTTCTAAATGTACAAAAATATAGTAAATCGTCACTTACACTAAATTGAATCAAATCAGAATCATTCTCGCGCTTTGGTGAATCACTAGGTTTTTTTTGTTGTTATTGACGTTTTAACCAGGCTATTTGTATATTTCATGCCTCTCTCTCTCTCTCCCTTATAATTATTATTATCATCAGAGCAATAGCTCCAGATATTACAGCTCATTGCAGAGATCAAGACTTTACTGCATATTGATCATTTATTGCATGAATTTTTAGATAATACAGCAGAATTCAAGCACTCACCAGCTTGGTAGTCATATAATGCTCTCGCACAGATATTCTGGTTATGGCCAGTCTCATCTTCGCTAGCAGGGGTTTGGAAATCCTTCAAATAATAGGATAAATAATGGCATTTAGGTGACACAACCATTTATTATAATACACAATATCTTAAACCCAGTTAAATCATTATGATTACTACAGAAAAGCATTCTTAAAAATGTCATAAAAGGTCACGGTTGCATGGTTTGGATGATGCATATGACAAGGTACCAACCTGGCCAACTTCATCATAGAGATTTTGATGTGAGGGGACCTTCATATAGAAGCTGTTTACATCTTCATTTTTTTGGTCCCCGGCAGCGGCGCTCAATGCTTCCTCATCTGAATCTGCACCCAGGACACACAGTAAATCAGATTTCAGGCATAAATATGGCACTGACTGACGTTAATAAGCATTATTGAGAGAAAATATACCATCCCATTCATCTTCAGTTTCCTCAGCTTGCTCAGATACAAATGGATCATCGGAGAAGGGGTCTTACAGGCAAAAATAAGGCAACTTATAACTTACTGTCATATGATTTTAAACCAGAGACACATATTAGATTGTTGCTTTTATTCACCTGCATTTTTTCCAGGGAAAGCCGGTGTTTGGCGCACAGGAGAGATGGGAGCTGGTACATGTGAAACCGAGGTGGCTGCCGCAGGGCGAACTGGAGATAAGGGCTGAGACTTGCTCTCACTGCGAGGGTTTTCTGCACTGACTGCTGACTGGGACAAAAATGGGCTTCTCAACTGACCTGAGGAGAAAATACATGAGTAATGAAATAATATTGAGATTAATGGCTTGAAACTGTGCATGTTTTATATATGAGATTTTGTCGTATGTTCTGTGTGATGAACTGTTAGATAAGAGTTTTTTGTACCTGGTCGAGAAGGTGAAGAAGGCGTTGCACTGTCGATCAAGCTTCTCTCCGTCTTCATGAACAGCTCCCTGGGATTGATGGAACGCTGAGAGATGATTGACGCCGCCTCCTGGAAAAAAGGTAGAACGAATATGCTATTTTTATGTCTACTATGACCTTACTTTCTTACTGGTCTTACTTTATCTTCAACATACAATAGAAGAAAATATTAGAATTCCAGAAGTAAAATCCCATTCATTTTCTCCTTAAAAAACTTTTTTCAGAAATTAATACTTTTATTCAGCAAGTATGCATTAAATTGATCAAAAATGACATTAAAGATATTAATACTGTTACAAAAGATTTCTATTTAAAATAAATGCTGTTTTTTTTAAAGAACGTTCTATTCATTAAACAATCCTGAAAAACAATGTATCACAGTTTGCACAAAAATATTAAGCAGCACAACTGTTTTCAACATTGATAATAATAAGAAATTATTGAAGGATCATGTGACACTGAAGACTGGAGAAATGATGCTGAAAATTCAGCTTTGATCACAAGAATAAATTACATTTTAATATACAGTATATAAATAAAAAACACAATATTTTAAACTGTAATAACAATTTACAATATTGCTGTTTTTTTACTGTATTTTGATGCCTAGAATTTACTGTTTTTGTACTTATAACCAGTTACAACAAGTCAACCTTTTATATTTATATTTATATTATACTATTTTGTATTACATCTTTTCCAAAGCTTCATTGGAAGTGTAGTTCCTTTGATCAGATGATTTTCATATACTTTTTGCTTCGAACCAGTGATTCATCTAGGAGGATTTGTAAATGACTTAGAACTCTTTGCTAAAAATCTTTTGAAATCTCTATGGAGAAAATCAATAAGAAATAGTCTTCAAGGTCCAAGGACACTCGTTGTGGGCGCTCTCTGTTGTGCTGTATTTATTTAGACTCACATTGGCCTTCTGCACAGACTCAGATCGCAATATTCCTGCTTTCACAGGAGACTGGTGTTCCTTCTCCACTTTCTCCTTAACAACAAGTGAGGCAATCAAGAGTGACTAACATTTTATTATATATACAGTATACACACACACATATACTGTATATATATATATATATATATATATATATATATATATGTATATGATTTTATATATGAAATGTTCAAATTTATTGCAGCAAAGATAATTTTACCCATTTTCCTTGCTCCTGTTCTTTATTTGCTGCCTCCTGTTTCTTTTCATACAGCCTGTGAGACACCAAGTAGGTAGTTATTTACTTATTCACTCTCATTCATATCCACAAACAGTGACTGACTGTCTAACAACTCTGAATTCAATGACGTCAAGGCTGTAATGTGATTGGCTATCAAGCACACATGATCCAAGTTAGCTTTCTCCAATAGTAGAGCCACGGACCCTCGGATCTCCCAAATAATAAGACCATTGCTGCGTCCCAATTCGCCTACTTATACTACGCCCTAAAAGTATGTACTCTTTTTGTGAAGAAAAAGCACATACTTTTGAGCGTGTAGCAAAAGAGTAGGCAAGCTTTGGGTAGGCAACATACTACTTCGTCATCTTTAACGGACAGATCTGTCGCGTGCATCCTGTCACCATAAACTGCCCTGTCAATCATCTCGTCACAGTTAAAATCCTCCATTCAATCTAATTTAATTTCCTTCCGTTTCGGAGAGAAATGTTGTAGCACATTGATCTACCAGTCATGGGTCTTTCATGCGGAGACTCTCCTCATGTGTTTGCAATTTGAATGTAATGATGCATTTAAAAGTTAATGGCTAAACGTATCTTTACAAAAGTTCACAATGCTGCTGCAGATGAAATATAATGTGGACAAACATTGAATATTTTTTTATCGTCAGGTTAGATACTGATAATTAATCACTCAAACCCCTTTATCTAAACCTCTCTACATAACCGTCGGACTCGCTCATCCTCAATGTCTGTAGTTTTTTAACACTTTTCACTCGTGGTTGTAGTTCTAATCGAATCCTCGTCCAGCCCGCGATGGGTTGTGGGCAATATCAGCCGTTAAGAGTGTGCAACGATCTGCACTTCGGATTCTGACCGGATATAGTAGACCATCCGGGTATCTTTGGAACACTCATTTCAACATACTACGATTTGGGACGTACTAATTCTATTTTCAAATACTATTTAGGACGGATAGTATGCGAATTGGGACGCAGCGAAATCTCCCTTTATACCCTTAAATAGGGCTATTGAAATCCCATAATGCACTGCAATAACGAGTGTATAACCGATGTACACTTAACGGCTAGAAAATACTCATAATACACTTTGAAGGTCGTGCCGAATGAATTCCTGTGTCTGACCAGAAGATGGCGCCGCAGCTGAATCATCCATCCATTCATTTTCCAAACCGCTGGTCCAATGTGGCAACAGCGTAATATCATACAGGTATAAATGCCTTTGTAATTGGTTATTAGATTGTTTAATTAAGGTTTATACATAGTTTCAATGACAGAGTTCAAGATAAATATATTCATTACTACTAGAGCTTCCAGTTTGCTAAGTTTCAAATGATTATTAAACCGTAAGCACAAACTATGCAAAGGCATATTGGGGTTGGGGGTAATGTATATATGACAGTGGCCCTCCAGGAGCAGGATTGGACACCCCTGATATACACAGTTCAAAAGTTTGGTGTCGGTAAGATTTTTTTTAATGCTTTTGAAAGAAGTCTCTTATGCTCACCAAGGATGATCAAAAATACAGTAAAATAAGTAATATTGTGAAATATTATTAACATTTTAAATAACTGTTTGTACTCCAGTCACATGATCCTTCATAAATCATTCTAATATGCTGATTTGCTGCTCAAGAAACATTTCTTATTATTATCAATGTTGAAAACGGTTGAGCTACTATTTTTGTGGAAACTGTGATACATTTTATTTAAGGATTCTTTGAAGAATAACTGCATTTATTCTAATAAAAAACACATTATAAATGACTTTACTGTCACTTTTGATCCAGTTAATGTGTCCTTGCGGAATAAAAGCGTACAAATCTTTCTGACCCCAAACTTTTGAACAGCAGTGTAGATTCTATTTGATGATATGAATGGGACAAACACAAAATCACCTCTGTTGGTTGATCTCTTTCTCTCTCTCTCTCCGCCTTCGCTCTCGCTCATCTGCCTCTCTAGCCTCTTGCTCCCTCTGCTCTTTCTCCAGACGCTGCCTCTCCTCATTTGCCTTCCATTTGCCTTCCAGCCGGCGGTTCTTTTCATCTTCCTGATAAAGGAGATGGGAGAGAACGTGTCAAGAGCAGATGAGAAGATAAAAGAATTGTGTTTTACTGTGACGTTTCCTCACCTCAGCCTGAGCCCAGTATTTGTCTCTTATCGCAGTTTGGATTTCATCTAAAGCACTGATCTTTTTATAGACAGAGCCCTGTGAGAACAGAGGCATTGGAGTAATTCAGAAGGCAAACATGCAGATATTCAAAGCCCCTTTAAATATGAGGTATGGACATAATTCATCACTTCACTGACCACAGGTCCAATAAGTTCACTGTTATTGTTCTGGATTGATTCTTTGTGGATGTTGTAGTTGACGCCCGAGCCCTTGGCCACCTCCTCCATGATGGCAGCAGGTTCAACATCATCATCTGATCGAGCGTTGATGGTCACATGGGCACCCTTTTATAAAATACACATTCAAAATTCAAAAAGAAGAATTATATTATGACCATCTCTAATATATGGAAGCTAGTTTTCCGGCAAGGACTGAAAAAATGTAAAAGATAATTGTGACTTTTTATCTCACAATTCTGACATTTGACACGATCGCTTTTTATGATGAACAGATTGAATTTCGGCTTTTTTTTTTTACATTCATTAACTCACACATGTTGTGGTAAACAGAAGCTCAAGCATGTTCACTTGACGTGCGAGAACCAATGAGAATCATTCTCATGTTACACAGCACATTTGAGCTTCAGCAAGAGGTTTGTTCTCACACGTCAAGCAGGATCAGTTGAGCTTCTGTTTATGTTCGCTGATCAATGTTTAATTATGAATAAAAGCATAAATTAAATCCGCTCAAGTCATAATAGTTTTTCGATCTCTTTATTAACTTTTTGAAGTATCTAAGTAATAGTTGCGTAGCTGTCGATGGAGGGATAGAAAGCTCTCAGATTTATTCAAAAAGATCTTCATTAGCAACTTACATCTATTCTATTCTCTATTCTATTCTAAATCGCGCGGGTCTAAAATTATAGCTGCAGTTATTAGTTTGACCGCACGATGTCGCTGTTCTCACGATGTCTCTTTATTCGGCAAGGCTGCATTAAATTGATCAAAAGTGACATTAAAGATATTAATAATACTGTTACAAAAGATTTCTATTTCAAATAAATGCCGTTTTTTAAAAAACGTTCTATTCATTAAAGAATCCAGAGAAACAATGTATCACAGTTTGCACAAAAATATTAAGCAGCACAACTGTTTTTAACATTGATAATAACAAGAAATTATTGAGCAGCAAAGCAGCATAAGAATGATTTCTGAAGGATCATGTGACACTGAAGACTGGAGAAATGATGCTGAAAATTCCGCTTTGCATCACTGGAATAAATTACATTTAAATGTCAATAAATAGAAAACCAAAATTTTAAACTGTAATGATAATTTATATTATTGCTATTTTTGTTTTGTTTTTTACTGTATTTTGATCAAATAAATGCAGCCTAGGTGAGCATAAGAGACTTATTTCAAAAACACTATATATATATATATATATATATATTCTAAGAATTTTGCAATAAACCTAAAATATACTGTTTTGTGGTTATAACCAGTTACAATAAGTCAATATGTTTTTTTAATATTATACTACTGTTTTATTTTTTATTAAATCTTTCCCCATGCTTCATTGGAAGTTCCTTTGATCAGATGATTTTCATATACTTTTTGCTTCGAACCAGTGATTCATCTAGGAGGATTTGTAAATGACTTAGAACTCTTTACTAAAACTCTTTTGAAATCTCTATGGAGAAAATCAATAAGAAATAGTCTTCAAGGTCCAAGGACACTCGTTGTGGGCGCTCTCTGTTGTGCTGTATTTATTTAGACTCACATTGGCCTTCTGCACAGACTCAGATCGCAATATTCCTGCTTTCACAGGAGACTGGTGTTCCTTCTCCACTTTCTCCTTAACAAGAAGATAAAAGAATTGTGTTTTACTGTGACGTTTCCTCACCTCAGCCTGAGCCCAGTATTTGTCTCTTATCGCAGTTTGGATTTCATCTAAAGCACTGATCTTTTTATAGACAGAGCCCTGTGGAAAAGAGGCATTGGAGTAATTCAGAAGGCAAACATGCAGATATTCAAAGCCCCTTTAAATATGAGGTATGGACATAATTCATCACTTCACTGACCACAGGTCCTATAAGTTCACTGTTATTGTTCTGGATTGATTCTTTGTGGATGTTGTAGTAGACGCCCGAGCCCTTGGCCACCTTCTCCATGATGGCAGCAGGTTCAACATCATCATCTGATCGAGCGTTGATGGTCACATGGGCACCCTTTTATAAAATACACATTCAAAATTCAAAAAGAAGAATTATATTATGACCATCTCTAATATATGGAAGCTAGTTTTCCGGCAAGGAATGACAAAATAAAAAAGGTAATTGTGACTTTTTATCTCACAATTCTGACATTTGACACAATCACTTTGTATGATGAACAGATAAATTTCGGCTTTTATTCACATATAAACAATCATCAACTCACACATGTTGTGGTAAACAGAAGCTCAAGCATGTACACTTGACTTGTGAGAACCAATGAGGTTCATTCTCATGTTACACAGCACATTTGAGCTATCCCTTTAAAGGGTTAGTTCACCCAAAAATGAAAATTAAGTCATTAATTACTCACCCCCATGCTGTACCAACCCCGTAAGACCTTCGTTCGTCTTCGGAACACAAATGAAGATATTTTTGATTAAATGTGACAGCTGGATCACTCCTCCATAGGCTCCCTAAGGGAATGAATCCTGACGTCCCAGAAAGTCAATGAAGAAAATGTTTAAATATTCCATGTCACAACAGTGGCTCAACTATAAGTTTATCAAGCTACGAGAATACTTTTTGTGCGGAAATAAAACAAAAATAACAACTTTATTCGACTATTCCTTTTCTTCCTTGTAGGCCTGAAACGAGACTTCAAGAGATTTCCACGACGCATGCGCGAGAATTGCGATCTCCTTCAACTACTTCAGTTAAGTTCTCGCGCGTGCACGTCGTGGAAATCTCTTGAAGTCTCGTTTCAGGCCTACAAGGAAGAAAAGGAATAGTCGAATAAAGTCGTTATTTTTGTTTGTTTTTTCGCACAAAAAGTATTCTCGCCGCTTGATAAACTTATAGTTGAGCCACTGTTGTGACATGGAATATTTAAACATTTTCTTCATTGACTTTCTGGGACGTCAGGATTCATTCCCTTAGGGAGCCTATGGAGGAGTGATCCAGCTGTCACATTTAATCAAAAATATCTTCATTTGTGTTCTGAAGACGAACTAAGGTCTTACGGGGTTGGTACAGCATGGGGGTGAGTAATTAATGACTTAATTTTCATTTTTGGGTGAACTAACCCTTTAATATCTCACAATTCTAAAGGCAAAAAAGTGTGAGATGAGAAAGTTACAATTTGCTTTTCTTTCTTTTTTTATTCCATGGCACAAAGAAGCTTACATACTAATGGCATTACATAAGGACCCTAATGTAACAAACTAATTGAACTAATGAACGAATTTTTATAGGCTCTATTTTGCACTCACCCTCAGAAAATTGGCCATTGAGTGAACATGATTGGCGCAAACACCCTTTCTAACGTCCTTGACTCCCTCGCCGGTCTGAAACCAATTAACAGTACTAAGATTATTTCTATAATGAATGTTGAGAGGTTAACACAATAAAGCCGTTTTCATTAGTACATTCAGTTATTTGCGTTCTGTTCATACCCAGTTAATCAGCACAAACTTGGGGACTCCAGAACTGGGGTCCAGCACTTTACAGAAGGCGTACATGATTTTACCGCTGTTTAGTTCCTCCACCATTTCTTCAAGCCCACCATCTATGGCACATTCACAGAAAAACAAACAAGCAACAGGCATTGTTGACTGCTGACTCATTAAATAGGACAAAAAGAATGACATCACTCTGTTGGCATTCTTATGTGATTTTAAAGCATTCACTCACCTCCCTTTCCTGCAACCCGAATGTCATTACTGTTTCCTTCGTATGTGAACAACACCCTATAATCAACAAATATGGTTCATTTGTATATGCAGGATCCTTCTCAAAATGACTGAAGATATAACCACTAAAACTGACAAGTTCTATTCAAGTTATATCTATGATACACAAAAATAGTTACAAAATTCCCACGTAACCAGCTATTATCTTTTGAGCACATGAGTTATGTAATATGCTAACTTACCTCGCAAGTCTCGAAAAGTAGCCTAATTTGTATGTTATGGGTTAAGTTAAAGGTTAAAAGTTAAAGAGTTAAAGGACCTCGGTCATTTTTAATGTTATGAATCATATTTAGTATCGTAAACAAATATTATGCTTAGCCTACAATTGATTAATTGTCATTTATTCATTCATTCGTTTATTTTCGATAATATGATTTGCGATTCTTAATACGCAGATGTCTTACCAGTTTGTGTCCGTTTTCCCGTTCACCACGTCATTGTATGCGTCTGTAAGCGCGGGTCCGTTTTTACTCATGTTTACTGCCATAGTGGGTCATGAAACTTGCAAGAACTTGTGGAGAACTTTAAATGGAGATGTAATCATAACCCCGTCTTCCTCCTCCAGTTAACCGTCGTGTTAAATACGCACCTCTCCGGTGAGATCAGGTTCGGCGAGTTTTTTGGGAATTGAAACGAGGAAGAGAAAGAACTTGTATTTTTCCAACAGCAGTCTAATAGCCCTAACTTTTCTTTTCTTTTTTAAAGAAACCAAATTATATGTCATATGTGGTTAGACAAAATATATTACAGTATGTCTTTCTATCAATGTCAACTATTAGCATTAGGAATCATTTTAGCGAATCGGTTTGTTCGGACAGTTTCCTTTCGCTGAACCGGTTAAAACGATTCACTGATACTTTTTAGTCAAAAGTAACTATTCACGCACACCATTTTATGTTTAATTTTATGTTTAAAACGATATATTGATTCAAATAAGTTGTTTTATTATTCAAACAGTATTGTAAACAATCTAAATGAATGGCAGTGTTGTTCAGACTTAGTTTTACTGCTAAACAAATTCATCAAACAATCGGTTGGACTGAATCACGTTAAAATAAACGTTTGTTCGCGAATCAAACATGACTTGCATATTGATCAGTCTAAAGGCATGTCAAGGAAGGTCTTACTTGGAACTAGTTGGACTAGTTAAATCACATTTCTGCGATCACATGAAGTATAGACTAAACATAATGAAATGCTTATGCTTTGCTTCAAAGTTTGTAGCTGTAGACTGACAGAGCAAGAGAAACTGGACGATCTGACATACCAATGTCATATGTTGAACATCCATTTGTACTAGCAGTTCATGTAAATTAACCATTATAATTCCGTGCCAAAATTCTGCATATAATGGGAGCCATGCTGTGCTGCATTAGTGCAATTATAGATAATGATGGCTCCATTTTGTTCAGATACCAGATGTTATATTTTTCCATGCAGTTCTACAATCCTCTGCAAATGCTTTTGCTAAATTAAATTGTAATGTACCTTTTTTTATTTGTTTTAGCAACATGCATCTATTCTATTCTATTCTATTCTATTCTATTCTATTCTATTCTATTCTATTCTATTCTAAATGAAGCTGCTCGTGTCTAAAATAATAGCTGCGGTTATTATTTTGACCGCACGATGTCGCTATTCTCACGATTTTGGCCCCTCACCTCGATCATGCCAGAAGACTCATTATCCAAGTGGTCAGTTTATTAAAACAAAATGAAGGGGGAAAAGGGAGAGTTTGTAGAGGAAAAAAATCTTCAGATATCATATTGTAAAAAGAAATTTGAGTGAAGCCCACATGTTTTCCCCATGTGGTCTCCAAATCTTCTCTATTTTACACTATACATTTGAAACAAATTAACTTGCTTCAATCTTCTCGAAGGATTCGAAATCAGTGTAGGCTATACCTCAGAATTTCAACCACATTAATAGTATGCCAGAGAAAATCATATGTGTGCAATTAAATCGCAATATTTTGTGTGACCACATGTGCGGTTTGAGCCAAGATAATCTTTGAATGAATTAATCACAGATTTTCTCACATGAAGGCACAAAACAGATGATTAGCAGTGCTGAGATTGTGTCACGCAGCCTTCGATGTGAAAGGGGAACTGTGCTGCTCTGTAACGTCAGCGTTTGGCTTCGGTAAGAGTTTCAATAGCATATTCCCATTTCCCATCCTTAAAGTGATTTGAGTAACTCATGTGTTTTTTCCATACAGAACGGTCATGGGTATCATTATGACCCTCCCAGCGTCCGACTGTTCGTGATATGGAACTGCCAATGCCTTTTGGGCAGATTTCATCTCCTGCTGTCAACTCCAGAGTCTTTGTCTGGCTAAGATGGCCCAGTTTCGCCGTCGGTGTCGTGTTGCAGGCTCCGGCCGTGTGTGTCTGTGTACGCAGGTCTGTGCTAAGCGCGCCTGTTGACAGGTATGATATAGAGTGCATCTGCCCCCAGAGCCCTCTCACACACAGCAGACAATTGAGTGCGAGATCGTAATGGGAGCGGGGCCCCTAGGGGCCGGCCGTGGGGCTGGGAGGGCCGCGGCTCCTGTGTCATGGCTAGGCTGGTGTCAAGGTTTGAGTTTACGAGCAACCCCCAGCCCCTCTCTCTCTCTCTCTCTCTCTCTCTCTCTCTCTCTCTCTCTCTCTCTCTCTCTCTCTCCACTCACACACACACACACACACACACACACACAGCATTACTAAGCCATGTGCCTCACAGAACTCTGAAATTTCTCCCTTGAGGCCAATCCCTCGTAATCAAAATTAATTGCCTGTCCTTGAAACTGTAATCGGGTTTCACTTTCTCTCTTTTTCACTTTTGAGCTCAACAGGCTCAAATATTTCACGTACATTGTGTTAATTTGTCAGTTTAACGTGAGTAGACTGGCTGCTCGCATGAATGCAAAATGGTTTGCATGAGTGAATCTCACGAAACCTGTCAAGAACATGGTTTGGTAGCATGTTGATATAACATGATAAAATAGCTTTGCTGTCTGTTTTTGCAAAAGGTGAATCTCGTGAAAAACTATCCAGATCATGTTTCTCCCCAAATCCAGAAGAAAGAAATATTTTGCTGTTAAACTATATATTGCAATGGAGAGCTTAATAGTCCTAATTTTTATTTTAATGTTTTATATATAGATATATAAAAAATGATATTTTATAATTTTTTTATTTATATTTATTTATGTTTTATATGTATTTATTTATTTATTAATTTTAATGTTTCTGTTGGGAAATTTTCCCCAACTGCTATAGGGCTGCTTTTGTAAATTATATTAGTCAAACTTTTTTTGTTTTGATAACTTGCATCTATTATATAGGCCTAGTAGGGCCCTAAACATATATTACATTTAAGGGCCTATACATCACCTCAATTTTTCATTAAAATAAAAAATTAAAATAAATATACAGCTAAGTATAACGTTAAAAAATATATTTAAATTTAAAAATATGAATTAGCTATTTCAAAATATAATTAGACAAAATTTTACAAAATCAAATATTTTTTAGCAATTTAAAAAAAAATTTTGGTTCCAACATTTTCTTTTTCAGTTCTGTTCGGTTTTGATTAGATTTTCCAAAGTGCTTCACCTCCTGTCGAGACGCGTTTTGCCCTTATAACCCTTTTTTGGGGGGGATTTTTCTAAATTAGGAGCTGCATTATCTGCTGTGCAAACACAGCTTTGCGCTCCATTTCCTCCAGACTGGTTTAAGACGGTGTGTCAACATTAGCAGTCAACTGGGGGATCGTATCTCACACAACCGAGAAAGAAGCTCAATTTAAAAGGCTTTTCGATATACTTTGTTAGATTTATTCCACTTCTAGTGTTGCATGATGTCAGACTGACTCTGGGACTTTTAATTTGAATTTTCAGTGGCAGATCGCTGCAAACCTATAACGGCATGAGGGCCTGGGGGGCTTTTTTTGTTTAATGTGTGATTGTTTGTGCCTCTTTCCCCACTCAAACGTTTAGAATAAATAATCGCCCACCCCCTCTCATTGCTTACTTCTCCCACGGACACGCACACACAGTCCCATTAGCATCTGATTTGATACACATCATGTTAGTAAATGAATGGCAAACTAGTGAGTTTCCCCCCCCCCCCCCCCCCCCCCCCCCTGCCAGGACAATCGATGAAATGCTCCTCAGGTGCAAACATCTCTCCAGGGCTGGTACTCAAACCTCAGTGCTCCCCCAACCTCACCCTACCTCCTTATCAGAGCCATCCTTAATTAAGAGCCATTAACATTCTCTCTCACACCTTCCTTTCAGCCGGCTGGCTCGGCGGGTTCCAGACCCCTTGCTGTCAGGCTTGAATGAGCAATGCGCACATTTATTCACTGGCCGGAGTGCAGCATGCTGGCCCTGAGCCGAATAGTGCCAGACCCCCGGCCCGCCTGCACGTGCAACCCAAACAGAGCGCCCGAGAGAGGCGCTTTATTGTGTACATTGTGGGCATGTAATGTTTATTAATGCTTTGGCCATGTAAACCTTTGTTTGTCATGCCAATAAAGCCTGTTGTAATATTGAATTCTGACAGATGATGAAGTGAGAGAGGAGAGTGTCCATTGCTCTGGGACAGCTGCTATAGCACTTCTCAGCACAATACAGCTGGTGCGCTCTAATTACCTCAGCCGTGAGCTTTCAGCCCTGGTCATCTGAGAAAAATGTAAACCATCCAGTAGGAAACAGTGAGACGGGGTTCAGAGTGAGTTATTGATAATGTGGCGTGGAGCACATCATCTGGAATTCATGCTGCTTCCTGCACAGAAATTCATTTGGAGTCAAGTGCGTTTGCATGGGCCATTTAACCTGCATTATAATGGATCATGCACAGTTATGTGGCCATTTCAAACAGACAATCAATACAGTTGTTGGTCATTTTAATGGAAATGGCTGTAGAGAAATGCTTTATTGAGATGGTTAGTTCAGCATATACAGTGAATAAAACACGCACCAATGCTACATTTTTCTTACCGTCATAATCATTTGTTAACAAACAAGTATTCATTACTTCAATGAGCTCATTTCTTCTGCCTTAAATTATCACATTGTTTAAATGAATACATTTTTATCTAACTGTGATTTGTATACCGGTATGTACATTTCTGAAATGTATAACTTTGACAGTTACGTCTGATAACGGATCACTCTAAATTGTAATGTGGACTCATGCATTTTTTGTTAAGCTGCTTTGAAACGATGTGTATTGTGAAGAGCGCTATGCAAATAAAGGAGAATTGAGTTGAATTGAATAAAAAAAAACATTATCTTTAACAAGACTAAAATGTAAAATGCTAAAAGATTTTTTTTTTTTCAATTTATGGTAGAAATACATGCATTTGTTAAATCATATTTAGCATAAAGAGACTGAATCTATTTTAGGACAACAATTTTGACTATTTTCAAAACAATTAGGCACATTTACCCCCATTTCTCATTATTGTAATGCGAAAATAACATTATTTAAAAATATTTATTATGATAGTATTTGTTGCACTGCCTTTAATTTATGTTGATTTTAATTTGGTTAATTTACTACAGTAAAACAATTATTTCTATCTTTAACAAGACAGTGCTGTAAAATGCAACAAAAAAATAGAATAAAATATTTTTTAATTTATGGTGAAATTCTAAATTGTATTTAACAGGAGACACGTGTACAATACTTGTTAAGTCGTATTTTTAACATGAAGAGGCTAAATCCTATTTTAGGACTATTATGTTGCCATTGTTTTGACACAATGTGACATTATTTTCATGACAATCAAACACATTTACTGTTATTTCTCATTATTGTAATGCAAAAAAATCTCTTTATCATTAAAATGTAAAAAGAAAGTTAGATGATTTAAATTGGAAAGTAATTATATAATATGATAATATTTGTTGTACTGCCTTTAATTTATTTGGATTTTTAATTTATTTTGATGAGTTGGTTAATTTACCCTTTACAGTAAAACATGTATATTATTTTTAACAAGACAGCACTGTAAAATGCTGTAAAAATGCTTTTTTTAATTTATGGGGAAAATGTATATTGCATTTATCAATGAATACATCCTCTTTTTTGTAAAATATAATTTATAAATCTTTCAAAAAACATGATCAAGCAATTTTTCACTCTAAAATGATGTTTAGCATAAAGAGACTGAAGACGTAACTTTGACACAACATTACATTATTTTCATGACAATTAAGCACATTTACCATCATTTCTCATTGCGATGCAAAAATATCATTCTCATTATTAAAATGCGACACATTTTGACATTATTTAAATTGTATTGCATTGGTCCGAAGCACAACTGAACCTTTAAGACTTATGCTTGGTGAATATAACACTAATATTTTGTGCAGATTTACTTTGAGCAAAACCTTTCCAAATGTCTGATTTTACAGTAATCTTGCAGTGTTCGGGTCTTTGTGATTTGTAGTCAGACACACTCAGGTGGCCATTAGCTGTGACCGTATCACACAGTCTTGATGTACACTCCTGGGGCGTAAACTTCACCTCGGTTCGGTCTGACACATTTCACAGGGGACTTTTACAACCTGTGGGTTGTGGTGGCCTAAACAACATTGTTTGCTTTGACTGTGGTTAGTGCAGTCGCCACAGCGTTTAATGGTCTATTTGGTGTGCTGAGAAGAGGCTATTTTTGAGAGACTGGCTGGGTTTTTTTTACGGTGAGAGTCCTAATAGTACCTCATTTCCTTTCCACACTATAGGCTGACCAAAACAGAAGCAAACTGATGGCACGGTAAAGCCAAACACCTCAGATTACACCTCTGTTGTCCACATGTCCTACTGAGGGTAATCTTGAGTTATGCTGTAAAAAATGGCTCGAAATGGGGAGAAAATGTAAAAGTACTATATAGTAAGTCACTATAGTAATTTTTTTTTATTAAATTTAACAATGCAACAA
The DNA here is from genome assembly GCA_030578255.1 of Tiaroga cobitis. Lineage (NCBI taxonomy): Eukaryota > Metazoa > Chordata > Actinopteri > Cypriniformes > Leuciscidae > Tiaroga > Tiaroga cobitis. The sequence goes on along the minus strand of CM060600.1, from coordinate 33,410,331 downwards.
GGTTCAAGGTTCTTTATTAATTGTCACATATACATGTGATGCAATGTAGTGAAATGGTTTAGTTTCTCATCCCACAATGCAAAAATACTCTAGGAACGTCTAGGAAATTTCTCATTAGTGCTGTCAAATCGACTAATCACATAAAAACATAAATATTTGTATATATACAGTATATATATATATATATATATATATATATATATATATATATATATATATATATATATATATATATATTAGTATTTTCAGTAGTAGTTTTTCAGTATATTTTAAGTAACAGTCGTTGTCCCTGTTTTTTATTATTATTTTTTATAGAGAATTTCTGGCAACCACAAAATTTGTCTGACATTTACCTAATGTTCCCTTAATAGGCAATGTTTATTTTTTATATATATTGTAAAGTACAAATATGTTTTCTGGTAATTTTAAATATTCACTGGATTTTAAATTGTATTGATATTGATGCTTGAGAATGACATCAAATTCAGTATTATTCAACAAATAGCATTAATACTTACTTCAGGTTCCTTAAAGGTAATAATGCAATCATATTTTTATATGACTCTTAATTGGTGTAATATGATTCCAGTGATTATTGTCCACAGGGGCATTTTTTTCCTGGTCTCAGAGGGCAAAATCTGATGTGGGGATAAATCAAATCAAGCATGAAGTCTGCTGGTGGTCAGACCTCTTGTCCATTGTTCGACTGACCCATTGATTCCCCAGGGAGCTCAACATGGTGGCAATTAGTCTGAACCCTTCCCCTCCCATCCATTAGTCAGTCCAAACAGCATGCAGCACACCAGGACTCCCCCGTCCTCTTAATCATTAGCCTCTGGTTCAAACAGAAATCAAAGTCAGATCCTACACACTTCCATTAGACAAGGCTATCTGGTTGTGTTTAGTGGCCTAAATCCACTTTCTGGAGAGCATTTGTTCCTTTACGACATCGTGAGGAACCCACTTGATCTGTGGCTTTCTTCAGGAGATCTGACACAACAAGTGGCCGGCCCTATCCAAACAGGTTTATCACACAGCAGCTTCGACAGGCACTCTCCAGCTGTTTGAAATACTGTGACACATCCTTCCGCCTCACCCCTTCTCTCGGTTTCCTTGAGGAACAAAAGAGGGATTTCCTTTTGGACTGATATATGGCGTGGGTGGATGAGTAGGAGTGAAACGGCGGGAGTTATAACGGGAGATAGAATGTCTTTGCGTTATATGCTTGTCTCATCAGATTAGCCCACTGACCGCTGACAGACAAAACGAGACAAGGTGATGAGGATTGACTTCAGTTTTTATCCCCTTCGATCTATCTCTGCCATCATCCAGTTCGTAATCTAATTGCAGTGATTCAGTCTCGTATACCAGAAGCTTTGTGACTGGTTTAGTTTTTCCTTGTTCACTGCAGGTCTCAAGGCCAATTGGAAGAGCTGAATACGCACACAAAGAGCCCGAGAGCGGAGCTTGTGTGGCCCCGTGGCCCCGTCCTCCCCCAGCGCCAAGACCAACTGCTACAGTCCACATAATTCCAGTCCGGTTTCCACTTCCTGTAGGGTGTGTGAGGGATGGTCATTGCACAGACACTGACTTTTACGCTATGCTCATAAATATTGATCAGGGAACTCCTGGCTGTGAATATTTCGCAGGACACATAACATTCTTGTGCCTGTAATCGGTTATTAAAGCCTATACATGTCAACTGCAGTGATGCTAATAGAATAAAAATGGTCGGTTGGAGTCTGTCCACGTCTAAGTTAGTGCCTAGATTCAGATCAGCTGGAATTGATTCCATCACATGTTTATATTTGTGGCAGATTTCAAATCAATATTTCGATTTTTATGAGTGATTTTAGTGTGTTGCTTTTATATTCTACATAGTTACTGTAGATACTGCAGTGCACATTGGATTTTTTTATCATGCTTCATCATTTACATGGTAGCACTTTATTTTACAGTGCTGTTTGTCCATGTACAGACTATGCAGTTATTATAGTAATTACAATAACTGGGTAATAACTCGGGACCAACCCTTAACCTACACCTAAACTTAATAGTTATCTTATAATACCCAGTACTTTCTTCAGTAAGTACACTGTCTGTAAGTACACACTAGTGCAACTTAAAGTGCAACCATTCACATTTATGTACAGTATTTGTCAGATTATTATTATTATTTTTAATCCAAACCTACAATATTGATGTTGTAAAAGCCATGCTCTATCATTTTTAGCTAGGAATGCCCACCAATGAACAATCAGTTTTAAAATGTTTGTAACAAGTTTCAGATTAATTGCTGTAAATAATGTGTTTACACTTGTGGCAGATGGGAAAAGTATATTACCGTTTTTCCCGGTTTACTGTTAGGGTTAGGGACATCATTATAAGCAAAACGCTGCAGTGAAGTTTGTTTGAGTCATCTTTCTGCTAGTGGCACAAGTTTAGCTCACTGGAATGTGAGGTCAGCAAATGCAGAGGAAGGGATACGACTATGGCCTCCGCTGGGATGAACGGGGAAACAGAGGGTTTGTATTTATATACAATGGGCACTCACCAGCCGTTGCACGCTGGGACTGAGAGCTTTCACCACTGTGTGGGGTTAAAGGTTAATAGCCTCTTGGAGTTACATGCATAGAGCATGGGTGAGAGGTCACAATAGGGACATGAAGACAAACAGGTCCAAAGTTTCACTAATATCAGATTGGAACTTTAGTAAGGTATAACCTGTGGCTTAAAGTGTTAGTTGTGTCAGTGTCAGTAAAATTCTGTCATTAATTACTCACCTTCATGTCATTCCAAAACCGTAAGACTTTCGTTCATCTTCAGAACACAAATGAAGATCTTTTTGATGAAATCTGAGAGCTTTCTGTCCCTCCACTGACAGCTACGCAACTACCACTTTGACACTTCAAAAAGTTTATAAAGAAATCGTAAAACTAATTCATATGAATTGAGCAGTTTAGTCCAAAGAGACTCGATCGCTTTATGTGATGAACAGAATTTGGCTTTTATTAACAGTTAATCATTGATCAGCGAACATAAACAGAAGCTCAACCGAACCTGCTTGACACACGAGAACAAACCTCATTGGTTCTTGCAGAAGCTCAAACGTGCTGCGTAACACGAGAATGATCCTCATTGGTTCTCACACGTCAAGCGAACATGCTTGAGCTTCTGTGTACCACAACTGATGTGTGATTTGATGATTGTTTATATGCGAATAAAATAATTAAATCTGTCAAAGTGTCAGTTGCGAAGCTGCAATGGAGGGACAGAAAGCTCTCAGATTTCATCAAAAAGATCTCCATTTGTGTTCTGAAGATGAACGAAAGTCTTACGGTTTTGGAATGACATGAAGGTGAGTAATTAATGACAGAATTTTCATTTTTGGGTGAACGATCCCTTTCAGATTTGTTTTTAAGTGTGTACACTTAGGCATTTTTTATTACCTTGCAACACATTTTAGTATTTTAAAGATGCAGTACAGCAGATTTTATCACAATTATGCTAAACATAAACTGACATACTCTAGCTGTGACTGTACCATGTGTAACTATGATCAATATACACAAGCAAGATGTTATGGTTTTACGATTATGTCTCCTTTTCATTTCCTGAAAGAAACTATTGAAGTATAGAATCTGCAAAGTGAATTCTGCTTTGATTCAAGCCAGTTGTAATGATGTCACTGCGTAGGCTGATCTTAAAATAAGAGCATTCTGATTTTATTAGTCAATGAACAGTCATTAGTCAAGATCAGCTGCTGTACAGGCTGCATAAAATGGCTAATTTTAGTTTAATGGGACGTAATGGTCGCATATATTAAATCCATTGAAAACTGGGCTGTGTCAAGCTCATTTTTCAACCTAATTGCAGCCATGTCATGTTAACAAATAAGTCTGTCTTTGCTCTACACCCTTCCTTACTAGATTTAGAGATCTATCGGTGTTATCACTGCCCCTGTCATAAATAGCACCTTCCCTTTTCATGGATTGTGAGTATCGTACGAGATAAAGGCTTTGTCTTACATTTGTTTTAATGAATTTTTTTTTGCTAAAGTGGGCTCTTCCTTCTGCTTTTAGTCATCAATGAGTGAAACCGCAAAGATTTAATAGCTTCAAAATGTTCCATCAATCTTTGTCTTTAGCAGTTGGCATCGAGTCTAGGTTAATGTCACTGCCTGTTTTGGTATGTGGTTATCCTCCCTATTTGGATCCACTTTTTGTGACAGTGAGCGAATTACTCAATGTTACATTCCAGATGTGAGTTTTGTTAAAATTTCCATATGCCTGTATGCTTTCAGTGCATAAAACTCACTCAGATTTGACACCTTGGCTCTCAAGATGTACGACCACTGAGAAATTAACATAACAGACGCTGCAGAAAACAATTAATCATTGCTGCCAAAACGACATGATGCCTGTAAGAGAATTGAACAGCAAAAATACAAATTCGGGGATTCTGTGTCGTCGCTGAGGGGAGATGAGATTATCTGACCTGTAATTGCTCATCGCAGCCCTTGAAACTCAACCGTACTTGTCTTCATGGGCACAATATATATAGAGATCAGCAGAAAGATTTTGAACTGACAACATTCACAATGTTCAATGTATTTTCCACTCCCTTGCGCGATGAAACAGAGGTAGCAACAGATCTTGTGACATGCATTCATTCAGTGTAACAGATTGAAACCCCGCAAAAAGTTTGGTCCATGCATTTGCTCTATGCATCGGTTGTTGATTGGATGTTGAGATGTGGGTGTGGCACTCAAAAGTGAAGGCAGGTTAATTTTCATTTCATGCCGACTTTAACTTTTTAAGATAATTTGCTAGCTTTTAGCTAGTGATATGCGTAGTACTCTCAGCCCTATTTAACACATTTTTACCATGTTCAAATGTGAATTTTGTTGCTTTTAGGCCATAGGTCTATTTGTTAGCTTTATCACGGTCTACGTATTTTTCACAATGCTAGTGTGGTCGCAAAAGTTGACAAAACTAATAGATTATACACATTTACTTGATTAAATTTGGGCATGTGTAATATTTTGGCATGTCTAATATTTTGACAATTTATTTTTAAAAAGGGATCCCTTTGATACTTCCTGTTAGGAAATACGCCCAATTTCGACAAAATTCACCCTATTAGTTTTTAAATGCACATTATCAATCTTATTGTGAACGTTTAATCTGTGCATATTTAAAACAATTTTGACCCCCACATTTTTTTTTTACCACATAATGATTAAAAAATGTGATAATCGTTACACTCCCATGCATGTCGCAATACACAAGAAAGGATCTGTGGCTACTTCCGTTTTATCGTGACTTTATCTCCTCCATTCCAGACATTTTTGCTGATTTTCCACAATAAGTGCAGAAAGCGTGGGGGGAAAAGCCCAATGTCACAAAGCGTATCATCCATGCTATTCCTGTCTCGCAGGTGCTGGAAAACAACCCAGAATATGAAAATCTCCTGGCCAAACCAAGAAAATGCACATTATGATGCTGTACGAATTAATCACCATGTTGTTCCATCTTCTCGTAGTGTGCAGAGAGATTGTGTGGAAAAAACTACCCTAAAGGATTAACATTCTCTTCTCACAATGTTTCTAAGCAGCTGTGGGTTTGTGTTAAAGAGCCGAACTGCAGCTGCATTCGCTGTGCATTCTACGAACAGAAATATCCACAATGATATGAAACAGACCGTTCGCATGGCTTGCATACTTTAATGGCTCCTAAAAAGACAGATCCATACTTTTGATTTGATGTTACTTGGCTGTCATCAGGTGTGTGATAAGCAATCAGATGCCATCAGTCTCATGAACAGGAAAAGCGTGTCTGTGATCAGGTGTATATGATTCTCGGCCCAGGCCTGAGCAGGGTGATCTGTTAGCAGCTATTATTAACATCAATGCGGTATATTTGTCAGACATAAGGACTCCAAATGTGGTGCTTTTGCAATATTTGTGTAATGTTGTGGCAACATGAATATGACTGAAGAGCTTTATTTGAATGTCAAGTGTCGGTTGCATGGTGCCAATCTGTCTAGAGATGTGTTTCTTACTAGAGAACATCATTTTCCCAGTGGGGCGCGTTCTGTGATAACCAATCAGATCTGGTCTGTTGAATACTGTAGTGCATACATTAATGTGCTGTTGCGATTGCGAAATGTTATATGTTCTAATCTGACAAGCATTTGAGAGCTTTAGGACAATTTATATCAAGAAACATGTTACAAATTACTAAGTACTTAAGATAATAAATCAAGCACCAAATAAATCCCACAGGAACGCTTTATTGCTCAGAGGATTTTTCTTTTTACATACATATAACTCATGAGTAACTCACGTCTTTTTCAGTGTAGTCCAATTCCCAGACCAATGACTCTGATGAATCATTTCTTGAATAGTTTCTTTTTAACCTTTATTTAATGACATTTTTGAGATTTAAAATCTCTTTTACAAGAGGGTCCTGCAGGCCAAGACAGGCAGCACACTTATAGTTAAACATGAAAACATTTAATTTACATATACAAAAATGTTCACATATCAATCAAAGCAATTACAGTCAGCAAAATCCAAAACAAAGTCTTGGATAATTTAGAGAGACCAACTCTTTAAAAAACAATTTATCTTGTAATTGATTCCAATCAAACGGAGCAGCATAATGCCCTTTTACCCATGACTTTCGGGATGTTTAAAAGAAAATAATCTTGAGAACGAAGACCATAATTCGTTACACCTTTTTTGAATGATATACTGGTGTAAATAAGAAAGAAGCAAAGCCATAATAATTGTATATATAAAATGTACCAGTGCCTGAGTCTATGGAGTGACAGCGTGTGCCATCCAACCTGAGACGAGAGTACAGTAAACAATGATGGATAAGGGCTTTTGAATTAGTAATACACCTTAATGCTCCATGATAAACAGAATACAACGATATCAGGCGCCTGCATATAATATCACAATAATCTAACACTGAAGAAAATAAATAAGAAAATAAAATCTGTATGTTTTTATTCATCATCGTTTAATCAAAAACATACAGCAAAACCAGTGTAGTAAATTTCCTGAACAGATGCATCTTATGAGTCAGCTCTTTTCAGTGAATAAAAAATACTGCAAAACCAGTGTAGTCTGACTCCGATTGAATGAGTCTAATGAATCGATGCTTTTTACTGAATCAAAAACATACAGTGTAACCAGTGTAGTGCAATTCCCGAATGACTGACTCTTATTTTTACTGAATCAGAAACATACACCAAAACCAGTGTAGTCCCAATCACAAACCAATGACTCTTCTGAGTTGGTTCTTTTCGGGGAATGAAAAATATTGCAAAACCACCAGTGAAGTCTGATTCCCGAATGAATGACTCTTATGAATTGGTTATTTTTACTGAATCAAAAACATACAGTGCAACCAGAGTAGTCCAATTCTTGAACCAATGACTATTATGAGTTGGTTCTTTTAAGTGAATGAAAAATACTGCAAAACCACCAGTGAAGTCTGATTCCTGAATGAATGACTCTAATGAATCGGTCATTTTACTAAATCAGAAACTTACAGCAAAACTTTTTTTGTGAATTAAGCACACACAGTGTATTTACTGACTGATTATCAGAGGTGGACAAAGCACACAACTTCCTTACTTGAGTGAAAGTACAGATACTACTGTTCAAGTATTACTCCGTGGCAAGTAACAGTTGTAAAGACCGATTTTAAAAGTAAAAGTACAGAAGTATTCATTTTTAAAAGTACTTAAGTATCAGAAGTAAAAAGTAAATATCAATGCATTGTTTTATTATTGTTGCTTATATGTAATAGGTACAGTACCTTATGCCGCTGAATCTATGCCTGCCTTCCCTCATATCAATATCACATTTATTTCTAGAGCACCGTTCCAGTTGTGGGATTGAATGTGAGATTGAGTGCACTCAATAACGTCCACAATGGTTTCGGACACCCAAATGGCTGTTCCCTCAAATAGTGCCCTATTTAAAGTTTTTTGTGAGCCTTACTGTTTTCTATAAGCTAGTGTGCTCCAAAACAATGACAAAATTCGCATTTAGAAGACCAAACCCAACGTTGAAAATGTCAGAATCCAACGTCAGATTGACGTTAATCTCAGACGTTGTATTGTGGTTGAAAATGAAAATCGGGTTGACGTCAGAAAGCAACACAAGTCGGGTTCTGACGTCAATCCGACGTCAGGTTCTAACGTCAACCCAACTTTCATTTCCATCCAAAATGCAACCCCTGCAACCAAAATCATCCTGACTGACGTTACAACTTTCCACTCAAGGACCTTGACAGAAATGGAGTGGAGTAAAAAGTATGATATTTGTCGTTAAAATGTAGTGAAGTTAGAGTACAATTGTTTCCAGAAGTTTCCAGAAAAAATAATACTCAAGTAAAGTACAGATACTCAAAAAGTGTACTTAAGTACAGTACTCAAGTAAATATACTTTGTATATGTCCGGCTCTGCTGATTATTCATATATATATCGTAGCAAAAATCTGAAAAGAAATGCTACCCTGAAAAAACGATTGAGATTGTAAAATGCATAATGCTCCTTACACGCAATCAGCTGTCAGTTTGTTTCAACCAGAGAAGAACATTTCAAATTTATGTAGCATTTTTATATGAGCAACACCCTAATGTTTTAACAGCTAAAAATAAAACCGAACGATCGAGTCTGAAGTCATGTTGTGCTGACTGTTCCTTCTCCGTCTCATTAGAGTTTTTACTAGTGCCTGTGCAGAAATAATGTTCACGTCTCCTGCGTGCCCAGAAACGTGTGGTGTGCGCAGGAGGGGCTTTTCATGGATGTTTAATGCCATTGTATTGCAATTTTATTTCTGTGCTTTTTATGTGCCAGCACATGATAATAACAGCAGATCAGCAAAAATAACCTGGAGTATGATATACCTTTTGAATGCAATCTAATCTATTTTGTCCTAATGATCATGCAAGACTGAATCATTTTAATCTCATTATTTGTTCACAGTTATGCTAAACAGACCACCATCGTTTGAAAGCAGTCATATCAGCTGGTCATGGTACTGAAAGTTAAAGACATCTGTTGAATCAGGGTACCTACAGCGCTGGAAAATGTTTCTGTCTACGGCCCAGATGAGGAGAGTCTCCAAGCCACAACATGACATCCATCTCAGGATATTTAATGAGGATGTCTACCGCTGGATTCATGTGAGGCCCACATCACTGAGGACAAAGGGTGAATTCTTCCCCGACCGAGCACGGCTAGAGGAAGTAGTGCAGATGCCAGTGGAGATAACTGAGTGTGGGTTCGAGTTTCCACCAGCTGGTCAGGCATACTTCTACTGTGCACAGAACTGGGTGGAATTGAGAGTGGAGTGTGTGAACCAAAAAGTATTACGCAATGTTATTTTTTGTATTTTTTTTAATGGCTACAATGTCATTAATATGAAGAAATGCTTGAAAATGAAAATGACAGTGGTGGAAGAGAGTATTAGTGAGTGTGTGTGTGTGTGTGTGTAAAGCAGTGACAAAATATACATTCATTGCAACATATATATATACAGTATATATATATATATATATGTATATATGTGTGTGTATGTGTGTATATAAATTATATATATATACTAATTTAAATTACATTTAAATATATAATTACATTTACACATTTATATACTTTTATATTGACTTATTTACTATATATAAAAAATAATAAATAAATGTATTAATACGATTTCAATCTTAATTACATTTAAAAATATTTCAATATTAAATGGGAGTGTATGAGGGGTTATGCTTTTCTCCTTCCTCTGAAAAGCTTTTAATCTTCTTTTAGCAATCATTTTGGACTTCTCTGTACAAGCAGATTAAAGTGAAGCCATTGCAGTGCACTTTAACTGCTGACTAACATACCTGGCATACTTAACTAGTGTGACATTACTGTCTTTGGCCAACCAGCTTCACCATAAAAACCATTCTGGTCGAGTACTGTAAATGTTGGTTATAATGCTGATTCACCACCTAGACCAGCATAAACCAGCCTAGACTAGCATGGAAATGAGTTTTTGTGAATATCTAAAGTCAGTAACAGTGACGGGCAGTTAAAAAGACACCACATGGTACATGAGATTATTAATTGTTTTAATAAGGCTTAGAATTCCTTAAAGATTTTAATCCAATTCAAAGTAGACCACATGAGAACTGGACCACTGTAAAATACATCTACGCCTTTGAACTTTAATCCAAGGATTCAGAAATTGTCTGTTCATTCTGAGGTTTTTCTTTTCGATGTTTTCCTGTAAAGTGTGTCCTATAGGTCAGAAGTGAGTGTGAAATTCAACAATCAAACCTGACCCTGTTTACTTCCTCAATGCACATTCCTGGTCTTAGTGTGAATGATTCATCTGTGCACAATCTTTATAACCTTTAATCAAAATGTTTTATTGTGTTCTTGCTTTGCAATGACATTTCCCGCTGACATCACTTTGCATTGGCTATGATGTTAACAAATACACTGTAAAACATGATGAGTTGACTTAACTTTAACTTGAGGAATTACGTTGCCTTAAAATTATTAAGTAATAAACTTCATTTGAAAAAATTAAGTTATGTGAACTTGACAATTCCACATAACTTAATTATTACGCATGAAGTTTATTTACTTAATCATTTTAAGGCAACGGATTCCCTCACTTTTTTAAGTTAAATCAACTGATCACTTTTCACACTATTTTTTTGTCTTTTTTTTTAGCTCAGCTAAATATCAGCTAAAAATCCTTACATCAAGATAATAATATGTTTATCTCTGTAAAGCTGCTTTGGAACAATCCATTGTTAAAAGCGCTATATAAATGAAGATGACTTGACTTAATTTATAATAATAATAATAATGAGATATAATAATAATATGGATTTACTTGAGAAGCAACACTAAAAAAGATGTTTTGTATTGTTTTTACTGAAAAACAATAAAGTAATTTCTGTAGTTTAACTATAATAATTTGTTGTTCTTTTATATGTAATATACCCACATGAACCAATCAATTTGCAGTGGATCAAATAAAAAGTCTTATATCCTACATTCTTCGTATTAAACATCCTGTTTTATTTGGAAACTTGTCCCATTAGCGAAGTAAACAAGTAATATTGATTTTATCTCATCTACAACTTATTCGCTGGCAAATACTTCTTAGAAAAACGCCACATCCATATTTTTGCAACTGATGTTGTCAGGCCTGGAGAGTCATTCACTGCCTATAAACATCTCATAGTGTTACCTAAAGACTCGTACTCTATGATTATGCAAACACATCTTCCTTACGAATGGGAAAAGTGTCCTAACCGTAAAATATTATACTGCAGCATCCACAGATGGTATGAATATTATTCCCTTTTGCGTTCTAGCTGTTTTGTGTTTTTTACAGCTTTGGCTTTTTTTACATCCTGTCCAGGTGAGACTGCACTCCATTATTTATGGCTCGTATAAAAATGTGCCTGTTCCCACGTGCTGCTGAAAGTTTTATTATGTTAATTATACATTGGCCCGAGTCTGGAGGCCTGCTTAGAAAGTGAAGGTAATTATGTCAAAAAGGAGGTTCAACACGTGTGCAAACGCTTTAGAGCATTTGCATCTTTTTTCCGCTGTTTTAGAGTTGCCCGGATTGCGCATTACGAAACATGTTTTGAGTGATGAACAGTTCTCATTGGTGGTATTGATGGCTGGTTAATGTGTACACAATGTTGCATTTGAACTGTTAGATCTGTACTTTTAATAGTAGGTATCAATGGCCATTAACAGCAGAAAAACTAAGTGGATTACAAAACAGCAATGCACAACAAAAGTGTGGCTTCAGTGTGTTTTACAGACATTCACATTAATCAAACAATGAACCTGAGCTTTTCAGTCTAACACTAAAAGTGGCATATAAATAAAGGTAAGACTTTCTGATTGCAGGAATGTCACACTAGGATCAGTTTTTGCCTTCTATATCTTAATCTTTCTTGATTAATTAGATTATACTTTAGAGGCACATTTCAAGGTTTAATGCACTTAAAAATATTTATCATTATGTTCATGAAAAAATAATTTTTACATTTTCTGTAGAAAATGTGGATGCTTTTTGCCCATGCAAGACTAGAATAGCAAAACCTTTTTAATTAGCATATATATTAAAATATTTTGAATATAATTTACATTTAAATTATTTTTTTAAATCAGTATATATAATATGATTTAGAATTTTTGATACTATTTTTATAGCTACTATCTAAATACATACATTTTAATTAATTTAATTTCTTATTTTTGATAATATTATAGATAGTATTTAAATAAGTATATTATATATTTAAATATAATGTAAAATTTTTATTATTTATGATTGTATTATTGTATTATTTGTATTATATATAATATTAAAAGTAATAAAAAACAGTATTAAACAATATACATGGCAAATAAGTATATAAATGGGCGAAATTAATTATATATTTAAATATAATATAGTTTTTAAAATGTGTAATATTTTTATAATAAAAATAAAAAGCCAAAATATATTTCAAATATATTTTAAATATTTATGCTGTGCTAAATATTTTTTTAAATATGTTTGGACAACATACAATCATATATATATATATATATATATATATATATATATATATATATATATATATATATATATATATATATATATACAGTATATATATAGTATCTATATAATAGCATATGTATAAATATATAAATGAATAAATATAAGAAAAAAAATTTACGTCAATATGTTTTAAAATCGCTATTAGCAATGTATTTTTGGGTTATTTTTATATATGAAGATACATGATGTGGAGGATTACATGATTTTTGTAGTCCTTGGAATTAGAGGTTTGTTCAAATCATTATCTCTTAGTATGAGCAATAGCACATGTCTTAGCATAATTATACAACTGTATATCATGTGGCAGTTCAGCTGAAACTGTAAAAGTTTATTATGTATTGTCATAAGGCCGGGTCACAGATGAAAGCGGAAGCAGCCAGTACTGAACCCAGGATTGACCTCTCACATTTGCAGAATGAGGGAAAGCTTTGTTTCAGATTGTCTTAAAATAGGAACTAGTTCCTCATTTTTCTTTTGGATTATTCAAAATATAACAGTCAACAATTTGCTGGTGGGAAACGAATTTTGTCGGCCCTACGAAACCGAAATTCATCTCACGTCTTGGGTTATTTCATGCAGCTCTGATTTGGCTCATCACTTCTCATTTGGCTTTGATTACACAACAAAAGGAAAGAAATACACATTCAGGCAGAAGGTGTTAAAACATGAAAGCACCCGGATTTTGTGGCACAAAAAAAGTAGGGTAGGATGAGAGAGAGAAGAAATGGCAGGTAATGCAATATTCATGCGCACGAGGCAGATTTCCCTTTAGTTCTCATGATTAGAGGAGGAGAATCTGAGCCCAGCCCGTCGTCTTATAGTTCTCAGGGAAGAGGATGGATGCATTAATGGCAAGTTGGGGTTTTTTTTTTTACTTTGAGAGAAGAGAGAAGATGTGGCTTAATCAAGGAGATGCACTTCTCCTTTCTCTGCTCTTTGATGTTGTGAAAAGACGTCCACGGTTAACCCTGAGTGTGCATCCGCTGGGTCCTTCTCTTTCAAACCTGAGATGATGAAAGTGGTGGCGTTGTATCAGGGGGTGTCCAGGTCCTCTTGAAAAAGAGATGTGACCCTGATTGAAATGAGGAACATATTTGATCTTGAAATGAAGTGCTTCCTTGCTTTGGACTAATGCACTCATCTTTGATCATCAAAAGTAATTGACATAACCACATTGCCTTTAAAGCTTATTGAACGACAAGCAAGCATATTGTCCGGAGAATATTGGTGTCATTGGCGGAAGGATGCACATTTTGTAGGCCATTTTCAGATGAGCTCAGTATATGAAATAGACCAAATTGTGATGAATGCAAATGCAATGTAAAAAAAAAAATGTATTGAATAAAATAAAGATTGTTGGAGTGTGTTTTAAAAGAAAACATTATTTCAGACTTCTTCAAATTTCACGTTTAAATGTGTTATTTGTCATTTCGTTGTAGCTAATTATATATGCAATTTACTAGCCTTTTCTGAGTGAAATTAGTTTCAGAATAAATCCTACACCAATTTTTTTCAGCGTGTGCATATAAAATAGTGGTAACACTCAAACGGTTCTATTTGTTAACATTAATTAAGTATGACCAACACTTGCAGGATTTATTCATTACTTTCTATACATTTACTAAAAGTTGTATCTTTAATAGTTGCATCTGTTAATGTTGTTAGTTAATGCATTGAACTAACATGAACCAACAATAAACAGTTGTGTTTGTGTTAACCAAGGGTACGTTAACACGACAACAATGAATTGAAAATGAATTACATAATTGAAAAGTTCCGTGTACAGACGACAACGTTGTCAAATCGACCCCAGTTCACACGGATGCGAAAACGATTAAAAACGCTGTATTCTGCTGGCAGGCCAGTAGTTGGCGATGTCACTTTGTAAAGAAACACTACGCAGCTATAGACTGAACACGTAATACACATGCGCATGACGTCAACGGTTTCATAAATGTGAAAAAAGTTTTCAAAAGTTTGCAATTTCAGGCCCCCAAAACGCTGTTATTGTGTAAACGGTGTGTTTGAACGGTCAAAACCATATTTTCCATTTTTAGTTGAAAAGAGTGTGTAATCAGCCCCAACACTGTTTTCAACTAAAAACTGAAAACCTTTTACACATTTTGGCTTTTCATTTACACGACAATGGTGTTTTGGGGGACTGAATACTGGTTTTGAAGTAGCCTGGTTAAAACCAGACCATTCTCAGTTGTAACTGAGTTATGGTCTGGCAAAGCGTCATAGACAAATCATTTCCAGAGGGGCGTCACCAACGGACGTCGCGGATAGACCTAAAACCAATCAGAGCGATCAAGGAGATGACGTATGCAGAGCGGCGGAGAAACATGTTTCTCCGAGTGTTGTTCTTTGCTCGGTTTTTAACAAAAAGGAAACGTTCAAATCACTTAAAACAGACGCGATAGCTGATTCGAACGAGTGATGTTCGACGGCGGCATCCATCTTTGTAATGTAGGCTACAAAATCTGCTTCAAAATCCCAGCGCTGTCGTCATTGTGTAAAGCCCGCCCCAACGTTTCTGGTTGGTGCCTCGATTTCCACGGATTGGAAATGGGCTTGAATGAGCTCTTTGCCAGACTTTCAGAGCAAATCTAAATTTGCCGGAAGTTGTCTGGGTTTTCCCAGGCTAGTTTCGAAGTGTACATTTTTTAAAACGATACATTATTGTTTCCATGTAAACTACAAAAACGCAAATTTGTGAAAACTGTGACGTATTACTGTCTATTACACGCGACACGTATTACACGTGTTCAGACGCATAGTGTTTCTTTACAAAGAGACATCGCCAACTACTGGCCTGGGAGCAGAATACAGCATTTAAAATCAATTTCACGCGTGTGAACGGGATCGTTTTGACAACGTTGACGTCTGCATGCCAAAAATGCAAAGGACCATTTTTTCTGTTTTAGTACATACTTGTCATGTAAACGTGCCCGAAATTGCTCATACTTATAGTTTATGTTAACTAATGCATTAACGAATGTTAACAAATGAGACCTTACAGTAAATCATTACCAAAATAATAATTTACGTCTAGTTTTTCAGGTTGCTTGAGGCTGGTATATTAAATTCAGGAGTTCTGCCAGTCATGCAACTATTTAACACGCACCTGTTCACTGCTCGTTTTTATTAACCTGTTTCCTTTTATTTTCATTTGGTTTCAAATCAATTCAATTTTTTGGGTTGGATGCAGAGATGGGGCTGAAGATGTGTTATTTATCCTTGGTCAACAGAGAGGAAATCTGAGCGGGAAAATTCCCATGTCACTGATAACCAAACAGTCAACATGTCAATAATTCATTGCTCATATGATTTAATATATCAGCATTTGAATTATTTATTTTCTCTCTCTCTCTCTACCTGACAATCTACATCCGAGTCTCTCAGTACTTTCATATTCATTTCAATCGGATTGCCGCTGAATGATTTATGGGCGGCTGACTTGGTCATGCACTACATGTAAAAGGCCATCCATGTTGATGGAAAAAACAAACATGGACACAGTCTGGAGTATTTGAGCCGCTCTCACCGGCGGCCCCTGAAGAGGAGCTCGGGAGCCAATGAACATTAGATGTGCAGGAGGATATCGAAAACCACACAGGAGAGTCAAAATTTCATACAAGGCTAGAGCTAAATCAGAGACAAACATGCAAAGATTGTGGATTGCATGTTTGCATGGACAGATAAAGCAAGGTTTCGCTCACAATATAGTCTTGAGCCACCTGTGGGGGACAAAACCCCCGCAAGGTGATGGAAGAACGGACCGCCAGAAGGGTGGGGGTGGGGGTGGGGTGGGGGCGCTTCCTCTATATATTAACAACTTGCACAGTTCAAAACAGGATACGATTAAAAGAGAATGTTAAATAAAGACGGAATATGAACTTCTGTAAACCAACTGCTTTATAAGTCTGACAGCCACTGAAGTGTGCAGGTAAACAAAGCAGCTTGACCAGTTGCAAATCAGATCAAGCATTGTAAAACTGTTTGTTTCTATATAAAGTTTTGTTGTGTATTTTCATCAACCACCTCCTCCCCTATTTATCTGCCAACATGGAAAATGTCCCGTATTGTAGCCTAAACCCGCACAAAACAAGACGTGGGCTGAGGTGGCCTGGCCTTGGAGTTCCTGCAACATCTGAACACATGCATCTAAGATCATCTCCTGATTAGAAATGTTATGAAATAATATACATTTAAACAGTTGAAATATGATTATGATTAATGCGTCTGTCAATTGATATATGTTGAATATTACAGATAGATAGATAGACAGGTAGATAGATAGATAGATAGATAGATAGATAGATAGATAGATAGATAGATAGATAGATAGATAGATAGATATAGATGGATGGATGGATGGATGGATGGATGGATGGATGGATAGATAGATAGATAGATAGATAGATAGATAGATAGATAGATAGATAGATAGATAGATAGATAGATAATGTATTGTTGCAATGAAGCTTATTTGTATATAATAATATTTCATAATATTATTTATGATCATTATTACATAGAATTATTATTATTAATAGTAGTAGTAGTAGTATGTGGTTGCTGTAGTTGTAATGAATCGTATTATTTGTTTCAATACAGAAGGTGTTTTTTTTTCCAGAAGTGTTGACTGTCTCTTTAAAGGGGATCGTCGTGTGAATAGAGTGTCGGTTTACACCTCAGACTCCTCCTTCTTCAGTCTGTGAGGGTGTTTCTTCCTTCTGCCCCGCTCCACTTCTATCATCCAGGGATACAAATGTTTCTTGATCCACATTCGAGTCTGTCATCGGAGCTGAATTATAAATATTAAACACACAGTCGGGGAGTTCGTGCGCTTTCAATCAAACCATGGGATTGACACACTGACACACGGAGAGATTTGGAAGAGAAACTCTGAAGGAACTGGACTGGCTGAAACTTTGAATCCACACCTTTGTTTCGCGAAACTTTTTTTGCGTGCATGACTTTTCGTCCTGTGCAGGAGTATCGGAAGATTCCAGCAGCCACGCGAATGGATATTAAATGATGGACTGTTTTGGGGGTTTATTTCAGTGTGGTTTAGTAGGAAGAAAACCCCAATCCCCAAGCCACGGGCTTTTGATCTGATCATGGGAAAACTGGGAATGTCTTGTTTTTTCTAGCCTCGGCACATTCGCGCTTCTAAGATTTGGGGTTAGTTCGGATTACAGGTCCTGCTAAGGGGAGAACGAAGAACATTTCGTTTTAATCAGACTTTTGGGTTTTTAAGTGCCAACATGCCTCAACTAAACGGAGGAGGAGGTGATGACCTGGGAGCAAATGATGAACTTATTTCCTTCAAAGATGAGGGTGAGCAAGAGGAGAAAATATCCGAGAATGTGTCGTCGGAGAGAGATCTGGACGATGTGAAATCTTCTCTAGTGAACGAGTCCGAGAACAACAGCAGCTCATCAGACTCTGAAGTAAGCACAACAGTTCTGTAACGTTAGCCTACTATCATTTCAATGCACTCTGCATCTAATGCATGCGTATTAAGTGTTAATTGGTGATGCTAAAACTAAACCGATGCTTTATTTCCCAAATGCAAGCAAACAGACAGGCGTCCTCGACCCAGACCAGAACTAGAAAGTTATGAGAAACAGAGAGAACACTTTGCGGAAGGTAACAACATTTCGAGACGTATTCCGTGTGTTTTGTGTGAGTGGTTTTATGCACCGTAATGACAATTTATTCATTTGCTTTCGCCCCTAAAGCTTTGAGACGACAACAAGATGGAGGATTTTTCAAGGGACCCCATTATGGTTATCCATTTCTTATGATCCCTGATATTACGAATCCATACCTCTCCAACGGATCGCTATCTCCAAGCACACGAACGGTACGTGCCATTTCACTTTAAACGCAACTATCACCTTCATGACGTCACGCTGCACTCTGTAGCCCATTTTCTTTTCAGTTGTTCAAAAGTCGCCTTTCAGTGCGCCATATTCGCTTTAAGAAACCCCAGCATTTCCTTTGTTTGCGTTTAGAATCGCTTTTAATACTTCACAACTAGTAAATACCCAAGCGAGCTTCATGTTTCAAAAGTTTACCGTAGTTTCCCCCCTGTTACCACTTGTTGAGTCTGGAGCATGCATGTATTAGGAGGCCATTCTGGTGCATTGCACAATAAGTCATTTACTTGGGCTCACCCGAGCACAAAAGAAGTCTTTATTTGCCGCCTCCAATGGCACGAAAATGGACTTTTCTCAGTGAAATGTCTGCACAATTAATTTTGTATTATCATAACAGGGGACAAACTGGAGGCAAGCCCAGGCAGATAGGATTCATCCAGCTTTTGGTGTCAGGAATGTGTCTTTACTCCCTTTGTTGTTGTGTGATAGGATGTTGCTGGGTTAGAGTTACATTTATGACTGGGCGCATAGATTTTGATTGCATGTTTTTGTGGCTTATGTCATAAAGACCTTTGACTTAATTTGAGCCATATCAAGATTTTCTAGATAACCACCATATAAGTTCTTCCCCATCAGTGAAACTGTCTTTCAATTATAGGGCAGTTAGGCAACTATTGTTATCATTAGTTACCGCTTGACGGCCCTGTCGGAGGTCTCTACTGGATGCCCATTATCTTAATGACATCTTCACCTAGGGGGGTGGTTTGGCTACCTGAGTAGCAATCCCCCATTGAGGTGTTTGAATCGCAGGCAAATTGCTGCATATGTTTGCCTTCCTCCATTTAGCTTAATTGAAGGATATCTGGAGTGTTTTTTTTGTGCAGTGTTTGCCTGTTGCTCACTAAAGCTGCCCTGTCAGTGTATAAGTGATGAGGCATGCGAACGTAGGCTAACATGTCATTGTGGAAAAATTTCAGCGAGCCTGTGGCGATAAACATTTGTTCATTGTGCTGCTTACTCGTGAGAATGCTTGAATCTGTTGGTCATGCACTTGGATATTAGATGTTGCATTAGGTTTGCTTGTTTGCAGCACAATGGTTTTTTCAACTCGTCAAATAGCATTATAGCCTGAGAATGGTTGCTGTCGCATGAGTGGTTTGACTAAGGAAAACAGGTTACCTTTAACAGCTGTAACAAAGAGCGACTATGATTCTAGTAGATAAGATGGATAATAACATCTGACTTCTGGCCTGCTTGTGTGTATTTGTGTGTGTGTGTGAGCCTGAAGGCAACTGAATCAACTATGTCTTCCTCGGTGTACAATAGCAAGGTTGTGTATAGTTTTGGAGTACAAAAGTTAGTGAAGCGCCACTCAGTCTATGAGGGAAAAAAAACATGTAATGTTACTGAACCGAAGCTGAAAATTGTTTACAGTAACTGTTGGCACTGGGTTTCGAATGTAAACACAACCTGCTATGTGAAGATTTTTCGAGGAACTTTATTTTCTCTCAGCAGTTTTGTTTTGTTTTAGCTTGTACGATGGAAAAACAGTAAAGGATTTCTATAATCGCTTCTCTCTTCCAGTTACAAAGGACCTCCATATACTTTTTCTTAACTGAGTTAGTAGGCTTTAACAAGGTTTGCTTTGACCCCAGGTTGAAGTTTCTTAAGGATTTATCTTCCACAATGTCCTCTTTTCATAAATGCTAATTCAGCACTTTTGTAGTTTTCAACATCCCCATCAGTTTAACAGCATTGCTCTTTGTTTGCTAATTATCACTTCCTTATTTAATAATGTTTCATAATTGATTTAATTATATATCCTAGTGAGGGCAAACGGCAGGGTAAAAGTCCAATGCTTTTGTGTGCAGATTAGTCAGTAAATTGTTGTTAGCGTTGTGAAGCTAATCTTGTTTGATTTTCTTTTTTGGTTGTGTTGTGACTGCAATGTTTTGTTTTATTAATTTGCTGTGCTTAAGTTGGTTAGATGCTAACATATTTGATGGTATCTTAAATACTCCTAGGCTGTGTGAAATCGCCCCCTATATCCTCATTCACTATCCCCTACATTATTCCACTAATATAGTTCACTTGAAGGAGTGAATGAAAACAAGTGATTGAATTCGGACACTGTGCGCACTGAAAGGGCTGCCGCTTTTGCCTAGTTTGTGCTTGCGGTTTAATAATTTGAAACCTAGCAAACTTGCAGCTCCAGTGGTAATGAAAAGGATTATCTTGAACTCCGTCATGGAATATAAACCTTAATTCAACAATTTAATAATCAATCAAAAAGCAATGGATGGATGATTCAGCTGCGGGCGCCATCTTCTGACGAGAATTAATTTGGCGCAACCGTCACAGTGCATTATGGGTATTCTCTAGCCATTGAGTACGGTTGAGTGTACATGGGTTGTACGCTTGTTATTGCATTGCATTATGGGATTGGATGATTGCACTTGATTGGTTTTGGACACCTCTACAAATCGCTGTCCCCTCAAATAGTGCTGTCTAATGGTACAGCAAGCAAATGAACAATTTTTAAGCAAATCATTGTTTTAGAAGCACTTCCCACTTGTGAATCCACTTCTGTAGTGTCGAGCCACACTTTCCCACAATATTAATTAAACTAAAGTGCACTTATTGCACAAAGTAGTACTAGCGAGTAAGTGGCAAGCCCTTGATCGCATAACTGCGCTGTCAGAGCACGTCAGCCCTTTATGACTGGCGTTTTCTTCCCGTCCATCTCTCTTCCACTCTTTAAACTCTCTACTCTACAATGGTATTTTAAGACCCAGAAGACAATATAAAGTAAACAGAGGAATTGTCCTGCGTACAAGAGGGCCTCATTTTACATAAACAAACAGTGCTCAGGAGAGCGGCCCTGTCAACAGCCCAAGCCTTTTCCACACACTCAGCACTCAGAGACGGGGTGGGGGTAGATGGCGAGAGAGAAACCAGGCACCCCCCTCCAGCCCGTCCCACCTCCTCGTCTTTAGCTACAGAGGGGACATTGTCCAGGCCTTTAAGTTAAGACAGCATTCCTGTAGTGCAAGACGGTTCAGGAAAGCTGAAAACCGGTGTACGAATGTTTGCACAAATGACCGAATAAACAAAGATTTACAATTTTATCCCGAGTTAATGTGTTATAGGGTAGGATGTTTTTTTTTTTCTCCTGTAAGGATAAACTAAACAAATCCAAATTAATTTAGACATATTTCAGTCTCTCTTTTGCTGTTTAGAAGAAGTGTGCACTATGAATGCTGTGTCTTGTTAGGAGGCCAGGAATTACACGAGACATAAACCAATTCTGCTTTTCCCCCTTTTAATGTTACTGCTTCTTCAAGAAGAGGCGACCGTTTAAAAACGCTCCTGCCGTTGGACGCGTTCCACCGAAGACCCTCTCTGGTAACTTGATTATTGACCGAGATTAAAACCAGACAGTTCCTTAAAGAAAGAAATGTCAAGCCAAAGATTATTTTCCTCCTCTGGTTTTCCACACAAGCTTGGCGTCGCTTTAGACGTCTGATTTTTAAAAAAAATTTTTAGAACCAGGCAAAATAAAGACCTAATTTACAAACGTTCCTCCTTAAAGGAGAGTGGTTTATGGATCTTTATGTGAGGGCAAACCACAGGGGCTGAAGAAATGCAACAGGAAGTAGATAAAGGAATGCAGGGAGCTGTTCCCAAGGCCAGAGTCGTAACGCAGATCTCTTTCCTGTTGATCATATCACGTCCTGCGCTGGTCAAATGGACTCATTCAGAATCTGCTGTATTTTTGTGATTGCTTTATCTCTTTGGCCAATTATCTTCGTATGGCCCAGTGTTTACAATATAGCGTAGATAGCAAAAGCACCGTCATTACACTGCGGTTTTAATCTGTTTTTGTTGTAATGAAGCAGAACTGTAGCTCCGTCTAAAGCATCTGCGATTTATTTCATGATTTTTTTTATCAACTCTTTGCCAATAATTTGCCTGTTACTCATACAGTCCTTGAAAAAGTGTGTGTGTGTGTTTTTTTATAAAAATATATTAAATTGTTGAATAGTTTAAACTGTTTATACCAATTTTTCGCTATTTCTTTTTATGCTGGCTGCTAGGGGTGGGAATCTCTAGGCACCCCACGATTCGATTCGATTACGATTCAGAGGGCTGCGATTCGATGCTAAATCGATTCCCTGAATCTTTTTGTGTGACTATAAATACTTTGCTTTAAAAGTAAGTAATGACCCATAAAGAATTAACGTACAATAGATTTTATTAACATTGCAAAGAACTAACAGGAAAATAAATGTGTGCCTGAACTAGCAGTATACTTGTAGTAAATTAATAGTATAACAACGACCGGTACAGCCGAGTGTTTTTCCTCCTCTGGGTGGAAACGCGTCATATGGCTTCTCATATTTGTATTGTTTCCGAAATATTTTAGTTTTATTCTACAAAGCTTACAACTAGTGTGACTCTTGACTGTCCAGCTCCTTTCCCCCTTCAACTTCAGAAGCCAAAATATTTCCACACGTCAGCTTTTAACGAGTGTGTTTGGATCTCGCGCGCCATCGCGTCTCTGTTATGTGCACGCCACAGACGGTCCGGGCGGGCACTGCACTTCCGCGCTTCAGAGTTCCGTCTTTTGCGTTCCGTCAATATTAAGTTATTATAAATATATATCTAAAAAAAAATCGATTTTTGACATTTGTGAATCGATTCATAATCGTCCACGTCCGCATCGCGATGCATCTAAGAATCGATTTTTTCCCCCACCCCTACTGGCTGCCTAGAAATCTGTGCGTATGCCATTGGTTAGTTAGTGAAAAGCGTATGCACTGTGGCGCTATCAAAACATTGAATATTTGTTAAACATTTCTACCTGGCCGGCATAGCAACATTGTTTCAGCCAATGGTGTGAGTTTGGGGCGGGGCTATTTGTTTGAATAACCAATGGCAGAATGGGGGTAGAGTCATTTATTTGCTACAGAAATCACCTTTTAGAAACTGATATTTCTTTTTATTTGTCTCAAGAAAAGAAAGTATTATTGTATAATTAGTATAATATTAGTGTATAATAGTAGGCTTTATTCATTCATACTTTGAAAGACTGATTTGTTAAATAAATAAGCCTATTATTCTGAATATTTGGCATTATACAATCTTTTTTTAATACAATTTGTTTGTAACTTTCACCTCGATATTCAGGTGTGTGTTTACCTTCTTCATTGTAAATTAATCTTTTCATTTGTCTGCCATCACATTGATTTGTCCTTGTGGGACTTTAACTAGTCAGGAAATATTTGAAAACTATTCAAAATGATTATCAGTGTCCGAAGACATATCAGGAATCGAAAATGAATGCAGTTAGCATGATCTTTTAGGGACGTCCTCCATTGGGCGGAATATAACAGCATTTTTTTTTCCCGAGGCAGAATGGATTGGAGTTTCTCTGTTGGTTTAGTAAGTGTGTGTGAGCTGCTGACGTCACTCTCTCCATTGATAAGATTGCACTGGCAGTGGTCAGCGCTCATCAGAACCCACTTCATGTTTGGTTGCATGTCCTGCAGTGAATTTCACAGACCCCCCACCTCCCTTTCAGTCGCAAAAAACAGCTAGCTCTCACTCAGAGCTGCGTACTGACTTCATGCATCACTCCATGCTAATAAAACTTGATTGTGCCGGGGATAAAGTTTAAGGGGGTGGGGGGGCTTCAGGCTTCATCAGTCTGGTATTTTTAACAGCTGTTTTCAGTTATTACCTCGCAGTCAGAGCTTCCTGGGGCCTCGGGAGGGAGGGAGGGAGGGAGCGGGGTGCAGGGGGGTAGTTAGGGGTAAAGCATTATGGGAAAAAAACGGAGCAAGCTGTGAGGATGAGGGTGCCAGGTGGGTGAGAAAGTGGGCATGTAGCCAGGAAGCTTGAATGTGTAAGTGTGTGTGTGCTTCCTATTGGCTTGGTTGAAGCATGTGAACGCTGCGATAACTTATCTCATCGCAGCCCTCTTCGGTCTCACATGGCCTTGTTGTGCCCGCTGCTTCATGCTAGGCTGAAAAAGGCCTAGGGTAGATCTGATATCAGCAGCCTCAGGATTTTCTTGTAGGGTGAGGTGTACTAAGCTAGAATGTAAGCTAATTCCTTTTGTGATCAGTTGCTTATGATATGGTTATTGTGCTGTGCTGTGCTTTTAATTAGTGCTGTCTCCCCCCCTAATGTTACCTTTAGTACAAGGAATGCATGTTGTCTGACATACAAAACCTGATAAAAGTGATTGGCTGATATGGATTTTTTAAGGGCCGATTCCATAATTATTGTCATTTTTATATATATATATATATATATATAATGTATATGTGTGTGTGTGTGTGTAATATTTAAAAAAACTCAAAATTAATATACATTTTACATAATTAATATCCATTGTAGTACCATGAATCCTAAACTCGATAGAATTTAAGTAGTGATTTTACTTTTAGTAACACCAGAAACATTTTTGAATTTCTGTCTTGTATTATGTTGAGATGTCTTGTATAGTTTTGTAAGTTGTAAATCTGGTATCATTTACCTTATTGCTGACAGTGCATTAAAAAAGCCAATAAACATACATACAAACAATCAATTAAATTTATTTAGACGAAATAGAATATGATTTTAATATCGGCCATCTAGATTAAATCTGTTCATTATATAAAGCGATCGAGTCTCATCAGAATATTTGGACTAAGCCGCTCAATTCATATGGATTAGTTTTACGATTTCTTTATGAACTTTTTGAAGCATCAAAGTGTCAGTTGTGCAGCTGTCAACGGAGGGACAGAAAGCTCTCAGATTTAATCAAATATATTTTCATTTGTGTTCCGAATGTGAGCGTAAGTCTTACGGGTTTGGAACGACATGAGGGTGAGTAATTAATGACAGAAGTAAACATTTTTGGATGAACTAACCCTTTAAGCCCACAAATAATTGTCCAAACATTGAAGGGAGTTGCTAGCATTTGCAATGTGTATGTATTATTGTAATGGTGTCAGCCGCAAGCTCCGCCCATATTGAGCGCCTTTCCTTGTCTTAAGGAGTCATCGGTGGAGAAGCTCTTTGTGGGCAGGGGCTTGGGGGTGGGCAGGCAGCCCTGATTCTCGTGTGAAATGAGGGATGTTCTATAGTGACTCTTGGCCGAGGCGCCGGGAGTGTATGGGAGCTTTTATGAATAGGGGCCTTTCAGTCGTTCAGTATGGCTCTGAAAGGCTGAACAAAAGCCTAGAGGGTGGCGACTGAGAGCTACACGGTAGATCCACAAAACACTTCACTTTGCAGCGGCGTAGTCGTAATCCCTGAGACATCAGCCATTCCAAATGCATGCATTCAAGAAATGTCACGTAAACAAAGTGGACGGCTGACAAATCTTCGAGAAGTTTAACACCATAATTGGCGATCAATTGACGAGGCTTATGGTTGTCAAAATGCTGGATTTGTTGTAGGTCTGGGAATCTTATTCAAACACTATGGCTGCTGATATTTTGTAGGAAGTTGTTTGGGAAGCTGTACACTAGATTTAATTGCGTTTGACAGTGAGATACATCTTCACATTGTTTCAGTTAGGGGTGAGAGGTCAAGGTTCACAGCCTGTTGACGTGACTCACAGTTGAGTGGGCACCAAAGTTCCCAGATTCCAGCAGGGGGGTCGTCGTTGCGCTCCAGGGCTGGGAGCTTTCTCCCGCCTCTTTCCCTTCTAAACTCTCCATTCGGATTTGCTCGGAGCTGTCAGACAACGTGTAGCGTAAAAAACAGCGGAGGCCTCACACACACCCTGCCGCTCACTTCCTCTCAAAAACGATGGTCCGTGGCGTGATGATTAATTAGAAGAGAAGAACAAAACGAAACCTTTGCTTCAGTTCTTTTGGCTTCAGACATTCATTGGCCCGCCACAGTCTGGATCATTCAGATTGGTGGAGTGGAAGTGACATAACCGCTGGCACAAAAGAGCAGCCGTGTGATTGGAGGAGAATGCGCATTGTGTACCGCTGGGGGGTCCGCCACAGACGCAGCGCTTCTACTGCTCTCACCCTGACCACAAGGTTGAGAGCGGCTCCATTGTCACATGACATGTTCACACTGGACCACAAGCTTTTGTGTGTGTGTGTGTGTGTGTTTTTTTTTGTTCGTACGTAAGTATGTCTTATCCAGCTGGGCCTTGTCGGTCAGGGCATGGGCCGCCCCTCCCCGCGCACAGCTGCAGTTTGGGCCCAGAGGCGCAGTTGAGGGCTTGTGAAAACCCCCTGAGCCTTCCTCATTTCTCCAGATGAGTACCTCATTGTAATCGACTGAACAGGAGTGCACTGATTTTTTTTAATGTTCTGAACTTTTTACTTTTGTGTTACTTATAAATTTGTCTAACAGTTACATCCTTAACCATTGTTGATGTTGTAATCAATCAAAACTCGTGCACCATTTTAGGTTTCTTATAAACTTGCTGAAATGGTCACCCTTCCCAAACATCGCTTACAAGGAAAGTTCACTCAAAAATGAAAAATCTGTCATTAATTATTCTCCCTCATGTCGTTCCAAACCCATAAGACTTGAGACTTAATTCAATCTGTTCATCATATAAAGTGATCGAGTCTCTTCAGAAAATTTGGACTGCACCACTCATTTCATACGGATTAGTTTTACGATCTCTTTATGAACTTTTTGAAGCGTCAAAGTGTCAGTTGCACAGCTGTCAATGAAGGGACAGAAAGCTGATTTGATTTCATCAAAAAGATCTTCATTTGTGTTCCAAAGATGAACGTAAGTCTTGCGGGTTTGGACGACATGAAGGTGAGTAATTAATGACAGAATTTACATTTTTGGGTGAACTATCCCTTTAACTTTGCTGAAATTAGTTCTTAACTTCAGTTTTTCTTATAAACTTAAAGATGGTGATAACCATTTCAGTAGTTACATGTCCTAACGAGTTTTGTTTTACAACATTGTCAAAAAAGTTAAGGGATGTAACCATTTAAAAGTTTAGGGGGTGTAACTGTAGGTTTCCACCATTTTTTTCCCCAACATATAACTTTTTCAACTTTTTTATAGCTTTTTTTTTTAAACCTTTTTACTCAACCAAAAATCTTCATTTTGAGTTCTTATAAACTTGTCGTAGTCAACCAATACTTCACTTGTAAACTTGTTTCTTATAAACTTGTTGAAATTGGTGACGCAGCAATTGTAATGGTTACCAGGTGCTCCCAGTTTGGGTCGGGTAAACTGTTGGAAAATTTAGGGGATGTAACTGTTTCCAGCAGTTAGTGAGTTTTCTAACTTTGTTGACTATGTTGTCAACCAAAACTCATTAGGAGACGTAACTGTTGGAACATTAATCACTCTTGACAAGTTTATAACAAACCCAAAATGGAGAATGTGTTTTTGTTGACGACAATGTCACCAAAGTTAGAGGATGTAACAGCTTGAAAGTTTATAGGATGAAACTGAAGAAAATGTTTCCAACAACTTTTTCCAACCCTTCACTTTTCCAGCAGTTTTGTCTCCTAACTTTAATGCGGCAACCAACCAAAACTTGTATACCATTTGTTATGTCCTCTACCTTAGTTGATGTGAAATTAATGACGTGGCAGTTGGAATGGTTACCAAGATCAACCTTTTTAAAAGAAACCGACGGATGGATTAACGCAATGGCCTACCTGGCACGTGCCCAGCGCGCTAGACCAGAGGGGGGGGCCCTGTTGGGCACCCAAAGCAACGTGAAATCAACCGACGGGAGCCCCCTACCTCAACCGGGGTGGGGACCCCCTGGAGCTCGATTTCAACCAAGGTGGACCTTGCCCAGTCCTTGCCTAGGACATTGCCTCGTCATAATCCGTCCCTTGAAACAGAATCATGGATAAAGAGTTTTGTTTGATGTAAAATGTTGGAGAAGCTGGAGGACGTACCTCTGTTGACATTCATCAATCACAACTCTTCCTCCAGTTGGTAAAATTAAGTTGAAGTATGACGTTCATGATCAATATTCATGTTTTTTTTATTGTGCGACCCAGGCGCCAGTTAGCACATTGTTTAGGTTTTATACTGTTTGCCTGCGATTGTAAACAGTTCCTAGCATCGCATCTCGCCCTCTCTGAAACACTCCCACAGTTTGTCATGGCCAATGTCGATTCTCCTAGCCGCCCGGCTCCTAGACCCAACCTTGTGAAAAACCACACAAACACGCTGTGTGTACTTTAGAGCCAGTTACAGCTGCGAGCAGTGAAATCTGGATTGTGTTAGCCCATGCACTGTGATTTATAAATTGTTTCTCAGGCCATAAATTCCCACTATAATTGCACTCCAAGCCCCCTTCCACTCTCCTCACTCTTTCTCTCCCCCCTTCTTTCCCTCTCCATCTTTCACTTCTTCGCCTCCTGCCCTTCCAGACGCACACACACGCTCCGGAGGTACGTGGTCCGGCACTAATTGTTTGCAGGAGGGAACTGGTTTGACAAGGCAGAAAGTTTTTAAAATTAGGCAGGGCGGTCACCATTGTGAGTCAGGGCTGTACGTCGCAGGTATGTTGTGTCATGCCTCCATATCGCCCCTCTTGGACTATTATTGCACAATCGCAGTTGTAAATTGTCTAAAGATAACGCTTCAGTCATTTAGTGCAATTTGGCAAAAATCTGCATGATTTCCTCTCCTGCATTTAATTGTAGAGGGATTTTTTTTTCTCTCCTGAATGTGAAATTCGCTCCCTCGGGCCTCTCTGTGGTAGATTCAAGTTTTATCCTTCGCAGCCAACAGGTTATAAAAAATATCCCTGTTTATTTGTTGTGCCTGGAGTTAGGTCTCCATATGGAGGGAAGCTTATCGACAAATCCGCTTTAAACAAGCAAAACTGCAGTGGCTGCTGTGTGAACGTTTTGCAGTTCTGTTGCAATCGGGTGACATGATGATTTAATTTTTTTTTACTCTTTTGACGCTGGTTGGGCTGGTTGTGTTTTAGCAGGAGGGGTATATTGGGGTGAAGTTTGAGTTAGTGTGTGTGTGTGTGTGTGTGTGTGTGTGTGTGTGTGTGTGTGTGTGTGTGTGTGCTGGGGGGAGGTAGTCTACCAAGAGGACACAATAAGCCCTTTGTCTTCATTATGCACTTAGCATTTGAGAAAGACAATAAGGTTTCTCTATTTGAATTTATCTTCAACTGTCTTTAATGCATGTGCATCTCGATTTTAGTAGAAATGTGTAATTTAGTCTTATTCAAATACTTACAGTCTGCATTGTTTCAGTAAAATTATATTATTATTATTGCAAAGTATAGTTATTATGATAAGTTGGATGCCTACAAAGTTGTAGATTACTATAGCGAGCATTTTTGGGTTATAAAATGTCTTTGTTATCCCTCTTGGCTGCATGTGGGTTAACAAGCCCAGGCTGTTCATCGTAAACCTGGGCATAGTAGTTTGGACTGCAGTGTTGTAACCAGATACCGAAATACTGGAAACCGCATAACTGTCTTGTAATTGACTTTAAGAAGGGTGGCTGCATTTTGCCTTTGCAGAAACAGAACTCTCAACAGACAGCTTATTACTTTCTCGTGGTCGTAATTATGTGTTGGGTTTTATTTGACCTACTGTTTTGTCTTGCGCCACAATAACGCTCTTATTCCTTATGTTGTCAAGGTTTGTTTGTGCTTATCTGGTGAAATAGTACATGTCCATACAATTTTACATTTTTAATTATGAAAAATTAAATCACATTAATTGGTTTTCGTTTGAAAACGTATCTTTTTCTCCCCGTTTTGGCCTTCCGTTCACACTGAGACGGAGTTGTTTTTGATCTTGCGAAAACTACGGTTTTTGAAAACGCTTTCCCAAGTGGATAAATTTGAAAACGCAGTGTCGTGTGGACTGAAACAAAACGGAGGTATTTGAAAACGATGATGCATGTTTTGTCATGTGACGCATATTAAACTGATAGATATGTATGCTTGCTTATTCCGCTATTGTGCCTGTAATGTAGGGCTGGGCGATTTTTATGATTAATTCGAATTTAATGTTTTGCCATAATTTTATTATTTTTAAATCGAGAAATCGCGGTTTTGAATAAAATGTTAGCAAACGTAACAATTAGACATGTTGACAATTCAGCAATGATAACAGTTAAGACAAGAAAATAATCCAACCACATGATAGCGCGCCTGATGAACCGCTCTTGTGTGACGCCCTCAATGAACGTAGAACACATCGCTAATCTTAAGCGGTTCTGTTCACTCAGAAATTTGGTATTGCGTTGAAAAAAAACGAGACGTGGGCATTGTAATGGGGAAAATGGCAAAGTTAGATGTGATTTTAACTGTTTTTTTTAACTTGAACGCCACTTTTTTAGAATGCCGTTTCAGTTGCTGCAAAAGCCTCGAGACACGAGTGCAACAGCCAAACACGTGCGCTAAACATAAAAATAATAGGAAAAATAGTGCAATGGAATGCAAAAACTGTATGTTTGGTATTGCATGTTTGCATGATGCTGACAGGATGAAAGGATTTGTAGTTAAAGGCTTTTAATAATAGCCCATTACTGGTGTTATTTATTGCTATTAGGTTTTGGCTAAGAAATATTTAGCATTTTATTTGATTTTATTTCTGAGTATATAGATATTATGTTTAAGATGAGTTTGTACAATATTTCATGCGTACTTTGTTTTACATTTACACCATGTTGATCACTTCATGTGTGGTGCACTTGGAATATCACTTTTTTTAACCAGATGGTTAATAAAGAGTATGTTACTTGAATCATATTGTAGTGACGTTTTTAAGTTGACTGGTTAAACAATAAAAAAATGTAAATCTTGAATCGGGTCAATTCTGAAAATATCAAGAGGTTATTTTTTTGCCATATCTCCCAGCCCTACTGTTATGTGCATTCATTGTGTTGCTAAAGATGTTACTTTGTTTGTACACTCTTCATATCGCAGTCCTGCAAAGATGACAGAAAATGTACTGGCATTTGCTGTCCTGCGGCAAAACATGAGAGCGGTTCCGTTTTAGACCAAACATATAATGCTGAGATATCTTGCTAAATAAAATGATTCTGCCAGAGGAATAGCTTGAGAACTTTATTATGTCTGTATCAGCTCCGTGAGCTTTTATGAGGTTTTACGCATGCGCAGTAAGGTGAATTTAGCCTTTTCCGATGTTTCAGTTTTTTGAGACGAAAATGGCGTTTTCAAAATGATCCTGATTAATGTAGACAGCCTAAAATGTGTTTTTGTGATCAGAAACTGAAGGTGTCTCCCAAAGGTAGTTCCTTTTTTTTTTTTTTTTCACCGGACGGTTGATGAATGCAAACTTGGTCTCTGTTGCTGTCCCTAAATGGGCCACATTGCCATGGAAACCCCTGGTCTCCGGATGGCTGACCTCTGAACCAGTTCTTTAAGTAGGCAGTGAATGGAGGGAGTAGTGTTATCAGCGAGGTCACAATAGTATCCATGGGAACTCGGAGAGCAACTGTCAGTCATGAGTCTTTCCTGTTGAGGCTGAAGCCCAGTTCTGATGCCACTGGCTTGATGAAAAAAAGCACTTTAACGCATCTAAGGCCTCGTTCACAGTGCAGGCTGAAACGACCCAATTCCGATTTTTTTGCCCCTATGCGACCTGTATCTGATCTTTTCATGACAGTCTGAACGACACAGATCCGATCTTTTCAAATGCGACCCAGGCCACTTGGGTATGTGGTCCAAATCCGATATGTATCCGATCTTTTGAAACGAGACTTCAATCTGAACGGCCAGGTCGCATGTATCCGACCCGTCACTAAACGAGCTCCACTGTTGAGATCCATGTTTAGCTACTTCCGCAAACAACAAGTGACGTCGTTGACCGTTGAGTACTCTTCAGCGCATGCGGGTCATTTCTGGGTCATGTCACGTTCACACAGGAGATCACAAAAGGTCACATTTAATTGGAAATGTGAACGGCCTTGTAAAAAAATCTAATCTTTTCAAAAAATCGGAATTGAGCATTTAGCCCCTGCAGTGTGAACGAGGCCTAATGTAGCCAGGTCAGTCAGCGCCACTGAACTACTGGAACAAACCACAAACATGTGCTCTGTTGCTTTAGGATGATTTGCACGTTGATTGGTGTTTTGGATTTGTAAGTGAAGTTGTTGTGTTTTTTTTTTTTTTAAGTAGGGATTTACTGAATTTCCACCTGAGTTGCCAATAGCAGATAATTTTGTGTTTTGACTGATATATATATTAGGGCTGTCAAACGATTAAAATATTTAACCGCGATTAATCGCATTAATGTCATAGTTAACTCGCGATTAATCGCAATTATTTTTTATCTATTCTAAATGTCTCTTGATTTTCTTTTTGTCCCATTTATTTTTTCGCATTTTAATCTCAACATGGAAAAGTGGATCGGCTTGCTTTGTGCAAATGTTTTTTATTGAAAACAACATTGACATTTACTGTGTTCAATTTCACACTAACATTCTCACTTGGAGCAAATAATCTCTCAATGTAACACTGTCCATTAATAAAAGGGTGAAAGAAATACTGACGAGGTCCTGATATTGACGAGGGGGCGGAGAATTCGCATCAGCTGTGTGTGTGTGTGTGTGTGTGTGTGTGTGCTTGGCCATTAAGTGGTATTTCAGACTGGACGCGCTGCGATGATGATAGCTCAGTTCACAACGACAAACACACAGATCACTTTGGTCTTGTCAATGGAACCATTTGGCAACTTTTTAAAAGTAAACTTTCCATTCAGAATCTTATTGGCATCCATTTCGGCGTCTCGCGTTTGTCATCCACTCAAAGCGTAACGTTAAAGGGTCAGTTCACCCAAAAATGAAAATTAAGTCATTAATTACTCACCCCCATGCTGTACCAACCCTGTAAGACCTTCGTTCGTCTTCGGAACACAAATGAAGATATTTATGATTAAATCTGAGAGGTTAATGACTGCTACATAGGCTCCCTAAGGGAACGAAACTTGACGGCCCAGAGAGTCATTAAAGAAAATGTTTAAATATTCCATGTCGCAACAGTGACTCAACTATAAGTTTATCAAGCGACGAGAATACGAGACTTCAAGAGATTTCCACGACGCATGCGCGAGAATTGCGATCTCCTTCAACTACTTCAGTTAAGTTCTCGCGCATGCGTCGTGGAAATCTCTTGAAGTCTCGTTTCAGGCCTACAAGGAAGAAAAGGAATAGTCGAATAAAGTCGTTATTTTTGTTTTATTTCCGCACAAAAAGTATTCTCGTCGCTTGATAAACTTATAGTTGAGCCACTGTTGTGACATGGAATATTTAAACATTTTCTTCATTGACTTTCTGGGCCGTCAAGTTTCATTCCCTTAGGGAGCCTATGTAGCAGTCATGAACCTCTCAAATTTAATCATAAATATCTTCATTTGTGTTCCGAAGACGAACGAAGGTCTTACGGGGTTGGTACAGCATGGGGGTGAGTAATTAATGACTTAATTTTCATTTTTGGGTGAACTAACCCTTTAACCAACTATTTGGACGGCTCGCAAGCCCAAAACAAGTGTGTGCGGCGCGCCTGTTGTTTTGTTTCCGGTCTAGCTAGATCCGCTTGCGCTCTGGTCAACGAAGCAACAAAACATCCTCGCGTGGCGCAAGCCATTGAAATGAATGGGTTTCATAGCGCAGCGCCGCGTCCTGTTGTAACAGCATGTGAAAAAAAACGACAAAGTTGCTAGGCCAAAAAGACGCCGTTAAAAAAATTGACGCCGTTAAAATGGGTTTGCGTTAAAGCCGTTAATGACGCGTTTAACTGACAGCCCTAATATATATATATATATATATATATATATATATATATATATATATTCTCCTTTCTTCAGTTTAAACCAGAGATGCATGTCTTATTTAAATTGGGGGGGAAAAGAGTACATTATCTGCTTAAAAAATTGGCCTAATTAAACAGATTTTGTTCATTAATAATTATAATAATCTTGGCCTATACCAAATTATATTGTGCATCCCATATAAATAAAAATGACTTATTTGCCCTAAAATCACATTTCAGATTATTTTGATCAAAGTAATATTTTATTTCAAAGAAATTTGGGCTAAATTTATTTTATGCTGTGGCCATTTATATGCACACAGGTTTGGATCCAATTCCTGAAACAAAATTAGCATCTGCTGATCCCTTGTACATGAAAGTTCCCAGAACCTTGTTGAATTACTTCGTAATGTGATCGGTGGATGAATAGGTGATTTGTTGGTTAAATTACTGCAATCCATCCGATTAATGTTCCTGTAATAAGATAAGTCTGCTTTAATGAGCTTCTCCTCCTCCTCTGAGTTTAATCTCTGAACTCCGACTTCATAATTACATAATTTTTTGCTTATTAATGTTGTTTTTGTTGTTCAAATTTTTTATTTCTCCTTCGCATCAATAGAAAGGCTCAGATCTCTAATTCATATTTGGAGGCGGTCAAGAATTCCTCTCCTTTCCCTGCAAATTAATTCCCAATTAGCACAGATAGGGGTGTCGTTTGCCTATGAATTGTTTACTTAATTATCGGAAACTCTTGCAGATCTTAAACAAACAATAGGCCTGAATGCCAACCTGCGGTGAGGGAGGGCTGGAAACCGCCGTCTCTATTGTCTTTCCCTCTGGCAGGAGTGAAAAGAGCAGCAAGAGGTGTCGCTCGCATAAATAAATGAGTCAGGTGATGTCAGACCCCTCTGGCCGCATCAGGGCACTGCCCTATAGGCATACATGCATGTAATCCAGAGCCTTTTGTCTGTCTTAACTGTTCTGATGCTGAGATGTAATGGATTCCTTTGTGCTCCACCAGCATCCTGCTCCATTCTAGTGGAGGGTGTGTGTGGAATGGGTGAAAACATCGGGGAGAAATGTAGGCCATGCTTTGAATGATTGACATGACCTACTTGGCTCCGCCCCACTCAGGATTTGTCCAATCCCCAACCCCCCCAACCCCCCCCCCCCCCCCCCCCCCCCCCCCCCCCCCCCAAAGAACGTTGTGCTATTCTGTGGAAGCTGTTGCTGTCTGAGGTACGGCGTTTAAAATCCCCGGTATCCAAAACGAAGCTTGTGGTTGCAGAAACACATGTTGAGACTTCCAGATATCCCCTTAAAGAGGTGTCGTCTTCTCGGTTTTGACAAAGGGCTTCATTTCATCCAGCATATGACTGTCAAGAGTATATTTGTGAAGTTTTAAGTTGTCATAATCCTGTTAAAGATCCAAATCATCTTCGCTCAGCGGTGCAGAAAGTATTTAAGCAGCATTTCAATCTTTCTCGGTGACCTCTTGACATCAAGTAGACGGCTACAAACCCACTCCAGGTGTATTTATGAAATCAAACCGCATGAACCCGGTTAGAAGTATGTCTTCGGGCTTAGCCTGCCTAGGGCAATGAGTGACATTGATTTTTTAAATAATTCAATATCTTTTTTCATAATTAAGTATATCTTTAATATTCAGTATGCATGCTCAAGATTTATTTTTTATGTTTTATTTATTTATTTTAAATATCAGCCAGACAGATTATTCTGTGGATATTTGGGCATTTTGAGATCAACAGTTTTTTTTTATGCATTTATAAATATGAAATACATTTAAATATAGAATAGAAAAATGTAAATAAATATAGCAATATAGAAAAATGTCAAAAATCATCTAATTTGTTGTGAAATTGTATCATGCATGTCAGCCACCTTGTTCTGGTAATGGTGGTATCAGCCTGTATTGAAACCTTTATTGGTTGACCACATATTTTTGACCACAGTTTGCAGGTATAGAATGTATTTTTCTTACATAGTATTTGTTTGTGATGTTTTTCTTAGTGAGGCTTTGATTGATTATGTTGGTCAGCAGGTTGTCACTGCATTTGACATGCATTTTGAGGGGTTCATGTCTGCGCACCATTTCTTTTCTCTTCCCAACAAGAAGTCAATGTTGCATATTGCTAAGCATCTGCTCCTGGAATTATGGCTTTCAAATACAAATCCCCAGACCCCATGATTGTTTACTTTGGCCGATTTCCCTTTGTGTCTCCAGAAAAGCAGGGCACAGGTCCCTGCAGCCCGGTAGTCTGTGTGTTTGTGTGGGAAGGCAAAACTGAGATTGTATTTCAAGATAGTAGTATGTTAAGTTTTCAGTCAAGTGATGGCGGTTATGATGGGGAAGGTAGATTGTATTTTTTCAGTCATCCGTCCACTTTAACTGCAGCTGCAAATACCAGAAACTTGGTAAGGCCTCGGACAAGAACTAGATGTTTCTCAGAGTGGTTCCTCTCAAGATCCGTTCTCAGATGCGCGCTGAAAGCAGGCCACAGACTTAAAGGGATAGCTCACCTTAAAATGTAAATTCTGTCATCATTTACTCACACTCATTTCAAAACTGCATTAATATTTTATGTTGCTTGGACCCCAAAATTCTTCAAAATGTCATCTTTTATGCTCCACAGAAGACAGAAAATCATACAGGTTTGGAACAAAACATGAGGATGAGTTCATTTTTGGGTCAACTGTCTATTAAAGGACATTCATTTTGACTGTCTGGCCAAATTAGAAGTTGAACTTACAGCTGTCGTTTATCAACTGTACTACAGACAAGGGAAGGTGAAAGTGAACCAAACATCTTTAATAAACAAGGCACAAGGTCTCGATTCATCCTGCCAGCTGTAAGGAAACTGTACCAGTCGCTGCTCATGAACTACTTTTGTTTTCCGCACCAACTAACCCTGCAACTCCGTCCACCGGACCATAATGTATTTTCCATTTTTAGCCCACGGTCTTGACCAAACATCCTGACAACAATTCCACTTATGATGAATGAAGTTTAAAGGGAGAAACAAAGCCTTATTAACCCCTGATGTACCACGATGGTTGGTTGTAGAACATGTTTTGGTTGTTACTATCGATATTGAGATCTTATTGTTTTAACGATGGAATCTGCAGGAGTTTTGGTGTTGCAATGTTGGATAATATCCAACTTATGCCTAAATGAGAGATTACTGC
Source organism: Tiaroga cobitis (assembly GCA_030578255.1). Lineage (NCBI taxonomy): Eukaryota > Metazoa > Chordata > Actinopteri > Cypriniformes > Leuciscidae > Tiaroga > Tiaroga cobitis. Next base: position 33,372,811 of record CM060600.1, on the reverse strand, counting down.
TAATTATTCATTGCAGTTCAGGCAAAAATAACTGTATTTTGACTGTGATACGAGATTTTTATCATATAGCCCACCCCTAGTATACATGCTTGGATGTCGATGTATAAGGATTTGTCTACATTTATGGTGTCCCTTAAGTAGAACTATAAATTGGAAAGAGTTTTCGAGGTATATATGTTCACTATAACCCCAGATGCTTTCAGCCCCTAGACTCAAGAGCTTAGATACAGGAATGATGACTCCACAGGAACATCTGATATGGTTTGACTTCTACACAAACCAGATGACCGAGCCAGGCGGGGAAGCTCCGTGAAGGGTTGAAAAACTCGATTTTATAAATTGTTCCTGAAAATCATAAGCGCTGGATGCGAGGGGCCCCAGAAAAGCTGAAAGGCATCAAACTCTGACAAGTGCACTGAGCAACGAGGGCTTTCACAATAAATGTCTCCCTCTGTATAGGAAGTCCAGTCATTCATCACTGTGTCTCCTCCCTGCTCCTTCTCTCATTCCATACCTCACTCACCCTAGCAGCATCGCTTTTGCGTTCTTCATACGCTCTCATTGACTTATAGAGGGGTAAAATTAGACAAAGGCAGATCTCTGATTCTGCTCTATGCATTCTGTAAGGCCCCTTCCTATTCTCCCAGTACGTTATGGGACTTCCTCCCAGCTGTTCCTCATACTAACATACACCCATATCCATCCAGCTGGGCATTTACTATGCTGGGACCTGCAGTGCAAATCATGTTTAACTTTCCCCTCCCCTGGGCCGGACTGCTCTTGTCTCGGCCCTGCAAACTGTTCCAGCTAACGCTCCCAGGTGCTAAACAGGACTCGAAATTCATCTCTACAGCTTTCAAATGAATTAAGACAAAGAACAGCTGGATTGCTAGAACCCGTTGACGACTCAGTTGTCCGTTCAGTTGATTTCTTCCTTCCTTACCAGACTAATTCCATTTTAAAGGAATATTCCAGGTTAAAAACAGATCTCTGTTTGTGTATAGAAATACTAGTCTATATGCTACACTTAATAGTCAACTGTACCTTCATGGACTTTCATCCAAGTGCATAATTTGAAGGTGTCGGATTGAATTATTCCTGTGGCAAATATATACCCTGGTTTATTCCTTTAATGCAGTACAAAAACTTGACTTTTTCAACCCAACCTTTGAAAGTAGAAACTCCAAAAACTGGTTTTGGCAACTTTTTTAAATCACTATATCCATTTGGAGTATTTTTGGTTATGCAATGACATGTAGACTACCTGTCAAATGTGTTATTGATTGTTTGTGATTTTCTCTTTTGTTCTCTGCAGTATCTACAAATGAAATGGCCTCTTCTTGACATTCCTGGGGCTGCAGCCCTCAAAGACTCCAGATCACCCACACCAGGGCACTTAGTAAGTCCACCAGCAACTTCATATTCTGTATAGTTCACAATGCAATCAAAAAAGGTCTTAAAGGGTTGGTTCACCCAAAAATGAAAATGAAGTCATTAATTACTCACCCCCATGCTGTACCAACCCCGTAAGACCTTCGTTCGTCTTCAGAACACACATGAAGATATTTTTGATTAAATCTGAGAGGTTGATCACTCCTCCATAGGCTCCCTAAGGGAATGACACCGGACGGCCCAGAAAGTCAATGAAGAAAATGTTTAAATATTCCATGTCACAACAGTGGTTCAACTATAAGTTTATCAAGCGACGAGAATACTTTTTGTGCGAAAAAACAAACAAAAATAACGACTTTATTCGACTATGGCCTACAAGGAAGAAAAGGAATAGTCGAATAAAGTCGTTATTTTTGTTTTATTTCCGCACAAAAAGTATTCTCGTCGCTTGATAAACTTATAGTTGAGCCACTGTTGTCACATGGAATATTTAAACATTTTCTTCATTGACTTTCTGGGACGTCAGGATTCATTCCCTTAGGGAGCCTATGGAGGAGTGATCCACCTCTCAAATTTAATAAAAAATATCTTCATTTGTGTTCCGAAGACGAACGAAGGTCTTACGGGGTTTGTACAGCATGGGGGTGAGTAATTAATGACTTAATTTTCATTTTTGGGTGAACTAACCCTTTAAGATAAATTGGGTATAGACTAACCTTTTTGAAAATAGTCCATTCTTATCTTGTGCCCTTGCGTGATATGCGTACTTGGGAAACAAATACTTTGAAAGGCAACATTTTGATCTAAAACCATTAAAAGAACAGTAAAATATTGTAATATACTGATATTTAATTCACTAGGTTTGTTTAACTAGTTTTCAGAGCAAAGGTACATTGGTAACTTCTTTCACGGTGAACAACCGGAAATATGTTTGCCCACACAAGCACGACTAGCTTTTAGCCGAAGCCTGGCTAAGGCCAAGGGCTTAAGCTTGTCGTACTAAGTGTCAACAAGCTAAAGACTTATTTTCCTGCCATTCCACCCCCTCCGGCCACTCATGCGACCCAACTTTTGACCTGCTTTGCCCTTTCCAGACACCACGGCGGAGAACCTCAGGAATGCTCGCTCCAAATGGCAGCTAATCCATTCCGGAGACTTTTTTTTTTTTCACCCTCCAAACATGGAGGTAGTCAGCTCAGAACGAATGAGGTTTTGCCACGGTGACAAAGTGATCACTGACTGTGGTCCTAACTGGAAGATTAGAGCGTTTGCCCAAGAGATTCCCAAACAGACCTTCGGGTCAGTTCTGTCTAAATGAGAATCCAATTTAAAGTTCTCAGGCCAAAGATTACGATGACCTGATAATATGACCGGTACACTGGGCCTGTTGTGTCTGCCGTCTTGTCTTTATTTACTTAGCATGTGTTTCATAAAGCACCTATTATCATGCTTGGGGACTCCAGACAGACTGCAAATATGCAGCGGGGGAATTTAAATCCAATTATACGGAGATGAGTTGACCATTGAAGCCTGTTGATGCTGACTTTGCTTTAACACTCAGTATTGTGTTGTCCTAACAGAACGAAGAAACACTGCATGCTACTGTTCTCCCGCCAGGAAAACAGACTTCGCTACCTCATTAGATGTTGGCATTTGGGATTAATTTCTGGCATGTAGATCTTGGGGAATCTCTTGTGATTGGAGGATTAATTAGAGTCGGTAAATAATTAGGTTACATGCAGGAGGGTTTATTGTGTTTCTAATGAATGGCAGGGGCTGCTGAATTCACACCAGACTGCAGAGAGTGTTTGAGTGACCTGTGGAAACTGTGGCTGCACAGATTGGGTCCAGAAGGCACACATGCTAATAGGGTGAGCCAGAGTGGTCCGAAAGGCTCAATTATTCAGGAACCGGGTTTGTTTAGCATTCCATTGGCATCCCTCTGAGCGTGTGTGAGTTTGATATTGCAGCACCAAGCCCACCTCTTCACATTGCCTGCCATACAATGCATCTGGACCCAGGCTACATGAATAATACATCAAACCAGAACAGAGGGACAGGTGATGTGTGAGGCATTGTGGGAACTTCACTTTTGTCAACTCCTCTGTAAGCTGTGTGTGAGATTTTTGTTGGTCAAATTCATTCTAAAAATCCTGTGACATTGCCATAGTTCATGTATCAAATAGTAATACAATAGTAGTTTGAAGTATAACATGGTACAATTTGATTAGCATATTCATATATACCATAGTATTCTAAAGTCTAAAAACCATGGTATTAGCATGATGTTTTCACACGGTGTCTGTTATGGTAATACAATGGTACTTTTCTTTAGAAAACCCCCAGACTCCTAAAGTGTCTTTTTGAGTAGTTTAATTAAATGAGTTTGAGCATTTCTGGTTTCTCAAACTTAGACGCAGTAAAAACATAATGTGTTGTAAGCTCAGTTTTGTATCAGATCTTTTCCGGATTCATGAAAATCTTCTTAAGAAAGAAGTTCTTATTTCGTAAATCTTCTGAAGAAGAAAATTCTAAAAAGTATGTAAAATTGTGCAATTCTTAAAAAAATCTTTAGAAGTTCTCAAATATTTTCTTAAGAACATCTTCATTTATTTCTTAAGAAAAAAATTACAGGCGTTTGTGTTATTTGATTGAGAGTTGGGTATTGCTGAAGACTCGCTGAATGAAAACGCTCAAAGCCTGTCTTGTTGCTTTTTGCCTGCAGATTACCGGAGTTATCATAAGAGCGCAGACTATTTTAGTCGCGACTGTCTTGATGGGAGTTGCTCAGCATTCGGTTTTTAATGTGTTGTGCCAACTTGCCAAGTTAAAATATTCTAGTGATCACTGTTTTTATGATCGATCTGTTTCACTTCAGAGTAATTTTATTCTTAAGAATGTTTTGTGAATCCGGCCCCTGGTTCTTAAAACCCAGGTTCAGTCACTGTGTTTAGCAAACACTTACATTAGCAACAGTCGACACTGCAATTGCACTTGTCTAGCCCCCACCTTAGCCGTTGTCTGTCTCAAAGGCATTTGGCCTAGTCAAGAAATTGTGGTTTGAATACTTTATTATAAACGAATAAAGTTTATTAGTCATGAGTCCACCAGCCATTTTCAAATTGTTTTCAAAAATCGGATTACAAATGGAAATTCCTTTCAAATTGCCTGCTAATGACATTGACAATTGATGTCTTAGTGAAGGCATGATGTTTTTGCTGATGGGAAGTTACATGTTCATGCAAAAACCAGATGGATGCGTCATATGATCATATTTTAGTTTGTTTCTCTATTAAAGCTGTTGTGGCCTCCATTTACAATGCCTGGTTAAGGATGAGTATGTGAAACACGATGCAGATCGCTAAAATACAGAAAATAGTTCTTAATGGAGATGCTAAAATGTAATTCAAAGCCATGTTGTACCCCTTAGACGCTAGATGGTGATTATTGTAAATTGTGCCCCATTGTTAGGGATCATACTGTTTGGCTTATACTGCTAGTTTTGGCTTGTCCTCCCCTCTGCACTATTTTATTATCCTTCACTTGAATCTGCGTTTAGCCTCTCATTCTTCCAGCACTAAAGCGGTTCATTGTGTCTTGATCCCTCTTGCTCAAACGCCTGTTTGCTCAGTAACTCAAGTCAGAGATGGAGGAGATGAAGCCAAAAGAAGAAGAAAAAACCAGGCCACATTTGCTTCTTATGCCACAATGTGCTTGTTTTAGCAGAGCTCCAGTTTTAACAGCTCCATGTGGTGGCACCAGAAGTCGTCTTTGGGCGGGTTCCTTCGGTAGCAGGCGGAGAAAAGCAACAGATTAATCAGCAGGTGTAGAGCGCTGACCCTGCACTGTTGTGACTTTTGACATTTTCAAATGGCTGCAACACCTTGTGGAGAGTCACTCCAAATAACTCTTAAGATAACATTGTACATCTTTGAACTGTGTCGCTAACATTGTTTTAACTTTAATTCTAAGCGTCTCAAAATAATGGCAGTTAAATGAAAGACTGACCTAGCACAATTGGTAAATATGTGCTTGAGAACTCTTGAGTCAATGTAATGTAACTGTGTGATACAAAAGGTGGAACACTGTTTACACAATGACGCACTTTTTCTGTTTGGAGTGTTTTGTCAGCTGTTTTTCACTGTTTTGCTGGTCAGGCGTCTTCTCCTCCTACAGGCCAACTTACTAAAGTGGATTTAGGAAGATTTATCAGGCTTTGCCCTTGATGAACTGCAGGACTTGTTTGGACAAAAGGTAAAAAAAGCCAGGTACCTGTTAACAGACCACATTTAAAGAAGAACCCAATTCTGCCATCTAAAGGTTGATTCCGGCATATAGCAACCAGAATGGTTTGCTGAGAAAGTGCTTATTGTTGCTGTATCTGTGTCCTTATGTTACCAAACCTAGTGTCTCAGCTTGCATTTATTTTCAATGCTCACCATACTGTGGTCACACTGTGTTTTCCCCCAGTTCCTCATTTAAGACTTAAATTGGGTTAATCTGGTGGATACTTCCATTCCGCTAGCTGGAAAGCACCCACTTAAACAACAAATAGGAGTACTCTGACCAGGTGCTGATATGGATCCTTGGTATGCTTGGAGTCGGCCAGTCCCATCCAGTCCATTTTTAATGGAGGCGAGGGGCCCAGTCTGGCGGCATTTTATGCTTGGGATGGTGGTGTTGGAGGCAAAACGGCTGGCGTGTTGACACAGCAGGGATTCCTGGCAGAAGGATTGTGAGAAAGAGAGACCATTAGCCTCAACAGCTAATATCATAGTGCAGAGGACATACACCATCTTAAAGGATAAGTGGAAGTTGTCCTATTCCTTTCTTTCTCAGTCAACCTACTGACAGATCTTTAAAATAATCCTTTGATGGACCTTGCAGGGTTTCCAGAAGTCAGGCACAGCTTGTCTCTGCAAATGCAATGCTAAATTATGTACAAACACAGAGACAGACAGTCAGACAGATAGATGGAACGAGAAAGGCGAGGAATAGAGAGGCAACCCAGAGATCTGGATGTGTTTGGACTGTGGGAAATGAGAGCTAGTCTTGTCTCAATGCAAGCCTTGTTCATGTTCACAGAGTGCTGGTTGGAGCAGAGGTCAAACCCACTGCCTACATAGAGGTGGGGGGAAGGTTAGCATGGAGGAAACAAGACGGCATTCTCCACTCTCGCTCCCTTGTGACGTCCTGAGCCGACAAGTACCCCATTCAGTCTACTGCTCACCACCTTGCATTGGCTTATGTACACATCACAGCAGTGCTGCTTCTGATATTATTATAGTGCTACTGCTATATTTTTGTAGTTGGGGGTTGCTAGTAAATTATATGCTAATAAAAGTTCCTAAGTATTGTGGGGGTGGGTAATACCTTTAATTGACTGTGTACTTAAAATTGGTGAGTTGAAGTCAGACTAACTTTAACTACTTTTGTTCAGCAAGATTCTCTTCAAACTGTAGGTATGCCATGACAGTAATTTACCTGAAAGAGAAAACTAACTAGACCGTTTATGCTAGTGCAGCTAGCATTAGCATAGCGCACCCTTTGCTGGAATTCTTAGAATGTGAAACATGAACATAAGCGTGCTTAGCTTAGCATTTGTGTTCATGTACTTGCATAGAGTATATTTTCCAGGGCTTAACATATGGGTATGGATAAAAAAAAGCTGAAATAGCCATTATGATTGGTTTTGGCTAGAATATAGGGAACTTTTTAGGCAACACTCCTCAGAAAGTCATTAGGTTTTAACTCAAAGGTTACATATCTATTTAGCAATCACATTAGCCTGGCGCAGGGGTAGCCAACCCTACTCCTGGAGGACTACCTTCCTGCAGACTTCACTTGCATTCTTGCTCCAACATACCTGCCTCTTATTTTCAAGTAATCCTGAAGACCCTGATTAGCTGGTTATGGTGTATTTGATTAGGTTTTGCTACCCCTGGCCTAGCAGATGTAGTCCTGATTTGCCACCTTGCCAAAAGAAGCATTGAAGGATTTGTTACAACAGGTGCTTCTTGATCCCTAAGAGTGTAGTGACTGTCACTTCCCTTCTAATGCCAGGCCTGTCCTAGCGTCAATTATGGCGAGTGGCAGCTGGAATCATCTCTCTTGTCGATAGTGTGCTAAACGAGAGAAACGCTGCCTGCTAGGGGTGTAAGGTGCTATTTCTCCCACTCTCCATACAGCCGGTCAAATGCCCAACTGGTGTTTATTTTCCTTTGGGAGAAGTAGGGAAAAGTAAACCCTGCTGCCGAGACCCATTGTTCTTTAAAACACTCTGGCGCCGCTCATGAGTAATGAGGTCTAATGTCTATTTTCTTCTTTTCTCTTGCCTTTTTGGTTGTTTAAACATGCACACTCATCTCATTCCCCCCTCCCTCACTTCTTTTGTGTTCTCATTTTGTTTTTCAGTCCAATAAGGTGCCGGTAGTACAACACCCCCATCACGTTCATCCCCTCACACCGCTGATTACCTACAGCAATGAACACTTTTCCCCGGGGACGCCTCCCTCTCACCTTTCACCGGAAATTCTCGACCCAAAAACAGGTAAGCGCCACCAACTGGTTCAGCAATCTGAGATGCATTCGTCAAAGCTTTAAATACAATCTAGAAACATAGAGTACTTAATTGTTTTGATGGGGTTTATTGGATGTAGTTACAGGTGAAGCGTGTCATTTTGGTGCATCTAGTGGCACTTGATGGAATTGCAACTAAACCAGTGGAGTGTTGTTTTTTTCCCCTCTAAAGACAGTCACTACATTTACAATTCATTTAGGTGCCAATGGCAGCGCAGAAGTTACACACGTCACCCTTAAATTGACTTATGTTTATATTTGTCGTCTTCAGTTTTCGTAATCAATAATTATTTCTTCAGGCATACCAAGGACCCCTCACCCTTCAGAGCTGTCCCCATATTACCCTCTCTCTCCTGGGGCAGTTGGACAGATCCCTCACCCTCTAGGATGGTTGGTTCCTCAGTAAGTCTGAATTCTGTGGCCTTAAAATACACAACATCAACCTTATTTTACCCATGCAGATGGTATAATCAAGTTTGTAGCTATTTTTTTTGTAAGTTCTCCTTGGAAAAGACCATCTGTTTGCCCTTGATTTTGCTGTAGCAAGTTGTTTGAGTTGTTGCTCTTCTATCTTCAGGCAAGGCCAGCATATGTATTCCATCCCTCCTGGGGGCTTCAGACACCCCTACCCTGCACTCGCCATGAACGCCTCCATGTCTAGGTATGTAACAGAGGGCAGAACCCTCCTTCTGCACCAACATGTTGGTTTAAAGTTAAACTCGCATCTATTGTTAGACATGAGAAGCAGACAGTCACAGCACGATTCCTCCCTGAAGGCTCAGAGAAGAGTTAGTACAGGAAACTACTGAAATGGTTTTAGCATGGCATTTTAAAATATACCATGGTGCTAAGTTATTATCATTTGTATAGGGTAATTTTAAAAATAGCATGCTATTACCATGGTGCTTATCTGATTAACATGGAACTTTTTGGTTCTGATGAAGAATAATTGTATGTCTTCATTTAATATTTTAATATATTTATTTAATATAATGCAAATGTTACATGGAAAAACTTCCAACCAAGGAAATCTGACCAATCTGACCCCCCCCCCCCCCCCCCCCTCTCTTTCTACCATTTTACTGTAGATATGCCACCCATTATAATAAAATGTAGCACATCCTAAAACTCATGTTGAATAGAAACTTCTCTAATACAAGATTTTATCATATTCTTTCCATTCACATAATGCTTAAAATTAAATAAGATTGCTGGATGAGTTCAGTTGTCGCACATCAGCCTGAAATTTCCATGGCTTTTAATCTCCCGCTATTGCTTTCATGGTTGTCTTATGACTGTGCACCTTTTGTTGCTCTGTAGCAAGAGAGAGATCTTTTTCTGCTGAAGTCCAATGGAAATATACGATTAACAAGAGTGTGCAAATCACAGATTTGAACAGTTTTTTTTTCTCAAATGTGAAAATGACAATGCTGCTATTTTATTAGCTGTTATGAATCTGGAAACACAGTGCACAGTTTTCCAGATGCAGCTAAAATGATAGGTTCTCCCGGTGTTATTTATCTATATTTCTATTGTTCTGTCTGTCTTTCTGACAGAGAGACATCTGTCTATTTTTTTTGTCTGTCATTTTTTCCATCCATCTATCGTTCTGTCTTTCTGACAGACAGACATCTGTCGATCTGTCTATCTCTCTGTCTATCTGTCATTTTCTCTAGCCATCCATCTATCCATCTATCTTTGTCTGTCTGTTTTTTGTCCATCTGTCTTTCTGACAGACATCTATCAATCTATCTATTTGTCTGTCGATCATTTTGTCTATCCATCCATCTTTTTTATCTTATCATTGTCTGCTGTTTTATCCAGCCCTCCGTCTGTCCGTCCTTCTGTCTGTCTGTCTGTCTGTCATTTGTTCCATCCATCTATTGTTCTGTCTGTCTGTCTGTCTTTCTCTTTGTCATCTGTCTATCTGTCTGTCTGTCATTTTATCTTTCCATTTATTCATCCATCCATCTGTCTATAGTATCTATTTATCTGTCTGTTATTTTTTCCATCCATCTATCGTTCTGTTTGTCTTTCTGTCAGACAGACATCTGTCGATCTGTCTATCTCTGTCATTTTGTCTATTCATCATCTATCTGTCTATAGTTGTCTGTCTTTCTGTCTGTTGTCTTGTCATCCATCTATTCATCTATCTTTTCCATCTTATCGTTCTGTCAGTATTTTTGTCCATCTGTCCGTCTGTTTATTACCGTCTATCGCTGACTGTGAACCTATCTCTCTCTCTCTTTCTAGTCTGGTATCCAGTCGTTTCTCTCCTCACATGGTGCCTCATCATTCTCACGGCCTGCACCAGACGGGCATCCCTCACCCTGCCATTGTGTCGCCTGCCATCAAACAGGAGCCCAGCGGCGACAACGCCAGCAACTCGACACACGGGTGAGTCTCTCTCCTCCATTACTCTCTCCCAGACATTCCTCTGCTCTTCTGCGACTGACATCATCTTTACATTCATCTGTGTCCGTACAGAAAGTCCTCGATGCATGTGAAAAAAGAGGAAGAGAAGAAGCCTCACATCAAGAAGCCCCTAAATGCCTTCATGCTCTACATGAAGGAAATGAGGGCCAAAGTAGTGGCCGAATGCACCCTGAAAGAGAGCGCAGCCATCAACCAGATCCTGGGCAGGAGGGTGAGTGCTTACAACTCCCATTATGAGAGGAGCTGAGATGCATAAGTGTGTTTCTCTTCATCTTGTCTTAAAGGAACGGATCATCTAAAAATGAAAATTGGTGTCCTTTACTCACACTCATGTCATTCCAAACCTGTATGAAGCACAAAGGAGATATTCTGAAGATTGTGCTGGTCGCTCTATTCCGTGCAATTACAACGAATGCATTAAAGCTTTCAAATGTAAAAAAGGAAACAAATACATCATAAAAGTGGTTTGCGTGACTTGCGTGCTTCTAGAATTTCTTCTTTTGTGCTCAAGAAATAAACTCATATGGGTTTGGAATGACATGAGTGAAATTGTAAATATCTTGGTGAACTGTCCTTTTAAGGAATGAAAAAAGGAGGGAAATTTGACCATATGTTCTGTTATTCCGCAGTGGCACTCTCTTTCACGTGAGGAACAGGCCAAATATTACGAACTCGCCAGGAAAGAACGGCAGCTGCACTCTCAGCTTTATCCGGGCTGGTCTGCGCGAGACAACTATGTAAGTAAGCCCAGAATGCTGAGTTTAACGCATGTCTTGTGGGGTTCGGATTCTCCCATTGTTTTTGGCAGCCAGGGGAGTTTTGCTTAATCAAACACATCTAATTTGCTCCAAATCATGTCTCTCCACAGGGAAAGAGGAAGAAACGGAAGAGAGACAATAAACCTGATTCCCCACCAGAGTGTAAGTGTCACTGGCCATCTGTATTTCTTTCTCACTTTCTGTATGTGTAGTCTTTCGCTGAACTAGAGCAGATTTTTTCCCCAGCGTCTCTGTTGGTCCGATCACTCAGCTCATAGATCATGTTCAGTTCAATATCGACTAGATGATGAACGGTTTTGGGGTTTTGTTTTTCTTTGTATATTGGATTTTTTTTTTAAAGTAAAAATGTATTTATTCATGGTCACATTGTTTTAAACACTTTCTTCTAACAATAAATAAGTGTGTTAATTTATGAGCAATTGGGAGTAATTTTTAGTTTTTGTATTTTTATGAAAATATCCTTTAAATTTAGTCACTATTTCTACATCATAATCATACATTTTTGTCATTTTTTTAATAAACGGCATCTAAATTAAGTCAATTAAAAAATATTTTATGCATTTTATATATTAATTTAAGTAGAACATATAGTATTTTGAGCTAGCTTATATTTTTATATTTTCTGTTCTGTTCCATTTTTGTTTAAGTTTTAGTAAGTGCTATTGTCATTTTTATTAGTTTTAGTTTTTTATATATATTTATATTTACATTTAATTTATATTTGTTTTAATTTTAGTAGTTTTATAAATTAAAAAATTATCTTGACAACTAACTGAAATAAAATAAGTTTTTCATGTAAAATTTTTTTTTTCAGCTTTATTTCAATCAATGAAAATGGAACAGTTTTAGTTGGCAATAACAACACCAATTTAAATATGTATTAACATTTGATATAAAAACACTTAAATATACTTAAACTAGTTTAATTTTGCATACAAATCACATTTTGGGTGTATTTTTAACCCTCCCCCCCCTCTGCAGGTAACTTCTCGCCCCAGCCCAAGAAGCAGTGTATCCCGTACCTGCCGTCCGAGAAAATGTGTGACAGCCCGACCTCCTCGCACGGTAGCATGCTGGACTCGCCCGCCACGCCATCGGCCGCCCTGGCATCGCCAGCGGCCCCCGCGGCCACTCACTCGGAGCAGGCGCAGCCCCTGTCCCTCACCACCAAACCGGAGGGGAGATCCCACCACTCACACTTCCCCCTGCCAGGGAAAGCCTCGGGCTCCACTTCCTCCTCCTCGTCCACCTCCTCTCATCCGAACATCTCTCTCCACAGCCAGTCGGCGAGCCTCCTCTCCCGTCCCATTCCGTTCACCACCCTGCCTCCCTCCCTACTCTCCCCATCCTCACCCTACCACCAGGCAGCTCTACATTCCCATCATGCCTTGCTGCAGACACAACCTCTTTCCCTGGTCACCAAATCAGTGGAGTGAAAAAATGATGATAAAAAAAAAAAAAAACTTTTTACACCTGTATATTGCTTTGTTTTTACATTTTTATAGATATTAGACCAAGTTTTTAAGATAGAATGAAAAGGAATGATTATTGGTCAATATTTGATCACCCCTCTATTTTGCTTTTCTCTTTTAAACAAAAATGTATTTTTTTGTAAATTGCCTTTTTTCAGTGTGATTCTCCAATGTTGCTACTTGTATAAAAGACAAATGTATAAAGGTTCCTCTTTTTTTAAAGCCGTACTTGACAATATACAATTTGTAGTTTTAGTTCAATTCAATCTAATGGTAGTTAGGAGTTAGAATTTTTTTTTTTTCATTACCGCTTTCTGTTCTTCTCTCTTGTTTTTTTTTTTTTTTCTTGTTTTTTTCGACTTCTTTCTTTTGGTACCACCTCACCCTGTTCCTAACCCTGTTTGTGTGACTCTCCTAAGACTCCATAGCTAATAAACCTCAAGTTATTTCTAAAGGCTGCATTGTGTTTTTTGGTGGGTGAGGACTCTGCATGTGATGACTGGCTGAATAATACGACAGAGATCTTCTGAATAGAGCCAGTATCACACACGCTGACAGTGTTCATTTATCTAATTAGGGCTCGTGAAGTGGTGTGTGTGTGAAATGCTGGTACTCATGATGTGCGCAAACTAAATTATATCATTCATTGTTGCGTAAAAGTCAGCCTCTTAAAGACAAATGTAGCCTCTTTTGTTAAACACTATGACATTATCCTGGTAAAAGCTCTCTGGGAGAATTGTTTTTCAAAAAGTACACATTGAGGTCAATTTGAGGTCTTTACTTTCTTAACTCTATAAAGCCTACTATATCATATTTGATATGCACATTTCTAAGGCTTCTGAATCATAATCAAAACTACAAAAAACTGGCACACAGTGCATTTTTAGTATAATTGTAAATATGCAAAAATGCTTTTTTTGCCGTGAAGTCTTTACTGATTTTTATAAAGAAAATGTAAGAATAACTTGTCGGTTACGTCAAAATGAACACTTATACTGGACTGAAGCAACTTGGGTTTACTTGACATCCATTTTTAGGGGGAAAAAACATGGTGAAATGTGACTATCAAATATGGCACATCAGGCTTTTGAGGAATATTTATTTGTATTTATTTTATTGCGTTGCATTATATGTTTTGGCCCCCCACAGTAAAAACAACAGAGCTTTGATAATTCAACCAAGTATTTGAAGATCATCTTTCTAAGACTTGTTGGCCAGAGAGGTGAACCTGATCTCACCAAGTACAACATGTTCCTGGAACAACATTCCAATCAACCAATCAGATTTGAGGGACAAGTTTACAGTTTATGCCAAGTTTAGGCTTATAACCAGGGTTAAGTGCTTATACATCAGCGCTATTCACCTATCATTTCCCTCTGATTTTAGGGATTCGTTATGGGTTAATTATGACTAAATTCTCGGACAGGAATGTTGTTCCAGGAACATGTCTTAGGCAAAATCACGGTGCTATTGGGAGATTATTGTGCAGTATGAGGTAAGTAGTATGCTACTCATAACTGGGATATTATGATTATGACTGTTCTCACGTAAATCTCAGAATAGTTTGTGTGGCTTAGAAACTTTTCTTTCTGAAATGTATACTGTGGTTTATACACTGTGTGTTTATCTGAACAAACATTATTTGATTTCATTGTGGTTTGCTTTATTGACAGACTTGTGAGGTAAGTAACCAAAGCCCTAAAGTGAGCTTAGTGTGATGATGAGGACGCGGGAACATGTTGTTTTCAGGCGGCTGTAAATAATTAAGATGGCAAACTCGGTCACAAAGCTGTGTCTAGTATTGAAATATTTCCACACGTTTACAGCACTATTATACATGTTTTGACATCCTGCCACTGTTTTTAACGAAGTGCTTGGAAAGTTGGTCCTCCGAGATCTCATTAGCTATTTCAATTAGCAGACGGCATGGAAGGTAGGTTACGGGATTCTGTGGCCCCTGGGATGCCGATGGCTGCCAGGAAGGAGCAATTAGGTTTCACTGAGGAGACGGAGTGACCCAACTTTACACACATAGACATACGTGTTCCAGAGACAGCAAATGTGAAGAAACGGAGATCAGTGTGTGTTGGCCGTGCAGATGCCAACGTCACTTTCCACCATCCTGATACTCGGAGACATTTGCAGAATCTAATCAATTCCTCGATTTATCTTAAAGTGTGGCCAGCAAGTGAACACGTGAGATAGATTGAGAATATTCTCAATGTAGTGAAACATTCTTTGGTGAAATTTTAGGTATTAAAATGTGGCTTGCAAGTTAACACTTGAACTCTTTGGTGAAATCATCCTTGCTTGACAGACCTTTTGGCGTCTTGTATTGATATGACCTTGATGTCTCTAGTGCCAAATAATTTACACTTTAAATGTGGCACATAAGCGCTTCTAAAGTGCCAGTAACTGTAAGTGACTGTTTATGCTACTACTCAGAGGTGGCATGAATGCCTTTACACAGCAAGTTTAATAAAAAAACTAAAACTTTTATTGGGTTCTGAGGTCAGAGAAGACATAATTTAGTCTGGCTTTTATGCTGTAGAACATCTATACCAAACTTTGAGCAGGTACAGAGAGAGCAGCCTTAACTCCAAAGATGCCTCTGCTTTTCTCTTTTTGGTTTGCTCTCAAGGAAACTGGTGAAGACTAGACTTAAACTGTCAAAAAAGTTTGCACCCATAATTACGAGATGACCAGAACAGTTCGTTTGTGGTGCAGTGGTGAGTAAACATGGCACAGACTAAAGGGACAGTCGACCAGGAAACACTTAAAGGGATACTCCACTTTTTTTGGAAATAGGCTCATTTTACAACTCCCCCAGAGTTAAACTGTTGAGTTTTACCGTTTTTGAACCCATTCAGCCGATCTCCTAGCCTGGGAAAACCCAGACAACTTCCGGCAAATTTAGATTTGCTCTGAAAGTTAGTCTGGCAAAGAGCTCATTGAAGCCATAGACAGTAAAAGAAATGGACAGAGCGATCTCATTGGAACTCAGTTGAGACAGTTGAAGCCCACTTTTAGCGATTTTTGAGCACTTCCGTTCCTGACGCGCAGACTCAGACCGACTCAAACTAAACTTGATGACGTGAGGAACCTGTCTGACAGACGTTAATCTTCTAGTAGCTGTGCGTGAAAATTGCCAACGTTAATCTTGCAGAGACGGGGAACTTGAGCAAAGAGTTCTTTGGCGTGAGTGAGCAGGAGTAAGTATTCCGTTGCTTTTATGGACTCATTATCTATGGGCTTCTCCCTTGACGGGACGTCCCCCCGATTGCCTGCGAGCTTCTCCTCCTGTCTGTACGGTAATTTCTGTACAGCGCGACAGAGAGTCGAGTGGTTATGACGCAATCGTTAGCCTATTTTTACCAAAACTGTTTCTACGGGGCCATAATGTAACATAGAAGGTAATGGAGCCCTTTATACATTGTCGTGTTTCTTTAGAAATAAATAATGGACAAATGGAGTCTTTAAACGCCTCAGATGTAAAGTTATTCGCTGTCAAAGTGACGCCAAAATGAATGGGAGTCAATGGAAATGCTAACGCAAGTGAAGTTCTGCTACAAGATGGCGGCACCCGGCCGACTTCAACTTCCGGTCGATGGATTACCCCCTTGATTGAAGCCCATTTTTAATCCGTCGAAATCGGGGCATCAGAAACATTGGGGCGGGCTTTACCCAATGACGACAGCGCTGGGATTTTGAAGCAGATTTTGTACATTACAAAGATGGATGCCGCCGTCGAACATCACTCGTTCGAATCAGCTATCGCGACTGTTTTAAGTGATTTGAACGTTTCCTTTTAGTTAAAAACCGAGCAAAGAACAACACTCGGAGATTCTCCGCCGCTCTGCATACGTCATCTCCTTCATCGCTCTGATTGGTTTTAGGTCTATCCGCGACGTCCGTTGGTGACGCCCCTCTGGAAATGATTTGTCTATGACACTTTGCCAAACCACAACTCAGTTACAACTGAGAATGGTCTGGTTTTAACCAGGCTACCGATCTCCGGTTCTGGCGGTACCACTTTTAGCTTAGCTTAGCATACATCATTGAAGTGGACAAGACTTTTAGCATTTCTCAAAAAAAATGACCAAAGAGTTTTGATATTTTTCCTATTTAAAACTTGACTCTTCTGTAGTTACATCGTGCACTAAGACCAACGGAAAATGTAAAGTTGCAATTTTCTTGGCTGATATGGCTAGGAACTATACTCTCATTCCTGCGTAATAATTACTGCCGTACCATGAGTGAGAGTAGGAAAAATATCGAAACTCTTTGGTCATTTTTTTTTTTTAGAAATGCTAATGGTCTTGTCCACTTCAATGATGTATGCTAAGCTAAGCTAAAAGTGGTACCGCCAGAACCGGAGATCGGCTGAATGGATTCAAAAACGGTAAAACTCAACAGTTTAACTCTGGGGGAGTTGTAAAATGAGCCTATTTCCAAAAAAAGTGGAGTATCCCTTTAAGGTGCTAAGAATGGCTTGAAGTATTCAGTCACTTTTGCAAAGTGTTTTATGTAATGTTATTGTCTCCTTGATTTTGTTTCGTGGGTATATCTAAATCTTTTAAAACTTTGACACAGTCATCAAAATGTATGGCATCATCATGGCATTTTGATATAGCCTACCATGGTACCTAATGATGTGTATGTGTTTACTTCCAATGGCAGTACCACAGTACTTTTTGATATTTTTAACAAAAAAAAAAGTGATTTTTTATTTTATTCAATGAATGTAAGCAGAGTCTGCAACCATTATAGAAAATGTAATATTTTTCATTGTCATTCATTTTCATTGATTTGACTGATAACAAATCAATCAGTCAATCAGTAAATCAATCAATCAATTAATCAATCAGTCTTTTTGGGGATCCAACAAGAAAGTTCTAACTAGTTAAATTTGAACAATGTGGTTTTGTAACACGAGGCAGAAATTAATAGCATATTGGTGCTGACACCTCGTCTAGTAGAAAATAAATAAAACAAAAATATTTGTTTATTTATTCCAACCAGAAAACCGGTTACATTTTAAACAATGTGGTCTTGTAACATGACAAATTAATATTTGTGTGCTACGACACCGCCCTCTAGTTGCAGACTATTGGTGTCCGTCAGTAGAGTTAACGCGTTCCGCCACCAGATGGCGATAATGTCTTAAGAAAACAAAAAAAGTTGTCACAAACTCCTGGTATTTTTATTTACGGCCTGGGTGGGCCGGGGGCCTGTTTCTGAAAGGAGGTTAAGTGAAAACTCTGAGTAGGTTAACCCTGAAATGAGGGAAACTCTGAGTTTTCCGTTTCAGAAAGGGAGGTAAGTTAAACCTGAGAAAGCAGGGTAAGTCAAGCCCGTTTCTGAAAGAGAGGTAACTTATACTCAGAGTCAGTTACTATGGCAACTTACTCTGTGAACCTAACCTGGTCGGGAGCAGGTTTTCTTCAGAAAACCCAGAGTTTATTTTGGTCTCCTCCCCTTTTTTAAAGAGGAAGTGGTGTTTAAACACCTCATTGATTCTTTGGGAACATATTTATTGCGCACATTTCAGTCACGCAGAGCGCATCAAAGGGAATGAAATGGCATGTCCTTTTATGGATGATCCTGTTGACGAAGAGGCTGTATTACTTCGTAGGGAGTTACATTTACGTCGGGAGAGGATTTTGAGGCCCAGAGTGGATTTTTTGTCATATCCCTATCCATTTTTATTTGAGCGTTACCGTTTTTCTTTACAGTCAATAAGATACATCCATAATCTCATCCATCCTTACATCAGACACATCAACCATCGCGGCCGTGCTCTTACATCCGAGCAGATTCTTTGCGTTGCCTTACGTTTCTTTGCGAATGGAAGTTTTCTTTATAACATCGGGGATGCAGAACATTTTAGTAAGGCTACTGTTTGCAGAGCGGTAAGGAAAGTGTGCCTCGCTCTTAAGCGCTTTCTGAGAATTTTTGTATTGTTTCCTGGGCACAAACCAGTGAGAGTCATCAAAGAGGAGTTTCACAGGATTGCAGGTCAGTGGTGTATAAATCGGGTTAAATGAGGCTAACCTGATAAATTACATTCAGTTAAGAATATCTTGCTGCGACCCCTGGAAGTAACCTAATAATTAGAATTCCCTTTAGGATTTCCGAATGTGGTTGGATGCATTGATGGCACACATATTCCGATCATTGCACCTTCTGAAAATGAAGCGGACTATGTGAACAGGAGATCCATCCACAGTATTAATGTGCAGGTACACTGACAGCCTACTGTTTCTAATGGTCAAAGACTACATCACAATACTGTAACATGACTCATTCTTTGCACTGTCAAGATCATATGTGATGCTGCACATTTAATCACAAATGTGGAGGCCAAGTGGCCCGGCTCTGTTCATGACTCAAGAATCTATCGGGAGTCAACCCTGAGCAACAGACTGGAAAGGGGTAAGTAAATGCTATACACATATTTCAATGTATGCTCTAAACACTTACAGGGGAATTTCTATGCAGCTCTAAAGCAATGTGAACTTTCTTACAGGAGAGATTGATGGCTTTCTGCTGGGAGATAGGGGTTACCCATGCCGACCAAATCTTATGACCCCTTACCCAGAACCTGAACCAGGCCCACAGCAGCGCTTCAATGTGGCACACTGCAGGACGAGAGCCCGGGTGGAGATGACCATAGGCCTGTTGAAAGCACGTTTCCAGTGCCTACGTCACCTCAGGGTAACCCCTGAAAGGGCCTGCGACATTATTGTGGCATGTGTTGTTCTCCATAATATTGCCATAATTAGAGGGGAGCAACACCCTGCCCTACAATTACAAGACCCTGAGGAAGACCCTATCAACCCTGCAGATTTCCAGGATGGAAGGGTAGTCCGGGATATGATATGCCGCAATGTCTTCTCAGATTAATACACATGATATCCACCACCACAAAAAAATGAATAAACACAAAATCACAGCAATTTATGGTGTTCTTTATTTCATACAAATGCAACCAATAATGAATAAACAAAATCACAGCAATTTATTTATTTCTTCTTCATTTCCTAAAAAAAAAAAAAAAAAAAAAGATTTTATAATAGTTTCAATACTTAATTCACCTGTGACCATACACTCACCTCTAGCTTTAGTTTCAGTATGTCGATTTCCAGATCTGCCTTTTGGATCTGGCGGTCCAAGTATACAACTTCTTTGCTGTTTTTTTCTATCTTTTTAATAAGAAGAAGTCTATATAACTCCTTAACTGGCAACTGAAAATACATTAGATTAGAGTTACATCATGAAGTCTAAAATTCAGAATTAAACTGTGGCATTTACTGTAAATCACTGAACTGTGTTCATCTGTGCACCAGAAGTTGATGGACCGTCCTCCTGCTGTTCTTCCACACTCTGGGGGGTAGAGATAAGAATGACCATTTATATAGATATAAACTTAGATTCTATAGGCTACTCCACATATAAATGTGAATGTGTAGACATATAATATTAAAATTACCTCTGTAGGCCTGTCTGTGGCAGCAGAAATGGTTTCTTCATCCCCATCATCCTGTGAAGATGAGCATTTCATAGTATTATAAAGTGTACTCTATTTGTCATAATTGTGTATTGTGATGGTGTATGGAGTAGGCTACTGACAACTGTATGGGGTACTGTTGGGACAGGAGGCTCCAAGAGGCAGATATTACCATCTGAATCTGTTGGGACCAACAAAAAACCCAACCCAAAGTAATATAAATGGAAATATCACATTTAGTCTATATAAAAAAAATTAACACATACTGTAGGTAGACCTCTTACATTTTATGAAGGCACTTAAATCTTCTGGAGTGACTGGCTCTGATGAAGTCCCTCCAGGAATTCCCTCAGCCATTGGCCTTCCAGCATTTAGGCTCAGGGCCATCTCTTCTGCATCTGTCAGAGGTGGTGGTGCAGGTCCTCCCCCTGTTTTACGAGCCTCTGCCTTCTTTCTGTTGGCTGAGTAGAGGTCAAATGAGAATGAACATTTAGACCTATGTCAAAAATGCTGCTGCACTGATAGACACTGAATGCTATTAGTCATTTAATATGTCAAATGTTTGTAAAGCCAGGTAGCTACTCTAATCCTATGATATGCTCAAGGCTTACCTGCTTGAAGTATGTTTTTATATTTCATTTTCAGCTGCTGCCATGTCCTTTTGATGCCTGCAGGATTGCACCTATCCATGAAAATTAAATTAGGTTTAATAAAATACTGTTCTTCCAGTTTCACCTCTGATATTATAATAGTTGGGTAAGTTACTCT
Organism: Tiaroga cobitis; assembly: GCA_030578255.1. NCBI lineage: Eukaryota > Metazoa > Chordata > Actinopteri > Cypriniformes > Leuciscidae > Tiaroga > Tiaroga cobitis. The sequence goes on along the minus strand of CM060600.1, from coordinate 33,351,875 downwards.
AAAATAGTTCTTAATTACTAACTACAAAGTTTATCTTCAACTAGTCTAATTAGATTAATGTAATAATTACTATCTCTAGAAAGTATTGGTCTACTTACTAATTTGTTTTACTTACTTATTAAGTACTTTCTAAATCCCAAATCAACCTCAACCACTTGAAAAATACAAGGAGAGACAAGAAACTGCACTTCTAATGCTTTCAACTAAACAATATACAATTGCATCAATTATTCTTAAATTGACCAAGTGTGTAACTAGGGAGAAAGTTACATTAAAAATATACCTTTTAAAATTTGATATTAAATCCACTATTGTTTTTTACAGAATTGTTTTATAGTCTTTAATTTAATTACAATATTTAGATGACTTAGTAACTTAATTCATTACACCCAACACTGTATAAAAGTAATTAAAATGTAAACTTACGCATTGACTCGAGCAGCTATTTTCTCCCAAGCTAACTCTCTCTCCTTCGCCGCTGCAGCCGTGTTGCTTTTTTTTAAAAATACATGTTCAAATTCTGCATATGCTTGCATAAGCACATCCAGTTCTGCTGGTGAGAAATATGCACACCTTTTTTGTCTGGCGCTGTTGCCATGGTGACTCGTAATATCTGCGCTCCATTGATAATGGCTTTTTATAGTTGTGGTGCACGCGCTTAACTCCGAGTCAGTCAACTCAGAGTTGATTGAACTAACTCATTTCAGCTGTTCTGTAACCGAAAACTCAGAGTTTCCCATCTCAGGGTAAGTCAACTCAGAGTTCAAGCTTTAACTCAGAGTTGGTTGAACCTCCTTATTGAAACGGGCCCCGGGTCTTTTTGCATAATAGCATTCTAGGTACGTGCCCTTGCGTCTGGATTTTATTAGGTAAAACAGGTGTTGTGTAATATTAGTTCCTGTGAAAAACCGTTCCAGTGGGTGGACTAGGCTACACATGAATGAATGAATGAACGAGGCATTTATATAGCGCTTTTATATGTAGGCCTACTACTGTACACCCAAAGCGCTTTACAATTGTACCAGGGAATCTCTCCTCAACCACCATCAGTTAACATGACTACACATTGTGGGCGTGGCCTTGAGACAACACGCAAAACGAATGGAACTGAACATTTTAGTGCACTCTTCTCAAATTGCAACTCGTTTAATGGATTTTTTAAAAAAAAGGGGTAATAAAGTTTCATTGTTAAGCATTAACTGAAACAGTTCACATTTTCAAGACAATTAATAGTTTGTTGGCATGCGGTGACTACAGTAGCCTACAGCAGTGTATACAACAATGCCTGAAATAAACCTCTACAAATGTAGGCTATCTGTGCCTTAATAAAATATAGCTATATACGCTAGGCTGGTGTGTGTATTTGTGTCATTCTTAATTTATTTTGTAGGCTATAGCTATATAGCCAGTGTTTACCAGCCTCCACAGTAAGGCTCAAGTTACCTTTATCAACACCAAAATACTAGTTTTCCTGTTTTCTCATATTATACTGGATATTATGTAAAATTATAATTAAAGTAGCACAAGTAAATGCACATTTACTTTTTTAAAGTTTTAACAAAGCAACCTCAAAATCTTTCAACATACTACCTATTTGGAAATCACTAGTCTCCAAGTAGGCTACTAATAGATTATAATAGATTAAAGGTAAAGGTAAAGGTATAGTCCATCCAAAAATGAATATTCTGTCATCATTTACTCACCCGTTCAAAACCAGTATGACTTATTTTCTTCTGTAAAGAAAATATTCTGAAGAACATTGGGAACACATTTTTCAAAATATGTCCCCCGAAAGATTGAGTCATGCAACTTTGAATTTAGATGAGGGCATCAGATCAGAATTTTTATTTTGGAATGAACTATCCCTTTAAAATGGACCCTCAAAAGAGTACATAAAATTTCTATTTATTGTATTTAGGTAACAGTCAAATACAGTTTAGAGAATCTAAGATAAAGAACTACTACGTACTAATAATAAATATTATATTAATAAATATTTCTCACACACACACACAGTATGTCCATAATGTTGTGTTAATCGTGTTTAACATTTGAAAATCTTATGCAAAAGTAAAAAAAAAAAAAAATTTTACAAGTGTACATACAATGACACCATTTCTGCAGGGCCGGAGTTCCCAAATGTTTTTGTCAGCCAAACCTAAAACATTTACTCGAAGTTCTCCTGAGATTAATAAAGCTAATATTTCAATAAATGAAATTTAAATGAAATGAAATGAGTTTCAATGTTCTATTATACTTTTTTCCTAACTTAATTAAAGAAATATAGGAACTGCTGGCCTATGTCCAAGAAGACTGGGCCATCAGAACAATGCTTTAAAGGTTTTGTTGTGGTGTGAAATCACTTCTCAGAGATCTTTGATGCCAGAAATATGACTTTATTTTACAACAAAGCCGAGCATCTTCTGCAGAAGACAACTCCAGATTGCTCAGATCACACATATAGGCTATACCATACATTAACCCCGGCATCCTGGCCAAATTTGCCCATTGGCCTCTGTCCATCATGGCCTCCTAATCATCCCCATATACTAATTGGCTTCATCACTGTCTCCTCTCCACCAGTAAGCTGGTGTGTGGAGGGCGTTCTGGAGCACTATGGCTGCCGTCGCATCATCCAGGTAATGCTGCACATTGGTGGTGGTTGAGGAGATTCCCTCTTCCATATATCTAAAGTGCTTTGAGTACCTAGAAAAGCGCTATATAAATGTAACGAATTATTATTATTAATTATACATCCTTTTCCAAAGATGGTAACACACCCTAGATGTTTCTGGGTAAAACGTCTTGTACCGTTTGACATACTAGAATAGAATTTTCTGCAGTAAGCAACATTCCAGGCCTTCCTTCAGGCTTCAAAAAGTCAAACCACAGTCGCACCCAGCGGAACTAATACAAATATATAGCTAAATTACTTATTTTCTAAATAATAAAATCTTCCACAGTACACGGTATTATATAATCAAGTACAATGGCAATGTTTATTGATGACTGACTATGAGATAAATAAAACATTTCCCTTAGTAGGTATGTAGTGTGTGTAGTTTACAGAAACATGGCTATCAAGAAATTAAAGATGACTCAAAACAGGCTAGCTTATTTATTAGGACACAAATGATTAATAATAAACGAGCATGTTATTCGCTCATTGTTTGCTCTGCTGTGTCCTTATTAACTGTTTCAGTTAATGCTTAACATTGAAACTTAATTACCTTATCATCGAAATAATCCATTAAACGATTTAAGGAGATTGCACTAATATTTTCAGTTTCATTAGTTTTGGAAATGCGGCATCGGCACCTCGCAGCGACACTTCCGGCGGCATCTCCAGCAGTCATTTCCGGCGGCATGGTGGTGAAAAACCAAAACTTTTACCCCAGTACTTTTGTTGTTATTTGATGTTTGCAACTCAGAAATTGCAATAGGCCTACATCGAGGTTGAAAACATTTTTGGTGAAGTTGTTTCAGATATAGTTTAGCCTACATGAGCGCTGTTTTCTCTGGTAGCGCACGAAAGTATGTTTAAATATTCTGATGTGATCGTGATTAAAAGGTTTAATAGACAGCGGAATCATTTTGGAATAAGGTCGTGTCCTTGTCATGATCCCATCTGTTAATGATTAATCGTGCATAGGCTGCTCTGCTATAGCCTACATATAAATAGGCTATAGGCCTAGATCCTAGACCTAGATATAATGCTATTTCTATTTTCAAATTTAGTTTTTACAGATAAAATATTACGCTGGATTATGTAACTGGTCAGCGGCAAGTGTTACTAACAGCGGCAGGTGCCAGAGAAAGTTGTGACTGCTGGAGATGCCGCCGGAGGTGTCGCTGCGAGATGCAGATGCCGCATTTTGTGCTAGGTCGTTGTCTCAAGGCCACGCCCACAACACGGGAATATCATGAATATTATGTACATGTGTTCTCCACCCACTGGAACGGTTTTTCACATGACCTGAATATTACACAACACCGCCCCTGGTCACGGTAAGTTTGTTTTGTGAATTTCTGTTCCTGTATGAAACCTGTATGGAAGCTGTTTCCATCGTTGTTGGCTTGTTGCCCAGAAAAAAAGAGACGGAAACTTTTTGTGACAGCGTGTTGTAACGAGGAAAATTAATTGTCACAATGGGCACCTAAAATTACAGCAGTCAGTTCAGGTTTATACGGTATTGTATACATTTCAAATGAAAAATTAAACCAGAATATATATTGACATTTTTTTGCTATAATCATAGCTTTAAAAAAAAAACAGTTATCTCCTGAAGCATAAAACCTGATCATCTGTGTTCATTTAAATGAGCAAAAAAAAAAAAAAAAAAAAAAAAAAAAACTCAATGCTGCAGCTCTTGAGTGAACTATTTCCAGATGGATCCTGACATAAGCATTCTTGATCAACAGGCGTGTGTACTGATGAAATCCTACATGTCTGGATCTGCTGTCTCTTTATGTTTATTCATGTGCAATATGTACACACCTTAAACTATATAGCAGGGGCAAAGTACGTGTGACCGTCATTACTTAATCTGAGTCACAGACAGTTGAATATTTGTTTCAGTTTTATTTTGAACTCAGACAGCATATGATCAAAATGATCACATTCACATTCGTTTTCAGCAATTCTATAAAATGGCTGTTGCATCAGACTTTATGTAAACCAAATAAAATTGCTTGATATTATTATTTAGGTCAACTATGTCTAAGTATTTGCACTTCCATATTTTGCCATATTTAACAAATAGATTAATTTTATTATCATACAGATTTTTATACATGTTTAACACTAGCAAAACTTTGTCAATAATAAACTTAAATTACACTTTAATTAATCTTTGCTTGGGGTCAGTAAATTAAGGACATTTATAATGCTACAAAATATTTGTTTCAAAAGCTGTTCTTTTAACCTTTTTATTTATCAAATAAGAGTAGCAAATTATTGAGTAGCAAATCAGCATATTAGAATGATTTCTGAAAGATCATGTGACACTGAAGACAATGATGCTGAAAATTCAGCTTCGCATCACAGGAATCAATTATATTTTAAAACATTTAAAAAAAGAAAAAGTACTTTTTGATTGTAATAATATTTCGCAATATTATTGTATTTTTGATCAAATAAATGCAGCCTTGGTGAGCATGAGATATTTCTTTCAAAAACTTTAAAAAATCGTACCAAACCCAAACTTTCAAACGGTAGTGTATATACATAATAAATAGAAGATGTTGTATGTATATGGAGGTAGCAAAAACTCATGTCCCAAATGGAGCACTAAGAAAGCTGGGAACTTTCCCAACCCGCTCACTTCCTTCTGAAGATGAAACTTTATGTGACATGACGTCGCTGGCTTCATTATCAGACTCCGGTGAGATACTGTGAGAGATATTATAAAGGATTATCTGAGGTAAAGTTGTTTCCCCATCAGATTTTTTTATAGTCAGTCTCTGTTATATGATCTTCAGCTGATGGAGCTCTTCCGTAACCTCTTCCTGTGACTCTCTCAGAATGTCCTTCGAAAAAGAATAGGGGTGTAACCCCGGCATCCTGACCAAATTTGCCCCTTGGCCTCTGTCCATCATGGCCTCCTAATCATCCTCATATACTGATTGGCTTCATCACTGTCTCCTCTCCACCAGTAAGCTGGTGTGTGGAGGGCGTTCTGGCGCAATATGGCTGCCGTCGCATCATCCCGGTGATGCTGCACATTGGTGGTGGTTGAGGAGATTCCCCCCCTTCTATGTAAAGCGCTTTGAGTACCCAGAAAAGGGCTATATAAATGTAACAAATTATTATTATTATAACTTTCTGGGTTTATCAATGAGTTTTGTGGCAGCAAAGGTCAAGCTCAAATCTTCTGCTGCTGCTGGCGTCCTGCTGAACGGGAAAACTTCTCTGGTAAAGCGCGTCACGAAGCACGGCATCTGCTTTTTGCCGCCCAACTTTTCCCCTCTCGATTGGAAGTTGTAGGCCACCTGGTAGTTTAGTCGAGTCAGAAGTTTTGTGATCTCCAGATCTGGACCTCCTTCCTTTTCCAGCAAATTACAGAGAGTCTGAATCAACACTGCGCCTGTAGGATGCATGAACGCAGCGTAACCTTCGAAACGAAAGATACACATGAACGTGAGTGAGGAAGTGAAGCGTTTGGTACTTTATGATCTATTGCAAACAATGTTTTGGAGTTAATAAACCGGACCTGGTGGTGTGGCGTACATAACTGCAGTGTCAATAGGAATGGAAAAAAGCTCAGACATGCCGTCCTCTTCCTCTGAGGATGAAGAGTCTGTCTCCACCTCCACACCTCCATCCAACCCATGACCTCGACAAGCCTGCAGCAGAGAGTCACGAGAATCGCAAACATTCAATTCAAATCTTTAACAAGTCACAAGCTTTAGGAGAATATACAAATCAATATTTCATGTCTACATATTTTTTTGTGCGAATATCCGTAAGTAAGAACAGCTGTGGGCGAAAACCCCCAAAAATTGCTCTATATTTCCGTACTTCCCATTCATTTCCTATGGCCCATTTGGGCCTGAACAGTAGACGTTGGACTTTTTTAAAGACTTTTTAGCCTTTCCGAATCATGATACGGAATATAGGAATAATTCATCACCCGAAAATAAAACTTATCCAATAATGTACTCACATTTAAGCCATCCTAGGATTTTCTTTTTTTTAAGCCAAACACAATTTGAGTTATATTAATATAATATCCTGGCTCTTCCCAGCTTTGTAATGGCATTAAATAGTGTCAGAGTTTTTGAAGCTCCAAAAAGCGCATCCATCCATCATAAAAGTAATCCATACGACACCAGCGGGTTAATACAATTACCTAAAGGTTTATTAGGAACACCATACCAATACTGTGTTTGACCCCCTTTGCCCCCAACTGCCTTAATTCTACGTGGCATTGATTCAACAAGGTGCTGAAAGCATTCTTTAGAAATGTTGGCCCATATTGATAGGATAGCATCTTGCAGTTGATGGAGATTTGTGGGATGCACATCCAGGGCACGAAGCTCCCGTTCCACCACATCCCAAAGATGCTCTATTGGGTTGAGATCTGGTGAATATGGGGGCCATTTTAGTATAGTGAACTCATTGTCATGCTCAAGAAACCAATTTGAAATGAGTCGAGCTTTGTGACATGGTGCATTATCCTGCTGGACGTAGCCATCAGAGGATGGGTACATGGTGGCCATAAAGGGATGGACATGGTCAGAAACAATGCTCAGGTAGGCCGTGGCATTTAAACGATGCCCAATTGGCACAAAGGGGCCTAAAGTGTGCCAAGAAAACATCCCCCACACCATTACACCACCACCACCAGCCTGCACAGTGGTAACAAGGCATGATGGATCCATGTTCTCATTCTGTTTATGCCAAATTCTGACTCTACCATCTGAATGTCTCAACAGAGATCGAGACTCATCAGACCAGGCAACATTTTTCCAGTCTTCAACTGTCCATTTTGGTGAGCTGTTGCAAATTGTAGCCTCTTTTTCCTATTTGTAGTGGAGATGAGTGGTACCCGGTGGGGTCTTCTGCTGTTGTAGCCCATCCGCCTCAAGGTTTTGCGTGTTGTGGCTTCACAAATGCTTTGCTGCATATCTCGGTTGTAACGAGTGGTTATTTCAGTCAAAGTTGCTCTTCTATCAGTTTGAATCAGAATCAACAAGGCATTTTCGCCCACAGGACTGCCACATACTGGATGTTTTTCCCTTTTCACACCATTCTTTGTAAACCCTAGAAATGGTTGTGTGTGAAAATCCCAGTAACTGAGCAGATTGTGAAATACTCAGACCGGCCCGTCTGGCACCAACAACCATGCCACGCTCAAAATTGCTTAAATCACCTTTCTTTCCCATTCTGACATTCAGTTTGGAGTTCAGGAGATTGTCTTGACCAGGACCACACCCCTAAATGCTTTGAAGCAACTGCCATGTGATTGGTTGATTAGATAATTGCATTAATGAGAAATTGAACATGTGTTCCTAATAATCCTTTAGGTGAGTTTGTATATATATATATATATATATATATATATATATATATAATTATAATTCTATAATTCCAATTAAGTTAAAAAATTTACAATTTTTAAAAATGGTAAAAACAAAAATAGATTCCAAAAGAATTCAAGCGAAAGAATTCAAAACTGCAATGTTATGTCAAACAGCCATCGATAATTATAACACAGGCTCTTATGCATGAACATGAAAGGTCACAAGAGTTTCCCTGTGAGGATGTTTTTCAGGAATTGTACCTGGATCAGGAAGAGTTTGCTCTTGTCCGTCATTGACGGGCCTCTGAAGTAGCTGTAGATCTCGGACAGTTTCACGGCATGTCCGTCAGCACCAAACACAACACCCTCCTCTCCATGAGTTGATATGATGCCCATAAAACAGTCTTTGATCGTCTTCTCGCTCTCTGAGGATGGAGGACAGAGTTAAAAAAACAGTGATGTATAACCAAATAAAACAAACAGATTCTGCATGTGTTCTTTTTTTAACTTGTTTGTTCCTATTGAAATATTATTAGTTATCTTCAGGCAAAACTCAGATGCTGTCATTGTTTACGAGGCTAAGAACTGATTTACAATGACTCAATCTCCTCCGTTCATATCGCATATCATATATGTTCAGATTCCAGTCTGCGTGACTTTTAGTCATTGACTAGTAATTTTATTGCTCAAACGATAGCAACATCAAATTGTCATTCAAACCCCCCCCCCCCCCCCCCCCCCAAAAAAACCCGAGAAGAATCGTAATTTCTTTTTCTATTAAAATCAATTTGTATTTCAACAAAAATGTACAAGTTTAAACCGAGTTTGTGCCAATCTGCGCTTGCTGATAATTGAGGGCAACAGCCTATTATTAACAAACATGGACTTTGGCACCAATAAATTACCTTATGTAATGTGTTTTTAGAGGGGATTTTTAAGAAACACAAAAGCAAGCACAGCAGATATGAAACATGAATTCAGCTTAGAGGAAAAAATACTTTTTTAAATTATTAGACTAAACAATATAATTACCTGCTTTAAATGCTTCATAGATCTCTTTTGCTTCAATGTCTATTTTGATTTCCACAGAGAAGCCGAGTTTGGTGAGGATTTTGTGGAGCCTTTGAGTGTCTTTCTTCACGCCGCTTCTCCTGCTCAGATCTACATCTGGATAGAAGTTCCCCACAGACACTATTAGCGCCCTGTTCTTCATCCTCTTGTTTGTTGTGAAAGGATATCTACAAAAAGACATGATTCTCTTTTCTGTCAAACACTGAGGTGTAATGCAGTCAAAAACTGTGTGAGAATAAGGAGAGTCTGTCTCGACATCATAAAACAGGTGAGTCCTGCCATTTGCAGTCTGTCAGCCCATATATGGAGCGTTTCCTCCAGGCTTTCACAGTATCATGAGTCTGATCTACGCAACACTGGCAGTTCCAGACAAATCAGAAGCTTAGCTCATAAAAAGATGATTTACTACCTTTATAGGTGCTTGTATTTATCTTCCAATTTACCAGCAATGGTTTGTTGATAACTCAAATTGAAATAATATTCATAATGTATGTAGTATATAATGACATAAAATGTTTTATTAGCTTTACACATTAAGTTGAACCATAAGAATACTGAAACTAGAATAGCAATTGATACAAAGTAAACAAATAAAGTAAACAGAAAAGCAAATCCCCCTGTTTTCTGCTCATTTCCACTGTGTCCGTTACCCTTTCTTATATTTGTATTAGCTATGTTCATGTTCATACCTGCTGGAATACAAAACTCCAGTGGAAAGTACATCAATAGTAATGATGCTGTCTGTCTACTGTGTTCATATCCACCCGTTCTCAGCGCAAATAAAGATGTGCTCCCATCCCAAAGGCTTAAAAGTAAATCGTTGTTTAAGACTTCTGCAGAAGTAGCACATAAACGGCGTTGTCACGTAGTTAGATATATCTGCAGCGCCACATACGTTTCAGGACACAAGGCCAAATATGGTATGAAGTGGGGGGAAAAATACTATGGAAGTCAGTGGAGACCAGAAACGGTTTGATAACCAGCATTCTTCAAAAAAAAATCTTCTTTTGTAACCAACAGAATAAAGACACTCATACAGGTTTAGTCAGAACTTGAGGGTGAGAAAATTATGACATAATTTTCTTGGGAACTAACTTTTTAACATGAACTAACAATGAGCAATACTTCTACAGCATTTATGAATCTAATTTATTGCTAGTTCATGTTAGTTAATGCATTAACACATTTTAAACCAAGACGTTTCAACAACAAATAATAGAGCTAAAATGATCATTTATAAATGAAACAGAAGTATAATTGTAACATATAATAAAAGGAAATGTATAAACTTAACACTCTTGAAAAGAATAGTTTACTTTTCAGTCACATTATTTAATTCTTAAAAAAGACTCCATGTCTTCCCTAAATGGAAACGAAATGTAAAAGGATCTTTGGAATCTTCCAACTGTTGCATGAGATTTTGGTGGGCCATTTCCTCATCCTCCTCTTCCATTTTGAGGAAAAGAAGCTCCTGAACACATCTGTTGGAATGTATCCATTTCACAGCCAATTTCGTGTATCTGATTATTGGGAATTCCTTCTTTAGAAAATGGCAAAGAACAATTACATTTGAATATTTAATATAATATTAATATATATTTAATTATAATATAATTTATATGATGAAAACTTTGCTGCTGCTGGATGTGGCCTGTTCTTCACGTCTCCTTTGTTAAAGCTTGTTGGTGGTGTGTTTTGGAGGTTTTCTGTCATTTTTTGGTTGCTTTAGTATTGTGATAGGGTGTGTAAGCTGGGGGAAAATGAAGAGATACCTTTCACAGAGAAAACTCCCAAGTTTGAGAATTAGTGGCCACCGTCTCCCTATATTTGGAAAGTCATGCTTTAAGACAGAAATATAGAGAAAACTTTAAATATCAACTGCAACAACAGCATGAAATCCATGCAATTACTTGAGCTGGTAATTATTTACATATTTAAAATCAAAAGGGGTTCAAACAGAAATATTCAAACTCACAAAAAAAAAATCAAACACAATGTGAGCATACTGAAAAACAAAAAAAACTCAGGAAAAATGTAAATATAGTTAAAATGGGGGTAACCCTTTACAATAAGGTTTCATTTGTTAACATTAGTTAATGTGTTAACTAACATGAAATAACCATGAGCAATATATTTGTTACTGTATTTGTTCAAATCAAATGTGGAATACATGCACATAATCTGTATTAAGAAAAATAAATTGTTATCCACGTAATGAAAGAAACAGTGCTCTCCGCCATGTTCACACCAGAGACACACACACACACACACACATGCACTCCGCGATATTCACACCACCAGAGATCATTCTCCGCCCCTTCACTTCCGGTGAGACGTGTGGCCTGGCTTGTGTGGCCTGAAACGTGTGTGACGTTTGCGGGGCTGCAGCTGGTAAGTCACATGACAGTGACAGCATGGTGAATGTAGTAGGCTACGTCCGGATTACATTCATGCTACACACACATTCATACTAGAACATACTTTTTTTTCTCGCAAAGTAAGCACTTAGTCAAAAAGTGTATACTCTAGTCTACAGAGTATGCGATTTCGGACGCAGCCTTGGCCTTTGTATTTATGCTTCAAAATCCATAAAAGTTGTTACTTTATGAAGATTTGAGGTTTGAGGAGGATTTGATTAAATTCTTATTTCTAAATAATTAAAATAATAAATAATTATGTATAGACCTAATTTATAGCTGTTTTTTTTACTATCAGCAATAAGTGATAATGTTATGACACAATGAAACTTGTTTTTAATGTCTGCTGAACTGTGTGAGCCTGTTGGTGTCTATCAGTACCTTTTCCTCTATGGCTATAAAACTGTAAGTATGCTTCTCTGGATAAGTACAGATTGCTTCTTATCATTGATGTCTGTTTCTCTTGATAAAGTACTTTGGGACAGTGTGTTCTGATCCTTCAAGTCAAGAAGTACAACATGATGATGCACGTCTGTCAGTCTCAGATGCTCATAGCTGGAAGTTCCAGTCGGTATATAATCACCAGACACTTCGTTACTCGCATTCCATAGGTTCATTTAATGTTTAACATGACAAAGAAATAATAGTCATCACTCCATATGTTTAAATGGAACCTGGCATTAGTGTTTGTGACTAACTGGCCATGTTGAAATCCTGCGTTTCTGGATTGGCTGTCAACTCACCTGACATGAGCAGCTGACAGTACAGAGCGTGCAATAAACGGTTCACACCTTGTTAATATAGCAGCCATAAAGAATGACTATGACATATAACTGGGCGTAACATTTGTTTCAAACAAATTCAGTGTTTCCAAGAATCAATATTTCATTCAAATGTTGTTGCACCAGAGATCATTGTAGGTTTTATTTGCATATCACATATAATAGATAAACACTTTCAAGATTAATATATAATAAAACAAAATAAATAACAGAATATTCACGTGATTGTTTTAATAAAACAATCTAATTTAAATAAAGATAAATAAAAGTATAGTTCAAGACTTCAAAGGAACACATCCTGCACGTTTCCCATCAGCTGCCTTCCTGCTGCCGATGCAACTTTATGCAAAGTTATGTTATCTCATCCAATGAGATGATATAGATATCTAACAAGAAGCCGTTTCTCCACATATTTTTTACAGTCAGTCTCTGTTATATGATCTTCAGCTGATGGAGCTCTTCCGTAACCTTCTGGGTTCATCGATGAGTTTTGTGGCGGCAAAGGTCAAGCTCAAATCTTCTGCTGCTGCTGCCGTCCTGCTGAACGGGAAAACTTCTCTGGTAAAGCGCGTCACGAAGCACGGCATCTGCTTTTTGCCGCCCAACTTTTCCCCTCTCGATTGGAAGTTGTAGGCCACCTGGTAGTTTAGTCGAGTCAGAAGTTTTGTGATCTCCAGATCTGGACCTCCTTCCTTTTCCAGCAAATTACAGAGAGTCTGAATCAACACTGCGCCTGTAGGATGCATGAACGCAGCGTAACCTTCGAAACGAAAGATACACATGAACGTGAGTGAGGAAGTGAAGCGTTTGGTACTTTATGATCTATTGCAAACAATGTTTTGGAGTTAATAAACCGTACCTGGTGGTGTGGCGTACATAACTGCAGTGTCAATAGGAATGGAAAAAAGCTCAGACATGCCGTCCTCTTCCTCTGAGGATGAAGAGTCTGTCTCCACCTCCACACCTCCATCCAACCCATGACCTCGACAAGCCTGCAGCAGAGAGTCACGAGAATCGCAAACATTCAATTCAAATCTTTAACAAGTCACAAGCTTTAGGAGAATATACAAATCAAAATCAATATTTCATGTCTACATATTTTTATTTGGAGTAGCCATGCCATAAGCAAATAAGATTTCAACAGCTGCGGGAGAACACCCCCAAAAATTGCTCTATATATTTTCGTATTTCCCATTCATTTCCTATAGTGATCATTTTTGACCGTGAACAATCAAAAGTGTGATTTTTTTTTTTTTTTTTTTACCATTTAACCTTTTTGAACCATGTCCATGTTTTTGCATCTGTGTGTGTTCACATAGCAAGTGTCACAAAAGACACCAAGTTTAAAAGTTAAACAATTCAAAATGCAAAAATGCTCTGTCTAAAATGCCAGTATAGATGGTTAAAGGATTTATAAAATGGAATGCAATATCAACACGTCCCTCTCGAGGCAGGGGCTCTCATGCATGAACATGAAAGGTCACAAGAGTTTCCCTGTGAGGATGTTTTTCAGGAATTGTACCTGGATCAGGAAGAGTTTGCTCTTGTCCGTCATTGACGGGCCTCTGAAGTAGCTGTAGATCTCGGACAGTTTCACGGCATGTCCGTCAGCACCAAACACAACACCCTCCTCTCCATGAGTTGATATGATGCCCATAAAACAGTCTTTGACCGTCTTCTCGCTCTCTGAGGATGGAGGACAGAGTTAGTGAGTATCTGGAATGGATATTTCGTTTTACTATTAAAAGTCTGATTATCTGCAGTCAAATTCGCATGATTCATAATGGCATACAAACCCATTGACTCGTCCACACAATATATATGGAACAATTAAATTTCTTTATATAAATAGAAGAATCAAACTGTGGTGGAAGAAGTGATATTAGAATAAAATGCATCTGTGTTTGCTGATAGTGATGTTTTTAAATTAGTAAAGTAAACATCAATACAGATGTTGGCTCACATTACCTGCTTTAAATGCTTCATAGATTGCTTGTGCTTCAATGTCTATTTTGATTTCCACAGAGAAGCCGAGTTTGATGAGGATTTTGTGGAGCCTTTGAGTGTCTTTCTTCACGCCGCTTCTCCTGCTCAGATCTACATCTGGATAGAAGTTCCCCACAGACACTATTAACGCCCTGTTCCTCACAGTCTTGCTGGCTGTGAAAGGATATCTAAAAGATGGCATGATTCTCTCTTCTGTCAAACACTGAATTTCAATGCAATCAATTTGTTTCAGAGTAAGTTGCCGTAGTTCTCAGATGACCTGTCTGTATTTATAGTATGAGCCCTGCCCCTTTTTCAGAAGTCACTATGGGGAATGTTCCTGGGCAATACCATTGTGTCATCACTTCAGATTACACAACTTCATAACTTGCTGTCTGCAAACTTTAAAGGGAATAAAACTTGTAGGAGCTTCTTATGCATTTACACTTGCAAAGATCTGTGAGAAAGCAGCATTTCAACAGAAGTCAGGGATAGAAAATAAGGGGAGATCCAATTAATATTTCAATATAGTTTATTATTATAATTATTGAAGGTTAATCTCTGTTTAGCCACAGTAAAACAAAAAAGTTCAATAAAACAGATTACTGAAGAAAAAATGCTATTTCAGTCTTTCGACTTCAAATTTGCATGTTTAATTCAATGTATTGCTTGCTATTTTGTTGCAATTATTTAGGAACCTTACTAGCAATTAGATTTCTGAGTGAACTTGTTTCAAAGTGAATCCTACACCAAATTTTATTCAGTGTAACGTGGAAACAAAGCTATTGAGTTCATTTATTGACAGAAGCATGTTGTCATATTATATGGTAAATTCTCACAATGGGAATCTGGATTATTGACAGAAGCATGTTGTCATATTACATGGTAAACTCAACTGTCACATGGGAACCTGCATTAAATAGCCAATTATGTTTTTTTCCCAGCTAATTTAAATACTGTTGTAAAACAACACTTTTTTTTTGCCAACACAGAGAATGTACAATTAACAATAAAACGCGTGACAACTTATCTCAAGTAAAATGTGACTGAAAAACCATGACAAAAATATGATGATGTTAAAACTTTAATTGGAGAGAATTCACACACACACACACACACACAACACACACTCTCTAATTTAAAGCAACCATCATTCAACATGGTGAAAACATGCTTTTTTTCTCTAAATCAATTCTGACAGAAGATTTTGCAACAGGTTTTTTTTATCCAAGATGGATATGAATATAATTCCAATATGTTGTTACCAATTTTTTAAACATTAAAGGAGCCGTATGTAGGATTGTGGCCAAAACTGGTACTGCAATCACTTTAAAAATACCATAGAGCGCTGTATCCCCTCCCCCTACCCCCTGACTCGAGGTTGCCAGATTAGCTGCAGGATTCAGCAGAAACGTAGGCTGCTTCCAATGGCAAGTGACGACGAGACGCACACAGTAAGTTTTTGGTGTGTTGAGGGGTGTTGAGGTGTTGAGGTGCTGGGGCCATAATAGCTGAAGAGATAAGTGTTTTTGATTTGATATTTAATTTGATTTTATTTCGTTATTTTGAACATATAAATACAATTACAATTTTAAAAAAAAGTCTGTGGAAAAATAAATGTATAATAGTAAAACAAAACAAAAAACATATAACCACAAAATAAAACTTCCTTATTTTTAAAGACGAAAAAAAAAAAAATCGATTTACAAGTGCTAAAGTTTTTATCATAAGCGGGCTAACAAATAACCAAAACATTTACCACAGCAATTATAACGCCGGACAAATTCAATATCACCAATGGCTATCACAGGGTTGTTTTCAGTTTCATCATAAAATATTGTTAGAGTAACTAAACTTGATTAGCAATGTTCATACAGGTCAACTTGCAGCATGTGTAACTTAGTCCACGATATACGCGAAGAACGAATGACGAATCATTTTTTCTGAGGTAAAGTTAGGCTTCTGTCTCAATTACGCTTCAAATTGCCATAATGGGAGTGCTAATGTTGTTTTCCTCTGCGTCTCAGCATAAGGACAGAGAAACTGCTCCTATAATACATTGCTAATGTTAGCATATGTCCATGTGAGCTTACGCTACGTTACTTTGCACGAACATGCATAACTTTGTTCGACTGTCATGAATATATGAAATGTCCATTGACATCAAGTACAAGTTAGCCAAGCATAGATGAATCTTAACGTTACCTGTCCAGGAGAAAATTAGCAACGTTGGCGTCTGTGTTCAAATTCTTCGTTTTCAGCCGTCTCCATCTTTCAAAAGCATCTCCAATGAAAATTCTGGTTTTATTCCTGACTTTGTCACGACGAATTTCTGAATCATAACGAGGTCTTTTTGATTTAGTAACGTTAGACATCTTTATCCGACTACAGTTAGGGTAGATTAGAGCAAAGCTGGCAACCCGGATCCCGAAACACTACTGACTTCGTGATTGGTGGATAGGTGGAGGGTGGCGCATCAGACCAAAACACAACATGACAACATCAACATCAGTTGAGGGCTGCAAGTCCACTTTTTAAATGACAATATCCTAGTCATACTACTGTTGTCAGTGATATAAGTATTTGAAATTAACATGATTTCTTAATGTCTAGTGACATATCAGGGCCTTTTTATGATTAATTGAAATAAATTTCTTACATACAGCTCCTTTAAATTTAGTTTAATTGAAAGACAGCATCTGGAGTTCACAATGTGTTGCACAAGGGCATTTCTGTCTCCAGAGGAACATTCTGTTTTCACACTCGTTTCCCTCGTCTCACACACTTCCTTCAAAGGTAATTCTCTTATCTGTCTGTCTACTCAAATCTTTCCTGCTTTCTTCAGCATTCACACAGTATTTTAAAAAGTTACTCAAAATAATGATCAGAACAATTTTTTTGTATTCACCAATTATTGTAAAAGTTAACATTCAAAATAATAAACTATTGTTTTTTGCTAACATATTAATATGAATGAATAAAGTGAATTGTTCATAACAATCAAATTGATTGAAACCAAAGTCAAATTGGACTTTGGATTCAAAACCTCATAGCCCTTCCTTGTGTGACAACTAACCCCAGTCTCCACTAAGAATATGCATAGCCTATCTTATAGAATAGGCCTATAATTTAGATGAGAAATATATATATATATATATATTTTTTTATTGTATTCTGCAGGCACATTGTGACTGTCACGCAAAGGTGTAATGCGTCTAGACGAGAAACATTCCTTTTGATTACGTTTTTAATTGGAGCTTTTCCTCGTCTGCCAAACTTCCCTAAAGTCACTGTGTATATGTCTGTCTAGTATTTCCTGGTTCATGAGAGTTTCATTAGACTGATTCCATTCCTTCAATAAAGCATTCAAAGGTTATTTTAGTCAGCCTGTGTTCAGATCCATTTTTACCCAATCTTTATTCATGTTAGCTCTCTAAAACATGTGAAAGTAAATGTAATTATGACTAAAAATAGAGATTAAATTTGTAAACTTCCATAAATATAGGTAACAAATAATTATTAATTTATTCCACGAATGAAAGTATCCAACAGGCTAATTGTGTGGCCACCAAGATAAAGTTAGCAGTTTTGGGCCAGCTTTATACTTTACTGATAACTGAATCTCATACGAGTATATACATCATTTTAAACATTTGTTTGTTTTTTTTTACGTATAAGTCACACCAGGAATGATAGCCTACCATTTAGTATAACCATACTAGCGTACATACTTCTGTTAGTGCTGCGGTTTTGTTGTCTGTCACTTTAAATATTCGAGTTTTTGATTGGCACATTTGGCAGTTTAATTTTTCCATTGTTCATCAGCTGGAGAAAACGTTCTGAAAGTGATTTCAACTATATAAATCCTCTGTGTCGCATGGATTAAAATAGCACATTAAGGCCCGGTTTCACAGATAAGGCTTAAGCCAGGCTGAGGCCTTAGTTCAATTAGGACATTTAAGAAGCTTTTATAACTGTGCCTTAAAAAACAGGACATATTTTAAGATATGTCAGAGCAAGTTTCTTTCAGTTAAGACAGCTTTGCACTTTTTGCATGATGCAATCTATGAAATAAAATAAATGTTTTGATAGACTTCTGTAGTCTGTACTGAATCCAGTGTGTGGCCAGCCACCTTCTTGCTATAGAGCAAACATGTATTTATAGGCTTAAGGCTTGTCTGTAAACCAGCCAAAATTAAAACTTTATAGGTAACATCCTTGGTGTGTACACTCTTAACACTTTTATAAACGATTCCCTAAGACAACGGACATTTTATATAGTTAAGGGTTGTTGTTATACAGAAATATTTGACTGTAAGTGTTTTAGTTGTTTCTGCCGGTGTTTCAGTTGTGGTTGAGTTGCAGTTTCACCACCCGGCCTGAGAGCGGCAGCAGCGCCTGCATTCACGAGCAGAGGAATTACGTCAGAGGTGTTGGCCACGCGAGTCTGTAACGTGGAAGAATATATCACAGAGGTAAACGGGCTACTTTCCAGTATAAATATTTGATTCTTTATTGTATTTAAGTATAAAAGCTGTCATGACGCAATACAGAGCTCGAACACAACACTTACTTGGTAGTTTGAAAAAAGACAGTTAAGGCCTGAATATTAAATTAAGTTTGTTTTAGTAATAGCTAAAAGTGAAACCAGGTCTGATTTTGATAATTTTAACTCGTTTATGTGACGCACTTACCCCCGGTTTCACAGACCAGGCTTAAGCTAACGTTAGTCCCAGACTAAAATGCACATTTTTAGCTGGTTTAACTGAAAGCAACTTGCACTGACATAATTGAAAATTTGTCGGTGCCATTTTTTTGTTGTTTTTTTGTTGCTTTTCTAAGGCATGTTTATAAAAGCTACTTAAATGCTCTCATTGAACTAAGGCCTAGCCTAGCTTAATCTAAGCCCTGTCAGTGAAACCAGGCTTTGCTCTAACTAATTCATAAATAGTTCAGGATTTAGTGTTTAGTAAAGGTATATGAGTTCTGCTTGCTGTAATAAAATTCACGTAAGTTATAGATGTAATCAAACTTATCTGTGTTTTTTCAAAAGTGTATGGCATTGTAAAGCAGCTGCTGTGAAGATATGCATTCAAAGATGAAAAATGGCATTCCTGACAGGTGAGTTTTTATAATTTGACTTGTTTCATGAGGTTGCTTTAAGTGATAGTTCACCCAAAAATTAAACTTCTTTCATTAATTACTCGGCCTCATGTCGTTTCAAACCTGTAAGACTTTCGTTCATCTTCAGAACACAAATTCGTTTGGTTTGAAATGACACGACGGTGAGTAAGTAATGACAGCATTTTCATTTTTGGATGAACTAACTCCTTTAACTAAAGTAAACCTTTAAAACATTTTTTTACTAAAGCTATATTCTCTTTAGATGGACAGACTATACTGCAGTGGGTAAACGGATCCCTGGAACACGCTTCATCGCCTTCAAAGTACCTTTAAAACAGGTCTGAAGACACAACCAAATCCTGTACCTTGAAATGATCATGTGAACTTGGATTTAATTCCAATGCTGCCTGTTCTTTTGTTTTAGTCTTTTAGATTTAATTTATCACAATCAGAAGCATTTGAACCATTTGATCTTGTTCATATGTTGGAGAAGGAAGGACAAGAACTGGGTCTCATCATCGATCTGACCTTCACAACACGTTACTACACAGTAGTGGTAGGAATTAAAGTCAGTGTTTCTGATGATAAATAAATAGCTAATCATATTTTTCCACATGAACGTAAACATCTCCCTGCTAAAGAATTTAGCCTGATGAGATTGGAGCAAAAATAAGTTTCTTATTTTCATGGCAGTTGTTGTACTAATTGTCTGTAAATGTGCAATTGTTTCAGGATTTGCCAAACACGCTGTACCACCTGAAGATCTTCACAGCTGGGCATGAAGTGCCAAACAATGCCACGATTCTCAGCTTCAAGAAGGCCGTCAGACATTTTCTCCATGACAATGAAAACAATGGTATGTTACAGTTAAAGACCCCCTGTGGTGAAAATCAAGTTTTTAATGTTGTTTATAGGTCTATGTGGTGTTTTTAATATGCTTAAAGACAAACCATGTGCAAATTCATAAGTCCACACCATTGCTGAGTATTTTCTCCTTAAAACTACTGTGAACCAAAGACGGTTGAAATTGCTGGTGTTTCTGACGTCACAAACTACCTTGTAACCAATCAGATCAACGTGTGATCGTCGACGAGTGGATCTCTGTGGATATCTAATTTGCATATTCATAGAACCGCAAATACTAAATGAGGCAAGGGTGTAGAGTTACATTCAAGCTATTCTAAGGCATGAAGAAATTAGTTTTTCAAGGAAAAAACATTTAAATATGTAATTTTGGTGATTTGGTCAAATTATTGACTACTAATTTTCTTTTTTCACAAAAGTTTAAGGTTGGTAAGTTTTTGTTTTTTAAATGTTTTTATGTCAGCATCATTACTCCAGTTTTCAGTGTCACATGATCCTTCAGGAATCATTCTAACGTGCTGATTTGCTGCTCAAGAAATATTTATTATTATTATTATCAATGATGAAAACAGTTGTGCTGCTTAATGTTTTTATCGAAACCATGAAACCATTTTTTAAGAATTCTTTGATGAACAGTAAAAAAAAAAAACAGCATTTATTTGAAATCGCTTGTAACATAACATCATATATGTTTTTACCGTCACTGGAGATTGATTAACAATATATAATATACATGTGTGTGTGGGTTTTTTTACAGATAAGCTGATTGGTGTTCATTGCACACATGGTTTGAATCGCACTGGCTATCTTATTTGTCGGTAAGTAGCATACTTTTTATGAATGTTTGCAAACATGCCGACCGTATTCGTGATCAATCAACTTTGTCTGTAGATGAGCTATTGCATCCATATGTTGTCACTGTTAAATATTATATCATAGATACCTAATTGATGTTGATGGGATGAAGCCCCAAAAAGCAATTAATTGTAAGTATACTCAATTGTGTATTTACATGCTTTTTTGGTATTATCTTAATGGTGTGATTTCTTCCAGTGTTCAATGCATCAAGAGGGCACTCAATTGAGAGGCAGAACTATCTAGATGACCTGAGGAATGGGCCCAAGAGAAGGTGAGGTCTTCTACACCGTTGTACGTACAGTACACATATAACTTTATATATTATAAAGATTACTGTTGCGTTTAATCTTACCTTTACTTTTATCTCATGCAGTAACGTGGGAATGGAGAAACCAGACCAAGAACCCTCCCAGGGACTAGCAAACGAGACACGACATGAGGCCCCTCATCATCGAAGGGGACAGCATAACCTTGATCCTCCTTACAATGGACGAGGATCTCACCAAGGGCGCAGGAATCCCCAGCATAAATTTTTGTAAGCTTCTCCTGTGCTTTTTTTAAGACTTTGAAGTATTGTGAAATGTGTGAACATCTAAAGCCTTGTTCAGACTCAGTTGTGCATACCCCTTTGGATTCCAAATGTGAACGGCAAAAATCTCCGAATTCACTCTGGTGATGTCTGATCTCCTCATTTTCATACAGTAGAAATCATTTTGGGTTGACATGAATGGCAAAAGATGTACAGCAGGGTCACCAAATCTGATAAGGCTATTTAAAAGTTCACTAAAATCTGTTTCCCCCCTCTGTATCACTCAGAATGACTATGATGTTCTTCCAATTCATTATTGTTTGTTTATATCATTGCAAAATGTAAACTGTATTATCGCACAGCTCAACTTTATCCACATATTTACAGAACACTCACATAAAACAATATATACTATACATCATAGCTCAATTGCTTGATTCATTGCAAAATATAAAACTAAATTATCGCACAGCTTTAATCTTCTAAATGCGACTATAAGACATTAAGATATTACAATATTATAAACATTAACATCATGATTTTAAGTAAGGGCTGCTTTATAACAACATCTATTATAAAAAGAACTATACAAATAAATTTGACTTGATTTGACGTCATTAAATCTCTTGTTCCGTGAAGTCTACTGTTGTATTTAATTAAATGTTTAATATCTCATGCAGTAATGTGGAAGTGGAGGAACCAAACGAAGAACCCTTCCGGGGACTTGCAAACGAGACACGACATGAGGCCCCTCATCATCGAAGGGAACAGCATAACCATGATCCTCCGTTCAATGGACGAGAATCTCACCAAGGGCGCAGGAATCCCCAACTTCAATTTTTGTAAGCTCCTCCTGTGCTTTTTTAAGACTTTGAAGAAGGATTGTAATTTGTGTGAACATCTAAAGCCTTGTTCAGACTGTCAGTTGTGCATATCCCATTGGAATCTGGGTGTGAACAGCCAAAAAAACCCTGTCACGTTGTTGACGTCATTGCCATAGAAAACATTGAAACCAACGCAGGTATTTCGCCATGAGACACAAATCAGATTGGAAGAGTTGCGATACACAGTGTGGACAGTCAATCATTTAGATCAGATTCCAATCGGATACAAAAATTATCGGACAGTCTGAACAGCATGATCCCCCCTCCGCCTCCCCCTTTTGGGAATTTGTATTTGTTGTAGCATTGTGTAGGCATCAGCACTGTGACTTGACATTACTAATGATATCTTTAGAATCAGATTTGCACTGAATTGGTTTTGGGGGAAAAAATCGAACAAGACTAAATCAGCATCAACATTACCCGCGTTTCCACTGTCGGGCCAAAAGTGGGCGTGCTAGTGCACGCCAGGGCCAGTGGGGTTTCTACGGTCACTTCAGGGGCTTGATCGGGCCTCCTCGGGGCCAACGGCCAGGGTTTTTTTGGCCCACCAAATACCTTGGTCCAAAGCGGGCCAACTCGGGCTTTAGGAGTGGTCATGAACAGATGCAGAGTTTATCTGAGTCTGGAGACGGCAGCGCCTAATGATTCCATATACCAGCTAACTGGACTTAAAGGGTTAGTTCACCCAAAAATGAAAATTAAGTCATTAATTACTCACCCCCATGCTGTACCAACCCCGTAAGACCTTCGTTCGTCTTCGGAACACAAATGAAGATATTTTTGATTAAATGTGACAGCTGGATCACTCCTCCATAGGCTCCCTAAGGGAATGAATCCTGACGTCCCAGAAAGTCAATGAAGAAAATGTTTAAATATTCCATGTCACAACAGTGGCTCAACTATAAGTTTATCAAGCTACGAGAATACTTTTTGTGCGGAAATAAAACAAAAATAACAACTTTATTCGACTATTCCTTTTCTTCCTTGTAGGCCTGAAACGAGACTTCAAGAGATTTCCACGACGCATGCGCGAGAATTGCGATCTCCTTCAACTACTTCAGTTAAGTTCTCGCGCATGCGTCGTGGAAATCTCTTGAAGTCTCGTTTCAGGCCTACAAGGAAGAAAAGGAATAGTCGAATAAAGTCGTTATTTTTGTTTGTTTTTTTCGCACAAAAAGTATTCTCGTCGCTTGATAAACTTATAGTTGAGCCACTGTTGTGACATAGAATATTTAAACATTTTCTTCATTGACTTTCTGGGCCGTCAGGATTCATTCCCTTAGGGAGCCTATGTAGCAGTCATGAACCTCTCAGATTTAATCATAAATATCTTCATTTTTGTTCCGAAGACGAATGAAGGCCTTACGGGGTTGGTACAGCATGGGGGTGAGTAATTAATGACTTAATTTTCATTTTTGGGTGAACTAACCCTTTAAGGACTTTAAATTAATTTTAAAATTAATTTTAGCTCAAAACTAGGGCTGAACGATTAATTGCATTTGCGATAATATCGCGATATGATGAAACGCGATTTTTAAACCGCAAAAGCTGCGATTACACTCTGGTCACGTCACGTGACGCGAGAGAAAAGCAGTCTGCAGATGCAGCATCAGCACGCTACGCTTATGCCTGACATACAGGAAAGAACAGTTTATGTTTGATTTATGTGATATTATGTTGTAAGATATATAATTAATATATAATGTATAATATATTCAGAGAATTTCAGTATCGAGTCTGAGCTTAGTTTTTAAACAGTTCCGCGATGACGCTGCGTGTGCTTTAGAAACAGCCGTATTCTGCCTCTCTCTCTCTCTCTCTCTCTCTCTCTCTCTCTCTCTCTCTCTCTCTCTCTCTCTCTCACACACACACACACGAAACCGCTCGAACCTTATGAAAAATTATCTTTCATAAAGTTCAGAAAGGTTTAGTTAAGCGAATTACAAGGACATTCGCAGGCTTTATCGCACTGGTTGCCGCTTTGCTTGATGTTACTCTTGCAGTTCGCGGTCTCGCCCGCCGGAATTTTCCTCACAAATGCTCTAGTCTACTAAGGCATTATTTATGTCTTTTGGAATGCAGTTGGCTTATATATTAAAAATATGAAAATCACTGAGAAGGCTGCTTTTAATTTAAAATAGTCACGCGCGCTTTGGGAAGAGCGCTCGCGCATGCGGCTGTGAGCGACTCATTGGTTAATGTACTGGCATCTCAAAATGCTTTTATGATGTGAAATGAATGTAAACAGTAAACGCAGTCAGTCATATCTTAAACCAACAGGACAAACCACATCTTATATTTCAAAAGGGATCTGTGCATTAGTGTGAATGCAGCTTATCGTATCTAAACTGAGAAGACAAATCACTCACAGCTCTTGAATGGAAAACGTTCAGACAGCCTACTTTTAAATACTGAAAGCACTCTTTGTTTATTGCTTGTAATATGTTTTGTTCCTCTTTATTTACTAGCTTTTGTATTTTGAAGCTAATTCGTTTATATAGCCTATTGAAAATTCTTAACATGTTTTTTTCATAATTATTTTTTAAAATACGTATAATTACACAACGTTTTTAACGATTATTAATAATATTAATTACGAAGAAAAGTAGATCATGATGTGCCTAAAGATTCCCATCCCTATGATTTATTGCTTGTCTTTGTCGAATAATACAGAAGATAAAGAACTTAAAAAGTAATCGCATATTAAATCGCAATCGCAATATTGGTTAAAAAAAATCGCAATTAGATTATTTTCCAATAGAACGATTATTATCGTTCAGCCCTACTCAAAACTCACCATTTGTGAATCGATGTGAACTCTAATCACTGTATAAGGCAGAAATATGTATACCCGATGCAAAAGACTATGCGCGCTAACATAACCATAGTAAACATGGTAGCTAAATATGACCGCTTGAAGAAATCAGACAAATTATATAGGCTATTACAATCGTGTTTTTGTTTTATCTGTCAGTACGTCTAGTCTCGGACTGTCTTGATATCCATATTTAGCTCGGCATAAAATAAAGCTACTGCGTTTTTTCGAGAGCTTCCTCTGTTTCTCTGACTGAAAATGTAACTCTATTGGGAGAGAGTGCTAAAGCACCTCAGGTCGTACTTTTGGTGGCATATTCGTAGAAATGATCATTGTTTCTAAATGTGATGTAAACGTACTGTCCTGTGACTACAAATAAACAGAAACAGATGCGACTAGTACGTGTGTCCTCTTTCTTTTGTGAAATAACAGTAAACCACTTTATTTCTGTGTGTCTAATGTGCAATCTTGACAGAAGTTAATTCATTATGACCAATGTATCACTTTTTATAGTAATCTGTGGTAAAACGTTGATGCTTGGGTTTTAAATCTTTAAGGAAGGTGAATTGATGGTTTGTGTGACGTTGTTCCAGAGAGGCGTGTTACGAGTGGGTTTTAGTGACGCGCTGCAGAGCTTCTGGCATGGTTTTGGGCTATGTGCCACAGGTCCCAGCACGGCCCGTTTAAAGCCCTGGCTCACACTGGCCCGACAGTGGAAACTCGGCTATTGTCTTATTGTGCATGATTCAGCAGGTTGGATGAACGCTGTTCCTTAATCATTCTCATAATTTCTCCTTAGCCCATTTCAGCAGAGCAACAACATGACGTTGTTCAGAGCACCTGAGCCACAGTCCTTCCGTCCGCCTCTGTTTCCTCATCCACCCCCGGGCGTGAGACCAACGAGACCCGGTTTTCCCAACCAGAGTGTCAGAGGATTCTACTTCAGTCCTTCAGCCCCATATCTGCCTCCACATCGTGAGCCACGCCACAACCCATATGCCCTTCCAGACAGATCGACAAGACCTCAAGGGCCTCACCGGAAACCTCGACACAAAGATAGGACTCCTCGCTGAAGTGGAGGAGACTTCATCTGGTCAACCCAATCTGCTGGACTGTGCTGTCAATGTTAAACCATTCTCTCTGTGAAGGAACTGTGCTTATTCTTTAAAGAGTAAATGGATGTGGTCTCTCAATGAGCTTGACTTTTTTTTTTTATTGGACTCCGCTAGCTAACAATATTTTAAGTTTTTTAGATTAAGTTATCTGTTATTAGGTCATTTTATTTAGCAAATCTAAATCATGCACACAATAAATGACTGCTACATATCTTTAATGCATTTAAACAAAGCCCCGTTGTCACTTGTATTTATATTCTCCGAAGTAAACCATTGTTTTTAGTGTTAATTGTGCTGTTTTATTATTTTTTTATTGTGTTTTCATTTTGTGACCTGACAGTTTGTGACTTTGACTTTGACTCAGTTGGCTACAATTGGACATCAGCACCATTTCTTAAGAGTTGATTGAAATGAAATATTAAACATTATTGCGGGTGCAATTACACTTGTTTTATAATCTCCTTATATTTTACATATTTTATAAAGTACATTTTTTTTATCTGTTAAAATATTCTAGCTGATGTACGGTCCATTATTTAGGCTACAATTCTACTGGTCAGATGATCTCATTATTCTGTGAGAACCCTGGTTGAGGTCAAATTAATAAAAGGCTTATTTGCTCAATCACTTGTAATTATGAATATTTTTATGGGTTTTAGAAAACGAGCTATTAAAAGTAAATATATGGTCATCACCACTGAAAGGGAAAATTTTTATAATATAATTAGAATATATATATTCAATACAATAACTTGTTTTAATGGTATATTCAAGTTCAGTTTAAAACTGATTCATAAAATGATTTATTGATATTGAAAAGTTCTAAATAATTGGTATATTGGTAAAAAAAAAACTCAAAAGCCTATAATTTTTTTACTTATTTTTGCTGCATTCTACCATGCATCCATACCAAATAAAAGTTGATCGTGTAATTTGAAACTACCGTTCTTTATTATTATTTAAAGGGCTGAAGCGTTGTTGCTTATGAATATACACACAATAAAAGGACTAACAACAAGACCTTTAATGCATTGTTTGATTTCGAAAATAAAGCAATGCCTATCAGTGTAAAAGTAACGGTAAAATTAATATATTATACGGTAATACCGGTACATAAGTTAGAGCTTTTTTTTTAGCTCATTATAGAAAAAGTACAAGCATCCAGCCAGGAGGTCTAAAAATATCATGAAAAATATGGTGGAAGTCTTTCGCGACTGGTCAGTCTGAGGCATTGCGTCACCATCAGCTGACTGAAGTGGGCGGAGTCTTTCCATACGATACAGGAAGTGTTATGATATTACACATCAAGCTTTGTATTCCACGATGTCTAAATATGACGAATATATTTAAGAGAATTACACCAAAGCGTCGTTGAAAGCGTAAAGGACTGCGGTGAAATCAGGTAGGAAAGCTATTTTACATTCATGCAAGACTAATCTTACTGTCATTGTTTTTAGCTGGTTGGCCTGTCAATAATGGTGCCACCAGACTCATTTAAGTCAAAGTTAAAGTTTAAAGGCGTATTTCATGAAGTCTCGCAGCTTATTTACATATAATGCGTATTAATGTACAACTGTACATATGTATATATATATATATATAATTACGTATAGAGGCCCTTAAAAAGTATTTAGACAATTTACTAACATTTAAAATGTATATCAATGAATTAAAAAATAAAATATTAAACCAAGTGGCATTTATTTTATGTTAAAACAACAACAACACCTTTACCAGTTCTGAGAAAAGGCCCTGAAACATTTATTAGCATTTTATAGTAACACTTGATTTCATATCTAATGCAATGGCTTTCAGACAGTGTCCAAATAATTTTTGAAACCCCTGGCTTGCAGTATAAACTACTGTTTTATCAATCCCTAACCTTACAATAGAAATAACTCCACCCAAAGTAAGGAGCTTTATCATCAGTGCAGTGATACTGAGTGTCTTATTGATCTGCAGGCAGGAGACAGCATGTCTGAGAACAGTGACTCCAGTCTGACGTCTGAGGAGAGGGTCCGCGCTCTCACCAAACTGGGCAGCTCTGTGGACGTCAGCGAGGATGTGCCGCCCCGCAGATACTTCCGCTCAGGGATGGAAATCATCCGAATGGCCTGCATCTATGCAGAGGAGGGGAATGTTGAGCATGCATTTATTCTTTACAATAAGTACATCACGTAAGTACAGCCAGAACAGGCGGAAAGTGTCAATTGCATGGCAGTTTGGTTATTGATTCCACATATCAGATTCATTATACTGTTCTCCTGATGTAAAAAAGGTGATTTCCAGTAGCACAGTACAAAATAAGGCCTAAAACTCTCTGTCAAGTTCTTTTTAAATACCCATTCATCATGATAAAATATTGATCGTTAACCTCAGGAGGTCAAACTAAATTTATTGTCTTCATATACTACAAATAAACATTCAATAAACATCAACGTAAAAATAACGTTAATATAAATGATAAATATTATATATATATATATTATTTGAAAAATATTTCGAAAATATAAAATAATTTACATGCGTTTTACTTCTCCTCAGGCTGTTTATTGAAAAACCTGCAAGACATCGAGAATCTAAAAAAGAGTCAACATTCTTGAGAAGAGAGAAACTAAATTTAGGATGTCTAAATACAGTTTAAACCCCTGATTTGAGTGATTTGTTATTTGCTAGAAATATATTTCTTCATATACTAGAAATAAATTGATAAACATCAAAATTAAATAGATTAAAAATTATATTAACAAAAACAATAAATATTATATATTATAAAATATTATAGATAAATATCTATAAAATAATATATAATGTTTTTTAAATTTTGAAATAATTAAATAAGGTTCATGCATTTTACTTCCTTTTAGGTTGTTTATTGAAAAACTTCCTAGACATCGGGATTATAAAACAGCCAACATTCCTGAGAAGAAAGAAACGATGAGGGTAAGATGCGATTTTCCTCTTTCTGGGGAATTTTTTTTAAAGCTTCATGTGAGAGAATTTCCCTAGCTAACTAACATCCCTTATTTTCCTTCCACAGAAATTGAAGGAAATCGCCTTCCCGAAAGCTGAGGAACTGAAAAAGTTGCTTCTCAAGCAGTACGATAAAGAACATGGGGAATATCTCGTCCAAAAGGTGGGTTCATAACAGTTGCAGTAACATTTAGAGGCAGATTTTTCTTAACGAACTAATTCAAATGTGTGTTTATTGACGAGTGTGTGCACCCTGTCAGAGAGCAGAGGATGAGGCCCAGGCTCGAGAAGTGGCCAGGCAGCAGGAGCTGGAGGCCGAGCGCCAGAGACTGGCCGAGCTGCAGGAGCGTCAGCGCGAGAAGCAGCAGCTCAGCGCCTTTGAGGAAATGATCCGCAGGCAGGAGCTTGAGAAGGAGCGCCAGCGCATAGTGCAGGAGTTCAGCGTCCCGGTGTCACCCACCTCTCCCCGAGATCTCCTGGTGCCTGACGTACCAGGACCTCCACAGGCCTCGTTTTCACCACTGACGCCCCCCGGAGGAACCCCAACCCATGTCTCTCCAAGCTCAGGCCTCCCAGCGTTTGACCGCTCGTTGAAGCCTAGCGTTCCAGTCAGTGCAGGACACAGTGAGAGCTCTCTGTTTGCTCTTCCTTATTCACCACTTGACATATGTGGCAGTACTATTACTCTGTTGTCCTGTCATTAGGTTGAGATTATATGGTGTGTGTGTGTTTCCTTAGGTGTGTTGGTAAACGGCTTGCGGCAGCTCTTTGTCCCCGCCGAGCTGTGCCAAAGGTTTTTAAAGCTAGCAGAAGCCAACACAGCACGGGCGGTGGAGACCTGTGGGATTCTCTGTGGCAAACTGGTACATGCAAAACATTTTCAGACACAAACAGACTAAGTAATGTAGTTCTAGTTAGGTCAATCTCACAAAAGCATGTCTGGCTTGTATTTCACCCCAAAAATGAAGAAAAAAAAAATATATATATATATATATATATATATATATTTTAAATAAAGAAAATAAAGCCTATTTTTATGACATTATGATTTTTTTATACATATATTTTCATTACAATAAGAAGATTGTACCCCAAGTTCTAGTTGTTTTAATCCCTCTGGATTGTTTACGTTGTGATCTGGATATTCTTTAATAGTAACACTTTACAATAAGGTTTCATTTGTTAACATTAGTTAGCTGAGAATGAACAATACTTCTACATCATTTATTAATCTTAGTTAATGATAATCTCAACGTTTACTACTATTGTAAGATTCAATGTTGTACCGGTTAACATTAGTTAATGCACTGTGAACTAAGATGAGCATGGACATTTTTATTAACTTTAATAAAGGTTAATAAATGCTGTAAAAATAAATTGCAAATTTTTAGTTTGTTAGTTCATGCATTAACTAATGACAAATGAGACCTTATTTTAAAGTTTTAGCTTTTTAATAAAGTAAAACATTACTGTAATACAATCATTTTTAATTAACAGCGTAATTTAGAGATAATACTTCCATGATGTAATAATAATTTAAATCATTTAAATACTAAACTATATGTAATAATTAGACATCTAAGCACATTTTTTTTTGTAACATAAATTTGAAATTATCATTATTATTAAATTGTATTCATACAGTGGTAGTATTTGTCTTTAATTTATTAGTTCATTTAAATAATAATATATATATATATATATTTAATTTAATGCATTCTTACTGAATAAAAGTATTATTTTCTTTCACAAAACAAAACGAAAATCTTTCTGACGGCAAACTTTTAAACGATAGTGTACATAAAACTCCCATAATACCTTTTGAATATAATTTAACCTGGGCAAACTGCAATCTTAATAATTGAACCTGAAGAAATATTTTGTATTATGAGTAAAGCACAAAACAGTGTGCTTGTGTTTGCAGATGAAGAACGCCTTCACAGTGACGCACGTGATCGTGCCCAAGCAGAGTGGAGGACCAGATTACTGTGACACAGAGAACGAGGAGGAACTTTTCCTGATCCAGGATCAGAACGATCTCATTACACTGGGCTGGATTCATGTATGGAGTTTTCTGTACTGAAAGCATAACTTATAATATGACAATAATGTAGCTTGCCAATAATCAATCTCTCTTTTTCTTTTCTGTAAGACCCATCCGACCCAGACGGCCTTTTTATCCAGTGTGGACATGCACACACATTGCTCTTATCAGATGATGCTTCCAGAGTCTATAGCCATTGTGTGCTCACCTAAATTTAACGAGTATGTTTTCAGCTATACGTTGTGCTAGTTATTTTGCATGATAGTTAAATGGAGGTAAAATGGAGCAATAACAGTCTGACAACATGTGCTCCAGGACGGGCTACTTTCGGCTGACAGACAATGGGATGGATGAGATCTCTTCCTGCAAACAAAGAGGATTCCACCCGCATCCAAAGGAGCCGCCCCTGTTCTCCGTGAGTAAAGCCTTATTAGTGCGTTAAACCAGGGGTTTTCAAACTGGGCTCCAGGGAGTGCTAGGGGGTCTGTGGAAAAGTATAAAGAAAAACAGTGTAAAAAATAATAATAAAAAATAAGTTACAAATAAGTAAATAAAATAAAAATAAGTAAATAAATAGTAAATAATAAAATAAATAAAACACTGATTAAAACAAATTATTTATTGTATTTAATAAATAAAACATCTAAATAACTAATACAGTACAGCAGTAATATAGTTTAAAAAAACGTAACAATGTAACAATACAAACTAAATATTTTTCTTATACTATTTTTAGTATATAAAACCTCTCTGTTTTAGTTTTTTTGACTGTACAAAAGCATAAAAACTATAGATAGATATTTAGAAAACATGCTAAGTTCACCTACTCGTTTCTCTGAAAAACAATGCTACTGCCAGTTTTTTTTACTTTGAACTGTGCGTTCCGTGTCAGAATGTCTGTTTTTGTTTTGGTCTGTGATCTCGCCCACTGCCAATAGTAAACTTGCCACATAGTATTCCAGTTGCTGGAAATTACAGCATATAGAAGCCAGCAAAAAAACTAGGTCACAGGTCGCAGATTCCACCTAACCTAAAATGCCTCGGCATCCATCTAAAAATCTCTATGAACGGGAGAATATTAAAACGTGGATAAATCAACTCATCAACTTCCATTGTAAGGCTCGTCGCCTTCATTATGTCAATTGTGCTCATTCCTGTTGCATTTTGTCAAACTGGCATCCCGCATGAGCGTGGAGTCTGAAGAGGAGGGCCGGGAAAAACAACTCTCCAATATTTTGAATTCGGACTGCAGACAGTACCTATTTCAACCACTGTATTACATACTGCACCTTTAACTGGAAAAAAATCGAACAAACTAAAACTAAAACTGAAATAAAAATCAATTAAACCTAAATAGCAATATTTTTTTAAATATAGACCTATTAAAACGACAAAAACGAGAAATAACAAGAAAACTAAAAATATAAAGACAAAAGCTCATTCAAAATATGAATAAAGCCATAATAAAAAACTAAAAGAACACTACACTAGGGTAGTATGCGATTTCTGATGCAGCCGCTGTATCAAGTGCCCGCCCATTCTCAATCGCAAGCAAAGCTGTCAGTCATGATGTAACAACGCAGTTTTCAAGCATCAAATAACTAACTAAAAATAAGCTTACTTGAGAGACAAACACCTAAACATACATCAGTGTGATAATGGGAATTTTTTAGGTTGGCTCGGACCTATACTGCAGCCAGCCACCAGGGGGCGATGTTTTCGGCTGCGTCCGAAATCCCACACTATATACTCGCACACAACTGATGCTGGCAG
Source organism: Tiaroga cobitis (assembly GCA_030578255.1). NCBI lineage: Eukaryota > Metazoa > Chordata > Actinopteri > Cypriniformes > Leuciscidae > Tiaroga > Tiaroga cobitis. The sequence continues at coordinate 33,318,616 of CM060600.1, read as the reverse complement.
CTCACATGACAGTGACAACATGGCAGATGTAGTATGTCCGGATTACATACTACACTCATACTTTATATAACATGTTTTTTATCGGTCTTTAAGTAATTACTAAAAATACTCGAGAGAGTATGCGATTTCGGACGCAGCCCTGTGCGACACAAGGTCCATCCATCTAAAAGATTGAAAACCCCTTGTTTTTAAGCAACCTCTAAGCATTGAACTTCACTACTTAATTAAATTTGAATGATCTAGCTGTGTCCTTCCGCCATATTGTATGTGCACCATATAGAAGGTTTTGTGTCTGTTTTGTGTTCAGGCTAGTCAACACGTCATCATCACAGACGGAAGTGTGACCATGCTGGATTTGCGGTGATGTCATTGCTGCTGCTTTGAAACATGTGCCTTTGCTCTTGACCTCACAGTGACTGATAAACTTGCCAAGGAGCTTCTAATGGGTCAAAAAAGTCCAGCGCCGATCATTGCTACACTTGGCCTCTATTATCGTGTCTTAGCAGTCTGTATTTATTGGTTGAATTCTGAAAAAATAATATCCAAATGTGACCAATAAAAGCTTAAAGTTGAGGTGCATAATTTTTAAAACCAGCAGCATCAAGCGTGTTTGCGTAAATAAAGATAAGATCTCATGAAAGCATAACAGAAACATAGAAATGCATGGCTTCTGTGAGCTTCCATTTATTTAAAAAAGGTTAACTCTGTTTGATGTTGTAAAAATTACACACTTCACCTAAAAACAAGTTTTAATATTCACTTCACAACAAAAAGTTTTCTAGTACAAACGTCTAAACATTCTTAAATCAAGAAACATTTACTTGTGTAACAAAAAGAGTATTTTACCCCATTGACAGATATTCTTGTTTTAAGCATAAACTCGCTTAATTTTAGTAAAGTTTTCAGAAAACAAGACATAATATCTAAAGTAATTTTCTTTCTCAAATAAAAGTATCTTGATTTATGAATTACTGTATATTTGTAAAGGAAAACCAGACAAAATACCAAGGACTATTTTTTTCTCTCACTTATGCCGTCCACTTAATAGTGAACTACTGTTACATTTGATTTAAATATGCAGTTGTTTTAGTTCTGCCTCTGTTCATACTGGAAATGATTCAGACCTTTATGTTGGTCATATGCCATTGCAACCTGTTTCAGACAGACTGGCTTCTGTATTTACTGTAACACATGGCAATGAATCATTCAGACTGTTAAAGATCCAAAAAAGAAAATCCTGTCATCATTTACTCACCCTCGTGTTGTTCCAAACCTGTATGAGTGTTTCTTCTGTTGAACACAAAGGAAGAAATTTTGAAGAATGTTTGTTACCAGAAAGTTGACGGTAGCCATTGACTTCCATAGTATGGGGGAAAAAATAGTATGGAAGTCAATGGGGTCCATTTGGTTACAAACTTTCTTCAAAATATCTTCCTTTGTGTTCAGCAAAACAAAGAACTTGAGGATGACCTTTTAATTTTTTGGGAACTATCCCTTTAACACGATGGCAGATGTAAATAGGGAGCAAAAACATATTAATTTTCACGTTCTTTCAGCCAGACTATTCTCTGTTGCTTTCCATAACATATTGTTGTTGGACTTAAATTTGTATTTTGTATATGATTTTCTGTAGTCATGAGGTTCATTTGAAGGTTCTGAAGCTTTGCATCTTTTATTAGTTAAATGCAAACATATCTTCGTGTGAAATAGTATCTATTAAGGCAAGAGACACTACAAGGAAAACCATTGTCAGTAGAATTGGTCAGTTTTGAGATTTTGGGCTATTTTGCTTCTTTCAGACCAGTGAAAAGATTGCATTTAAAACACACATTTAGGTGTTTATTTTATTACACTTGCCCCTGGTTTCACAGACAAATCTTAAGCTAGTCTGAGACTAAAATACATGTTTGAGCTGGTTTAAATGAAAGCAACTTGCACTGATATATCTTAAAATATGTAAGTGCCGTTGTTTTGTCTCAAGATGCACACCAGTAATGTTTTTTTTTCTCTTCTAAGGCACATTTATAAAAACTACTTAAATGTCCTAATTGAACTAAGGCCTAATACTGGCTTAATTTAAGCCCTGTCTCTGAAACCAGGCCTTAATACGTCAACAAAATTAAACCAGAATTTTGAACTTGGCTTAATCCAACGTTCAGATCTCTGTTCTGGAAATGTATGCAAATATGTGCATATTTAAATATATAATGGCTCACTTTCATATTTAAACATAACATTTCAGAAATACAAAACAGTTGTTTAAATGTACTGTGATTAATCCACTGTGGTGATATCTATTAGTAAAAATATTTACCCTTTCACATCACCTGTGGTGTTTTTTTGCCTTAAGTTGTATTAAAGGCTTTGAAAACTAGCATTCTTTTTATTTCACTTATGGACTGAAAATAATTAATAAGTTTATTGCTTAACAATGTTCACTGTGTTTATATTAATATTATTTTAATGTGTTTATATTAATAACCTATTCATATTTACGTGTACTTGAAATGGTAAGCTACTTAAAGGGATAGTTAACCTAAAAACAAAAACGTTGTCTTCATTTACTCACCCTCAAGTTGCTCCAAACCTGTATGAGACTCATATGAGTTTCTTTCTTCTGTTGAACTCAAAAGGAGATATTTAAAAGAAAGGTGGTAATAAAACAGTTGAGGGTAGTTAATGACTTCCACAGTAGAAAAAAAAATACTTTGGAAATCATTCAATCAACTGTCTGGTAACAAGAATTCTTCTTTTGAATTCAAAGGAAGAAAGAAACTCATAAAGGTTTGGAACAACTTGAGGGTGAGTAAATGATGTCAGAATATTCATTTTTGTGTGAACTAGTCCCTTATATCGAAGTTCATGCAAATGCGGTCGCTAGTCAAATAGATGGCGATAGAGAGTCTCTGTGGTTCTTTGTTCAGTGGAAATAATGCGAAGGCGAAGAAGATACTGTTCCTGCATGCGATGTGACGACGTTCACTTGTTATTAAATGGATTTTCGTTATTATATTTGATTAAGTGATTGTAAACACCAACATTTACCGCGAGCTATTGATACAATAGGCAAAGACACCCCAATGGTATTCAACTAGAGAAACAAACGAATACTTAGCGTAGAGGCTAACGTAAACAACGTCTTACGTAACGTCAATTGTGCTTTAGCTCACTCTAAAATAAGAGTTTAATCTATTAAAATAGAAATATGGAAGAGTCCAAAGAGAAAGCTTTGAGTCTGATGTCTGGTATTACTACAGTCGCTGTCAGGAATCCTGTAGAAGAGACTGAGAGGCCGAAGAGAAAGATTCTCGATGAAGATCAATACATAGAGGTAAGACAATTTTATACCGTTATTATATACAACGGATGCTCTGAAATAATTCATAGTATTATACCTAATCATTTAATAAGTCATTGGATTATACAGTTTTAATGTCAGTGTGGAGTTTGGTTTTGAAATGTGTTATTTGAACAGTTTTTTATTATTAAAAAAGGCGGTAACCATCGACACCATAAACATAGTTTACACAAAACACCAAACCCCCAACAACAGCAGCCTGAGTTCCATGTGTCACCTGTAAACACACTTATATCTGCATAGATTCTTCTGTCTTGATTTGCTAATGACACGTATATCTGTCACAATTTCTTCTGAAGAGTTTGGAGAAGATCATCCAGAGGGACTTTTTCCCAGATGTCTCCAAACTTCAAGCGCAGAAGGATTATCTGGAGGCGGAGGAGAACGGAGATCTGGAGCGGATGAGAGAGATAGCCATCAAATACGGGGCTGCGATGGCTAAATTCACTCCACGCACCTATGTGCCCCGTGAGTGACGGTTGTTACTGTGCATGGTTGATTATTAGTTATAATCACTACTGTGTTTTGCACATCATCAGTTACCTGCTGACTCATCATTTTATTCCTATTTAGACGTGACACCTTCAATATTTGAGACACCAGATGGCCGAAGTGCATCTCCCTCGTCTTCACATGGCAAACACAGATCAGCAAAAGAGGATGGTAAGTGACTGCAAATTCTACTGAACACCGAAGAAGATATTTTGAAGAATGTTGGTAACCAGTTGACGGGTATGAAAGCGAGGCTGTGAGGGATAGACTTAAAGTGTTTTCAATGGCATCCGCTATAAAAAGCTATATACAGCTCCTAGATCACAATTTTCCACAGCTCATGTTGTCTGGAGTTTTTTGTCTACTGAAATTCCTTGGAAAGATATTTTCAAAAAACACAATAAATAACAGCACAACCCAATACCACATCCCTCACAGCCTGTAAATGATGACAGAATTACATTTCTTTTGGGTGAACTATCCCTTTAAGTACATTCAAACAATTGTTATGTATATATGCAAATGTGGCATTATCAAATGTTCACACATACATTTTCACCATACATTTTCACCATGTTTTTAGGATATATATATATATATATATATATATATATATATATATATAATCCAAGCAAATTATATATGAATAAACCCTTTTGTAAAAACCCTCAGAATATAGTCACGATTCAACTGTAAACTTTGGTGTATGTAAGTGATTTCTGGCTCAAGAAAAAAATAACTAATTTTGAGAAAACGGCATTTATATTTATATACATATATATATATATATATATAAATAATAGTGAGATTTCAAAAAGGCTGCTTTTTGATCATTTTAAAGCTATGCTACAGGCGTTCTGTGTTATTTTTCTGAAACAGATGGTGAAAAGGTCCTTCCGTCCCTGGACCATTTTCTTGCTAAAAACACGAGTGAGGACAACGCATCCTTTGAGCAGATAATGGAGCTTGCGGAGGACAAGAACAAGCTGAGGCATTCGTGGCTCTATGAGGCGGAGAATGAATTCAAAGAGGTACAACACAATGATAGCTACTGCATAATGCATATCATTGACTTTTGTGTCGTTGAGTCTTGTTTTGAGTTCTGATGATGCTTATTGTCCTGTCGTTTGAAGAGGCACGAGCAGAACCTTGCTCTACCATCCTCAGAGCAGCAGGCGCTGGAGTGCACCAAGGCAGGACTGGAAACATGGCAGTACAAGGCCAAAAATGCACTCATGTACTATCCTGACGGTAAAGTTTTTATTATTGAGCCCCATAAGTTTATCATTGCATTTTCTGAACTATTAATACCATGATAATGGGTAGGCCTGGGTAGTATTTTGAATACAAAAAAAATGTTTTAATCATTTAAAGGGACACTATGCAGGAATTCCGTTTTTGTCAAACAGCGACCCCTAGAGTCGCTGTGGAGTACTTTTATTTAACGTTACTGTCGTAAATACCACTCACGCAGAGCGTGACGTGTTACATAGTATACAATAGTACATTGTGTTTAATTTGTCATTTAATGAGATCTAATATATGTTGTTAGTGGTGAGAATTTTCACGTGATTAAATACATTCATCCGACTATTATCCCCATGTACTTTAATGGTCCAGTGGCAGAACTTTTGCCAAGCGTGTCAGAGGTTCTGGGTTCTAATCCGCACTAGTATAGTTTATTTTCCTCATCAAAACCGATTGTTTATTAGTGTTTGTATATCAAGGAGGGACACTTTTTTTGTGCATTAGTTTTTGTGATTTCACCGTAACAAATATAGAGAGTCTCTCCGCAACGGATTGCAGCGCGCGTCCGTGTAAAGACTGTGCGCGTCACAATAGAACACTGTATCCGCGCCACTGATCGCAGCGGCAACGACCACTTTGGTCACTTGATTTCAAAAACAACACATTTCAGATCGCCTCTTATTTAACAAACAAGCGAAATGAATGCTCTATTAGAGTTAACTGGAGATGTTTTATTTGTTTGTATTGGTACATCCGTGCCGCGAGATGTTTCAATGGGGACATATCACACCCGCAAATTACGTGTCTGACTCCTCACTCGGTCAGTCTGCAGTTTCCTCTTTCTCTGTTCCTCCGACAATGCTTTCCTAGCTTTCTGCTTCTTATAAGCCACCATTCAACCCGAAAGAAGTCATATAACCATTTCAATAACTCCGAAGCTGTTCAGTTAAGCTAAAAAAACTGCATAGTGTCCCTTTAATTATCAATGTTAAAAACAGTTGTGATGCTTAGCCTTTTCATGGAAGATCAACAGTGATAGATTTTTTTACAGGATTCTTTGATAATAATAATTCATTACCTTTATGTAGAGAGTAGCAAGGAGCCATACAGTAAAATGCCTGTTTCTTTTGTTCCCCAAAAGGTGAAAAAGACGACACACTGTTCAAGAAGCCACGGGAGGTCCTGTACCAGAACACACGGTTCGATATCGACCCCTTCTCTAAAGCCCTGAACAAATCCCAAATCCAGCAAGCTGCTGCACTCAATGCACAGGTAACACTGATTTCTGCATCTCATTGGTCAGCTTCAGATTATAAAACACTTTCATGAAAAATGACTAAACTAACTGCGTATTTCTCTTCTTTGCCTTCTGTCTAGTTTAAACAAGGCAAGGTTGGTCCGGACGGCAAAGATCTCCTGGCTCATGATTCCCCCAAAGTAAATGGTTACGGATTTGAGGGAGAAGCCTCCCCTGCTCCTGGTGAGTTAAGAAAGAGGACACTATTTTTATTTATTAGTTGATTGATTGATGTCAGCTCGCCTCATCGATAATTTTTTTTTATTTTTTTTTTTATAAAGAAATGTATAGCTTATAACTATGGTTGTCAAACACTAACATACGAGTACACGTGTCATGTTTTTCTGAATGGCTCGTTTGTTCTTAAGGTGTTGCAGAGTCTCCGTTGATGACGTGGGGTGAGATCGAAAGCACCCCGTTTCGTCTGGACGGCTCAGAAACGCCCCTTGTGGAGAGAAGTCACGGCCCATCGTTCAAGGTTTCGGTTCATTTATAGCTATCAAACAGAAATGGCTGTTTTCATGCACTTGTGTATATAAACACAATATTTCAGTTTTATTGATCCTCGGTTAAAAAATAAAATAATTTACTGTCCAACATTTCAGTAAAAATGCTGAATGCTTACTTGTATGTATGTTTTCTAGATTCCAGAGCCTGGGAGAAGAGAGCGTTTGGGACTGAAGATGGCCAATGAGGCTGCGGCAAAAAACAGAGCTAAGAAACAGGAGGCGCTGCGCAAAGTCACTGAAAACCTTGCCAGGTAAAGAAAAAGTATTGAGGCATACAGTCTGAGACTGTAAAAAATGCTTCTATTTTACCTTTGTTTCTAGTTTAATCAGCATTTTTTTTATTACAAATTATCAGTATAACAATTTGAGTGAAAAGTTGAATTGAAAAATGAACAAGAATTTTCACATGTATTTGTTCGCCCCCCCCCCCCCCCCCCAAGTTGCTTTAATGGCAACAGTACTCAGCCACAAAATATATTCATCTTATCCAACTTTCATTTTCTTTGTTTTACGCATACGAAAATAAAGAAAAGAAAAGAAAAGAAACGCATACGAAAATTTCGAACTCAGTGTGCAAGGACCTTAACTTCCTAGATAGGTTTCTAACATGATTGCATAATATGGTCTTTATTGGCTGCCATACTCTTTTCCAGCCTCACTCCGAAGGGACTGAGCCCCGCAGCGCTGTCTCCCGCCCTCCAGCGTCTAGTAAACAAATCGTCCAGTAAATACACAGATAAAGCCCTGAGGGCCAGCTACACCCCATCACCTGCGCACAGAGGCGTCGGCTCGAAGACTCCTCTCGGAGGCCTGACCACTTCCTCCATCACACCAACACCCGGAAAAGCCATAACACCGGCCGCCCAGGACCCGGCCTCCATTACAGACAACCTCCTACAGCTGCCCAAACGGAGGAAAGCCTCAGATTACTTCTGAAACTAAACACTTCACAAAGACATGGGCGGGGTTTCATATTTATTCTTTTTTTTTTAATTCTTTCTGTTAAAAAACTGTGAATCTGAATTAATCATCAGTGTTTCAGATATCTTATTTTTTAGACTGTCTGCAACTTACATGTACAGTTTATACGTTTGCTTTATATTTTTAATTTAGCTAGCATAAATGTCATTTTTCAGCATCATCCACATCAAGTGATTCTTGCGTGAATCAGACTTTCATTTGATCCACAAGTGCTCCAGAACTTGACTACTCTTGATTTGTTTTCAGTGCTCCTGAATTTTGTGCATCTTTTATGATGTTGAAGACTTGCACGATCTCAGGGGCACAATAAAGAGGAGTTCTACAGTTTAACGTGCCTTTACATCATTTCACCGTCCTTATTTTACATGATCCATTTGTTGAACCCATCTTTGGTTTGGAGTCTGGACTCGTACACTATATATCGATTACTCTCTGTGATTGCAGTGTTCGACAGAAGAAAGGAAATCATGTGTTTTTGTACATATCCTTTCACAGCACGCAAAGGTGGCAAAGCACCATTTTATTAGCTGAAGCTTCTGATTTGTTTGGTAACTGCCAGTGTTGCTTAGATCAGACTGATATGTTTAAAGCCTGGAGGAAACGCTTCATATATTACATGACAGACTACAGAAGATGAGCCTCATTAAGGCAGGACTCACCTGTTTTATGATGTTGAGACAGACTCCTTATTCTCACATAGTTTTTTGACTGCATTACACCTCAGTGTTTGACAGAAGAGACAATCATGTCTTTTTGGAGATATCCTTTCACAACTAACAAGAACAGGGCGTTAATCTGTGGAGAACTTCTATCTAAGAGGAACGGTGTGAAGAAAGACTCGAAGGCTCCACAAAATCCTCACCAAACTCGGCTTCTCTGTGTACATCCAAATAGACATTGAAGCAAAAGAGATCAATAAAGCATTTAAAGCAGGTAATGTGATATGTGTTCAGTAACTTATACATTGCATTCTGTCATATCAAGCTAAGTTAATACAATTGGTTCCAAACGAACTAACTCTGAGTGAAAAGATTTTTCAGTATTTTTTAAGTCTCTTATGCTCACCAAGACTGCATTTATTTAATCAAAAATACAGCATAAAAAAAGTAATATTGTTAAATATCATTACAATTTTAATGAACTGTTTTCCATTTGAATATAATGTAATTTTTTCCTGTGATGCAAAGCTAAATTTTTAGCAGTTTTAATCCCAGCCTTCAGTGTCACATGATCCTGCTGATTTTTTTGCTCAAGAAACACATTTATTATTAATGTTGTTTAAAATTTGAGTGGAAATTAACCGTAATACATTTTTTTTTCAGGATTCTCTGATAAGTGAAAGTTCAAATAACATATGAAATACAAATATTTTGTAACATAACTATCTTTTCTATCACTTCTGAATGCATTCTTGAATAAAGGTTCATTTCTTTTTTACTGACTCCAAAACTTCTGAAGGTAAAGAATTTCATGAAAAATCGGTGTGAAACCAAAAGGAAAGGTCATGCATGTGTTAAAATGAGGAGTTGATTATGCGCCTCCTCTTCCCGGCTGTGGGCTGGAGAACATGGTTGGGATTGTTTTGATGGGACGGTGGCGGAGCCATCTTGTTTTATATCCGTCCTAAGCCCGTTTACCGAGCCAGATGAAACAGCCATGGAATATGATACTATATCCCGATTATAGCCAACTGAAATAAACACATTCGAGTATCGAAACTCATTTCTTATCGACGGAATATACGCAGCGAGCAGAATCAGTCGCTCGATCATTTATTTATCAACATCGGGACTGGTGCTTTAAGTGCATTTTCTCTCGCACATTTTCTCTGGTGTAAGATACTATGAATGGAGGATAAATGTTGCCGAAGGCTGACAGCGGTGGTTTTGTGCTTCTCCTCTTCATTCTGACAACAACAGATCCGCCACGGACAGGTAAAGGTGTTGCTTTATTCAATGCATTTGCTGAAATGGTGTTTGCTGCAGTCTGGGCTGGTAAAGACTCGCAGCGCTTCTAATATTCGCCAGTCTCGCGCAGGCCGTCAGGGCCTTTTAACTAACTAGCCTACTATGTTATAATTAATTCTTATGAGTTATATTTTTGAGCTACACGCCTTTTTATTACATAACTGTTTTAACAGTATTCCTTAAAACTACATAGTATCTATTTATATTACTAGCTTTAAGCCTATTTATTACACACCATGTGGCAAGCTGTTTTGACATGTATTCCTTAAAACTGCATAGTATCTGTTTGTTACTAGTGTGTTACTAGTTACTACCCAATCCAGTAGTGACTAACGTACTCTGTGATCGTTTTAGTTTCACTTAATGACTGTTTATTAGATTAATTATTACATTTAACGTTACACACAATTGTAACGAAAAGGCTAGTATTTGTCACGAGTGCCTGCTTTATTCATGAATTATTTCTCTTGCATCTATTAACTATCCCAACATTGACATGTAACCATTCCATTGTTACTGGTATAAAATGGCAAAATATTGCCATTTGCTAATTATTTACTTCTGACTAGTATGTTTATTGTTGGTACCTATTCCAGTTTTACTAGTGCACTTTACTAGTGTATTCCAGTAGTGTGCTAAGGGCGGTTTCTGGAAGAAAAAATCCCATTCATTTTCTCCATAGGGGAGTTGATTTTTACACTTTAATATACAATAAACATCTAAGTGATGGCTTGTCTGGTCTAATGTTCCTCGGTTAGATGAAAGGTTTATTAATCCTATTGATATACGGTGATGCATGGAAACCCAGTGGATCAAATAAATAGGACAGTATTTAGGTTAATGGCCTGTTATGTGCTTTTCTGCATTTAATTTCCATGGGGAAGCCTTGGTTACGTGTTCAGTCTGCACTTGTTTTGAGGCAGGTTATGGTGGTCTTCGTGCTGAATCACATAGAATAAACCCACAGCTGGTGTTTGATCGCAGTGTGCACTCTTCTTAAAGTCCAAAATATTACACTTGATCACCATGATGTTAACGAGGAACGCTTGCTTTAACTTGATAATTAACTTCATCAACTTGATGTCTTTACTACTGACACGGAAGACTTTTTGTTGCAAAACAAACTCAAATTGGTGATTTTCAGTTTTCAGTTGCATCACATGTTCAAAATACTCAAAGTAGGACAGTGAACCATGTATATTACCTTGTACAAATACATATATTTGATGCTGAAATCTTGATACTGAAAACTTCTTATCTATTTGTCAACTAAATGGATTATTCGTAATATTTAGGTGGTCAGTGGAACTTATTGACTTGGTAGTTTTTACCTGTCGAACAGCTGTTCAACTGTTCCCAAGGTTTTACTGTCTACACAGCAGTAAATGTGCTGAAAATCTGGCCCTGGTAATCCATAGGAAAGAGCACAATGGTCTTCTGAAGTCATCTCAATGTCAGTGTGTTTGTTTAGGGATAAGTTTAGACTCAAGGGTTGGACAGGTGATTGATTGAACGTCTGAATGTCTGGACCTCCCAAGAAGCTCTTTGTAAAAATTGTATAATTAGTTTGTCTGTTGTTTTTGAAGAGATCATTTTAGCAGACTGCATGATCTGGTTAATTGTGTGTTTGCTAACATCAGATAACAGAAATTATCGTATTAAATTACCTCAAATTAGACAGTTGTCTTCAAAGTATGTATAGTTTATTTATATATGTATATGTGTGTGTGTGTATGTGTGTATTTATTATTTTATATATATGTAAAATAATATATAATTTATTATTTAGATATTTATTTTATGAATAATTATTATTACTATTATAAATATACATTGTTATATAAATGTGTGTATTTGTTATACATCATACAAACTATGTTATCATTATTTTTTAAATATACAATTAGTTAATTTTGTATAAATGTGCATTCATTATTATACATATGTAAAAGAATATATATATTTTTTTTTTTTTACAAAAAATAATAAGATTTTTTTTATTTTTATTTTTATTGACCAAAAATAGGTGTTGCTGCTTCTTTTTTTTTAACGCAAATTATAGGTAAATATTTTTGGGGGCCTTTGCAAGCTCACAACAATAAATGCGTAAGAGATTTCTGGTCACTTACATTGACTTATGTTTGCAAATACAGATGTTTCTGTACTATCTATTAGTGGTTCAACGGATCACAAAACTCACGGTTTGGATCATATTACGTTTTTTGAGTCAAAAATATTTGGGGGGTGGGGGGGGGGGGGTAACTTTGCTTTTCCTTTATTACTTAAAGGTGCAATGTGTAAAAAATTTGAGTATCTATTAACAGAAATGCAATATGACATCCATAACTATGTGTTCAGTGGTGTATAAAGAACTTAATAAACCGTAATGTTTTTATTACCTTAGAATGAGGCATTTATATCTACATAGGCGCGGGAATCCCCTTCTATGAAGGTCGACATATTGTGACGTCATGTTTCTACCGTAGCCGACAGCGAACAAACAGGGTTACAGAGCGCGTTTCATCACTACCTTGAAAGAGAAGCCGCAGAAAGCTAGAAGAAGCTAGCCATAAACACCGTGAGTAGTCAATTTTCCCTTGACACTGACAGTGGTGTAAATTTGTAGTTGGATTGTTTCATGTAACTTAATTCTTCTCCCTTGCTGTGTTATGGCTTTGCTATGTGGGGATAAATGTGCTGGTTACGTTCGTGAGTAGGGTTGCCACCTATGTCTGATAAAAAACCGGGACAACCGGGGGGCCCAACGGGGGAAGGCGATTACATGCGTTTCTTACATGCGCTTTTTGAGACACAGGCACACTAGCACACACACGCAAGGTCTCTCGCTCTCTCCCTCCCTGTCGTGCGCGCGCTACAGTTTGAACATACATATTCACGTAGCCTTTCGAAAACCGGGACATTCAGTGTCCCGGGAGAGTGCATAAATTTCCCAGGACAGGTGATTAAAAAGAAGGGCAATACCGGTAAAACCGGGACAGGTGGCAACCCTATTCCTGAGACTGCTGATTAGTAGGCTACTCTTGTCATTGACCGTAAAACAGTTACAGGAATCACCAACCCGTCGATCTTGGAAGCATTTTAAGTCGATCGAGTTTCCAAAATCAGAGAAAAAAGCCTATTGTGTGTAGTTAGTGGTGTCTAGGGGGTGCGGAGGCGCGCGCGCTGTTACAATCACGTCATTTTTACCGCACGCACCTTTGGGCTCATGCGGACGCGTCGAGTATAAACCAGGCTTAACGCTTTAACCAGCTCAGCCACAGTAACAGCTCATATTTAGCCAGCTAAACTTTTACTACCCTGTTAGAAAAAATATATAGTTGCATAGTTTCATGTGGTTTTTCTCCCTCGCTGTATTATGGGTTTGCTATGTGGGGAGAAATGTGCTGGTTACGTTCGTGAGACAATCAGCTGATTACTATTATTATATTATGTATTAAGACCCTTGATCCTCACCTGACTATGGCTTTGTAAACTTTATCCATGATGTGGTTTATAATGGACTGTGGTACAGAAGCTTGGTTTACTCTGGCTATTCTCTGCTGTCTCAGACGACGATGTTTGTCCCGTGTTAGCCACCGTAGTTTCTTCGAAAGGGAGGGGTGAGCGGTGGGCTGAGCCCTTAGTGCAAACTCGCAACCGAACCGCTAGATGTCGCCAAAAGTCACACACTGCACCTTTAAAGCACACTTTAAGTAGCCCTACACCAATACACAAAAACTATAGCCTCAAAAGTTCAAGCATTATTAAAGGCAAGTGTTTAATTACAAGCATATGTATATGCAATATAGCCTAACAATGTTACAAATAAAGTAAGGTCTGACTGTAGTATTCAGGTACAGAAATGTGATAATTAAATGTAAAATAACACTGTTCACTGTATAAATTTAATATAGATTCATCTTTGTTAAAAATGTGTTTTGTAGTTTGATTAACATTAATGAGACAACAGCAGGTATTTATAGACTGCTGTCACTTTAAGACCGAATACACTGGTCCAATAATGATGATACATCCTTCTCTTGTTCTCTTTCTCTTGCGATATAACCGACTGTGTTTACTAGAATACTTACAGATTAACAGCGTGTGAATACCGAATTCAATTCTCTTTAGCCTCTTCTAGCGCTGGAATGGTTTAAAATCTGTTGAATGTGCAAACCAGCAAGACAAAACACGTGCAAATTCTAAACATTCAAACTATGGCGGTTAAATTTGAAATGAATCCGCGAATCAGATGTGTGCCGAGGTGCCGAACCGTGGGGGCTGGTCCGTACGGATCAACAACGATCCGCTTAACCCCTACTATCTATTGTTATTTATACCCTAACCAAGAGACAGACTGTCTCTCGAGCCTTTAAGAGATTAGGGGATGTTATATTGCTGAAATCAGCCCCTTTAAATGAGTAAATCTGCCTCTCCCCCCTGCAGGTCCACGGGTCGCTCGGGCCAGACTGCTGTCAGGTAAGCTGCAATCTGTCTCCAGGGTTTTCTACTGTTTTTCTTTGACCCTTGCTTAGCCTGATATCGACACTATCTTTGATGGTCTCGTCATCTAAATTTGGCTTTGCATACAGCACTTAGCATGTTCATTTGTAATCACTCGTAATGGAGGCTCGGCTGCAGGAGTTAGTTTGAGTGTATTGTCTGCTGTATTTCAGAGCTGCGCTGCAGTCCTGGCCAGTTTGCCTGCCAGAGTGGAAAACTGCAGTGCATCCCCCTGACCTGGCAGTGCGATGGTTGGACGGCCTGTGAGGACAAAAGCGATGAGATAGATTGCCCTAGTAAGTAGTACACACTAACACACAATTACACAGTCACATTCCGGTGCAATCCATTTTCAAAACACGGTCATGCTCGTGTACACAATATGAACGGATTCACTTCCGACTTATTCTGTCACTTTGCCAGCTCTTGGCAACCCAGATTTTTTGTTTGTTTTGCCTGCGGGAGGTGTGCGGTCATTTCTGTCTTAATCCCGGAGTGAGACGCGGTGCTCAGAGTCTGATTCCTGGACGGGATAACGGGAATTACAGAGCGGATTTACTGAGCATGTGATCTCTGTGTCTCGTTGCTCCTTCAAGCACTGCTGATCAGAATCACACCAGGGCACGTGAATACAAGAGAACATTCATCGCATCCAAAATAAAAGTTTGTGTTTACATAATAAATGTGTGTATAGTTATTGTATATATTTAAGAAATATTTGCATGAATATACTGTATATGTATGTGTATATGTACATGTATGTGTATTTATATATACAGAATAATTATACACGGTACACAAACATATATTATGTAAACACAAACTTTTATTTTGGATGCGATTAATCGTTTCACAGCCCTAAACGTAACCCTTAAAAACTAAAGATGAGTTGCTTTGTATTGGTGGTGTTGTAAATCTTAGACTGGGATATTTTGGGGTATTTTGAGGTGATGACATGATTGTTTATTGATTTAATCTTGTCGGATTGATTAGTGTTCTTCATATCTCTTCCTTGATTTATTATGTGCTTTGAAGTCTCGTAAACTTCTCAGTGACACTTTTCAGTACAGAGATAAGATAACTCACTCCTTCTTGGCCAGGCACCATTTCACATCTCTGCTGATCAGTCGGGCTGAGTGATATGTTGAATATTTGTGCATGGGGATTTTGCTGGTAATATAAAATTAAACATTGCAATTATTGTATTGCTTTTATTTGGCCATTAAGCCACGTCATGCATTGAGACGTTTCATCGGTGTCTCTGATGTAAACTTCAGTTTTAACTTATTTTGAGTCATATCTGTGAAACAGTTTAAACCGTTAGAATATATATACATATATATTTACAAACATTAAATAACAATTTACAGATAATTATTAGTAATTTCCCTTTAAAACACATATAATTGTATATAAACATATATTTATATTATTACACCATAAATTGATCCCATTATTATTTAAAACAAGTTGTTGTTTTTTTACTGTATATTTATTTGTTATGGAGCAACTTTTCAACAGTGACTGTATGGTGAAGATGACAGTTCCTCTGATTGAAAAAAATATCACCTTTAAATTTGACCGAATTCACAAGTTTCGAGAATGAATATCATCAAAAGTCAAAAAGATATAAAGATTTTATAAATAAACTCTTGGTGAACCCCTGGCTTGTACACTGACGTCGTAATCATTAGTGGACAGAAAACACCGCAGGTTTACAGATTAATCTTATGCTTGTAATTACTCGACCCTTTTCTGACATTGCTGTAAGCAAGCCGATATTCGCAGGAGTTGTTGGCTCAAGGCCCGACTGATCTACAACCTTGCTTTAATTCCTGTTCGGTTGTCGGATTTGTTCTGCTTCTTTTGACTTTGAACGCGAGCAGGAAGTAGTTTAATTGGCATTCTGTATGTATTAATGTCTCCGGGATTCTTAGAAACTGTTTTTAGTTTAGCGGACCTGCCGCCCTGTTTCCCTTCCGTTTCCTGTGGATTAGGGATTTAACGTCATGATTTCCTTGAAAGCACAATGTTTGACTTATACACAGATTTTACATTGGACATTAAGTACGGATAAACTACCAAAACTTAATTATAATATAATTATACAATTAGTTTAAATTTTTATAACATGTTTTTATTTATTTATTGCATTTTCTTGTTCATATAATATGAACCTCATGGGCTCACATGGATGATGTTTTCTTTTTTTCCCATTTTGTAAACTCATAAAAAACATTTGATTTACCCAAGAGCCTCTCATTTAGCATTCATAGTTTTGTTCATAGTTTTTGAGAATGAGGCCGATGATAAGGCCATTTAGACCGGTTTTGTAAACATATTACATACGTTTACATAAGTTTAGTTACATGAGTTTAGTTACATAAGTTTAGTTTAGTTAAGAACACTTCAAGAAACAAGATCCTGAGCTCACTTACTCAGAAACAACTCAATCATAGAAATCAACTTATGAGTCTGGGAAACAGGAGGAAGAATTCATCCCACAACTCTTCACAATTTCACTTCAGCTTATATCTCTGCTCCTCCCCTTTACCGTTCAATTGAATGCAGCTTGTCAGAGTACCAAAACATCCAAATATACACAAAAATACATAATAGACCTCAATAATAAATAAACCTACACCCTCAGACGTAACAACTGGATTGATTGATTCGTTGAAAAGATCCGATGACCTGTAGCATCTTGTTGAACGTTATTGTTCCAGATGTAAATTTATAAACGATCATTTTCACAGATGATTTATGCTTCAGCCTTATATTTAGGCCATATATAAATTCATCATAAAGCATTCTGATGATATTCCTTGTCACACTCTTACAGCAATGAAGGAGGAACGGTATCGTTACAGCAACGGTTTCGAGCCGGTGGAGGACGTCATGGGTGTCGCTCAGCCAGTGCGCTTCAACAGTAAGATCCTTCCTGATCCCTTTAAAACACTCGTCAATTCACTTTTGAAACGCTCTTTATGTGCTGGGAACGCATTACTAAGTCAAAAACACATAAAACACCACAACATTAAAATCGACAGGAAGACTGAAGTAATGATGCTTAAAATTCAGCTTTGATCAGGAATAAATTACATTTTAAAATATATTCAAATAGAAAACAGTTATTTTAAATTGTTATAATATTTAACAATTTTACTTGTGTATTTTTGAACAAATAAATGCGCATTTCTCTCAAAAGAAATGTAAAATCTTAGCAACCCCGACATTTTTTAACAGTAGTGTGGGTACATACACCTATTTAAATATGCAAATGCTTAAGAGTCTATGACTGGATTATTATTGCAGTGATTATTATGTTTCTCTCATGTTATATGTTTGGCAACAGTTCTTCTAACCCTAATTGATGGAGTGTGTAGCTTTGCATTTCTTAAACAACCATGTATGAGACGCATCATGGTCATATTCCAGGATGACAATCTCAAGATTCATCAGGCTCACACTGTGAACGAATGGTTGTGAGGAGCATGAAGAATCATTTTCACACATGAATCGTCTCCTCTGAGTCCAGTCCTTAAATGCATTGAGAGTCTTTGGGATGTGCTGGAGGAGACTTTACAGAGTGCTGGACTCTTGCATTGACAAAACAAGATCTTGACCAAATATTGCTGCACCTCTTGATGGAAATAACATCACAACATCAAGAGGTGCATCAATATTAGGTGCATTTGCCTATTTAAATCCAAAAATTGGATTGGCCGGGCAGTGTATACACTTATAATAGAACACAACAATAGGCTTATGGGGGGAAAAAAATCCCTTTCAGAATCTATAAAGTCATATCCCTGAGAGGACGAATTCAATGAGATGTTCACATTATGATGATCTTAATATAATTCTTCCTCTAAACACAGAGAAGTGTCCGACTGGCTGGCACCATTACGAAAAAACAGCTAGCTGTTATAAAGTCTACCTGAGGAGTGAGAACTACTGGCAGGCGGTGGAAACGTGTCAGAAAGTCAACGGCTCCCTCGCAACGTTCGGCACCAATGAAGAGCTGCAGTTCATCCTCAAGATCGAGGTGGACTTCGACGAGAAGGTGTGCGAGCGAAAGGACCAGTGCAAGTGAGTGTGAAGAAGCTGTTTTCTGAGGAAGAGATGAGATGTTTAACAGTTTTGAGTTCTCAACGCTGTGGATGTGTTTTGTCGTCGCAGGTTCTGGGTGGGATATCAGTATGTGATTACTAACCAGAATCATTCACTGGAGGGCCGTTGGGAAGTGGCATATAAAGGTTGGTTTTTATCTCACATTTATTGAAGAATAATTCACCAGAAAAGAAGAAAACTCGCCCTCATGTCGTTCCAAACATGTCTTTCCTCTTACGCACAAAACGTGTTTTTGGATGAATATCTTGGCCATGAAAGACCGGAGCTGTCAAGCTACAGAATTAACAAAAAACACCATAATGACTAGTCCACTCTTCTGAAGTTTCATGATAACTTTGTGCGAAGAACAGACTGAAATTTGTGTTGTTATTCACTGAAAACGGTCACTGATGATTGATTGTGACTGATTAGAACTTCAGTTTGATTTGTTGAATGAATCAGACTGGTTTTGTGAACTGAATCAATTGATTTATTAAAATGATCTGACTCGTGATTTCAGTGAATAATTACTTATTTTCTGGCTATTTTACTATTACTTTTTATATTATAATAATATCAATTATTATAGTATTTATTGATCACTTGAATTGGCTTTTATTTTTATTTTTGCGGTTTATATTTTCATTTTATGTTCTTTTTTCATTTGTGTTAGTTTTAGTTTTTTATTTATTTATATTTTGCTTTGTTTATTTTAGTTTCAGTCATCTTTTATTTTACTGCAGTTAGTTGCAAGGCAACGTTTCTAATGTCTGATTAAGTTTTCATCAAATATGTATATTTTATTTTTTAAATATTATTACATTATTTGAATTTCTTTACTGTTTTCGGTCTAATTTAAGTTAACAATAACAACACTGGTTTTGAATGACGTGAGGGTGAGATTTCTTTTCCTGCCGAGTCTCATCTTCACCAATGCTACAATTTTCTGTCATAATCATTTGTCATTTCAGTAACAAACAAGTATTCATTACTTCAATGAGCTCATTGTTAATGCCTTAAATTATTACATTGTTTAAATGCATTTTTTTGCATAAATTATTGAATGAATACATTTTTAGCTGACTGGGATTTGTATTAGGACATGTATTGTGAAAAGCGCCATACAAATTAAACTTGAATTGAATTGAATCTGTGTGTGTTCCTCACAGGGTCCATGCAGGTGTTTCTGCCTCCGGAGGGTCTGGCTAACTTCGGCGAGGCGAACCCTACGCAGGACAACGTGTTTTGCGCCCAGCTGCAGCGCTTTCAGATCAAGAGCATGAACGAGCGGGGCTTGCACAGCTGGCACGCGGAAAACTGCTACAAAAAATTCCCCTTCCTCTGCAAGAGAAGTACGTCCAGCGCCGCATAGACAGATGAGCCTTGTTTGATGCCATTGACTTCAATTAAGGCATTCTGGTGTCTTTTCCCCCATGCTAGTACTAATATATAATACACCGGTTTCTTCAACAGGACAAACTTGTGTGGATATCAAAGACAATGTGGTGAATGAGGGCTACTACTTCACGCCTAAAGGGGACGACCCGTGTCTGAGCTGCACGTGTCACGACGGCGAGCCGGAGATGTGTGTGGCCGCCCTGTGTGAGCGCCCGCAGGGCTGCCAGCATTTCCGCAAGGACCCGAAAGAGTGTTGCAAGTTCACCTGCTTGGATCCCGGTACTTTCACAGTCTCATCCAATCACATTGTGAACTGTATGTCAGTTGTATGTGCTTTAATTTGAAAGATTATTGGGCAGACATGTATTAAAATGAAGATAGATCTGTAAATGTACACCATATGTGAATTCTCAGCCATTTTTGTGACGTGAAGTTCCCTAGTCTGACCACTAGGGAGAGCTACTCTGCCTTCTTATTGTATATCTATAAACGCGTGGTATGTTTGGAATGGAAAACTACCATTGTTTCATTAGACAGTTCAGATGTATACATTTTTATAAAACCTTTAGGACATAATTTGTTTATTTCTTAGATTATTTGTGCAATGGCACTTAAACTTACAACATAGTACTGCCTTGGAATCGGAATGTGGCATACATTCAATTGTGGTTGAGTGAGGTGGCCAATATAATTGTTGCCATATACATATGTACTGTATATATCAGTGTGATATTAGTTTTTGGTGTATATATACATAGTACAATATATATATACTGCATTATCCATTGACAATTTCACTGATCAAATATCAGCAGATTTATATCTATCACTACAGCGTTTTGTTTTTGAATTCTAGGCAGTATATACTGTTCAGTATGCAGTATACTAGTAGTCTGTTTCACACATATCTCAGATATAGTCTCAGGTTGTGTCTTTGTAGAAGTGGATCTCAGTTGTGTTGTTTGTGTGTTTGTAGACGGCAGCAGTCTGTTTGACTCTATGGCCAGTGGCATGCGGCTCATTGTGAGCTGCATCTCGTCCTTCCTCATCCTCTCTCTGTTGCTCTTCATGGTGCACAGACTGAGGCAGCGGCGGCGAGAACGCATCGAAACCCTCATTGGAGGAAACCGTAAGGCCCTGTTTGATCAGCTGATTGTATGCACATCTTAAAGCGCTGTTTTTCTGAATCATCGTTGTTTTTCACAGTGCATCATTTTAATCTGGGTCGGAGAGTCCCTGGCTTTGACTACGCGCCGGATGTGTTCGGAACGGGCCTGACGCCTCTGCACCTCTCCGATGATGGTGAAGGTGGAGCGTTCCACTTCCAGGAGCCCCCGCCCCCTTATGCTGCCTACAAATACCCAGATATCCACCACCCCGATGACCCTCCTCCTCCATATGAGGCCTCCATCAACCCAGACAGCATCCTCTACGTGGACCTTGGTATGTCTTTACATCAGTGGCACTGGATTTTTCATTCTTTATATAGTATTATTCATTTATCATTCATTTAATGAGCTCTCATTCAAAACCTAGTGAGTTTCTTAGCTAGACAACTTATTTTAGTTGTCATTTGCATTATTATTATTATTATTGTACATTCTAAGATACGTTCACTCGTTCACTCCCTATTCTCTCCGCAGGGCGGACCGTGGTTCCGCTCGCGACTGGGCATATGAGCGGCGCAGCCAACTCTCTCCAGAGGGATTTCCCCGAGCCGGCGCTCCCCGCCCCCCCGCCGCCCCTGGAGGAGCGCGAGGACTCCATCGACAGCAGCACCTTACTGGTCTCTCCAGACACCCCAAGCGAATCAGAGGCCAGCATCACGCAGAGCTCCAGCGCAGACTGCAGCAGCGGCCCCTCGCTGAGCACCATGGTGTAGGTCATAGGGTACGTGTCCAGACTGATCGCTCTACTAAATCAAGGAGGCTGTAGGACTGTTCAGAGCAGAGACTTCAGACGTGAAAGAAAAGACGCTTGTTTCGGGTTTTTATTCTGCGTTTTTTTTCAGCTCGAGTCACATGTAAATACTTCCATCGGCCATCGATCGAGTGGCTTGATGTTGGGGAGGGCCGATAGAGCACCTCTCTCTGAGGTTTACACTGGCATGTGTCGATCACCACACTTTGAGTGGATGAACCGGTTGATGAAAAGACATTTTAGGCCTTAGTGGTGTAATCCAGTCAACCTGACGTTCTCTCACTGGAATCATGTCCTGCACACCGACTCTTTCCTGCCACAAAGAAGCTATTTCTTTCTTGATTCATTACTGCTCTGCCCAAACTGACCCTAAAGAAAGCTTTCTTGTGTGGTCAGCCGTCGGCGTTCCCTAGCACCTGTGCTTATCTACGGGAAGGATCCGTTTGGATGTGAGCAATTCCGTGTTCGTATCTGGATTTCTGTGATGTCTGTTTTTTACGTTTCTGTTTGTCAGATTAGTAGCACAAACTCAAAATGAAGAAAAAAATAGTTTGTTTCAGCCACTTTTAAGGATCTTGCTGTGACGTTTTTTTTTTTTTTTTTTTTAAATGCTACTTTTTTTAATGATATGAATCTCACAAAAACGGTCAAAAATGACCAGTTTTTACCCAAAACCAAAAAGAAAATTAGGAAATATATTTTGCATAGAAGCTTATTGAACCATTTATATTTCAGTGCCCCACAATTTTTTAAGAAATCTTATTTCCATTACTGTAATGCTGAAATAAAAATCTTGCGTATATATTAAAGTATAGTACTCTACAGGTGTAAGTATTGGCCGTGGTGGTATTTGTGGTAATTTTTTTTATTATTGTAGCTAAATTAGATTTATTTATTTTTTTGCATTACAGTAATGACGAATTTTCATTATTATTTTCATTGTGGTAATGAGTATTTGCGGGATTTTATTATTATTTTTTTTTACAACTTTAGATCCGAAAAGTTTGGCGCTAATTTACATTTTGAATTTAGAATGTAACAGTTAAAAAAAAAGCTGAACATTTATCTAAGTAATAAATATTCTCACTAATTTTTGCCTCTCGAGCTGATCTCAAAGTGTGCTGAAACAAATCATGGTTTTTGAAATAGATATTTCTTATTGAGATTCTGAGTTTGGATTTACACGTTTAGACTTGCCTACGATGAATTTGAGTTTTGTTGTCATGGTCTGTGTGTGTATGTGTGTATGTGTGTGTGTGTGTGTGTGTGGCTGTATTTTTAATTTTCAGCATCTGTAAGCTAAGTGCTCTCCTCTCAATGTTGTTTCGATGTAAATCACAAAGTAAACCGTTTGTTACTTGACAAAGTAAATGTGAGCGTATATTTGCACACATGAGCGCATAAATGTACATGTTTGTAACAGCAAAACTTCTTTTTTTTTCTTTTTGTTTCAATCATTGAACAATTAACAGACTACTTAATTGCCGTTTGGACATTTCCAGTGAATGAAATATGTATTTAATGAAGTGCATAAGTTATGAACATGAAAGGATAGATTTAGATTGTGTCTGCATTTTTGCTGACTGAAATGAACACTGCTTTCACAAAGTTGTTATTCTGATTCCTGGATTTTGTAAATGGGAACATACCTTTTTCTTCGGACTGGAAATGCAACAAAAACCCCAAACTAAATGACAATCAGGCATTTCATACAAAGATGTTTTTGCACATCAAAAGAACACGGCCCTGCTGTGTTGGGCTGAATGAAATACAAAGACAAATTAATGTGGCACACGGATCCCTTTTTCTTCAAGGTTCATCACCAGCACCAAAATAACCGAGTATGTGACATCATGGAGACGTTTCTATCATCCAGGTAAATGTTCTTTCACTGTATCGTCTTTGTTTTGCATTTCATTTCAGGGTTTCATCAGCACAGACAATCCTGTGAACATTAGTTTTTATTTTTTTTATTTTGTGTGTGCTTGTTAAACGTATGTATAAGCGTGTGGATTGGTCGTGTGTAATGTAAAAGTTGGCATGAATGTTTTACAGACCTACGGTTGCATGTTTTACTCTTTTGCGCATGCAGCGAGGACGTCTCTTCTGCTGTTGTACTCTTCATTTCTGCTATGCTTACAGACGCTCGTCTGCAAACTGAGGTTCGAGACGCTTCTGATTACTCTTTTTCCACATACCATTTGCAAACTTTTTTTAAAGAAAAAAAGTAGAGAATTTCTTTTAGATAGACTGTGGTGCAACAAGGAAAAAAGCATCATGAAATATTTTGTGTAGAATGCAACAGTTGGTAAATTTGTCGATTTCTTGAATTTGTTTTTTTCTTTTTTATGTCATGTACTGCTTCTTTTTTTCTTTTCTTTTTTGTCAGAGGGCTTTTTTTTCTCTGAAGTAGATGTACATCTAATCAAATGCCAAATAAATTGTACCATGAAGGACAGCTGTGTTTGGGTTCCTTTTGTTAAATGACGACAATTTTCTTTTCTGCATAATTGGGAGTTTATGAACGAACTTTCAAGTATTAAAGGTAGGTTAGGCAATTTGTTTTATAAACCCTTTAGGTTATACTGGTTGAAACTCTTTTCACATCATGATAGCAATCAATAATTGAAGTGATCTTAATATTAAAACATGTACATATATGTCTTCTGTGGAAGTCAGGACCAAAAATGTACGTCCAATCATTGCATTTGGTCCTCAGACTCAGACAGGATTATGCAATACTATCAATGCTGAAATGAACCTGCAGCAGTCAGGTGGTACAACTATAGCTCTGTAAGTTGATTAAGTTCATTATTATTTTAATGTAACGTGCTTTGAGACAAGAGGTAGTTTAATGTTGTCTCTCGTGTCGTGACGGGTTGAAGACTGCTGTCAAGGAGTCCTGTCTTTGGAGACGCTCTGAACGGAGGGTGGGATCTCATGCTTTTAAAGCTAGCTCGCTATTGCCAGCCTCTCCACAATTGGCCACCATACCTTCACGGTTTATTGCCAATGTGTGAACGACTTGCAAACGAAACTTTAAAAAACGAGACCTTCCCCGATTTAGGTTGTCTATGAAAGCCTGTAGACTGCTTTATATGTGAAGGATTCGGGACGTTTTTGCCGGGAAAATCCAAAGGATGTGACATTGATGCACGCTCCCTAAAGCCTCTCTTTCGTTTGCGTGAATGACACGTGAAACCCACTTTGACGCGAGTATCGGGTCCTTGAATCATGTTTCGCTCTTTATACGTTGTGTGTGCACAAATTCTGAATTCTATATAATAGCTTTAAGATCTCATAACGTGTGTTATTTGATTCTTTTGTGTGATGACTTTAATCCAGAATTAGTCCTCTGAACATTTTTAAAAGCCTTCTCGGATATTTCCCTGTCCGTCCTGGAAGTAGATCGCTCTTAAATGTCATGTGAGCCAACGGGGGGATCCCAAATGTAAGGAAATACTCAGTTCCCTGATGTAAAAGCTGGTCCACAAGCTTCCTGGGAATTCTCCTCCTCCAGAGATTAGACATCAGTGACATAGTTGTGACATTCTCAAATAAAGGATTTACTGTGATGTCTCATAAGAACCATTTAGTTGTGTAAATACAGTGGCCCCCAAAAGTATTTAGACTCTTTAAAATGTCTAAATTTCATTACATTCGATAAAAATATCAATTTGCTAAATGAAGTCATTCTACATAAATTTTAAGTTGTAACTGAATACAACTTAGAATATATATTAAAATGTATTGTATATTAGGCTATATTATATTTTAAGTTATAACTGAAATATTATACCTGCAAAGCTGAATTGTTTAGCAGCCATTACTCCAGTCTTCAGTATCAATTGGCATTGTGATGTTTCAAACAGTTGTGCTGCTTAATATTTTTGTGGAAACCAACATTTTTTTTCAGGATTCTTGGAAACAGCATTTATTTTAAATAGATTTTTTTTGGTAACATTACATGTCTTTACTGTCCCCTTTGATCAATTTAATGTGTCCTTGCTGAATAAAAGTATCAGTTTCTTAAGTGTGTGACTTAAAATGTTCAAGTACTTTTTGGGGCCACAGTAAAACCTTGGTAAAACTTTCTATTTGCATTATTTAAAACTTCACTGCTTTGTTCAATGCATATGGTCAGTGTTCACTTCTCTGGTTCCTCGTTCAACAAGTGTTATTTGTTTGAGACTGTGGACGAGCGCAGTGGCAGCGACACGCTCAAATGAGCACGGTCAGAAAAAAACCCTGACATCCTACCTCCATCCAAGAAGATCACTATTTAAACCCCCGTTTTCTGTGCCTTTTCTATTTTTTGGGGTGCAAGACCGGTGGGAACATATTTATTCATTTTAAGCGCATGATGTTACTTCTGATGCTGATGTTGTCTGTGGTTTTATTGGCACAGAGTGATGACGGTGAGTGACAGGAGATTCAATGACACATTTATTTTCTGGTGCTGTTGGCAAAACTTTTCCAACGTTGCTATATTGCCATTTTACTTTTAAGGGATTTAGTTGAATGCCTTTGACTGAAATAAAAGTGATTTTATAAACTTTGATAAAGATTTTAACTGTTTTTCCCTCAGACTTCTGTTATGATGAAGAGCACTGTGGTGAGTTTTTTTAACTGTATGTGTTTTAAGAAGGACAAAAAGTACTCATTTTGTCAATACTAGTATTGCCATGACATGAAACAAGATTGAATTGTTCCTGGTAGATCCATATGCATGGGGAGACAACTACCCGTCTTGCCATCCTCTTCTGGAGAGCCATCAGTCTCCGATCAACCTGGACCGTCAGGTGATGAAGAACGATTCTTTGGACTCGCTGCACCTGGAGGGTTTTAATTTGACTCATAAAGGCCAATGGTGGCTGACAAACCAGGGTCACTCTGGTAAGTGATTCTATGGAGTGCCTTAGTGCCCGTCCACTCTTTCAGCTGGTTTTGGAAGTATTCTTGACCAAAATTTGAAGCACCTCTTGAAATAACATCATAGCATTTACTTCCATCAAGAGGTGCAGCAATTTTTGCTTAAGATCTTGTATTGACAATGCAAGAGTCCAGCACTCTGTAAAGTCTCCTCCAGCACATCCCAAAGACACTCAATGAATTTAAGCTCTGGACTCAGAGGAGACGATTCATGTGTGAAAATGATTATTCATGCTCCTCACAACCATTCTTTCAGAATCTGAGCCTGATAAATCTTGACATTGTCATCCTGGAATATGGCCTTCCTACATTGTTGTTTAAGAAATACACACTCCATCATTTAGGGTCAAAAGAACTGTTGCCGCCTGCCAAACTGTTGAACTGTTTTGACAACACAGAAGGACCAACTCGATTAGGTCATGCTGTGCGCTTTGGGTGTTCCCTGCAATTTCTTTTGCTCGATTTGCTCTCAACAACTCGCTGATTAGTCGAATTTCTTGTAGAGCATTATGAGTAATGTAGTTTTCACAAATTCAGATGTTAATCATGATTATTTTAATATTTTAAAAATGGCTTAAACAAAAGCATATACCATTAACAACCTCAGAACTCACAGTATAGACTAAAGGATTAGACCTGTAAGTTAAGTTAAAAATAGTTTTCCTATGGAGAAAATGATTGCAGTTTTTACCTCTGGAAACTGAAAGTTGCAGTCTATTGACCTTTAGAAAGATGGTTTGGATGCTTTTATCCCAGGAATCTTCAAGGTGTAGCTACGTATTATTGGAGGGTTCCCTGTGAATGAAAGTTGTAGCTCAGCTGGTTTCAGCCTGAAACGTGTCTTTGTGTGTAGTTGTGCTGGAGGTGGGTAACGGTATGCAGGTGAGTGGCGGAGGGCTTCCTGAGACTTACCGCACAATCCAGCTGCATTTCCATTGGGGAAGTGTCTCTTCAAACGGATCAGAACACACTCTGGACCACCTGAGGTTTCCTATGGAGGTTTGGGCCTTCCGTTGTCTTTATTTGAAAACTAAGCAATTATGTTCACTTTATGTTTTTTGTAACGTTTGTCCGTATGGTTTGTGTGCAGATGCACATAGTCAACATCAAATCCACACATCCGAACTTGACTTCTGCACTCGAAGACCCAACTGGACTTGCCGTGCTTGGCATCTTTGTTGATGTAATATGTAGTTTTATCTGAAGTAATATTTCATCAATGCATAATAAACATTATCACCACTGGTTTGTGTTTTATCTTTAATACTACGACAGGTGTCATATCTGCATAATGAAAACTTCCAGTCCATCTCAAGTGCACTTCCTTTTGTTGCCTACAAAGGTTAGTTGAGACTATACACTTTTTCAAAGTAAAAATAATATAGGCAATATGCACTGAACAAAATTATAAACGCAACACTTTTGTTTTTGCCCCCATTTTCCATGAGATGAACTCAAAGATCTAAGACTTTATCTATGTACACAAAAGGCCTATTTCTCTCAAATATTGTTCACAAATCTGTCTAAATGTTTGTTAGTGAGCACTTCTCCTTTGCCGAGATAATCCATCCACCTCACAGGTGTGGCATATCAAGATGCTGATTAGACAGCATGATTATTGCACAGGTGTGCCTTAGGCTGGCCACAATAAAAGGCCATTCTAAAATGTGCAGTTTTACTGTCTCTGAAAAAAAAGGTTGTTGATTGTGGCCTGTGGAATGTTGGTCCACTCCTCTTCTACCCCTTTTCCACCAAGGCAGAGCTGGTGCTGGTTCGGAGCCAGAGCCTAGTTTCAAATCGGTTCTTTGGTTTTCGACCACCAAAGCACCAGCTCCGAACCAGTAAAAGTGGTTCTTAAGTAGCACCAAATCATTGCTGGTCTAGAAGTAAGAACCGCTTACGTCAGCGGCTGGGGGGCGGGGTTACCGTGGCCAACAAGACGAACAGAAACTTGTGACCGCCATTTTTGAATTAGCAGCTAATCGAGCTAATAGCAGCTCGATTGTAATCTCCGTTTATGCAAGTTACGGTGAGCTGCACGAACACGTTGTATTCGCCGTGTTTGGATGCCGATGTACGTTAGGTTCGCAAAGCCATGAGCATCAATAGAGATGCAACGGCCGCCATTGTTGATAGAAGGCTTGTTCGAGATGCATCGGAGCGGCGCGGACCGATCGGAGCTGCGGGAGTGTTTGGAGATCATGGATATCTCCTTGTGCTTTTGGATCGCTTTCGCAGTCCTTTGATGTCATGCGGCGATCGATCTGCGAGAAGCCGATGCATCTCGAACAAGCCTGGCGTGTTTGTGTTTGACGCTACCGCACTAGCGTTGCTGGGCAACATGAGACGTATGCAGTGACGTAAGATCTGGCTCTGTTGTGGCTCTCAAGCCGGTGGAAAGGCAAACCGGTTCTTAGTAAGCTTGTCAGTCGAACCAACTCCGAACCAGCTCTGGCTCTGAACCAGCACCCGGTTCTTGTTGGTGGAAAAGGGGTATTCAATGGCTGTGCGAAGTTGCTGGAAATTGGCAGGACCTAGAACACGCTGTCGTATACGCCGATCCAGAGCATCCCAAACACATTCATTAATGCTGACTGCAGGAATGTCCAGTAGCACCTCATTGCAGTACACGAGATCCTGGGGGCGGAGTTGGATCCAGGTCTAAGGGGCGGAGATGGGTAGGATTAGGGGTGGGGTTAGGGATCAGGGGGTGGAGATGGGTAGGATTAGGGGTGGGGTAAGGGATCAGGGGCGGAGATGGGTAGGTTTAGGTATATGTAAGGTGGGAGGAGTTGGATCTGGATTTCGGACCTCCACATCCAGCCTCTTCACCTCACAGATTGTCTGAGACCAGCCACCCAGACAGTTGCTACAACAATCGGTTTGCATAACCAAAGAATTTCTGGACCTCCGGACCCTGCAACACAGTAAAACTGCACATTTTAGAATGGCCTTTTATTGTGGCCAGCCTAAGGCACACCTGTGCAATAATCATGCTGTCTAATCAGCATCTTGATATGCCACACCTGTGAGGTGGATGGATTATCTCGACAAAGGAGAAGTGCTCTATAACACAGATTTAGACAAGTTTGTGAACAATATTTGAGAGAAATAGGTCTTTTGTGTACATAGAAAAAGTCTTAGATCTTTGAGTTCAGCTCATGAAAAATGGGGGCAAAAATAAAAGTGTTGTGTTTATAATTTTGTTCAGTGTATATTTGAGTAGGCTATTTGCAGAAGTTCGAACTAAATATTTTCATTTTCTTTCTAGGACAAACAAAATCGATAAGACCATTTCCTTTGGTAAATCTGTTACCTCAGAACAACCTAACCCAGTATTACCGTTATCATGGCAGTCTCACAACGCCGCCCTGTTCACAGGTGGTGTTGTGGACCGTGTATGAAGTGCCTGTCCATATCTCATGGGCTCAGGTAAGACATTACTAAAGTCCTAAATTAAATCTACGCAAATATGTAAACAAAAATGCTTCTAGATTTTTTACCCTTCATAATGCATCGCTTGCATTTTCAGTCTTGCCACAAGGGTGCCATAACGCAGAACAGAAAATAGAATTTTGCTGAACAAGTTAAAGGAACAGTTCACCCAAAAATGAATATTCTGTCATTAATTATTCACCCTCATGTCATACCAAACCCGTATTGCGCAAAAAGTATTCTCATCGTCTCATATCATTAAGGTTGAACCACTGTTGTCAAACAGACTATTTTAACGATGTCTTTACTATCTTTCTGGGCCTTGAAAGTGGTAATAACGTTGCAGTCTATGTGGGGTAAGAAAGCTCCCTGATTCCATCAAAAATCTTCCTTTGTGTTCTGAATGAATGAAGGTCTAACGGGTTTGGAACGACGTGAGGGTGAGTAATTAATGACAGAATTTTAATTTTTGGGTGAACTAACCCTTAAAAGTTCAACTTAGTTATTTAAACTGTCAACATGTTCATAGGTAAGCTAAATGAATAATACATCAATGTTGCAATTTATTTAAATCATTTAATTAGTCACTTTTCAAAGTTCAAGTGATTTCTAACATTTTCTTTCTTTTGTCAGTTTGAGCAGTTTGTAAACGGGATATATTCCACGGTGGAAGAAGCTGTTGACCAGGTTCTCCTGCATGACAACTACAGACACATCCACCCAACCTACGGACGGTCGGTGTACGCTTCCAAAGACGCCAAGCTGCTCTCCAATGGAGTGTCCTCTCTTGCCGTTTTAAATGTTCTTTTACTCCTTTTAATTTTTTTAATATTTAGCATTTTGCTTATAGCAGAACGGCAGCATTAAACGTACTTGTCTTGGACTATTCATGACACATAATACTGTGGCAAAAACAACTGCCCAAGCTATTTAAATTTTGATGGATTCTGATTGGCTGTCAATCTTTTTGTTTATCAGCTGGACAAAATCGTTCTGAAAGTGATCCCAATAATATAGTTTCCTTGTTGCCATGGTTATAGCCAGTGTTTGGAGTAACACATTACAAGTAACGTGAGTTACGTATTCAGAATACTTTTTTCAAGTAACGAGTAAAGTAACCCATTACTTTTAAATTTACTTCAAAATATTAGTTTGTTTTGCAAACAACAAGAAATAAATTCCCATTTATTGACTGAAAGCACTCCTGTCCCCATGTTGAGAGAAATCGAAAATCCGGAGGCGTTTTGTGCGCGCTGTGTGAATATGTTGGTTATTGTAGTTCTAGACTACAATTGTTTCCCCAACACTGGTTATAGCTGTGGTGTGGAATTCCCTATTCTCATAGACTTAAAACGATTATTAAAGTATATATTTATTATCGTTCACACCAAGAACGGGCCTTAAATGTGATTCTATTCACTGTAATTTGTCAAGTACGATAGTGCGAATTATTTCTGCATAGAAACAAATTGTAGTTTGATCACACATCTGTACACCATGTACGTGTTTCCCCTCGCTTCTTACTGAACTTGATCACTCAAAGCCTTTTCCTTGGGAGAATTTCCCCAGTCATACACAAAGGGCACTTCGCAGGATTTCAAATAGTACCTTACAGTAGAAAGATAAAGTTTCAGTTCACTGCATAGGCTTCACGTTCACTAGCTATAAGTGGAGCTTGTGGACTCATAAACGTGTATTCACCAAACTTCAATGATTGTTATCATTGATTTTTATCATTCTGTGAAAAATACAAACTTACCTCAGGAGGCAAACTATTTGATGTATAAAATAGCAGAGCTAGCAATAGTTTGACTCAAGTCCAAAGTGTTCTTTTGCAAATAATAAAGTGTTGAAATAAAAATGACAGTGTTAGTGTGTTCTGTCTATTTTGACTTGCTCACAAGCGTGTTGTTGTTGTAGTGGTCATACCCTTCTCGTCCTGTTACTGACACTGGGGGCACTGCTCACTCACACAAAGAGCCCTTGTCTCTTTCGAGGTTACTATTGCCAATCTGCCCAGTGAGGTCACTCCCTGGTGTTCACTGACAGTACAAAACAGTCACTATTTCAGTCTGAGCTTGTGAAGTGGACCTCATCAACCATTACTAGCCTATAAATTATTGCACTTGAAAATGGTAATAACACTAGAAATTGTAATATCATTAGTCCTAACTATCGATATATTAAGAATCATGTATTGTTTAACTATGACTTGAACTTTATTGAAAAATTATACTTTTCTGCACATCTATGTTTTAAAAAAATAAATAAACTACACTGCTTTCTCATGTTTTTTCTAAAAACATTCCCTTTAACAGTACGTAAAAAACTATATTCTAAGATGAACATACTGTAATTTGTATGTGGGGTAAAAAAATTTATTGTTGGGGGTAGAAACTAAATACAATACAAAATCACTAGCTGAATCCTTTTAAATGACTCTCTTATGTTTTTTATAAAGGGTAAACATATGAATAGAGCGATGATGCCAGGCAATATGAAGGGCAGATGATGAGACCAGTGTGTGCTGAGACCTCCTATACAGACAGAAACATGTGAAGTTATTAATTCTAATTAAACTCAGATTTGAAACCCTGTTCCTGCTAACTCTCTACACGTGAATCGACCATGAGAAAACATCCAACATTATATTAAAGTGACACATCGTTAAAGGATTAATTACAAGACAAGGCAGCTGAAAAAAAAATCCTTTATTTTTTCCATGATCTTTTTTCCATACATTTGTGGTATAATAAATAGACAGGGGATAAAGGCCAATTTCACCAATGCCCCTTGCCATCATATCTGAATGATAATGCTTTCCCCCACACACTGCAAACAGATTTTCATAGAATTTACAACCAAAAATAAAAATTAAAGCTTGACACAAGCTGAAAATACTGCCACCAGCTCTCCGCAATCACTGTCAAATAGACCTTTCCGAGCCGTGACACTGTAGCAAATCCTCAGGAACAAAAATATATATATATTTATATTTATATATTCACAGTTAAAGTATTTACACATAAGAATCCAAAGGAAAATGGGCAGAAAAAAAAGACGTTTCTACAAGAAACAATCTTTCAAAAGGAAGTACAAATCTGTGTTATGTACAAGATGCATCATTTTCTTTAAATTAGCTATTCAACCCCTTTTTTTTATAATGATCCCTGAAAAATAGTCATTTTAAATACTCCATTTGTCGCTCATAAAAGCAGAACAATGCATCACTCCCCATCGAGATAAAAAGGCCCCATTCCTTTATACAAACCATCAAATCCTGTACAATATAAACATATTTAAAAAGAAAACTAACAAAAAAGCTGGGAGACCTTACCCTGTGAGTGATCTAACGTGAAGGGCGCGTTTCAAAGCATGGTCTTGTGAGTGCCATTTGGCTTGATGGGGGGTTGGAAGCCTCTAGTGCATTTATTAAAATAACCAAATCACAAAGATAAACACAGTCTCCATGCTGCCTAGCAGATCAGAGTCTTCTGCATTCAAAGGGACATTTGGCTGAATGAAGCTGTAATAGCCGTTTAAACGTGATGGTTAAATACTGAGCAAAATGCAGAAGGAACTCAAAAGGGTCGCCCGAAGTACCAGTGAGCTTAGATCATCTGTGCAAACACACATACACACAGGAGACAAGTGGAAAACTGTTTGCCTTTGGAGCCGAGACACTGTAATGTACACATTTGGCACTGTATTCGACTTCGTACTTGATTTTCTGTGTCCACTGCAGACGTTTTTTAGGGTGACGGACCTAATACTCCAGGATGTGCCATCCTAAACAACAGTGCAACCACTTAGATTAGATGAATTGGTGTCTGGCCAATCTTGTTGAAAAGCATCAGTGCTGTGCGGCTGTTACCGCACTCACAGAGAACTCCTAATACTACGAAAACCCATGCTAACTGACCTAAAACCAGTGCAGGTGGATTTTGCCATCTTAAAGTGAACTGGTGGAGATAAGTAGGGATATATATGTTTGCAGAATAGCAGCATTATATTGGCGAGATTCGCTCCACAATAGAAAATTCAGCACCAATGCCTGAATATGCATGAAACCAATTGGATCTTTGCATGTTTATCTGTTAAAGTAGTGAGCTGACATGTCAAATCGCAGAGTTAATACTAAGTTGTACAGCTTGAAAGTGAGCAGCTTTCTGCCCTTACACCTTACAGAAGATAGGGGGCAGCAGACACACTCAAATGAGCAGATTACAGATATCTGTTTGTAAAAAATAACTTGAATAAATGAAAGAATTAGGTGTAGTGTATTGTTTGATTTGTCCATTCGGATCCAGAACCAGTCTGTAGGTGCCATACGCAGGGCTGGCTGAAGTATTGTAGGAGCGTTTCACTTTGTGTAAATTTGCCTGAGCTGTGGCCCTTTTTCTACTGATTTGTTTTGTGGCCGGCACAGGTGTGCTTTTGTTGAATGTTCTGCAAATTGGAGACAATTGACCCGAATACCCCTGACATGGGTTAGTGTCCTGCTGAAAGATAAATCTTCTGGGCTGTTACAGTGAAGTCTGACAATACACTAAACTTCATACCGAATGAATCTTGTTGGGCTTGGAGGACGAGGACAAGGACATGGTCAAAAAAAAACTGACAGAAGAATTTTGTGCGTGTGGGACAGATATGAGCAGCTTAGAGTGTTCGGGGTCAGAGTTCAAGGGACGGGGAGGTCTCTCCAAACCAAACTGCAGAGGAAAAAGGGACTGACGAGGAGCAGGAGCTCCACGGCAAAGACGAACTGTGCCAAATGGGCAGACAACAAACTTGGTGCCCAAACATTTGGGGGAAAAATATGTCCATTTCCATAGAATCAATGGAAGAGTGGTAGAAAATTCATTTTTTTATGCTTGAAAGAGCACCTGTAATTCGTAAACAATCGTGAAAAAATACAAAAAAGAAGTCCCAGATACTTAGCTGCACAATATATCCAGTGGATGTGTTGGATTTCACCCACTATTTCCTCTGTAGCTCCAGAAGACGGGGCGTCTGGGCTTGTTGTAGGGCAGTGCATGTTTTTAAGAAAGTTCTCACCTATCTGCTGGGGTTAGTTTAAGGTTCCTCTGCAGTTCTCTGCGCCACAGAGGCACGGGATCTTCTCGTCCTCAATGGGGAACTTGTAGTCGTAGGTGATCTCCTCGTTAACATTTATTGGCTGCCGGGAGTAGATGACGATCTTTTTCTGTGATTCCACAGTGATCACCTTGGCATAACAGTTTGGCTGGGAGACACAAAGGAGGACACGGTCAATTAGGTTTTTACCAACAAAATTACCCCTTGATTTAATTTTTTTTTTTAACAAGTACAAAACTCACATTGCAACTATGATTGATGAAGCGGGCGAAGTTGCCACATTTGGTTGCGTCTATAATGGTATCGTGATCCACACGGAACATGTAGCTACTGCCGATGCCCTCTTCCTCATAGCGCTTCTCTCGCATGTCTGCAATAACCTGCAAATGGGGACGAGACGGTTATGAACAAACCACACAAAAAGCAGTGATGCTAAAAGTTTGGTTGGTTTTACACTTACCTGTCGGATATTCTGGCCAACATATTCGATAACCATCTCATCCGCAGCAATAGGTTCCATGGCGAACAATCCCCAGTCATGAATGTGACTTCTACAGAACCGGATCTTCTTTTTACGGAACTGTGGAAAAGTTGTGCGTCATTAGATGTTGCCTTAGCTGATATTTTGATTGGTGACGTTTTGAAAGATATAAGATGGTTTTCACTTGTTCTACCTTAAGCTGGTTAAATTTGAGGAGGTCACTGTCACAGCTGAATGATGACAGCAGACGGCGCTGTTCAGACCGCCGTTCTGAACCTGCCCTAGTGGACGTTAGGGGCTGTGCTGGAATACTCTTCCCCTGAAATCACACACAAAAACAATCATGTCAGTGCCTTCAACAAACCAGCTTAATTAAGTATTAATTGATTGTGAGTAAACTTCAGTATTTTATCACTGCCACTCACTTGAGTGTCCACATCAGACTCTTCGGACTGCAAGCGTGAGCTGTTCAGGTACTTCATTTTGTCTTTCTTGTCAATTTTGTAGTAGCCCTCGCTCCGGGCGCAGCCGGTGACATGGTCTCGTATACCATCCTCTTTTCGCTTCTTCTTCACCACCGATGCACTGCCCATGTTGGTAGGTTCAGAGGAGTCAAGGAAATACTTTTTTTTTACAGGAACAGATAGGTCTCCACATAACAGGTTTGCAAATAACATTAAAGTATATGTAATGATTTTGTTGTTAGAATACTGTCCAAGTAAGCTATTCACAATAAAAAACTAAAAAAAAAACTAAAAAAACACAGCAGTGCTATGTGAAAAAGATTTTTCAACATTAACTTAAAGCTGCACTATGCAACTTTTGTCTTCAAAATGTATATAATGAGCGAGTACAAATGAATCCATTTTCCAAACCGTGTTTTCTTGTCTTATCCTGAATCGCTACGGTACACCTATAATAAGTGTTTATATTCTGAGTATTTTAGACCAGTCAGGTCACCACCGCTGCAGAGTAGCCCAGTACCTGCGTGACTCGTCATAGACATAAACAGAGAGAAATAGCTCCAGATACAATGTTCTTCTGCAAGAGGCATGCAGTTTTGTTTATTAACCGCTTACAAACAGCAGCTTTAAGAAAAGCAATTAAATTCCGCTACTCTGTTTGGTGTCACTAGGGGTGTAGAATTTTGCTAAATTATACTCCAAACAAAACTGAATTACTGTTTCTTAACAGGTTTCCTAAACACTCTCTCTAGGCTTCCATTGTTTTTTAAATGTATTTCTATTTGCTGCCACTAGACCCACTTAAATAGAATTTTACACCAAAAAATTTCAAAGAATCTGTGAGGTATTAATAAACACTGTTTAAAGCTCAAGATCATGGTAAAGGTTTACCATTGTTCAGCGGGTGTTCATGGACTACATCCAGTAATTTCTATGAATCTACACGATTAGGAATATTGTGTGAGGGCGAAAGATTCCCCCATACGGGAACTGGTTGCAACGGGTTCAAGTTGGTCATGCAAATTCACTGCGTTGAACAACAGAAAGCTGCTTGGTTTGAAAGAGTCTTCTGTGTGAGCTGTGCTTCATACATTGCTACACTATTGATAATAGACAGTTTTAGTCTGCTAAATTTCACTACTTGACCACATCTTAAGACTGAAGCAGTAAAGGATATGAGGATGATGGACCCAGAGGGTGTCGTTGAGCCAGTCGTTGCCATTGTCCTGCTCAAGCATCTTGTCGTAAGTGGTCTTAAGGTATTGCATGTCCTCCTCGTCAATGCCATCATTCCAGATGTCATACAAGATGGTCATCTCCTCAAATTCTGAGCGGGGTAAGAAGCTGGGGCGGCGCGGTGATGTCACAGTGGAATGCATGGACAACAACAACTCCTGCCAGCCCCGCCTCTGTCGCCGTGTCTTCTGAACAGGTTCCTCATCATAAAACATCCTGTCTTCCACCTGAGGTATGACTGTCAGGTCTTGGTTTTCCTCTTCCTCCAAGGCCGTGGAATCACCATCTTCACCTTTGAAGGTCTCTGAAGGGCAGTCTGGGTACATGTCATTTACTGGTAGGTCTGGAGGTAAAGAGGCCACCATTGGAGCTGGAGGCTCTTCAGAGTCTTGAGGGGCTTCAACAGACAGCTTTTTAGACTTGGGACGTCCTGGTTTTCTCTTGGTTGGAGTAGCATCTAAGGGCACAGGAACATCTATCATTGGAACAGGTAGATCTTTTGGAGCAGCAGGAGAGGAAGTCTCTGCAGAAGTGGGAGAGGAGCCTTGGGGAGGCTCCTGAAGTGAAGCAGCAGGAAGGGGAGGACCAGGGAATGGGGAAGAAGCTGTATTGTTAGGTAGGCTGGCCTGGGGAGAGGCACTGAGTTGAGGCTCTTTAAATAGAGACTTCTCCTCCAAGCTCTCAGATGAGGCCTTCCTGTGAATGGGAAGGCCTGCAGATAAAGCAGCAGAGTCAGGGAAAGCTGGGGTGAAAGTAAGGTCTCTACCCGGAGTCCGAGGGATACCAGCACTGAGGACAGGAGATTGAGCAGGGTAAGAGAAAGGGCTGCCGGGAATATGCGGCGAGCTCAAGCTGTTACCTGTTAGTGGAGCGTCACTACCTGGTGTGACAGGAACCGTATCAGTGCTCTGAGACTTGCCCAGACCCCGGGGTCTGTCCATGAGGTCTCTCCCCGGTGTGCGTGGGATGTCCTCTTCCGTAGGCAACCGCCCACGGACAAGCATATCTGGCAAAGATTCACGGGGCGGCAGAAGGGATCGTGCTTCAAGTGCATGATTGGGGGGAAGTGGAAGGTGCATGGAAGGTGTAGGAAGAGACCGAGGGATTGCAGCCTCTGACTCTAGGGGAACTGGGCCATCACGGCCAGGGGTTCTAGGGACGTCTTCTGCAGGGATCTTTGGTCTGGTGTCCTGATCACTATCTGCAAACGAACCTGTTGGGGTGGGTGGGCGCAAGCTACCGACATCATCCAGGTTGGTTTCAGCTTTGGGCACTGGAATATTGACCTCCAAATCGATGTCGGGTTCATCAACTGAAAGAGACAACCAATCATGATCTGACCTCATAAACACACAATACTCAACTCTTATAGCTAAAAAAGTCAAGAGTCTGACCTGGCAATCCTTTGGGTGATGGGGGCCGCACGTCATTGATTCCAGGCTTGATTGAGCTCACCGTACTATGTTTGTGATCGAGCTCTGCCTCGTCTAAAACCTCCAGTCTGTTCAACTCGCTTGGTTCTTCTTCTGGTGGTGGTCCTATGGGGGTACTGGGGGATTTTACATCAAGATCCCCTTCATTAGAGGTCGATGATGAGGAAGATGAAGATGACGATGAGGTTTGTGCGTCTTCATCATCTTCATCCTCTATTTCCACTACCCGCTCTTCTTCCTCCTCTTCTTCCTCTTCCTCCTCCGAACTCGATTCATAGTCGGACGAGCTCTCACTCCCAGAGGAATCAGAATCAGATTTGGAGGATGATGAGCTAGAAGCTTGGGGGAGGAAAAATGGTGACGGTCATTACCTCAGACCCATTACAGTGTCCACAAGGGCAGAATATTAATCAGACTCTCGCCATTAATAGTCATTACCTTCATCTGATGAGTCAGATGATTCACTCTCGCTGGAGTCTGATTCGCTCTTCTTTTCGACATCTTCCTCGTCCTCCATATCCTATGAAGGCAAGGGTTTTTTGTAATGTTAGGCTCAAATATAAGTGTTGTATATGCAGCCTGATAACTACACCTGTTTAAAACAGGTTTATAACTGAAAGCAATCACAGACGCCAATTACCTCGGTCAAATTCTCGATTATCAATTGTTAAAATAGTACTATTACTTTCAAATTTCGAAGTACTGTGGATTGGTGCTCACCTTGCCAGAGGGCAACCTCTCAGAGGCATCTTCCACTGGCTCCTCTTCATGGTCTGAAAGCGATGACTCCTCCTTACCGGAGGTTTCCTCCACCTCCTCGCCTTCACTGTCCAGCTCCAGAGGCCTGGCTGGCCTTCGCTTGGCAGAAGAACCACTGCCATCCGTTCTGGATCCGTCCATGCGAAGATCTATTCTTTGTGACTCTGAGAGCAGACCTTACTGAGTTAGTTTATAGAAATGGCATGGAACCATTTAAAGCATTTCAAGATAAGTAATTTGCTAGATTAACTAGATATGCCAAGCACACACCTTCATCTCCCAGCTCATCATCGACAGCTGTGGATGGTCGCACCCTCTTGTTGTCATTGGTGGATGTCGGCTCAGGGGGTTGTTTCCTCTTAACCTGCAAAAAAATGTGTAGCAATTGATAATGACCAACTTAAAAGTACAATGGCACACTAACAAAAATACAGGATGGTAGTTTGGTACCTTGAAGGATGGTAACCGGATGGCACCGCGCAGGCCAATACTGAGACCCATTCCCTCAAAGCCCAGACCCTCAACCTTGTTCCAGTTTTCCAGTAAGCTAGAGGATATAGTCTCTTTGGGTTTGGCCCGTTCTTTCTCCTCTTCTTTGCCCTCACCTGTCTTCACAGGTGTAAGCGTAGCCTGCAGGTGCAGAAACATTATGACGTCAGATAAAATGATGTTAGTATACTGTTAGTATGATATGTCCTCAGGTTAAGCAGTTCCAATTATTTGAAAACTTAACAAGCAGTGGTTTTTCCTTTTGACTAATTTTTTTAAACACTTTGAAACATTCAGTTCTGTAATCAGACAGCTATCATATTATTTAGAGCTAGATTAAAGCAAAAGCATATCTTTTAACAGTTGCCCAAGTTTGTCTACTACTTTCTGCCCAAAAGATGAATTTTGTTTTTGCTTGTCAAAATAAACGAAAAGCAATAACCGGGTATTTACGCGTTTAAATAAAACCCTAAATATTATTTTTTGCTTTCACTTTATTTGATGGTCCCTTTAACACATTCTGTTGACTATAAGTAACGTTGCGCCTACATGTCTACTAACTCTCATTAGAGTGTTAGTAGTGTATAAGTAGACTGGTAGGTTTAGGGTTAGAATAAGTCGACAAGTTGTTGCAAAGTTACTTATAGTCAGTAGAATGTCTGTTAGGGAGCATCAAAATAAAGATTTAGCAGATATTACGCATACAGTCTACTGATACTCTAATGAGAGTCAGTTGACATGTAGTTGCAAAGTTATTTATAGTCAACAGAATGTTCAAAAGGGACCATCAAAATAAAGTGTTACCAATTTTTTTTGGACAGCATTCTTATTGGACTCTAATCTAATCTACTGCACACACAAATTAATACTTTTTACAGGTAAAAAAAAATTTTTTTTTGATCAACTATTGACATGACACCAATAACATTCTTGCTACCAATCAGAGATGGGTTTGTCACATTTCGTTCTGCAATATCAGTACAGTTCAAAAACATTTAGGCTAAACATACAACGATCTAACACTCTAAATTACTTCTTCCCCAACACTGCAAATAAAAGGAAACAATACTTATGAAAGTTACTTATCAACTTGACAGTGATTTTGTACCTTGCATGACTTCAATAGCTTAAAAACCAAATTTGCTGCATTTGTTATGATTCATTTACTAAGTATTTACATTTCCGGCAAAGTGTATCACGTAACATTTAAAACAGACCTGAGTTTGTGGAATGGTGCTTACCTTAGCCGATCTCTCCTGTTTGTCCCACCATTCATCAAACGCCCTGAAGGCCACCACCTCCACCATCTTACGGTTGAGATCTCTTTTCATGATGGCCTTCAGCTCTTTGACAATAACCATAAGCACTCCATCCACAGTGGCTTTGTGTGGGTCTTCCTTTTGGGGCTCATAGCCTGGAGGGGGAACAGCAGGGTTGAACTTGGGCATGTTGGGTAGGGGCCAAGGTTGCCCATGCCCCACAGCGCCTGCAGGGGCACCAACCATAGACAGAGGTGGATACGGGCCTCCAAATTGCATGGCAGCGGCGGCAGCAGCAGCAGCACCAGCACTTACAGCGGCTTCGCTGATGAAGTGAGGGTAAGAGTACTGCCGCTGGCTCTGCGCCATGCGACTTAGCATCTGAGTCTGCATCTGAAAGGACATGTGAACACTGCCCCACTGTGGTAAGGAGCTCATCAGGTCCACCTGCATAATGGGCATCATGCCATGGGGGTAATGGGCCAACGGGTGTAGCATCGGATGGGGGGCCACGCCAGGTGGGCCAGCCAGGTGTGAAACGGTTGAATGGGGTGGAAGAGGAGGCAGCGGGAGGGGGAAGCCAGCCTGTGGAGGGGGCAGTGGGGGGAACCCTGGCGGGGCCATGGGAATTGTCTGCATCGGAGATACTGCAGAGTTGACCACAATGTTTTTGGCACAGTCCCCACTAGCAATCGGTGTGCCTGGCATCTCATCATCAGAAATCTCCATGTCTTCACCCGATGACTGATGGCCCTGTGTAATAAAACACAAACATC
The DNA here is from genome assembly GCA_030578255.1 of Tiaroga cobitis. Lineage (NCBI taxonomy): Eukaryota > Metazoa > Chordata > Actinopteri > Cypriniformes > Leuciscidae > Tiaroga > Tiaroga cobitis. The sequence goes on along the minus strand of CM060600.1, from coordinate 33,276,469 downwards.
CGTTGCGTTAGCGCACAAACTAGTCGCGCACAAAGCAAACAGGGAGATAAACAATCTATGGTCTATATTGCCTTTGGTTTGACAACTATTGTTCAACTATGAAAAAAATCCTGAATTCTTACTTTCTTCCCTATTTAACTTGACCTGGACATAAAAGTCCAATGAAGTTCTCTCGCTATTTGTGAGCATAATATTGTGTGTGTTAAAAAATAAAAGGGATAGTTCACCCAAAAATGAAAATTGTGTCATCATTTACTCAAGTTGTTCCAAACCTGTATGAATTAAACATTTCAGAATTCTTCAAAATATCTTCTTTTGTGTTGAACAGAACAAAGAAATTCATACAGGTTTGGAACAACTTGAGGGTGAGTAAATGACAGAATTTTCTTTTTTAGGGGGAACAACCCTTTTAAGTGACAAGCCAGTGTAATTTTTTGTATTATTTATATACTATTACAATATTTAATAACATCTTGAATTAGCTAAATACATTTTTATTTCATTTTGAGCTACAAAACGTATTTATTCCAGTTAGTTGCAGCTTTATTTCAATTACCGAAAGCTATTTTGTAAATAGTTGCAGTTAACAATTAAAACACTGTGACAGGAAATAGTAATAATATTTTCCTGAAACACATGATTACAGGTAGTTTGAATCTAGGAATCCAAACACTTTCAGATATGAAATAGCTCTTGTTGAACAATGGTTTTGGAGATGTAATAAGAACAGCACTATCCTGATGGTCCAGCTTTTAAGCAGGAAGTGAAGCACAAAAGTGAGCTAACGGCTGAGCATTGTTTCTCGTGTTGTACTACGTGTAAGAGGAAGTGAAAGTGTGTTCCACATAAGCGGCATCCACAGTAGGATCATATTTCATGGGTTCACCATACAGAGCTGGGGGCTGTAATGCAAACAAGTTAATTTACAAGACAGAGCCTCATTATGCACTGAACGTTTATGTCCTTACTGCAGACCGCCAAGATTCTCAATTTTTTTAATGGAATGCAATGCTAAGATTATTTGGTACAGATTAACATGTAGGACTTAAACTGTGCCAGGCAAAATGTTCAGCCATTCAGACATTTTTGTCACAAACAGTTGAATTGCAAAATCTCAAGCAAACAGTGATGCCAAGAAGTCTCTTGCCTAGAACTATGGGTTCAAATAAGCACCACAAAACATTGCACAATGGATTCTAAACGAAAAGAATTTAAAAGATCATGCTACGTCTTTGAGATTTCAAAACAAAAAGAAAAGAAAAAGAGGATACAAAAACTTTTTACAGCCAGATTGCACAATTTCTTCTTTTGCTACAATGTGAAACAAAAGGGAAAGTAGAGAGCCTCTTTAAAAGGAAGACGAGTGAGGTTGCCTCCTACATTTCTCCTGGGTCCTGAAACCCTCCACACAGCAATTCATAATATCATATTTATCAATGCATCAAAAGCCTTTGAGTAGTTAGCTACACACACTATAAACCACTAGCCAACAGTAGCTAAAGACATTGATATTTTTAAAGATATTGCCCCTAAATGGATTCACAGTATATGCAAATAGTAGTAAATATAAGAGATTACCTTATTTATTTAGCAATCTGGCACAAAGGAAAAAAACAGCACTAAACAGCAGCATTTAACTTAATATTTTACTACAAATATGTCAATAAAACATTTTGTTGCTACTCGTTGGAAAAAAATGTAAAACTACCAAAAAATGTAGTTAGGTTAGAAGCATTGCTACTTAGTTACAGTTTGAACTACAATAAATCAACACTGAACTGACTAAATAATAACACTATGATCTTCTGTAGAGCTGCTTTTTAGTTTAACTGGATTTTCTTCATGACTAATGAACTTTGCAACAATGAACTAAACTGAGTTTAATAATCAAACTATTGTCTTTTTAATAGCTGTTGTAGCGCTGAAATTTCATAACTGAAGTACTATGCAACATTAATACGGTTATTTTCTTGTTTATTAATGTGAAGCTGACTTGAAACAATCTGTATATCGTGCATCTCGGGTCTTACCGTGTCCATTTTGTCTATGGGCGTCCGTGGTTCTCCTGCACTACTTTTACTGAGCATGTTGCAGGGTGACATGGGCCTAGAGTTCGTAAAGAGGGCAGCAGTACCAAGGATGGGTTCGTCATCATCGGAATCAGGAAGCGGGGTGGGGCTGATGTCCTCCAGGCCGGTGCTTGAAGGCCGCGAGAGCCGTTGGGGCGGGATGGGGGAGAGCTGCGAGGACGATGAGGAGATCGGGCTCCCGTCCATGCGCACCTCAGCGTCTGAGTCTCCACGCTCGTTCAGGAAGGGCTTAAGAAGCATTTCTATGCGGGAGTCCAGGCTGTTGCGTTTGGACTCTTGGGTGGGGGTGCCCAGGGATGGGCAGGGCTCTGGCGTGGAGGGAGGAGGTGTAGCTGGTTGGGTTTCTGGCGCAGGGGGAAGCTCGGGGATTGGCGGCGTAGCAGGCCTGTCTCTGACGGGCATGAAGTCGGGGCTCGGGGGAGGTGGGGCTTGAGGCGGTCTCCTATAATCCACTTCCCGCTGAACAGGCTGGTGGAAAGAGGGCTCTGTGTGAGGGTAGACTGGGGGCATTGGCGGCTGATAAGGAGAGAAAGCAGTATTGAAATTCGCACTGGCTGGTGGCGGTGGTGTGTGCGCAAAAACAGGCGACGGAGGCTCGGGCGGCTGATGTTGATTAAAACTAGGTGGTTGCTCTGCGTTGCCACGGTGAGCCCCTCCTGTGCCGTGGACGTAGTGTCTTTCGGGTCTGCGGTTGTAGGCGTCCTGGAATTTGGTTTCATGTCTCCTCGCCTTGTAGCCTCCCGAGGATTCCGCACGGTTTGGTTGAAACGCCGGCGTGCCCTGCCTGCTGGAGTAGCTGGAGTCCTGAGAGAACGGGGTGCCTGACGGGCGTGGGGTGTGCGGGGTACCCTGGGACTGTGGCGTATCCTGCCTTAGGCTGGAGTAGGCTGTATCCAGGGACATGGGTGTGTTGGTGCCACCTGGCGTGGCTGTGCCCGCAACTGCAGAAGAACTGCCTTCGAGGGATCTTCGCGAGGGCTCGCATGCCTGCGGACATAAAAGTGCGATGAGACCAACTTAAACATGTTTGTTTCTGAATTTCACAGTGCAAACAAAAGCACAGACCAGTTCTAATGGCATTAACAATTAACAAGCAAATCAAATACATTTTATAAACATTAGTTAATGGCAATCTGTTTTCACTGTGAGATAATGGCCAGAACTGAGGGGGAACCGTTCAAAGTGCAATAATAACGTGCAGCTCTCTGCTGGGAGCAGTTATTAGGTACATTTCAGTTGGTGTCCATTTAACCACCTGCTGAACTGATAAACTGGATTAGAGATAAAGACTTTCTGCTGGAGAGGGACTCACAGCATGTTATACAGTGTGCTGGTGTAAAACACAAAACTACAGTAAGAAACTACAGTAAACACTTTGTATGTCAAGCTTCCCTCTCTTCTAACTGACGAGAAAATCTACATTGCATCTTAAATGGTTTAAAATTTTAAATCATTCAATTGGTCTATGGAGGATTAAACTATGATATTTAGAGATATATGTGTGTATATATATATATATATATATATATATATATATATATATATATAATATGAGCATTTGTAGTAAAATAAATACACTGTCTAACGTTTTTGTACCAAATTGAATCAGTTAATAGATTTTGAACCGTTTTTTTAAAGCCAAAGCTACTTGAAAGGGGGGACACTTAAGGACAGCACATTTATACAGCTCTGTTCATGCCGAAAAATATTTAAACAGTCTTTAACTTTGTTTTGAAGCAAAATCTTAAGTGTTCCAATATTTTCTATAATTAATGTCACATGTAATGGCATAATGTTTGCTTTTTACCAGCAGGGCTTCAGACAAGCTGTGTGGAGAAACTTCACAGGCTTCTTCACCACCAACTGGAAGAGTGAGCGGAGTATAACTTCCATTGATCAGACGCTGGAAGTACCTTTGGCGATTTTCACCTAAAAGGATGGATGAGAACACACATTGCTGTGGTGAACATGATCACTGACACACAATGTGGGCTACATCTAAAAGAAATACACACATTTTATTCATTAGAAAGAAAGAAAGAAAGAAAGAAAGAGGTTATGTTGTCACAAGAGCATTATTATTAATTGTCACTTTTTACTAAAACAATTAAATGTTGTATAAAATGTTATTTTGTATGTTAAAAATAGGCTTATCATTTACATAAAATTATGTATATAAACAATATATTGTATATATGTACACATCAAATAAGAAAATGACAGTATAAATGTAAGAAATAACTGCACTTTGCATTCACGTGACTGATGATCACAGATGAAACAGTACTGTCTCTTTAAGAGAACGGAGAACCCACTACAGCTGTCATCCTGCCTTTAGGATCTCCTTTTTACAAGGTTAATGACGATTCCTGTGCTTGGCTTTCAGTAATGAGTCTTAACGAAGGGTTTAACATTAAAAATATTTTCAGTTGGACAACTATTGTTCAAGTCGTGGTTAACCAGCTCACATATCTTCTAAAACATTTGCATTTTACATCTAAATACTTCAGCGGCTGTTTCTCATATTATACTGTGATAAAGAAAATTGTCATTTTGGTTGTAACTACAGATACATATTTAGTAAATAGTTTAAATGCATGGTTTTCACGTAAAATGTCAAAGCAAACATATCAGTAAATCCCTCTGCAGCTGACATGCCGTGTAGTGGTTACCAAGCAACCAACGTAAATGTCCGCACGTGATATGATGCTACAAACAATCTATTCAAAAGTACCAACACACGCGGCATTTTAGTGTAACTCTGTCAGATATTAATAAAGTTATACATCTCCAGTTCAGTATTTTCACATTTAATTTAGCTTTACCTTTAGGGTCCAGCTCCACGTGGATGATGTTGCCCATGACAGAAGTGTTGTGCAGGTTCTGGACAGCATCTTTCGCCGCCTTGACGGTTCCGAACACAACTTTAGCTATTCCGAGATGCTTTTTGTTCTTCGGGTTGTACAAAATCTCCACCCCCTCAATATCGCCGAACTTCTTGCACATGTCAGTAAGGAATCCCTCTTTGACGTTGTCGTTGAGTTTGGCGAACGTGACCTCCTTCGGGGGCACGCGACCGATGTAACAATCATCAATCTGAGGAAACAAAACGATTCTTTGAAATGGAACGTTTTTTTTTAAGTTGTTAAACATTGAACGACTGTCCTAAACGGTTTAAAGGGAAGCGCGTGTCTCTTAGGTCGTTGAAAACTGACCGTTAAATCAGTTGTTTTTTAATTCATAAATACATTCGATGTATAAAACGTCCTGTGAACCTCAACCGTCTTGTAGTTGGTTACTTAAAAACACTCAAGACAAATTCACACATGTGTCAGGGGGTGTGACTGAACTACCTTAAATTTAGGCACCGGGAGATCAACCTCCTTGTACTTAGCCCACAGACGAACCATTCTCGGGTCTCGGACGTTCTCCACGGGTGACATCCCGTGGTTCTGTAAACAAAAACACACATTTATAAACACTTTACGCAAGGAAGTGTACTTTACACCGTCCGCTCAAACTGGCCATGTCGCTGTCAATAGAACTAATGCAGCACAACGAGAGCTGGTTTCAGTTGTTTAGTTTGTAAAAAAGAGTGGTCAGTAATGAAAGTTTGGCAGCGGTTTGGCACTCTTTGATGTACTGTGTCAGGTGTTTACAACGCCAGGGATATTATATATCCATTCGGCGCGACAATACACGAGTCAATGTATCCGATTCTGGCCGTTGTAACGACTCGTTCCGCTCACCGGCATGCTGAAGTGCAGTCCATCGTAGCGATACAGTTTGTGCGATCCCTTTTTCAGCGCTGGGTCAATAATCAACTTGTAACTTCTCCAATGATGATTTCGTTTCTCTCCCGAATTGCAGATAGGATGGCTGTTCTCCATTCCGTTCGCCAAACCTAACGAAGAGATGACAAAAATAAAAAACAGAAAGTACGCTTCATAATACTGACAGCGCAAAGATTTATATTTGCACACAAACAGTACGTTGCAGAAAACGGGGGGTTTGAAGCTGTGCCCGAAACAGACATTACAGAGGAAGAAAAAAAAGAGAAAGCTTACTTGAACTCTGTCTTCTACCGTGATCTTCATTTAGCTTATTTCTTTCTCCTGGTCTGGACATATTGTGCCCGATCGAGTAGTTTTATATAAAACGGCTAGATCTTGAACCTTTCGCCGATCACATTACATGATTTTAAAGATACTGCCTCCTTTTTGCGAGCCAACACATATTGTGTGCCTCTAGTCTGGGGTTTCTGTCTCTCCCACAATACACCACTATCTCAACCTTCCGGCACATTCGACACGCACTTTCGATTTATTATTCTTAATAGTTAAGCTAAAGCATTGCTTTTGTGTGACTATTAATAAAACACACAAGTGGAGTTAAGTGTGATAAACGAGTGGGAAGTTGAAATATCTTCAATTTCGAGTAGTAAAGCGAAGGTTTAGAACGCGTTGAATCTGCACGATAGATTTACATGAACGTTAAATACAAGATGGACATGGAGCAGCAGCGTTGGGGAAGGTTGTTAAAACTGAACTGGGACACGCACTGAAAGGCCAAATGATTTGGTTTAAAAACGAAATGCAGTTTTGCTTTCATATAAACAGTTATTCCGGGATATGTTTTAAGTCATGCATTCAGAATGTGTCAGTAAAATGAACTTTCATGAGGGACCGCCTTATAAAAGCAAAGTTTTTCTATGGTGATAATTCTGTTTAAACATCTAATGTTATTTTCTGTTTCTTGTTCTAATACTAGTTGTACATTTTCAGTCCATTCCCAACATTGTTTGATATTCTGCGGTGCTTGGGCAATTGGCTGGTTAACAGCAGTTCCCTCTCTGGCCAATCAGATTGAAGCACCATGGTAGATTCAGCTATTAGAAGCACAGCCTTCAGTTCTTCCTACAGAGAGCAGAAAGAAGGCTGAATGCAGGCGCAGCCATTTTCTCCTACATTGGGACTCAATGGCCAAAATGGGTTTCCTTTGTTCCAAAAGGGATCTAAATCTTGGTTTCATCAGCCTTTTATGGACTATTTAATACATACAGTGTTTCTGTTTACAGGATCTGAGAAGAAGGAAGATGAAATGTTGGATGGTATCCCTTTGACATTTTTAAGCTTTTTTTCTCTTCCTGGAAACCATCTTTGTCCCAGCAAACTAGGTCATGGCACACCCATATAACAGCATTTTATTCTTTAGTAAAATGCTACTGAATAAACATTTTGCATTTGGTTTTATTATTACTAACTAGAATGTAAAAAGAAAAAAGAAACCCATGAAAATAACCAACTGCTTTTAAGGCCCTGCCTTGTTCAGGGCCAAGCATTAATCAATAAGTAAGTTTATCTTTATTGTCTTTGCTTATTTAGCTGCAAAAATAAATGTTTTATTGTTAATTAAACCGAGGCATTTTATGTATATTGACTGAATTTCTATTTCTTTTTAGCGTTCCCTAAGTGTCATTAGTTTTGAGTCTAGCTTTGTCTTCAGAACATTCAGTTGCATGTTGTTCTTTTTTAAATATCCATTTAAATGGATTGCTTCTCACATTTCAGCAAACAAAGCAGGCCACAGAGAAAAAGGACGATTGGCCTTTTACAAAAATGCTGAATCACAGGTATGATTGATAGGGTTTGTGGTTGTTTTAATGCTCATCCTGGTTGTGACTCACTGTTTTTAACCCTACAGCAATACTGGTATCAAAACACTTTTTTTTTTTTTAAGTACATTTATATTTAAAGAAATTAGTGGACTTCACTTCTCTTTCATGGCGTGCAGATTGGGAATAGTGTATTCCTGATTTTACAATTCAATGGAAATCCCTTTTTCAATTACTATTTTCAGTAAGTGAACACTCACTATTTATCTGACCTTGTGCCAAGGGCACATTTCATAACACTATTAGTCTCATAACAGTGTGAGTTATAGTTAACTAGTAGAGATAATGTATAAATAAGACTTTAAACACACATAATTATTAATGGACTAACAAAGATATTTACCTTAACATTTTGTTGAAATAATTCTATCAGGCCTATACGATGAAGAAACAGGAACGTTTTCATTCCCATCGTCGGATCCTTTAACACTGGTTTTAAAGAGGGGGTTGGGTTGCAACGCCTAAAAGGAAGAAAACGACAATAACCATTTTTCCTGCCTTCGTTTTTCGACATAATTCATCATTTAACACACCAATCTGCGCAGTCTCCAACGAGTGGAGCTGCTGGAAATCTTGAGGCACTTTTAGATATTGCAATATGCAAACAATCCCTTTCTCTTCCTGAAGAAAGAATGACAAGAGAAATTCACTCGCTTGCACTTCATCATTCAGAAGAAAGAAAATGTCCTTTTTCTTTCCGAAGGTAATAGTTTATGCGACCATTTTGACAAAAATGACTTGGGAATACTCTGTTTTAAAAGGTAACATTAAATCATATTTATGTTTCAAACTCATTAAAAAAAATTACGAGTATTGTTTTCCTGTGGGGATAATTGTGTGAGAGAGAGAGAAAGAAAGGTGTAAAAATCATTATTTTAGACACCTCTCATTGCTGACCCATGTCCAAAGCGACCTCAGAAATAGCCTGCTGTTTAATGGCTTCTCTGCTGTTTTCATTTTCAACATGGCGTCTTCACAAGGACATCATTGTGGAAAAGAAAGGTTGCTGCGCCATTTATGGGCGAGGCTGTCGGTCGCTGATTCTGCCTTTATACGTGGCAACCATTGCAAACACAAACTGACTAGATGTGGTCAGAGAGGCTAGCTGTTTCAGAAGCGAGGATATTGCACAAAACTCGCAGTAATATCTCGTGCGTAAAAGGCGTCCTCGACGCTAATGCGCAAGGCGCTGGAAACCCTGTGGCACAAAAACACGCTCACAGCGGTAATCTGAGAGTTTGGACGCATGCCACGGGTCCGGGATGTGACTGCACCCACCTAACCATTTAAAGTCGGAGAAAGAATCTCAAACACTGTGTGGCATTTCAATCAGCAAGTACAAAGGGAATATCCAGTCCTCTGTGCTCTCTCTCGTCCCCCTTTCAGAACATTCGGTGCAGTTTATTCGCCAGCCATTCAGAGGATCATTTGACGTGATGCATTGCAGGATTGCGCACTACTTAGGTTTCTCAGATCTTCTGGTGAATATATCACAGTGTTGCAACGCATACCGGTATGTGGTATGCAAATTGTCGTGTTTTGCACAATTTATGGATATGTAATTTTGTATATCTAGCTTATTCCACTATTGTGGAGAATGGACATACTTATTACCCAAGCATCTTATCATTGGAATTTGGTTATTGCCTCTGTATTTTTTTTCTTTCCCCTTCTTTCTGTGCGTTTGGGGCGATGCCAGGTCCAGTTTATCAGCCAGAATGGTGCAAGGAAACGCACCATCTGTCTTTCGCTTTTAGGATTCACGCTTAGGATTCACGCTTGTTAATGCATGCACACCAATATGATTTTGTCTCTCTGCCATAGTCTAAAACAGGACTGGTGGTGACCGAATATGCCAGAAAAAGGATTGAAGAAGACGTGATGACCACATTGTTTCCTGCCACCCAGGGCTGAAGTGGGTCATGAGGCCATTTTATGGCACTCGTGTGTTTAATTAGGAAAATCCTCTTTATTTTAGTAACCCGCGAACGCAAGCAGTTTCTAAAGGCAGTAAAGAACTACAGATATCTCAGACGATACCAGTTTATATAAATATTTATTTTTGTTACTCGATATGCAGACGTGTGCGAAAAGCTCCATTTGTGCTCTGGACAGCTGGATTGGATCCTCGACAAATTTCGACATTCAACTTCGCCATTTTATAAGCTATTTATATCGCCATTTTATAAGCTATAAGCTATTTTAGCTTTTATTTTGGCTAGGGTATTCTGGAAAAGTTGATTCTTGGGAATCTCTCTATTTTTTTTTTATTGTGGAGACTAGCCTATGAGACGTCTGAAATCAAAATTAGGCTACACAGGATTTTTGATGGCAGTAATATGTAAATGTAAAATCTTAAATCCGCTTGAATTCTGAGAAAACGTTTAACAGAACCAAATGCAATTCGCAATTCTCACGGTGGGCAATTTTTTTTTTTTCTTGAACCTTTTCTTATTTAGAATTGTGATAATGATGGATTGTAATATATTTAATAGTATGGTAAGTATATTTATAAAGAGATGCTGCACTCACTTAAATGTTTTTATATCGTAATAAATATTGTTCTTACATGCATACATATCGTCTTGTATTTATTGACATGTTTAGTTTTAGGCCTATTTAATTTTTCCACATTCTCTCATAATTTGCTGTTTAATCGAAACGGAATTGACGTTCTATTTTAACATTAATTCGTATTATTTCGCTGTGTGTGAACTGGTGTATGACGGGGCCAAAGTGGGCCCATATGACGGAAAACAGGCACATCCGTTTTTATCCTGGTGTAGGCCGCTTTTGTCCTTTGTAATTGGATTAATGCTCCTTTTTGTTTATGTAGGCTACCATAACAATCCATATAAATTATGTGAGAACATGGGCTTCGTAATGACTTTTAGTAGTTCCTCTCTGTTACCGTGTTTGGGAACCAGTAAATATTCTTCACAGTTATGTGCCGAGACAGTCATAACATGATGATGGTGACGCCTCCTATCTGTGAACAGAAAAAACAACAACCTTTTCTAGTCTCTCATTGGCTGTGACGGTGCGGGGGGTGCATTAACATTCACCCATTGGCCATTGGTAAAATAAATTAAGAAATGTGTATTAGGCTACTCTCAGGGGGCCTGAAGGTTTTGCTTTGCTTCATGGCAACAGTGCCCGTTAGCTGGGACTACATGGCCTCTTACATAGTTTTGCTGCATTTAAATATTTCAAAATAGTCAATACATTTTCATTAAAATGTAACTTTTAAGCAGATTAATTAAGTTCCATTGTAGAAGATCTAGTCCCTGATATGTTGTTAATTTATAGAGTAGGCTATTAATACATTTCATAAACAAAGACAAAGTCCATTTAAGAACATGCACATTAAGTAACTTTTAAATAAGTTTATTTGTAAACAAATGAAAAAATAATATTAAGGCGCATGAACTGACATTTAGATAATGATTGCGTTGCATTGTTTTTTAACTGAATGCTCATTTTCAATAACAATTTAAATAAATATTTTTTAAATAAGAATCAAATTATTAATGCATATACATATGCATCAATGTTTATAGGCATTTATATTTTTTTATAAGCAGGGTTATTATCGTTTACTATACAGACACTAACCAAAACTAAACTATTAAAAATAACAAAAACTCAAAATGACTAAAACTAACTAAAATGAAAAATATATAAAAACAAATTCAAAACATAAAAAAAACTATAATAGTCTGTAATTGATACTAAAATAAAACTGGTAATGTGTGTGTAAATCTTTCAGTAATATTAATAGCACTTTTAGTTATGTAATTGTTATTATTAATGTAAAATCATCATAAAGACAAAACTGAAGTCATTGCGTTTGGAAACAAAGAGGAAGTTCTTAAGGTGAATGCATACCTTGACGCTAGGGGTCTAACAACTAAAAATCAAGTCAGGAATCTTGGTGTGTCTCTAGAGTCAGACCTTAGTTTCAGTAGTCATGTCAAAACAATAACTAAATCAGCATACTATCATCTGAAAAATATTGCAAGAATTTGTTTCAAGTCAAGACTTAGAGAAACTTGTGCATGCTTTTATCACCAGCAGGGTGGATTACTGTAATGGACTCCTCACTGGCCTTCCTAAAAAGACCATAAGACAGTCGCAGCTCATACAGAACGCAGCCGCCAGGATTCTGAGCAGAACCAGAAAATATGAACATATCACACCAGTCCTCGGGTCTTGACACTTGCTCCCAGTTACATTTAGGATTGATTTTAAAGTATTATTACTGGTATATAGGTAAATCATTTAATGGCCTAGGACCCAAATACATTGCAGATATGCTCACTGAATATAAACCTAACAGATCACTCAGATCATTAGGATCACATCAGCTAGAATTACCAAGGGTTCACTCTAAGCATGGAGAGTCTGCTTTTAGCTATTATGCCAGCAGCCGCAGCTGGACCAGCTTCCAGAGGAGATCAGATGTGCTCCTACAGTAGTCACATTCAAATCCAGAATCAAAACACATCTGTTTAGCTGTGCATTTACTGAATGAGCACTGTGCCACTGTTCGTCCGACTGTTTTTACTGTACTTTATTTTATTTTTTATTCTAAACTGTTTTAATTATTCTTATTTGTTTTGATTATTTTAATTTCTTTATTCTAAACTGTTTTAATTATTGTTATTTCTTTAGATTTTTTTTTAAATTTCTTCTATGTAAAGCACTTTGAATGACCATTGTGTATGAAATGTGCTACATAAATAAACTTGCCTTGCCTATAATTATATAATCCACTTGATGATCAGCAAATTGCTAGAATAATCACTGCATCATCATGGCCTATCTCAAGTATGTGCCATTCAGAGCAGCATGCTGTTATCCATCCTCTGGAGAATGTGAAAAATGAAGGTTTTCAGGCGGTCTGAGTTATGTTTAGAAGTGAACTCTCTTACGACCGGCTTGAGGGAGTGTCTTCATGTACTCCGCCTAGTGAGAATGCAGAGCATGTATAGACAGACAGGAACAACGCACACATGTCACACAGCCTCAATTACAGTAGCACGCTCTGATCTGGGCTATACTTGAAAACATAGTCACATGGTTTGAAAAGAGAAAAAAAAAGCAAGAAGGAGGAGGAAGTTAGGACCGGATAGCAGCATGCTTACCTGGCAGAGTTTTAGTCTCATGAATTTACCTGACACTCCTGTGCTCTTGGGGACTTGTTGGAGGAACTGACTTGGCCAGTGCGGCCCACATAAAGGACATGACCCAGAACGGCACTGTAGCCGGCAATGCCACTCAAGCTGATGCACTCAAAATCGTGATCGTCGGAGATGGAGGTTGTGGAAAGACATCCCTGCTAATGGTGTACGCCAAAGGAGATTTCCCTGAGGTGAGATTTTAGATACTTGACAGTTTTTTGTGTGTGAGTAGACCAGATTTGCTAGAAAGTCACAGAAATAACCATTAACACACATTTGAAACTCTGAAACATGTAGAGTTTCAGAGAAGGAAATATTGCAAAATGTATAACAGTCACTTTTTTTTTTTACACAATCTCCTCAGCAAGTTTTTCCACTCCCAGACAGCAATTCTGGTTTCTGCCTACGCCTTGATTGTAATGTGTATTGTAGAAACAAGAACTTTTCATGCAGCATTACATTCCTGTACTTGTCTGATTTGATCTTGATGTTCAACAGAAATACGCTCCATCTGTGTTCGACAAATATGTCACCACTGTGTCTTATGGAGGAAAAGACATTCAGTTGAATCTCTATGATACAGCAGGTAAGTGTCAACATCCACCCTGTCAGACACGAAACACAAGCCTCATTCTCTTTAGTGACATGCTTCATTGATTAAATATGTAGGCAGGAATGTTAAGTACAACATGGGTGTGAGTAGGCCATTGGTAATAGTTTTCAGAGCTGTCATCTCTGAGGTCAGGCAGCACGCACACTTTGATCATATTTTATGATAAAATACTACATATTTTCCTAACAGCATTACAGTATTTACTTCAAATTAATTATATTAGCCATGGCGAAATATTCATATTCTTACTATCACACGGCAGTTTCTAAGCAGTGGCTTAATGGGCCAGAATCAGTCTGTGGATGCAGTGTGGATGAACATTGTATGTATTTCATGCAAATTTTAATCATTTAATTATTTACATTTAGTACTTCATCGTCATATACTCCACTGTTCTAAAGTATGGGGGGGTCAGTAAGGTTTATTTGAAAAACGAAATAAATGATTACTTTTATTCAGCAAGGATGCGTTCAATTGATTAAAAGTGACATTAAAGACATTTATAATGTTACAGAAGATTTCTAATTAAAATTAGTTCTGTTCTTTTGAACTTTCTATTCATCAAAGAATCTTGAACAAAAAAAAAAAGAAGATCCGCTTTCTACAAAAAATATTAAGCAACACGACTGTTTTCAACATTGATAATAATAAGAAATGTTTCTTTGAGTACCAATTCAGAAAATTTTAATAATTTCTGAAGGATCATGTGACTGAAGACATGTTTTATTTTTGAAGCTCCAAATTTGTAGAAAATATGTATTTGAGTTAATTATTTATCATGTTCTAGTAGTTAAAACATTTAAGAACTGTACATTGAGAAACCACAGGACATATCTTTATATTCATGACCATAGAATAAGTAAGAGTAATTTTTTTTTATAAATCACACTAATCATCAGACATTTTATAGCTTATTTGAAAACACACATCAAAATACTGTGGGGGGTATTGATCTAATCTTCGTCTCGTTTACTTTCAGTGAACCCCTAACGTCTATATAACCCGAATTTCTCCATGGTAAATTCTGTAAAGTATGAAGTATTATATGAATTGAACGACATTTTCGGTAATTGAGCTTGCTTATCAGACTCACACTGCTGCCCGGACCTTCTCTGCCTCTCTGGAACAGGATGTTGAAGTCAGGATGTGGTTTTCTACCACATCTCGGTTCTTCATCGAAATACACTGTTCATTAAATTCGACATACATGCTCTATATATGGTCAGATGTCTCCGCCGCTGCTTGAATGACTTGTTGTCTATATCACCATAGAAACACTCTAGATAATGTAGTACTGTGATCAGTGTGTGGTAAAATGACATGTCATTTCCTTCTAACCAAAATCTGTTTATTGACAGGCCAGGAGGACTATGATCGCTTGAGGCCTCTGTCGTATCAAGAAGTAAACCTTGTTATCATCTGCTACGATGTGACCAATCCAACATCGTTCGACAATGTCACAATAAAGGTGAAATCAGCTGGGAATGAAACCGTTTACTGATGAAAGTCTGTTTTAACGTTGTTTGCTGGCAACTGTGAGCTGATAAACGTTGACCTGGAGTGTAGATGATTATACAGATGGATCACCACTGAAAACAAACAGTATTTCTGGAACCTTTCTGTCATGTCAGCTTAGAGGAATGTGCCGAGCCCTTTTTAAATAAAGGAATAGGAAAGGGACTGTTCATTCAGGGCCTAAAGATAGAGACAGTACACCAATAGAGCATTGAGGAAGACCAGAACAAGTACTTACATAAAAAAAGAAGTTCTGTTTTGAGCAATGTTTTCCTCTCCTCCTACAGTGGTACCCAGAGGTCCATCATTTCTGCCGTGACGTCCCCATTATCTTGATAGGGTGCAAAACGGACCTGCGAAAAGACAAGGAGAAGACAAGGAGGCTCAAAGCCTTAGATATGGCGCCCATCACCTACCTCCAGGTTGCCATTATATTTACAGATACCTATATACAGTGCTTGACATTCACTTTTTTTTTTGCTCACCAGCCACTATGTCTAGTGGTTTTCCAAAGTTACTAGCCACTCAGCATTTTCACTGGCCACAATTTTGACATCGGATACCATGGGGAAAAACTGCCATAGAGATATTTTTAATTTTATCGCATAATTTGGCGACCGGTATATTAGGCAGCTGTCACTTTAAGACCTGACACACAGATCCATTATACTGTTACACATGCGCTTTCTTTCTCAACTCTTTACATTCACTGAAACATAACTGACTGCGTTTACGTGAATATTCGTCGAGACCGGCATTTTGATATTATTTTGTGTGTATTTGACTGTTAAAGCGCAATAAGCAGCGAAAAAGAGTTTAATTTAGTACCGAAAGGCGGCTTTATCTGCGCAACCTTTGGATGTGAGCACAAAATCTGCGGGAACGAGTAAAATTATGTGCAATACACTAATCCCATGGAGAAATTCAAGCCCTGAAACACCAACAATATTTATCCAGGTTTGTGTCAACTGTCTGTCGGAGAGATGAGAGAGCGAGAAAACGCATCTCGTGTATATGGTCTGCGGTAAATGACTATTGGAAGCGTTTCAGATATTTCAGTATTGAAAAATCTATATTTTTGACAACACGCCTTTTTAAAAGGCTACAGTTTAAAAATGTATATATTATTATACAAAATTCAACCCGCCAAACTGGCTAATAGGAGTGCTGCTTTACACACCACTGAAATCCGCCCACATTTGGCGGGTTGGCGGGGTGTTAATGTCAAGCCCTGCCTATATATATATATATATATATATATATATATATATATATATATATATATATACTGTGTATATATATATATATATATATATATATATATATATATATATATATATATACTGTGTATATATATAGGCCTTTGTGTGTGTGTCATATAAGTTTTGCTGCTTAATATTTTTGTGGAAACCATGATACTTTTTTCAGAAAGTTCTAAAGAACAACATATTTAAAACAGAAATAATTTGTAGCAATATAAATATCTTTTTTTTTTTTACATTGTTGTCGAGGTGCTTGCATGTTTATTGTTTTAATACTTTATGGACTAACCAGGTAATGAGATCAGGCTTTGCCACATAAATTCATATAAAACAGGTTGAGTTTTTGTAATTTGCTTTGTTTGGTTGTGTTTTATTGGTGGTGTGAGCTTAAAAGTTATGGTTAGTAATGGAAGTCCAGAGTAACTAACCTTCATTCCTCTTTCTTAGGGTGAACAGATCAGGAAGCAATTGAACGCTGATGTATACCTGGAGTGTTCGGCTAAATATAGAGAAAACGTAGAGGACATTTTCAGAGAAGCGACCGAGCGAGCGCTAGCGGCCAGGGCTAAAGCAAGACACCTCCAGAAGAAGAGGAATCGCTGTACCATCCTGTGACCATTCCTGAAAGAAATAGATTTCGTTCAAGTTTTGTATATATGAACTATATTGTAAACATTCTGGAGCCACAAAGCTTCTCAGAATTGTTTAAGCTTCCTGGAAGGAATATTTTTTCGGCACATTGTCTCACAATCTTCCCACCAAGCAAGGCTTACCGGTCTGTGCCACATTCCTCCAAATGATGATATGACTTAATGGAATTTTGTCGTGGATCCAATAGAAGATGGAAAAACTGCTGCTGATGTCTCAGGGATGAGGATGACCATATACATCTCATAGGTTCACATTGGAAGTTTGGTTACAGTCTGTTATGCACTGTTGTACAGTTGTAACGCACAACTGACTCAGTATAACTGCCATTATTATGCACTCGGGTGTAACATGTTTCTGTTGTGTAATTCATGTTATCTACTTACACAATAGTTGCAGTTGAAATTTAAAACTTTGAGTTCCAGTATTTTTCTTTCGTGTGAATGGGCCTTAAAGTCCCCATGAAATCAAAATGGAAGTTTTTTGGCTTTTAGAATGAAGATGTTCGCCTTACTGTTATCTATAGCTCTTATCTATTACCTGTTATCTATTGTGTGCTTCAAAACAATGACATAAGCATTCAAAACTTACAGTCTCTCACTTTCGCAAATATGGATCAATGATTTTGATGACATCTTCTCATCAGATTTTCTGTCCAATGAAATGCTCTCTAGAATCCAAAGTGTCCCGCCCCGTAGCATCCACTTGTACATTCCACATTCCACTAGCTACATTTTAAATAGAAGCTGAAACTTGGTCAATTGTTCACACATTTACTTTTTTCTACATGCTGAATGGCACATATATAGGGGACAGGGAACGATTCAGACAGTGTAAATATGCTTTCCATTGGGACAAATGAAGTCTGGTTTCACGTCATTGTCACGCGAAACTCCGCAGCTCCGGTCCAGAGACACCATAGCACAGAGCGGATCTTACTGTGGACCCACCATTTTAACTGGAATCACACTTTTTGTTTATTTCAGTACAGGGATTATTTACTATCTTTAACATAGATGCCAGAAATCATTTATGTGGAAACAATTTGTCTGTTCCACCCTGTGTGTAGATTGCACAAATAAACCTGTGTTTTAAGTTATATATTTTGTATGCCTTTTCGCTGAAGGAAATTGTGTGTGAAACAGGAATCACTATTAAAATTTTATAGCTCTTTTATAGCCGTGTATTCATTTCATTGGCGCTGATACTGTTCATTTTGCATGATGCAATTTTCAGATTTTAGGCAGACATAGGCTATGTAGAAAATCTCTGTCTGGTTTGCAAAACAAACTTGGTTAGAATACAAAAGTGATCTTGTTGTGGTTAGTATAAAAACTCCTGCCTAGCAGGATGCGACTGCGGTAACGGAAGTCTCCAAATATTGCTGCGTGCCACAGCTACAAAGCTAAAGATTGAAATGTTACTTATCGATGTTAATTTTGATGCGCTTTGTACGCTTTTATTAATTTTACAAGTCATTGAAGCTACTCTTCAAGGTAAGTTAATTATTTACATAAATTATTTATAATTATATAAATGTAATTGATTGTTTTATAGGCTATTGTAGCATATTCTATAAATACAGTATGTTATTTATAAGAACGGACACAAATATGACAATAAAAAAGTAATGAATTACAATAACTGGTCACAAATATGATTATAAAAATACTATTAAAAGAACTAGTAAACATTAATAAAGCTTTAAAACTGGACAGAGTTTTATTTTAAAAGTTTTATAAGCAATTTCAACAATTTTGCCAAATTCAACCACACGCCCCCTTTCCACAACCAAACCCTTCAAAATATGTCATCCACCCACTATCAGCAAACCGAACAAGCAAAATGACTGAACAAAAGAAATGCATTCTGATTGGCTAACATGCCCCTTTCCTGCTGTTTCATGTGTCATAGACATATGTGATTTATTTTCCACATCTTGTTTAGTCAGGTAATAGGGGTAAATTATGTTGTTTGAACGATTTTTTAAAATTGTGGTTTTCTAAATAAAGGAATGAATAAAAAGTAGATAAGAAAAAATAGCATCATTTATTTTACCCACATTTAACAAGTCCTAAATATAGAGGTACACACGTCACACTTGCGCCCTCTGCAGTTGAAGTTGTAAATAATAGTATTTTCACACGAGGCCACACAGATTGCATCAGATTGATTTTATTTGCTCTACAGCAACAGAAGGTCAATAGAAATCCCTTTAGAAACCTTTTTTTCCTCCAGTCTGAAGGCTTATTTTAAGTTCAAGCTAAAAAAAAAAAAAGTTATTTTGTTCAACACAAGCACTGATGAAATAACATTGTGAATAGTGACAACTGTTACACATGATTTAAGGAGTGGTTAATTGTTCAATAAAGCATTTCCCAACATGAGAAATCCCTGTAATTACAGCTTTTTGCTTCAGTTACAATTCACGTGTTCCTATGAAACTTGTAACACTTGTGTTCTAGGCTAAACTAGTAAATCAGGTGTGAACAGACAAAGGAGACCATTAAGGCCAACAAATCATCCAGTAACCAAATGCAACTTCTTTCACTACTTGCTTGTGTAATATAACGTAGGAACAAGGTCTTGTCAGCAAACTCCCTGATGGCAACTAATGAAAGATGTTGGCAAAAAATAATTATTTTTTCTTTGACACAGTCAGTAAGAGTAACACAGACACATATACCAGCTCGTCCAATTACAGCAAATGTAATCCTAACAGCATTCATTCACATTAAGCAAGACATTGTTCAGAATTTCAACTGTTATTTTAACTTATAACGCAATTGCATGACTATGCCTTTAAATACAACTACCAAACAGGTGGAAATCATGAAACAAAATAAAAAGGGATGCTTCTTGATTTAAATATACTATGAAGTGTTACAGAAGCATTATTGCCATCGTTAATAAAATAAATCCACGTTTCCACTGTATCATGTTGCCTTGATTCAAAAATTTGGCCTTGCTCAATCACCATACTAACAAGCCACAACGTGCAAAACACACCTTTCTCTTCAAGTGCCATCGTATCAATTCTTATACCCACAAATACGTAACACATGCTTAGGCTAAAATGTCTTGTAGCAGAACAAGTACTTTAATCACTATCCAGCTTTATAAAAACCATAACAAATCCCTTTGAGATGCTACAATGAACTGAGCATCTTCAGTTCTACAGTCTTCCTGCTGCGTTGCATAAAGTTGAAATGTGGCTTATTGTAAACATATCCATGCACAGGAACAAAACAAACGTGAATCAAAGTCTTCTCATGTACAGTGTCTGAAGGTTGTCAGTGGCTTCTAACCCAAACATTACCCTCTAATTGCTGTGATTGCATAAATAAGAGCAAAAACAACATGGCAGACGATAGGGCAACGTAACACAATCTTGAGTTTCCACTGCCGCTCTTGAAATAGGTTGAGGCAGACGTCAACATCTACCTTCAACCCTCTCCAAACAGCTCGTGGGATAGACGAAACAGTTTTGTCCGCTTTCGCAGTTCAGTTCTTTGAGTTCCACACTGGCCTCGCTGCGTATGAAATCTTCCAGTTGGTTTCTCGTTAGTTAGCTTTCACCTTTTCTGTGTTCTTCTGGACCTTCTGGCGGACCACTTTTAGAGTAGTGAGAAAATTTCCCAGGAACAGGATAAGAAACGTCAAGGCCAGCATGAACACCTGGAAGATAATTGAAGTAAAGCTTTAAATGTTTGCATGATTTCTGTAAAACATAAAAGTGTACCAAATCCTGTGAAAAGTGTGTAATGGGTGGCTAAGGTGTTCATAGTGGTTCCTAGCATGTTGCTAAATGGCTGTTAGGGTGTCCAGTGTGGTATTACAAGACGAAATATAAGACCCCACAGATAATTTATTATAGCTTGTCAAAAACACACCGGTTTGGGGTGTGTCCCTTTAAATGCAAATGAGCATTTCCCCCCTCCCCTTTCCAGAAGAGGGCGGGGCTTTAAAAGCTTATGCTTGTGTTTCGGATACTCCGGCAACAACAAAACTGGAGAATGTCACGCAGCCAAAATGTCAGAAATTGTCAGTGGGGGTGCTCGGCCTTATACGTTCGAACCGGAGGCGGACACTGATGGAGACACAGTTACAACTTTTAGAAATGCAGCTGGACGATTCTGATTGGTTAGTGGATACATTTATGTAGTTGTTGTGGAGTTAAGTTGATTTAACTCATCGACTAGCATGCACCGTCATGTTAATCTAAAAATCTTTCAGAAATAACTTTGGTGCAAATCCAGCGTTGAACTGTGAAGCAGTCCGGCGTAAAATGATTTGCGCAAATGTATAACGCTTTAATAACTTTCTTCGGCACATTTCCATTCAACCACCGGGAGTCTATGGAGACTCTTATGTAAGTTGGTCTATCCAATAACAGAACATTTGTAATGTTTTTTGGTGCAGACGTTGTATATATTCGGCTGCTACAGCGAGTGGGTGGATTACCATTATAGGCTGGTTGTTTACACACACTGTGGACACATCTTACACACACACATCTTATTAAAGTGAATTTTGCATAACAGGTCCGCTTTAAGCAGTCATTAATTGGCCCAAGTCTAACGAGCCCACCTTCAAGTCTCTATGATATTCTTAGGACCCTCTTTGAATTGAAGGATTTTTTTCCCCACCAGTTCCATCATTTACTGGATTAAAATGGTTCTTTAAATTTCTTAGGTAAATAGCACACCTCGCCTCAATAAACAACATGATCTGAAGTATAACAGTGCAGAAGATTAACACTTGGGGTTTTGAGCAATAATCTCTTTACCTGCCATTCCTTGCAGTCGTCATGGGCAGACAAGTTAAAAAGGGACACAGCGTTGTACAGCTGCCAAAACTGACCAGAGGACAGAAAAGCAACACAAATATCTTATACAATATGCCGGTCTGTGACCTAAATCAATATAGACCAGCGTTCAATAGGTAAGGTCGGTAAGATTTTTTACTGCTTTAGAAAGAAGCTCACCAAGGCTGCATTCATTCGATCAAAAATATTGTAAAAACAGTAATTTTGTGAAGTATTACTGCAAAATATTATTACCCCAGTCTTCAATGTCACATGATTATTCAGAAATCATTCATATATGCTGATTTGCTGCTCAATAAAAATTCATATAATTATCAATGTTGAAAACAGTTTAAAAAAAAAATATTATAGAAATATAGAATATAGATATAAATATAGAAATTTGAAATATTATAATTATCTTTACGGTCACTTTTGATCAATATAATGAATGCTTGTTGAATAAATGTATTAATTTCTATCAAAAACCAAAACATGGTTTAAAAAGTACATTCATAAACTTATTTTTAATGTGACTACAAAGTTGCATAAGAATCAATATTTTATTAAGGAAAAGATGCATGAGAAACAAAAGGCAACACTTAAATGCTGTGACTCACATGGCCAAAGAATAGAAACGGAAGGAGGAACGTAAGCCCCCTCCACATCCATGACTGAAAGCCCTCTGTAAGAGTAACATGAGAGGTCAGTTGAACACGCAACATCTGCAGCATGAACTGATGACATCATACAGATCAACATTTCTCCCATGATTCAAATCTTTCACAACTCTTACCCACTGTCAGGTCTAGCTGGTTTCTTTCCCCCAGAGCCCGTAATCGATACAAGCAGCCGCTCTGATAATAATATTGTAGAAACTGCACACAACCTGCCAGAGAAACAACACCATCACTATAAAGCATAACAGCATACAACCTCACTGTAAGACAAACCAAAAACACACTGAGGAGCTAATAGAGTATACACACTCTGATAGATGGAGAACGCCAGGAACTGACTTCTGAACATCTGATACATTGAACCTTCTGGCCTTAAAAGAAGAGGGGAAATGAAATATAAGTTGTGGATGGGAAATAAAAAGATTGAATTATTTAATGTAAAGTCTAAAACACGTACCATGTCAACATAACACCTGATAAAAAAGTTGAGACGTAGTGATGCGACACCCACCAGCCTTTAATTCTACAAAGAAACAATAAATAAAAAACGTTCAATCAAAATCTTCATAATACAACAAAAAACTAAATAAATAAACTAAGTAAATTAAATACATAGCCAAATAAATAAATAAATAAACAAAAACAAATTAAATTAAATACCACAACCAGATAAATACATGAACTAAAAATAAATAAATGAGTGCGGTCAAAACGATTAATTGCATCCAACATAAAAGTTTGTAAAAATATTTTATATATATATATATATATATATATACACACTCACCTAAAGGATTATTAGGAACACCTGTTCAATTTCTTATTAATGCAATTATCTAATCAACCAATCACATGGCATTTTCTTCAATGCATTTAGGGGTGTGGTCCTGGTCAAGACAATCTCCTGAACTCCAAACTGAATGTCAGAATGGGAAAGAAAGGTGATTTAAGCAATTTTGAGCGTGGCATGGTTGTTGGTGCCAGACGGGCCGGTCTGAGTATTTCACAATCTGCTCAGTTACTGGGATTTTCACGCACAACCATTTCTAGGGTTTACAAAGAATGGTGTGAAAAGGGAAAAACATCCAGTATGCGGCAGTCCTGTGGGCGAAAATGCCTTGTTGATACTAGAGGTCAGAGGAGAATGGGCCGACTGATTCAAGCTGATAGAAGAGCAACTTTGACTGAAACAACCACTCGTTACAACCGAGGTATGCAGAAAAGCATTTGTGAAGCCACAACACGCAAAACCTTGAGGCGGATGGGCTACAACAGCAGAAGACCCCACCGGGTACCACTCATCTCCACTACAAATAGGAAAAAGAGGCTACAATTTGCAAGAGCTCACCAAAATTGGACAGTTGAAGACTGGAAAAATGTTGCCTGGTCTGATGAGTCTCGATTTCTGTTGAGACATTCAGATGGTAGAGTCAGAATTTGGGGTAAACAGAATGAGAACATGGATCCATTATGCCTTGTTACCACTGTGCAGGCTGGTGGTGGTGGTGTAATGGTGTGGGGGATGTTTTCTTGGCACACTTTAGGCCCCTTAGTGCCAATTGGGCATCGTTTAAATGCCACGGCCTACCTGAGCATTGTTTCTGACCATGTCCATCCCTTTATAGCCACTATGTACCCATTCTTTGATTGCTACTTCCAGCAGGATAATACACCATGTCACAAAGCTCGAATCATTTCAAATTGGTTTCTTGAACTGACAATGAGTTCACTATACTAAAATGGCCCCCACAGTCACCAGATCTCAACCCAATAGAGCATCTTTGGGATGTGGTGGAACGGGAGCTTCGTGCTCTGGATGTGCATCCCACAAATCTCCATCAACTGCAAGATGCTATCCTATCAATATGGGCCAACATTTCTAAAGAATGCTTTCAGCACCTTGTTGAATCAATGCCACGTAGAATTAAGGCAGTTCTGAAGGTGAAAGGGGGTCAAACACAGTATTAGTATGGTGTTCCTAATAATCCTTTAGGTGAGTGTATATATATACAGTATTACTACTATAGAAGTACTACAACCAAATAAATAAACAAAAACAAACATTAAATACCACAACCAAATAAATAAACAAAAACAAATAAATGAAACACAAGCAAATAAATACATAAACAAATTAAAGTACCACAACCAAATACATACATAAACCAAAACAACTAAATTAAATATCACCACCAAATAAATAAATAAATAAAAAACAGACACAAAAAAAAATACAATCAAATTTTTTGCCACTTTTTTCTTCTTTAGAGGAAAGAAGAAAGTATTAGGACGAGAGATTTGAACCTGCGTCTCCCACTGGGGAGTTGGCACTGGCACTGAACAAATGCATTTTAAAGTGAACGTGAACTCACCGTGACCCATTGCTCATGAGGATGCTCTCTCTTATTGTCAGTGTGCAATAATACCACACCAATAAAAAGTTGAAGATTTCATCTGTAACCCTGTGAAGGACACATCTGCATGTTAGACTCCAACAGAACCGTTCCCTCCACAGAATAGCATTACATTTTTCAGATCTCTCGACTTACCGGTAGTTGAAAAGGAAGAGGCAGGTGACGGCACCAAACATTAGTATTATAGTCATATAAAGTTTGAACTTCTCATATTCATCTTTGTACGCAAATCTATTTAGAAAAACACAAAATTGGCAATTTTGTTCTGGGAACTCTCTATGGGCTCAACGGACATGCTCACATCAGACTCACTTGGCTTGGTTGCTGAGGAGCGTGACATTCACATTTCCAAGGACCAAATTTAAGTACAATCTGAAAAGAGAAGAAAATCGTTTTAAAAAGGCCATATTATGTCCTTTTTCAAACGTTTTGGGGTATTACTAGAATAGGATTTCATTCTTGAACACATTATTTTTCACACATTTTACATTGTTTCAGCACATCTTTTCCCAGTCTGTCAGTAACGCTCTGGAGTGCGTTTCCCGAAAGCATCGTTATCCAACTATGATCACAATTCCCATTGAACTCTATTGGTAACGACGGAACTTGCGACCATAGTTGGCTAACGATGCTTTCGGGAAACGCACCCCTGTTTAGTTCCGGTCTCTACGAAGCCCCTCCTTCCAAAAAGCGCAGTGTGATCTGATTGGTTGGCTGGACCAGTGTGTTTGAGCGCGTTTTGGGAAATGCCACGACCCTTACCTTAACCACAAGTTTCAACACACTATTAATGCAACTCAACCAGGCCTCACCCTGTTTTTTGCATTTGCCTTGGGTGGGAATTATTTAAAAGAGGTGGCATGTTCATTCCCGGAAGAAAACTCAGAACTACATTCAAGGCATTTCAGGGAGTAACTGATATACTGTAGAGAATAACTTCCTTTGGAGTGACTTCAAACCATAACCATACCTTCTTTATGATATCAGAAAAGCCTCAAAACCTAACCATATAACTGTGGTATTATAAATAACACAGAATGAAGAACTAAAACTCACCCATTTTTCTTTGGCAAATAGGACTCCATGTCAAAAAAGACATTTTGCCTTTCTTTAATTTGGACCTGCAGGTCATTAATCACCTCCGATTCTTTTTCATTGCAGGTTTTCTTACACCTGTTTTCAACAAAAAGAGGAAAAGGATCTGTTTACATTATTGTGAACGCGTACTCATGATCTTTAGTAACATCTGAAACTCTGCTCATACTTGTGAAGACTTTGCTTGAGGTCTTTCAGGGCTTTTCTTTGTTTGCTAATGGCACTGCTGCATATCGCCTGCAGGTTCGTCAGCTCTTCCAGCTTCTGTCTGTACACTTTGTGCGTTTCCTAAAATACAAAACGCATTGAAAGTCAACATGGAATCAAAATGGTTTCCTAATACATGCATGGCCTTTCAATGGACAAATGATATCCACTGGATGCTCCATTCCAAGCATGAGGTATTTCAAATATTAGAAGGGCATTTTAAGCACGGGACAATTCTTTCCATCTCGATCTCTAAGTAACAGATGACAGCTGAGTGTAGATTAATAATGGTAATACCATAGTGCTGAAAGACCACAGTATTCTAGTACCATGTTATTTACACGAGCACACACACAAATAACTTATTTGTACACAATAAACAAGATAAATATTTGATGTATATCATAGCATTGAATGATGACCATGTTTCATGGTTTTTACATGGTACTCCAAGGTAATTCAAAGAATACCAGGGTACCACTGTGGTTTATGTCCAAACTCAAAAACACTTTTTTGACAGTATTCAAACCCCTGGAGCTTCATGAAGTTCATATTAATCACTGATTCAATGACTAGAACGTAATCATCCAGTAATCTGACCCTGGCTCTCAAGAATCGATCATTTTGAGATAATTTTAACAGTTGAGCAACAACTCTTGGTTAACATCTCACCTGGTTTAACCAGTTCAATTCGTGAATCATTGTCATGTGTACTTTAGTGACACACCACATTTATTCAAATAATATAACGAATATAAGTCTTATTATTTTGTCATTTTAATATGTTGTTAAGAGAACTAACACTGGTTTAATACACATGTATAACGTTAGTCAGTAACAAAAGAAAATCAGTTCATCTGATGAGCTAAAGCCTGTTAGCCGCATCATAAACATCTAAAACAGGCACATTTGCTTCTTACTAACACAAGATTCATCTTTTGGCTACCTGAGAACCCATATAACACATATCCGTTCATTCCAAACCTGCAATTGCTGATATTCTTGATCTATTTCTGTCCATTCACTTTGACATCTCTCCAGTGACATTGTACCCGTCGGCGCTGGCGCTGCTGTGCCGCCCACTGCCGCTAGTAGGCGCTCCAGCAATTTATATAAGCTCCGCTTCTTCACCCGTCCACCAGGCAAGCATAATATTCCGAGAATGACAGCGCCACCTAATGACTGGGAGCGCGAGCGAAAATAAATATTAGTCGAGGCTTGTTGCTAGGTTACCATACACGAATTACTTTGAGAGGTCTAGTCGAGATCGACCTTTTTGACAAGTAAAGTTTAAATATAATTGTTTCTCTTACATGTGCGGTTGGTTTAAGTGAAGTTGGTCACAGGTAAGATCAGATACTAATAGGCATAACGTTAACGTTACCATATATTCCATATTCATCTACAGTTACTAATATAGTGGTACCATGTTCTAGATAAAAAAAAATCTAATAGTAATAATCTTTTTATGTGCAGTATGCCTTTCTTGAAAAGACCACAGACTACAGAACCACTTGTAAAACTTTGGGACAGAAAGGCGCAAAAATGTGGACTGCACCATACTGTGTATTCTGTCAATGGAGATCAGTACACGGGCGACTGGATGGATAATAACAAACATGGTAACTTAATACTTAAAGGCGTAGTTCCACCCAAAAATAAAATTCTGTCATAATTTACTCACCCTTAAGTTGTTCTAAACCTGCATGAAGTTCTTTCTTCTGTTGAACATAAAGGCATGTATTTTGAAGAACGTTGATAACCAAACAGTTCCATAGTATGGGGAAAAAAATACAATGGAAGTCAATGGTGACCAGAAACTGTTTGGTTATCCATATTCTTTAAAATATCTTCTTTTGTGTTCAGCAGAAGTTTCAAACAGGTTTAGAAACAACTTGAGGAGTTGAGGGTGAGGGTGAGGGTGAGGGTGATAACAGATTTTTTTTGTGGGGTAAACTATCCTTTTAAAGGATTGAATATTTAATGGCATGTTTTAAACATTGCAGGCCTTGAAGATCAGTAAGAAACCTTTCATGCTGGCAGTTGTTATGGACAAGCCTTAATTTAATTTACTTTGTTATTTAGATGTGTTCTGCAGATTGCATTATGTGTTTCTAGGAAACTGCTTTTCTGCAGCTGAACAAAGCTTTTATTCTGATAAGGAAAAGGAACACAGGTTTGGAAGAAAACAGGAATGATCTACGATGGGGAGTGGATGTGTGGAAAGCGAGAAGGGTTTGGAACCCTGAGCAAGACTGACCCTGAAACGAAAGAGTCGGGGAGGGTGTATGTCGGTTCCTGGCGAAATGACAAGAAGGAAGTGAGTATCAAACACTGTTTGCCATCGTACGGCCCATATTTTCCGCTTATAAACCTTTTTTGCCTTTCATTCAAAGGGTGCTGGGACATATTTCTACAGTCCATCTGCTTTCTATGAGGGGCAGTGGAGTGAAGATCAGAGAAGTGGATGGGGGCGGATGCAGTATGAGAACGGGGAGCTGTATGAGGGAGAGTGGCTGAAGGACAAACGTCATGGACAGGGTTTGCTCCTGCTAGGTACAGATTTAAACTCTTCACAAATGAGTCAGCTTGGTGCATTTAAAAAAAAACATGCCCAGCTCACTCACATTTGATCCAAAATTAAAATCAATAAATACATATTTTGCAGAAAGAAAATAAAGCCTGTTATTAGGACCATTAACATTATAGCACTGTAACATTATTTTTATGACAATTAAGTGCACAATCATTACATAGAATAATTAGAGTAAAAAATTAAATCAGCATAAAATCAATACAACAAACATTACTATAAATATATATACATATATATACATATATAAAACTCATCTTTTATATCATATCATAAAATGTTATATATATACATATATTAGTGCTGTTTGTGTGTATATTTATATATTTAATAAATATATAAACTGTATCTTGTATATTATAAATGGAAATATTTGATTTAACATTACATTTTATTTGATTTAAATAAGTGTATTATATATAAATGATAATACATTATATATATATATATATATATATATATATATATATATATACAGTAAATATATACACATATTAGTGCTGTCAAATCGAGTAATCGTGATTAATCGCATCTAACATAAAAGTTTGTATATTTATACTGTATATATATATTTACAAACTTTGAGAGCACTAATATATATATAGTGTATATATAGTATATATATATAAATGCATATTTTTTGCATAATAGTAATGAGAATTAGAATCTTCTTAATTAAAATAATAATGTAATGCAAATTAACTTAATGGTCCTAAAAATAAGACTTAATTTTCTTCTTGCAAAATTTAACCGGTAAATAAGTTTTAACTGTGAATATCAAACCAGACATTTTTTACTTTTTTTTTGTAAAGCTAATGGAAACCGCTTTGTGGGCACCTGGAGCGATGGACAGAAAAATGGACAAGGCAAGTTCTTCTACCTGGACAGAGGTCAGTTGTACGAAGGCTTTTGGGTTGACGGTGTTGCGAAGTGTGGAACCATGTCTGATTTTGGGAGAGAAGCAGCAGTTAGGCCAACAGTGTATCCAATTCCCAAGGTGAATGATTAACGCTGATGTTTGCTAATTTGCATAATTTCCATTTTAACAGTAATGCATGAAGCACATACAAGCTTTCGGTCATAAGTTCTGACCACTGTAACAGCAAACAGCTCAAAATGTTTTCTATTTACATGGTTTGATACCTAGTGCAGATTCTGATTCTTTCATGTCCAAAGGTTTGCCTACAGGATTCACAGACTGTTCTGATGGAGGCACAAGCATATTTCACTGAGGACAAGGAGAAATCAACAGATTCCAAGTCATATGGTTGCTAGGCAATATGTACCTTGACAATATTTCAAACTCAAGAAAGGCAGACTTGGATAAGGAAAGCAGAGAAGTATTTTTTTATCAACTCCTCAGTCATAATAAAAAAACAATAGAAAAAAATAAGCTGTTGATACATTATACTAGTTGCATTGGACAAAATGCTCTTGATGTTCATTTTGGCAAGACATCCTTGTCATACATGATATAAAAAGCACAAAAAAGGTGTTTGGTTGAAGTTGATTTGGTCAAGTCTTTAATCGGAATGTATAAAAAATGTGGATTTTCAAATTCCAACATGCCAATGTGCACTGATAACAAGAGCTTCTGAACCAAACGTTGCACAAGCCGTTTCAACAAAATGAATTTTATTTTACACACTTTAGAAAAAAAAAAATCATTGTACTTCAATTTGGCAATACTGTACATGTGATTAAATGTCGATATATGTGCCTCTTTGATCATTTTAGTCAATGGTGCTGATGCAAATACATGCTTAAATGGTCCTCTGCTTAATGAACACTTTGTCTAAATTGAGTTTGCTAGCATAATCGTACAATCCTTCAAGTTCCTCAGCCATGACGACTAAGTACTGGCGTCCAAACCTCAGAATGAACAGAGGCCCCTTTAATGGGAAGCTGTTTCAAATACTACCAAAAAAGGTCAGACAAACATGTTGATAAAGTGCCTTTCTTTGAACTAAAGATGTGCTCATGCAGGGGGCTTTATTTAAGAAAACAATGAAGCATGAATAAGACTGTTTTTTGGGGTTTTGATTCAGCTGTTCAACAGCAAAGCCCTGATTCAGAAAGCATCAAAATTATTTGGTCAAATGAACATGAAAGTGTCCCTGTAAGAATGTAGCATGCCTTGTGTGAAAATAAAAACCTTGTAATTAACAATTTGGCACAGCTGCCATACTGAAATAAAGGATTTTCCCTGCGGTGAATTAAGAAGAGGAAAAAATTAAAGTGCCCCTATTATGCTTTTTCGATTATATAACCATTCATGTACTGTGTAATATAGCTGTTTGTGAATGTAAAAGGTCAGAAAAGTTTCAAAGATCAAAATGCACAATAAATGGAGTTACTGTCTCCCACAAGTAAGAACCGGTTTTGAACTGCCTGAAATAAGTCGCTAGTAATTGCAGTCTAATTTTCTGCACAAATCTATGTAGTTTTGTAACACATTTTCATAATACCAGCCTATGGTCTTCATAATACCAGCCTATGGTCTTCATTGGCTGCCAGCCAGTGAACAACATCTACTTTGATTCGCCCTCAAACACCGTAGTTGTAGCTGACCAATCAGAGCAGAGTAGACCAATCACAACAGACTGGGTCATCTGACCAATCAGAGGAAGGTAGACCAATCACAACAATATGGGTCATCTGACCAATCAGAACAGAGTAAACCAATCACAATAGACTGGGCCATCTGACCAATCAAAACAGAGCAGGGGCTCGGAAAGGAGGGGTTTAAAGAGACCAAATCCTTTACACAAACCATTTCAGACACTGTGAGAAAAGAGCTGATACTGCAATGTATTAGGGCTGTCACTTTACGTTCGAAAATCGATTGCACAATCGATCGGACCAACCAACACAAGTATCGAAAACGAAAATAGGGAATCGATTTTAACGGCCCCTTTTTTTTTGACCAAAAACGTGTTTTAGGTGGACAGATCAATACAGGACACAGAACATGTAGGATGTTGGAAAATAACAATGTCTTTTCTGTTCACCAAATGCTTTTTAATATTCGCTGTTACTTCAATGCAAGTGAACAAGCACGCCGTTATTTGTTGCTTAGTGACGTGTGTATGTGTGTGGTTTCAAGGAAGCCAGAAATGCGCAGATTCTGCGCTATACGCTGTATTTAATATATCATGAGGACTCATGAGTTGCGTATTTGCGCTAAATCCGCGCAGATTTGGCTTACACGAACTTCCCCAGCAAAGAAAGTGAGTAAACATAGAAACACGCCAGATCAGCTCGTGATTTGACAGCGTTACCCGCCAAAGTTAATTTTTACCCGCATTTGGCGAGTCGGATGGTGTTAATCTCAATCCCTGAATGTTGCGCTCCTGTTTGTCATTGTGCTGAAACTTCACGCCAATAAATCATCAGAAATATTGCTGACTTGTGCGTCTCAAGCGCCCTCATTACGCTCGTCCTAATGCCTGTTAGGTGTCCGTGGATTTGCCTATATTTGGTGATGAAAATGGAAACGTCTTTAGACATGGAAAATCGATTTTACAATCGATTCAATGAACACTTACGTCTCAAAAATCGAACAGGATTTTTTCACAAAAGTGACAGCCCTACAATGTATATACATTTTTTTTACCTTGGCATGTAAACCTATTGTAGGAGACATCCTAAACAAAATCAGGAATCTTTAAAATAGCATAATAGGTGCACTTTAAAAAAAAATATCCATAAAACATGCAGTGCATGCTTTCACAGTTATAGAGTCTTGAGTCTGAAATCATTAAATATAGCAGAAACAGTGTACAAAACTGGACGCTTCGGTGTCCACATGCAACAAAGATCAATACCATGGTCAAAAACACGATGTGTTGCAACAGTTGACAAACCTAAAACATTAACAGAAGCTCTTTCCCAAACTCAAAACTAGGGGTAAAGGGAACTGGGAGACTGTAAGGTCGACGCCTCCCCTCTATGGTCCAGTTCGTTCTGTAAGTCCTCCAACTCTTCTAACTCTTGAAACTGCCTGTCGGTCTTGTGGCTGACCAGCGAGCGGTAGAAATGCACAGCGAAGACGATAAAAATAAAGCCGAAAGGCACCATGATGGAGGTAGACGTGATCGCAGCGGCCACCCCGGCGGATATAGTACCGTTTTTCTGGTCCTTCGGCTTAATGGGTAAAAACTTGACCCAGCACAGCAGGACCACCTCGGCCAGGAAGAGCAACGTTCCAATGACTGTGGAAAAAGCCCAGGCCAGCTCGATGTGGCGATGCATTCTCTCATGAGGAGACTCTTTCACCGAGTTGAGGTTGTGCACGTTGCTGACCGCTTCGATGTTCGGGAGGATACAGGTGCTCACCATGAGGGCGAACAGGTGGACGGCCACCAACACAGTGGTGCAAGCACTGAAAGCGATGAGCAGTCCTGGTGGATAGTCGTGATTGCTGTCAAGCTGTACTTCCACCATGGCCACCTGTTGAACGAACGGAAAACAGGTAAAACAGGGTTTTAATTTACCTATAATGAACTAACAATAAGCAACTAACAATAAGCAATACATTTGTTACAGTATTTTTTAAATCTTTCTTAATGTTAGTTAAATAAAAGTTGTTCATCGTTTGTCCATGTTAGTTCACAGTGCATTAACTAATGTTAGCAGATACAACGTTTGATTTTAATATTGCATTAGTAATGTTGAAATTAACATGAACTAAGATTAATAAATGCTTTAGAAGTGCAGTTCATTATAAGTTCATGTTAACTAATGTAAATGAAACCTTCTTGTAAAGTGTAACCCAAAAATGGTTAATCTGTTATATATGAAGAAATCTAGCATTCACATTGATGAATTAATGAATTGAGGATGGGTTTAAACTTTCTAATGCATAAATGTAATTTTCAACACCATTAGAGTTAGACAACAATTCTTAATGTACTGACAAAATCAAATTTGTATGTAATATAAATAATATTAATATTAATACATTTCTGTATAATATATATATATATATATATATATATATATATATATATATATTTAATATTTTAAAAAATGTCATTAAAATTGAACTCTTCCTTCTCAGGACATAGTAGTAATGTTTTTTTTTTACAGCTTCTATCTATCTGTGAAATGAGAGATGAATGTAAAGTTCTAATAGATTATAAATATACTGTTATAATTTATTTTAAAAAACTAAAACTAAAGTGCATTTAGGTGATACGATTCTAATGATGATCTCATGCTCATTTAAAGTTGGACATATGCAAGTAAAATAAGATTTCTCAAGAATCGGTTTGGCACTGAATTAAAATACACTGCAGTGGAAACCCTCAGAAGTTTTAAAGATTTTTTTTTTTTTTGCTGCATCCGGGTATTATCCGGTGTTATGCTTCTCGTGATGCTCTTTATAATACAACTTCCTAAGTGAAAACTGCAGCCGTGCATAAACGTAACTTACAGAATCTAGCTGAGCATTAGCACAAGCTAAACATCTGTGGCTGACAGTTTGAGATTGCAGATGCACCAAAGACTCGAGTCATGCGCCATTGAAACAAAAATCTTCCGCTTTAACTTACACAACATTATTAAACACGCGCTTTTCTCTTTAACAACTCGGTGTTTAAACTGAACACTATCAGCACTAAATAAACAGCAGCCACGAAAAGCAACTCACCATCGCGAAACCTGATAAAAGAGCAGACGTGCGACTGGACGCTTTGAGTTTGGCTCTGCTCAGATATAGCTTTCTCCAGGACAGAGCCTGCAAAGAATGCTCGCTCCGACTCATGTTCATCTGAGGGGAGATCATCAGAGACTTTCAGAGAGATTCAGCTGAACCGGAGCATTGCGCGTGCGACCGTCAACTGGCTTGTTCAAGTGAAACTAGATGCATCGTGAAGACATTACCCATAAGCCTCCGCGACAACGCGGATACTTCATTAGAATCCATTAAACTGACCGATAGACATAATAGCCATACAATCAAAAAAATTCGATTCTAGCAGATTTTCTATTGCTGATGTCTGAACATATCAGACGTGATTTTGTGGGTGAAAATCTCGAATTTAAGATTTTGTTAACAAAATAATAATAACTATTATGTATTATATTATATTGTTGTTCTAGTTATTATTGTAAAAAAATGTAAGTGACTCATTCTAAAAATAATGTAATTTGTGTCCCCTTTTATTCGTAAAATGAATAACTATTAATTGCTATAACGTATAAATGCTATAACTACATTTTTTGAACACATCAGCAAAAACGTTGTTTTTATGCTTTGTTTATTTATTTATTTATTTATTTTTTTAGTTACCATTATGCTTTATTAAAAAAACTTTGTTGTCCCCAAATTATGTCAACTCTGTCATCGGTCATCATTAACTTTTTAGTTAATTGTGTAATTATATATAAACATAATTTGGGGGATATATATAGTCTAGTTAACAAAATGCCAAATGCGCGTGCCAAACAGAAGAAAGAAAGATGAATTCTGATTCCCTCAAAAAAAAAAAAAAAAACTATTTCTACATGATTTGAAATAAATAAAAATGCCATTCTGATAACTACTCAGAAAAAAAAATCGGATATTGTTTTGCCCCCTCAGAAACACCATCCGCGTGACGTTTCTGCAATGTTTTGATTCTGTTGACCGTGACGTCACGGTGCACTACACAAAAATGGTTCCTACTTTAGTTTTCTATACAAGCAATCAAAGTGCGCACAACTTTACGCGTTAAATATGGTCCAGATAAAGCGCTGAGCGAATTAAGACGGACGAAAGGCTCGAACATGGAGGCGTGTGCGGAATCCGGACGCAAACTGGTGTGTAGTTGAATCTGTCCTCTCGAAGACTCGTTATAAATGGGGAATTTCAGTCTCACATCGATATGCATTGTGTTTAGTGGCCTGAGTCGGGGCGAATCCCTGCAATTCGACACTCTAGTGCGACACACGCCACATTAATAGGCTAAACGCAAGAACGTTGTAATGGTAAACAGGAAAGGACACATGTTTCGTAAAATTACAAAGAGAGCAAGATGCTCCATATAGAGACGCTCGTGCGAAACGGGACACATTGTTGCCCCGCAAACCTCGTGTCTAATGTTCATCGGGAAGTTTAACTCGTTCGCGCTGCTTTGACATGTATTAATTGTATAATAGCTGTAACTAAGATGGTCGAAGATTAAGGCCTGGATGTTAATCATGGAATTTGACATGCGTGAGAATGATATAACATCCCAGCGCAGCGTGATATCTCATATCCGATCACAGAATGAGACAGGTTATCTTCATCTTCATCATATGTTCATTTCGTCCAGCGCTCAATCTGCAGAAGGATGTACGATGAGAACGAGGACTTGTCAGATGTGGAGGAAATCACAAACATCAGGGGCTTCAGCTTGGAGGACAAACTTGAGAGCAATTTATACAACAGTCAACTTGTTCAGCATATGGAGGGAAAAGGTACTTTTTTGAGTATATTGCTGCTTATTATTGCACATGATATTTATTCTAATCTTAAATATCGGGGTTTTGATTCTTCTGTTGGCACCTGCTTTCTTGTTGTGCTCATAAGTTTACTTGCCGAAGATGGTCTTCTTCTCCTTGCCACATTAACAAATATGCACATTTGCTGCCAGGTGCAGGTGCCAACAGAAGATTAAAAAACCCAATATTTAAGATTATAATATAATATTTTTTAAATATACTTGTATTTCAGTTCAAATTAAGCAATTCAAAAAATATTGAAAAAGTAATTTGATTATTAATATAATAATTAATTATGACTTTAAATAGTTAATGATTTACAGTCCACATTAAAACAATAATGATATTAATAATAATTACAACAAAACTTATTTTTTAAAAATGTATTATTACTTTAAATAGTTAATGGTGACAGAGTAGACATTTCTTATTAAAAAAACTTAAAGATGCATGATATTAAGAACCAAGCAAATGTCCATTTTTGAACAGGATAATTCGTTTAAATTATGTTTTTATCTTTGTCTTGTGGAATATATGTAAATATCTGTTACATATACATATATTGTTTAACATTATTTGGCCACTACGTAATTTCCCAATCTGCCATTTTGAGTTGTTTCATAGTTTTGACGACTTTAGTATTGTTTTTAAATGTGGTAAATAGCCATAATAAAGAATGAGTAGACATGTCTTGACAGCTTGTGTAGCCTGTATAATTCCTTTATTTACAAGTAATATTTTTGTCATTTATTTGTGCACTCCAAATTATTGCAGTCACTGTTTTATTAATGAACTTTTAGCAACCATTCCTTTTATACCATCCTAGATTTTACCTATGAATATGTTCAAAGAGAGGCACTCCGAACCCCACTCATATTTAAAGCTAAAGATGGACTGGGAATTAGGTAAGAGAAAGTGAAAGTGGTTGATTTCACATGGATCTACATCTTTTACAATTTTAAATTTTAAATTTTTATTGTTCAATCTACTACAGAATGCCGGATCCAGAATTTACTGTAAGTGAAATCAAGGGTTTGGTTGGTAAGTACACTATTACATTAGTCTTTTATTTTCTTCACATTCTCATCTAAAATGAACAGTTACAGTCATTGGATTTAATGGTAACTGTACTCAGTTGATATGTTTTGATACGCTTTATTAAAGGGATAGTTCACTTAAAAATGAAAATTCTGTCATTAATTATTCACCCTCATGTCCTTCCAAACCTGGGGGAAAAAAACACATTTTTGTTCATCTTCAGAACTGAAATCTGAGATCTTTCTGTCCCTCCATTGACGCAACTGACACTTTGACTCTTCAAAAAGTTCATAAAGAGATCATAAAACTAATTCGTATGAATCGAGCGGTTTGAACATTGAATTTAGGCTTTTATTCACATATAAACATTGACGGCTCACACATCAGTTGTGGTAAACGGAAGCTCGAGCATGTTCGCTTGACGTGTGAGAAGTGTCAAAGTGTCAGTTGTGTAGCTGCCAATGGAGGATTTTATCAAAAATATCTTCATTTGTGTTCTGAAGATGAACAAAAGTCTTACGGGTTTGGAATGAGGGTGAATAATAATGACAGAATTTAAATTTTTGTGTGAACAATCCCTTTACTCTTTAGTTTACATTAACAGTGTCTGGGACTTTCATTGTGATTTCTGTTTTATATTGTCAGTGTCTAATCAGACCTTGCATAATGCATGAACAGGACAATGTTACACATGCATTTATGTATTCATAACAACCTTGTGATTCTTTTTCTGTTACGTCCTCTGGTGGTGATGCTATGCAACTGCAACTCAATATAGTCCATGGCATCTGTACCCGGGTCGATAAAATAACGAAACTTTCCTTTCATACTGATTTGATATCAGGTTCATTATTCTGTTACCAGTATAATTCATCTCACTTTAACAAGAAATAACTTATTTAACTTAAAGATTGATTAGAAATACTAACTTTTTCCCCCAATAATTCTGCATGGACCTTCAGGCAGCAGACGGAATGTTGATGTGATGGACGTTAGTACGCAGAAGGGCTCTGAGATGAGCATGGCGCAATTCGTCCGCTACTATGAGACGCCTGAGGATGAGCGCGACAAGCTGTTCAACGTCATCAGCCTGGAATTCAGTCACACCAAACTGGAGAACTTGATCAAGAGACCTACGGTGGTAAGGAGCCAGTTAGTTACAAACTGAACTGTGTTGTCTTTCGCATTGATTAGTCACTTTTCAACATGACAATTCCTTTTTTTTAAATGGAATATTGCAGTTAACTGTAAATTATCCGTACACATTGTTGTCACATTAAAGGGACAATGTGTAGGAATTTCTCCCATCTAGCGGTGAAATTGTATTTTGCATTCAAACGAATTGTGCTCCCCAGCGCCTAGCTTTTTCAAATGCGTGTTGTATCTACGGTAGCCGTTATGTACCAAAAAGCTACGACAGGATGTCTTTAATAGCACTTCGAGTTTTCCTTCGGGTGAACAGGTTTGTTATTTCAAACAAGCTGCAACTTGAGACAACGAACAAACGAATGTTACAGTATGAATTACTGACTGTGAAACGTGCCGGGACAGTGACTAGCGCCTCTCACTGCTCTGCTCCTCCGCTTCTGCTGCTTTCAGTTACTCTGAACTTTCAGCTGGCTCTGAACGGAAACGCGTTAGTTGGCCTAGTACTTTTTGTCCCTCTCTGCTATAGTTTTTCAAGATGGCGGAACTACATGGAAGCCTCCGTGGACCTACCTGTCCCATGTATTTAAAGATAATAAATTCTTCGTTTACGAGGATAAGTCAGATAATTGGCAGAGGTATTTGTACACCATTGAGGACATATTTATGAATAAAAATATTTATTTTAGATAATAAAATACCTAAAAAAGTACACATTGTCCCTTTAATTCATGTGTCCTCGTAATCTTTAATCAAAATAACTTGCAAGAATATCTCTTCTCTTCTCTGATGATGTGTTTACTGCCGTGAGGGCGGGGCAACCTTCTCACTCACATGAGATCCACCAATAGCAAACCACAACCATCCAATGATCCAATCAATTTTCTGATGGACGAAATCAAGTCCTGCCCTGCATTATTTCTTGTTCGAGAAGCCGTTTCACTCAGATATATGTCACAATAGGGAAGAAAAGACTATTTACAATACAATTTACATTAAATCAAGTAATACATAATTTTTTTCTGTTATCTCTTTTAAAAGTTACAGATGATTCTTTATACCAGCAAGGGCTGATGGGAGTTTTCTGTTCTGGTATAGGCTTGGCATCACTTCAATTTCATCAAAGGGATCATTTAATTTCTTTTTGTCTTCAGGTAGATCTGGTGGACTGGGTGGACAATATGTGGCCACGACATCTTAAGCAGAAACAAACTGAAGCCACAAACGTCATGTCTGAGATGAAATATCCCAAAGTTCAGAGGTAATATTTAATGTTTATTTTTGGGAAAACAAATAACATTTAAATCCATTGCTTTGCCTGTGATTTATCAGGACACACTCTGAAAAAGTACAGACAGGTAAATTACTTTTTAATTGACTTTACTTTTTAAAATTTACTTTGTAAATGGCAGTTTGTGTCTGTTAGTCAGTGTCGGTTTGGAGAGAGGAACGTGTTTGGGGAAACTTGTTTGGAAATAATCATTATTGGTTAACACTTTATTTTAACGTGTCCCTGTTTTTTCATACATTTAATTGAGTAATTAACATTTACTGAGTAATATTAAGTAACAACATGAACTTACTATAGAGTTAGGGTAGGATTTGGTTTAGGGTTAGTTGCATGTAATTATGCAAAGTAACATTTATAGTTATCACTATGGTAAATACATGTAACAAGGACACATTCAGATAAAGTGTTAACCATTATTGTTCCAATTTTATTTGGTGTTTCAGTGTAGGGCTGTCAAATTAAAAATCGAATTTCGAATATTCGTCAAATTTAAAAATAAAATCCACATTAGAATGCAAAAACGGTGAATTTTCGGTGTGCTTCAGGCAGCCTTATTAGTGGCACACGAGATTCGAATGATGTTGTTAGGTTGTATTTTATTTAACAGTACGTGCACTTATGTGTACTTACAGTGTACTTACCTAAGAAAGTACTGGGTAATATTAGGTAACTACTTGGGTTAGGTTTAGGTGTAGGTTCAGGGTTAGTACATAATATTATAGTAATTACAATAACTATGTACATGGGGAACAGGACTGTAAAATAAAGTGCTACCAGTTGTTGCGTTTCAATGTTTTTCTTAGCCTATCCAGTCGAACCCACTTGATGTGGCCCTGCTGCGTTGTTCATTCAAAACAATGCAGAAATAGAGCAGTTCAATGCAGGGAAGAAGATCTTGGTTACGTCAAACCTGCAACCAAGCAGTTCACACAAAACGCATTTTTTGAGCGGCTTTTTCATGTAAACATGCACTTGACACATTTTTTACCTTTCCATTGCATTTGCATCTCATGTTTTTAAACGCAAAAAGTACTCTGTGTGATCGGGGCTTCGGCTCTTTGTATTAAACTATGCATAAATGCGTGATGCAGTTTTGTTCACAGTTGTTTATGCAATTTACGAAATTGCATTTCAGTTATAAACGTTATGCACTTTTTTTGTACAGACAGTCATGTTATTTCATTGCTTTGTAATAAAGAATTTAATGCGGTGCATTTAATATTTTGATCATTGCGTCCTCTTGTGGCCTCAGGAGACAAACCAAAAGCTTCTCCCCCTAACTGGAATCATACCTTTTAAATTCGAATATTAGTAATATTTCAGTATAAAATTCGAATTGAGTTTTTCAGCCATTTTGACAGCCTTGTTTCAGTGTCCACTTAGTTGAATTACATGTTCGTAATTTGACAAGGTTTTTTACCATTCACTTCAGGAAGTGTTTTGGCTTTTCAACACGGCTCAATTTTGACAGTAAAAGCTTGAGTCAGTCTAAAACCGGTTCTCTTGACATCCTGCATTAGTCCCAGATGAGGTCTGCTCATTTCCCACAGTCCCTTGCTTTGCTCCTCGGCGCATGCTGCGCATTTCTTCCGCCTGCAGCTGGCCGTGACTGCATCAGGTTGCTAGGCAGCACACCTCTGATGCAGAGAAGAGGCGGATCTTCACAGGCTGCTGCAGTATCCCAATGAATCCTCCTCGGCCAATCAGAATACGCCATAGGACTATTTCTTGCACAGGAAAGCCCACTCTCTTTCTCTCTTTTCTCACTTTCCCTTTGACTCCCTCCTCTCTGTATTCATGGAGCTCTTTATAAAGGAAGAATTCAACGCTAAAAGTCAGTTCAGTTCTCTTCTTTTGGGTTACATGGGCAGATGTCAGAACAGTGAAGTGTCTCAAATGGGGATGAAAATCTATTGGGTATGTCTTTTATTGCACTGAAAACTATGGCATGAGAATGCAAATAATCCTTTAGAGGTCCCATTAGGGTTTTTAGTTCTAGTACAGTTTGGTGAACTTTCTTTTCTTGTTTAATGAAAGTGTGAGCATTCATTTGTGGTCTGGTGAAATAAATGTTTGAGAGGGTTGCATGTGTGGTCCGATATTTTATAAGCTCACGAAGCATGTTTGTGCACATCAAGGTTATAGTTTTGTTTTGGCTGCTTCGGTGCGTCATCCCCCTCGCTGACTACTCTGTGGGATGAATGACACGGGCTGCAGCGGTCACGGTTTAAAATACTAAATACACAGTTTGAGATGTCTGTGTTCATATAACAGAACGATTGATTGCCTTTCTTTCTGCCTAGCTGTCATTATGCACGTTTACACTTATAGAATGTGAAATGCAGCTCAAGTACGGTAGACTGAAAATGCAAGTCTGCACAAAATAAAAACAGATATAGCAGGAGATTGTATAATATATGTATAATACATATGTATAATGTGTATAATATACAGTATATATATTATAATATTTCATATTAATGTTAATGTGTTTTTATAAATTTGTATCAATATTAAATTAATACTATTTTTAAATATAAAAATTCTATTAATATGTTTCACATTTTATTTTTTAAATAAAAATGTTAATATTTCACAAGGTTAAATTTGTTTTTATTAACCGTATTAATATTGAAAATATTTATGTTTAATATGTATATTTTGTTTTTATTTAAATGTATTAATATTTTTAAATACTTCTGATTATTAAAATTATTTTAGTATTACGTTATTTTTATGTATTATTTTTTTTACGATAAATAATTATGTCATGATCTCCGTGATAATATAAAGTCTTTTTAATCCATAAAAAAATGGTCAGACTGTATTATTAGTTCCTCTGTGAGGGCACTATTTAGACATTGATTATTTATTCATAACCTTTCATCTAAGAGCTCCAATTATAGGATGTAACCGCTGAGGGTTCAGGTTGCAAGGTATTACCCTAGTGTTACCTTCTGCAGCCTGCAGTCAATGAGTCTAAGTTGTTTGCCTTTGCCTTCTTTGTATTTTGGAAAACATCTGGAAGCAAAGTGCTCCGTGTGCTTGTTTGTCGATGCCGTAACATATGATGTCATCTGTAGTGACATCATCTGACATTTATGCTGCCGGAACTTCGGCTGACACGGTCTGATGTGCAAAGACCACATGCAAAAAGTGTCTGGTAATAATTAAACTCTCAGTGGCATGTCCAACCGTCGTGAAAACCATACTTTGGTGACCCTAAATTTAGAAGTCTCATTTTTCCAGCCCTCAACCATCTGGGTTTGCGCCGAGATTGATGCCTAATCATTTTTTTTATTTCAAGATGCCCTGCAGTGAGCGATGCCTTTTGCTCATTAGAGCTAACTGATTTCTTCGCTTTCTTCTTCTCCCTGCTCAGTGGGACAGATTTTAACCAGACACCGTGGCTGTTTGGGGTTTGATTAATTTCACTCCTTGCTAAACGCTGCGGATGACAAATGCATGAGCCGCAAATAGCTTCCATCCCTGTCCTGGTGCCGAGACGGCTTTATCTGAAACAAACCCACGTCCATGATATCGTTCTGTATGTTCTGTCCACAAAAGAGACATTAGCCTTGATTTATTGCTGAACATGATAATACGAAAGAAAAAAAATGTTTTTAAGTCATAATATTTCGCTGTGCTTTGATAACGCTGTTGATTGAGAAGGGGAAATTCCACTGCATGTGGTTTTGAAGGAAATA
Source organism: Tiaroga cobitis (assembly GCA_030578255.1). Lineage (NCBI taxonomy): Eukaryota > Metazoa > Chordata > Actinopteri > Cypriniformes > Leuciscidae > Tiaroga > Tiaroga cobitis. The sequence continues at coordinate 33,233,036 of CM060600.1, read as the reverse complement.
TTAATTTTGAGTCGGGAGTTGAACGTTCTCGTGGTGTGGTTACTCCCAGTTAGCAAATGCAATCTTTTTTGTCAGGACTTATAAACCACATTAGGGATTTATCGTGCTTCTCTATTTATGCAGATGTTGCGAATCACCCTTGTACTTTCCCTCTTTCTCTCTCTCTGTAGATACTGTCTGATGAGTGTAAAAGGCTGTTTCACTGACTTCCACATTGACTTCGGTGGCACATCGGTATGGTATCATGTCTTCAAAGGAAGGAAGGTAAGTGTTTGGTAGTTAGGGCTGCTTTTGCTATTATTATTGCCCATGGGTTTTAGGGCTGCAGGATTGTCTCTGCCTGTGATCTGTAAAGATCGGGTATCTAGAGGCCTTGTAAATGAATCTCTTCCCTGTTTGCATTGTTGCATCACAGCTAGGGCTGCAGTGTCAGCAGAATTCGTGCATGTGTATGTGTGTGTGCGTTTGCTGGAGGGTATCAAATAATATCCGCTCTGAAAGGTCGAATGAGTGTTGGCGTGTGCAAGAAAGACGAGAGTGACACATGTATGACTAAAGGAACTTCTAGGAATAGTTGTAGGAGTTAATCCCTGTTATGTAATCCTGCTTTCACCTGAGAATTGAATCAATTTCACTTGCAAGGACATTTTTAGACATACAGTGGGGTCCAAACATCTGAGACCTTTAGTGGACGTGCTTTTATTCATATAATATTATTACAATATTAACATTTTAAATAAAAAATATTATTCGTAATTATTATTAGAAACAGAAACGCACACTAAAAATTAATTGCAGAATTTCTAAAAACAAAGTACATGATGAATGTTAAAGGGGTCCTATTATGCCCTTTTATGATGTCTTGACTTTGCTTTTGGGGTGTACTAGAATATGTTTTCATGCTTGATTGTTCAAAAAACACATTATTTCACACATATTTTACATTATTACAGCACCTCTCTCCCGAGTCTGGCTCGAACACACACTAAAGTTGAAAAATTAGAAAAAAGCATAATAGGACCCCTTTAAAGCATAGAAACTTGATTTGAGAGCTAGAAATAGCTCAGCATCTTCATATACGTTAATGGAATGGTACGAAACTTGGTAAAGTTTTTGCCACTTGCTGTGTAAATGAATGGGAGACGAATTTCATCTATTGGAAACGTTTGGTACTGCGCACAAACAAATTCTTATTGAAAGCTCATTTTTTGAGATATCAACCTCAAATTTGGAACACAGCTTGTTTAGATTCATGGCTTTGATTTTCTCACAGTTTTAGAGTAAAACGTATTTTGGAAAATATATATTTCCTATATTTGTGCATTTTTCATTACAGTAAATGTAACATTTTACAACTTTTTTTCAAGTTCAGCAATAATCTGCCAAGTGTCGTCTTTGAAAGGAGATCAAACTTTGGAGTCTGTGCTAAAAAAAACAAAAAAAACATTAACGAACTAAAATGTAGTAGCACAATCATTTCACTGAAAAAATAAAATAATAATCTATCATTTTTGACCACGCGAACAGCAACCAACTGTATTGTTATGTCTGAACTTCATTCATACTACACACATTCATTTTATTTAATGGTCGTGAAGTAAGTTTCAAACCAAATGTAGTGCCTACTATACAGTATGCAATTTTGGATGCCACGTATGTCAGCTTATTAACAACATTTTTAAACATACAGTGTGGCGTAATCATCCAAGACCATTAGTGAAAATGTTGTAAAATTTGATACAATTTTGTACTGTATATTGTATTAATGGCAACAATTTAAGTGAAATTTCAGAATTGCAACCCAGAAATAGTGCAGAATCACCACATCGTAATGTTTCTTTGTGTTAATGTTTTCAAAATCCTAAAATTTTTATTTTTAATTATTTTTTTTTATTAAAACTTTTGGACCACACTGTATGTCTGGCTGTGCATAAATGGAAGTGATAAATAACTTGCACATAAAGGATTAATGCTGACAAGAGGTTGTGAATTATTCATTTCAAAGAAGAAAAATCATATCCCAGTTTAGAATCACACCTGCTTTTCTCTCTCTGTCTCACGCTCCTCAGGTCTTTTGGCTGATTCCTCCAAGCTCACACAATCTGTCTCTGTATGAGGACTGGGTGCTGTCAGGCAAACAGAGCGATGTCTTCCTGGGTGACCGTGCAGACAGCTGTCAGCGAGTAGATCTGAAACAGGGCTACACGTTCTTCATCCCTTCAGGTGACACGCTGAGCTTGCGCACATATATTAAAGGCAAACGTTCCTGTAGCTCCAACAGTAGAGCGTGGAGCTAGCAACACCAAAGTCATAGGTTAGAATCCTAGGGAATGCATGAACTGAATGCATTGAAAGTCACTTTGTATAAGTGTCTGCCAAATGCATAAATGTAAATGTAATTCTATTGTTGCTTATTTGCCTTTTCAAACCTGTGTTGTTGCTGTTTTTTTTGTGGAACACAAAAGGAGAAATTCTATATTCAAAGGGACAGATTTACTAAACATGGCAAATCAGCATGCGGACGCAATCTAAGGCCCTGTTTACACCTGGTATTAAGATGCGTTTTGGTCGATCGGATCACAAGTAGACGAGGAAGACACATTCCCGTTTACACCTGGGGTTTTAATCCATCTCTTTTGTCCGCTTTTAACTACTTCTACGCTAATTTCTTTGAGAAGAGGGTCCATGTGCGGGTAAATGTATGGAATTTTTCAGATCTTTTGATCAAATGGATAAAATAAGCTTGCACAATTTACAAATGAACGCTCCCAGAGATGACAGAAAAACATACGGAGAGCAGTAGCTTTCATTTCTGCTCTAACAGCCACAAGACCAGTCGAACTTAAGTCAGGAATGGTGAGAGAACTGTGCTTGGTACGTTTTTCATCCTGGGTCTCCAGCCGACTAAGTTGAAATCCTATCTGGCTAGTGCGCTAACCATAATGTTTACGCATTAGGTCAGTAGGCGGAGAGTTGGTGGTCTTTTGTGGCTGTTCAAACTCATTCGACCACATGAGTGTCTATGAAAGCAATCCAGTCAAATGCGTTTTCGACTACCTCTGGAAGTGGTTGAAAGTGGACAAGCTCAAAACGTTTTAGACCCGGTTTACACCTGTATTTAGCGTCTTCCACCTGTGATCTGATTGACCAAAATGCATCTTAATACCAGGTGTAAACAGGGCCTAATAAAAGCACAGATAGGAAAGTCCTGCGGTTGATCTACTGAGTATGTGCAAATTCAATATCATATCAAGCGCAAAATCGTTTGACATGCTTTTTTCGGCGTTAAATAAAAGTGCAAATGCCACTAAATTTGACGACTGGAAACCTTAGTAAATCATGATTTATTTATTGAAATACTCTCTGCCCATAAATTTAGCGTTCAGACAGGGAAATTCCTACAAATGCAAATGCACTAAGGTCAGCCGCAAAATAAGTGTGTCCACGCCTAATTTATCACTGCATGTCTTTAGTAGACAGTAGTTTTTAACACCAAAAGAGGGTTTGCAATGATGCAAGCTGCTAATAAATCTGGTAAATCCCAGGTCTTCTAAATTCATACAATAGCTTTGTGTGAGGAACAGACTGAAATTTAAGTCATTATTCCACTGAAGCCCTGAAATGTCACTCGTGTTTGTGTTTGAATTCAAAAATAGTGCCATGTTTGACATTAGTGATGCACATGAGATGGAGAATGACTTTGAGAGGAGAAAATTATGACTCCGTTGTACAACATTTTCTTTGCTAACAAATTGTGCGTTCACATTTTTGCCCTCTATTGTGTGTAGGTTGGATCCATGCCGTCTACACTCCAGAGGACACCCTGGTGTTTGGCGGGAATATTCTACACAGTTTTAACATTCCCATGCAGCTCACTGTCTATGAAATTGAGAACAGAACAAAGGTAAAGCGTTTATTTATTTATTTAAAAAAAAATTGCTTTCTTGATTCATCAGTCAGCATTGAAGGATTTGCCTTTTTAATTTGATGGATGTGGAAGGGAAGATCTTTTGGAAGTTGTTTTTATTTTTGATCTGAGTATGTTGTAAATGCCATCTATATTGTTCTAAGGCGCGTTCGAAGAGGTTGAGGCATAAAGAACAATATTTTCCCTGTGACCCCACCAGAACCTCTTGTTAACTAAAACTTAAACTATTTAAAATCATTTTTGTAATTGAAATAAAATTTAATATAAATATAAGATGAAAAGTGAAAAAAACAAAAACTAGAAATGTTGTCTTAAAATGAAAACTGAAAATATAACAAAATAAAAGCTAATTCAAACTATTATTAAATAACACTAAAATAGCACATGACCCACAGCAAGGTTAGAGTATGATCCCAAAGCGCATAAATTAGAGAGGACTGAACCTGAAAACAAATCTCAGTCCTCTCGCTTCTGAGCGGCTCAGTTGCTGACAGTGAAAAGGCAGTTTTAGAGACAGCACTGGACACTTTTGGTGTGTTGTGACATTTCAAAGCGACAAACCAGTTGTGGTCTCTCACTTTCTGCTCGCAGAACCTTCAGGACACTTTGATGTGCTCTGTAGGGCTTAGAGCCGGTGGGGCGGGCTATTTTTATATTTGCTAGACAGAGCAGGCAGAGAAGAAGACAGATTGTGGCGTTGGCGCTGTTGTTCCAGGGGCTGCGTTATTGCAGTGCTCTAAATTTAGCGCTGGCTGAAGGAGGTATGAGGGAATGAGAGCACAAGCCCTCCATAATTTTGAGAATGTAAGTTTCCTCCCTGGAGAGGAGCTGGAATGGAAAGATATGTGCATGAGAAACATCTTAGTCATGTTGTAGTTTTTCTCATACTGTGAGAGCCATCTATTGTGAAGCCAGTTATATCAGTTTTATAGATGTAGAGTTTAGGTTATAAGGGTTTATTTCTAAACAATAATTAGGTGCATTAGGTATTATGAACTCTCAATGAACAGCAATTTTTTTAAAGTGTTCCAGGGTTTATAATAGTGTTGTTTATCGGTTTCAGGTGCACTCCAAATTCCGCTACCCTTTCTTCTATGAGATGTGCTGGTATGTGCTGGAGAGGTACGTGAACTGCTTGACCAGACGTTCGCACCTCAGCCTGGAGTTACGCGGTCACGCTGGTGAGTTGGCTAAACTGACAGCAATTTGCAGTGACAAACATAACAAGAAGTCATTTTTGATTGACGGAGCAAACTGGCAATGCGACAAAGTTCAAGTTTATGCAAATGCACTATAATATGATGTGGCAACTACTAATGGGAGCGCCGACGGTAAAGGTCCTTGCACACTAAATCCGAAATTTTCGTATGCGTTTTCTCGTATTCGTCATCCTAAAAATTCTTCACGCACTGAAACCTTGCACATCGAGTCCGATGCGTATTAATTAATCTGTTGCGAAAAATACAAATTGGAGTCTTCAAGCAGTGAGGATGATTTTGTGGTCCTCTTTGTTCTTAAAAAGAGAAAAGAGGAAATATCGGGACCATCCAATCCTAAGATTGCGTAGAGAGGAAGGAGAGTTCCACCTCCTTATCCAGAGCAATTCAAAGTTTACTTCAGGATGTCAGTGGCTCAGTTTGATGATTCTTTATATTCCGTGTCTTTGTGTTCCGCGCTTTGTTCATCGAACAGTGCTTTGTGCTGAGAGACGAAGTGGATCAACATGTCAGACCCCATTCTGTATTTCGGATGAGAATTTCAGACTCAGTGTGCAAGGACAAAGCTTGCTCAATCCACCGCCTGATACAGAATGTCTGCTAGCAATCAAAAGAACAGCAACTTGGGAACAACACACCTGGTATTAAGATGCGTTTTGGTCGATCGGATCACAAGTAGACGAGGGAGACACATTCCCGTTTACACCTGGGGTTTTAATCCGTCTCTTTAGTCTTCTTTCAACAACTTCTGTTCTGATTTCTTCTAGGGGAGGGTCTATGGGCGAGTAAATGTATGGATTTTTTCCAGATATTTTGATCTATGACACTGGATCATACTGAAACAGGACCGAAAAATCTGCATATATCTCAACCTGCAGGACTTTGTGGGCTGGATAGGGACAAAACATAAAAGCTTCGAGTGGGAGCGGGAAAGAAATATGACTTATTTTTTGTGGGAGTAGGACTGAAACACAAGTGTTTTAACTTTAAGTGTGGACTTACTTGTGTAAGCTGCAGAAATGTTCCGTACATTTTTATTGGAGAGGATTTATGAGTATCAATTTTGATCACACTTACTGAACTCCACAAGTAGTGAGCCAATCTTTTAAATGAGCCCTTCTTTGCATTTTCAATCTCAGAGAGTACATGCAAGTTCCTATCATGTTTTCCTATTTCACTCGTACCAACATTTATCAAGATGTTCCTAGTCTTGCTCATGATGTCTTCTGGTTTTTGTGTACTTTTTTCAGTTTGGTTTTTGTGTACTTTTTGGTGATTTCGGGAAGATTTTCCAAGTAGTATGTGTTCTCTTCTGACCCTAATTAGCTGAACCCAAGCTTGTAACCGAGTGTCTCGTCGCTGTTCCCCGGCTGGACATGGAGGAGAACTCGTGTGAGACGCAGTTAGAGAGGACAGAGGGGGTGACCCAGCCCTCCTCGGCTGTCCCTCCCTATCAGACCTTCAAACCCCCAGCCAATGATTCTGATGACAGCTCCAAGTCCCTCCCTTCAGAGTGTCCCAAGACTCCTTCTGGCTCACCTGGAACAGAGCACTCGGGGAAATGGACCCACTTGACAGAGTTTGAGTTGAGTGGACTCAAAGCCCTGGTGGAGAAGCTGGAATCCCTTCCAGAGACGAAGAGGTGTGTTCCAGAGGGCATCGAGGATCCTCAAGCACTGCTAGATGATGTGAAGGTCTTTACACATTTTCCACTTGTCATTTGTTATGTCTCTCACATCATGCCTTGAATTGACATCATCAGCAAACTGCAGTCTTTCCTTTTATGAGGAATAATAAATAGAAGTAAACACCTGCTGCAATATCCCAAAATGTGCATAAAAATAGGTGGATGAAAACATAGCTCATGTGCATGGCTAACCACGTACAAATTTCCAATTTGCACAAGATAAAAAAAAAACATCTCTTTGAACTCCTTTATGCCAAATCTAAAAGATGATTTTTAGGCCAATTATTTATTTTTAAATATTTAATGTTTTAAAATATTAAGCTGTATTTATTTTTGGTTTTCATCATTCTCAAAAAATGTATTATACCTGATTGTTTTGTGTCTGAACTTTTAAAAAAAAATATTTTGTTATTTTTCATTCTGTCCTTTCTGCTTTTTGAACAGGTTGTCTTGAAGGAACATGCAGATGACAATCCAAAGTTGGCCATCACTGGTTCTCCTATTGTATGCTGGCCGAAGAAGACAGGCAAGGTATGAATGTTTATGCAGAGCAATTAGAAACATAAATATGTGGCTAAGCAAGATTCTTTAACCTGTTCTTTAAGGTTATAAATATGATTTGTATAGTAATCTTTGTCATTTTTTAACTATAATAACAGCTAAAAACGTGTTATGAAACGTTTTGCCGTCTCCATTCCTTCCTGATTTTTTTTCTTTAAAGGGATACTTCAGGATTTAGCATTAAGCTTCGTATCAGTAGAAAACCAGTAGTATTTTCGAATTACCGTGCTCCCCCCCCCCCTCATATCCCCCTGATATGAGAGAAAAATACATTTTTAGTCTGGAAAAATCCTCCGATGACGCAAAAATCGTCATTTTGCGTCATCGGAGGATTTTTGTGCCAGAGGCTAAAGACTACAGCCAGTGTTCCCCATGTTTTCACCACGCCTATATGGGGCGGGATCTCACTCACAGAATGTAAAGATAGTGTCAGCCATCTTTCTGTAGAAGCTAAGCTAGCAGGCTCTTTCCTCTTGGTCTGTGTAGAAAGTTTGTATAGTAGGCTAATCACGATGGCGGAAGGTAGTTTTGAAGTTGAAATGGCAGAAGGGGATTTCGAAGATCTGATGCTCGTGGTTACCTGTACGAGCCGAAATACAGCGATAAACAGTTGCGGGAGATGGAGGAACTAGAGGCGGCCAGAGCGAGACCTGAGCTGGGGCGGACTGGGGGTGTCAGTGCTCATGCTGTGCGACTATGGAAACAGATATAGAGTCCTATTGCTGTCGTGAATCTCAGCGATGCCATTTTCTTCTAGACGAGATCGCTGAATCCGCAGAGCTTTGAGTGTAAAAGTGTCAATATTCATTATTTTTTTAATTAAAAGTTATAACTCACATTGGTTGTGGTTCCTTTTATAAACCTTTAGTGTTACTAGAGTATGGATTAGCCTAGATAATGTATTAGCTTAGAGAAATAGTGATTTCAATTGGAGGAAAACCGTTCATATGCAGAGCTACTAAGCTACTCTGTTGACATGGTCCTGCCTTGCATCATATTTTTAATGTGAAAGTATAAGTTGTGTTATATACATTAGGCTAGTACATCCCGGTACAACGCAATTTAGCACCATTTCGATGGAAATTTATCAAATAACTCACGATGTATCAAAGCAAGCCTAGTTGTATCCATTTTTCGGATTCTGCCGCCTGTAACCGGTAGGCGTGGTTTGGGAGTGGCCTAGTAAGGGCAGCAAAGCAAGTGCATTCTGGGAGTTGTTGTCTTTCAGCCACATGAGTAAAAAATACATTTTCTGCCTTTTCTCAGTCTAAAATGCTTCAATTTCAAAAATAATTTCACATTTCTACTATATAAATGACCAATATTAAATACACATTCATCTTCCCAGAGGTGTAGTATCCCTTTAAGCTTGATTTGTGATTTGCAGTAGTTATTGAAATTGAAGTGGGCTTTTGATGTCACTTGATTCTGTGGAAATATGATGCAATTTCTGTACTTGAGTTTGAAAAGGTGAAGCGTATTTCACTGGAATGATGACTCAGCTTCAGACACAAGGCAAGGGTTGCCAGTCCCCCAAAATTAGACCTGACCAATAACACGCAAATCTGTGTTTATAGACTTGTTTTAGTTTATTTCCCTATTGACTGTGAGACACACGATTGGATGATGGCTTTTGTACTCCTCCACTTCACAACACTAAAACTGTCTTGTGTATTAAAAGCCCAGCTGCTGAATTTTCGCCTCCATTGTTTCTGTCTTTTGTGATTAAATACCATCTGTCCTTATACTGCCCCAACTGGCCTCTCTTCTTTACCTCATGACCCTGTTTGAACATGTAACACTTCTGTTCTGCATGTCCTCTTCCTATTGGTTGTGTCCAAGCTGTGTTGGCACATATTAAAGAGTCTATTTTTGCATACTTCACACCCATTGGCTCTACCGCTCTCCTCCCTTCCCACTTCTTGGAACTCCCCCTGCTGCATATTCATGAGCATGTCTTGCTCTAGCCTGTGTGCTCTGATGGCTAAGGAACAGAAGGGAGGGCTGTGCCGTCTCACAGCCAGTAGCAAGCCGGAGCTACAGCCATGTCAGTTAGCAAAGCACTGAGAGGACTCTAAGAGCCATGGCCATGTCGCTGATAGCTGACGAGGAGGATTATGAGAACTCGGATGCTGAGCAGGTAGCAATGTTAAGCTGGACCTACGGGTCCTTAGACTTAAAGACAGGAGATGCAATTTGGCTGCATGCAGCTGTAATATTGTATTGTGTGTGTTTACATGTGTAACTGAAGTACACGTGATAAGGGAGCTGTCAGAAATGTTTATGGTGACCACTGATAACTACATATGATTAGCATGAGAAATCAGTGTTGACTCTACTCAGCCTATTGCTCATTTTGGTTCAGTCTGACATTGTTTATTTCCAATAGAAAGGTCACTTTTTTTTGTTGCCATTTTGGTTAAATGAATATTGCTGCAGGTGGTTGAAACCTGAATTTAAAGTTGCATTACATGATGCTGTAAGATGTTAGGTACTTTCAGAAGTTGCAGATGAAAGTGAAATAGGTGACACTTCTTTTGTGGAAGTTTTGATATTACTTGCTATGCCAGCAGCTACACATACTTTCAGTATACATAGAGGCATACTGTTGACTTTCAGTATGTGTATCAGATACAGTTGATGTTTTACACTGCAGTGTTTCGAAGGCATGTGGGTTCTTTGATTACTTTGCATATGTCTGTTTGCGTGACTGTCCACGTGAGACTTTCCCATCGTTGTTTTATCCTTGGGGTTGGGCGAATCTTTGAAGCTCTTCCAGTGAATCCTTTTGTATCGCTCTTCTAGTTAAATGTACAAACGCTTTTCATCCCAAATGCCGACAGCACTGAGGAAAGGATGAAGCTGCTAGATCTTTATCATTTAATCATCCATCATTAGGATGAAACAAGGATCTCTTTCTGTTTGTAAAAACGTACAAAAGTATGTTTGTCCAATTGAATACACTTACTCTCACCGCTCGTTCAGATATTTGTATAGATCATTGTGTTATTCAACTTCCTCAATTTCAAGGATATTTTTAACTGTTTTTGGCCACAGCCCAACAAGGGCCTCTTTGAGCCGGTCCTACAAGATGAGCGCATGGGGGAGGGGCAAGACAAAGAACCAGCGTGAGTAAAAACAGTTCAGACATGTTCCTATTGTGAACATATTTAGTCCTGGACCTGTAGTTATGAAATTGTCAGTGTATTCTGGATAAGATGTAACTTTTTTTGGGAAGCAACACATCTGGTCTCGGACACTATTTGAGGCTTGACCCCTACACAGGTCATGTTTGTATATATATATATATATATATATATATATATATATATATATATATATATAACTGAATTTTGAGAGGATGTTGTCAAATTTAATACCTTCAAAACACTTCCTTACTAACTTAATAAGTGACTTTCTCAGGGACACAGTTGTGATCAAGCTAGTTTGTGATTTGTATCAGTTAACCTCCAGTTTTTCCTTAGGACTGGTCCTGCAACCTTTGTATATGTTTTTGTATTGTGATATTTTTGCTGCAGTGAAAAGACTTTATTTTGCTGATATCTGCCTCATCCAGTTTTGTGAGTTTAGTGTTAAATATCAAGTGTAACTTCACACCCTACCAATTAAAAGTTTGCCAACTCATTGTCCCTGAAACTGGGTGTGATTTCTTATTTCATTTTTCTGTTGTTTTTGCAGAATAATTTTAATTAATATTAATTAGAATAATATTCTCAAGTTGGACAATTATATAAAGATCATCTGGTAGGTTTAATGACAGTATCACATACAAAGTGCTCGAGTCAGCTTGTTTGTTTACTATATGCATTTCTTTCGCACACGCATCTATCCCAGACAGCAGGCAAAATCCATGACTGCCCTTAATATTTATATTAATCCTGTCTTAGAGGTCTTTCATCTCTGCAGCAGTTTTTATAACGTGATGGATGCAGCCTATAATTTTTGACCTTGTCTGCAAGCTACTCTAATGACAGCAAGCAAATCTGTTTAAGGTATTAATCTGTCATGTCATACATGCACACTCAGTTGTGATGGTCTACAGCTGAGTTTGGCATGGAACTGAGATGTCAAACATTTCTCGTTTTGATAAGTTTATATTTCAACAGTAAAATCAGTCTTGTGACTGTTGATAAGCCTCCTCTGTTTGGCTTGTGAAATTTGCTCTAAACATTTCAATTTTATTTTAACCATTTTGATCTGATATCAAAATAACAAAATGTGCATTAAAGTGTGGATAAAAATATGGATATAGTGATGAGAGCTTTAGAGACAGCTAACCCCACAAGGAGTTAGTGATTTATTTTTGCTGTCGTACACTAGTGTTGCCCATGCAAAAAAAGAAAGAAAAATCAGCATACATTTTTGCCAACATCCAATAGTTCCAAAATAAATGAGATGTTATTGGCAAAACCGATAAGTTGGTTGACCTCTACTTGGAACCTTGGATTCTGAGAGATGGTCCTGTAGGTCTTGTCTTTAATCTGGGTGAAAGCAGCTCTTACAATCGCAAAATCACGACCTCCATCATATTAACAAGAGATATTAGATTTGGCCTGGAATGTTTTTCCCACTGGCAGCCACATAACTATCTCCCTCTCCCCCGGCTCTGCTGACCACATGCTTGAATTCATGCTTCTGTTTTCCTCCAAACACAGTTTCATAACACATTGTATCTGAGATGTTGTGAAACAGAAGTTTCTGCTTTCTGATTTTAGCAGGAACTCAACAGTATGTTTTTTTCTCAGCATTTCATCCATGCAGGAAAGACTCTAGCGAGGCAAAAATCAATTCTACTACAAGTATCAAATCCTAAGCTCTGTGCAAACAGGACTTTTGACTCCATCTGAAGAGCTAATCTCAACTCTCAGAGGCCGAGAAATCCACTTAGGCTGTTTATAAGAAAAGTACCTATTGAGGAGGTCGGGTTGCACTTTCCCCCTCTGGCTAATGCGATTGTTCGTGTTTTCCTCTCCATTACTGAAGGTTCATAAAAAGGGTGGAGGCCAGATTTATTCCCATCAATCACCTTGTGTCCCATGGTGCTGTAGGAAAGTCGTGCCTTGGGTTCTGGGACAGGCATGACTTGATATAATGGGGACATGGCAACCCAGGGGATGTGGAATATTGCTATTTGGAGAATAATTCCCTTTGACTTGCTTGGGAGTATAAAAGTGTGTATGTATTAAGCTCACTTATGATTTATAGTCTAAATGCACTGTTGCCATTTTGGCCTTATGGCCAAGAAGAACATGAAAGACAAATAAATGTTCAATCAATAATGGAAAGTTTTTCACATCAAGGAGAACTAATGACAAATACACACACGCTTATATTCATTAGTGTTGGAATATATTTGTTTTAAGTAAGGAAATGCTGTTCATGTTTATCATAAATGCTGTTAAGAGGAATAATAATGTCCTATAATGATTGACTGGTTTAATGCATGTTCCTGCAGCTGTATCCTGACTTATCTGTTGGCAGATTTTATCGGAATTCACAGAGTAGTAAAAATGTTTTTATCATGTTCAGTGCTGCTGTTCTCCTATTCTTTTTCTTTAAAGTGCCTCGAGGGCATATAAACAATTTGCATAACTGCACATACAACTAAAACTGAACCATATGAACCCACTCTCAGAGTGTGGTGTCTGAAAGTTGATAGGTTTGTGAAGCATTCATTATGTTTGTGTTCCCTTGACTGCATTTCATTGCCTTACTGCTAAAGTCTACCATGTCCTGGTTTCCAAACATGTTCAGTTAACTAGGTCTCATGCAGTATGACTTTTAACTTGTATTTTATCTAACTTTTTAGTAATCACTTTTGTTTGATCATTTTGATACCTCAAAATCATGTTTCTTATTGTCCTTGTATAAATAATTTTGATGTTCTGTATGTTTCAGCCACGGCCGCTTAATCGGCCAAAACCCAAGATGGGCTCATCTCCATCTGCTGCTCCATGCTCGACAGCAGGTGGAATGAAGCTCTCATCCAGTCGTGGTTCATCTAGTGCCCGGCGCAGGCGAACACGCTGCAGGAAGTGTGAGGCATGTACGCGCAAAGAGTGTGGGGAGTGCCACTTCTGCAAGGACATGAAGAAGTTTGGTGGACCAGGCCGTATGAAGCAGTCCTGCATCATGAGACAGTGCATAGCGGTCAGTCTGGGTATTCAGCATCAGATTTGACCCCTGATTTGCTGAATGACGTCTGGAAGAGCTAATTGCTGCTTTTTGCGTGTTTTACAGCCTGTTCTACCTCACACTGCTGTGTGTCTGGTGTGTGGAGAGGCTGGGAAAGAAGACACAGTGGAGAATGAGGAGGACAAGTTCAACTGGATGCTCATGGAGTGCTCTATCTGCAATGAGATCCTCCATCCAGCATGTTTGAAGGTTGTCTTCCTAATCAGGCCACCAAACAATTAAAAACTGATAGCTGAGCCATAATGGCATAAACAATTTTTGACATTTTGTCTTATCGCTTTAGACATGCAATGTGGTCTGTCTCCTGTTCTGTTGAGTAGAAACTTATTCTGTTCTGTTGTTCAGGAGAAGGATAGTGGCGGCGTTGTGAATGACGAGTTACCAAATTGCTGGGAGTGTCCTAAATGCAATCATGCTGGAAAGATAGGGAAAGTAAGTAACACTGTCCTACCTAATGACACACAAAACAATGGTTCAACAATTTTCATAAAATGTAAATGATGATGGCAGTGTTAAAGGGTTAGTTCAGCCAAAAATGAAAATTAAGTCATTAATTACTCACCCCCATGCTGTACCAACCCCGTAAGACCTTCGTTCGTCTTCGGAACACAAATGAAGATATTTTTGATTAAATGTGACAGCTGGATCACTCCTCCATAGGCTCCCTAAGGGAATGAATCCTGACGTCCCAGAAAGTCAATGAAGAAAATGTTTAAATATTCCATGTCACAACAGTGGCTCAACTATAAGTTTATCAAGCGACGAGAATACTTTTTGTGCGAAAAAACAAACAAAAATAACGACTTTATCCGACTATTCCTTTTCTTCCTTGTAGGCCTGAAACGAGACTTCAAGAGATTTCCACGACGCGCACGCGCGAGAACTTAACTGAAGTAGTTGAAGGCGATCGCAATTCTCGCGCATGCGTCGTGGAAATCTCTTGAAGTCTCGTTTCAGGCCTACAAGGAAGAAAAGGAATAGTCGGATAAAGTCGTTATTTTTGTTTGTTTTTTCGCACAAAAAGTATTCTCGTCGCTTGATAAACTTATAGTTGAGCCACTGTTGTGACATGGAATATTTAAACATTTTCTTCATTGACTTTCTGGGACGTCAGGATTCATTCCCTTAGGGAGCCTATGGAGGAGTGATCCAGCTCTCACATTTAATAAAAAATATCTTCATTTGTGTTCCGAAGACGAACGAAGGTCTTACGGGGTTGGTACAGCATGGGGGTGAGTAATTAATGACTTAATTTTTATTTTTGGGTGAACTAACCCTTTAACTATTAGGATATAAAAATTATCTTTCGGATTAAATGCATTTGATATAAATTTGTCTTGTATTCTTTCCCACCTTTTGGCCACAAAGCAAAAAAGAGGCCCAGGGTTTAAGTACGCCTCCAATCTCCCTGGCTCTTTGCTCAAAGAGCAGCGAATGATCCGGGACATAAAGGAAGAGCTGGACTCGAACATGTCTACAGAGTCTTACACCCCTACTCTTTCACCTGTCATGAAGAAGAAAACAGAACGAGAGGACAATCCTACCTGCAAGTCAGAAGACACATTTAAAAAACGTTCCCCCAAAATGGAGGACAACCCACTCCGCAGGAAGAGAAAACTCTTTGAAAAGGACTCAGACTCAGATTCCAATGTCAGGAAAAAGGTAGCAAGAAAATTAATAAGTAAAAGCAAATAAGAGATGACATAATATTTTTTGTAAAGCATGTATTTTGACCCTCTTTTAAATCCACAGAAGAAGCGCTCAAAGCCTGATGCTCTTTCGACCTCTGATGTCCTGGGACAGATCAAGACAGAAAGAGAGGATGATGAGGAGGATGATGAGGATAAAATGCAAGAACTAGACAGGAGACCCTTCAGGTTTGTACCCTCAGAAGAGGATGATGGAGATGATGAAAGGGAGGAAGAAGAAGAGGAGACAATGAAAGAGAAGAGTAGCCGAGAGGAGAATGGGAAGCTTTTACACGAGACCTCTGCTGCATGGGAAGGTGACCAATCACAGGGACGTTGTACCCAGGCGGGGCCCAGCAACGACACAGGTGTTGATGCACAGTTGAGGATCCAGCGAAAAACCAAACGTAAACCTCGCCTGCCCAACAAAGAACTGAGCAAGGAACTGAGCAAACAACTCAACCAGGAAATCCAAAAGACGGAGGATCGTCTTGCTCATCAAAACAGCAGGACAGTGAAGACAGAACCAGATAGTGATGGAGAGGACAGAAAACCACTGAATAATGGCAGCAGCCATCTGAGAGACTGGCTGGGCCCTAAGCGGGAGCTAAACGGATCCTTGCGAGAACAGTCCCCAGCGAGTTGGATCAGGACTACGCCTACCCCTATCTCCCGGCCAACACCTTGCCGCTCTCCACCGAAATGTGTTCAGATGGAGCGTCATGTCATTCGTCCCCCTCCGATCAGCCCCCCGCCGGACCGTCTGCCTCTAGATGATGGCAAGAATCACGTCATGCACAGAGAGGTGTGGATGGCAGTGTTCAGCCACCTCGCACATCAAGACCTGTGTGTCTGCATGCAGGTCTGCAAGACCTGGAACAGATGGTATGTCTTCCAGAAATTAGGAAAGAAAGCATCATCATATGTTGTGCTTTTAATTTGGATTTGCACTACAGATTTTATACTGCAACACACATTTAGAAGAGGTCTACCCTTTCCTGCAATACTAAGTGAGCATGGATGTGTTTTTATTGGTCTACTGTGGGCCCTACCTTACTCTAAGCCTTAACCAAACATCTAACCTATGTCTTGACCAATGAAAATGAAAACACTGAATTGGATTTGGGTCACAAGAATGAATTTCAATTTCAATAGTGACTTTAAGTAGCTCACATCCTTGAGGTTTTGTATTCCAAGCAAGTGCTAAACTCATCTTGGTAATATAGTAAGGTTAAGTCTTCTGTCTTTTGATCTCAGGTGTTGTGATAAAAGACTGTGGACCAAGATCGATCTTAACCGGTGCAAGTCAATCACTCCTCTCATGCTGAGCGGCATTATCCGAAGACAGCCGGTCTCCCTGGACCTGAGCTGGACCAACATCTCCAAGAAGCAGCTCAGCTGGCTAATCAACAGATTACCTGGTACAATCACATTTTTACTTACCACCTAATTTGTTCAACATGGAAACAGTTTTGTTTCAATGCTTCTCAGGTTAACTGTACAACTGTACAGCCTTTGTGTGTATGTACTCTATACCTCAGTCTTGTACCTTGGAGATCTACCTTCCTGCAAAGCTAATTAAGATCTTAATCAACTCTGCATGAATGTAGATCTCCAGAAACAGGATCAGGCACCCCTGATGTGTGCAAACTCCACTCTCAATACTTGCATTACTACTTTGTGTTGGTTTCCTGGCAGGTCTGAGGGTTTTGTTGCTGGCAGGCTGCTCGTGGGCAGCTGTATCTGCTTTATGCACATCCAGTTGTCCTTTGCTAAGAACTCTAGATGTGCAGTGGGTAGAGGGACTCAAGGACAACCAGATAAGAGACTTACTCTCTCCGCCAACAGACAACAGACCAGGTACTGAATGATAGCATTAACTGCTGTTTGTTCAATGACAAATGTGTACTTTTGACCTTTACTTTTACTTTTGAGAAGGTATTTTTCTTCTTATTTTACAAATTCATAGCGGCCTCATGTGTACACAGCAAGTAGCGCAGTAACATTTCTGTTACCTTGTTTAAAGATTGATTTGGAAAAAATAAGCTTATTTGTGTTTCCCAGGTCAGTTGGACAGTAGAAGTAAACTGAGGAATGTGGAGGATCTCTGTCTAGCTGGTCTGGACATCACAGATGAGTCCCTGAAGCTGATCATAAAACACATGCCATCACTGTCTCAATTGGACCTTAGTTACTGTAACCACATCACCGACCAGAGCGTCAACATCCTCACGACAGCCGGCACCACGACCAGAGACTCTCTCACTCACATCAACCTGTCAGGTATGCAGAAAATATTAAAACTCTCACATCAGAGGCTAGACACGCTAACGGAGAGTTGAGTGGGCTGGAAAACAACCATGCATACTGTGTTTGTGTGTGTGTGTATGTGTGTGTATGTGTGTGTATATATATATATACACACACAAACTCACCTTGATCTGGGAAGATTACTATCTTGACATTTGATGGATTGAGTCTTGGGAAAAGCATGACGCAAGGTCACAACTCTTCACTTTGCTTTCAATGTCAAGCAATAACTGATGTAGCCTAAGTCTGAGCAATTGACATTATGGGCTCTAAATTACCTTTTCTTTTCTCCACAGTTTGTAACAAAGTTACAGACCTGTCACTAACCTACTTCAAGCGCTGCGGAAACATTTGTCACATTGACTTGCGGTGCTGCAAACAGGTGACCAAAGAGGGTTGCGAGCAGTTCATCGCAGAGATGTCTGTCAGTGTGCAGTTCGGACTTATTGAGGAAAAACTACTGAGCAAACTGAGCTAGTCAACAAAGACAGACAATAACTTGAACTACACCCCAGGGAAGTAACAATCTCACCCTCCATTTTATTTTATTTTTTTTACCCTTTTACAACACAGGATGTGTGGAGG
Source organism: Tiaroga cobitis (assembly GCA_030578255.1). Lineage (NCBI taxonomy): Eukaryota > Metazoa > Chordata > Actinopteri > Cypriniformes > Leuciscidae > Tiaroga > Tiaroga cobitis. The sequence goes on along the minus strand of CM060600.1, from coordinate 33,214,844 downwards.
CTAACACACTCAACAGAAAACCAGCAGAAAAAATTCTAATCGCTAAATAACACACTCCAAGCAAATGCCTGAACTCATCGCCAGAGCTCACAAGTGAAGAAATGTATTCATCTCAAGTGGCCAATTCTGCCTTTCAATCTTTTTTCTATCTGTTGTGCTGCTAAGGCAAACATTTATTGATTTTTTTTTTTAAGTTTACAGGCACAGCTGGCAGAGTGCCAACGTTAAAATGCTGTTGAAAGGCATGTTTACCCATATATTTTGCATAAATGTTATAAAAAAAAATTATAGTCAAAGTGCAGTGTTGCAGTGACAAAACTGACTGTTATTTTCTTTCTCAGTAAAGAAAAATTCGAGATGCATGTGCTTTTTTCGTTACCATGCAAACGTTAAGCTTCATGCAGTATTAATTTTTGTATCAGAAGGGATTTCACACTTTATGTGCAGTATTAAATGCACTCATATAAATATATTTAGACTTTATTGACAGTATTCAGTCAGTACAAGGTTTCTTTTTTCTACGCAGTAGGAAGTTAAGCAGATTCCTATCTATAGCTATAGTAACTGTGCAGATGTTTCTGTAATGTTAATTTAAGATGTGATGTTCTTTAATGTTATAAGATGTTCTACAGATACATTCTTTTCGATACGACTATATTACTTACCTTGGCTTATGTATATATCTGGGGAAATACGTTTTTGCACTGTTTGACCTGAATAAATAGTTATTTTTTCCAGTATTGCGGTTTTGCTTAACGGAATCTTGACTGTGTGAACAACTTGATATTTTTTTTTGTGTGCAAAATGATCATAAACCATTTCAAGAATACAAGAATCATTACGATTGATTCCCGCCTATGTTTTTGCCGCTCTTTTGCAACTCAAGTTGAGACTTTACAATTGAATATATTAGCCTACAGGTTACCAGACAGGCTTACCTTGACGAATCCATTCTCCAGAAAAACTAGCAACCATATCGGAGTATTGTGCCATTCATATACAGTATATTTTATCTGCTGACGTCTGGCCTAGTGAAACGTATTATATTACTATGACTGTAAGCGTTGCACCAAACAGCCATTAGAGGGCGCTAATCAGCATTTTGCGCCTCAGAAAAGAAGAGTAAACACTGAAATGAGTAAAATCTTTATTTTGTTAGTTCAAGGTACCATATTTTATTAAATTTAATAAATCATCTTTGAATTACCAAAATAAAAAGTTCAACATTCCAAAATACAAAGACCAAATCCCAAAACGTCTTCCAGCGTTCAGTTTAAGTCATATAGAGTGTCGTCTTGTCCATTGTCTGCTCAGCTAGAGTAGTTACCCACTACCAAGTGACATCTTTTAGAGATAGCAGCATTAGAAACATACACATAAGCACAGTGTCAGTGTTGGGCAGACGGGTGTGGAGATGTTTAAGAAGCAAATTAAAAACAGTCTTGATTATAGAAGTACATGGACGTGACATCAGAATGCAAAATTCTATTTTAGCATTAATTTGGACTGATTTCAAAGATAAACAACTAAATCAATTTAGTTTACATTCAAGGAAAAACTGGAACACTGAGGGGGGATGTAACGTTTAAAAGAAAATGCAAGAAAAACCTGGAGAAAAGAGGAAAATATCCATATACTTGATGTACATTTTTTTCACATGTATATAAAATCATGTTTAATTGATTAAATTTTCCATTATATTTGTTTGTCTAGGGCTAGGCAATACCACAGACATAATAACTTGCATTTAACTACAGAATTCACAGCCAGAAATGGCATTTAGAGGAACCAAGTAACCTCCTCTTTATCGTTACCTGATCTAGAAAACATAAATATTCAGAAAAAGGGAAGGAACAGTTTATTCAACTCAAATAATTTTGCTATGGAGCAAATATAGTAGAGAACTGTGATGCGTAAATCCATGTAGCACCGCTTGTTGAAATCTTTGTTGCCATGTAAATGTGGTACAACACACCAAAAAAAAAAAAAAAAACCCGGATGTCTTTCATGGTATTGCTGGAGATGAATAACATAGAAGCATACTTTTTGACCAACAGTGAAAAATTAATATTGTGTAAATAAAACCTACCAAGGCATGTAATCAATTAAAGGTGCACTAAGTAATTTTGCTTTGGACAAGTGTTTTTGATACTGTACACTCATGAGACATGAGTGTACAGACCTTTTATGGCAGCCAGCCTAACTTCCATTACCTTAATAACCACCCTATTATTATCGAACATGTTCAGTTAAAAATTACTTGGCACATCTTTAAGAATCTTTTTGGTGCAGCACAATGGAGACAAACCAACCACAAACCTGACATTTGACAGATACTGCAAAATTTGATCGAGATAAAAAAAAGTCATTGAGGTTCCAGTAATAAGCTACATAACGGCAGATGCTGGATTCCAGTGTGTCTGAAAAAATAAGATACAGTTTCTTATCATCTTGCTAAATAACTGCTAACTGGTCATTTGATCCTGTGTCACGAAATTGTGGTATGCCAATACATAAAAAAAAAAATAACACGCTTATTAATAATATAGCACGTAAAAACATAAACCAGAAGCCGTTCTGCACATTTCTACTTTGGCACCTACGTTCCCCCTTCACGGCATTGGTCTTCACTGTTGCTACGACAACATGCATCTTAATGGCAATCGGTCTCTACACTTGCTCACATAAAGATTTCTTATATTGCACATACAATAACACATTTCCAAAAAGTTTACAGGAATGTAAACCATTCAAACTTTCATATTTTTATACTTTATTCCGCTAAAATCCATCTTCCCTGGGTTAGCAACCACAGAAACTCATAAAAAAGTGTCAATGAATGACCAAATAAAAATGTGCAACAGGAAACGTTCGCTCTTGTAAATAAGGTGTGCACAGTACCGGTTTCCACCACTTTACCCGGTGTGAAACTAAAGGGGCAGTCTCTCGGTCCAGTCACTCACTGCCCCAGCCTGCTCAGTCCAGCAGGAACCATCTGGTGTGTTGGTCTTTCAGGAGAGGTGATGCTTGGGGTTAAGACTTGAAGACGTGCACCGCCCGCACCACATACTGCCTGCAGATGGGGCACTCGTTCATCCTCTTGCCACACTTGGTGCAGGTGACCATGTGACCGCACTCCAGCAGAACGCAGTCTATCACGGCATCCATGCAGATCCGGCACAGGTTCTCATCCACGCCGCCCAGCTGAGCTATTTGCACACCATCTGCAAGTCAATATATGGATGGTTTGAGATCTGGTTTAATCATCTATAGATCTTGTGTGCCTGTTCTGCTCGTGTGTAATAAGGTACTTTTAAACCAAAGGCTTGTGTTGTTTCTTTTGTACATACTGTAGCTGCATTGACAATGACATTTTTAAAGACATTTTGAGCAGTAAAAATGTGATGTCAATTTTCAGTTTAATTAAACTGCTTCAAATAAATGTTACATGTTCAATACAACTTTAAACTCCATTGAAAGCATTTTTGATTAATGTTTTCTTCTTGCCCCCTAATTTAATAAAAGCAATTATGATGGAAATATAAGGGGCCATGCATGTTAAATATTTAAAAGCAGAAATGTGAATATTTTGTTAAAGGAAAAAAATGAGCATGCAATTTTTTTTAAAGAACAAAAATCTAATTTAAAATATAGCTGCATGCAGTGATACGGGGCCGACAGCAGTGCATAGCCAGAAGAGCAAAGATATTGGAAAGAAAGGCAACTGGTTAGCATGCAAACCAATTAGCATGCTAAGCTAACTAGCATAATGCAACAAACCCAGGCACGTTCAACTTTAGAGAGGTATTTCTCGGGAACGGTGGCAAGTATAAAAAATCCGTCGAGTCATTTCTGTGCGGTTCGGTCCAAAGATTATCTGATCGTTCGTTGGCCAGAGGAGAACTGGCCCTCCGACTGAGTCTGGGTTCTCCCGAGGTTTTCTTCTCCATTCTGTCCCTGATGGAGTTTTGGTTCCTTGCCACTGTTGCCTTGGCTTTTGGCTTGCTTAGTTGGGGACATTTAATTTAATATTCAACAATATTATTCATCTGCCTTACTTAAGTTGGACGATGACGCAATTTTCTTCTAGAAACAAACTTTGTTGTATTATATTCATGTTTTCACTGTGAAGCTGCATGGTACAATCTGTATTGTAAAAAGCGCTATTTAGATAAAGGTGACTTGGCTTGATCATATTTTGGCCAAAACGGGACAAAATTTGTAGGAGGAACAGCGAAAAAACAGTTTTTCCATTCACTTCAAAATGGCGGACAAACAAAATGATGGATATGGAAATGAGATATCGTCGGAATCGGCATAAGCCAAGGAACGCAAGTACATGAAAACAAACTTTGCACAATGTTTTGAAAAGTTATAAGCGTTTTTGCAAAAATCCTTATATCTCTAGAACACAAGGTGGCGCTGTGTTCAAACTTCTCAGGTACCTTCAGGACATGCTGTTGATGATCCCTACCAAATTTTGTGCCGATATGTCAAATTGTTTAAGAGATATTAAATTGAATAACAAATTTCAAAATGGCGGACTGATGGTCACTCCTTTAACACACTGTCTTTCTTATTTGACATCCTTCCAGCCAGTCAATCTCAGCGGTCATACCTTTTAATGAATGACATACAGTATGTGCTTTCAACTCTCCTGTTCGGCAGACTAATCCAGTATCTGCTGATGTCAGTCTTATTATCTCTATTAATTGCTCTCTAAAACACGAAATGGGGCACATCCCTAAAGCATCTGAAACTTGGTCCATCTCCAAAAAGCCACTTAATATATTGTCTCAGACTGGACAGCTATAATCTTTGGATAATTTTGGCCTGTTTTCCAAGCAGTGTTAATCATTATTATAATTAATGATGGCAAGGTGCAATTACAGTAATGTGACAAGCTATAAAAAGACAGATCACATTAGGAGCACAATTCATGACACAAATGTGATCATGCACATGAGAACCACATATCAAACTCTCTCAGCATGCATCGGGAAGAGTCACTTTTCATTCATGGCAATGAGATGATGGTAATGATGATGTTGGAGCCATATTAAAAAGGCTGAGTCTTACCTCCAATACCTCCATTGCATATAGGAGGTGGGTAAGCTATGACTTTGATACACAAACATAGTAATGGTAGAGTTAGCATAATTAGCATTGGACAGCCCTGTCAAAATGCTAACATGCATATAGAAAATTTGTCTTTTAAAACTTGAAATTGTTAACAAGAAAGAAAATATTTCCAAGTTATCTTGTTCCATTTTCACACTGGGTTAGTAATTAATCGAAGGTAGTCAGGTGTTGATATATACATTTGCAAATCATGGTTTAATGTTTTTATTTGAATATTTATGCATTAAATATTATGCATAATATAACTACCTACTCACACTAACTAGCCAAATCCTGACCCCTTTGTTAAGACATTAATCCAGAGTTAAGCATAGTGTGCTAAGCTTATATTTACACTATCACGACAGACAACACTTCATACTAAACCATCAAAATAAACAGAGGTTATCGTAACAGTGTTGTTATTGTTAACTAAAACTAAAGTAAAGTGAAATTACATAGCAAAAATGAGCATGAAGAAATGTAGCCTTAGCAACAGTTAAGCTGAAGTGCTAAAATTATTTGAAAACTAAAATACACAATTCTGAATAGAAACATAATAAAACAATAAAACGGACAACAGCACAACTAAATAACTAAAATAAATTAAAACTCAAACTGAAAATATAAAATTAAAAGTTATTTAAAATATGAACAAATACTTTAATAGTATATAAATAATAATGAATAAATAAATAAATAAATACTGTCAGGTAAAATATCAAAACAGGTTGGCTTACCTGCAGCAAGGCTGTTGCTAACATTTTCCACTGTAAGGAAAAGAAAATGAGAAGAATCAATTTTACGGAGAGCACAAGCCTGTTTGAAAATCCTATTAGCCACAGCTGATTTGGGGCTGATCCTTGACTGATTCAATTTCAAGTTGTTTTTTTTCTCACATGCAGCCTGTCAAAAAGATTCGAAGACTGTGATAAAATGACTGCGTTCTTTCTCATCCATCGCTCTTATTATATGATGTCAGCTGTGCTCTTTTCAGCGTGAACACCTAGAAAACTGACCAGAGTTTCCCTCTCATTATTTTGCCAATTATATAGCCAGCAAAAGATAAAACAGTCTGTTATATAAAGTACCCAAGGAACATTTCCTGCACTATTCTACTACTTAAACGTCGTCATGATATCATCTAGAAGAGGGATCATCTGCTTCAAAAAATATTTTTTGATTGACTTCAGATTGGTCACAAAACTTGCTGAGTTAGGTTTTTTTCCAATCCATTTGACATTGGATCAAGGCCTTTTTTGACAACTCGCTCTCAGACTGTTGAGCAACTTTAACACAGAGATTCTGGAAAATATAATGTGTCCCGGGATCGTTTGATTTTGGTATATAGATGTATAAGTAGACCACTTTAGGTAGAGTCTAACTTATAATGCGTCACATTGAGTCTTACTGGATCTTCTGTTGAGTTCGTTCTCTCTGTAGAGACGATGGACGCGCTCCACCAGCTCCCATTTCTCACAGCAGCCTGAAAAGTTGACGAAGTTGCGGGCGAGAATCTCCTTCAGCTGCCGCACCGTCAGGCTCTCGATGTCGTCCTCGCGGGACAGGTCTGAGAGGGAGGCACGTGCGCGTCTCTGCGTCGCTGGGCTCGCCTGCTCGGGACAGACGGCAACAGAGACATGTAGACGGATCTGTAGTCCACATCGATATTATATCAGACTGCTGATTTTTCTGAAGTATTCGCCAAACACTGAGCAGAATTATTGGATGCCACTGAATTATTAATGTTAATGGATGCTGAAGTAACCCAATCGTCTTCACAGTAGGTAGCACAATCAACCAGGGCATGCTGATTTTGTCAGAAGCGAACACAGGTTTGTCTCACCTCCAGTATGTCGTCATGAGGCTCCAGGTTGAGGAGGGAAACTGATGCAGCATCTCCATGTTCCTGAAGATAAAACACAGAAATCAAGATCAGATTAAAATCCGGTTGAAGTCAGAATGTCTGTTCTGACCCGATGATGAGCAGTGGTGATCACACGGTTGCTGTCCCATCATCTCTCCTCTTTAGTGTTTTGTTCATTTGGAAAAGAAAACTGGATAGATTAAAGCTGTGGGAAAAAAAATATGCTAAATGAATAAAAATGCTAAATGAATAATTGTAATAAATGGTAGATTGGCCAGAAAAAAAGAAGACTAAATCTTAAATAAATATTTTTTGGTAACACTTTACAATAAGGTTCATTAGTTAACTACATTAGTTAACATTAACTAAGAATGAACAATACTTCTTCAGCATTTGTTAATTTCAACATTTACTAATACTTTATTAAAATCTTGTTAACATTAGTTAATGCACTGAACTAACATTAACAAACAATGAACAGCTGGATTTGTATTAACAAACGTTAACAAAGGTGAACAAAAACAGTAACAAATGTATTGCTCATGGTTAGTTCATGTTAGCTAATACATTAACTGATGTTTAATAAATGAAACTTATTGTAAAGTGTTACCATTTAAAAAAAAAAATATTTCAGAATATAAATTCAAGCCATATTAAATACAAACATGTTATACATAACAAAACAAACATAAAAAAATATTGGAAAAGTTTGGGGCCAGTAAAAAACAATTCAATTCAAGATTTTTGTTTTCTGTTTGAGTATAGAAATGATCATTTTTATTATCTTTTTAAATGTAATTTATTCCTGTGAACATAAAGCTGAATTTATTAGCATCATTACTCTAGTCACATGATCCTTCAGAAATCAATCTATTATGCTAATTTGATGCTCAAGAAACATTATTATTATTCATGTACAAAACAGTTGTGTTGCTTAATATTTTTGTGGAAAACATGATTAACTTTTTTCTGGATTCTTTGATAAATAGAAAGTTCAAAGAACCGGATTTAAATATAATGTAATAGAATATAATATTATATAATATAATAAAAAAAATACACAAAATTTTTATACATTACAATATATTATTGTAAGTATTTTAAATAATAAATGATTAAATATTATATTATATTGAACTAAAATTGCCTCATTTAATTCAATTAACATATTTTACACATTATAAATTGTAAAACACATCTTAAAGTAAATCATAAAAAAAATAGCCATTCTATTGTTCTTGGAAAGTTTTCACCATGTTAAAAATGAAAGTCATGCAATTCTTGAAAAAATGTTTAAGTGTCAAAATGCTTTCTCAAACCTATGAATAATCTCTGTCTGTTTAAGTGCATTTAAATAAAACCATCTACCATCACATCTTCACAATTAGCTTCCCTCGGTTCTGCAACTGCACATCAAATAACAACACATTACAGATTCAATCATTCATTCCCACTGGTTGCAATAACTCGTTCCCTGTGTCATTCACACAGGACTGTGTGCAGACCGCGTTTGGTCTCTCTCTCGCTCTCTCTTTTCCTATTTGCCGCATTCAGAACAATTAGCTAATGGCTCTGCGTTGCTCCTCTCTGCTGTCTTGCAGAAGAATGACTGTGTTTATGAGAGGGCTCAGCACATGGACTGAGATCTCACACACGGGCCACATACAGACGTCGTGAAGCTTTGCTGGCTGGCTGCGTATTAATATTGAATGGGTCAGTCTGCCAACTCGGGCTCTAAAGTCACACTAGACCATCACAGTGAACACACAGACACACTCTTTAAAACTTCAGGGTGAATTTATGTAGTTATCAAACTTAGTCATTTGCCTCTTAAAAAGCACTTTAATGTCTGTGCTGTTCTTTAACTGTAAGTGCAAGTCATTCAGGAATTATCAGACAACCTGTTCCAACATTATGTAACGCGCTCAGCATGTCACGTCTAAATAAAAAGGAAAGGCTTAAACGTCACGGCTAGCCTGGTGGGGTACAGCTGTTTCCAGTATCCACGCGGCCACGTCACATCAAGGCACGTCAGAGCGGATGAGTGCCTGCTAACTGAGGGTTGTAAGCAGCTTAATAACTGTACTGAGAACAGGACTCAATAGATCAGGGGGTGCAATTGTAAAAAAAAAAGCATTTTTACATGCTTTAACATGCATAACCCAATACGGATTTTAACAGTAGGCATGCTAAATTATAATATAACGCAACAAAAATGTAAAAGATAATAATTGACAGTAATGTTAATGCAATACATTAGAAGAAAGGTTTATGGTCATTTGTTTCATGTTATAAAATACTTACTGTGCAATTTTAGGTAAGTCATTTGAAGGCTGAATGTGTAAATCTGCACACTGTTGTGTTTTAAAAATATTGCTCTGTTTAGTGGCCATTTAAACCATTGACAATAAATATAAATAAATATTATTTAACAAAATTATAAAAAATAAATAAATAAACGTGTATTAAAGTGTATTTTCAATTTTTTTTTTGTAAATTGACATTTAATTTAATGAATATATCTAATTGATTATAAATGCTGAATCACACTTCTTATAGCAAATGAGTATATATATATATATATATATATATATATATATATATATATATATATATATATATATATTGTTTCCATGTTAAAAATGAGTAAAATAAACATAAGTCTTGATAATTACGTTATGCACTCATAAATTTTAAGTGTCCAAGTCCTTTTTTGTTGGGCGAAACAAAAAAACAAAACAAAACCGCATTCTATAACCAAACTGTGATGCAATGCATGGGAAACCATCGGTAAAGTGACTGAAAGAAAGCGCCTCACCTGATTGGTTGTCCCTGAGCTATCGCTGCGACTGAGAGCTTCTCCCTGAGACACGGCTACGGACAGCGCCGACTGCTGGGAGGAGGAGCGCGCCGTGGAAGCGGGCGGTGTGGAGAGAGAGCGCGGAAGTGATGGCAGACTGTCCGTGTCCGCTTCCGCCTCCTCCACTTCCTCCTCCTCCTCATCTTCCCCGATCTCCAGCTCGGCACCCAGATGGCAGAGCACCAGGTCCACCAGGTCCTCTTTCTCCCTGCAGGTGTCCGTGTTGATGTTTCGCAGCGTGAGGTACTGCCGCAGGTCTTTAACGCGGAGTCGCATTAGCCTGGGCCGCTGGAAGGCCGTGCCCCACAGCAGGTGGCAGGTGGCGCAGCGCCGCAGGTTTTCCTGCAGCACAGAACACAGCGAGCAGAAGCTCTTCTTGCAGTCCGAGCAAACGTGCTGCGAAGAGAGAGAGCGATGAATCATTAAAGCTACACTACTTCACTTTTTTTTTGGTTCAAAATTAACACAATTTGTAATAAACAGAAGGCGACAGAACCAAAACAAAATTCAACATAGTTATCATAGCATCACATTTGCTGTGCATTAACTAGGTTCTCATAAGAAATATTTTTCAGATATCCATCTTCCATTATTGTGTTAACTCACGTAATAACAAAACCAATGTTCCTCTGCAACTAACTTCATCAACAGGTTACATATAGCTTTAAAGCAACACCAAGTAACTTTTCCTCTGCGGTCGCCCTACAGGTTGGAAGCGGAATTGTCCATCAGCGCTGTCGTAAATAATTTAGCCTACCGCAGCCTACTGTCACACGCGCACTCGCTGTTTATCCAGCACCGGCTTTGGAACGAACGATGTCCACAGACAAGGTAGAGTATGTTGCATGATTTCATGAAAGTATGATGTATTGCGACATCAGAAACGAAGAAAAACAAAATAATGACAATTGTAACGCTTGACGTAAAGCAAGTCAAATTTGTAGTTTTCTTATGTCTCATTAGAACTACAGAAACGCGACCCGATCTGGCAATCTTACATAGTGTGGTTATAGCAGATACAGGACCGCAAAGCGAATCCAGAAGTGCCTTTCACCCTCTTACGACTTAATGAACCACTGAAACGATTTTGGAAACATTATTTTAAGGTAAAAAATCTCACTTAGTGTTGCTTTAAACAGCCAACTATTATGTGTGTGATTTAATTACGTCACGCTTTAGTTGTTTTGATTGACAGAATACAAACACTTCCATCTCTAAATCACTGCGGCATGAGCTTCGTTTTTCAAGACACTTTCAGACTCTAAGAAGCAGTTGAGGTATCTCTGTTGGCAAGCTCAGTGGTTGTTATCAAATGCCACCCTACTGCTGATGAATGAGCTGTTCAATCAAACCATTGCACTCTGGGTTAATGTCAGCTCTATCCATCAGGTCTGTGCACATGTGTGCTGTGGTGAGCATCTGCAAATGCATCACACTGTCTGGGGATCTGAGCGTCTGCAGACAGGTGTGAATGTGCTGATAGCATTTCAAAACACTGATGCTTTGTGGGAAAGTTAATGCTTTCATCACTTCTGTCCTTCCTTTGCCAGGAAATGAGGCATGCCAGACTTAGGCATGACTGATCAACATTATATATATAATCATAAATCATATTTCATAAACCCCAGGTATCCTACCTTTCGTCTGAACACAGAGAAGGCCAGTCCGCAGGCTTTGCACGCCAGGCCTGCGCTTCCTGAGGTGGTGCTGCTGGGTGGGTAGGTGGAGTAACCAGCACTCGGGGCGAAGCGGAACGGCCCTGCTCCGGCTCCAAAGCCTGGCTGCTGGGTGCGGACCGCCCCTGTGCCCATCACCTCATTCAGCAGCCCGCAACATGACGCCCACATGGAGGAGGCCCCCGCCTGGAGAAGAAGGACGTGTTCACAGTGTGTTATGATAAGGCAATGGCAAAAACGATCAAGCACTTTACCACAGAGGGCAAATTTGTGTGCCAGTCACATATGAAATCAAGCACATATACTAACAATTTTGAAACAAGTGTTTTTAAAAGAAGTCTCATGCTCACCAAGGCTGCATTTATTTGATCAAAAATACAGTAAACAGTAATGTGGTGAAATATTTGAACAATTTAAAATAACCTTTACATTTGAATATATTTTAATATCAAATGTATGCCTGTGATTACTCCAGTCTTCAGTCACATTCCTTCAGAAATCATTCTAAGTGAAAACAGTTTTCAACACTGATACTAATAAATGTTTTTTGAGCAGCAAATCATCATATTAAAATGATTTCTGAAGGATCATGTGACACTGAAGACTGGAGTAATGATGCTGAAAATTCAGCTTTGCACCACATTTTAAAATATATATTCAATAACATTGTTTTTTAAATCTGTATAGTGCATGCTTCACAATATGTAACTTGTACATCATAAACAACTGAATCCATTCAACCTCAACACTCATAAAATCTGTTAGTAATCATCTGAAATAAATCAATGCTTTGTGAATCCTCAAGGAACATGATACAGTGTAAATGGCTGTTAGGGCAAGACAAGGTCCGGCTAATTCTAGCACGCATTTGGAGTGTTAAAACGGTGTCGGCAGAGCAAAACGCCAGTACGAGCTAAACAGCGGAGATTAATGGATGTCTCTGGTTTCAGCCAAATGCATGTGCAAACCAAACAATGCTTTCATAATAATCATAAAAAGCATGCATTACCAGGAGTATTCTTACTTTCCAAAGGTCTAATGATCTGGTGTTTCTAAGAGCTTTCATTTACTTAAAGTGTAAATTTAGAAGATGTTGGTTTCACTATGCTGAATGTGTCATAATACCGCTGGCATTCAGTCCGGTCCACTTAGCAGATTGTTTTGGCCCACTTAGAAAGTGAAAATGATGATCTGATTGAATGTAAAGCAATCAACCAGTTATTTTTTTTATTTATGTTTATATGGAATAGATTGTACCACAATAATAATTTATTTCACACATTTCAAATGCAGAATTTCTGCAAGGCCCAAAGGTTAAAAAAAAAATGACTGGCTACTAATCCAGTTAAAAAAGTAAAGTTGCGTTGGAAAAAGTAAAGTTGCGATGAAAGTAGGGACAGATCTTTTCATCTGAGTGAAACAGATTATTGAGAAGAAGGAAAAAGTAGGACATGACTTGATTCAATCCATCGGTTGTTGATTAGATTGAAGCACATCTGAATGCGAGCTTGAGGTTTGTAAGAAAGAGGCGGCGAAGTGGACAAAATGATTGGAAAAGTCCAGCGTGTGTTCAGAGAGAAGTTTGAGTTCAAGTTTAAGATCAATAACATGGATTTAGAAAATGGGAAAATTTCCATTTCATGGCGACTTTACACTAGCCTAAGCTTGTTTTCTGGTCTTAGTTGGTCTCCAGCCTGGTCTGTTTTGAGTGTTTCTGGGAACTTTTCAGCTGGTCAGGCTAGGAGACTAAGCAGTTTGAACCAGCAATCTCTCCAAAGTTGAAGTGCTTACCAATAGAGTTCAATGGAACTTGCGACCATAGTTGGCTACGATGCTTTTTGGGAAACGCACCCCTGACTAGCAAAAGACATATCTGTAGTTTTACCCATTAATAGACATGGTACTTCCTTGAAAATAAATTCCAGCACAGCGCTACAACAACCATAATGAAATGATCCTTCACAATAGATAATGCTTTACAATGAACTCTGTTAGAGAGCTACATATGGGAACAGTGTTTCCGCTGTATACATTCATTCTGCCGTGGCGGGCCGCCACACCTAAAATCATCCCGCCATGGCTGCAGCTTCTCAGTGAGGTCCGATATTGTGCATACTATTGTGTTATTGTTAAAGCTCCAGTAGGTAACTTTTGAAAACACGTATTTGCTAAAACTGTCATTATGTCCTGACAGTAGAATATGAGACAGATAATCTGTGTAAAAATCAAGCTTCTCTGGCTCCTCCCAGTGGTCCTATTGCCATTTGCAAGAAATACACGCTCCCGGTCAGAAACAACCAATGAGAGCCAGGAGGCATGTCTTAGCAGTGTCAGTCACGCTCGTGTACGCGCTGATCACACCCCTCTCTTGCACAGCGCGAGCGCTGGAGCGCGAGCCGTCGTTCAAACTCAAGATTGCCGGCGTGCTGCAGCTGTGCTTATGACGGAGAAACAACCTAAACTGCCAATTCTCGAGTGACACCTGCTCATAAAACAAAGAGGTAAAAGGAAAAAGACTGATGACGATAAACAACCGAAAAAGAAAGAATTACACAGAGCCCATTGACTCGGTGTCAAAACTCTAGCCGCATAACATGTAGATAAAATGTCACGCACTCTGCTAAGCAACAATTGAAACCTGCTAATTCACTGGCTTGTCATGTTGCTGAAATAATGTACTAGCACACCTTATCTAGCATTATATATCGCTAGAATAATTACTTACATACTGTAACGTTAGTTACCGTTATATTAACGTTATCTTACTAGCTATTTATAACTTATAGAAAGAGTGCAACGTTATAAAGTTACATGTAGGCTATTGGAAAATACATAATGATTTGAGGACCAAGTTTGTAGTCAAAGTATGGGCAGGCCATAGTCAATGTAAAGCATATTATTGACGTTTAGTCCCTATTAGTGAATGTGCCATATAACTTTTTATCCGCCGTCATCGGTGGCCCTGTTTACTAGCCTGCGCGTTCACGACAGGCTCCGCTGTGGAGGACGAGCTGTGGAGGGAGGGCTGTAGTGCAGAGTAGAGCAAGGGGGTGGGACCTGGAAGTTGTGCTTGTTCAAATTTTCAGGCTAAGTCAACGTTTTCTCAAGACTCCCTACTGCAGCTTTAAGCTAAAGGCATAAAAAACATCGTAAAGCACCATAAAGTTTTCGCACTATATTCCAAGACTTCTTAAGTCATTCAATAGCATAATGTGAGGTAAAAATGAATATTTAAGTCGTTAAGTTGAAGATAATGGAAACTCATCTCTCCTCAGCCATTCTCCATTCAGCATTCAAACAGCGCACCGTGTCCGGTTACGACTGTAACACGATGACACTCTCTTCAAGATCAATGTTCCCATTATTATACTTTATTTGTAGATAAAGGTCTATAGTTTGCATCAAATGACTTTAACTTACTGGAGTTTATAGCGCTTTCTAAATCATATTCCTTTCTCCCGTCTGTTAGATGAACGTTACAGCACTGGAGTAGAGAGCGTTATGAATTGTTCTTCATGCGCACTGAAACTGAAATTTAAACTGTTAAAAGAAAAGGCTCATATAATACATTAAGCATAGATGGATATAATATCTTCGCTTTGTGCTTTGAACTTTTCAATGCGAACGCGCTGCGACACGGGATGCGCATAATCGCTTTGCCGCTCTTGTTGGAGCCTTTCATGTTATAATGCTTAGGGGAGGTTTAAACACCTGGGGTAAGGGGGCGTGGTCAATGGAAATATCACTCATGGGCCACGCCCCCTCCCCCTGGCGAAATGGGCCTGCCACCACGGCTGGAAAAAAATCCTAGAGGAAACACTGGGGAATTTATCTTTCAATAAAATACCTTAATCACCTGATGAGTAATAAAAATGTCAACAATTTCAAATCCCCCAGTTCTCGCCATCTCCGAAAAGCCAAGCTCATGTTGATTCTTGTTTTATTACGAGTTCTGTCGCATTCTCTTTTTGCCAGCTGACTCTGATGCCGTTTGTTTAAAATGGGTGATTCCCCAGAGGTTCAAGATTTAGCTGCTCCGTGTCAACCTTTCTAGTTCATTGTGACAACTAACCCCTGCCACTCCCTCAACATACACGCATCAAAGTAGCTGGAGCAACATTTCTGTATTAACAGATTTGAAGAGACACACACGGGCGAGTGACGCATGTACGCAATTCCCCACGAAAACCATCCCGACAGGTCTAAAATATAAACGCTTATATTATATATATAAAATATAAACGCTTATAACAGACTTACCATAGTGAATCAGGGTAAGACAAAAACACGTTTTGGAAGAAGTTTCGATTCCGTGTTGACTCATTTAAATTTTGTTCATTTTAAACAAAAAAGAAGTTACATAGTGCACTTTAAAAAAAAAATCACAGAAGTTTCGTAAAGTCTGCCAATCAGATTTGTGCTTGCTCAGTGAATGGACAGTAAAGCATAAGAAGTCGAAATAAAAATGAAATCCTTGTACAGGAAACAACATCCATTGTTTCTTCGATCAATGCACAACCATCATGAAACATGGCTAACTGGCAGCTTTCATCAGCGCCTGTGATCCAACATGGCATGATGTCTTGTCTTAGAATAACACTTCAGAGGAGGTGGGGGTGGGGGGGATGCATCTTCTGTTACAGAGCAGGAGAATCGATGAGCTGAAATGAGCATACATGCATCCTATGGTGCAGAGAGAATGATGGGTTGTTCTGTGTTTGACGTCTCAGTGTTGGATGAGCGGCTGAAATCTGTTGTTGCTCAGTGCAGGTTAAGCCAGGCGGAGCTCTCCGTTTGTTGTTTAAACACTTACATAAATGCAGCCCAACACTGCTGTGTGTAGTGTTTTTTGTGTATGAGCACACAACAATTAGATAATAGTGATTCTTTCTCGTATATAGAAAAACAACAGGGCACAAAATAATACAATTTAAATCAAATGAACAACTTACAATTTAATATAAAATTTTAAATAAGTACATAATTTATAGAAACAAAAATTTTGTGCTACAGACATTACAGCAAAAGGGTTGGTTGATTTTGCAACACTTAACACTCTAATTGTTATGCTGATAATTTGTAATGAAAAAAACTGCATTAAATTAGAAAAACTAAATAAAAGGTGCTCAGACTTGTGGACCCGGCAATATATATAAATGCACTACCGTTCAATAGTTTGGGGTCAGTAAGATTTTTTTAATGTTTTTGAAAGAAATCTCTTATGCTCACAAAGACTGCATTTGTTTGACCAAAAATACATTAAAAACAGTAATATTGTGAAATATTATTACAATTTAAAATATATTTGATGTAGTTTATTCCTGTGATGACTTTTTAGGCATCATTACTCCAGTCTTAAGAGTCACACGATCCTTCAGAAATCATTCTGATATGTTGTTTTGCTGCTCTAGAAACATGTCTTATTATTATCAATGTGGAAAACAGTTGTGCTGCTAAAATATTTTTGTGAAAACCGTGATACATTTTCTCAGGATTCTTATGATAAACAGGAAAATCCAAAAGAAAAAATCAGCATTTAGAAATCTTTTGTAACATTATAATAAATGTCTTCACTGTCACTTTTGATCAACGTAATGAGTCTTTGCAGAATACAAATATTAATATCTTAAAAAAATACAGACTGAACCCAAACTTTTGAATGGAGCTGAAAAAAAAAAAAAAATTACCAGTTATAAAGTTTCTGCAAAACTGTTGTAACTTGGTATTAGCCATAACTATAAACATGATAATAATAAAGAAATATTTTTATTTATTTAATAAGTGTAAGCCCGTTCAAAAAGCACAACCCTTTATACTGCAGTCTGTCTGGCAGGTCACTAATATTTCCTGTTTATCATATTATAAAGGATGTTGGCTGTTCATGAAGTGCACCCTGGGTTTGAGTGGAGTCCCTCTGGCAGTTCCTCAGTATTAGAACAGTATGGCAGTAAGCGTGATCTCCGAGTTGCGTAACGTAAGGTCAGGGCATGAAGCCGCTGCTCGTGCTTCAGTCTGGCAGAGAGCCGGTGGCACAGCTTCCCCCTGTCACTTCAATTAGAGCCCCGTGAGCTCAGCAAGGCAGCCACGTCTATCACAAAACCACTGAGAGAAGAACACGGCAGCTTCTAAACCCAAGACCTCGCATTTTTTGTGTATATTTGCATTTGTTACTTACAAATTGCAGCACTTTTTATGAAGCCTGTAGAATATAAAGTAGCCTAATGCATGATTTTTAACTCGCAAAGACTAATTTTAAAACTGTAATCATTGTCTAACATGCTCTTTGTGTTCATTGTGAATACATTATGTTTACTAACCACATAACTTGTATTATCGTATAGCAGTATATTACTGCTGCCATATGAACTGACTGTATCATTGAAACATTTTCTATGAAGCTGCTTTGAAACAATGTGTATTAAAAAGATACTATATATGAAAAGTGCTATACAAATAAACTTGAATCGAACTGAGTAAAGTGTTGCGGGTAAAGTCTTACAAGTATTGCAAGTTACGTAATAATAAGATTCGTTTTTTTAAGTAACGGATTACTTTAAAATTTACAACAAAGTATCGGAGTTACTTTTTTTTTAAATAAGTATCGCAAGCTACTTTGTTTTCCCATTTATTGACTGACAGCTCTTCTGTCTCCATGTTGACAGATATCAGAGTAAGTGCAGAGGCGTTGTGTGAATATGTTTATTGTAGTTCTAGACTAAATGTGAGTTTGCATTTACTTATATCACTTGTACAAAAACAGATTCAGTATTCCTCAAAATTAATTTTAAAAAGTATTATTTTTTAAAGGGGTCATGACATGAGAAACCAAATTTGCCTTGATCTTTTGGTATTTAAGAGGTCTTTGTACCATTAAAACCTCCTGCAAGTTTCATAGCTTAAGACGTCCTCCCCATTATAAACGAACCATTTATTTAATCAAGCTCTACATACAGCTCGTTCTATCTAGATCCTTTGAACTTAGTGACGTCACGGTACGAAGTGACGTACCAGTCGTTTGCATATGACCGCCTCCAGCGCAAGACAACTACGCCTCATTTGACATCATCGCATGCGTTGACGTGCAGCGAGGAGGTCTGTTTACGCCACGCAGATGTGCTGTTCCTGGCTGTGGACAAACAACATGTTTGAATGCTACCGAACGATCCAGACGTCAGGGAAAGCAGTTGGATGCAGTTTATTTGCAGCATATGTAGCCTGCCAAAGCCTTATTTGTTCTGTGAGTGATGTAGATGAGTGTGACAGGGCGGATGTTACTGAAAGAACGACAAGAGAGAGAGAGAGAGAGAGAGAGAGAGAGAGAGAGAGAGAGAGAGAGAGAGAGAGAGGAGAGAGAGAGAGCCCCGGCCGCGCGCGCGCCTTCAAACTGTCTTGCTCTCCCTCTCTCTCTCCCTCGCGCATATGAATCAAAATCAATTGAGAATTGACACGATGGTAAATGATCGGAAGACCGAAGTTTCACGTGGCGGAGCATTGTGTAGCCTACATGTGATACAAAATGATTAACGTTAATAATTTATGCATAAGCAGCACTGACGTTAGCCAATCATAACAATGGGCGTTAACACTGAACTCTTAAAGGGGAAACACCTCCAAAACAGACTGTTTGAATCAGAGGGGGAGAAACAGGGTAGGAAAAGGTCATAAATCACTACATTTTTTTTATTTTTTTGTACAAAAAACTATAGTAATACTATAATTGCACATAAGGGAACATAATAAAACAAAACAAAAAACCATGTCATGACCCCTTTAACACAAACCAGCAAATAATTAAATATGTTAAATAACACAAGACTTTATGTATTTAATCTCACTTTATTAATTAAAGTCTTTGCTGCTGACCTTCGATGATCCAATTCAACCGTACAAATAAGCAAAAATGACTATAACGGTCAGACGTAGGTCAGTAAGAGCTGTGCGTGTAAACCTCACTCCCCTGGCCTCAAGAGGCGAGCTAGCGACTGACGCCGGAGACTCCAGTTCAAATCCCACTTGGAGGGGGTCGATTAGGACTGGTTAGATTTGGTGCCGTGGCCCGGGTGGGAGTGAGGTTTAGGGGGGTGAGTGTAACGGACGTGGGCCAGTAAAAGCTGTGTGTGTGTGTGTAAACCTCACTTCCCTAATCTCAAGAGGTGCTCTAGCGACTGTGGTCTTTAGCGTCCTTGTTAGCGCACCCGCCTCCCACGCCAGAGACCCGTTTGAATCCCGCTCGGAGCGGGTCGAGTAGGACCGTATAAATTTAGTTAAACATCATATTTGTGTTTTTATTTTTGGGTTTGAGAACTTTCTTCTCCAGCATCCTATTCTTCTGTGATCCAGATTGGCAGCACCGCTGAAGGTTATTTTGAGCAGCGCCCTCTACTTTACAAGAGTGAATTTGCATTTCCTTCAGCCCGAGGCTTGTTTATTTCACTTCTGGTGTGAAAGGTCCTTTACATTTACTTTTTTATTATTTAAAAACAAAACAAGCAAACCCAGCACAGGTCAGAAAAAGTAATGCAAAATTAACTTAACCCATTACTTTATATTCAACAATATTGTTGATTTGAATGCTCAGACACTATTGGATGAGAACTGAGCTGGACGATGACATCACTGTTTTCTGCAGAACTCATTTAAAAATTGATGATCTTTAAAATGAAACTGAATCAAGACTGAACTTCAGCTGAACAATGGCATTATTTTCTTTTAGAGCTGCCAAAATGAACTCTGTTTGCATCATTGAATCTTTTTCCTGTTATCACTAAAGCTGCTTTGAAACAATCTGTAGTGTATAAAGCGATATATAAATAAAGGTGTCTTGACTTTCCATAAAAAGTCAAAAAACACAATTAGTTACCTTTTTAGGGAGTAATGCAATATTGTAATGCATTACTTTTAAAAGTAACTTTCCCCACAACTATAGTGTGCTTTAAGAAAATCTTAATATTGCATTGTATAAAGGCTTGTGAGAGGAAGTTACAGAAATGAGAAATGACTGAACAAGTCGAAGTAAAAAGCACCACATCTTTCCAGTGATTGTTTATATAACATGTGTCCACATCTCGTCCGTCTGGCTTAAGTACGTCTGACCCAGCATTGGTTCTGCTATAGTTTCTGACAGGTTGACACAGTGTGGAGGACTCTAGCGATACAGTCTCCTGCTTTCAGAGATCTGATGACCTATTCTCTCACGTCAGACCAAGGGCCTTCGGAGCACTGTTTCCTTCAAGGAAAACAGAGCGTTACAGTCAGGGGCGGAGTGGGACCAAAAAATCTACCGGGAAATTTCATATACCACCGGCCCTCGTCGCCGGCAGGATTTTAATATAGGCTAGCATTTACCGTTTTACTGATTTAAAAGGAACTTTGTTGTACTATGCTGGAGTAAAGTTTATAAATGGTCGTTCTTTCCCATAGAAATTTGTGAAACTATGTTGGGTGGACTCTGTGCCTCTAGGGGGGTTCGGGGGCATGCTCCCCCGCAAGACAATTTTGTACATTTTAAGGTTAAATGCATCAATCTCGTGCTCTCTGAGAGATCAAAATTAAGAGCTTCAACCCATGAACTGCTCGTTGAACAAAGAAAAAGCCTTGATTTTAAGAGGGCTCAAACATCTTTTTAGTTATGAGAGTCTCAGTCTGCATTACATTATCAATGGTGTTTTAGGATGCCAAACAATTATTATAATAATGTAATAATGATTTATATAATTATTCCTATGACGTAAAATCCATTTAGCCTATAAATGTACTATATGTAAATGAAAATGAATATTTCAAAAGTATATTTTAGCCTACATTACACTATAATATAGGAAAATTAAAATACTTTTGTCCTAATTTCTTCACTATAAACCCTTGAGCTTTTATTTAGGAGAAAACACCATGCTGATCGCGTGAGCAAGTAATCACGCAGCACAAACAGGATGCTATTCTAAACGTCTTGTGCTGTTTTATAAATGCACAAAGCCATATCATGGTTTCAATTTTAGTTCGTTGGCAAAATATAACGCTAGAGACCTTAATGTTAGGTTATAAATTTTACATCTTTACATATGTGCTGGGAAAAGGGAGAAGAGAGAGTTCGGCAAAAGGCGGATTCGAACTCGCGTCGAGCGCATCAAAAGCTGCACTCGAATATCTTAGGCTCACACCCTACGACCTACGCAACTAAAGCTTAGTGCAAAACTACGTTTCGTTTTAGATAATATTCATAAAAAAAAGTTTTCTTCCCCTCACTTGGGCCCCAAGTGCGCATGGCGAGCTTCCAATAAATACATTTTATCAGACCGGCCCTCACGGCCTCGAAACACTACCGGCCCACCGGGAAAACTCCCGACTCTCCCGATTGCCACTCCGCTACTGGTTACAGTTCCCCTAAGTCACGATTTGCTTCACAGGGACTCATTTGAAAGCGAATCTTATGGTAAATGCTTATTTTTAATTGATGAGGACACTGGACTCCAGAGAGACCATGTGCATGCCAACATCAACTGAATTCAGACTAATGTCTCCAGTGCTCAAGATATAATACATGCAAAAACGTATAACTGCAATGCATTAAGCACTGGGAATAAGATGACAAGATGCGTTCTACTGAATTGAGCCTGATGTTTCTTAAAACAATGAACCAGCACTTCTGATTCACAACAGAATAAAGGTAAAGCAAATGCCTCGTCCCTCCTCTCACCTGCAGCGCCGGTCTTTGTAAAGCTCAGGAAGAAGTACAGAGTAATGGAATCCCTTCCACTCACAGAGATGCATGACTTCCAATGACTTCTGACTAATGAGCATTCACATGAGAGTGCACAACTAATTCCACAAGCAGATATGGGACTGAGCAGCTTTGAACATGTTGTTGGTTTAAGAAATGTTTCTTGAAGGAATAGCTCATCCAAAAATTAATGAGTCAAGCAAGCCACAATGACTAAAAACATCATAAAACGGATCCATATTACACTAAATATAGTTTAAAAGTATGACTTTTAAAATGGCTTTGAATTTGACATATTTTTCATTTTTATTTTAAAGTAATTTTGCTGTGGTTTTTTTTATTATATACAGCATCTATAAAGTTTTTATTCATTTTTATTTTAGTTAAACTAAATTAAAACGAGTAATGTCGTTTTTAATACATTTTTTTTATTTTATTTTAATTAACGTGTATATTACATATGTCAAGTAACGGAAATGTTTTTTCGTTGTTTTAGTTTTAGTTGTAGTTAACTATAATAACCCCGATTCACTATAAGCTTTCCTTTTTTGGAAAAAGAGCTGTGTGAAGAAGATTCTTCTTCTTCAAAAAAAAAGACAAATAGCAGCATGAGGGTGAGTAAATTTTTTGAGTGAACTAATCCTTTAAAGAAGTGTAGGAACCTTGCTGGGATTTAATAAGACATCATTAGTATAGTACAATATTTAGACAATGTTACACAGACAAATGTTTTTTTTTTTATTATTAAATGTAAATTTTGAAAAATCTTCATAATCATCAGTAGATTTTTTTTGGCTAACTTTATTACAAAATGACTGGCGTTTCTAATAAAGATCTTGGTGGAGATATGCCATTTCATTTTCACTGCTTTTCAATATAAAACAGATGAAGGCAGATTATCTCCAGTTGAAATTTCTCCAGACTTTTGTTTAACTCTTTCTAGAGTCCTAAAAATAATGACTTCAGCTATAGTGTGGACCAGATACCAAATAAAGTAGAATATGAATGAATGAACAGATATATATATATATATATATATATCATTGACTGATTGTACAATATCAGGGTTCTAAACACCTCCACAAATAATAACCACAATTCACATTTAAAAAAAAATCCCTGATACTTCCATCTTATGTCCGATTTGAAATGCTTTCCCACTCAAATTAAGCAAAAGCGATGTAAAAGAAGAGTGGTTATCCTCAGAAAAAGCTTTCTTTCAGAACAGAAGGCAGTTTGTCCTTTTGCTTTTTGGGAGATTCTGTGCATTAAAAGTGTCACACACACACAGTGTCATTACAGAACCCACAGGGAGAAACGAGGCCAGACAGTGGTTGCTCTTTTGAATGGGAGGAATTATTCAGAATTATCTAATATGTGATTAACCCTCTAATTGGGCGGCAGTGGCTCAGTGGTTCATGTAGGTTGTCTACAAACCGGAAGGTTGTTCAATCCCCGGTTCCACCTGACCAAGTGTCGAGGTGTCCATGAGCAAGACACCTAACCCCAGCTGCTCCCGACGAGCTGGATGGCGCCTTGCACGGCTGACACCGCCGTCGGTGAGTGAATGGGTGAGTGTGAGGCAAATTGTAAAGCGATTTGGTGGCCATTGGGTCTGTGAAAGCGCTATATAAAGGCAGTCCATTTACCAATTATACCCACTCACGCTTTGCTTCATGGCTGCTCCCTGAAGAAGTGAGGTCAACACTGAGTTAAAAAAAACGCCTCACACATTGAATGGAAATTAATATTTGAAAGCATTTAGTCATTATGTGCCGAACGGAAGATCCTTGCTGACAAAAAAACTCATCACAATCACCAGAACTTTTCTCCCCTGCAAGTAAATCACATTATATCCGCCCATTCCCACTATTAACTCTGGTTTAAAATACCTCCACAATCATAGTAGCCTACCAAAACTTTTTATCACATCTCTCATCATAATCAATTATTCTGACATTATATTCATCGTGTCACAATTCAACTGTGATGTTTTAGAACTGTGTTTGTATCACTTCTGTTCCGTGTGACTGAGCAACAGAGCAAATCACAACAATCATAATCACATGCACGATCATTTTTATCCCAATCTTCCCTCCATGTTACAGTCTACTATTCTGACGTCATAAATATAATCACTATGCCGAATTTCAATTTTGAGTTTTAATGAGAGGAATCATCTCTGTCTGAGCAGATTTTCCCATAGTAAAAACTCAATAATCACTATTGGAATCAGTCATTTTCATCTTCACACTTTTCAACATATTCCTCTAACTGACATCATAACCACTATGTGATAGTTCATTTGTGATGTTTATGTCCATTTATACCAGCCTGGCCAAACATTTGTCATACAGTATTTCATCATTCAAAACTGACATTTTACTCATTACTGTCAGACTGCTGGTCCAATTATGATCTGCTCAACCAGACATCACAAATAGAATCAATCACAATCATTTTCATCACAATTCCGATGTCATAATCACTATGCCACAATTAAAAAATGACAATTTAGCCATGACTGTCTGAACCGCTGGTCTAATTACAGCTCAGCCAGAATGACTATTTTCATGACTATTCTGACTCTCTTCTGGGAAATCACTTATATCCCTCTCCTGGCTTTTTGTACATTCATAAGACTAGCAGTCATCACAATCAGAATCACATTCATTTTCAAAATTATTCTGATGTCATAATCACTACATACATAATTAAATGTAGGAGAAACGATGTGAATTGCTGGTCCACTTATATTAACCTGATTGTTTTCACAATCACTATTATTTATTTGTATCACTAATCTGACGTCATAATCACTATACTATAATTAAATTGTGACGTTTTAGTAGAGGAAATCACTTCTGCCCCTCATGACTGTCTGAACTGCCTGCCGAGTTATACCAGTAGCAATCCTCACAATAAGAATTGTAATCATTTTCATCACCATTCTGACGTCATAATTACAAAGCACGTAATTAAATCGCGACGTTTCTGCAGAGGGAACCACTTCTGTCCCGCTGTTATCGCAAGCGCAATACTTGTATCGCTGTATTCTGACGTCATAGTCACTATGATATAATTTAATTGTGACGTTTTAGAAGGGGAAATCACTTCTGTCCCTCATGACTGTCTGAGCCGCTTGTCCATTCATATCAGCTCATCCAGTAACTGCTGGCAAAGACTATCTCCAATCTCATTAGAGAAGTGCTGCGATAAACTGGGTTATGGTGATCACTGCTTGTACACTCTGTTCCACTGGACAAATCAAGCTGCACCTGTCCTGATATCTACAGATATCTCGTGCTAAACGACAACCCAAGCAAACACTCCTAATGCACGAGCATTCAAAATAAGGAAGAACACACGCATTGCTATTTGCAGAGTCATTTGATGCATTCAACTGATGCAACTCTTACGAAGTCCGACTGTTGACATGTCGAACGTCAATAGCATACGGAAATGATTCCGTTGTTTCCGCGCAGATGACAAATCTCGTCGATATCAATAAAACATCTGACATTTGTGTGTTTTTACATACCTTCATTGCAACTCCCGTCCGTGAAAACTGTCGAATTCTAAAGTGATTTGCATTGCAAGGACACTCGGGAACACTCCATTACGTCTTCTCTTTCTAGCATCCTTGTGTATGTGTAGAAAAGAGGATAACGTAATGGCAAAGCGCGGATCCGCCAATCCCGAAATAGCAAGGCCCGCTGGTATGTATAGCAGCCAATCGGCGTTGAGTTTGCCGGTGAGTGGGCGTGTCTTAGAGCCACGCATGTGTGCAGACATCAGTTTGATGCAGCGACACTGGGGTGTGAGTGTGACCCTTTAACGGCTTTCTCAACAGACCTCAACAGACCTTGTTTGGAAGCAGATGTGTAAAACGCTGATAATTACGTCCAGCTCTGATTTGCTAATTTCCCTAGCCGTGCTAATTAAATCCCCACTCTCAGTTTCATTAACAAGGAAACTGCCTTAATGTGCGAATTATTCAGTGACTTTCAACAAAAGGGAAATCGCAATCTGTTGAGATTCGTCTGGCTTAATCGAATTGGATTCCGACCTTTCAAACTACTTACGATATATAAATGTGTAAAAAAGTATACATATAATATATAACATTATATTATGTGACAAATAACAGTAGGCTACTTTTCTTTTTGTCTGTGTGAGGAAAGCGCTCGAGCGGCCTGTTGCTATGGTTACCTCTTCACATTAACGCGCTTTCTGTTCTCGAGCGTTTATTTAGTGAACTCTGGCTAACTTTTAATCTAAATTTTGTGGTTACTGGGGACGTTTAAATTAGTCTGATACGAACTGGCTGCTGTTTGTGATTGTAAATATTTATGAGTTTGATAAGAACTGGCTGCTGTTGGTCTACAGCACTGGAAGGTGCAGGTATGTTTTATTAGTGACGAGGTATTTCACAATTATTAGTTCTCACACACCACTGTGTTTTTAAATACTTTAAAAAAAAACAGATGTTTCTATTTTCAAAACTCATCACCTTAGCTGTCCTCTGATTTTTAACATGTCAAGATAAACAATTTGAACTTATTTACACAAATAAGTTATTTTAGAAATGCATATTTAATTAGGCTACGTGCTGTAAATAAAATAATACCGTAAATAGAGCATGCTCACCAACTTCCATAATTAAAATAAATTTAATATTTTATTTCAGTATTCAGTTGCATCCGAGTTTTAGCATTGCAACCATAGATTGCAACACACGTCATTGCTTTACAATAAAGCGAGAAGGCAGGACATCTAGTGGCCAGATGAGTGAAAGACAATCCAGACAGATAATGCACTTTGCTGAAATCAAAACATTTGTTTTTGCCCTCAGGTTGTTCCAAACCTGTATTAATTTTTTTTCTTCTGCTGAACACAAAAGGACATATTTTGAAGAATGTGGGTAACAGTTGATGTATAGAAAAAATATCATGGAAGTCAATGGGGTTACCCATATTCTTATATTACCCATATTCTTCAAAATAATTTTTTTTTGTGTTCAGCAGAAGAAATAAATTCATAACGGTCAAACTTGAGGGTGAGTAAATTATGACAACGTTTACATTTTTGGGTGAACTAGGCTATCCCTTTAAGGAGCCAGATAGATTTAGTCTCTGTTTAATTAAATACGACTTAAATGTCCCCTATTTTATATAACAATTCTATACATCGATGTAAAATACGTAAGCACACATATCACCTGTAATGCGTTTAGTGGAAAAAATGAGTTTTACGTTTAACATACAGTACAATTTTAATGAGATCTGATATGCAAATGAGTCAGAGTGTTAAGATGGTGGAGTCACCGCAGCCTGCAGGAGAGAGAATGCAGTTGTTTATTTCCACATCCTTGCTCTCACACTCTCAACGCTCAGGTGAGAACAGACACACATCTATCTATCTATCTATCTATCTATCTATCTATCTATCTATCTATCTATCTATCTATCTATCTATCTATCTATCTATCTATCTATCTATCTATCTATCTATCTGAGAGAGAGAGAGAGAGAGAGAGAGAGAGAGAGAGGGAGGGGGGCAAAGTTCATATCATTCATATAGTATTAGATTACAAGCAAGATTGCTTTCACTTTTGACAAGTGAAAGAAGGTTGAGTATTTTCCATCTGTCAGAGTGAAGTGATGCATGTAGGCCTACTAGCCAAAGTAAACAAACCTGAGAAACAAGTGGGCAAGTTACAGTAATGAAATATGTTTCCGTGAAGACATAAAGGGATAGTTTACCCAAAAATGAAACTTCTTTTATTAATTATTTACCCACACACATGTTGTTCCAAAACCCGTAAGACTTTCGTTCATCTTCGGAACACAAATAAAGATATTTTTAATGAAGTCTGAGAGCTTCCTGTCCCTCCATTGACAGCTACACAACTGACACTTTAACGCTTCAAAAAATTCCTAAAACTAAATCCATATGAATTAAGTGGTTTAGTCCAACATTTCTGAAGAGACACGATCACTTTGATGAACAGATTTAATTTAGGCTTTAACGACATGAGGGTGAGTAGTATAGTTGCCTAATTACAGTAATGACAGAATTTTCATTTCTGGGTCAACTATCCATTTATGGCAAACATTTCAGTTTATCAAACAGTTTATCATGAAGCTTTGAAGCCACCTTTGTGAGAAACGCATGTTGCATTAAAAAGAAATGATATTTCCTTTCTATTTTATGAATGTTCTGATCTAGACTTTATTTGCGGTCATCTTTGCAGATATTTTCTTTTTTTAGGTCCTTCACATGTTAGAGTAGTTCAAACATTTGTCCAGTTGGGGGCGACATGGACCATAAAACGTGAACCTTCAGCAGGCTATCCTCCTAAACTGAAATTGAAGTAGGCCTACTAAATGAAAGGATAACAAACTGGGCAAACTGTTTCACTCAGTCAGGAGTTGTACCTGAAGCATTCACAACCTCATCTCAAAAACTAAACTGCTTATACTTTTTTTGTAAAACATACATCATTTAATGAGGTCACTTCCATTGTTGATCTATCTAATTTAAATGAAATGTTAAGTGTTTCGTGTATTTAAACTTAATACATTAACATTTTTAATGTAATCATCGTTAAATTAGGCCTACTATTAAAAATAGTCATTTGCAGTGTGAATTAAGACCACATCTGCCCATTTGTTGTGTCTGAATAAACAGAATGACAGTGTTACAGAAAATTTCAAAATACCAAGAAGAGTCACACCAGTCTAGTTTAGTTTTCCCAGAACTTTCTGGTTTTCCAGGAACACTGTGAGTTACAAATGCTTAAATTCCCTGGTGTCATCAATTTCATGCAGATTTGAGTTTCATGGCTTGTTGTTATTAAACCCATAAAAGGTGCAAGTAAAACCCCCAGACACTGAAACGGAAAGACTTTAGAAATGCACCCCAGAGACAGGCCTGGACCATTTGTCTGGTAAAAAAAAAAAAAACTGAATTTTGCAACCGAGGTCAGTGAAATGACCAAACACATGGAACAAATCAACCACAAATGCATGAGTTACGTCTTAAAACACACAGTTTATAAAGGACAGTGAACCGTCATCAATCATCTGGCACATCTGCACTTCACACAAGAGGACCGAAGCTGCTGTTTCCTGTCATGTGTGCAGTTGGGGAGTTGAACGAATCAAAGGTCATTGACATTTTCAGGGTTACAGTATTACTGTAAAACCAACAAACAGCTTCAAACTCGCTACAGATGTTTTATTCCACACCACTAGATTGCCAAAGGACCAGTACAAAATCCCGGTTTGAGTAAATCAAATTTGTGCAATAATCGAATTTTTATGTATTTATAAACCCTTGTAAATAAACACATTATATATATATATATAAGTATAATATTTACATTTAAATCATCTATAAATTCTAGCAGTGCGAGTCCTGGGATGTCAATTTTGTGCAAATAATTACTTTTTATGTATTTATTTAAACACCACATTATGTTAAAAAATAAATGTATACTATTTTCATTTAAATCCTCTCCATATAAATTCGAGCAGTGCAAATCACATGATTACAAAATCGGTTTATTGCAGTAATTTAACTTTTTATGTATGTATTTATAAATCTTTACACACAAACACATCACATTATTTAAAAAAAATGATGTATAATATTTTCATTTAATATTTTCATTTTTATTAATCATTTATCATCTCCATATAAATTTGAATAGTGCAAATCCAGGGATGAAAAAAAAAACAATTTTGTGCAAGAATTTTACTTCTTATGTATTTATTTATATACCTTTATTCATAAAGACATCACCTTTATGAATAAACATAACTAAGATTAATAAATGCTGTAGAAGTATTGTTCATTATTAGTTTGTTAACTATAGTTAACTAATGTTATCTAATGAAACCTTCCTGTAAAGTGTTGCCCAATGTTTTCATTTAAATAACCTTTAAATACATTTAAGCTGCTATTAATATATAAATCATTAAGACAATTATTAAGGGAAATTAATTATTGTGTGGGTTAAACATATATCCCAATAGATATTCATCCGCTATATAGTATGAAGGAGTAGTTACTGAGTATGTTTTTTTTTCTTCAAATAAACTAAAATAAAAAGATAATGAGAATAATGCATTAGTGAATTAGAGCTTTATATATGTCGCAGAGATCCAGAGGCTGCCTGTGAAAGCTGCCAGCTGTTGAAATGAATTATGGAGTCTCATTAAGAAAGTGCTGTCTGCTAAAACAGAGCACTGTTCTCATTAAGCAAACAGAGACACCGAGAAACCCTCACTGTTGATCACACCGGGATGAGAAGTGAAGAGGGAAAGAAACCCTCATCAAAATGAGCTTTTCGTTTGGTACAAGACAGCATCACATACTGGAAAGAACATACTCACTATCTAAAATACCATGGTTTTGGACTGATATTCTTTAAAGTAAATATCACCATTTATAAGTATAGAAATCTGTCAATACCAGAGTGCTACCGCCTCAATACTTTTTTTGTTAGAAACACTCACAACCGATTCATCAAGTTAGAAAATGTATCGACACAACCCAGTATTTACTGACAGCTGACTCCTGTATTTACTTACTGTACAATGCATTCTGGGAAACAAATAAGAGAAAACAGGATGGATCCAGTTCCTGTCCAACCTGTCTACGAGGCACGTTGTCAAAAGCAGCCCCTTAAAAAAGGATCATTTTTGTCTTCTCACAAACACAACCATGTCCTTTTTTATTTTTTTATTTTTTACAAACAGTGTTTATTTCACACAGTAAGAACAATCATTCATTAGAGTTTATTATAAAACAGAAAGATAAAGAACATCCAGGTGCTCAAAGCCATTAGAATCGCACTGTTTGTGACATTTATACTAGAACTGAACATTGAACTACAATTAAAATTGAGACGACATAAAGAGGACAACAACAAAAAAACGACTGGAGATGGCCAGCCAACTAGAAAAGCTGGCCATGTAAAGTGCAAATCAGACACACGTCTGTAAAGGAAACACCTCCTGTGGAGCAAAGGGCATCATAAAACAACTCAAAAGGTCACGTTTACTGTCAAACACTCATGCGTTCGCACACACACACAGCATTAATAATTAATAAATGAACTCTGTTACATCAAATTTGTTTAAAAAATACAAAATATTGACATCAATCAAATATTTTTTTTCTATAAAACACTGAAATCAGTTCCACTGTGACCATACAAACATGTTCTTGTGCTGATGAAACGCTGCCAGGTGTTTACGTGTCGTGTAATGTTACCTCTCACAGCTAACTGGATGAGATTTAAAGAAAAATAATCACGTCGTTCATGTCGCATTGTTAGTCTTTCGGCTGCCGGTGTCCTGTTTAATGAGCTCTGGCTAAAGCTACATTTGCATCGGAACAACATCACACACACACACACACACACACACACACACACACACACACACACGCACGCACGCACGCACACACACACACACACACACACACACACACACACACACACACACACACACACACACACACACACACACACACACACACACACACACACACACACACACACACACAGACAGACAGACAGACAGACAGACTCAAACATAGACATCAGTCTCTTTTCTAGCCCACAGGCACTCCAGCAGCCCTTTTTCTCTCTTCTCTTCTCTCACCTCTCCTCGCTCTCTTCTAATTGAGGCGAATATACCCTGGACAAAAGCCTTCTCAGAGGGGAGCATTTGACTGTATCTGTCACAAGCAAAACTTACAGTAAAATATTCACATCGGCTGCTGATGTGGGTGGCAAAGACTGGCTTGTGGTAATGGGTTTACGTGTTACAAATTTGTTATATGTGGTCAGTCAGTGTTTGACCCTAAATTTAAGTTTAACATGGCAAACAATTGGCTGGTTCTTTCTGCAGCAACTGGACTAAGAATAAAGATGGTGGGAGTGTGGAACAGGTCCTGATACTCCTTCCCCTTTCAATTCTTTCAAAATCCCACCTACATGCACCAACTTTACATAACCATTTTGTCTCATGGCACTGTCTCATGGTTTGGTTTTGTGGTGAAGGGGCGCTTCATGCTTTTACAATCTTGATACATTGTAATTTGGAGTATTAGAATAACAAAAGAACAATACAACAAACCACAAGGAACCAGGGTCCATCACCTCTCACAGAAATGTAGTGTATTCTTCTCTTCTACACTCCAGGGCTCCAGCATCAGATGGTCTTCCACTTCATCCTCCTCTTCCTCAAACACACTGATTTCCTCAGTAGAAGTCTCTAGGCAGTTGCTGCTCCCATGGCCCTCACTGTATTCGTAGATGGTAGGTAGGCTGCTTCTCATTCCAAAGCGTCTGCGTAGTGCGACCAGCAATGGCTGAGGCACAGTAAAGATGTCCACATTGTTGCCCAGATCCACCCAGGCCAAACTGGGAAACTTTTTGGAGTCCTTAACCACCTCTATCAGGTCTTTAAGGATAGCTACAGTCAGTCGGTTACCGTTGATGGCAAGTGTGGTGAGTTTAGGTAACACTCCTAAGAATGGTAATAGAAGTCGCAAGCTCTCATCCTGGAGCTCCGTGAAGCTGATGTCCACTGCTGTCACAGATGAACCATTGTTCTGAAGGTAGTATGCCACACGATGCAAATCACGCCCAGAAAGCGGGATACCAGACAGATCCACGGTATCATTCGCTAATTTCTTTTTCAGTGTAGTTTTAAGGCTGTGAAAGAAAGAAAAAACAGCATTAGCAATTCACATTAAATTACCATGTTTATAATAATGAGTCAAAATGATTCATTTAGAGTACACACATAGTAAAATAAACATTGTTTGTTTGTTTTTGTGCAAATTGTAATGATTTTTTATACCATTATTTATAACAGACGTGTCAATTTATGGTGAGAAAACAAAAAAGACACCACTAGCATTGGCGATTCAGTTGTAAAATCCCACTGAGGCAACATCAAGAATAAAGCACTACAAGCATTGGTGGTTCACTGGTAAAATTCTCGCCCAGGGATCGGTTCCCGGCCAGTGCATTAGTGTTTTTAGACGGCAAAAAATTCACACCTTCGAAAGATTGGCCTATGAAATCCCAGTGAGGCAACATCAAAAGAAGTGGTCACTACAAGCATTGGTGGTTCAGTGGTAGAATTCTCGCCTGCCACGCGGGAGGCCCGGGTTCGACTCCCGGCCAATGCACAAGTGCTTTTTGAGGGCAAAAATTTCACACATGTTTTTTAAGAGGGCAAAAATTTCAGGTTCGATTCCCGGCCAATGCATAAGTGCTATTTGAGGGCAAAAATTTCACACTGTCGAAAGGTGGCCTGTGAAATCCCAGTGAGGGAACATCCAAAAACTGCCTCAACAAGCATTGGTGGTTCAGTGGTAGAATTCTTGCCTGCCACGCGTTAGGCCTTGGTTCGATTACCAGCCAATGCAGAAGGGCTTTTTGAGGGCAAAAATGACAGACCTTCGAAAGATGGCCTGTGAAATCCGACTGAGGCAACATCAAAAAAGGGCCTTAACAAGCATTGGTGGTTCAGTGGTCGAATTCTCGCCTGCCACGCGATGGCGGGAGGCCCGGGTTCGATTCCCGGCCAATGCAGAAGTGCTTTTTGAGGGCAAAAATTTCATACTGTCGAAAGGTGGCCTGTAAAATCCCAGTGAGGCAACATCCAAAAATTGCCTCAACAAGCATTGGTGGTTCAGTGGTAGAATTCTCGCCTGCCACGCGGGAGGCCCGGGTTCGATTCCCGGCCAATGCAGAAGGCCTTTTTGAGGGCAAAAATTTCACACTGTGGAAAGGTGGCCTGTGAAATCCCAGTGAGGGAAGATCCAAAAATTGCCTCAACAAGCATTGGTGGTTCAGTGGTAGAATTCTCGCCTGCCACGCGCGAGGCCCGGGTTCGATTCCCGCCCAATGCAGAAGGCCTTGTTGAGGGCAAAAATTTCACACCTTCGAAAGATGGCCTGTGAAATCCAACTGAGTCAACATCAAAAAAGGGCCTTAACAAGCATTGGTGGTTCAGTGGTAGAATTCTCGCCTGCCACGCGTGAGGCCCGGGTTCGATTCCCGGCCAATGCATAAGTGCTTTTTGAGGGCAAAAATGTCACACTGTGGAAAGGTGGCCTGTGAAATCCCAGTGAGGGAAGATCCAAAAATTGCATCAACAAGCATTGGTGGTTCAGTGGTAGAATTCTCGCCTGCCACGCGTGAGGCCCGGGTTCGATTCCCGGCCAATGCAGAAGGCCTTTTTGAGGGCAAAAATTTCACACCTTCGAAAGATGGCCTGTGAAATCCGACTGAGGCAACATCAAAAAAGGGCCTTAACAAGCATTGGTGGCTCAGTGGTAAAATTCTCGCCTGCCACGCGGGAGGCCCGGGTTCGATTCCCGGCCAATGCAGAAGTGCTTTTTGAGGGCAAAAAATTCATACTGTCGAAAGGTGGCCTGTGAAATCCCAGTGAGGCAACATCCAAAAATTGCCTCAACAAGCTTTTGATGTTGCCTCCCCACACGGGTTAGGGCATTTAGGGCATTTTTTAAAGCAGGCCTGTGAAATCCGACTGAGGCAACATCAAAAAAGGGCCTTAACAAGCATTGGTGGTTCAGTGGTAGAATTCTCGCCTGCCACGCGGGATAGGCCCGGGTTTGATTCCCGGCCAATGCAGAAGTGCTTTTTGAGGGCAAAAATTTCACACTGTCGAAAGGTGGCCTGTGAAATCGCAGTGAGGCAACATACAAAAATTGCCTGAACATGCATTGGTGGTTCAGTGGTAGAATTCTCGCCTGCCACGCGGGAGGCCCGGGTTCGATTCCCGGCCAATGCAGAAGTGCTTTTTGACGGCAAAAATTTCATACTGTCGAAAGGTGGCCTGTGAAATCCCAGTGAGGCAACATCAAAAGGGGCCTTAACAAGCATTGGTGGTTCAGTGGTAGAATTCTCGCCTGCCACGCGGGAGGCCCGGGTTCGATTCCCGGCCAATGCAGAAGTGCTTTTTGAGGGCAAAAATTTCATACTGTCGAAAGGTGGCCTGTGAAATCCCAGTGAGGCAACATCAAAAGGGGCCTTAACAAGCATTGGTGGTTCAGTGGTAGAATTCTCGCCTGCCACGCGGGAGGCCCGGGTTCGATTCCCGGCCAATGCAGAAGTGCTTTTTGACGGCAAAAATTTCATACTGTCGAAAGGTGGCCTGTGAAATCCCAGTGAGGCAACATCAAAAGGGGCCTTAACAAGCATTGGTGGTTCAGTGGTAGAATTCTCGCCTGCCACGCGGGAGGCCCGGGTTCGATTCCCGGCCAATGCAGAAGTGCTTTTTGAGGGCAAAAATTTCATACTGTCGAAAGGTGGCCTGTGAAATCCCAGTGAGGCAACATCCAAAAATTGCCTCAACAAGCTTTTGATGTTGCCTCCCCACACGGGTTAGGGCATTTAAGGCATTTTTTAAAGCAGGCCTGTGAAATCCGACTGAGGCAACATCAAAAAAGGGCCTTAACAAGCATTGGTGGTTCAGTGGTAGAATTCTCGCCTGCCACGCGGGATAGGCCCGGGTTTGATTCCCGGCCAATGCAGAAGTGCTTTTTGAGGGCAAAAATTTCACACTGTCGAAAGGTGGCCTGTGAAATCGCAGTGAGGCAACATACAAAAATTGCCTGAACATGCATTGGTGGTTCAGTGGTAGAATTCTCGCCTGCCACGCGGGAGGCCCGGGTTCGATTCCCGGCCAATGCAGAAGTGCTTTTTGACGGCAAAAATTTCATACTGTCGAAAGGTGGCCTGTGAAATCCCAGTGAGGCAACATCCAAAAATTGCCTCAACAAGCTTTTGATGTTGCCTCCCCACACGGGTTAGGGCATTTAGGGCATTTTTTAAAGCAGGCCTGTGAAATCCCACTGAGGCAACATAAAAAAAAGGGTTCCACAAGCATGGGTGGTTCAGTGGTGGAATTCTCGCCTGCCAATGCCAAAGCGATTTTTGATACTGTCAAACTACCAGTCTACGTAACACAATACAAACATTGACAGCACATTTGTTGCATTTTTTATCAGATTTAATTGATGCTGGGGTAATTCCTCATTTTGCATTCCAAAAGCCAAACGCATGTTGCTCCAGGGAGATTGTTCAATAGAGCAAAAGTACTTTTGGGAAATATATCCTCAAATACACAGTAAAAACACACCTACAACTTATTAGAGTACATTAAATGTGTGACAGTATGTTACGGTTGACTTGATCCCCATAAAGCATATTAGTGATTCAAACATTAGTCATCATTCAATCTCAAAACCCATGTGACTTAACCAGACAGTGTATTTTCTCAGAAAAGGGTCATCAAATGACAGGCAATTTAAATCTAACTCTGCCAACATGTTTTTTACAGTGATGACCAATGTTGTTTGTGATGTGCACAGCGCTTGCATTTCCCACTCTGTCTCCACACATTACCCATGAGCAACGTCTTCAGCATATCTTCAGACTCTTTCTTAGCCTCACAAAATAGGGAAAGAAACATGAAAATCAGATGTATGGATAGGGTTCAATGAGTCATTGTTCTTGCCCAGAGCAGTCACGTTGACAAGAGAGTCAGGGCTGTCAGAATAAATGAGTGCACACACCAAAAAACGGAAAACTGACGGAGATCCTTGCAATTGTGTGTGGTTTGCTCCGAGGTACTGCTACTGCAACTCCCCCATACACTAGTCTGCAGATGAACAAGTGGACGACACAGTGGCCAGGGGGCATCACCAGCTTAAATGAGCAAGGTTTGTTGAGTCCTAAAATTAAATGTAATTCAGCTTGTCTTCCATATTTATGGAAGACAGAGCCATTTTTTGCATTACTTCAACATAAAATATTCTGAATACATGGGTAATAATAAAGACTCTTACGCATAGAAAATGGCTCCTTGTGCATTAACTACGCTTTAAATTAGAGAGCTGACAACTGAACAGCAATGCAGTTCCCTTCTTCAATCAGCCTTCAGCACCCCACCCCTCTGCAGCGGGGAAAGTCCATCTGCTTCTCCTTACATTCAGAGGGGCTTTTGCTGTGACTGCAGGATTTGGACTTCCTACGGCGTGTGCTCATTGTTCTGAGTTTGGGCTTGTCTTATTGGATTAAGGGCTTTTCTACAGGGGCTGCCTGGCACGCTGCTCGCACATTTCTGCGTAGGAGCCAGAGGTCCAGCCAAACAATACGCACGTATCAGCCCTTTTCAATAACAACACTGTGTGTTGGTGTTATAGTCGTGAAGAAGGGTGCTGAGAGCTCCTGGAGTTGTTGGAATGGGGGTGGACTGGACGGGGTAGGTAGCAGACAGCAATCCAGAATTGGTTGCCCATCTGCAAGGTAACATGGAAGTGCTAATTCCAGTATAGACTCAAGATCATGCACTCTTTATCTCAGGGACGTTGTTAACATGGTCTCCTGACATTGTTGATCATAGGAACAAACCATTTTAGACTGCATTTTGAAAACGTAATGCGGCAAAACTACACAAAAGTTCTAAGAAAGGAATCACCCAGGAGGTCAAGCTGGTTATGTTTGGCAGTTAGCCCCTTCTGGTTGAGTTTGTAACTACAACAATAATCAGGCAAATAGCATGTTTAACCATTGACAGGCAATCAAAAAGAACATAACTGCTAATAAAATAATAGTAAAATAATAAGCAGTAAAAGCAGTACAATTATATATATATATATATATATATATATATATATATATATATATATATATATATATATATATATATATACTGAACAGATAGTATTTTTCACTCATTTTCCATTTAAAATTTCCAAAAATCTAATATTGAGGTAAATTATGGAATTTGAAAAGTGATTTTCCAGGGTCATGTGTAAGGTCAGAAGACAAAACCAATAAATGCATTGATTAAATTAACTGTGGAACAGTCTAGAATCCATTTAGGAACTGAACAACCTGCTTAATGAGAGATATACTGGTTATAATTGCCTCATACATCCACTCTGCCCTTTGGGATATTGACATATTTTCACAAAGATCTTACATGACCTATCAAATACAACCTCAAAAACAGCGAGAGACTACAATGAAACAAGCATTAAATATAGGAGGCTGCCACACAAGACACATTCTGACTAATTTTACTCTGAATAATTACACAACATGTTCATTAATTAATCAAATTAATCGCATGCATCAATATTTGCAGAGAAAGTCCCCAAAATAAAAATAATTCAAATAAATTATATTATTGTGGTAGACAAAAACATTGAATAGACATTACAAAAAAGCACTACTTTAATGTGACAAATGTTTCATTACCACCAAACACAGTTTAATTTGCTAAAGATCTGTATTGCGTCTCCTGTGCAGTAAAATCGATTGACTAAAGGCTGGCCCACAATAAAAGATTATTAAAATCTTATCAGATTTTTAAAATGTGATAAAACACAAACCTGACAAGTGACAATAAAAAAATCATAGATTTACCGGTAACTGTTTTGTGTGGAGTGCCACGATGTGACCAAGACACACACAGCAAAATCGGCCCGATTATCTTGTAGTGTGTGTCCAGCTTAAGCAAACCTGTCAGGGCAGATCTGCATACCATGCCACCATAACTCTGAAAATAACATTGTCAAAACTCTTTTCAGATGGTTTCTCTACCAAGCCCTGACGACGTGGCAGGTTTTAAGGCCCATTTGCATTAATATATCTCCATACTGACACTCTGACATGTGCTCTACAAGAACTGATGTCTCTGAGACTTTATTTAGATTTAAAGGCACGATGCGATGTGACCTGTCTCCGCCAAACGGACAGTCTAAGTCACATTTCGAAATGTATCTCTTCACCATGGGCTCTGAATCTCTCCAGGGATAATGGTTATGGTCATTCTGTGAGCCTTCTGCAGGTGGTAATCAGATTTTCTCTCAGCAGTACCACATACACATTTCCCCAGCCATCTTAAACACGAACTGCACAGAACAATGACTTTCCAGTTGGACAATCCCATTTCATTACTGGTGGGATGGTCGAGGCTATATATATAGTCAAGTGTAGAAAGAGAACTCGGTATAAAAGCACTGTGAAGGTCCCGGATGACAGGGCTATATATATATATATACCACCCATTGCTCAGTGTGTGGCACCGTGAGCTCATGCCAACAGTGAGTGTCAGACTGAAGTAGTGCCAGTTCTTGGAGCAGCTAATCCTACTCAACACACATGCCCACACTCAATCAACACAAACACACAATCACATGTGAGATTTCAGGACATCGGTGCCTCTCCATGGGGTTTCACCTAGGACATGGATTTGAGCAGGAGCTTCACCAACTGTGCCAGTGGAAAACACATGCTAATGTGAGAGGAACGTTAAAGATTAGAGGCATATAGAAAGCAATCTAAATAAAGCAACACACCGCCAACTATTTCACAACCCATAGAAAAAAAATAAGAAATTATATTTTGCATAAAAAAGTAAAGCCATTAAGATTTTTTTATTTATTATGGCATTGTTTTCAAGACAATTAAACAATTTTCTTTCAATTTGTAATATGGTAAAATAAGGAAATAAATAATGATGACTAAAAAAGGCTTATATTACAGAATATAAATAAATCAGAAAAGTACCATAGGTTTTTTTGTTTGTTTGCTTTTTCTGTACTATGTTAATGAATGAATATCACAAAAAAACAGGTTCCAGGTCCATTTTACCCCAAAATCAAAAGAAAATAAAAATCAATCAAAAGGCTGTTTTTTTTTTAGAAATTAAAAGTATGTTGTATTGGGACATTATTTACACAATTAGACTCTTAATTAAAAAAAAAATAGTTTTCTTCATATAAATTCTCATTAGAAAAATAAATAAAGTGAATATCACAAAAACATTTCTGGGTCACATTTTATATTACGAATATATATATATATATATATATATATATATATATATATATATATATATATATATATATATATATATATATATATACAGTAATACTATAAAAATACTCAAAATAATCAGCATATATTAGCCTAACCAATCATGCCCGTGGAAAACACATGCAACATGCTAATGTGTGAAAATTTTTAAAGATTAAAATGCATATAGGAAGGAATCTAGATAAAGCAGAAATGCTAGATAATTTAAAAGTTCATAAACAAGGCGTTAGCATGTCAGATTACTTATAAGGCTGGAACTCCAAGGAGGACCCATTTCCAGCATAATCGTGGGCTACGGCTACTTAGTTTCAATGGCGCTAACATCGCAGTAATTTTGATGAAAGGTTTGTCTAATTATGCACAAAGATACCCCTGATTTGAATCGAATTATAAAACACACCCTTCCCCAATTTAGACATGTAGTAGCGTTATATTTGCAGCCATAGAATGAGCTCCCCTTTGATAAGAGCCTGTGACATGGCAAGAGTAATGATAGCAATAATTATAATGATGACAATAGCACACGATGTGTGTGATAGCATGGTGCTCAAACGGCTGATTAGGAGCTGTGCTACCTCGTATCTGCAGAAAGAAACACTTCAAAAAAGACACTTCAAAGCTCTGTTAGTGCATCAGTGCAGTGTTTTGCAGGGATCAAGCTTCAAACCCTGTCCGCCGCTAATGCTACACGTTTGTATGTATTTGCTAGCATGAGTCTAATGTCTGCACCTCCTTTCTTCCTGCCTGTTTAAGGCTTTGAAAGTTGAATTATTGGAGAGGGTCGTCTGCAAGGAAGTGACAGATTATTTAACAGTGGCATAGCGGGTGCCCAGCTAGCAGAGTCATCGCAAAACGGCTACAGAAACAGCATTAAAATGTATTGCTTCAGAAGGGATGCACCCCAGCGGCTGATAGCTGGTTTGAGCTCTTCTACGGTACAGCGGATTGGTGCTGACTGTCTGCTCGGCCTTTTTAATACGTCAGCCCTCTGGGAATTTATGTGTCGGCACATTGGCTTGGTTTCTGCTAAGGCTACATACAGTGATTTGATGTTTATGCTAATCAAAGCGTTTGGAGGGCAAATGCATCTTTTCATCACGAGGCAGAGATTTTATGGCTCGTTTGTTTTAATGCTAATACTGTAACCTAAGTTTTTGAATGATCAATATTGTTGTTAAATAGATTTCTATTAGAGCTGCATGATTAATCGGTAAAAAAAAATGGGATCTTAATTCACACACTTTTCTGTCAGGACCACTATCGTCGAATACGATTGAAAATTAGCATATAGTTTGGATCGGTATGGTTCTGTTCTGGGCAAGAACTCCCTGCGCTTTATGCAGCCTAGCATGGATAAGAGCAGGGAGAGCAGCGATAACCCCCCTTAGTGTAAACCGAACACAACCAACATGAATGTATTGCAGATATAATTAATTCAAGATTTTAAAGTACAACTTAATTCGAAAATTTAGTCTGATTCAAGGGGAATCAGAATAGTGCTGGGCGGTTTGACCAAAAATTTATATCACGTTTTTTTTTTTTTAAATTAAGCCGGTTTTCCGGTTTATGACGGTTTTTTTCATGCATAATCAGGTGTTCAAAGCATTTTCTACTGGTTGATAGAGGAATTACTGCAATAAATTGACTTAGGATGGTCTATTTTATTGTCATTAGTTAATATTGTAGAATAGAATAGCGCCCAGTATAACCTAAAATTGTTATTTCTTAACGTTCTAATAAAATTCTTATAACCAAGCAAGAACGTTAATACAACGTCTAAAAAAACTGGACGTTTTGAATGTTCCTAGAACATTCAGAAATAACGTTTTTATAACTTAATGGGAACGTTATGAAACGTAACCTAAAATTGTTAGCTGGGGAAGAGGAGAGATTCGCGATTGCACTGAACACGTTTTAAGTGCAGGATTCTCTGAGCGAGCCCAGAGAAAATAGACCTATTATTACAAGAGCAGCGTGTATCTGAGAGCGCGCGCGCGATATTCCCATGGATATTCCACGCGCGAGCAGACAGATTCGCGCTCGCGCTACTTTCGCGCTACAATAGTGCGCTCTCGACATTTAACAGGAAAATAACGTCATAGTTCTGCAGCAGCATCCACCTTCCCTGTAACGTAACACCAGAGCACTGCTGTTTGATTTACCCTCGCCTCACTGTTGCTG
Source organism: Tiaroga cobitis (assembly GCA_030578255.1). NCBI lineage: Eukaryota > Metazoa > Chordata > Actinopteri > Cypriniformes > Leuciscidae > Tiaroga > Tiaroga cobitis. Next base: position 33,172,475 of record CM060600.1, on the reverse strand, counting down.
CTTAGAAGTGCAACATTGTAAAGGGTCCGTCTGAAACAACGCAGCGTAACGTTCCTCCCGAACGTTGTGTAGTTAAATACATCGATATGGCGGTATATTAAAAATTTATATCATAACAAAAATATACACCGGTTTTCGTTATGAACCGGTATACCGCAGCACTAAATCAGAATACCAAATCCTGACTGACCAGAGGAGGAGCTGAGGAGGAGCTGGGGAGGGAGGAGGGTAATTTTTGTTTACTTGTGTGTTCAGAATCGTGGGAGAATCTTTATTTGAAACAAAAAATTGTGATTGTCAATTTATCTAGAATTGTGCAGCTCTATTATGCCTTAGAAAATCATGTGGTTTTACCATAAAATGTATAACATCAAATATTTTTTATAAATATATGAAAATCATAAAAACATTTTCACTGTATGAGTGAATCTCATAAAAACATGTTCAAGTTTTTATGAGACCCCCCCCCCCCCCCAGTTTGAAAAAAGAAAAGAAAAGTAAAATATTTTTAATTTAAAAGTACTGTAATACTGAATTTGTAACTTGTTTTCGTATTATTTTCATGACAATTAAATACATTTTCCCTTTAATTTTCCATTACTATATATATATATATATATATATATATATATATATATATATATATAAAATTAAAATCAGGAATGACACGAGGATGACAATCTGGTTGAAAAAAGTCGGCTCACCCTGTTATTTACAACTAGTGAGAACATCTCACTGTGAGATGTTCTGTACCAAAAGTTCTCCACATGGAGTTCCATAGATAGACAATTAATCAGGGATAAGGCTCAAAGATACCAGCTTAACACTGTTGTCAAGGTAGAGTTCGCAGATTCGCGTAACTGATTGGATTAAACCGAGCATTGAGGTGTAAGTGCTTAACCAGGGCAAAGGGGAAGAGAAAAAAGCAGACAGAGTGATAAATTAACGACAGTTTCAAGTTCAATAAAAGCAGGGCGACCAGACAGTGAAGGGCTGCTTTGGAGGAACAGGAGAGATGAGTCAGACCTGTTGATGACATTTCTAACCTCGGCTCTCCAGGGCTGCCCAGACACACAGTATGTAGGTCAAACACATTTAGACACGGCCAACAAAGAGGTCAGGAAGCAGAAACGGAAAAAATAATACATAAAAAAGAAATCAAAAGGAGTGTAAACAGCAGCCAAATAAGGGTTAGAGTGTACACTACAAAAATCATTGTAATATATATTTTTGTCTTGTTTTTAAGAAAAAAATAAAGTGGTACAATAGAACTTTTAAATAAAACAAAATCTAACTAATCAGCATAAAAATAAAATCATTACAGCAAATACTCCAATAATGTATAAATGAACTTAAATTAAAAGTAATGAAAATGGGAATCGGGGAAGGAAATGTGTTTAATTGTTATGCCACAATGCAAAATTTTCTAGTACCAATTAAATAACATGGTATATGCATGTGATATTCAGACATTATCATAAATTATGTCTGAATATTTTTATTCTTTTTTGGGGGGCAACTAAATCATATGCTACAAACTTAATCAGTATTTTTGGCTCATTAGCGGCGATTTAAAAAAAAAAATACAATAATGTGTAAATAAACTTTTTATGCATTAAAGTAACTAAAATGCGAATTGGGGAGGGAAATATTTGAAATTTTTATGCTACAATACGAAAATTTGCACAATTAAATCCCAAGAAACATTTGTTTTATTATTATCAATGTTGAAAACAGTTTTTGCTGCTTTTAACATTTTTGTGGAAACAATAATACCATTTCAAACATTTGTGGTAAGATTAAAAAAGAGAGAGAGAAATTAATAATTTTATTCATCAAGAATGCATTAAATTGATCAAAAGTGACAGTGAAGACATTTATAATGTTACAAAAGATTTCTATTTAATAAATGCTGTTTATTGAACTTTTTTTCATCACAAAAAGAATCCTGAATTTTTTTTTTATCATGTTTTCCACAAAAATATTAAGCAACACAACTGTTTTGGGCATTGATAATAATACTAGGAAATGTTTCTTGAGCAGCAAATTTCTGAAGGATCATGTGACACTGAAGACTGGAGTAATGCTGAAAATTCAGCTTTTCCATCACAGGAAAAAATACATCTTTTAAAATATATTCAAATAGAAAACAGTTCTTTTAATTCATAATATTATTTCACAATATTAGTGTTTTGATTGTATTTTTGATTAAATAAATGCAGCCTTGGTGAGCATAAGAGACTTTTTTTTAAGATAACTTTTATAGATTTTTTCCAAACTTTTGACAGGTACTGTATGATAATCAAACATTAAAATCCCATTGTAGCACCATTTGATGCCATCACTGAACAACGGTACTGCCACATTACTTTCTAAGAGGGATATAATTTACAAAGTACAGTATCTAGAATTTTTTTTTTCTTCAATAAAAATATCTAAACATCTCGCAAACAAGATAAATCTGAGTGGAATGCACATTAATAATCTTCCTCTGAGTGCATTTCTCTTATAATCTCAAAGACATCATGGGGAGAAAATGTCCGCAGGAACATATGGGACACAAAAAAACAGGGATGTGGGATGTAGAACAGATCGGATGTGGATCATTCTGCTCGGCAGCATCTTCAAATGTGGGCCGAAACGCCAACGGGTCGACGCGTGCGCGGATACGCCCGTGAGCGCGCGGGTATGTCAGCCAGCAGCGGGCACATGCATCACATAAGCTGAAACCCGAGCTGCCCCACATGTGTTCAGCCAGAGACTAGAGACATGCCACTTCCTCAATCCTTAATACAACTATATAGGGAAAACCCGTAACACCAAAGATGGCGGTTGTATGCACATGCCCCGCCCCTCCCGCTGGAAAGCCAATCGTCTGCTTTTAACAGTCAAGCCGGAAAACATGTAAGCCTATCGTCTGGTTCCACCGACGCATGCGCACAGTTGAGGTTTGCGACAGCTGAAAATATGTTCCTGTTGAAAAGGCGGCAGATTTGATATGTGTTAGTTGTGTAAATATCAGACATCCCAAGTCTCGCGGAAGTTCCGGGAGTCTCCCGCAGATTAATAGCGGCTCCCTGATGACCGCAAATTAGTTCAAATCTCCCGGAATCTAGAGCGAGCGAGCAGTAGCGCGCGCACGACGGAGAGCGAGAGAACCCTTGCGCATGCGCAGTAAACGTATAACCTGTGGGGAAAAAGGCGTTTTAAACCTTATTTTGGGGCAAAGTCATCAAACTTTTTCAGCGATTTTTATCATATTTTATTAGTGTTTGTATACATGCAGTTTTTATGTCCCGGTGACCAGTGAAAGTGCAGTTCTGAGTCTCTGCCCATTCATTTAGATAGGAGCCTGGTCTTGTTAGTCCGAAATAGCTGCCCGGAGGCGTCGCCAAGATGGCGGCCGAGTGGCATGACTTGCCTAGAAGGACTTTGGTTCAGCTCAACCGCTCATCTCAGGCCTGTCCTCACTGCTGTGAGTTCTCACCCATCATCAGGGGTTAAATTGGGATTTATTATGTGGGGGTGCTCTCCCTAGGGGATCCGCGGGCATGCCCCCCCGGGAATAAAAAAAAAAAAAACCCATTAAATAGCACTTTCTGGAGAGTTTTGTGCAAAGAAATGGAGAAATTGAGTATTACATGACATGTGAAAAACTGCAAGGTTAAGAGCATATACTTTGCAACAGGTATTAGGACATTTAGCATTTACATTACTGTTAATCAGTCATCACTTGATTACACGTTGTAATACCTTGTTATGATATAGTGACCCATACAATGTGCCAAACATAATGTGCCACATGGAGAGACAGTGCAGCATATGACAGTAGCAACAGCTGAGAAGATTTGGGTCTGTGGTGACCAGGTCCACCTCATACAAACTTCCTTCTCCCATTCTCTCTCTTTACTATGACAACACACACACACGCGCGCACACACACACACACACACACACACAAAAAGGCAAAGTTTTGATTTCTTGCCTCATTACACAACCCACGTAAAGTTGATAATTCCGCGAATAACTGCAATTGCAGATTTCAAACAGAGATGGCGGAAACTGCGGACTGCAGCTTTAAGATATAAAAATGATGATAACACTGGTTAGTTTTACAATCAACATTTGAATTTATTTGTGTTTTACCTTTGTAATTTAATTTTGATTTTACATTTAATTTCATACACATTCTTAAAAACAGTACAGAGAACACACATCTATTACTCATCACTCATCTATAACTTCATTACTTCCCACAATGGCTGGTATGCAAACACCTCAGTATTAGTCTGCCTTTTCTGCCAACATGTTACAGAGCTAGTCATGCTAAAAATGTCTGGAATATCACCCCACCTTTTGAAGAAGTAAGTCAGTTTCCTCTTCTTGGGTGGATATGCTCCACTCATTTCAATTTATCTCTGAAAGTTGGAGAATAAATGGTTGATTTAATTGTCATTAACCACAGAGCTTGGTAGCTAAAAGTAACTTAGGTCTAGCAAGTCTTATATTTCTGTAATTCACACAGATCAAATACAAATATGCTGACTGAATAGATTGCTAGTTTATTTTAAGTAGCCAGCTAACGTTAAATTAGCAGTTCTCTTGGCAGTTTGCTGATAATCCGGTAAGTTATTTGAAGTAAAATGCTCTAAACATTTCCTGAGAAAAATCACATGGTCAACCTAGTCCTGGTTATTTAATTTAGATTTAGTCTTATTTTCGTTACCTTGTCATTCAAGGCCAGGGAACTTTTTTTGACATTTCTGGAACATCCACATCCCGCTCAACCACGGTCTCCCAGGAACATTCATTATTGCTGCGTACATTTATCCGTGTCAGATGCGCATGCGCGAGCGGTGCGCGATCATGGTCGACTGACAACGAGATTAAGCAGCTGAACAAAAATACGGCCGTGTTCCGATTGTTCTCATCTCAGCTCCGCCGAGACAAAATAGACATGCCATTTGAAAAATCTTTCATTTATTGTCAGAAATATTTTTTCAAAAGCATCACTTTTATCAAATTGTATGTGACATAATTTCCAGTAGGCAACTGAATGCAAACGAGCAGGCTTATGTGCCGGGGCTGAGCCCCGGAGAGCCCCGGCCCAATTTAACCACTGCCCATCATGCTCTTAACTCTGGCTATCCGCTGACTAGGGCAGCGATGGGTCGCGAATCTTTTTCCCCAGCGGCAGGCGGCCAACATGCCCCACATAGTGCTTATTCGAATGAGGAGGATGTTAGCTGACAAATACCAACTCCTTGCTGCTTTTTATGCAAGCGCAAACGCTCCCCCAATAAACTTTGCATCAACATGAAGCCGAGCCGAGACCTCCATACGAGAGGGGATAATTACACAGAGAACTGATGCTGTCTCATCTACACCCCTGCTGACTGCTTTATTAAACAGATTCATCATTCCATTTCGTTTCAGAGGCCGTTACGGCAGAGAGGCGAACGGTTCCCTTGCAGGAGCGCTGGGTTGATGAAATAACAACTGCCGCTGTGCTGTTTCGTGCTCTCGCACGAGGGCCTTTTCCAGGAGCTATCAAGAATATGTGGGTGATTAGCCTGAAACCGAGAACAGATTTTAAAATCACGACAAAAGAACACTGGCTTCTCAAGCATAGAGACGGGCGACAGAGAGACGTGATCTGCAATGAATCACAATTACAAAACAAACAATCAAAACACTTGTATCTCTTTAATTCTAAAGAAAATGCTTATATATATGGGTCAGTGACATATACCATAAAAAAGTGTTTTTTCAAAAAATTCAAATAACAGGCATAAAAATGGTTGACTTTTGTTCTACTAACTCTCATCTTTATAGAAACATATGTTGTTTAAAAATTTTCAATTGGAATCAGAATTTATGTGACAATTTGCTGTATTAGTGCGTACAATCGTCATATGGTGTGACATGAAAATAATTGTATATAAACTGAAAATGGATTATACCTTTCTTAAGTTACTCACTTTATCAAAGTCATTTATCATAACTAAACTGCGATCCATTATAGTTTTGTGAAAATTAATTAAATTTGTGTATTATTTTCTAAAACACTGCTCAATGTGAGACCTATGCCGTCGGTCTTTCAACATATTTTCTATTTATTGTGACAAACCTTGCTAGAAAATTATACAAATATTTGTGACTCTTGCTGATACTATTTTCTATGTATTCCATGAATATTTTCAGGTTTTATCATTAATAAAGGTATGTTATTTTCACAATTTGGAATGTCACACCAAATGATATAGTGTCACACCATATGATAATGTCGCCATGTGTCAATGCAAACCATGTATTATCCTACTTATTGGTGAGTACTGATCACTCATATGGCAGGAAATATTTAACCACTCTTAAATGCTGGAAGTTAATATTCAAATTTTATTGATTTATTTGATATTTAACAATAAAACAAACATTTTTTTAATATTGTATGAACCATATGAACATATGTTTGTGTATCAAATTTCATTTAAATTCAAAACTGGTCTGCAATATGTATTAATATAAGTAAAACAAATTTTTTTTTTATATCATATGAACCGTGAACATACAACGTAGCTGAGTGGATCCACAAATAAATCAGTTCATCTAGACTCCATTGTACATAAGCCAGTCAAATTTGAAGAGAGAATAGCAAACCGACTGCCTTGCTGAGGTTGTGATAAGCCACAAACAACTTCCTGATCTTGATAATAAATGCAGTCTCGCCTATTTGGCCAGACAAAACCATGTTTGTCTCCACGTTGTTTCATGCAGTTCACCTGCAGCCCCTCCATACTTATGGCAACAATTTGTCCCACATATGGTTTTCCCTCATACCTCAGACAAACTGTCCTTCCGTGTATCCTACATTGGAAATGGTGTCTGAATCCAGCTGGTGTTCTCCACACCATAAAATGAATAATTTCCACTTCAAGGCATATAACTTCCTTGTGGATGGAGTTCTGGAGTGGAGAATGGTCTCAACAACCTCAGTTGAGCGACCACGACTTATGAGCTGGGCCCCCTCAGAGGCTAAGTCCACAGTTTCCACAGTTCTGGGCGAGGCTGAAGGATCAACCCACTCGCCTGAGAGAGTAGGTCCCTCCTGATCGGAATCTCCAGAGGAGAGCCGTCGAGGAGAGACACTAGGTCCGCAAACCATACTCGGGCCGGCCATTACGGGGCTATCAACAGTAGACTGACCCCGTCCAGGCGAACCCTTTCCAGAACCCCTGGGAGCAGAGCAATCGGGGGAAATGCGTACAGACATGACCTCGGCCACGCCTGCACCATAGTGTCCAACCCCAGGGGGGCTGGATGGCTGAGGGAGAACCACAGTGGACAGTGTGATGTCTCCCTGGAAGCGAATAGGTCCACCTCGGCGCAACCGAATCTCTTCCACAGGAGCTCCACCACCTCGGGGTGGAGTCTCCATTCCCTGGGCCTCGGCCCCTGCCTCGACAGAATGACTGCCCCCTGATTTAGATACCGTGGGATATAAATTTCCCTCAATGAAAGTAGCTTCCCAAGTAGTTTGAGATGAAGACAACATTGTGTAGACTTAAACAGCATTCTAAGGTTTCTGTGAAGGGGTCTGCTGTGTCTGTCTGATGAACTAGAAATCTGTATCACCGAATTAAACTAAACTAAACACAAACGATGGTGGATAATTACAGCTTTTATGCGATAGACCCGAATAAATGTTTAAAAGGACAAAACATACATTGGACTTTGTTATTTATTGTTATATATGCAGGGAATTACAATTCATATCATATGATGTGACAATCAAATCATATGGCGTGACAGGCATACATGTCACACCATATGATGTTTTCTGCACTTAGCACAACCTTGAGTCTTGTAGCTACACATTAGCATACTAACAACATGCTAGCTATAACAAAGCAGCATAGATTTACATATAATTATGACAAAATAATAACATTTCTTTTGCATTTTTATAAAAAATGTGTCACACCAAAAGACATCTGGAAGTGGGACTTTTGTCAGGGTGCCAACAAGATCTAATTTATTGTAAATATAAAAATGATGACACACCTCAGGTTGTACAGCAGAAATACACTGCTAGTTCTGTACAACATTGCTGAAGAAGGTCCTCTCCTTCCCAAGGGTGTCAAAACAGTTGCCCATTCAAATATCCCAAAATAGTGTCACACCATATGATTTTGATTTGTGTGACAAAATCTTTTTGATTAGAACTGACTCAAAACATTATGCTTGGACTTTGAAAAGAGTAGGCTCATAAATATACATCTGTATTATTTTTCTGTATTTTTTTGAGAATTTTTGAATTTATTTTTTTTAGTTTTATTCAAGTTCTCACTTTGAGAAACAAGTGCCGGACAGTCACACCATATGAGTTTTATTATGTTTGGTTGAAAATTCTGAAAAAATGAGTGATGAACTGTTTTAATGTTGAATATGTTCACATAAAGCATTATGTTCTGCACAATATTGAGAAGGTTTTTGGCAAATATATTTTTTATTCATACATGTTTGACACTGAAGACAGCAAAACTGCCATGTCACGTCATCCACCCATATATATATATATATATACGCATTTTCTTTAGAATACATAAGCTATTTTATACGTTTATAAGCTACATGTATAAAAGACGATACATGTTAAATTAGATTTAGATCATTCATTATATAATACATTATCTTCTATATACCCACACATACACATAGAATTAAATATAAAATAAGTCAAATGTAAAACTATAAAATAAATAAAATATTGTATTATATTAACATAATATATTAAATATTAAATATTAAAACGATTATATAGAACTATATCAAAATATTGTATGCATGTATATTAATATAATATAGTATATTGTAGTATAAAATCATATTTAAAGGTTGAACAGCGAGCTCATTGGCTACTGATACAGCAGGAACCAATCAGAATGATGGGATTGCAAGCAGATTGAGTTAAGGACCTTAAAAATCCTGCCCTGCATGGCGCTTCATGCTTCATAGAGTTTCATGACAGACCTTTGTATTTTTTACAGAGCAACAGTGCTAAACTATGCTCAGTGATACTCAGTGACGAACTACAATGCATTCACTGATTTATTGAATCAAGACGGCAAAATGAATACACTGAAGAAAAAAAAGGTTACTGCCTAAATTTTTTTAAAACTCTAAGTACAATCACTTGGGTTTTTAAGTCATTTCAACTTAAATTACATTAAATTGACTTAAACATTTTTTTTGAATCTTGTATAATTAATCAAAAAAAGTTGAAATTGCTTAACTTATTTTGATGAGTTAAAGAAATGTAAAAATATTTGTTGTCACTGATCATATAATTTTTTACAGTGTATAAGAAACTCTCATATGTCGCTCATATAGTATGTGCCACTATGAATATGCAGAAATACGAGTAAGATACAAAAGCTACAGTGGAGGGGAAATTAAATTTTGGCCTGTTACTTCCATTAAGCTACGGAATGTTTTCATGAGACTTGTTCCACAAATTTTGTGTACCACTGAAAAAGTGACTGCTTACTGCTTTGAAACGCCACGAGGGTGAGTAAATAATGACCGAATTTTCATTTTTTGAATGAACTTTCCCAATATATGGTTCTAGCAGGACAGATGTTAACAAATGCGGTATTTCTCAGCTTTCTTGCTCTCTCGATTCTACTCAAGTCTCTCTGATGCTCTTTATCTTTCAGGTTTTCCCCTACGGCCACCTAACCTCTCTCTTTAGAGGCTTTTCTGGGAGACATGGAGGAAGAAGAAAAAAAATCAATGTGGTTTAAAGGAGCCTGAAATCTCTCCTAAAAATATTAGAAAGAGGAAAGAGAGATGGGACGTTGAGAGAATCTTTCCTCTCCTCTTGTTCCTTTTAAATAGCACAACGGTCAGCCTTGACAATATCTTCACACTCTAACGGGTGTCTTGTTCCACTAAAGCATTCAATGTTTTCCCCCACGATCACGATCGAGGGTGTGACAAGGAAAACGGGGGAGGCATTTCTGCAGATTAGGCTTTCATAACAGAGATCCAAGGTTCACGAATTACGTGAGCGATGGAGATGATGGCTTGTTTGGAGATGAGTTGGTGAAAAAACAAGGAGCAGAGGAACTAAATTGCAGCTGTTGAAATCTCCCAAACTGGGTTAATTGCTCTGGGATGGGGAGAGAACATGGATACCATTAAAAAGACTTTCCCTTTCATAATGACTTTCTCACCATACCTGCCCACCGCCCAGAGGGAAAGACGTTCCCTGTGTTTCGTATGCTGTTTGCTGTTTGATGATATCTGACAGAGGAACTCATCTGAGAGAAACATTGATCTAAGTTTCACCTGTCCGTATTTGAGACAGAGGCAAAACGCCAGCCATAAGGGATGATACCGAGAGGCGTAGCAATAAAAGTGTCTAGCATCTCTTGATTCTGAAGTGACAGCTGCCTCTAGGGTAACAACATCTGCACTTTTACATGATGGAAGTAGATTAAAAACTGCAGTAGTTTTTGCAGCTCAAGTGGTAGATCACAGTGTTAGCAACACCAAAGTTGTTGGTTGGACTCCCAGGGTACACTGGCGTTAAAAATTTTGGGGTTTTTTTGTTGTTGAAGGAAATGAATAGGCATTTACAATGTTACAAACGTTATTTTTATTTCAAATAAATGTTGTTTGAACCTTCTATTTATCAAAGAATGCTAAAAATCACGATTTCCACAAAAATATTAAGCAGCACAAATGTTTTCAACACTGACAATAATTAGAAATGTTTCTTGAGCAGCAAATCAGCATATTAGAATGATTTCTGAAGGATCATGTGACACTGAAGATTGTTTTTGTTGTTTAGAATCTAGTATTCCCATAATACTTTTGTCTTTTATGAGTTTAATAAAGAACTCTGTCTCGTCTTCTGTCCAAACATACCACGTCATCTTTAAAGAATGATCGTCTTTTACATATACACCAGGTGACCTGTAAATGCGAAATATCCATGGCAAATATTCCTTTTTCGAATTGCCTGAAAAACCACCTCATGCGAGTGTAAAAAACTTTGTTGCGATATATGTGAGTTTCTGAGAAATTGACGTCTTTCCATTGGGCGTATTTTTTATTCTGCAGAAAAAAGAAAGTCATACATTTTTTAATGGTGAGGTCCAGTAAATGGCAATTTGACTGTCAGTGAACTGCTCCTTTAAGTAATTGAAGTCACTCAATATTAACCCAATTAAACTCTTTGTGCTCTTTCATACCCCTGTTTAAGCATCTTATGCCGACGTCAGGAATGGCTAATCTTGTTTCCTTCCACTTGTTTGTATTTCAGTCTGTCAGCGCAGATTTTTCTAAGCTCTGATGTCAGTTGTTGTGGTGACTGTGGAGGTGTATCCTAATAAGGGGCAGATGGACAGACGCAAGACTCTTACCAGGCTTGAGACTTCCTCCTGGGCACGTTCTGTCGGCTCCACTTGGAGTGAGGGGTCAGGTGATAGATCAGCTGCCTGCAGATCTTCTCAGTGGACTTGAGAGCATCAGACTCCTGCAAAAGCCAGGATGAGAAGAAGAGGGTGATGAAGAGCTATTCTGGGAGATAGGAGATAGGCTTATGGTCACTGACAGTGTAATCTAAAGCAACTTGGATGTTTACCATGTCTAGTGCTTTTAAAAGTGTTAAACAGAAGTAAACAGTCAAATTAATCTGTGAGTGATGATTTAGTTTAGAAAGTGTCACACAAGAGGCCATTGCTTTTTAGACATTTTACCATAGTCAAGAGGTGCTGTTAGGCATGACACGACACATAAGCAGCACTCATTCCGTGGTGAAAAACAGCACAGCATTAGTTTATTGCTTTTCTAAAATCTGTTTGATAAAAGACAGCAATGTTTAATCAAAGTTATTATTAATAATAACGATCATTATGAATCAAAAGTTTGGGGTCGGTAAGATTTATGAATGTTTTTGAAAGAAGTCTCTTATGCTCACCAAGGCTGCATTTATTTGATCAAAAATACCATACAAACAGTAATATTGTGAAATATTATTATCATTTCAAATAAATGTTTCATATTTCAACATATTTTAAAATGTAATTTATTCCTGTGATGCAAAGCTGCATTTTCAGCATCATTACTCCAGTCTTCAGTGTCACATGATCAATCATTCTAATATTCTGCGTTGTTGCTTTAAAAAAACACATTTCTTATCATTATTATTGAAAACTGTTGTGCTGCTTGATATTTTTTGTGGAAACAGTGATACATTTCTTCAGGATTCATTGATAGAAACTTAAAAAGAACAGAATTATTTTAAAATTTAAATCATTTGTAATATTATACGTTTTTACTGTCACTTTTTTATCAATTTAATGCATCCTAACTGAAAAAAGTATTAATTTCTTTCTTTCTTTCTTTCTTAAAAAAACAAAAACAAAAACGTACTGACCCCAAACCTTTGAAAGATATTGTGTGGTGTTCACAGTTTGTAAAATAGTGTTGCACTCTCTTTAATTTATGATGATTTAAGTAAATAAAGTAATACTGTTTTAGAATAACAAGAATCTAATGGGAATGGGAATAACAAAAAACCCTAAAGTGAAATGTCTGGCCACATTAATTCAGATTTTGGGGGGAAATAGGCTTAATTGTCATTCAAATAATGTCATATTGTAAAACAAATCTTAATGTTCCTAGGGTTCAATTTCTTAATCCAAAATATAATTGACATTTTTTTCCCTCCAAAACATGTATATCATATTAATTTTTGTTAAAAGCAGTACTCTTTCTAAACATGTAGCTTAAGATAAAGATGAGAGTTCATTTAAAGGTCTTAGTTATTCATGCCATTTTGAACTGCTGGGTGAGAGAGGTTGGTGTAAAATGATCTCAAGTCCTTTGCACAACAATGCCTGCAGCCATTGCTTCAAAACAGGCTTTGGCTCGCCTCTCTCTCTTTAAACGGATTGGCCGGAGCAGAGCTGAGCAAATCTAATCAGCGCTACAGCACAACAACGCAAGCGAGGCAGGAAAACACCTTTCTTTTACTGTCTATGGAAAGCACAAAAAGACTGGACGAAGCCATCGACTGGAGTCGGTTAGCTAAGAAACGACGCATCTTGGTGGCATCCAGATGGCTATTAAGTCAAAACAAAGACATTTGTCAATCTCTATTGCATATTAAGTTGGTTGCTGGTAGCAGTGAGTGACAGCAATTATCGAACTATTTTTATTGATCTCCCACTGACTCCAGAGGGAGTTTTATCATCGGAAGGATTTACGCGAACTTTCAATCAGGGACTGAACATTAAGACACTATTGCTCAATACACAACTGCCACGATTTAATGAAAAACTGTCAATTGCGAGGAATTAAATCACTTAAATGAAAAACAAAATATACGTGCTATGCACAAACAAAAGATCATTAAAATGCCTTTCCATATTTCCCATGATTCCCATCACGAGGAACTGCTGCGTTCGAGGATCAGCTGACTCCTGGGAATCAAAACTTCATTAGATGGTGGTGTACTGAGACACACATTGACCTGTCTTACAATCAGAAGCTACTTTAAAACCGTAGCTCACTAAGCTAAAGCTCACTAAGGAGAAGATGTTAAGCCAGAGACGGACCACTCGTAGAGACAGACCACACGCAGCTATAATACTGAAAGTCACGCTTTCAGCCTCCTTAAAATAGTGACTTGTGAATGTACAGCAGCACGAATTAATAAGGCTAAACCTAGTACCATTGAGGCATGGCAATGTCTTTCTTCCAACATATTGGATTATATAAGGGAATGACCATATAAAGTAAAAAAAAATCCCCCTCTCTTTTCAGATTGTTAAAGTCCCCATGTAGTCAATAATTGTATCGATTAAAAATCTTCTTTGATCACCAAAATGACATATTTAAATGTTTTTTCCTTGAAACAAATTCTTCATGCCTTAAAATAGCTTGAATGTAACTCTACACCTTTGCCTCATTAAGTATACGCGGTTCTATGGATATGCAAATTATTAGCCCCGCCTCCACTTAATCACGCCAGCTCAGCGATCCACTCGTTGACGAGATTGGTTGATATGAATTTGCACATGGTTTGTCTTAAAGCATATTAAAAACACCACATAGACATTAAAAACTTGATTTTCACCACAGGGGGACTTAAATTATTGATAATATGTCTGTTGCTTCCCCTCCCCCTATTTGTTTGAATGGATGTTAATGGCTGACACTGTTGACTCTTTTAAAAAAAGATCTGAAGACTTGTTTATTTAGGAAAGCTTTTGGTTGATGGGTTTTAACTAGTGTCACTTTGATTTTACATATGTACTGTATATACATTTTATATTGTTTATATAAGATTTTGTTTTTACCTTTCTTGTGTACAGCACTTTGTGATTTTATCTGTGAAAAGCGCTTTAGAAATAAACTTTACTTACTTACTTACTTATTTTGTTATATCTACAGACAATACAATGCTTATCACAAAAAAAATGCATTTGAAATACATTATTGAAATGACATTTTTCTTATTTAAAGTAGATGTAGATGTTTTTAAAGCATTATGTCACACTTTAAGCTACCAACAAAAACTATACTGAAGTTATTTAAGGGAGAAATATACTTTAAAATAAAACAAATGATGTATTTAATTTCTTTAAAATAATTTATTCTTATTTATAATAATTTATAATTTAATGAGAGCAGTATTTATATGGCTCAAATCAATTAACTGATCAATTTACACTAATAAAACTGAAGAAAAAATGGATGCAAAACACTGAATCCGTGAACATTTCTTTTTGGTCCGGTTCATTCACACAAACTATCTGAACGAACTGATTCATTGAAATGAATTAGATTTGCCATAGCTATGAGTTTGGTGAGTTTTGAATCAGTAAATCGTTTATTTTTGAAAAACTGTTTATTTACATAAACTGTCTGAATGAACTGATTTATTAAAATGTGTCAGATGTTCCAAAAATGCATATGAGTTTCTAGAGTTTGGAATCAGTGAATCATTACTTTTTTTTTACCTGGTTCATGTACACAAACTGTACATAAAAACTAATTCATTAGAATGAATCAGACTTTCTGACTCTACATACGATTTGTCTACTTTTCGTTACCCTCCAACACTGATTATATAACAAAGTCTAACAGGTTTGGATTTCAGGTATGACATCTGAATGGCATGAATCCATTTCTTTAAGGAGCATGGTGGCTTTTCTGAGCTCAATAGGATGGGATTTTGTCTACCTGTCAGCCGGAAACTGATGTTTATGAAGTCAGAGAGGAAGAAAAGAAGCAGAGGAAATTTAGAGCCCTTCAATCCCTCGCTCTCGTTTTCTGGGTTTAGAAGCTTAGCTCTTCAAGGCTTCTCCTGTTGAGGCGCCTGCTAAGAGTCCGACTGAGATCAAAATCCAGCCTGAACACTCTTTTTGCAATGTTAAAATACTCCCACTAATCCCACTGTCCTGCTCAGACTGTCTGTCTATCTGTATATCTGTCTATCTTAATCCAACATTCAATGTTTGTCTTGCATTTCTAGTTAAAAATTACAGTTTCATACATGTATTTATTTCAATTCCAACTATTTACTTCCTTGCATTGAATTGGAATATGAAATTGGAATTTTGATTCTCAACTAAATTCTGAATAGTGCACAACCCAGCTTTTTATACCGACACATTGACAGGGAAAAGATGTTCAATGAGTTGCATCCTAATTAAGTCTAATACAATTGTTTATGCTTGTGAAGTGCTGCTCTTCTAACTTATGTGAGCTTCACATTGATTTACTGTCAAAATGGGCCATTGCAATACGTGACAGAGAATCGAAAAGCAATGCCAGAGCCGGCCGTTTAGTCAGTGACCCCTCTTACATTCTAATTCAGTGAGTGACGGTGGGTTACAGTAGGTTACCCAAAATGTTGGCTAGAAACTTGTTTTATCAGACATGCACACTGACTGAAAAAAAGTTTCCTCTGCACTTTGTTTACATGAGAAATATGTTACCCAAGTTCATTGGGAAAAGCATGACTGTGGTGACATTTCTGCAAAATTATATTACATTGCTACTGTCACTTTTCGTGACAATTTCAAAGTCCATTGAATGGCACTTAAAAGCGTTCAGTTTTATCCAAAACAGATGAAGGTGAATCTGAAAAAATATCTATTGTTGGTTGTTAAATGTATTGCGGCAGTACAGAAGAGCTAAAAGCTTAAATAAAGGTGGTTTATCAAGTTTGAAAATAACATACCACCTATACTGTTCACTTAACCGAAATGAATAGCGTTAATCAAAGAAAATGTGAAATAAAAACACATTTGCTAAAGCACCCCATGCCATTTTACCTCGTTCTACAAGTCTTTGAGCTCTTTTACAGTGACCTACCGAGCAAGTTTAACTGATCAGAGCAACCCTCTGGTGCTGTTCAATTAATTTTTGACCGAAAAATCGTACGTTTTGTTTTTTTATTTTAGAATTTGTTTACTTCATCCGAATGGTACGAAATCTAGTAAAGGTTTTGGCACTTGCTGTGTGAACACACACAAAAACAAATCATGTGATTCGAAAAGCTTAAATGGTCCTGAAAAAAATAGTCACACTTGTATTGTTAGTGGTCAAAATTGGCCGCATTTTAAATGAATGGGAGACGAATTTCATCTATTGGAAACGTTTGGTAAGGCACGCAAACAAATTCTCAAAGCTTGTTTATATTTATGCCTTTGATTTTCTGACAGTTTTGGAGTAAAACGTGTTTTGGAAAAAATATATTTCATATAAAAATTGAAAATAGTATTTTTGTGTATTTTTATTTTGTATTTTAAGAATAAAATGTAAAATTGTATAACTTTTTTCAACTTTAAAAAGAAACCAAACTTAAGTCTGTGCTCCAAAGCATTCAAGATTTACCACAGTTTAAGTAGGAAATAAAATGTTCAGGTCCATGCTTAAAAAGTGAATACATAGATAACAACTACTGTATAAATAAAATGTAGTGCCATAAAATAGTCCAGTAAAAATACAAAACATTACATAAAAAATATTAGCGAACTAAAATATAGTGCAATCATTTCATTGACCGACACGCGAACAGTACCAAAGGGTTAATTGATAATCTGCCTCAGTAATCATAATTTATGTGAAAAGGAATAAACGTTGTTGGAGTTTTACTGCCTTTTATCTTGTACAGTAGCCTATATATAGGTACGTTTTTGGAGTTTTTGGAGGTAAGGTATATTTAGGTAAACATATTTAGGTTGGAATTGTGACAAATGTTGATTCTATTTGCTATTCAGAAAAGTCAAGCCGTGCCCCTTCAAGTGGATCTATTATTGGAAAGTGCTCCTCTCGCTGGCCTTTCTGTCCAATTAAGTCCAAACAGGACTGTGGAACTTCAGCATGGAATGAAAACATCACTGATGGCTCTCTTGAGCAAAATAAAGGTCACTTCCATCTTTCTGTACTTCTCACGCTTTGCAAACTAATTTTGGACAGGGCTCTGACGCGCGAGCTCCCGAACTCCAGTCCGGGCCGTGGGATGACAGCTGACCGTGGTCTAAATCATTCGACGGGGCAGTAGAATCGGCCCGCCAAGCCTCTTACCGACGGCAGCTAAAAATAAAAGCTCTACATATCTCGAGACTGAGTAATGAATATGTGCTTAGGTTTTGCTCCAGCTCATGCCGGGATCCAGAGTTAATGTTGGCGGCTGATATCGAGTCAAACCCTTCGACTAGCCACCTCATGAGTTTGTGTGTACAAACTTATTATTGTCCTGGTGGCTTACCCTCTTTGGACACTGCATGTCTCGGGCCAAATTGAGCAAAAGCTCATGGGAAATTGGATCCACTAGGTTGAGGAAGGCAGCGTTCTTGTAGAGGATGTCGTTGAGAGACGTTCCTTCAAGACCCAGGTCCTGTCGAGAAAGAACGAGAGAGAGAGCGAGAGATTGTTAAGCATGCAGGATTACAAATTCAAGTAAAGGTCACTGATAAACCTCGATATTCAACAACTTAATCCTTTTATCCTACGCCTCCAATCTCCACACGAGGGGCTTTTTTTGAATGACATGCAGATAAAGTAATCTTTGCATCACTAGTTTACTTCTAGTGCTTCGGAAGAAAGAAAACTCTAAATAGGAGCCGAACGGTTTGTTGATTTATTGCTGGACTAGCGCTGCTAACCTTTAAGTTCAGCTTCTTTACGTAAGGCAGAGAAAGTGTGTGCAGACAGTGACAGCTTATTAGTCGGGCTTATCGTAGACAGCTAAAGTGTTTTCCCCCACTGAACAGCCAAGGCAAGCAAGTCTGATACGACCAACAGGGAAAGAAAAAAAGCATGTGGGAGAATCAAGAAAAAATTCCCTGAGGACTAGGTTTCTTGTTTAATCCAATGGTCTGAGCAATTAGAAGGGACAAAGCAAACAAGTGAGCAAGAGGGTGAAACACATTTCATGCATCGAGGCAAATGCCAGCATCACAAAGCAACAACTACACCACCCTGTGAGTCGAATCAAAAACAGATCCCACTGAAAATGATGAAGAAACTGGCAGGCGGAGGAAAGCTGCCGAGTCCAGGGAAGTGGGAACTCCCTTTGGGTTTCACGCTGATATATTGCACTTCTTTTACTCAGGGATTCCCTGCCATCTGGAAGCTCCTCCAAGCTCTCTGTTTTTCATCTATAAAGCATACTGTAAGCACGGGTCATTTCTGTTCTGCAGTACTTTTTGAACACAGCGACCTCTAAAATGCATTGTAATTTAAGAAAGCTTTTCCATAAAAGTGTCTAGTAGGATTTCCGCAGAAAAAACTCTTTGTACTGGTAAAGAAAATGAATACAATGCCAGGAATGAAATAAAAAGGCAACGTTAGCCAAAATCCACTGAAATGATTCAAGTGAAATTATTTCAAATTCATCCCTATGCTCCTTTAGTTGTGATCAGAGTTATTTTAGTTGCATGAATACTTTTATAGTATTTATTCATATTTTGAATTACCTTTTTATTTTTATATTTCCAGTTTTCATTTTAAGTCATTTTGTTATTTGGTTATGACCTTTTTATTATTATTTTAAGTTTCAGTTTTAATATTTTAATATTTAAGATTTATATTTTATTTTATTTCAGCTTTATTTTAATCACCAAAAACTATAGGTTTAGTTGACAATAACCAGACTGTGATACATGTAACAAAAACCTCATTTGACTTCCATCTTAATCCAATATGTTTAGACATATATGATGGGGACATACTACAATAGGAACGACCCAACCATTATGGCAAAGCCGAGTCATATCTGGGAGATTAAAGTGCAATCAAAGAGACAACATTTTTATTTCAACGTTATTATGCAACCACAAAATCTTTGTAGCATTGACATCCACTGCATGTGATCAGTAATGTATGTAAGCGGAGTTGTTTCCTGCCTTTGCTCAATGAGAGTCAACAGCGGAAAATGAATTGCACTCATTAGGGCACAGGAAGAGCTACAGCAGAGATAAGGGATGTTGTTTTTGTCCTCCTCTCTCACTTTCTTTCTCTCACTCTCTCTGGGGCAAAAGGAAGCATTCTGCTCCATCCCTTTGACCCTCAGTTGATTAACATCCAATCCATTTTTCCCTGAACAGAAAAGCTGCTTTTCAATGCGCAGGAATTGATTTCTTTCAGCAACCTACAGTCTTAGAAGGTAGCAGGTTTGCCTTGATGTGACCCCTCTCTCTCCTTCAACAGGGTGTTAAGAGCTTCCAGGGCCGGGGTGACGTGAGTGAGACGGCTCCATGTTTGGAAAGCTTTTCGACTGGCTGGGCATCCAAGTGACAATGTCCCATATCAAGACAGGGATGAAACTGTGGACTGAAAATTCACTGTGACTGTGACTAAATCGAAAATTTCCACAGATATTAAAATAATGACTAAAATAATTTGGTAACACTTTATTTTAAGGTGCTTGTAATAAGCAGTAATTAACAGTTAATAAGACACTTATAAGACCTTATAAGATGCATATAAGATGCATATAAGCATTAACTAATGATAATAAATAAATTAAATTAAATAATACATTTCTCAAGTATCAATACATTGCACTTTTAGAGCAGCCGAACAAACATAAATGGTAACACAAACTCCCAGTCACTTAAAAATTGACCTTCCCAAGAGGGAGTAGTTTCCCTGATCTCTTCAGGGCCTGGACCTTTAATTAACCCTTATATGAAGTGGTTAATGCTTATATGCATCTTATATGCATCTTATAAGGTCTTATAAGTGTCTTATTAACTGTTAATTACTGCTTATTACAAGCACCTTAAAATAAAGTGTTACCAATCATTTTAACAAACTAAGTACCACGTGCTTATGTAATTAATATTTCTATACACTTTTTAAAAGAATGGGTTCTATTTAGAACCTTAAAAGGTTCTGTCAGGCGCTTCATATTGAACCTTTTAGGGGTTCCATCATCGGATAATTTCATGGAATTAGTTAAATTAAAACGTTTATTTTAATTTATTTTAACTACATGTACTTATAGAGTTACGGTTAGAGTTAGGGTTAGTTACTTGTAATTATGCATAACTTACTGTTATTACTACGTCCATGTAGAGTGTAACTACGTCACCTTAAAATAAATTGTTACCAATGAAAATATTATGCAATACTTTCTTTTACAACACTTCTCCTTATAAATAACCTTTTTGGCATAAAGAGTTCTTTAAAATTGATTCAAGAACATATGGTTCTATACAGAACCCCCTAAAATTGGATGTTTAAGTCATTTCAACTTAAATTACATTAAACTGACTTAAAAAATTAGTTGAATCCAACTTATAAAAAAGTTGAAAAGTTTGATACCTGAAATTGTGCCTCAAAAAAAAAGAAGAAGAAGCCATATCTAGAGACTTGAGGGTAAACAACCCCCTAGCAACCACTCAGAACACCTTAGCAACAAAATCGCAATGTTACTACTCCTGGCAACCACTTGGAAACCTTAGCATCATTTCGCACAGACAAGCAAACTGACAATCCACCTTTATTGTACTGTTTTCATGTTATCATTTCTCCCATTATTTCATTCTGTTCCAATTATCTTTTGATTCAGATGCCCAGAATCTCCTTCCAGATGTTCAACAAGCTAGGAGACATCATTAGAAAAAGACTCAAGTTGCACAAAAAAAGACAAACGAGGCTTTTCTCAGCCCTTTATCCAGTGAGTGTGCAACTGGAGGACCCTCATCTTCAGGTTGCATGCATAGAGATGTTCCTGTGATTTGAGAACCCTCTTGGCAAGCTAATCAATAAACACAATTCAATGACCAAAAATCCTCCACGAAGTCCTATACGTGCCGATTCTCTCATAAACACTTCAAGCTTGAACTGTGGTGCTTTCATTAGCATAAGCTGGATCAATGAGTCTGCACCATGGCCTTAGTCTACGCAGATCTGGTTTGCTATCAGGATAAATGGATTACTGAGGAGCATGTCAATCACCAACTGCAATATCTGAGCACTACACAATACCTGTTCAACCGCTATCAAACCTCTCAGTCGTGATCAGGAAACATCCAGTGAATAGCTTTGGAGAGGTGGGATTTGCTCTGAACAATTTGTGACATCCTGAAAGTCTAGTCGCAGTTGTTGGAGTCCAGCTCATCGTTTTTGACAATTGCAGTCAATGAAAAACATCACTGTAAAGCACCTATAAGCTCAAACACTGTGTTTTGAACAAAACCTAACATGGTATACCTTCTATTTTGTAAAAGGTTCTTTGAAGTACATTACACAGTAAATATCATGCTGTATTATGATACTCATTTAGTACCTTGGCTGGCACATGTCAAAGCACCATGGTATTACCATACTGTACCATGCTACTTCCAAAGTACTGTTTGTAAGGCTTGTAACTTTAACTGTTTTATTTCAAATGCAGTTAATTATTATTTTATTGTACCCATGTTATTGTATTTTATTAGAAATATTTGAATTTGTATAGAAATCTCATACTTTTCATTGCAGACTTTAGTATCTAAACAGTTTTAGACGCTGCCAATTAATTTTAAACACTAGGAGATGCATGTGAGATTTCTAGACTATGTATATCATTGGAGTCTATTAGACACAGTACAACAGAACAGAACACATTTGTGATTTTTCTTTTCTTAGTGAAAACATCATGCTGCAACAGCATCATCATCATCATCAACAACAACAACAACAACCTGTAGTTCTGTCTAAAAAAAATATACAATTTGAATCTGGGTTATTAATAAATGATGTTTTGTACCTTTCTAAGCAGTTTCAACACATCGATGGCTTGCTCCCCCTTCTGCTCCTTCAGCAGGGTGTGGATCTCCCGAACCCAAGCCACTCTCCGGACGTAAGGGCTGGGACTGGATTTGCGCAGCATTCCGGGGAGCTTGTCGGACTTAAGCATCAGAGAACTGAACAAAAACTCTCCTCTTCCTCCACTTCTCTTCTCCACATCCCGTTCATGATGCTGTCGATCCCCACGAACGACCGTCGCCTGGCTGTCTAAACTACTTTGCCTGGTCAACTTGGATCCCATGTTTCAACTTTCCAATTTCTGTCTAAGTATCAAATAATTCAACGCTGTTGTTTCATAAAGCATGCGTAAAGTAAACCTTATAAGATCTTTTTACTGAGTGCACGCTCATAATTGCACTTCATCTTGTTCAGTTGCTCGTGTAGGATCAAATTCATCAAGTGAAATGCATATTCATCGCACGAAAAGATTAAAACGTCACTTTCCCCGCGTTTCTCTTGCCCCTGTGAACCTCTCCGCGATGTTTGCGTTCTTCCAGGCTTCAGCACATGCCACGCCCATGTCTCACTCGCTGTCCAATCAGAGCGCTCGACTCCCACATGTGTTGATGATGGGAAGCGCGTTCTGTCCTGTCAGCACGTAGCCTACTGTATAGATACCGAATTGTGTTATTAAAAAATGATATAATAATAACCATCAATACAACCTAAAAACTAATCAGAACAATTTCACAGAAATATTTCCAGTGATTTACAAAAAGTAGGCTACCGTAAAATGATGTAGGCTACCATTTAGGCCCCTATATGGGATTTACATTTATTCACATTTATTCGTATAGTGCTTTTCACAATACATATAATTTCCAAGGAGCTTTACATAAAATGCATGTTTAGTTACAATTTAGAATAATCAGAGGTGACTGTACATCTTTGACATACGGAGATTATTTGACAGTTTCTAAGATTATACAAATCATGCAGTTTGCTAATAGGCTATCACACATTCATTTGGGCAGAAACAATGATCTCATTGCAATAATTACAAGCGACCCTAATGATTAGGCCTACAATCTATAAAAAATTTGGCAGTGGTCCATACCGAATTAGAGTTGGCGTCATCTGAAGTCATCGCAGGGGTTGGCGTCATTTCGCGGACATCTGAAATCTTCATATGAGGCTGGATCCAAACTGGAGCATGCAGGCGTACTCTCTACCGTGAGATGGGCATCCCGAGATAAAAAAGAAAAGCAAATGGAAAATAATAAGCGTAGCTGCTGTTCATAACATTTCAAAGCAAAAGATAATCACATGCATTTAATCTGATATAACTGGAGTAAAAAAGGCTATGCGGTGGATTATGTGAATGCTTGGCTAAAGAGAGGTCTTTAATCTAGATTTACTGAGAGATTGAGTCTGAGCCCCGAACATTATCAGGAAGGCCAGAGTTATAGGAGCCAAATGTGAAAACACTCTCCCTCCTTTAGTGGACTTTTACCAAAAGTCTAGAGTCTTGTGACCTTAAAGAGCATGATGGATTGTAGGGCGATAGAAGAGGGGTTAAATCTACAGGAACTAAACCATTTAGGGCCTTATAGGTCAGTAGCAATACTTTGTAATGGATACGGAACTAAATAACCAGCACAGAGATACAAATTTGGGTTATATGATCATAATTTCTTGACCTAAGAACACTAGCAGCTGCATTTTGGACTAATGTAGTTTGTTTATTGAGGATAGAGGACCACCATATCGGGACACTGTAAAAAAAAGAATCCCGTAAAAAAAGGGGAAAAATCTGGCAGCAAAGTTTCCAGACGGATTCCGTTAAATTGCAGCAAATAAACATTTCACAAAATTACATGCAAAAATACAGAAATTACTTTACAGTCAAAATTGATTAAATTACAGTATATTACTGTTAATTTGGGCTTATTTAACCGTGGAAAAACGGATAAATTATGTTAAATTACATTAAAAAGACATTTGACTTTCAGGTTAAACTGTAAATTTAGGGTTTTCTAAAGTTATTTTATATAATAATGCTGTCTATCTACAGTGATTTTCTAATATATAGTTTTTCTGTGTAAAATAACAATGAAATTATGTATAAAAATTCAATAAGTACATAAGTTCAAATACAAATGTTTGTAAATTTACAGTTTTAATTTTTATTTGTACAGATCCAATTTCACAACTTTGACCAATCTCTAATTAAGTACTTAATAATAACAAATTTACAGTCAATTTCTGTTGAATTAACTAAATGTATGAGTACAGAATAACTGCACATTTACAGTATTAGTAATTGAACACTGAACATCAAAATAAGTGATTGACAGGAAATAGAAGCTTAGTATATCATTTAGAACATGTAAAAATATCCACATTAAAAAGCAATTGCTGTGTACCTTTATACTCTAATATAACTTATTCCAAACATTTACGTTTACATTTGAGATAAGATACATAAGATAACAATAGAAGCAACAAGGTGCAGTGACAAGTTCCAGTTAGTCTAGCAGAGTACACATAGCAAGTTTTTTTTTTTTTCTTTTAAACAAAGATTTAGCATTATTGGGTCAAGTGTTTACGAAAAAGATGGATCTTTAGCATTTTCTTGAAAATGTGTTAAGTTGCACCGGTCATTCCACCAGTAGGAAACAGTCCAGGTAAAGGTCAGTGAAAGTGGTTTTATGTCTCTTTGGGATTATGGCACCACACTTGCAGAACAGAACACAAGCTTATGGAGGACACATAGATTTAAAGTAGTGAGATTAGGTATAGGGCACCTTTAAAGACCACTCTAGCTGCAGTATCTGGATCAATTGCGGAGGTTTGACTGATGCTGGAAGGCCTGCCAAGAGAGCATTACAATAGTCCAGCCTGGATAGAACAAGAGCTTAGACCAGGAGTTGTGCAGCTCTGATAGGAAGGGCCTGATCCTCCTAATGATGTATAAGGCAAATCAGCAGGATCACAGCAAGTATGGTTTGGCTGAAACCATAAGCAGTTCTGTCTTGGCAAGGTTGAGTTGAAGGTGAAGGTCCAGCAATAATTTTCCATCAGCTAGGCCGAGATGCGAGCAGCAACCGTCAGATCATCTGGCTGGAATGAAAGGTAGAGATGTGTGTCATTAAGATGGCAGTGATCGGAAAAGCCATGTTTCTAAATGACAGAGCCTAGTTAAAAAAAAAAAAAAAAAAAACTATAGATGGGTGGAATCTAACACAATCGTGGTCCTACTGTCGCAAAACCAAACCTTGTGCACACTTTTAGTGCAATCATATGGAATCAGAAGACTCGGTTATTACGATTATTTAAATGATTATTTAAAGTTAATTCTTCCCATACCTTGTTTGCCATGATCATCTGCTTTCCACATGACCTGAAATCACAAAAAAAAAAAAGTCAGACATGTCAGAATATGTTCCATTGGGACAATGCAAAACCTCAACTGACTATGATCTATGAGCAGGAAAGGTTAACAGTATGTTTTGAGCTGCCATGTGATTTTAGCTACATTTATAGAAAGTAAAAATGAATATGATTTACTGTGACCTAGCTGCATCAGTGATACCTAGGGGTTCATCATGTTATATTCATATTCTAGTCTTCCTGTTCGACTTTGCTGTATTATTATCAACAAGTAACGTTACGGTTACAGAACTGAATTCGACTTCTTAAAGGGTTAGTTCACCCAAAAATGAGAATTAAGTCATTAATTACTCACCCCCATGCTGTACCAACCCCGTAAGACCTTCGTTCGTCTTCGGAACACAAATGAAGATATTTTTGATTAAATGTGACAGCTGGATCACTCCTCCATAGGCTCCCTAAGGGAATGAATCCTGACGGCCCAGAAAGTCAATGAAGAAAATGTTTAAATATTCCATGTCACAACAGTGGCTCAACTATAAGTTTATCAAGCGACGAGAATACTTTTTGTGCGGAAATAAAACAAAAATAACGACTTTATTCGACTATTCCTTTTCTTCCTTGTAGGCCTGAAACGAGACTTCAAGAGATTTCCACGACGCGCACGCGCGAGAACTGAACTGAAGTAGTTGAAGGAGATCGCAATTCTCGCGCATGCGTTGTGGAAATCTCTTGAAGTCTCGTTTCAGGCCTACAAGGAAGAAAAGGAATAGTCGAATAAAGTCGTTATTTTTGTTTTATTTCCGCACAAAAAGTATTCTCGTCGCTTGATAAACTTATAGTTGAGCCACTGTTGTGACATGGAATATTTAAACATTTTCTTCATTGACTTTCTGGGCCGTCAGGATTCATTCCCTTAGGGAGCCTATGGAGGAGTGATCCAGCTGTCACATAATCAAAAATATTTTCATTTGTGTTCCGAAGACGAACGAAGGTCTTACGGGGTTGGTACAGCATGGGGGTGAGTAATTAATGACTTAATTTTCATTTTTGGGTGAACTAACCCTTTAACGGTCATGATAGAGTTAACTTAGTCACTTTAACCATTACGAAAATTAGCCATGGTTTAACTACAAAGAAAAAAACACGGTAGGCCTATTTTTAGTAAACTGTGGTTATTAAAATGATAATAAATTCGCCAAAACCGTGGTTACTACAATTTTACTAAAATAAAATCAAGGATGTTTTTTAAGAGAAGAGTATTCAGCTTCCAGACAGTGTTTTAAAATGTCCCGCCGTTTAAAGCCCCGTTCACTACACGCGACCAAGCGATGCGATACCATTCATTTCAATGGTGAGCGGGCGACTTCCGGCAACACGCGCGACAGCGACCGTTGGCGACCGGTGGGGCGTGTCCAGCGACGCGACAAAGTTGAGAAATGTTTAACTTTATGCAAATGAAGAGCGATTTTCGCGAGCGACAACCAATAGGAGTGAAGTCAGTGGAGGGCGTCACTCTTCAGTGCCGAGTCTGACCGAGGCAAGTTGAACAAGAAGCTCATTTTAGGCGTCAGAAACTGTCCTATAACTTATGATATATCTCCGTGTACATACAGTGGTGTTCACTGTACTGACTCCATGACAGAATGGTTTCGGGAACCCAGATAGACCGGTATTTGCCCGTTTGCTGCAGTTAAATAGCAAAGAGCACTCACTGTTTCTCGTTCATCTTTAATATTATGCATTTTATCTACTGATTCCATTTATATTTAGACTTTTCCTTCCAAAATATGTGTTTGTAGCGGCAGTAAAACGTGTTTGTTGTCTAGACTAGAATAGAGTAACATCCGTGAATGTCACTCACAAACATTACTAGGCAACCAGTTAGTGGGACTGGGAACGCCCTCCAGCGCAGCCACTGGCGACCTGCAGCGACAAAGTCGCGTGTAGTGTGAACGCAGCTTAAGAGATTGATTGGCTGACTAAGTTATCATAACGAAGATTTTATACACAATTGGACGGACTTTGATACGGATAACAAGTCTACTAAAGCTTGTTTCAGGTCTTTAGAGATGTGGGTTCAACTGATCTTTTTTTAAAACAGATGGAAAATTGAAAGACATGCTGCAGTGTTTTGCCCTCCAGCTCTTGACGCCTGCTGCCTATGACTGAACATGCTAACGTTAGCTTGGAAACTGTCAACTAACACAAATGTAATATAAAATATCGTTCATATGGTGTATGAGACTCTTAACCTCAGCCGGTGATCGGTTGGCATGATGTCAGTCCGCTGTGACGAACCAGGAGTGCGTTTCCTGAAAGCATCGTTATCCAACTATGATCGCAATTTCCATTGAACTCTACTGGTAACGACGGAACACGGAAAAGTAATTACGAATAATTTGAATCTGCGTCATGGCGCGCGCGCGAGCAAACGCACACACGCACACAAAGCCACGCAATGTGCAGCAACACAGATTTGGAAAAATATTCATAAAAGACATAAAATGTACATGAAATTATGGGAGAATAATGCAAATGATGATTAAAATGAGTATCTATTTGCAAGACAATATTAAAAGACTATGATTCAATAGGCCTCCCTACGGTATGTAGCCTATTTAACCTTAAAACTCACCCACATGCTTAATGATCTTCAAGGGAAACATGTTAAACGACTGCTGATTTCTGCAAGCCTACCTTCTTTTCTCTGTTTTCTAATTTCACAGAAAAAAAATCTGTAAAATATTATGTAATATTTAATGTAAAATTACACATAACCCTGTAAAAATACAGACAATTTCCTTTAGGCTACGTAAAACCAAAATACAAGCAATTACCTGTCAATTTAATAGTGAACCTTTAAATTACAGCAAATATCTGTAAAATAACAGGCATTCACTGTATAATGACAAAACGGCAAAATTCTGTAAAAAAAAAAATACAGGCATAACAGTGGAAACTAATTACATGTTTTCTAATAATATTACATAGAAACTATATATTGAGCAGAGGGCCTAAAACAGACCCTTGTGGCACTCCATGATTTACTGGCGTTAACTCAGATAATTCCCCGTTTAAATAAATAAATGGTAACGGTCAGGTATATGATCTAAAGCACCCTAATGCCTGTCTCTGAGTACTGGTTTTGTTATCAATCTAAGAGTATGTCATGATCTAAATATAGTGCATGTCAAACTCTGCACTAAGATCGAAGTAAAACTAGTATTTAGATGCAACCTTGGCCAGTAGCTAGAAGTGAGCCACTTTTTTTTTAAGAAAGGAGCACAATTAAGCAGGCACATTTTTTTCTAGTATTTATTTTTTTACATATATGGTAGATTTGAAATGCTTTAACTTGTACAGAGTTCACAAGCTTCATATCAGCGTTGAACATAACACAAACCTGATTTTATTTCGAACAATAGGATGCAGGTTACACTTTTTGTTTTCTGTGAATTTAACGTAGGCCTATATGTTTTCTTGGTTATGTGAATGTTAAGGGGACATTCCATTTTATCATTTTGCAAATTATGTGAATGTTACTTTTGAATGTTTTCTGAACATTCTGAATCACGCAGAAACATTTTAAACCATTGTCCAACAAAAAATTTTCAGACACGTTCCATGAACGATGTCTAAATAATGTTCTTGTGTTAATGTTTTGAGAACAATATTAAAAAACAGATAGCTTTGTACTAATGTTCTATTAACACTATGTTCTCAACTTTCAGAGAACCTTGCCAGATTGTTCTGAGAACTTTCCGTTAGGGATTTTGAATAATTGTGTTTTAGATGTCTATGTTGAACATGTGTCCAAACTTAGTTAATCATTCACTAGAACTAGGCAAATGTAATAGACTTACACGTGGACGGCTTAACCCAAGATTAAATGCGGGAATACAAGTGATAGAGTAACAAAACGCCACCTGTATTTGTGAAACGTTTACTAGGGTTGTTTCAGTCTGTATTTTGCTGTAATTGTGGCACATGTGAATTTACCATCACCTCAACCTGTGCCCTTTTCACCACGGTCAATAAAACAATTATGGATGATTTCACAGGTTGATTTGGTTAAAGTTTGATGGTCATAATAGTTAGACATTGAGAGCCAGAGGTTCACAGCGTTGGCTCCGTCAGCCTGTGGAAAGGAGGCTCATTCTAGGAGACTCTACAAGAGGCCTGTGAAGTCTACAGGTAGGTGATACTCCATATACTCAAATTGCAATGTACATTAAACTCATCAGTTATGAACTTAATCATCATGAGAGCTTCAACTACTTTCTCACGCAGAGCAAAGCATTTTTGTACACGAAACATTATGCAGCATCCTAATGTTGTTGTGTCTTTTACTGTCTTTTAACACACACTGAACTCAGAAGATTATAATTTGTACTCTTTTGTTGTGATTTGTAGGAGGAAATAACACAATCTCTTGCTCTTTTCTCTATGTGAGAAAATTCTAGTCTCTTGTGGTGGGTTTAATTTTGTTGGCTGCAGGCACTGCAGGTTTCTCAGAGATGTGCTGCAGTTCGTTCCCACACACAGCACAGCCTGACAGGATTTAATGTGGACAGTAGCAGGGCTTTGGAACTATGAAAAGACAGATTTCACTTCACAAAAGCCTTTTTTTATTCCAAGTTTTCAAATTATAAATGCATGAAAATGTGCTGCCTTTGGCAGGGATACATAAAGCTACATTAAGCAACATAAAATGTAGATATGAAAGAATCAGGGTGCATTTTGTCATTCTTTATAGTACTATTTTTATGCTCAAATAATACAGAATCAAGGGTTGATTTACACTGGGAATCAAAAAGCCTGCAATGATCAAAAGAGCAATTCGTTACATTTTTAGCAAAACTATAGAAATCTCCTTCAGAGGAATACTCAAAGCCAACTTACAGAGAACAATTGATTGCATGCTTTTTGAATGCATAATTGTTGCCTTGACTGTGTATTTAGCAAGAAAGCAGAAAATGTTGTAAGCGCATTCAATTTCCAGCTGTTCTTATTAACCAGTATTATTCCAGTTTTCTTATTAACTTCATATATGCATTCTGTATTACAACAATTACTGTATTTCTGCTTTATGAATTATGATGTGTTACATAACTTCCATTACACAATCACTGATTGCAAAAGTTAATATGACATGCATGGCGAGAATGCACATGCCGCTTATCTCTTCTCTGGGACGGCTAGTACATAGTTTGCTTCAATTAGCAGTTAAAACGAATCTAAACTGTTTTAATTCATTAATTCACGTTCAGATTCACTTCAGATTCATGATGTTTGTCAAATCCATAGTTTCAGAACTCTTGAAAGATTGCTTGCAGATACGGTTGCATAGAAACATAAACACGTTTATACACCAGCAACAGAGAACTACTGTAGACACTTGTTGTTGCATGTTGCAGGAAAATGGTGCAGAAGTATACTGTGGTGGGCCTCGCATTGCTGCTGCTGGCTGCAGTCGGCACGTTTTTGGCCGTTTTCTTTTCCGTTCAGGGCAAGAAGGCCTCTCCTGAACCTGAAACTGGTTACTTCAAGGCAGCAGTGGCAGCAGATGCTGGGACATGCTCCGAGATCGGCAGGTTTGGGCTCTGTTCTCCTTAAATGCATATTCACTTTTTGCCATTGAAGCTGCAAAAAGTTTATTAAAATCTCATTACATCAGATATTATAGTATTATTGTAAATAAATAGCAATGATGTTAGGAAGGCCATATGTGGAGCACATGTAAAAGATGTTTGGTTTGTTAACCTAAAAATTTACTTACGTCAGAGATTTTATTTAGTAGTTGAATCATCTTCACTACATCCAATCTTACACCAACTAAACTTGGCATGAAACAGAAGTTGTGATGCCTATACGTAAGTGAAATGGCTTCTCAAACAAGAAAAAATTGAGTGTGGGACTTTTTGTCCATTGGGAATTGATTGGATCGTTGGATGGTTGTGGTTTGCTATTGGTCGATCTCTTGTGAGTGACAGGTTGCCCTGCCCTCACGTCAGTTATCAGAGAAGAGATGTTTAAAGTGCAGTTTTCATGGACAACTGCTACATCATTTCTGACAAAACTTTTATATCTTGTAACATATTTGATATTTTGTAGTGCCATATTATATTTTGTCCAGTAGCCTAAAATGGTGGTAACGTCTATACTGATTGGTTTTATTCAAGTCAAACATTTTATTTGGTGGAACCAAATCAACCTTATTACAGTGTGCTTCATCCAAAAAATAAAAAAATAAAAATGGTGTTGCGCTCTGATATTTAAAATGATCATACCCAGGTTTGCATGCCAAAAGCCCTGTCTTTGTGCTCTCCATGCAGGGACATCCTGAAGAGAGGCGGTTCCGCTGTAGATTCTGCCATCGCTGCTCTGCTGTGCGTGGGATTGATGAATGCCCACAGCATGGGCATCGGCGGAGGGCTCTTCTTCACTATTTATGATGCCAAAACAGGTATGCAGTCACCATTACCTGTCTGATTCAACCTGACACACCAGTCTGCAGTGAAATGTGTGCATATGAAGAATTTATGTACCTTTTTTTCTATAAAGATCCCTTTATTACTTATATATATACACTGCCCGGGCAAACAAAAGTCAGAATCATTGAGCATGAAGAATCATGAAGAATTGGCACCTCTGAGTCCAGGTCTTACATCACAACATTTATTTCCATCAAGAGGTGCATACATTTTTGGTCAAGATCTTGTATTGACAATGCAAGAGTCCAGCACTCTGTAAAGTCTCCTCCAGCACATCCAAAAGACTTTCAATGAATTTAAGCTCTGGACTCAGAGGAGACGATTCATGTGTGAAAATGATTCTTCATGCTCCTCACAACCATTCGTTCACAATGTGAGCCTGATGAATCTTGACATTGTCATCCTGGAATATGACCACGATGTATATGTTTGTTTAAGAAATGAAAAGCTACACACTCCATCAATTAGGGTTAGAGGAACTGTGTGCCAAACATATAACATGATAGAAACATAATAATCACTGCAATATGCATTTGCATATTTAAATCCAAACAGCGACTTTCTTTTGGCCGGGGATGCAATTTATTTATTTTTGCAGGAAAAGTTGAAACCATCAATGCACGTGAGACGGCCCCAGCAAACGCAACCAGAGACATGTTTGGAAATAGCACAGAACTTTCCCAGAAAGGTATCCATTAACTACATTACATAAACTACGGGAAATCATTGGTGAAACAGGATTCACACAATGTGCTGCCAGTGCCTTGTGATACAGTGCCAGCATGGAGAGATAAAAATAAAAAACTATCAACATAATTTCAACAATCAAAAACTCAGAGTAGAACAGGCTCTGCATATGTTTAATGTCGAGGAAAGCCATAAAACTGTCTCTGTGTGCACATGGACATATGTCACAACAACGTAGGCCCTGTTTACACCTGGTATTAAGATGCGTTTTGGTCGATCGGATCACAAGTAGACGAGGAACGAATCGGTTACCTAACGTAACCTCGGTTCTCTCTAGATGAGGGAACGAGTATTGCGTAAGCTAGCTTACGCTACGGGAAAGATTCATCTTTTCTGAGAAATTGAAGCCAAAAATTATCCTATAATTTTGTATCCATTGTCAACGCAGTTCAGCTGCAGCAGACCATGAGCGGGCTAGCTAGCAGCTCATTGGTTCGCTCACAGAGAACTGCTTAAGCCTATGAGAAGACGCAGATGAACTCTCGGCCAATGAGAGTCTGACATGCTCTCATTGCTTCAGAGCCCGCCGAAACGGGCGTGGTCAGAGAGTATATCTTGGCGTCCCAGGCTGTCAACTCTGGTTTTTCATAGAATGAAGCGAGAACGCTAGTAGCACAAGCACGGCCAGGAACGCAATATTCGTTCCCTCATCTAGAGAGAACCGAGGTTACGTTAGGTAACCGATTCGTTCTCTTACGAGAGGTTCTCTCGTATTGCGTAAGCTAGCTTACGCTACGGGAACACCTGGTCAACGCCGTGCGTGCTAAGCATCCACTACGAGTCCCAGGGGAGACCCCGGGGGGCCCTTATGAGTGGGAATAAATATATGTACATGTGACGAAGGCCAGCAGAGCGGGCCGGTGATTGTGTCGTACATAAGCACATGAAAGAGAGGGACAGAGCGAAACCGGTCTGTGTGAGTAACTCCCTATAGTGCAGCTTAACCAGAAGAGCTGTAACATACTAGACTGCTAGTAGTTTAGCCTGCAAGGCAGGAACTTCCAGGTTGTAAAATCTGACAAAGGTGGAGGGGGAAGCCCATCCCGCTGCCACACAAATGTCGTGAATGGAAATTCCGCTGGACCATGCCCACGATGAGGCCATGCCTCTAGTGGAATGAGCCCTGACGCCCAGAGGACATGGCAGGTCTTTTGATGCGTATGCGGCTGCAATGGCATCAACTATCCATCTTGATAGAGTCTGTTTTGAGGCGGCCAACCCTTTGGTGCGCCCACCGAACGAAACGAAAAGCTGCTCGGATCGTCTGACCGGAGCAGTGCGGGTAATGTATAATCTCAGGGCCCTGACCGGACACAGGAGATTAGCGTCAGATTCGCTATCGGATGCAGGCAGAGCCGATAGGGAAATAACTTGTGCCCTGAACGGGGTACCAATAGCTTTTGGGACATAACCATGTCTAGGTTTGAGAACGACTAAGGAGTCATTGGGCCCAAACTCGAGACAGGAAGCGCTAGTGGACAGCGCGTGAAGGTCTCCCACACGTTTTACTGAAAAACGGCTTTGAGCGAAAGGTATTTGAGGTCCACGGTGTTTTACGGTTCGAATGGGGGGGCTTTCATAGCTTCGAGAACTATGGAAAGGTCCCAAATCGGCACCGAAGGGGGGCGTGGGGGGTTCATCCTTCTAGCTCCCCTGAGGAAGCGGGTGACCAAGTCGTTTTTGCCCAGTGACTGGCCGCGCCGGGGTTCAACAAACGCTGCGACGGCTGCCACATACACCTTGAGAGTGGACGGGGACCTGCCCTTGTCCAACATCTCCTGGAGAAAAACCAGCAAGGAAGGAACCTCGCATGACCGTGGGTCCAATTTTCTGTCGGTGCACCATTTAGAGAACACAGACCATTTAGACGCATAGAGCCTTCTAGTAGAAGCCGCTCTAGCCTGCATGATCGTGTTTAACACTCCCTCTGGCAAAGCAACGGGTAGTCGTTGATCACCCAAGCATGTAGCGCCCAGCGCTCTGGGTGAGGAGATCTGCTCTGACAGGGATGGGCCACGGGGCTGTCTGTGACAACTGAGTGAGCTCCGGGAACCAAGTCTGACCCTCCCAACGCGGGGCTACGAGGAGCACTGAGTGGCGTGTTGCCCTGATTCTCTGAAGCACCTGTGGTAGCAGAGAAACCGGAGGGAAAGCATAAAGCGGACGGCTGGGCCAGGTCGGGCTAGCGCGTCCACGCTCTTTGTGAAAAATATTGGGCAGTGGGTGTTCTCCTCTGAGGCGAAGAGGTCCACCTCTGCTCTGCCGAATATCCGCCATAGCTTTTGAACTGTACAAGTGTGCAGGGACCATTCCCCGGGGGGGGAATGGGGTTCCTGGACAGACTGTCTGGACCGTCGTTCAGATGGCCCGGCACGTGCGTCGCTCTGAGCGAGAGCAGGTGACACTGAGACCAAACTAAGATGCGTTCTGTCAGCCGGAAGAGATTCCTGGATCTGACTCCGCCCTGACAGTTTAGATAGGAGACCACGGCTATATTGTCCGAACGGATCAGCACGTGGTGACCATGAATGTGCGGGAGAAAGCGCGTGAGCGCGTTCTCGACCGCCAACATCTCCAAACAGTTTATGTGGAGGAGGCTCTCTTGAGCTGACCAGGGGCCGAAGGCCGGTGAGCCCTCGCAGACCGCACCCCAACCCGTGTTGGATGCGTCTGTCGAGATGACTTTTCGGCGAGAAAAGGTCCCCATGGAAACGCCCCGCTGAAACCATTCTGCCACAGTCCATGGCTGCAGAGCTGTGATACAGGTCTGCGTTACCTTTATCAGCTGGCGGCCCGTGGTCCACGCACGGTGAGACACACGGCTCTTCAACCAGAACTGAAGCGGGCGCATGCGCAGTAACCCCAGCTGGAGCACCGCGGAGGCTGAGGCCATGTAACCCAACGCCTTCTGAAAAGTTTTCAGAGGTGTGAGTCTGTTCATCTGAAAAGATGCGGCGAGACGCTGAACACGGCGCGCGCGCTGTGTTGACAGACGAGCCGTCATCGTGACCGAGTCTAGCTCTATACCCAAGAAGGAGATAGTCTGACTGGGATGTAGTGCGCTCTTTGTCCAGTAGACAGAGAGGCCCAAAGCTTTCAGATGGTCGAGGAGAACTGTACGATGAGACAGTAGCTCTCTCTGTGATTGTGCCAAAATCAGCCAGTCGTCCAAATAGTTCAGTATTCGCAGCCCCTGACTCCGGAGGGGGGCGAGCGCCGCATCCATGCACTTCGTGAACGTACGGGGTGCTAAGGATAGGCCAAACGGAAGGACGGTGTATTGATAAACCTGGCCTTCGAAGGCGAAACGTCAGAATGGCCTGTGAAGGGGATTTATCTGAATCTGAAAGTAAGCATCTTTCAGATCTAGTGAAATGAACCAGTCCCCCTGGCGCACGTGCGCGAGGAGTTTTCTGATCGTGAGCATTTTGAACGGTCTCTTCATGAGAACTTTGTTCAGAAATCTGAGGTCTAAGATTGGTCTGAGGCCGCCGTCCTTCTTGGGGACAAGGAAATAACGGCCGTAAAACCCTGACTCGCTCATAGACAGAGGAACTCTCTCTATAGCCCTTTTGCACAATAGTTTTGCTATCTCTGAACGGAGCAGCGTCACTGCTTCTGGGTTCACAGTAGTTTCTAGCCGCGCTCGAAAACGTGGAGGGCGACGGTGAAACTGTAAGCGATAGCCTAGCCTTATTGTGTTTAGCACCCACTGGGAAATTCCCGGAATAGCTTCCCACGCTTTGAAGCGTAACGCTAGGGGGTGAATGGCTACATGGTCCCCGTCGTTGCACATAGCGGGCTGCGTGAGCGCGCTCATATTGTTTATGACAGCGGGACTTACACTCAGAGAGGAGTTTATGGGCCGTGTAACAGAGTGAGCAGAGGGGGGACGCGCACACGGGCTTGTGGGCGCGCTTATGCACTCTGAAACTCGAGCGGGTTGGAACCGCTTTATGAGAGTGGACTCTGTGTGAGACACGGGGACTGAAGTGCTTTTGTGTATGAGTGAACACAGTGTTGTGGGCACATTTTCTACACAGGAGGCTTTTATGCTCATTTTGAGATTTCTCTGAGTCGCCATGATAACGGCGTTTTCGCTCATGCAAGCGGGAAGGGAGACCGGCTTGGTAATGGCGGTGTACACTGCTGTAGTAGCCGCGTGAGCGGGGACTAACAGAGGGCGAAACTTTGACGGCGATCCGGCCGCGGCGGGAGAGCGCCGTCTTTTTCTCAGCTGTGCTAGGCAGACTTCGAGTGATCAGGTTTCAGCGCGATCCGAGGCCGAGGCCCCCGGGGAGGCGGCGGTCTGTGGCGGCTGTCAGAGCGAGAACGAGGGCGGCCGCCCTGGCGTCGCTGAAAAGTCTGGCTGTGCTGAGCTGGGCGCTGGGGTGGGGCTCGTGCAGGAGGCTGGTCACGTGAGCGGCCTGCAGAGGAGCTAGCGCGACGAGGCAGAAAGAGATTCATGGCCTGGGAAGCTTTCTGCACTTCGACGATACCCGTGACGGCAGATCCGAAGAGGCCGGATGGAGAGAGCGGGGAGTTGAGAAAGGCGGCGCGCTCAGAATCTCCCATGTCGGCGAGTGTGAGCCAAAGATGTCTTTCAGACACACAAATGGCGGCCATGCATTTCCCCAGGGCTTGCGCAGCAGATTTTGTAGCGCGATGGGCAATGTCCGTGGCGCTCCTTAAATCCGCGACTGAGGGGGGATTTTTTCCGCTCTCGTCCCATTCACGAAGTAAATCGCCCTGTAGAATCTGAAGGACGGACATGGAGTGGAGTGCAGAGGCTGCTTGACCGGCGGCTGAGTAAGCGCGGGCGTGAAAGCTCGAAGTCGCTCTGCAGGCTTTAGAGGGAAGCACAGGTGATGAGTGCCATCTTGTGGAAGGCGGGCATAAATGTGCGGCGACCAGGTCCTCTACAGGGGGAATGGAGAGATACCCCTTTTCTGCGGCTCCGTCCACAACGCGAAGCGGGGCGGAAGAGTCAGAGCAAGTTCTGGCAGAGAGCGGGGCATTCCAGGACTTTGTGAGTTCCGCGTGCAGTTCATTCGACGGCCTGTGAGAGGAGGCGCACTAATTCCTCCTCGATTCCAGCGCGGGTCCCAGAGGATTCTCGGGCCGAGGAGGCGTGAGAACCGGACCATTCCTCACTGTCTGAAGCGAGAAGCGAACAGGTTTCCTTGATGTCCGCGGCATCATCGGAGGTTACAGAGCGGCCACTCAGCGGCAACTGTACATCCGGAAGTGGCGGAGAAGGAGAGCGGGAGGCGACAGGCTCCGGCGAGATGAACGCTTCTAGCTGGGGTTCCGGCGGCCTCTGAGAGCGGCGTTTCTTCTTCCGCGGCGAAGTCAGAGGCGGCGCGGAAGCAACTTTAGTGGCCTGAAGTCGAGCCCGCAGGGTCGACAACGGCATCTCCTCGCAGAGATCGCAGCCGCCATCGGCGAGGGCGAGCTCGGCGTGCTCCAATCCGAGGCAGAGAGCGCAGATGACGTGGCGGTCTCCAGTCTCGAGGGGAGCGCGGCAAGAACCGCAGGAGGATTTACGAGACATCTTTAAAAGACGCTCGGCTCTTTTAGAAACACTATAATAAAGGAAGCTTTCGTAAAAAGGATACAAATCCGTCGGATGGCGCTAGCTCGCAGGACGGCTGAAGGTGGCGAAGACTCTCCCAAGAGGTCTCCCAGATGCTCGCTAGAGTTGCCTTTTCAACGACGGTGGCTTCTCTCAGGATCAGCAGATGCGTGTAGCTCGCTGAAGAGATGAAAAATCAGAGTTGACAGCCTGGGACGCCAAGATATACTCTCTGACCACGCCCGTTTCGGCGGGCTCTGACGCAATGAGAGCATGTCAGACTCTCATTGGCCGAGAGTTCATCTGCGTCTCCTCATAAGCTTAAGCAGTTCTCTGTGAGCGAACCAATGAGCCGCTAGCTAGCCCGCTCATGGTCTGCTGCAGCTGAACTGCGTTGACAATGGATACAAAATTATAGGATAATTTTTGGCTTCAATTTCTCAGAAAAGATGAATCTTTCCCGTAGCGTAAGCTAGCTTACGCAATACGAGAGAACCTCTCGTAAGAGAACACACATTCTCATCCCAAGGCGTCATCTAACTGACGCTAACTGACGCTTTTGACCATGCGTCTAAATCCGACGCACATGGCACCCTTTAGCGTCAGTTAGATGACGCTTCTGTTATGGGTAGGTTTAGGTCTGGGGTAGGGTTAGGGTTAGACCACTGAAGGCGCGTCTCATATTGACGCTTAAACTGTACCATGTGCGTCGGCATGCTGACGCATGGTCAAAAGCGTCAGTTAGATGACGCCTGAGGATGAGCGTCTCATATTGACGCTTAAAGGGTACCATGTGCGTCGGCATGTTGACGCATGGTCAAAAGCGTCAGTTAGCGTCAGTTAGATGACGCCTTGGGATGAGAACGGGCTGACGAGGAACACACATTCCCGTTTACACCTGGTGTTTTAATCCCTCTCTTTTGTCCGCTTTTAACTACTTCTGTCCTGATTTGTTTTGAGGGGAGGGTCTATGGGCAGAGACGATGGAAAAAGCATTTTCTGCTCAGACAGCCACAAGACGAGCCAAACACTGTGAGTGTGTTAAATCAGGAATGATCAGAGAACATTGTGCTTGGTACGTTTTTCCTCTTCAAACCAAACTTGGGTCTTCAGCCGACAAAGTTAAATCCCGTCTGGCTAGTGCGCTTCCCAATAATGTTTACGCATTAGGTCAGTAGGCGGAGAGTTGGTGGCCTTTTGTAGCTGTTCACACACATTTGACCACATGAGCTTTTACACTATGAAACAATCCGGTCTAATGTGTTTTCGTCTACCTCTGGAAGTGGTAGAAAGTGCTCAAAATGTATTAGACCCTGTTTACACCTGTTTTTAGCGTTGCCCACCTTTGATCCGATCGACCATAACGCATCTTAAAGCCAGGTGTATTCAAGTGTCATCAAGTGCATTAGGTTTTTATTACTCAGCTTGAATTTTTCTTACATTCAAATAAGTACACTGACTGTCTTTTTTGATACTAGCACATGCAATCATGTAAAAATTCATCCACAGGCGGTTTGTCCATCGCTGTTCCTGGAGAGATTCGGGGGTATGAGATGGCCTATGAACGACATGGGAAGCTTCCATGGAGAGAGCTGTTTTTACCAAGCATAAAACTGGCCAGGGACGGCTTTCCCGTTGGCAGCGCATTGGCCAGTGCCATTAGATCAAACAGAAATATAATTACGAATGATAAGATGTTATGGTGAGCACACATGGATATTTTCAACCAAGATATTTAACATAAAAAAAAATCTATCCATCTTCTTTTTAATAAGGTGCAATAACTCTTCTTTTTATATAATGTAATGTGTGTGATATGTTTTGTCTAGTTTTATCCACTACCTTTACACATTAACATTTTTTACTTGTTTGGTTTCTTAGTTCTGTGTTCTGCGATTCCACTGGAAACATCCTGAAGGAAAATGACACCATAACCTTTACAAAGCTGGCAGACACATACGAGGTGATAGCAGAGAATGGGCCTGATGCGTTCTACAACGGATCGCTCGCTGAGAACCTTGTGAGGGACATCCAAGCTGCAGGTTTTTTTATTCGCATCGCACATATGTCTATCCGTTATTTGGTATCAACAGCTCAGAAAATAATCTCCACCAGTGTTGGGGAAAGTTGCTTTTAAAAGTAATGCATTACAATATTACGTTACCCCCTTAAAAAAGTGACTAATTAGTTACTTTTTATAGAAAGTAATGCATTATGTAACTTTTGCATCACTGTTTCTCACCTGGACGGGGCTTGCTTGTTTGTTTTTGATAAATACTTTTGTCAAATGTAAACGCTCTTTCACACCAAATGGTTGGTTTAATTGGATCATCGAAGGTCAGCAGCAAAGACATTGGTTAGTAAAGTGAGATTAAATACATAAAGTATATTTGCATTATTTAACATATTTAATTATTGAATAAATAATGTAAATTAAAAATATATATACTAGATTTTCACTAGATTTCTGAAGGATCGTGTGACTGATAACTGGAGTAATGATGTCAAAATACAGGAATAAATTACATTTGAAATATATAAATCAACACATTTAATTGCAATAATATTTCGCAACATTACAGTTTTACAGTATTTTTTTACTTTTCACTTTTGTTTTGTTTTGTATTTGTGTGCATGGCTCATCTTCTATTGGCCTATATTGTGTAATCAGCTTTTGGAAAAACTACTTGTGGTGAACTGATTCATCATGTGGTTTACTCTTTACCACATATGTTTTTATGGTGGATGTCAGTACATGTAAAAAGTGCAAAACAGATTTAAATATTAGCAGCCTTTCTAATTCAGCAGAAAAGGGCTGCTGGATTTACTGGTCCAAAATGTATTTTGTTTTTAATTACAGTTTTAAATTGTAAAATTTACAGGTTGTTCTATAAATATTTTTACTGTATTTTTTAGCGAATTATCCTGGCAGCCACAGGTTGCTTGGTTAAACTTGGTAAACACTTTAAGCACAGAGCCACATCTTTCATTTCAAGTCAGATGTGCTTGACTGC
The DNA here is from genome assembly GCA_030578255.1 of Tiaroga cobitis. Taxonomy (NCBI): domain Eukaryota; kingdom Metazoa; phylum Chordata; class Actinopteri; order Cypriniformes; family Leuciscidae; genus Tiaroga; species Tiaroga cobitis. The sequence continues at coordinate 33,130,980 of CM060600.1, read as the reverse complement.
CCATGAATGTTTTATAGACGCTAAGTTGTGCAGTTTCTAAGCTTCTGTTGTGGCTGAGATGTTGTGGTTCATTGATTTCCAAAGATTTTACATCACACTAATTCCTGCTGCCAATAGTCCACCCAGGCAGAGGTGTTGAAGAATGGCACACAATTGGTTATTAATGACTAAATCGATAACTCGGTAGGTTTGATCTCATTAAGTTGCTTAGAATCATGTGTCATACGGGCATCTGTGTGTGTTGCAGAAGGGATTATAACTCTGGAGGACTTGAGAGATTACAAGCCCTTGCTGGATGAAAACCCCCGCAGCGCAACCGTGGGTCAATTCACAATGGTGGCACCAAACGCGCCTGCCAGCGGCCCGGTCCTTACATTGATACTCAACATCCTGAGCGGTAGGTTTAGAGTTGAACCACTGCACAGTCTATCCTGGACACTATTGTTTTGCATTGTTGTTTTAACATTTCATATATAGACTACAATTTAAATAACATAGCCTAAACTATAGGGTCTTTTTCCTGTTGCATTTAACATAAATTTGTTCCGGTGTGGTGGATTATTTTTTTGTGCAATATAAATATGCGTCAGTTTAGAAAGAATATATTATATTTATTTACTAAAGTATGACAAACATTAAAGAAGAAGATTTTGTTCTTAGGGCTCCAGACTACAACTGAAATGGTCATAAATGCGGGCTAAAATAAACATATATAATAATAAACAATATATAGGTCCTAACATAACATAGGCCTACACTTGGGTACTCTTAAACAAGATTATATGCAATGACACCGTGTGTGTGGGCGCATACAAAGCTTTCCCAACTGGATTTTAGATGATCGTACTGTATATGTGTATTATGTTGTTATATTGTTTATTATCATATGTTTATTTAATGGCGCATTTACAACCAGTTGGGGGTAAATAAATAAATTTGCAATGTGCTGCTGTTGCTGCTGGTCAAGCAAATGTTTGCGCTTCGTTGTTTATGTTTGATATAATTGTAAATTAAAATACTGATGCTGAACTCCTCCCCGATCATCCCGCTGCCCTGTATCTTGCTCTCTCATTGGCTGTAGGGCTGGGCATCTCCGATGTAGTTTCAGTCAGAACACATTTGATTTCACACAGCAGGATCTTGAATCGCGGCCAAATATCTCACGGGCATCGGCGACTCGTCGGGGGGGGGGGGGGGGGGGGGGGGGATAAGTGGTAGTGACATGCTCCCTGAAATTCATACATTTTATATCATATTATAATGCAACTTATTAGGCCTATATATTTATAGAATAGCAAAGTAGGCTTAATCAATATACAAGACTTAACCACACAGATATATAAAGGCTATCATGATCATTTTGCCAAAAATGAACCATGTATTTGTTTAGATTATAATACGTTTTATTTTTTAACTTAAACAAATACAACATATAACATTCGAAACTCATCGGCTTAGACTGCATTTGAAGAAAAATAAACACAACAGTTTTCTGTAGCCTTGTGCGAACTTATTCAATAGAATTAGACTTCTAGAATGTTCTTTCCGGTGCAAAAAATTTTAAAAAATTTTTTTTAGGAGTTTTTCTTATCATAGCCTACAAATGTCTTCGGAAACACATTTTACTCGATTTACTGAAACCTGTAAAACGCATTTGCAGCTGCACAGCTTGCACATTGAGCGTCTGGCTCGCTCAGGCTGCGCTGCGGCAACTGCACATCCAATGGCGCGGGCGCCTCTGACGTGCGACCAATGAGCCAACTCTACGTCATTACACGTCAGCCCGTCAAGGGGGCGCCAAGTCCCCCAATTTGCCATTATAGCAGCGGGTCTTCGTTCATTCATCATAGTCTGTCTGGCATATATATTAGAAGCTATGCGTCTGTCATGGATTTGCACTGAATTGATTCTCAAAAATACGGAACAAAGTGCGTTCCGTATCAGTTCAATACGGAACAAGCCTTTTATGTGTCAAATACGGAACGATTCCGTATTATACGGAACGGTTGGCAACCCTAGCGATCTCCCAAAACCTGTGGGTGAGCGAAAATCGGGCCTGTAGTTTCAGTTTTTGTGAACTATAATAACCCTGCTCAAAACTGCAACTTTATATGTCACAGACTAGTGTGACTTTATATCTCACAATGTGAACTATTTTTAATATCTGAGAAGGCAGAAACAAGTTTCCATGATATAACCAACGTTGACCAGCATGAGAATTCACGCTGGTCTTTTTATCAGCAAGAGGAAGCATCCAGTTGCTACTCATTACAGGATGACCATTAGTCAATCTTTAATGTTCTTAACGATTTCCTCATGTGGAACGGTGTCAGGGGAGAATGAGACTTCAGAACTTTCCAACTTTTTTTTGTTGCTATGAGCTATTAAAATCCCTCCACCCTTCACTCCGCCATGCCTGTCCTCCTGTCTCCCACACCAACACTAACGTGGGCTGTTTGCCACTAATTGGACACAAACCAAGCATGGAAGAATCCATGAAGTCAGCGTGTTCCGACCCTTTCCTTGGGGTTCCACCAGCAGGGGACACTCTGAAGGAGCCTTGTCATCTGAGATTCATCAGCTTTGCTTTCTTGCGGCGAGCTGGACGTTCTCTACGGCTCTATGTCTTGGTCTTTTTTAAAACACCCACTCTATAGCTTTACTGATGAGATACTTAGTCATTAAGTTGCTGCCAGACAGGGCACGGCTGTCGGTAAACACTGTTAGCACTTGTTTTTTTCACAATGTTGCTTGATTTATTCAGAAGTTATGAAACATCTTCCACAACGAAACTCTCATAATTGTTCAATTATTTCAAACAGACATGTCTGGCATAAATGGGAGAGACCATTTGAGATGTTTTCAGACAGTAAAACTGGGTCAGTTGTCCATAATTGAAATATTATAACAATAAATATTGTTGACCTAAAAATGAAAATCACATCATCATTTACTCACTCTCATGTCATTTCCAAACCCATTTTACTCGCTTTCTTCTGTGGAACATGTGATAAGATGTTTTGAAGGAAATTCAGCTGAATTTTCTATCTTTAAAGGGGTCCTAATATGCTTTATTTTTTTTATTTTTTTTCATTTCTGACGACAGTCTTATTGTGCAATGCTGCTATTTGAGCATGAAAAATGTCTGCAAAGTTACACAGCACAAAGTGACTCCAAAGGGAGTTATTCTCTATATCAGTGTGCACTGATTCTGAACGAAAACTCCTCGATTGCAGACTTCAGTTTTCTCACGGGAACAAACGCATCAAAATAGCCCTCATTTAAATAATTGCTGCCCAAAAAAAGGGGCAAGGCCTGGTTGAGTTGCGTTAGAAGTGTGTTGAAACTTGCGGTTATAAGAGGTGTGACATTTCCGAAACACGCTCGAAGCGGTTGACCAATCACAACACACTGGTCCAGCGGACCAATCAGAGCACACTGCGCTTTTAAGAAGGAGGGGCTTCATAGAGACCGGAACTAAAGAGAGCGTTACTGACAGACTGGGAAAAGAGGTGCTGCAACAATGTCAAATATTTGAAAAGTAATGTGTTTTTTTCAAGCATGAAAACCTAGACCCCAAAAACAAAGCCAAGATTTTGAACATTTTAATAGGTCCCCTTTAAGAACTGAAATTTTCCCATCTCATTTGTTCTTCTGCATTTCCAGATTGCCTCTGAAGACTTTTCTATGGCAGCCATCTTGAATGATTGGCAGTTCTATCCATTCATATGACAACAGTTAACATGGTTGAGTAATCGATGTAGTGAATCTAACTGAGGTCCTGTTCTCTTTCCTCAGGTTACAACTTTAGTCCGGACAGTGTCTCCACCACTGAAAATAAAATCCTCACCTATCATCGCATAGTCGAGGCGTTCCGGTTTGCGTATGCAAAAAGGAGCATCTTGGGGGATCCACAATTTCTCAACATCACTGATGTAAGTGAACAAAGAAAGGGTTGCTTTTTTCATTTGAATTTAGTTACAATTTTGGGTGAACTATTCCTTTAAGTGACTTTTTATCAGTAATATTTCTAAACCACAACCAAGAAGCATTATTTGAATGAAAAAATGCTCATATGTATCTTCAGCAGTTGTTCAGGTTGACACAGATGGCGTTGGCATATGTAAGCCTCTCTCGATCAGTTGTGATCAAAGCCTTTATTGAATTCGACATGCAGGATCTCACACTAATCACAGAGCATGAAAATAGTGCGCTATTGAACGGCTCATTGTGCGTACGCTCTTTTGATCAGCTGTTCTTTCAAGCCTCCAGCAGGGCCTCAATAATGATCTGTGATCCTCTTTCTCTCTGGCAGTTCATCCAGAACATTACCTCCAAAAGTTATGCTGACATGATACTCCAGAAGATCACAGATAATACGACTCAGCAAGAGAGCTACTATGATCCCGAGTTCTATCTTCCCGACAATCACGGCACGTCGCACGTGTCAGTGGTGGCAGAAGACGGCAGTGCAGTGTCCGCCACCAGCACCATCAACCTATAGTGAGCATTTGCCTTTTTTCTTTGCTTATGTTTTCTCCAGTATATAGGCATCAAAAATCTGTCATTACTTAGTCACAGATTTGACACTTTCAGGGGGAATTAGCCTATGATTTGGCTTATTTAAAGTACCCATATTATGCTAGGTTGCATCTAAATTCATCTAAATTTTTCAATTGGCCCAAGTGAAATTCTGCAAATTGATCAAATTAAATTTGCAGACTTTCACCTGGGTCAATTGAAAAATTTAGATGTGACCAGTCACTAGAAAATTTTGAGTTGGGGAGGTTAGAAATTTTTTACAGTGTAGGTTGACATGCATCCTAAAACACTTTAACCTCTCTAAACTCTGATTGGTCAGATGGCTCAGTCTGTTGTGATTGGTCTACTCTGCTCTGATTGGTCAGATGCAGTCTGTTGTGATTGGTCTATTCTGCTCTGATTGGTCAGATGGCTCAGTCTGTTGTGATTGGTCTACTCTACTCTGAATTTGATCTTTGAAACTTTGCAGACCTTTTTACATTCAAAAACAGCTATAATACACACTACATGAAAGGTACCCCCCCCCCCCCCCCCCCCCCCCCCCTTTCTTCTTTCTCTTCTCCCAGTTTTGGCTCCAAGTTTATGTCAAATTCAACAGGAATTTTACTTAACAATGAGATGGATGACTTCAGTTCTCCCTTGATCACCAACAACTTTGGGGTTCCTCCATCTCCCAACAACTTCATTGTCCCACGTGAGAAAACTTGATCACAGCTATTGGCAATAGCATATATAGGCCTATATTTTTCTTTTTTTTTGCAGTATATTCTATAAGCCAAGAGTGCCAAGCTTTACTTACGGTGACTTTAGTGTTACTCCACTTTGCTTTGCACTTTAGTTTTATCATCATTACTTGTGGTAAAATCACTGTAACATGTGGCTTATAGCTTCTATAAAAACAACAATATGATAAAAAAACACTAGTTAGTTTGTTATATGTGTTTTATCTCACCTTTGGCTAATATCTATTATTTAAAACTACTTAAATAACTTCAAAATTAATACTTAAATATTTGAATAGTATTAAATACAATAAATATTTCAAATTTATATAATTTAATATAAATATAATAATAATTAAAACAATAATAATTTTGATCTTTTGAATGTCACAATTCACAAATGAGATTATTGAATTATTCATACAAGTTTAAAAGGTCAAAATTGGATTAAAAATCAAATTAATACTCAATGCAATATTGTTTGAATACAAATAAATAATTGTAAATATTATACAATCAATATTTTTAATGTATATAACTGAGTGTATGAAAATAAATATAACAAAAGCAACAATAATCATTTTGATCTTTTGAACTTGTTTAAATAAGTCATGTTAAAATATAATAATAATCAACATTTTATTGTTACATTTTGCGGTTTCACAAACTTTAGTGAAACTTTGCAGATTTTGTTTGAATTGTTTGGTAACCCTGTTGCTTCTCATCTTTGCTCAGATAAAAGGCCCATGTCTTCTATGTGTCCCGCCATCCTGCTAGACAAAAACAATAAGGTTAAAATGGTAGTGGGAGGCTCTGGAGGAACGAAGATCACCACAGCAGTGGCCCAGGTGCATTTTTATGTTATTCCAGATAGTTGTGCTGGACATAGTTCAAACGTTACCACTTCATGCATAACTGACATCTGCGCAGGTGATCCTAAATGCACTGTTCTTCGAATACGACCTGAAGAAAGCAATAGAAGACCCAAGAATTCATAATCAACTCAGTCCGAACACCACACAGGGAGAGCCTGACTTTGACAAGGTGAGTGAAGTAATGTATACAGGTGTCATTTATTTTATGATAAGATAAGAAGTTACAGAGGTAAAGTTTTCATATACATCTCACCTGTAGGCGGTGCTGCTGAGTAATAACTGATGAAATCGGATTACTAATCAGATTCCAAAAATGAAGTACTTGTAATTATATTATAATATCTTTTAAAGTGCTTATAATCAGAATACTGTTACTTTTGTATTGATTGCGTTATATATTATTTACACTTTAAATTCAATTTATTTATTTTTTTGCCTATTTTTTTTCTTCTCTTTTTAATTTTACTTTCTAAAAAAAGACTTATCCAGTAAATACGGTTGGGAAGTCTTCCAGATTTGTGGAATTGCACACTTTTAAGGAGACAAATGGCAAAACCATTACATGTGCAATATAAACTCTACGTTTGAGGTCAAATAATTACATAAAAAAACCTCATAATTTGAATTTATTTAAAAGCGATTTAACCAGGTATTACTATGTGTTTGGAAGGCTTTTTAAAATGTACATATTTACAATCTAATCCACACATACATGCAAAACCTGCTGCATTAGCATAAAGTTAGCTTTAGTTTTGTGAACGGGTTGTGTACTGTATCACAGATGCACTTTTATAATAACTTTTTAGACTTGAAATTCAGAAATATAACTGGTCTGATCTGTTACCACTCATGGATGGCATTTGTAATCCCAAATTACCTGTTCATAAGTATAGAAACTGTCCAATAATGCAAACATATTTCAGTCTATGACTGATGAAGGTCCTAGACCGTCACCCACATCCACATGTCCGTGTTTTCTTGTCTTAGGACAACTTAGATGAACTTTTTTTGATCCACTTCAAATGTTGACTACTATTTATCCCGTATATTTTCTTGATATTTTCTTTGGTTGTTCTGAATACACATGTGGTTTTGGCTAAGCAAATCCCACTCAACCCACAGGCCGTTTTGGAGGGTCTTGCCCAGAAGAACCATTTTACAGAGCTGTTGAAGTCCACAGGCGCAGTGGTTCAAGCCGTGGTGCGGGACAGTGCTGGCCTCAGCGCTGAGTCAGACCCCCGTAAGGGAGGATACGCAGCTGGGTACTGACCTCCGACTCAGCGATCCAAGTCTCCAGGCCAGCTGGAGGCAATCGAGATGCTGACCGCAAGGACGCTTTCCCCCTATGCTGGTCTCAAACAACCAAGTGCCTCCATCGGAGATCCCACAGGCAAATCAGAAGTGTTGTCAATGTTGATCCGTTCACATTCCACATTCAGTGAATGAGTTAAACACATTCAAACACACACACACACACACACACACACACACACACACACACACACACACACACACACACACACACATTGAGAACACAATCTTTCTTTGGCTGTTTCTTCTGATGACATCCACACAACACCATCTGTACTGCTCATCGTATTTATTTCCGCAAATAAACTTAAACGCATTGTGATGGCGATTATGAACTCTCTTACGTGTTTTCTGTCTGTTCTGAAATTTACATCCAGGCACAAGACATTTTTTGCAAGACTTCGAGGGAGTGTCTCAGGGGAGGAAGTTTTAATCAAGCTTCTAATATGAGAGCTGAAGCATGAACAAGAGTTGAAATGCTCGTTTTAATGTCCCACGAGTATGTGGTCCTACCCACAGGCACCGGCCCAACATCAAGCAGCATCATTAATGCTGAAGTTGTGTGGGGACAGAAAAAAATCACATAAACAGCCCTTAATTAAACTTTCAAACTTGGCTGTACTGAACTATAAGAAAAGACTGTCGCACTCTTTAATCTAACAAATTGTACGTCATTGTTGTCACGCTTTAATATTTCCAAAAGGCTGATTAAATGCTACAGTGCTGAGAGATGCACATGAGAAAAATTTGTAAAGTAGGCTAAATTATCTAAAAAAATGAAATGGCAGATCAAATTTCATGTTAAAGCAAATTTAGCCAGATCTAAAAAATGCAATTATTTATTTGTCCTATGTTATCTGTGGGTAAAAAGTGTCTGAATTAAAAATGGTCTCCAAATGCAAGAAGTGTATATAATTATAGCCTATATATTATAGAAATGATATTTTAATTACAAATACAAATGCAATTGTTAAACTAAATTAAAACATTTTGAATATTAATGTTTTTTTTTTCTGGCTGGTTTGTGAAAATGTGAATGATGTGCAGCACATTAAGTCTTTAGAAGAGCATAGTGCATTACTAAACTTTTTTTTCTCATTTATGTTTACATTTTTATTTTAAGTGCAAAATAAATGTAACGTGTGCTGAACCACAAACATATAAATCAAGAATCAAAGAAAATATTTGCGATTTATGCTCAACAGAAAAATAAATTAAAAGCATTTTGATCAGTATTTGAAAAAGTATTTTTAAGCGACGCTCGTTCGCGAGAGCAACACGAGGCGTGAGTGTTGTGTTGACGCGGAAAACGACGTTAGTAATTAATGACAGAATTTGGACACTTTAACAAAATAAAATGCAACAAAAGTGTAGAATATGTGCCCTTAAAGTGTTTTGTAAATCAGTGGTTTACCTGCAGACGCTAATGATTTTGTTAACCAGTTTCTCATGCTAATTGCATCTAGTCGCTAATACTAGCTAATAGGCTACCAAATCAATAATTGGTAATCATGTTTCTTGTTTACAGCCACCAGACGCTAAACACCTCCGTTTTTGTGGCCTACGTGTCTCATTTATACCAGTAAATTTTGAGGTCAGAAGGTTATTTCAACCTCTGCGATCTTCTAGGAAAGGAAAGCTGATTTGCACTTTAAATAGAAATTCAAAGCTTGTCGTTATTATAGCAGTTCATATTATTAAAGGTCACGTTGTGCTTATGTTCTCATAGAGCAAACTCTACGCAAGTGCACAGATATGTTTTGAGCGCAGTCCCTGCCTCTTCCATTTGCCGATATTTTAGCATTGTCTTGTGTTTTTCAGGGGTGTTTGTTCCCGTCGGGTAGCTTTGAGAGCTGTTGGATTCGTGCTGCTAGGAAAAGGTCAGGCTCTTTCACTGTTCCCGGCTCTCCCATAGGGGCTGACAATAAACCCCGGTCACATGGCGCTCGTCACTACAGCGGCACCACAATTTACCCCAGATCAACCAGACTTTTAGTCACATTTTTGAGGTGGAACACAGTTTGAGACTATACAGACGGTATAGACAGACTTTATAGACGGTAGATTCAGACATTGGTCTGCTAATGATTTTATGGCAGTTGAGGACAGATGGTATTCGCTGCATTCACATGCAGTCAACAAATTGCAAAGTTATGGTAGATAATGTTGAGGTTGTTTACCTGTTAAGGGGAGAGATCCTTTTGTTTTAAAAAAAAAGATGAAGAGTAACGTTACACTTAAAAACCAAGCAGCTTTCTGAACCTGTTGCAAAATCTGTGTGGGGGAAATGTTTCACCTGGCACGAAAATCCAGATTGTGTGGATTCCTATATTTAGCTGTGGAAAATTAATGTGAAAATAAACATGACCACACTTTTGTGTCCGAAAGAGAATACTTCTTTATAGAATGCAATGCAAAAACAGAGATTCTAAAGTGTGCATTCAATGGACACTGTACTATCCCATGAGGCCATGGGAGAGAATTTGTTAATGGCAGTGAAGCAATTCAACTGAGACTGTATGGTCACATGACAGTGACAACATGGCGGATAGTGCTATGTCTGAATTTTATACATAGATTCATGAATGTGGCTTCTTTTTTTAATGGTCGTGAAGTGTTTCAAATCAAATCTAGTAGCTATGCGATTTTTAAGTCACATTGGTAGGCCTATCTTTTTTAAAATTAGTAATTAAATGCCATTTGGCCACTTTAATAGACCTAGATGCCTTATTCAAATTAATGAACCATGTATCAAATCATGTATTTCCACAACTCACAATTTTAAAAACTATTTTATGGAGTAGGCTACTACTTTTTTTTTTCTTTTTTTTTGTTAGCTGATCAATCGCTGTATTATGTTAACCTTTTATTAAATGCTCTCATCTCTGAAAAATAAAACATTGTGCTGCCTTCCTTCACTAACTGCTAGATTGAGGCTGGATAAACATATTAAACAGACACTGTATTTAAGCATATTAAAAGTTTACATAGTTTTTCAGCAGTAGGCCTAATTGTTCATGTATGTTATAAATAGCGGATTTATTGACCGTGTACTAAAAAGTATAGACTTTACGCAGTCGCTGTACATTTTACAGACACAGGTTTGTCCTCTACAGTGGACATGTAGGCCTACCAATGGGTCACAGCGGATGTAAAAATGGTTCCCTTAAACTAAATTATGGCTGATTTGTGCAAGAAACAACCAAAAATGTGGTAATAATTATGATTCGTGAATCTGATTAAACCGAGTACACAGCACAAGAAGAGGACTGAATTCATCCCTCTGTTAGCCTCCAGCCGCCCCGCAGGTGCATGAACGAGTCGAGGATTATTTGCATGTTTTAATAATGCATATCTTCTTCCCTTCGAGGGAAAGCCGTTTGCATTCAGCTCACTGTGAACACACTGGATTTAATCACATTACATTTTGTGGACTATAACGTCTCCTGTGTTCATGATTTATGCAGTCTCATTTGAGCCTGTTCCTGGACGTCGGTCAGCGAGAAGCTTGAACCATTTTCTTCGTGAATAAAAGTCAATTAAAAGAGCCATTTGAAAACATTAGAAACAATTTATTTTTTGACGTATCAAGCAAAAAGATGTAGAATGCACTTAAATGCGATTCAGTTAGGCTATATTATGTCATACTCTGTACTGTAGTCTGCTGCTGGTGCATCATGGGACATGTTATGTTGAATATCCATAAACTTCTGTCTCTGAATAGGTCCAATAAACAATATTAAAATAGTATAAAATACATAGAAACTATTTATGATTGAAGTTCAACAAATATATGCTACTAAAACATTCAAATAGGTTTATAAAAATATAAAAGTGTATATGAAAACTAGAACATTCACAGGAAATAAAACAGTAAATGCAATTTATGCACTTGCAGTGTCACATTCACATTTCGATTCTCTTAAAAAACAGTTTCCCCGACATTAATGACAACCTTAAAAACAGAGTAATAGATTCAGTAAATGATATATGTGAAGGCTATTTAGAAACATTTACCTCAAGTTAATTGCTATTAGCTCTCACAGGACACAGTACTGAGTAAGTGCTTCTTTTGAACAAAATCTGAAAAAGTTGTCACTTTCACTCTAGTCAGTATTTCTCAGCATAGATGTCAGTTTCTATATAGACATAGTGTATAGCTAACAGACTTGGCTACAAAAAAGCTACTGAAGATTTCCATATTACTGGCCAGGATCAAAGTAGATCGTCACAAAACAAAAAAATTATAATCAGTAAAAAGGTAAATGTAAAAGGTATCATATACAAAAATATCAAACAAATATTTTAGCCAACAAATAGAGTCTAACAGGGACGATGTATTTTTGTAGGCCATGGAAACGAGTTGCATTTTAGCACATCCAGCTCCATCGTCCCAAAGTCAATGGATTTTTTGAACGGGTTGTTGGTAAAATGCCTGAAATAAGGTCTCCGTGCTGCTTGACACAAGCTTAAGATATTTTCACATTTTATTCTACAACAAAATACGACCCTATTTCCAGAATAGTTGGGACATTTTGTAAAATGCAATAAAATCAGGAATCTGTGATTTGTCACTTCTCTTGAACCTTTATTTAACTGACAAAAGTACAAAGAAACTATAATGTTTTCACTGACCAACTTAATTCTATTTTGTAAATATAAACAAGTTTTGATTTTGATGGCTGAAACACACTCCAAAAAAGTTGTGACAGAGGCATGTTTACCACTGTCTCACTTCACCTTTCCTTTTGATTACACTTTTTAATCGGTTGGAAATTGAGGATAGTAATTGTTGCAGTTTTGCAAGTTGAATATATGTACAATCTTGTCTGATACAAGACATCTGCTCAACAGTCTGTGGTCATCACTGTCCGATTCTCCTTTTCGTGATGGGCCATACTTTTTCAATAGGAGACCGATCTGGACTGCAGGCAAGCATCACTCTATGGTGCAGAGTGTTCAACAGAGGTCTCCTGCCTTGCCCTACACAGACCGACACTTCTCTGGATTCCCAGAATCTTTTCACAATATTATATGGTAGAAGGTGAAAGACATCAATTCTTTGCAGTCTTGCATTGAGAAATGTGATATTTGAATTGTTTGACAATTCTCTCATGATATTTGGCACAAAGTGGTGAGCCATGACCCATCTTTGCTTGCAAAGACTGAGAAGCTCCTTTTCACCAACTTATTGTGGACCGTTTCAAAAAAGTTGGATAATCTAATTTGGATAATCCTTTCACTTTTAATTAGCCTCTGTCCCAACTTTTTTGTAGTGTGTTGCAGCCATCATATCATTGGCATTTAACAAAATGTCCCAACTTTTCTGTAAATGGGGTTGTACATCAGTAATACCTCCTTGTGATTTTTTTAAAGCATTTACTTGTCTTGAAAAGGCGGTTGCTATAAGTGGCTAAACGGGATTAAACGGGAGGTTGTTGGAGACGTTAAACGTCATCACAGCGAACAGGTAAGCTCATCTAATCTCACCACTCACAGCCTTTTGTGTTTATAAGTTACAGCCTTTGTGTGCTTTCAGGAAAAATTATTTTATACAAAGACTGAGAGAGTTGTTGGAAGCTTAATTGTGGTACAGTCATGCGGCTGTAGTGTAGTTCCTTTATAGCCAATGTTTAGCTTTTTACTTCTAAAAAGTAAATACTACAAATTCTACAAGTATTTGGGCTTAAAAATTCATAAAAGTTGTTCATTTGTGAAGATTGTCATGATGAACAGAATGGGTAAGATTCATAATTTTGTTTGGTCACAGAGATTATTTTCTGCAATAATCAAAAAGCCAATGGAAAAATCCTATTGGGTTTATTTTTCGAGGGGACCAGGGTGATGTGACCTATATTAAATAGTTGACTCTTGTTTAAACGTATCCCAGTGTGTTTTATGAGATAATGCCCTTGTGATCAACTTCCTCCACGTGACAACTAGCCCCGGTCTCCCCAATCCATACAAGACACATTCATTTGCACCCAAATCTTACAGTTATTCTCTTTTGTAAGAGTCCAAAAAAAGGGGACATGGACGGAAACAACGTACACCTCAGTGCACAATCACCCCGCGATTGAATTTATGGTGTGTACAGGCGTCGCTGAAAGGGAGCGCTGACCCTTTGCTTCCAACCTCACTTCCTCCCGAACCGGATGAATCACCACATCTCTAACAGCTGACGGCACAAACAGAGGTCAGTATCCCGCCGACCTGCCGTGCTTCCTGGCGTCAGATACGGCACTGATGCACTGTCCTTCTTTCGAAATGCCATTGACCACATTGAAAAAGTATGGGTTGTACTCCACTTTGTGTCCGAGCGCCTTCATTGCCTTAATAAGGGACTGAGAAGAAAAGTACAATATGTTACTACTTATTGTATACTAAGTCACTTTTGATTACTGGTTACAAAACGATGATTATAATCAGTGACCGGGGGCGTTTCCAGAGGAAGTAAGAGGAATTACAATCAGTACGTCCACACTAACAACATGCGATTATGGGAGTGTGATTCGTGGTGACATCCAAGGCTTGACATTAACTTTTTTGCTCACCAGCATTCTCACTGGCCCAGAAAAACTGCCATTAGGATATTTTTAACATCTCATGATTTAGCAGCAGGTACATTAGGCTGCTGTCACTTTAAGACCTGACGCATGGATCCATTATACTGTTACACATGCGTTTTCTTTCTCAACTGTTTACGAACAGTCACAACTGACTGTGTTTACGTGAATACTCGCCAAGACCGGCATTTTGACATTATTGTGTGTGTATTTGACTGTTTAAGCGCTATAAGAAGCGAAAAATAACTAAATTTAGTACTGAGAGTCGGCTTTATGTGAGCGCACTTTGGGTGTTAGCACAAAATCTGCAGGATGCGCAATATGCTCAATCCCACGCCGAAATTCAAGCCAACACCAACAATATTCACCGGGCGCAAATGAAACGAGTGAGTGAGGGGAGGCGGGTAACACGCTGTCGGAGAGATGAAAGAGAAAAAGCTTGGCTGTGCATCTATTCTACGGAAAATGTATTGGAAGCGTTTCAGATATTTCAGTATCAAAATATCGACATTGCACTTAGTTTACTATTTCAGATGCCTTTTTTAAAAGACTACAATTGAAAAATGTTTATATTATATATAAAAAAAATCAACCCGACAAAGTGACCAGTAAAAGTGACTGCGTTACACACCACTGAAATCCACCCGCATTTGGCAGGTGTTACTGTCAAGCCCTGGTGACATCCTAATGTTAGAGTGGAAATGATAAATTCCAAAGAACTTACTTCGTTGTATCCTTTCTCAAAGTTGAGATTATTTTTGGTGTCCACAAATACTATTTTACCAGCGATAGATTCGTTAAGGTTCATCCCAAACCACAAGTGGTTCATAATGGACTGAAAGAGAAAGAGAACGAGGGGAGGTTCGGGTTATTGACAGGTTATTTTCAACAGGATATCTCTGCACTGCATCTATGGCATGCTGTCGACAATCGTTTTAATGCAGCCAATTTTATAGCTCAAGTTACTTTTTTTAGTGTTTTAACAAAAATATGATTTCAAAAGTGATGTGCACTTTCTGTGTGGAAGGATATTCAATGAAAAGAGGCAAAGCAAATTATTATTTTGAATTTCTTTTACACAGCAAGACCATGGACATCCAATAAAAAAAAGAAGAAAACATACAAATTTCAATAAAACTATTAAGATAAATTAGGTGTTGAACCCATGATCTTGCCGTTGCTAGGGCTGCGCTCTACTGTTTTGCTCAGTTGAGGCTGTATTGTTAACAAAAATGAACATTGATAACACTGATAACTTCAAATGGAGTTTGACTCTGTAAGGACTGGGCTAAAAGGGAATCTGAATAACTAAATACCTCCTTGCTAAAATCCCAAAGCCTTTAGCACCAAAAGGCCTGGAACTTGAAAAAACACACACAAACACACACACACACACACACACACACACACGCACACATCCCCCACAGCTGACACCCACACTCAGGACAGAGCGTGGTGTCCGCTTACAAGACATTAAGACATTTTATGACTGATCGGAATGTCCCACAGGAAGTGGATTCTAAAGAGAAAAGAAACTTCTCTTTAAAAAAAAAAAAAAAAGACATTTAACCAGATATATTCAATGTGTTTTATGTGTGTCTGTTTGCCCATGTCACATTGGAATGACTATGATTTTTCCGTAACTTAAAAGTGAATTATAAATACCCTAGATGTATTTTAATCTAAATGTTTACCTATAACAGTCGTGTTTAATATCGTAAAAATGCCCTGGACTTGACTCAGCCAGATATATGTATGAACACACCGTAAAAGGTATGATTATGTGCATAACACATCTCTGCAGTAGAATTGACCATTCCTAATGCAGGTCATAATTTAATTAGACAAGCAGTCTGACAAGACAAAGAGAAATAAAAACCAAAGTCCCGCCTGTGTATTCCAACCCTCTCATTGGCCAAGCCAACAGGAAGAGGCTGGATTTCTCCAAGGTGATAAATGACGCTTCCCCTCTCTTATGCCTCTCTCTCGTACCTCACCTCCGTGGATTCACCATGTAATCCTCTCTCGTGATCCACGCCCCGGGGATCTATTCTGTTCTTTGTTTTGGTTTGTTTTGTTGAGTTTTGTTTTCTGTGTTCGACTCTGTTTACTTCCACGTAGGGAAATGAACTTAGTCTGAATTATTCTTTTGGTAACTTTACGTCAAAGACCTTTTAAGCTTTAAAATTGCGCTCTCTCCGGACGCACCCGCACACCACGTGACGCTCCAACGCACAACGTGCGCGCTCCTCGGACGAGCCGCAACCACGTGACGCTCCAACGGAACACACAAGACACGCAGCTCATTCACGCAGCCGTGTTCAGCCACATAAGAACCAAATGCAGGTATTTGTTTACGAGTCTTCAGAGCAGTAAGATTGTGTTTTTCCGGGTGTCTCTCAATGGTCTTAAAGTCTGTAATTTGCCACTGATACCTCCAGTCTCTCTCCATCTCTCTCTCCCTGTTTCTTTCACTCTCAGATCCTTTTAGTGTTTTGTTCATTGTCGTTGTATTGTGTTTGTAAATACATGTATTCCTTGTAACGCTTAGCAACCGTATACGTAGTTTTCCTTATTAAATTCACTATATTCATTCATTGATTCTGATTGTATGCTCATTTTCCAGTCCCTTTAAGTGTCAAAGGTCTTATAGCTACAGGCTTACAAATTAAAGATACTTTACAGAGTATTTGCTTATAGGGCAGGAAACCCCATTCTTGTGGCCACAGAATTGCGTTTCCTGAAATCCTATAAAGTAGGATGATATTGTGGATCAACCACAAATATTATTCTGACAATTGAGCTAATTTTAACCTGTCTGTAAAATATCTGTACCTCGGTGGTGGACCATAATCCCTTGTGGTTAAAATCTGATGTATAGATATGAATGCAGATGCAGGTAACAGATCATCCCCCTCGTTGGGCGATTTAACATGTATAAGTATCTGGTTCAAACCCGTATGAATAATTATTAATTATTAATGATTAATTATTGAATACATATTCCCCAAAACGACCCAGATACCTTACAACTCCAACTCACCAGGGCCATGGCTGCGGTGATCATACTTCCTCCTGATCCACCAATCACCAGAGTCTTCTGCTGGGACACGGACTGCAGGATGGCAGGAGCCATCGAGGAGGGAGGCTGTTCGCCTGGAGAGAAAGAACAAAAGACAATATGGTGACATGAAATCTCAAGACATGCAAAATGTATAAGATATAGTTGGAGAAGGATCTTCACCTGGTTTCATGTTATCTGCTCGGCCGCAGAAGTCAGCAAGCTCGTTGTTGAGGATGATACCCGTTTTAGGAGAGTAAACGGCCGACCCAAACCTGAAGACAGAAGATTTAAAAATATTCGATTTTATAAATAGAGGATTATTTATGATTTACATTATTAATACTATTTATTATTATAGAGATCTACTATGCAAAGGTAAGATTTGCAAATGCAAAGGTTTGTAAGATATGCTTTAGTAAATGCTTTATTATGATTAAATATACAGTAAAAATGGTAATATTGTGAAATATCATTACAATTTAAAATAACTGTTTTCTACTTGAGTGTGTTTTAAAATACCATTGATTCCTGTGATCAAAGCTGAATTTTCAGCATCACAGTCTTCGGTGTCACGTGATCCTTCAGAAATCATTCTAATATGCTGATTGGTGCTTAAGAAACATTTTTTATTATTATCAATTTTTGTTGTTTGCAAATAATGTTTATTATTATCATCAATATTTTCAACTGTTGTTCTGCTTAATATTTTTGTGGAAACTGTGATACATTTTTTTTATCAGGATTCATCGATGAATAGAAAGTTCAAAAGATTCATTAATTGAAATAGATTTTTTTTTGTAATAATGTAAAAACCTTTTCAGTTGCATTTGATCAATTTACTACATCGCTGCAGAATACAAGTATGTGTATATATTCATATACTATCCCTTTAAACTTAAAAAAATCCAGACGGTTCACCCAAAATGAAAATTCTGTCATCATTTACTCACACTTAAGTTGATCCAAACCGGTATGAGTTTCTTTCTTCTGTTGAACACAAAAGAAGATATTTTGAAGAATGTTGGTAACCAGACAGTTGATGGACCCCATTAACTTCCATAGTAGAAAAACAAAACTACTGTGGTCAATGTCAATTGATAAAAGGGAAAATGGGTGCCGTCAAACTGTCTGGTTCCCAACATTCTTCAAAATATCTTATTTTGTGTTCAACAGAAGAAAGAAACTCATACAGGTTTGGAACATGAGGGTGAGAAAATGAAAACAATTCATTTTTGGGTGAAATATCATTTAACAGGATCTCTTGTTACATCTTATGTCTTTTAGAAGTGTGTGTTTCTGTTTCGGAGTACCGGTGTGTCTGTTGCAGAAGGTGTGGCCTGAACTCAAGCCAGCAGAGATCCTGATTGGTGTAGTCTTGGTTTCATTGGAAAGGACCACCCCAAACACTCTAAGGAGGCCGAATGCATGCCATTTGTTTTTCTCTGTCTCAGTTCATTTGATTTATAACACTTAG
Organism: Tiaroga cobitis; assembly: GCA_030578255.1. Classification (NCBI taxonomy): domain Eukaryota; kingdom Metazoa; phylum Chordata; class Actinopteri; order Cypriniformes; family Leuciscidae; genus Tiaroga; species Tiaroga cobitis. The sequence continues at coordinate 33,112,426 of CM060600.1, read as the reverse complement.
GTTGCTGTTTTGAATTACTTTGGCCTTCAGTTATATTGTGTACATTTCTTTGTAAATACTCAATTTAAGGGAAGATGGGAGTTTGACGCCATTTCTTTTACCTATATGTTTGTTCTATGTTTTGGGTTAAGGAGTTAGGGAAGTTGCATTGTATTTTTCTTTTGATGTGTATTATTTCTTTTAGGGAATTTAGAGGAACTGTAAATGTGTCTCACATGTGGTTGATGGTGCTGGTGACTGAAACAGCAGTGCCATCTGCTGCCATCACTGAAACATGCGTGGTGCCAACGCGGTCGACTGACGGGGCGATGTTGTAGTAAGAGGGGTCGTGCGTGTGGCCGTCAGTGATCAGAGCCCTGATACGCTGGATGAACTTCTCATCTGTGATGTACGTCATCTGCATTCACAGGGCACCAGAAAAACATTAATATATCTAGTATAATACTGTCCCAGTTAATTCAAAATTAATTCAGTTTAGTAAGATGTTTATTTTGGAGTCGTTTTTATTTGGAATCGTTTGTTATGTTGGTAATTGAAATCAAATTCTTATCATACTTCCTTTGAATGCATGCTTCGTTAAACATTTTAAATTCATTTCAAACATTAATTACTTGCTTTTGTGTGGCCTTCAAAAGAAATAACATCCGGCCCTTCATAGTATTTACTCAACCCTACACAGACGTCCAGTGATGTTATGCTCACTACAGCCAAAAATAGCAAATATAACGGCGGAAGCTCTGATGTTGTGTAATTTTGAAATGAACGTTCCAGACAGAAAAGCATGTCATTTTGACTATAATATGAGCCCAGGCACCACAGTATTAATGAAGCAAGAGCCATACATTGGAGTTGAAGAGGGGGTCTTTGAGGTTACGCTTCTGTCCATTTGCAAACTTAACCGCCTCTAGGAAGCGATGCAAAGTCAAGGTTTTCTGGTCTCCGTGGTTGGAGGCTGGAGAGAGCCCGAACTCTGAGGAAAACAAAGGGATGCTGAATATTTATAGGTGACAGCTGCTTCAGAACTGTTGGCATCAAAGCCATGGTGATTTTTTTTGTCGTCTACTACTAGACCCTACCATGCATTAGTTTCAGGATAAAGCTGAGTATCGCTCCCCCTGCTGGTGGAGGAGGGAAGTGCATCTTATAGTCTCCTGTTTGGACTGTCCACGCATCACTCTCTCTGACCTTAAAAGTGCTCAGATCTTCTAATGATAATGTCCCATCTGTCAAAAAACAAAAGTAAACTAAACAAGCACACCTGCCCAAGAAAACAACAACTGTATTTCGGAAGCACTCCATCTGTTCTGATTACAGCGACTGCAGTTTGTATACAAACAATACTTACTTCTCGCTTGTACATCCTGTATTAAATCCTTGGCGATTTTTCCAGTGTAAAAGGCATCGGCTCCTTCTTTGGCAATAGTTTCCATGGTTTCTGCAAGCCGGGGGAACTTCAGGATGTCCCCTGGGCCAAAAAGCGTCTCGTTCTTGTGGCAGAACAGTTCACTAGAGAACATACAGTATAGAAAGAAATGAGTTACTAAAACCAGACAGAAAACAACTCCAGAACTAAATAAAACAAACATGCTCATATGCATTCTTCAGGTAATAAGCCAACCAGTTGAAACAAAATGTGATTAAACCAGCCAAGAACATGTCTGGATCCTATTTCACCCCAAAATAATAATGATGCAGGTTATAAACTGTATATAAATGCTCAAAAGTTTGGGGTCTGTAAGATGTGTTTTTGAAAAGTCTCTTATGCTCACTTAGGTTGCATTTATTTAATAATATTTGTACATGTTTAAAATAACAGCATTATTATATTATATTTTAAAATGAAATTTACGTGATGGCAAAGCTGAATTTTGTGCTGTTTAACATTCTTCTGGAAACAATGATACAGTTTTTTTTTCAGAATTCTTTGATGAATGAAAGTTAGAACAGCAGTTATTTGAAACAGATATATTTTTTATAAATGATTATACATGTCTCTACTGTGACTTTTGGTTAATGTAATGCGTTGTTGCTGAATATAAGTATTGATTGTTTTAAAAAAATATATTAATGACGCCAAACTTTTGAACGGTATATATAGATTATGATCAAGGTATTAATCAATATTTTTCCTTTTAAATATCAAAGGAGTTGAATGACTTATGAGATTTATGTAGTGAATTACATGACTGTTTGATGGAATGTGCTTGTTTTTTAGAGGCAGATAAAACATGTTAAAACATATGTGTACTCTTCTAGCTGAACAAGACAGTCGAGGTCACTGGGGTCACATAGACTTAATTAAAGCATTACTTTTCTCTATTCAAACTAGAGAATAATAATGGAATATTGTCTGAACTTCTCACTGAGAGAAAGAACATGTTGTCCGGACAGGCTGGCGTCCAGAAACGCAGTACTTGGATCTGGAAGGTCAAGACGTGCCTAACTTCAGGGTCTGAGTTTCAGCCGCATAATCGATGATGGAGATATGCTTCCGTCTATCTGTCCATGTGTGGAAAATTACTATGTTTATCTATTTCTTAGCCAATCAGAATCATTCAACCTAAAGTAATGACGTAGCTTAGACCTTGATGAAGGGTATAACTGCTGCGATTTTTGTGAATGTAAAACAGGGCGGCCAACAACCGCTTTGTGAGTTCTTGAAGCTGACTTCTGCCTGATGAAACTGAAAACTATCTTCAGTAAAAAGATATTTAATAGAAAACTGGTAATAGAATCAATGCTGCTTTTATTCATGCAGCAGAATATATCTCTTTACACAGCAATGTATTCAATGTCATGTGGTTTGCCTGAGGCCAAGTCATAACCTACTTCTTTGACATTAATCACTTGGAATGTTCTTCAAGGTTCATCATACTTGTGCCTTTAAATAAACTATTGCATTGAGATATCAGTCATAACAAACAGTATTGAACATTATGGAGCGTTGGAGAAGATACAGTACCAGAGTCCAGAGCCGTAAATGAGCTGTTCACTAAAATGTGTCTGCTTAATCATTTGCAAGAATTGACAGAGGAAGACTGGCATGGGGAATCCCTCTCGTGCAAGCTTGATGGAGGGCTCGAACAGTTTGGCCCAGGGCAGCTTTCCATACAACTGATGAGCCCGTTCATAGCCACGGATTTCTCCTGGTACGCCTATCCAGTGACTTCCTGTGAGATGCATGGACAAATAAAATAGTCAGGAATTTGCAGCGTTCTTTGAACTACATTTCAAAAATACATCTGAGTCAGTATTTAAGGACGCATTAAATCAAAAGTTATAGTAAAGATATTTCAATCATTACAACTCTCTGAATAGTTTTATCATGTTATTGAATATGGTAATGTTAATGTATTAGGTCTTGGCGGACTAGATCTGCTGCTGCTGTTGATTATTGCTGCTGCTCCAGAGCAAGTATAAACTTGCTGCTGATAATAGACACACAGACACGCTGCTGTGAGCATGTAAGATCTGCTGCTACATACATTAATCCTGTAGCAGATCTAGGCATGTGGAGCTGGGGGAGGTGGAGGATTTCAGAGGAACTCTGATAGCAGGACTAGCTTACAGCAAACACTGAACCAGACTATTTAAATGTTGAGAAAGCAATCTCATTGGCTGCAGGATCAGCAGAGGCCAATCAGCTTGTGTCATAAGTAATGAATGCACGCAGATTGCATGTCATGGTCTGCTCAGCCTGCGCCCTCTAAAGTTTCATGACTGAACTATTTATAATGTACCAACATTTTTTTTATTTTTATATATTTTGAACTTTCTAATCATCAAAGTCAAAATTATCATCAAAAATAATTTTAGGCATAGGCTTAGGCATCTATTTAACCCCCAACTCGAAGTGTGAGAAATAAGGAAAGACACATTTCAAGACCTACTGTACTGTAAGTGAAACTGGTCTGAAACAATAAAAAAGCCCATATTTTGGCTTTTACTGGAACACTGCATGCAAAGATTTGGCATCAACTACTGCCAAATCCGATTATTTCCAGCATTAATTTCAGTGTAGCTTCGTTCTTTTACATCAATGCCTTTGGGAAAGAAACTAATCTCTCTTTTTGGAGCAAAATTACAGAAATACAATAATAAAAAGAGTTGCACTACGAGTGTGTGAACATTTAGACAACTATACATTATTCGTCAACAGTTGAATCTAGCTTTTGAGTAATTCTGGGTAAATATATTAGTCACTATAATCAGTTTATCTGGCATTTTAGCTGTTCAGGAAGTGCACTTAAGAAAATGAAACAGGCAAAACAAGTCCACTTAAGTACACAATTCTCTACAAGACTAAATTCCCCTCACCCGCACACAATGTCCCGTTGTATTTTTTTTATATCTTCAACATACTCATATGTTATTTTACACAAGATAAGATCTAATACAACAGGAAAAAAAATACAAATGGCATGTTTATGAAACCCAAAAATTCCATATAAAGTTGTGTCATCGGTTACTCATGCCACCTAAAATTTCCTTCTTCCGTGAATCATAAATGGATAAGTCAGGCAGAATATCTGAGCTTGAATGGAAAGTGGATGGCGAATTATACAGCCAAACTCCAAACAAGAACCATTGTTTTTAATGGAAGAAAGAAAATAATGTGGCTTTGGAATAACATTAGATTGAATACATGATGTATATAATGAGTAAATGATGGGTGAACTTTCCCTTAAGACATTTCACTTTCTGTCTAAATGAAAGGCTAATGTGGGATGCTTTACCCTGCTTCCATGTAGTAGCCTAGAGCTTTACCTGTTTCAAACGCCAGTTTTTTCGAACACTTATTCAGCAAATCCGCTCTGACATTTTTTGGGACCGTTTCTCTTGAGCTGATGATTTTCACTTTGCCTTGAAAAAAACAGAAGAGTGCTTAAACTGGTGGGTTTATGCATATTTTATTTTCAAAATGGTATCAAGCCTCGTTATTTACGCCATGTGTACTTTTCTTTGTCTCTTTTAAGAACGCTTTTTAACTAACAGGTCAGCCCTGCAGAAAAATCCAGAGTTATCTGGTCTTTAATAAATGTTAGCACAAAACTGTTATTTATACATCTTTTTTTTTTCCTTAAAAAAATGTTTTAGTTGGATGGTCGTCTAATGTTTTACAAATGTTTCCGCGAACATTAAAAAGTAACGTTCCCATAATGTTTGCAAAATGTTCAAATGGAATGTTCCATTTAAAATGTTTAAATAACTGGACGTTTTGAACCTAATGGGAATGTTAGCAAAACGTTCTTAGAACAAATTTTGGTTACACTTTATTTCGATGCTTCACTTTATACTTTTTATTAACTATAAGTAACTTTGCAACTACCGGAACATGTCAATTAACTCTCAGTAGAGTATTAGTATACACTAGAAGACTGGTAGTAGACTGTTAGGTAAGGGTTAGCTGTTAGGCTTCGAGAAAGTAGAATAAGTTGACATGTATAGTTGCAAAGTTACTTCTAGTCAGTAGAATGTCTGTTGGGGGAGCATCAAAATAAAGTGTTAGCACATATTAAGCAGACAGTTTACTAATGCTCTAATGAGAATTAGTCACTATGTACAGAAGTTGCAAAGTTACTTGTCCAGTCAGCGTCTAAAGAGGACCATTGAAATAAAGTGTTACCCATGTTTTTGTTAGCTGGGAAACCGGCTCAAAACAGCATAAAAAAGTCAAGACCAAAATATAATTCCCGCTGGTTTATGCTGGATTTTTCAACAGAAAGTCTAGCTTTTCATTAAACTTATCCATCAGCCATACCGATGATGATGTTTTTTGACTACTTGTGATGCAATTTTTACAGCAAAGGCCAAAACAAACAACTATAATACTCCAATTTACTTGAGAGTGCTTTTCACAATACATAAACAAGGAGATACCTGTTTTGTCCATGATGGTAAAGATGGCCCCTCCACCCAAGCCCATGCTCTGTGGGTTGACCAGTCCAGTGCAGAGCAGCGCTGCGATGGCTGCGTCCACTGCTGAGCCCCCCTGAAGCAGCATGTCCCTGTGAACACAACACGTGTCTCATCACCACTTTAGCATAGGGTTACAATCTGTTTTCATCCCAAAATAACAAGAAAAAAAAAATGAATAATTATATTTTGCATTAAAAAATGTTTACGTTTACATTCAATTTAGATGCTGTGCTGACTTTATTTGCATGACAAGCGGTTTCATGATCAGAGGTTCCTGGCTGCCGCTATAGCTGTCTATGTCATTCATTATTGTTAATCGAACAACAAAACACAGCTTTAACAAAGATGCCTCCCCCAACCCCCTTTTTTTGCTGATCCCCAAATTTTTTTCGATTCATCAAAGGCATCAAAGATACAGTGCGTAAGCTTCACCGCTAGAGGTCGCTTATTCAAAACAATAACAAATGATGCCGTGAATGAGCGTGGAATCATGGGAGTTGTCATCTTCACCTCCACAGCCAATGCAAGCAATCCGACAGGACTCCGATGGGACGTTTTTAGCATGCGTATAAGCCGCAGTCAGCCGCTCCTTTTGTTTTGTTGTTTATGATTTTTTACTATTAAAGTTACGTTTAACGCCTGCCTCCTTCTTCCCTGAACTTTTTTACAGTAATGTTTGATCACTTAAATTCACATTACTTTATTTCATTCTAATGAAACAGCTGCAAATACTTAATTTCTACTTGTGACACTTTGACGAAGTAAAATTGTGGGGTAATGCTGGGGTATTGATGGGGTAAAGCTGTTTTACTTAGTGAGAAAAATAATACTAAAAATACATTTGATTATGTTGAAAGTCATATTATAATGTTATACTTGTACACCGTTAGCTCGGTGGCTGCAGGCAGGAGACACTTATTGCACATTGTAAGCTAGATCGATATTAGAATATCACATTTAAAAAAGCTGAATGTCTTGTGTTGCTACAGTAAATGGCATGCAATTAATTTGAAAATATACTGTATGATGGAGAGAATGCTGTATTACTGTGGCTAAAATAGCATTGTCTCTGAGGTGTGGTGGTAAATCAAGAAAACACGAAAGAAAGAAAATTATAAAAATAACCATTTTGAGCTATATAACAATTAGTTTTCGGTCAAAAATAGTATCCAAACAGCTGTTTATCTGTCTAATAAAACATATCAAGCATAGCGTTAGTTCTGGTAAGTCAAGTCTGGCTTAGTCAAGCTCGCATCAGCTGCTCTCAGCTGATTCACGTCTACCAATAGGAATACGACGCCTATCACTGTATAAGCTCCTTCAGTATTATCAGCAGCTCTCGCGTTTCTCAGGAGCAAATTACCCTCCTCCCTCCCCAGCTCCTCTCGTCAGTCAGGATTTGGTATTCTGATTCCCCTTTGAATCAGACTAAATTCTCAAATTATGTTGTACAATAAAATATTGAATAATGATATCTGCAATACATTCATGTTGGTTGTGTTCTGTTTACCCTAAGGGGGGTTATCGCTGCTCTCCCTGCTCTTATCCATGCTAGGCTGCATACTGCTAGGCTATACCGCCAATCCTAACTGTATGCTAATTCTCAATCATCTTTAATGACAATGGTCCTGAGAGAAATCATAATATTAAAGAGTCTTCGCGGAAATTGAGGGTAACACGGATCTGACGTCATTGACAGGCGACGCAATGGCGCGGGACGTTACACTGTTTAAATGGCTTCTAAAATGATTTCTCTGAAAATTCAGGATTTAAACATTGTGGGAAACATTTGGTATACTGTACATAACTCAACAAAATATATAACATTATTCGAGTGTGTTTTTTTATTTATTTAATCCAAAAATCTTATATATTGTTACTTTAAAAACTCAATGCTTCAGGGAATATGACATCCACAAGCACATTTCCTGCATATATTTCACTGTTCCTTTATGTGTTCATGTCAGTATGAAAAATGTTGAGGCAAGTCTGAGCCAGAGGAGAAGAAGTGATACCCGCGAGCCCAATGAACCTTGAGAGTTCCAGCCTTCACATACACGCACACAAAACATGTGCACAAACTGGCAGAATTCGCTAAATTCTGGCTTTTAAGTGAGTGTTAGCACTGACACTTAGAGGTCTTCTCGGGTCCTAAAAACTGTACCCGACCCGAATCACTTCCTAATAGGGTTACTTATCCGAACCCGACGTGCATAAATTATTTTTTTTTAAGAAAAACCCGACCCGAGACAGACCCGATAAAATTAGACCCGAGTCCGACCCGACGCCATTTCCTTTAGAACCCGACTGGATCCGAACGTAAACGCCATTTACATTGTGCACAGCCTGCAGCCCTGCGTTTCTCAAAAATGCACTTAACATAGACGCGCAAGTGTAAGCGTGCTGAAGTGCTAAAATGTCAATCACACATCACTGTAACCCATTACGTCCTATAAAATTAGGCATAATTTTATTTACCGGACCATACGATGATTAGAACCACCATTCGTTTTCTCTGACATTTTTCGCAATTTCTGTTATCGCCTCCATGCTTTTCTGACAGTGTCGCGTATTTTTAAAATTGATTGACAGGCCTGGCTTAACGACAATTCAAATACTTGCATTTAGTCAAACATCCATCCACATGATGGCGCACTAGTTCTTCTTGGCAAAGGAAGGGGTTGGTTTATGTGGACTGTTTCTACGGGGCCATAATGTAACATAGAAGGTAATGGAGCCCTTTATACATTGTCGTGTTTCTTTAGAAATAAATAATGGACAAATGGAGTCTTTAAACGCCTCAGATGTAAAGTTATTCACTGTCAAAGTGACGCCAAAATGAATGGGAGTCAATGGAAATGCTAACGCAAGTGAAGTTCTGCTACAAGATGGCGGCACCCGGCCGACTTCAACTTCCGGTCGATGGATTACCCCCTTGGTAGAAGCGCGGATTCGCTCTCTCACTTAGAGAAAGTGAGAGAACGGTGTCATAGAGTTGTTTTAAATACTGCAATTTTCTTAAATGCCCAACATAGTTTAAAAGAATTCGGGTCTTCTCGGGTCCATTTGGAAAAAGCGTTTTTTTTTTTAATTACCCGAGACCCGAGGCCACTAATACCGAACCCGACCCGTGTCCCAGACACTCGTCGGAGTTTTGGACCCGAACCCGCTCGGGTCTCGGGTCGGACCTCGGGTTTTCGGATCCAAGTGGACCCGTGAAGACCTCTACACTCTCATGTGTTTTTAAGCACATATACGGGTCAAATTGGTTGTGTCTCTGCACGCAGCAGTGACTTGTAAGTATAATAGGGCAATACGCCACAAAGGATGATCTCCGATGTCTGATTTCACAGGATGTCCTGACCCGATTAAAGGAAATGCGAGATCTTGATAAAAAAAATAAAAAATAAATCAAACATCTGAAACATAAGACAATTTCTTATAAGAGTACCGGTCTTTATATCACCGGTAAGTGATATGACTTTAACCATCAATCACATAATGATGCATCACTCATATTCACGATAATGAATAGTCCTTGAAAACATATTATCAAATTGTCATGGTATGTGCATGAAGTCAACAAATTTGTCAAGACGAAAACTATTCAGTGTTTGCCGTTAAATTTGAGGGTGAATATTAAAGATTAGATCAGAGTTACAGTGTAAAGCTGTAATGTTATCAAGCTACTATTACAACACAAAAGTCAAGAAAGGGAATTTTCTTTTTAATAGTTCAAATTTCTCTCCTAGACAGCAAAGGGAACAAATGGAGATCAAATTTCACAAGTGCTCGCTCCAAGCCTGTTATGGTCTGAACAAGCAGCGCCTTGTTGTTTGTTCACAATGAGACACAAACCCCCTCTTCAGAAAGTGCACGATGTCACAGTATTTTTTTCAACATCTTTTTTTTCCATCAAATTTGACAATTCTTTTTTTATTTTTTATATTGCAGTACATTTATATGCTGTCGTACTCGTAATCTTTATCTTCCCCACCCACTTGCAGCGACATCTCTTCTCTGATGATGCGTTTACTGGCTCGAGTGCGGGACAACCTGTCACTTACATGTCATCACAGCAATCACAATGATTCAAGCATCCAAAATCAAGTGTGCCCTGATTTTTTTCTTGTTTGATATAGCCTAACTTACATCATAGGGAAGAAAATACTATTGCAACTTTCGTTTCATGCAACTTTAAACATAAATCACATATATTTGTTCTTACGTTAGTTACAGGCCAACATAGATCAATAAACATTAACAATAATAATAATAAAACAAACAAACAAACAAACTAATATATATATATATATATATACACACACAACATAATAAAACAATCAATAAAATTGTAGAAATGATACTTGAATCCAACCAAGAGCAATTTTCTTTGAAATTTCCTTAAAGAAAATGTCATGTTTTCATATATATATATATATACAGTATATATATATATATATATAAGTCTAAAGCCATTGCTTCTAAGCAAGCTGTCCATCTTTTTGGAAGGCTTGAGGCCTGTTCCAACCAACTGTACTGTAAATCACTTTGGATAAATCTGCCTGTTAAATGCTAAAACCTTTTCTGAGTCTCATGCTTCTCAGATGTTTCTCCTGAAAAAAGCTCCAAGTAGGCCTAACCCGTTTCAGAAGATCTCAACAATGTCTCAAATTGAGCTCAAGAGAACTCAACAAGTCCTTGAAAGGATATTATGCTCAAATATTTCATCAAATTCATTAGGATAAACTTCTGCAAGTTCATACCTAAATCAAGTAACGTCAAGTCACCTTTATTTATATAGCACTGCACTTTACACAATAAAGATTGTTTTAAAGTAGCTTAACAGTTATAAACAGAAACATAATGATTCAATGATGCAAACAGAATTCAATTCTGCTAAAAAATAAAAAGACAATAGTAAACAGTCATTGTTCAGTTGAAATAAGTTCTGTGTTAATTCAGTTTGGTTATGTGTAAAGTTAAAGGGATACTCCACCCAAAAATGAAATTCTGTCATCATTTACTCACCCTCATTTACTTGCAAACCTGTATGAGTTTCTTTCTTCTGCTGAACACAAAGGAAGATATTTTGAAGAACGATTGGAACCAAACAGTTGTTTGGCACCATTGACTTCCATTGTAGAGAAAAAAAATACTATGGAAGTCAATGGTGCCCAAGTTTTAATCGTTCTTCAAAAAATCTTCCTTTGTGTTCAGCAGAAGAACGAAACTCAGGTTTGCAACAACTTGAGGGTGAGTAAATGATGACAGAATTTTCAGTTTTGGGTGAAGTATCCCTTTAACCATGTAATGAGTTTAATTTAATTATAAAACAGCTCTGGAGAAAACAGTGATGTCATCATCCAGCTCGGTTTAATTCTCATCCAAGTGCAGGCAACTTAATAATATTGCCGAATACTAAGCGTCCCCAAATAAGCAAGCCAAAAGACGAAAGAGGCAAGGAACCCAAACTCCATCAGAATAGACAAGAAACAAAATGGGTAGAAACAAGGCTCAGTCAAAAATTTGATTCATTTGAGACTTGAAATTGTAAAATGTAGTAACCGTTTGAGAAAATAAGTAAATAAAAATAGTATAATGAAACATCTACATATATTTTTCTGACTCATGGGCCATTGAAAATATTGGCAGAGCAAGTGAAAAAACTTGGCAAGGTCCAAATGAGCCATGCAGCAAAAGGTTTTTACTTGAGCCCTGCAGGGGTTGTATACAGAAGAATAGTTTTCACTAAGACATTGTGTCAAAGACTCTGCATGTGAATATGCTTATGTAATCTGCATAATAATCATGGCACACACAGAAAAAACCTGTCCCTTTTATTTGATGCAGGCAAGTGAGACACAAACTATTACATAGCGATGTGTCGGACTGAAGTGTCTAAAGACACAATTATCTTTACTTCTTTCACAGTCAGATGTTGTTTTGTTTGACAAAATGTGTGAATTCGAGTTCCAAGCATCACATGCCATTAATCCAAAAGAAGACAAATGCCTCCTCAATCCAGGACGTGCCTGGCAACTGTAACTAAATCCTCTCTGTATCCTTTTAGAGCAGGTTAAAGCATGACCCCAGATGAAATACCAAAGTCAAGTTCTTTGAAATGCAGTCATAAAAGACTTCACACATCGAAACAAGGAAACACAATGTACATTTGGCACAAAATGCAGGAAACGTGGACGAAGGACAGAAAATGTGGCAATATAGGGCTTTGTGAAGCTGGTTGATCCTGTTTCGACTGGCAAGAGTTTGATCTGTTTGTCAGTTTGATCAGTGCTCGAGAAAAAAGAAAGATCTTGGACATGGTTTCTGACATCATCACAGTTTAAGTGGTGCAGACATATTTCAAACAGACAGCATCTGAGATCAATTGACAAGATCGCATGCACACAATTGTCTGGACAGACCCATTCTAATTCAAATGTAGAATAATGTTGGTAATTTTTTCAATTATACACACACACACACACACACAAAATGTAATGTCACTGTAATATAGAAGTATAAATATATATAGCATATAAAAGTATTATATAGCCCAAGTTATGTTAAAGTGCATTTAAGATGCAGATGTTAGAGCAGTCAGTGCAATATACAGAAAATATGATTTGTGAAGGAGGTAAATGGTATTGATTGTAATTGTATGCATATGCATAGCTATATAAGATTTAAATAAAAATGTTTGGTCCAAGTATCCAAACTCAAGTGTGTGTCCAACCACTTGTAGACTTTGCAAGGTTGCATTATCTAATCTCTTAAACTGATTATCTCTCTTGCATTGGTCATTGTGGATCACTATTTGAAATAGCCTACATCATGGTTTCCTATAACACTTTAGAACAAAGGGAAAGGTGCCAACAGCATATTATAGCTTAACTCTCCACTACTTGACTTGCACTGGAGCTGTACTGTATTTAAGCGAGTCAATTATGTATTAATACAATAGTTTTAATGCTGAAAGGTTCAGATCTTAATTATCATAAGCATCATAATGTCTTACCTTCCGATATCGGAGCACATGAGAGAGTCCGCAGCAACAGCAGCGTTTGTGAAGGCGCATCTCTGTTTGGTTGTTAAAATTATGCAAATGGAGATAATTGCAGCAGAGGACAGTAAAGCGAATACACACAGGCAGCAGCGTCTCGACTGAGATTTGCCCATGATTTGATCAGCGCGTGAGCAGCAGGTAGAATGAAGAGCTCGCGCTGCTCACTCACTTTACTTTTACTGCTGGGGGCGGAGAAGAGTCTCGCGACTTTACAAATCAGAAGGCTGTTCAAGTTTATAAACTTAATTGAGAGAGATTACAGTAACTGTATATTGAGGTGTGAGAGAAGAACACGATTACATTCGGAGGAATTACAATTAAAACAAGCCAGTAGAGACGTGAGTTAGCCTACCATACCGTGATTTTACGAAGCCCGCTGCACCTTGCTGCTATAAAACCTTGATAACCAGGGCCGGCGCTCCGCACACGCACATCACGCGCTGCGCGTAGGGCACCAAGTGCTTGGGGGGGCACCAAAAAATCTGGGTCGTGAAAAATCATCACAATAGGCTACTAGTATAAATAACAAATAAAATATGTCTAAAGCATGTTAATATACAAAAGCAATACAAAAGTAATATAGGCCTAGACCAAATTAGTCGAGAAAAAGGTGAATCTCCTTTTTCGTCTCCCTCTGGTGCCCCCCCTTCCCCACCTCCCAGTGGTCTGTTCGATTATGCCTCAATCAATGTCAAATTTGGCAGACACCGACCTCAGACATGGCCTCGAAAAGGCACCAAAAGTCGGGGGCGAAAAAAGGAAAAAGAATAGACAGCGGGATGATACTCGCGCGTCGCTTTGCAGGTAAGACAATGTTTTAAATAAAAATGTTAGTTTTGTAGCGCGGGCGCCCTTGCGTCGTGTATGCATGTCCAGGGGGGGCGTCGCTAGTAGTGCAAATGAAATGATCCGGGGCTTTTTTAGCCCTGCATGTTGAATCTTTTATTTTAACGGGGGTCCGGGGCTTTCTCCCCCGGAAAATTTTGAAACTTGGCCTGTTTAAGATGCAGTTAGTTTGTTTGGGGAGAAAAGGAAGACCGCTTAGATACGTTTTTTCGTTGTTGTTTTATGCGGATAATGCGGTCATTTTCAAGAGGTTCATAGGCCAAGGCCCAAGGGCGACATCTGTTGGTGAAACTGCAATTAGAAAAAAAAAAAAAAAAACACAATCTCAGTGTTTGTATATTTTCATATTCACAGAGTTGTCAAATTATTAGGGCTGGGAAAAGATTAATCGCATCCAAAATAAAAGTTTGTGTCTACATGATATATGTGTGTGTACTGTGTATAATTATTTTGTATATATAAATACACACACATATGCACGTATATATTTAAGAAATATTTGCATGTATATACTGTATATATTTATATATAATTTATATTATATATAAATTTAAATATTTTATATATAAATAACAAATATCTCTTAAATACATAAATGCAAATGTGTATTTATATATATACAAAATAATTATACACAGTACACACACATATATCAATTATGTACAGAATTATTATATTGTGCTTCATCAGACTAAGAAATTCTGAATGGTTGTTATTCCTTGGGTGAGTGGGTGGGTGAGGGGGTGAGGGGGTGAGTGGGTGGGGGTGGGGGTGGGGGGGGGGGGGGGGGGGGCACCACCAAGCATTTGTGCTTAGGGCACCCAAATGGCTAGCGCCGGCCCTGTTGATAACCAAAATATGGTATAAAAAACACGTTCAATAAATGTTCACATTTATTGTTTAATTATTCAGATAACAAAAAACAATTCTCCCGCCAATTAATATTGTTCTTTGGTGGTTGCCAAATGTGGCGAATGTGCGGTCACTTACGTGCATTCATCTTTGTTTACGACTTCCAACGCGTTTATCCATTTAGAATTTAGAATCGGAACTACACATTTTATTACATAATATAGTTGGCTACTTAACTCAAATTTTGTTGTAAACAGCAGTAGCCTACAGAAGAGCGGAGCTGACGTATAAAAATGTATAGCATAGGCCTTTGAGTTCTGCCTGCCTTTTTTAACAAATATTTTTTATAGTCTAGGCCTATTTATTTTCTGTTTTTGTTTTCAATTCTTGAATCTAGTCTGTTAACACTGTACAAGCAAACCAACCCCGTATTAAACTATAACTTTAGTCATTAATTAACTGAAGTTAAGAAATATATTTTGACATTGAATAGGTATATAGGCTATGTCGTTTTTACCCAACTACGGTGGTTGTCATTTGAGCCTATTTGGTTACCTCAGTAATCCTTTAGGAACAGCATATTTAAAAGAGAATGAAAAGTATACAAATCAGTCCCGAACTTCTTGTGGACTTCTGGAATGTGACAACCTCTCACCAATAATTATTTTGAATAAATTTGTTTTCATGTGATCAAACTCCCCTACCAACTGTAAATATTATGGTTGTGAATGAGTGATCATTATAGATAAGTAGATGGTGATGAGTTGATTGAAATGAGTTCACAGACTCTTGGCAAATTTGAGTGCATTATGAGAAATTGTTGAGATGAACTTAGGTGAGACGGTTATGAGTCTTTCTCAGGAAACAAACCTGAGAAGCATATGACTTCAACTTGCTCTTCATTTCATTTCAATGATTTTATGCACTTATGCATTAGCCAAGAAGAGTCTGTGAACTCACTTCAATCAACTCTTCACCATCTTATCTTTAATGATCACAACCATAATATTTACAGTTGATGGGTGAGTTTTATCACATGAGAACAAACTTAATAAAACTAACCATTGGTGAGAGTTTGTCACATTGCAGAAGCCTACAAGCACCAAATATTTGTATTGATTTATTTTTTTACCTGAAAAAATGACAGAAGTATAGAAACTGCACTGAGGCGGCACAATAAACTTTTTTTTAAAGAGAATTACTTTTTTCTAGTTTGAAGCATAATTTCCCTTAGAATTGTGGTGAAAAAGATTTCAGTGTTAATGCTCAGACAGAACAAGCATGCAACCTTGACACTTCTTACTATTATTTCAACACAGCTGCCTTCCTGTCATTTCCTTGGAAGGTCGGTAGTTCAGAATCATCACAAACAAATCAAATAAAGTGTCTATACTTCCTTTTCTCAAGAAAATATTATTAATGGTGTTTGAACTGTTTCTCATACAGAGGTGATGACGTGGGATGTCTGCGTGAGCAGGTGCGTGGAGGTCTGGAAATACATACGCTGACAGGCAGGTAGGACATCGTATCACTGCACCCGGACCTAATTTACTGATTGGATGAACATTTTATGGTCCTATACGTCTATGATATATACAAATTTTGACCACGTAACTTTCAACCAGCATACCACATTTTAATAAAGATCTTCAGTAGAACCAGAAAGGGTTTTATATCCTGATAAAAAAAAAAAAACGTTTTAACATGTTTTGAAAGTTATTATTCTTGTTCTTTATAACGTATAATATTACATCAAGAATATTCCTAAGCTCCTGTTGTGGAAATTTTAATAGTCATTGATCCCTAACAGATATCATAAGAGACAGAACCTATTCAATGTGTAAAATATATGTGTGTACCAGGGACGTGCGGTCAGGGTAGGCAGGGTAGGCAGTGCCTCACCAAAGGAAATGTTAACATTACATTTATTAATTCCAAGAGCTTTATTAATTCACCACATTATTAATTGCATTTATTTTATGCCAAATATTAATTTTTGTAACAAAAAAAAATCAGGAATACTCATATAATACTCATTTTGCCATAGTTTGCTCCTAAAAACCATTGTTTCATGCAGGAAATTCAAGGCCATGGCCATTGAGGCAGAGGTTCGCAGTGCCTCTTTGGTCCATAGAACGTAGTTTACGGAGATTTGCGCATGCGCAGTCAGTTCTCATGCTGTCTTGAATTATCAACATTGAGGCAGAGACCGAGACTGCTTCATATCACGTGATCCACTCGCTCTCACTCAGTCCGCGATTCTGACTTTGCTCTGTATGCAGGCAGCGATGTGATGATGCCTGATATTAACTTGGGTTGCTAAATTACCTAAATGAATATACGGTGGCTTAACTTTGTTTTAAAAGGTGGGTGGGACAGGTGTGTGTGTGTGTGTGCTCGTGTGCAATTCTATATTTTAGTGGTAAAATAATGATTGAAATTATGTTTAGTTTTAGTTTGACAACCATTTTTTTTAACCTAAAGGGTCTATAATGGGGGTAATAAAAAGAATGAATTAACCATCCATCTTCGTTTATTATAAAAGGAATTGGAAATCATAGTTTTATAAAAAACGAATGCATATATCCTGGTATTTATGATTGTAGACAATGTCTGTATTTAATATCTGAGGAGTGACTGAGGGTCCAGCTATGCTGGGAGTACAGCAACAGTGCTTGCTAATTCAGCCCGGCTTTCGGATGTTAGATATATACTTGTTCTGTAATTAGAGTTGTTGATGATAATACCAAATTAGTAAGATGTAAAGATAATTTCCCTGGACAAGCGACTAAAGTTAAACGGCAACTTTGTGAAAACAACTTAGAATATTTTGAGCATTTCGATGCAGCTTATGAAAATTAATGTTCTGCCAATGATAATGATGAAGATTAAGATTTGGCTATTGTGAGTGAATCCACCATTGGTGGACGGTAAAAGAATACAGAGAACTGCTTATCAGTGGCTCTGTTTGCATTCCTGAATGGGACACACTGCTTCAAGGGTGTGCAATAAGTTGCAGCCGACAGAGACTGTTTTAATTGTGGTCAGCAGGACCATTTAACACTTAACTGTAAATGCCCACCGAGAAGGTGTTTGAAAATGTGATAGTCACACATTTCTGGTAATAATGTGGGTTTGAAAGTAGATCAGTGTTTAAATGACGACATTAACATTTTTGTCTGAGAAATAAGAGATAAAAAACGAGGTCAAAAGATTGAAGTCTTAAAGTGAATCCTTTTGAATAAAAGATCTGTAATAGAAATTAATTGAATACAGTTTGATGTCAAATTAATGACTCCAACAAATGTGAGTTGCAAAATATGTAAAGGAGAGACTAATCTCACAGATGATTTATAATAATTGCAACAGATGTATCAAGCAGAGAGTGCCTCGTCAAAGTTAGTGTGAATCCTAATTGGAGATTGATAAACTCCTAGAAAAAACTTTGAAGTCAGATATTAAACTATGGTAATTGAGAACTTGACATCTAAAATTGAGATGAAATGTGAAACGTTGTTATAGGTGACAGCAGGCACGTTCATTCCAGTGGGGGTGCGGTCGTTATTTAAGGGAAAACCTTGTAAGGATCAGAAAATGGTTGGAGAGTGTGACACCTGGGTCCAAGCCTCTCACCTTAGACAACACCAACAGGCCTACACCATCCAATAGAGCACAAAGTAAGGGGTCAGGAGCTTGTGCTAGTAAAAGCCTCCCTTGCCTACGAGGGAAAGACCATTGCAACGGCTCGCAAAGAGTCACCCTGGCGAATAGGGAATGTCTGTGGGGCGAACGAGATGATCAACACACCTGGAGGAACCAGCTGATGGTTTAAGTTTAGCAGTAGAATCTGTTTTTGTGATGATTTTGATGATTTTATCTGATTGAATCAAACTAGGTATTGATTTGATTGGTGCAAATGTAGAAAATCTATTAATTGATGTGTAACAAGCTAAAAAGTAATAGAAATATTAGAGTTAATTTTGAACAACTACATTGGTTAGAGAATGGATAAAATTATAAAACTTCTCTGGTTAGATTTTGTTAAATAGGGCATTCAATAGAGATTACTAAATTGAATTAGAAGTGAACAAAATATGGAGCACCTGAACACCTTGAGTTAAGCACTGACCGCATTTCTTTATATTTGAGTCCAAGTTCAAACACTATGAAACGCTCCATTAACGTATGGAGCTCTGAAACACTGCCAGCGGGACATTAAACAGGAAGTGTCTGTCCGAGCTGCCAACAGGTTTTGCGTGGGAACGTAAATATCTTTGCTAGGGAACGCAAAACTTTTGCGAGGGAACGCAAAAGATTTGAAAAAAAAAATTCTCCCATCCTAAAATTTTTTTCACCACCACGTCCCTTTAGGGGCTCCGTACGAATAATGTATAACACTTATATGTAAGATCAAAATCAGCAGAGTATTTTGAGTCTCTTTTGCACTTATAAGAAAAAAAGTGAGCTGGTATCGCTGGCTATACTGCCGACCCCAGAGGGTTAATGTTACTTGGTAGGTTTATTAGTGCACTCTTCTAAAACATAAAAGTTATTTATTGGGATCGATGGTTCCATGAAGAAAGTCAAAGAAGTTTCTTTAGATTTTGTTCTTCACACTAAGAAAAATTGTTGACAATGTCTTAACAATGTCTTCACTATCTTTCTGGGCCTTGAAAGTTGTGATTTCATTGCAGTCTATGTGGGGTAAGAAAGCTCTCGGATTTCATCAAAAATATCTTCATTTGTGTTCCGACCTATCCCTTTAATGTTACTTATTTTTTGTTTATATGTTGGACAAATCATACTGTGCAATTGCTAGTCATATGTGTGTTGATATATGAAGACTGAAAGTAAAGTATTTGTTGTGTCCTTGGACTGAAGGCAGTTGTTTTGATTTAGACCACTCTGCTTCTGTCACATCTGTGCATGATGTTCCCATGAAAAGACGCAGACATCTGTGAGAAATAAGTGGAGGATACTAGAAAGATCAGGTTTTGGATATGTGACGAATATGTGGGTTTGGAAAAATATTCATTGTTCAGTTTGCGGTGGGCATAAATAATGTACAATCACCAGGTCATTCTATATATATATTACCTTGCTATTTTGCCTAGCATTTTATATATTACCTAGATAATAGTCATCAACAGTGATCTATTTAAGCTCTTGGAAAGCCCCAAATTGTGTTATGTAAAAAGTTACAGTAATGGCTAGAATGTCAAACATGGGGGTGGATCTTATCTGGTGATGAGTGATCTTATGTATTGCCAGTTTAAAAATGAAGATACGAGATAGATGTGATGAATACAAACAGACACTAAGTGAAACTAGCATCTGCTGCCAAATCATATTTGGCTAGTGTTTCTTTAAAGAGCCAAAATGTTTTGCAAGTTCCTGCAAATCCATAACTGAGCTTAACCTCATTTGAACACCAAACAAATGCCATATTGAGCTCTCCGAACACTCTGATACCAATCCAACACAGACAAACGCATAACTATTAGATTTAGTGTAGCCTATATTAAAAGGAATAGTACACCCAAAAAGTCTTTCATCATTTACTCAGCCTCATGTCCTTCTAAATCCGAATAACTAACAATGATTGAGATTATTGAGAGAAAGGAAGAAAGAAAGTGTGTAATGAGGGTGATTAGATGATGAAAATTTTTGGGCAAACTATGCCTTTAAGCCATATCACACGAGCAAGAGTGCGTTTGTAGCTCAAAATATATTGCTCAGTACTTGGAAAATCGAGTTTCAGTTAGACTTTCATTACATAAGCTTGTCAATCAGAGAGTGAACAGCTTAGTTTACTAAATATCAACAGCGCTTGATCCAAACCCCCTTTCGTTCTGTTAATGATAAACTCGCATCTTCAACACAAGCCCTGACAAATGAGTTTTCAAAGCATATCAAAGAGTAAAAGAGAACTGCAGGTGCAGGACTTCAACATTCTACATATTATCTATTCACTGATAGCAAACAACCTCCGCAGCACAGACATAGAAGCCCAAATCCAGGGAGCGTATGAAAGGTAAAGGATGATAAAGAAACTTAACTTTTAGTTAAAATGCTAAGTCTTACATGAGCACAATGATACAGTCTCTCTTGAGGACAGAAGAGGGCAGTAGTGTCTAGTAGTTCCTCATAGAGAAAAATACTTAAAGGGATAGTTCACTCAAAAATGACAAGTTGTTCCAAACCTGTATGAATTTCTTTTTTCTGTGGAACTGTTGAAGATATGTTGATAGCTAAACAGTTTCAGTTCCTAAAAAAAAAAAAAGGTTATCACCATTCTGGGAAAATATCTTCAGCGGAAGAAAAAAATACATACCGGTTTTGAACGACATGAGGGTCAGTAATTGATGACAGAGATTTTATTTTTAGGTGGACTATCCCTTTAACTGAAAATACCTGAGATCGGTAGGGTTTATGTCCGAATGTGTATAAAAGACACTTTAGTTCTAATTATGTTTTCAAGAGGATTGAAGGGAAAGTTCACCCAAAAAAAGCCTAATTCTCTCATTTACGCTCCCCCATGCCATCCCCAATGCACTGTGACTTTATTTCTTCAGATAAACACAATCAAAGAACCCCTTTTTTTAGGAAAATAATCTCTATGAGTCCATATAATGCATGTGAATTTGTGCCGCTTGAAAAACCACACATCGATACAAATGATAGGTGTGTGTAAGAAAAAATGTTAATGTTTCGAACTTTTTAACTATAAATCATTGCTTCCGGTCTACTGTCATATACAAGCGTTTATGAAAGGAACTTTGTGATGCGTGAACTACTGTAAGTCACATTGTGAAGCTTCTGATTTACTTTCTCACGTGAAGTACATTACTACGTTTCTTACGCACACCAATCGTTCTGCTTCAGCAGACATTTATTCTTCCTCTAGGGTCGTATGAATTACCGTCACTATCGCTGTGTGTGTGTTTTCAAGCGTCAACCGAGCAGCACCCATTCACTTGCATTATGGAGTCACAGAAATGGTTTACGTTCCTAAAAATATTCATTTGTGTTCACCTGAAGAAAAAACGTATACATAGGGGATGGCATGAATGTGAGAATTTTTGGGTGAACTATCCCTTTAAAGTGGTTGAACAACCATTGCCTATTTCTTTATATATTTTTATATTTCTTTAGAAATTATGAGTGGCAGTTACAATGTTTTTCTCACTTCTAGTTATGGTGTCCTGAGTGTCTTTGGAGATGTTTTGCCTGTTTCATGGTCTGTCTGACACTTGAAATCCTGCTCTTATATTCATTAGTTTGACATAATTCATGCAGTGTAGTTATATATGTACAGAACCTGATAAAACTAGGGTGCATTGGCAGTTCAGTGGTGTCGAGTATCACGTTCACATCATTTGCTCTAATGGTTAAACCATGAGGGGATTTGCTCCCTAATTGCTTGAGTGCAAACCGATGCCTGCAAAACACACTGATATGGGTCATTGATGAAAATAGGATATCTCTCTCCTTCTCCTTCAGACTCACACACAAGTACACACACACACACACACAGGTCATTCCATATGTACCACATGTGCTCTTTAAAAAGCAACATGGCCTAGTTCATCCTTGCTGCAAATAAACTGATCTCACCTTCAGCACAGCATACACCCTCAGGTAAAACACAACATGAGAATGAATCCATCTGCTCTACACTCACATCCATTCATAATGTCCATTTTAATGCTCTACTGAGAAAAGTGCTTTAACCCTGTAAAGCCTGACATATTTGTATATGTGTTGAGTATCATATATGGTTCATATAGGAGATGGAATTCATACTCAAGGAGGAAAAAAACACCTGTTTTATTAAAACTGACAAAAAATATGCAATTGGGTGCAGATGCCAAAAAGTAGGATGAAATTCTGATAGCTTGTAATGTAATATAACTGTATAGCAGACTACTTGCATACAGAATATATACATTTTACTCTTATCACTCTATATCTCCCAATAAAAAAAGTTTGAACTTTCAATCAGGTTTTTCAGTTTTGATCAAGTTTATATTTCTGTTATTACAACTCTCTGAGTGTTTGTCATGGTAATGGATATGACAATGTTGATAGATCTGCTACCCTGCTGCTGTTGCAGAGCAAGTACAGGACTTGCTACTGCCAATACATACACGACACACTGCTGTACAATATAACATATATGAATTACCCGTAGCAAATCTATACAGGTGGAGCTGGAGAATACTGCTGACCAATATTTGAAGGTTGAGCAGTGAGCTCATTGGCTACTGATACAGCAAGAACCAATCAGCTGTGCCCTATGATGTGATTGTACGCAGATTGAGTTGAGGACCAATCAGCCCTGCGGCATCTAGAGTTTCATGACATAAATTTGTATAAATTAGAGAAATTTGAATATCAAATATGATATAGACTTAAAGAATATGATCATTTTGTCATTATGTATTCTCCCTCGTGTTCACTGTAACAATAATTTTGTGGTGAAGTAAATGTAGTAGAATAGATTTTGTATTTTCTACATTCAATCAGTTAGTTCAAGCATGAAATTAGAAAATTTTAAGTATAAAGCATGTAGGAATGAAAGCTCTAAATTAAAAGTATATATAGGATTATTAGTTATATTTATATTGATTTATAGATCTCAAGTATTGATGCCAAAGTAAAACCTTATGCAAAAGAGTTATTTTTAACAGTATAAAATTATATTAAATCTGCTTAACTTTACACTGCAGGGTGTTCCCAGCATGCACCTTTTTGCTCTACAAATCAGTGGTGACTGTTTCTTTTTTAGGTGGAGAACTATTCCTTTAATTCTTAATTGCAGAAAGCTACCTATTTTTGAGGCCAAAAAACGGAGTGCTTTTTAAGAGTCGTGATGTCGCCTTTGAGCTACAAGCTCGAGCTCATTCAAATTTTCTGCTTGTTACAGTTATCACATTAAACTCAAATTGAATAATTGAAAACGAGAACCCAGGGAGGTTTCAGAAGTCCTGTATGAGTGGCTTCCATCTTTGTGCTTCCATAAATAGACTTAATAATTATTCTGTCCCCCTTGCGTCATGCAGAAACCCTGCTTTCCCAGCATCAGCCCTTCAAAAAGCTTTATGCATTTTTTTGTGCATTTATTATGCATTTTTTATTACCTCTAAAAGGAAACACAGTACCAGATTTGTTTTGCATTAATTTACGTCTTCCTTATCAGGGGACATGTGCATTGAAACTTTTCAGCCTTGTTTTTAAAGAGGGGAATTACATATAGGGCAATCTTTAAATGCACTAGGGGGGTAGACAGTTGAATTAATAAAACACATCTCCTCCACTCAAACGTAAATGCTTTCCAAAAGTATCTTCATTCCACTGACTCAGCCCTGAATACATGCAGGGGGTGGGGAAAAATAAATAAAAATGAGTGAAAAAGTATTATAAATGCACATCTAAATGGCAAGTATACGCAACAAGAAGAATATTTTGAACTCCTAAGCAAAGCATTTGAGTCCAAATCTGAGCAATTAACCCCTTGTTAATAATACAATTTGTATTTAAATGGGATCATAATCAAACAGAAAATATAAAAATAAAATCTGATTTAAAATATTAACAAAAACTATAATAGTATCTCAATGATACTAAAATAACACTGGGTCAAAGAATCACATGAAAACTATTATTTGTTTATTTTTCCAAATCTTATTTGATTCTTTGGATTTTTGTTATTTTTTATTTGAGCCCTTTCGATTGTTTCCTGACTATATAAGAAACTCCACTGGCATTCTGGGAAGATTGGTTTACACACACTTATGCTTTATAATGTTTAATTTATGCAACTGGGTCAACTTCATAAATGTTTCAGAACTTTAATATTCTCTAATTTGTTTATAAAGCTCATTACCCAAGCCACACATTGTGCTTTTGTGAAGCTATTTGGCTAATGATGCCTCCAGATTTGGCTGAACTCTGCGGCGCTGATGTGTTTATGCAGAAGCACAAGTGTACAGCGTTCAGTCCATCACAAACTCATGGATCTCAAGCTGCTGACTGTTCAATTATTAACCCTTCTGATGAATGTTTCAGAACCGGCAAACAGTGCCAATAGACTGGGGTTAATTGACAGGGTGAGCCCTGGCCAGATAGTTGACTGGCAACATCAGTCCTGTAAAGAACACACACATGTTGCTTTCTGGTAAACAGTTGGTTGTAGTGTCTCAGTTTAACACCCTGTGTTTTGTTAAGATTTTCTTGACAGTTGGAAAGGTAAACATACTGAGCATATTTCAAACCGGAAAGTCTGAAAAATGATACTGAGGGAATTGAACCATTAGAGACTGTAAGATGAGCACTTGAAATTTTATACTAAATGTTATCAAGTGGAACACCAAGTGCTTTAGTCTCAACTAGCATTTTGACAACAGGCTCATTTACTTGGGGAAAAAAACAGTTTAGTATTATATACTCCTGCATACATCATGTCCGTCCTCCCTCCTGTTTGATTCATGTCTCGCATTCTTTCAATCTTGTGATAGACTTTTGTTGGCTTTTAACCATTATTCAGCCAAAATGAAGACTTAAAGAGATATTCCAAAAAATTAAGAAAAAAGGAGACATAAAATGGACATAAATTTGATTTGTGGTGTGACATTTGGCATATTGCACTACGTTATGCATGGTATTTTCAAAAATATTTTCAAAAACATTAGGCTACCATTCAAAAATGTGGGGTCAGTAAGATATTTTTTTTCTTTTATTCAGCAAGGATGCATTAAATTGATCAAAAGTGACAATAAAGGCATGTATAATGTTACAAAAGATGTCTACTTTAAATAAATGTTGTTCTATTGAACTTTCTATTAATCAAAGAATTCTAAAATGTAGCCCTTTTGTTTGATTTTGACATAAATATTAAGTTTTGAACATCGATAATATAGGAAAGGTTTCCAAATCAGCATATTAGAATGATTTCTGAAGGATCATGTGACTGATGACTGGAGGAATAAGGATAAATTACATTTTAAAATAGAAAACGGTTATTTTAAATTGTAATACTAATTCACTATACCGTGTTACTGCTTTCCCTGTATTTTTGATTAAATAAATGCAGACTTAAGAGACTTCTTTCAAACAAATTTTTACAAAAATTTACAGACCCCGAAAATTTCGAACAGTAACTGTTGCAAAGAGAAATTTGAGGTATTGTCAAGCTACAGCACAAATGTTGCAAGAATTTTGTACTGTTTGAACCCAAAGTTCAAAGGTTAACGATTTAAAAACACCACTGATTATCATATAAAGTATGCTAATATAGCACATGAAACTAAGTCTGTTTTTATTTTTTTTGTTTACTGGGGTGTGAGATGAAAACGCATCTTGTTGTTTTCTTCTTTTGCTCCCTTGAATGCAAATGGGCCAGATTGAACCCTGGGGCTTTAGTGTCCCCTGCTGCAGAGAGAGAGAGGTGGGAGGGGAGCATCTCTTTAAAGAAACTAGAAATTCATCATTTTTGCTGAATGAAAAGTTGAACACCACTCAAGCGAAAAAAGTCAGTATATATTCCAAGAGTTACAGTGAGACGAGGGGAGTCCATGTCAATCAAAAAGGAAGGAGGAAGTGATGCGCGGCAAGAGATAGTGAGATGAAGCGAAAGATGCCATCTTTCCCTGGAGCGAGTAAAAGGGAGACACAGATGTCAGTGAACACAAAGTCCCAGGAGACTGTGGGGCAGAAGCGGCACTTTCCAACATCTCACACAATGTTTACACACACACACATGCAGTGGAAAGAAGTTTTTTACTCCTTTAATTGGGTCCATATAAATAGTGACATAATGCACATAAGTGCTTAAACAACCTGTGCAGCTGCTCCGAGACTGAAGGAACGCAAGCAACCCTATGAAGCAACCAGATGGGACCTTGCAACGGTCCTGTTTGAACAGGAAACATCTCGTCTGCTTCTAGTCAATCTGCATCCATTTTGTAGCTCGCACAATGTCTTACATCTGCACTGAAAAAAGTCATTAAATGTGAAAGAAGTTTGAAAGATGTCACTGGTCTTCTATAAAGATGAGTACGGCCACCTCAGTTTGACTGTGATGTCCATCAAAAGTAACTCGCTGTCCTTCAGAAACAGGCATTATAAGCAGTTCTGTTACATCAGTTGCAAAGATTTCAAAGGAGCGACATGTTTTGACACATGAATATATGGCTCAAAGTCAGCATCCATAATGCGACTGACGTTTGCAATTTAAGCAGTGAATAGATTTCTCTGTCCCCCCCAGTTGCCTTATTGTGGCTAAATCGTTTTATCAGAACCTTGCTTGTTTTAACTTCAGATATTTAATGAACTATATATTTTTTTCTAGACAATAACGGTTAAAATGTAACTATTTTTGTAGTCAAGCCTTCAAGTTATGAAATATTTACTGATGTAAAATCCCCAGTCTCCCCAAATGAAAAGAAAACTGCTTGCAAAGCTTAATACAAATGGAATACTCTCATCATTTTTATTAGCCTAATGTCATGGTTTTCATTTCACCTGCGCAGCAGTCACGTCACACAGTTATTAATATTTTGACGGTCTTTTATTCTTCAATGGCATCGCAGTTTGACGTAACTTTCATCCTGTGAGAAAGAGAGAGAGCGCGCGAGAGAGAGAGATGCACTTGCTGTATTTTTGTGGTAGCGCGCGCTCAATGGGGTCACGAGGGACCGAACAAAACTCTGCGCGAGGGACCTGTGTGATGCTCTCGTGCTCTATAAAGTCATTGCTTTCACCGGTGAGACTCCCACCCAACCAACGACACGTTTAGATATTCAGGCTTTTGCTGCTACATCTGACTGAACTGTAGAACTTCACGAGTTTGTGGGTGTCAAAATGAGCTCCTCGCTTCCAAAAAGCGAATCCACCACGTCCCTCATCAAAACGAACCGGAGAGTCCGCACGGACCCCGCGAGTCACCGCAACGGTCACCGGCACACGGGAGGCGGCGGCGGGGAATCGTGTTGGACCGAAGAGTGCGATGCCACCGCCCGCAGACCCCTGTGCCAACCGAAACTCGGACGAAAAGGGGAGAAGATCCAGAATCACCGCGGCCAGGATGGATATCATCAGGAGGCGTCACGGCACCACCAGCACACCATTGACCCCCCAATCCAACTCCACGGGAATTCCCGCACCAGCCGGACGCCTTCGCCGACTCTTTCCCAATCCAAGCGCTCGGAGGAAGCCGCGCTGTTCTTTGAAACGAAGGGCAAGCATCGGACGGGCTCGAATCAAAGCCTCACCTCTAGTCCACCTCCAGCGCTTCAGCACAGCAGCACGCGCGTCCCCGGGAGAGCTGGCGCGTACAGCGGCGCGCTTGATGCAGACCTCCATCCCATAGTCAAATCAGTCTTTGGACAGGTAGGGTGACTACTGTACGATACCAGTAAATATAAATAAGTTATGTAGCTGATTCCTGTATCTAAGGTGACTTACAGTAGTAGCTACATTTAAAACTATGATCTACTCAGTAACATGGCAACTTGACTAATTCAATTCAACATCAAAAAGTGAATGATTCAAAATGAGGAACAAGGTTTTAAATAGTTCTATATTATGTGTTTCATCTCATGTGGTCCATAACCTTCATATATTTACGAATAGTGGTTCGCGCACATCAAGCTTTTGAGGTTTCAATGTAGACAATATAGACTATATAGCCTATATGGAAAAGTTGATGCATCTTTAATCACCTTTTGCCTTTTTACCAGTGCATGATACATTGCCCTGTATAGGCTATATATATATATATATATATATATATATATATATATATATATATATATATATATATATATATATATATACATATATATATATATATATATATATATATATATACATTTTGTTTTTTAATCATTCTATTAATATGAGGTCATTAAAGCTCTATGTAGGCTGTATGTAAAAAACTATTAATAATATTTTTTAAATATTTTTAGTAGCCTATGTCTGAATGGTAACAATCAATTTATCATCATTACAACAAAATCAACAACAACAGTGTAAATCAAACTGTCAAACCATAATTATTGTATGCCTTGGTGCATGCTGGGAAGGCAGTGAATAAGACCGAACCATAAAATCATTGAATGCTGGATTCACTCAATAATCTCTTCATTAGAAATTGTTTTCATAGCATTCATAGAAAAAGTGTAGATTTTATTCCAAACAGGTTTATATTAATTAACCCAAATTTAGTAAAAAGAAAATACTATTATTAAAATTGAAATTATAATAAAACTCAACAGGTGGTCAGTGGATTAAATGGAAATACACTCAGTTTAAAAGTAACCACTTTTCTGCATTCCAGCTTTAAATTTTTTGGCTCAGACATTTAGTGCAAAGACAAAACAAAAATGTTTTAAGTCACTTTAGATGAAAGTGTCAGCTAAATAACTATCATTAATGAATGTTCTTCCTTATAACCTAATGCTGCCCATCTGAATTATGGATTATGACTTCATTGTGCATCACAGTGCCTCATAGAAGATGTTTTGAATGTGTAACTGGAGTGCATGCGTCTTTGGGGATATGATCTCTCTATGATCAGATAATGATAAAACTAAATTATGTATGAGGATTTGCAGATTAAAGTGAAACAGAAGTCTCAGAGATGTCAGTTTGAATTCCGTTCAAATGGTTGTCAATCTTAAACGACTGATGGATAAATAATATGCATATTATAGTAAAACGGGTGGAGCTGTTGTAGAAATTGTAACCGCATGGTTGAAAGTGCATACATGGTGTAACCTGCGGATAATTTTTTAATCTATTGATGTTATTGGAGATCCTTTGAGGCTCTACAGAAACTTCCAGTAAAACACTTTATGACTTTTAAGGCCTATATGACTTATTATGACTTTTTTGATATACACTCTCATGCAATACACTTGAAGAAGAAAAAAGACAAGAAAAAAAACACAAACAGAAATTGTGCTGGTAATTTTCTGCCAGGACATGATCCGTTAAGTTTATGGACATTTCCATTAACCCTAAAACAAAACGCAATTAAATGCGTGATTCAAAATATGAGTGAAAAATCTATACAATCATTTCCTTCATATTAACACATTGGCCCTACATTTAAGGACTTTTTTTAGAGTGTGTGTTACAGCGGGACCTGTATCAATGACATGTTCATGGATCACTGTAAGTCCATGCCGCTTTCTCCTGCTGCTTTCTATCTCTGAAGGACAATAACTAACCATCTGTCTAATGTGCCACATAAATAACACCCTATTTCAGGTTAAAGCTTCAATAGGTCACAGACACAGAATGGCACTTGAAAACGGAAATGGAAATGAAAACAAACAAATTAACACCTCTCGCATAGCTGGGTGGTCACAAGACAAGTGTGAAGGTATGGAGCCCCTAGAGGGACATGGTGACAAAAAAAAATGGGATGGGAGGAACAACTGTATTTCTGTTATGACAACTCTCAGAGTGTTTGGCATGGTAATGGATATGACAATGTTGATATGTTTGGTTTTGGCGGAATAAATGATGCTGTTGGTTATTGCTGCTGCAGAGCAAATAAGACCTGCTGCTGTTGGTTATTGCTGCTGCTGCTGCAGAGCAGGTACAGGACTTGCTACTGCCAATACATACATGACACACTGCTGTACAATATAGCATACATGAATTACCCGGAATCTAGCAAATCTATACAGGTGGAGCTGGGGAAGGTGGAGGGTTTCTGAAAGCACACTGGAACTGCTACAGCAAATGCTGATCAAGTATTTGAAGGTTGAACAGCGAGCTCATTGGCTACTGAGACAGCAGGAACCAATCAGCTGTCCCTATAGAGAATGATGTGATTGCAAGCAGATTGAGTTAAGGACCTATCAGCATGTGTCATCTAGAGTTTCATGAACTTTGTATTCCAGTGCTTTTGGAAACGGAAATGTTTTGCGAGAGAATGCAAAGTCTCTCCGATACTTATCCCCCCATTTCATATTTTTGTCCCCTTAGGGGCTCCAAATAAAGGACAAAATAATAGAAAGAAAATCGAAAGTTGTGGCTTGCAACTTTTTTTTAAATAGCAATGTTTTAAATTGTTCTGGCTGAAACAATTTTTACTTCAAGTATAACTCATTTATATCATTTTTAGCTTTAAGGACATTCCAAAATAGTGGTTTTGTCAGATTTAGATTACATTTCTGCCTCCAATTTACAATAAATATTAAACACTCACAAACTAATAGACCTTATATATTTGTGAGGATGCAATGGTTTTCATATTAAGATAATTATGTTTGCTACAGCCTTAACTTAAACATACAGTAACCCTCAAACAAACCTGTTGGCATTATTAGATTTAAAGCAAAACATGATTTCAAAGTTGGAGCACTTCAAATGTGAATTTGTTTATTTTTTTATGTGAAGAGAAGGGGGCAGTTTATAAAGAGCCCATTCGTGTCATTATATTCGGTGCAATTTTGAATTTGAATATGTGTTTGATCAATCAGTATACAGGTAGCTGTAATACAGGTACAACAGAAATCACATTGTTACCACAAAGCCTTTTTTGTGAACCACATCCCTGATAACGTAACAAGAAGCCTATTCTGACACCAAGCATCAGTCTTTTCAGTCGGAAACTCAAGACTCCGTATTGCCAGCAACCATGCTGAGTGGGTCCTAGTTTTGACACTTTTGCTCGGTTTCAAGAGCCTCCCAGGCATCATTAGTCTTTGGCTTGTAAATGTCACACAGTCATTTTGTCATAACACTTCAGTGTAAGACCTGCTCAAAAGTTAAAAAGCATACATATTTCTTGAGAGAACATTCAGCCAAGACTGACGTGACACACGATTGCGATGCGGTACACTATGTTTGCATGAGCTCAGCTCGTATCCAGAAAAGCCTTGCATCTGTGAACGGAAACGCTGCTGTATTTATAGCGCCGTCGTGTCTATTTTGCTCCTCATAGTGGATTGATATTCCTCAAATGCCGTGTTTCATATTTCCTTATGTAACATCAAGGCCTGCATACAATCCCTACAGAAATCATTCTCCGCCAGTAGGCGCTAAATATAGCAGCTCAAGACCTGATTAGAGAGGAGAGGGGAAAGCTGTCTTTTGTGCTGGAGTGAAAAAAATCAAATCCATTAACTACCTGACACGTGGGGTTTGAAACCGTGAAAATGAAGAGAGGATTCGAGCGTATCATCACCCTGCCGAGACTGGTCTAATGTAAATGACTGAATATGGAGTCACATATGTTTGCGCATTAGTTTTAAAATGATCATCAGTGTTTAACTGATTGATAAGTGTGATTTTAAATCTAAAATCAACCAGTAGCTATTTTAAAATATGCAAGCAGTGTATGTACTCTAAAGGTTTAATGTTCAATTTAGATCCATATCTACAGATAGAATGTATTGGTGCGAGGGCGGGACAACCAGTCACTCACATGACATCACAGCAATAGCAAACCACAATCATCCAATCAGTTCCCAGTGGACAAAATCAAGCCCTGTCCTACATTTTTCTTGTTCGTTTCACTTCTAT
Source organism: Tiaroga cobitis (assembly GCA_030578255.1). NCBI lineage: Eukaryota > Metazoa > Chordata > Actinopteri > Cypriniformes > Leuciscidae > Tiaroga > Tiaroga cobitis. The sequence continues at coordinate 33,080,196 of CM060600.1, read as the reverse complement.
ACATCACAATAGGGAAGAAAAGACTAGTGCAACTTCCGTTTCATGCCGACTTTACAAAACCACCCGATTAAAGTTTCTACTCTTCTGTGAGAAGGTGAGAACAGATAGCACCCATAATGCTTTGAAACATAAACAGTCAGAATTATTTACACAGTAACGGTGCAGTCACTTTAGCGAAAATTCAAAAAAAGTTTAACAGCATAGAGATTTGTAATGCACAGCTCATAAAGAATCACTTGCAAACCAAGCAGCTTTCTGCTGTTCAATCCAGCGAATTCACATGGCCAACTTAAACATGAATGAAATTTGCTTTGGGAACTTTTTTGGCCTCAAGTGAAATTCCAGATCGCGCATTAGAATTCGCCCACAAAATTTCAACGAGAAACAGTCAGTTTGACTGGACCTTTTCACTACGATGCTACAATATATTAAAAAATAAGTATGCTAACTATAGAAAAGTTACTTTTTCATCCCCATATAATTTCATCCCCATATACTGATTGGCTTCATCACTGTCTCCTCTCCACCAGTAAGCTGGTGTGTGGAGGGCGTTCTGGAGCACTATGGCTGCCGTCGCATCATCCAGGTAATGCTGCACATTGGTGGTGGTTGAGGAGATTCCCTCTTCCGTATATGTAAAGCACTTTGAGTACCCAGAAAAGCGCTATATAAATGTAACGAATTATTATTATTACTGCAACTCAAAAGATGAAAGAAATGTGAAGAAATATTGATTAAAATAAAATAAATCAGAAAATGTAAAAAAACCTTTAGCATTGTTTAAACATGACTAAACTTAAACATAACTTGAATATAATTGAAAGCTTTACCTTTAATATTGTTGAATTTTTATAATGATTACATTTTTGAGATTTCCTTGATATAACTTAATGAATCGTATATATTTATATTCTTGAAAATGGTATGGGAAAACAGGTTTATCGCTGTCATATGATATTTTCTGCTATGTTCATGTGCAGAAAGCTTTGATGTTGCTATTTAACCTTACGGTCTAATTTCACCACAAATTACCTTAATATAGACCTATATTCCAAACATTCACAGATTTTCATAACATGATCTAATGAATTGTACTATACTCTTGTTGATACCTTATTGGGTAAGACTTTGCAATAAGGTGTCATTTGTTAACATTAGTTAATGAATAAGTTAACATGAACTTAATATATTTTCAGTGGTGGAAAGAGTACTGACAAATTGTACTTAAGTAAAAGTATTGCTACTTAAGTAATAATTTACTTGAGTACAAGTAGAAGTACTGAAAAATAATATGACTCAAGTAAGAGTAAATAAGTAGTTTGCTTAAAAACTACTCAAGTAACTACGTTACAAAAAGTACTTTAGTATTTTTCTATTTTTACCCAAAATGGGAAGATGATAGCGAAATGGAGCGGTAAACACTAACACTCTCGTCATCTGTTTGATTCATACTGAAGGCCTAGTACTGATGCATTGAAGTATTAAACTTACACATTTCAGGAAATGCCTTAATGTATGTAATAACATGCAAATAGTGATGTTTTGACTGATGAAACATGAAGACAAAAACATTATAGCTATAATATATTTGTGTTTATCAAACTATCAGGTATTTTCAAAAGAATGATGTATGTCTTTAAAGGGATAGTTCACCCAAAAATGAAAACTAGCCCACGATTTACTCTCCCTCAAGTCACCTTAGAAAAAATGACTTTCTGCTTTCAGTCAAATGCAATCAGAGTTGTATTAAAAAATGGCCTGGCTCTTCCAAACTTTATAATGGCAGTGAATGACTGGAGAAAATTTGAAGCCCAAAAAAGTGCATCCATCCATGATAAAAGTGCTCCACATATAGACTACTAGCTTTCTCTGTTGTCAAGAGCAATTTTTTTTATTACTAATTTTGAAAAGTAAGATCATTTGAATGTTTTGATTTGAATCATTAATAATTGAAAGCAAAGAAAGTTAATTGAGAGGTGAATAAACAGTATGAATAAAAAATTCCCAGTAAAAAAAAAATATAAAAAAATAAGTGGGGTAACTTATGGTTAACATGTTAAATTAAATGATCTTTTTTTCGTTGTAGCCTACCGAAAATGTGCTGGGAGCCCACTGTTGCTATAGGAACGAACTACACTTTTACATGCATCTGATTGACAGATAAATCATGCGATCTTATTTCACAGTTTTTTCAGCTTTGTACAAAGTTTGCTTCGTATATTTAGTTTAACTGTATTGTTAAACAGGGCGAGCTTTACCATTAATTGAACTGTGTGCATGTATTTTAGACACTTACATTGATCTTGCTCCGCATGCAGAACTGCGTCCATGTTATGAGCCGAGCTTTTTTATTTACTTCAACTGCTCAGTGCTCTGGTATTATCAATGGTATGACCCATTTCAGTAGTTGCCATAATTAAATATGAGCAGAATACTCACTTACATTCACTGAAATATTGAAACGTTAGCGCTACTGATTCAAAACACGAGCGCCAGTGATTGAATGTCAAACTCAAAGCGCGGTTTGGAGGTTTTGATTGGTTTTGCACCCGAGTCAGACCTGTCTGTTATTGGCTGAACTGCTTCAGATATGTCTGTTATTGGCTGAAGCCCAGGGCTCCACCGCAGAAATGTGTCTGTCAAATGTCAGCTTGCCCTATGAAAAATAAATGTAGAGAAGTTGAATACTTTATTTTTATTTTACTCAAGTAGGAGTAAAAGTGCCACAATTTAATTATACTCAAGAAAGTAGAAAAAATGAAAAAATCTACTCAAGTACTGTAACGAAAGTATTTGTAATTAGTTACTTTCCACCACTGTATATTTTTACAATATTTATTAATCTGAGCTACCTTGTCAGATTCTTTTCAGCCGCTGTGTGTCGTAGAAGTCTTGTGCCTCTGCTCATAATCTTTCTCTCTCTCTCTCTCTCTCTCTCTCTCTCTCTCTCTCTCTCTCTCTCTCTCTCTCGAGGCAGAAGAGATTAATATTTTAATCCTGGTATAACTTGACCTGACTTGCGTTCACTAACATCGAATTATGCCACTAACCCGCTTTTGGAGATGTGCTGCGTACATCAAAAGCAAACAAATTTAGCATCGTTGTTTTCACAGTGAGATTTCAGATCAATGCCCTCGCTCTGCCAGCAGGGGCTGCCCGTCTCAGGCTCTCTGAATGGAGTCTGACTAAATGACATTCTGTCACTCTTTGTCGAGTCGCTTGCATCCTTCCTCCCTGCTGGATCCAAACTGGGATGGAAGGATACAGGAGATGAGAATATGAAGGTGCAAGCGTGAGAGACCTTTATGTATTATGTAAGAAAGACACAACACTCAGTGTTCAGAGGCAGGTGATGCAGAACCACTTTAGCTCTGCCTCTCACTCTCTTGGCTCCATTAGCACTCATTTTTTGGGCTTTTTCCAGAGCATTCAGTCGCTCCCCCCCCCCTCCCTCCCCATCCCACTTGGGTCACACTGACCTTGCAAGGGTCTGAGGTGGGGGGAGAGATACAGAGAGATACGGGAGGGCGGAAGGCAAACGGAGGGATAGTTGAAAGAACCAGGCTTAGAAAGATATGTGAAAGCGATACAAGCTGTGTCGTAAATTCCACGTCATTTCTGTCTCCCATACAATCTCATAGTCTGTGCTATTTATAGAAGCCAGTGTGTGTGTTTTTTATTAGCCCATGGATTGCAGGGGAGGAAATGCAACATTTCTAAGCCCTTCTCAGTCTGTGTAGTCGAGAGTGAGAGAGAATAGACCTTGAAATTCCTTCCTCGGCACATCCCAAAGGAACATGTTATTGCTCACATGCTTGATCTTTCATTGCTCAGGAGATTTCGTTGAGTTCTCACCTCAGGAAAAATAAAAAGGTGATCCTCACGATGTTCAGATCACATTTCACCAGAAAATCAGAAGAAGATAAAGAAAATCATAAAATTATTTAAAATATATTTTCAATAAAATGATGACAGAAAAACATAAGAAAAAAACATAAAATATGCAAATAATTAAAAATACAAAATCAATTAAAAAAATGAAATATGACAAAATGAAATGCCACAAAATCTTAACGGTCCTAGCCAATTTGGGAGTAGATTTCACAGTTACGTAACTGCATCTGCACGCGCATTGTGGTGGATAAAAAACAGCAAATAACAAGTGGAAGAAAACATGCACATCCACGGAATAAGGGAAACATGTCTTGTTGTGCCTTTGGATGTCAGAATCCAAATGCAAATACCATCATCGTCAAAGACTTGGTTGTAAGTCATTAATGGAGAGACTGGACTGATGAAACCTGCAATGATACAGTATTAAAGCATCAATTTGATGTAAACAATAGATCAATATAATATGCACATATGCAGTTAAAAAATGGCATGATGTATCAGCCCAACAGTCAGTTTATATTCATATTTCAACATGGCATCATGACTTTTGCGTAAACATACACGCCACTTTCAAGTCATGTGGCGTGTTATCTATACGCATTTTGAGATATCCGCGTGTATGCGTGTAATGTCTACGCCGTTAAATGTCCGAGTGATTCCGCGTGTATGTACACGCCGTTAAATGTCCGAGCGAAACGAAACAAAACGTAGATCTACATCTGGGGAGCGATATTTTTTTTCCTAGGATGGCAGGAGAAGACTCATAAATGGTATTAACCCCAGTGACGGGTAGGTTTAGGGACGGGGTTGGGGTAGGTCATATATTTATATATACAGTAATGTAACGGTAAGTCAACGGCGTTCATAAACACGCTGAAAAGCGATTATGTGTGTTGATAGCACGCCAAAAATGGAAATACGAATTGGCGTGTCATACACGCCATTTCATGAGATCAGTCTGCATATTTGAACCTATTGCTCTCACAATTGCATGTTTATATGTACGCAAGTTTATTAGTAATTTGTATTTTAAAACGCGCAATTGCAAGTACATGTTTATAATTTTTGTTTAAAAACTAAAAAAAAAGTAATAATTGTGAGATATTAATTAACTTGTTCATTCTTTTATTCTGTGGCTTCCATATAGACTACTGCAGAATTGTCACTTTCTGCCGCCAGGTAGGCTATGCTCACAAAACACATCATTGCTGTTTGCAATCACCCAACCGGTCTATACAGCTTGATTTATTTTTTTTAGCTTGATTTTGATGTTCTTGACACATTTTGTGATATTCACCCCAAAATAGACAAATTGTGCAATTGTCAAAATACACTCTGGCTATATAGACCATACATAAATATTTGGATTTAGATTATATTTTGGATTTGGATAGCAGCTCATATCATTTGAATTTGGAAAATATTCTCATTTGAAACTCCACAATGTCAAAAATGACAATTAAAAAAAATGACAATTAAAAACACCATTTAAAAGTAGTTTGTATGACTTGTGTGCTATTACACTCAAATCATGTTAGGTTTGACATCACATGTCATTGATTCTCAAGTGTATTGTCATTTTACACCAAACCTAATGTGCAAAAGACTTGGAACATAAAAAAAAGTCATTTTTATGGTGCTTTTGTCATACTTTTTGTCCCCATTCACTGTCATTGTATGGAAAAGAGCAGAGACATTTTGCTAAATTTCTCCTTTCGTGTTCTATGAGTTTGGAAAGACGTTCCATTGAGCAAATGGTGACAGAACCAAAAGTCTCAATTTGCTCTCCATTTTGTCTCATTGCTCACTATGTGAAATTCTTGCAATATTAAAAAGATCCCATTTGGGATTTTTCTTTCCTGTGGTAAGGGATTGTGCATTCAGGTGCTTTTATAAAACATTTAGAACATCTATTTGTTTTTAGCTCAAGTCTTCATAGCACCAAAACATTGCGCCACCGACACATTGTTGCAGGTTACCCGAGGCGAGCTCTTGACACTCGGGTACGGCAGGTGAGTGTGAAGGGTCGAGCGGAGAGAAAGACAGAGTGAAACCAGAGCTAATGAAGCGTTCAGATGGGGAAAAGAACAACACTTCTAAAGAGCTGCTACATTTTTGATGCTCTTAAAAGAAGGTGAATGAATATTTCAAGAGAAATATCGAATTCTGCGCGTAAATCCGGCTCCCTTTTGGGAAACCGACATGAAATGTGTATTAAAGCGAATAATTCAAGACTTTCCAGCAGATCAGCGCTCACATTTTCTTCAGACAATATAAAAATCTAGTTATCAGTATATTCATGATTTTCATGATATATTTAAGTTTATATTTTCTTGCAAATATTCCCAAGGTCAGAGATGTTTCTTTGATCAATGTGTGTAAAGTCAAGTCGAGTCACCTTCATTTTTTTATTTTTTTTATTTTTTTATTAAGGTGCAAGTCTTGAAAAAAAAAAAAATATATATATTATCTCTCAAGCTTTAAAAATGCAAACCTGTGAAAACGCTGACGGCGTGCACATGCGTATTACGTGTTTAGTCGATATGCGTGTTTGAATATATATGTGTGCGGGCATGAAGTCTTTCTTTACAAATTGACCTCAACAAATTCCTTGTCTGGCCTTACAAATTTATAATACAGAATTATTTATCACTTCCATAGCCATGTGAACCGGAACTATTTTGACAACGTTTTATCTGTACAGAGGTAAAGGGAAGGAGAAGGGGGCCTTCACAGGGGAGAGAATAGTTGACACTTCAGGACTGCGTTGTAAAGATATGCTAAAGATGAACATGAACCTCTCTGCTCATCTTCCTGTCTCTCTGGCAGCCCGTCGCCGTGTCCAACAGGATTATCCATGACCTCACGTCTTCGTTAAAATGAAGAAGTACTTATGAACATCGCTGTCAGAATGATCCGTTTTGTGCATGTGTGGCTCAAACGCTCGAGTTCCTGGAGTTTAAATGCAAGAGCGTGACACAAACACCACTGAGGTCATGGAAAAAGAAAAAAAGAAAGAGTGTATGTCATTCAACAGCAGAGTACATTTAACATTTATTCATTGAGCAGACACTCTTATCCAAAGCAACAAATGAGGAACAACACAAATGCAAGTTATTAATCATAAGTAGTTGACAGCATTGCAATATATTCTAAACCATGCAGAAAATGTTCCTAACACTGTAGAACAATGATTAATTAACTTGGTATTTTGACTTGTTTTCCAATACAAATATCTAAACATTAGCAAATCAAGATACATACTCGAGAAGATATTATAATACATAAGATTAGTCTTGTTTTCTGAAAATAATCTGAAAAATTTAGTGTTTTTGCTTAAAACAAGAACAAATATCTGCCAATGGGGGAGTATTGATTATTTATTTAATTTTTTTTGCTTTGATAAATTTGTACTGGAAAAAAGGATGTTTTAAAACAATTTTTTGTAGTGCATATCACTGAAATGTGTGTATCTGAGGCCACATTTACACATAGCCGGGTATTTAGAGAAACGAATATTTCCCCCCCCTCCGTTTTCAATAATAACATCGTGCACACAACATCGTTTTCCAAAAAGTTGTCATTTACATCAACCCGCATAAATACGCCGTCGAGCGCCATCATAACTATGCCAAACCTATTGGCGGCAGTGTAGGGAGAAGGATAAAGCCATGCAAGCCAATCAGAATCCTCAGAATGTGACGTTTGAGAACCTAAAACCCTGTTTCTCCCAGTTGACACGGCAACACATAACTGGCGTTATCAGAAATCTCCACTTTGGCCGGAGTTTTTAGAAATAAGCGTTTTTTTTTTTGTGATAAAAATTGAGTTTTCGTGTAAATAAGAGGCCAAACCGCAGGGAAATATCTGCGTCTTCCCTTCGTGTAAACGGGGCTTTAGACACCACACCAGTTTCTGAAACAAAAAATAAGTGCATTAGCCAATTATCATACATCTAACATAAAAACACATCAAGGAGTATTAAGGTGGGAATGATGTTCCAGTGCAGTGCTTTTTAGTTACATATATAACCAGCCCTTGTCATTAACTTTTTTGCTCACCAGCCACTGTGGCTAGTGGTTTTTCAAAGTTACTAGCCAGTCCGCATTTTCACTGGGCACAATTTTGACATCGATACCATAGGGAAAAACTGCCATATAGATATTTTTAATATATTATCTCATTATTTGGCAGCCGGTATATTAGGCTGCTGTTGCTTTAAGACATGACGCACGGACCCATTATACTGTTTTAAATAGCCAATTTACTTGTCTTTAGTGCAAGCACTTTGGGGGTGAGCACAAAATCTGCGGGAATGAGTACAATTATGCTCAATATGCGCAAACCCTCACCCTGTAACCAACAATATTCATCCGGGGCAAATTAAACGAGTGAGTAAAGGGACGCGGGTTTGTGTGTCAACCATAGACTGTAAAGGGTGTCAGCTCGCTGTCGGACAGATTAAAGAGGGAGAACGCATTGCTGGTGCGTCCTGCGGAAGAGTTTCAGATAGTTCAGTATCGATATGTATCGAAAAATCTATATTTTTGACAACACTAGATTGCACTTAGTTTATTATTTCAGATGCCTTTTTAAAAGACTACAATTGAAAAATGTATATTAGGCCTATATAAAATTCAGCCCGCCAAAGTGGCTAGTAGGAGTGACTGCATTACACACCACTGCTGAAATACACCCGCATATGGCGTTAATGTCAAGTATAGAACTATAAAAACACTGCACTGGAACATCATTCCCACCTTAATACTCCTTGAGATGTTTTTATTGCGTTTAAACCACCATTCAAATTTTATTATGACAGCCAAGATATATTTTAAATGAACCAAATCATTAAACACCACAACAGTATTGTTTTATCACAAAATGAAGGGGTCTACAGAAGACTGAACATTTTCTGAAAAGGCCAAGTTGATTTTATCAGTAAGATTGCCACATTGTAACTGTGGTTATTGTTTGATGAATGCAAAGCAGCTCTCCATGAAAAAAAAAAAGTGTGATTGATGTCACTGAAATATTGTACACATAGCGTACTGTAACACCGGTTAAACAGGTTGTGACCAGAGCACTAAATCATATCTGTGTATTTAACCTCGACATACTCCTATAAGCATTACAGTAGTGGAAATATGACTTAAATGACCATGTGTGGAGGATTTATGCATACATTCATGCACAGTTTTGCAATTACGACAGTTCAAGAGCCGGTCTGAGCATGTATGGATATGTGCGAGTGTGTGTGCGTGTGCGAGTGTGTTTCTGCGCTGCTGGTGCGTTCTCTCGGCTGAGTTGACGTTATGAGAGTGGACGGCGCCTGGCTCTGATTTCTGATGTGTTCCGAAGTTCACAATGAGCCTCCGGTGAAGAGGCTGGCTTCAACTATGAATCATCCTCACCGACAGAGAGAGAAAGAGAGCGAGAGATAAGCCTTACATGAGTAAACCAAATAGATCAGCTGAGAATTAATCAGGAAGGTTAAATGTGTTTACAACAGATATATTGATGGATCCAGGGGAAAATGTAGGTCTTTTTCATAGCTCAGGAGTTCTTATTGAACTGATGTTTCTCATAAAGTTTCCAAAGAGAAATGAAATGAGAAATGTATTTTTACACATTTACTAACCATTCGCTAAGCATTTCACTTGCGTCTTTATCCATACAGTTGAACCATTTACAAAATGCATCAAAAATATTACAGCATAGTATAAAAAGTATCATTATTTTGAGATCAAACATTAGGATCATAGATTGCACCTTATTACAAAAATCAGTGTTGCATGACACAATTAATGTTGCGCTATTACAGCCTGCAGAAAGAGGGGAAGTAGTGATCACACCAGCAACGCTCAATCAAATAATCATCACGTGATGAAGAAGACATGATGTTCGCATCCAAAATCGCATACTCTCTTGAGTAGGTATACTTTTTTTGAATAAGGAATTACTTCACGACTGCTAAAAAGTGTATATGAATATAATTCGGACGTACTACATCTGCCATGTTGTCATTATCATGTGACCTACCAGCATCAGTTGCTTCTCCGCCATTCATAAATCCTCTCTCGTGGCCTCATGGGATAGTAAAGTGTCCATCGTATGCACATGTCAGAATCTACCCGGAAATAGTAGGTGATCCGGGTACTTTTTGGCTACTCTTTTATGAGTACTGTGAATTCGGACGTACTGTTTTCCGCCTACTATATAGTAGGGAAGTATGCAATTTCGAATGCAGCCAATTACAACAAGGCACTCCAAAAAACAGCACAACTACACAAAAATAAAATGAAAATGAACATAATAATTAAGAAAAACATCATCCTATTTATCTGGGTCTTTTAAAAAATGTAAATTCCAAAATGTATTCAAATTCTTTTTGAAAAACTGAAATACATGGCTTTGTTTTAACGCTTTTGCGTTTATAAATTTCCCTAAAATAAAGATATCATTCTATAAAAACTGAATGTGTACATCTTCAACTATTATACTAAAGGTTATGTCATTTATAATAAACTCAGATACCAGATTAATTACATTTTAAGCCAATCACATGTCCGACCAAAAGACACTGCTGAGAAGAGAATTATAACAAGGCATATATACATATTTTAAAGATTTAAAAAAAACAAATCAGATGTTTGTGTTGCAATGGTGGGCGTGTTTATGCTGTCACTCTATTAGCATAAAACAATGCATATGCTAAAACAATGCATGCAACATGTCCAAATAAACATCGATATCTTTTTTGATAGGTTATGCACATTTTGTGTGATACAGATAACTGATCATTACTCACCATTTGAAGCCAATAATCAATATATTGGCCAATATTAGATGTCAATTTACTTTTCTAGTGGTTGAATACGAAACAAAAAATAATTATATATGATTTTGGAAATAATCCACCTAAAATATTTAATAATATTAAATGGACTGCAGACTTTAGCACAATGGCATAATTTAAGGTTAAATCATTTTTTGTCTAATTTTTCTTGTTTCCTATAAACGCAAAGAGATTGTGAGGCGAGAGTGGCCTAAACAGGAACCATTGGGTTAAGTAGGCGAGTGCCAGCTCTGCAGGTGAATCCTGGGAAGGGCTTCCTGTTGTCCCCTAATAACCTGCCGTGGCCTTCGGCCGGTGTTCTGCATTTTGGCAGCCTTGGCGCATCCGTGCCTGGTGCCAACTTCAACATTTTACACATGCAGCTTTTGTGTTTTGACGTCCGGTCTTTGATCTGAACACTGCCTCTCTTAGCTGGGCGGCACGACTACAAGTGTGTGTATTTTTAGCTCTGTAGCCCAACATCCGTATGTGTGTAATCGACTGTGTTCGCTCGCGAGTGTGTGTGTGTTTTTGTATTAGTGTCTTCAGCATCTTGCTTGGGGGAAGGTGATACGCTCGTCCATGCGAGCCTCTTTGTCTCTTTTCGCCTTGTTTGGATGGACGGTTTTAAAACTGAGCAGCTGAGAGTAAGGGAGAGAGAGAAAGAGGGAGGGAAATGAGGGGAAGAGATAGTGGGGAAAAGAAGGGAGGGTGAAAGGGAGAGAGAGAGAGAGAGAGAGAGAGAGAGAGAGAGAGAGTGCAAGCAAGTGAACAAGCAATCTTGGCTTTTCTCTTCTGAGCATCCCTTCACACTGAGACACATGTCTCCTTTTCCTGATCCCTCCATCCACTTCTTCTCTCCTTCATTCCTGTCACCTTGACGTCCAGCGTCGCCACCACTGGATCATCTACATCCTTCCCCTAAAATCCATCTTTCCTAGAAGATAAGCCTACAGACCTCATCTCACCATCTGTAATCCATGCATGGAGACATGTGGATGCATGCACACGTGCGCATGCGGCCGCTTTGACTCTCAAGCGCGCAAAATTAGCAGAAGGGACTTTACTATGGGAAACTGTGTTAAAACGCCGCTTAAGAATTTCTCAAAGAAGGTAAGATGCTCTTTCTGATAGCTGAGAGTGTGTGTGTGTGTGTGTGTGGGCTACGGACTTGACTCAGACCTGGACTGTGTTGCATGGACTGTCAAAGATGAGTTTAATAGTCATGCTCTGAATTCCACTGAGTGTAGCTGTATACAGTAATATTATGGTAATTCTCATTGTAACAGAATCTGGACTGACTGAACTTGAAATTTATGAATTTATTGAGTTTTTGCATGCTAGAGAGAACTGGAAAACCTAAGAAACCAATCTGGAGTTAGTAGCAAAAAAATTACTATGAAAAAAACGGACTTGTCCTGCATCAGGATGTTGGATGTTTGGTTGCCGCTTTTGACCTTGGAAGTTGCTGGACATGTTCATGAATTAATATGTTTAATAATATGCTAGATCAGGCTGCCTTAAAGGGATAGTTCACCCAAAATGAAAATTCTGTCATTACTTACTCACACTCATGTTCCAAACCCGTAAGACTTTAGTTCATCTTCGGAACACAAATGAAGATCTTTTTGATGAAATCTGAGAGCTTTCTGTCCCTCCATAGAGTGCCGAAGTGATGACGTCACATTGTAGGACAACTCGGAAGCTAGCGGCGCATGGGTTCCCTCGATCGAAAAGCTATGCATTTTCCCCATAGACTTTTGGAAAATCGCAAAAAATAAGATCTGTGTTTAACAAAGAGTTGTGACTCTTACACGTTTTGTCTATCAAGATAATCTTTACAAGTTAATCCAAAATTTATACATTTTGAAGCCTATATAAATGGCCTATATATATAAAAAGCCTATATATATGTGTTTTTAAAAAACACAACCAGACACAATAAAGTTTAAAAAACCACAAGCAGGTTATAACTGTGTGTTCTATGTCATAGATCAAAACGTGAAAATATTTAGAGGCTTTGTTCAATACAGACCTTATTTCAGGCGATTTAGCAAAAACCCATTCAAAAATCCCATAGACTTTAGAGCGAGGGAACCGGGAGTGCTAAAATGCTAACTCACTTCCGCGTTTTGGCCTACAGAGTGACGTCGTAACTTCGGCACTCTATTGACAGCTAAGCAACTGACACTTTGACGCTTCAAAAAGTTCATAATCGTAAAACGAATCCATATGAATAGAACGGTTTAATCTGCTCAATATCGCTTAATAGGATGAACAGATTTCATTTATGCTTTTATTCACATAAACATTGATCAGCGAACATAAACAGAAGCTCAACCGAACCTGCTTGACATGCGAGAACAAACGTCATTGGTTCTTGCAGAAGCTCCAACGTGCTGCGTAAGATTGCGAGTAGTAAGTTGATGAATGTTTATATGTGAATAAAAGCCTAAATTCAATCTGTTCATCATATAAAGCGATCGAGTCTCTTCAGAAATATTTGGACTAAACCGCTCAATTCATATGGATTCGTTTCTGAACTTTTTGAAGCGTCAAAGTGTCAGTAGCTGTCAATGGAGGGACAGAAAGCTCTCAGATTTCATCAAAAAGATCTTCATTTGTGTTCTGAAGTTGAACGAAAGTCTTCTTCAGAAAGGTTCGGAACGACATGAGGGTGAATAATTATTGACAGAATTGAAATTTTTGGGGTAACCATCCCTTTAATGTACCAGCAATATAACTGCGTTTAATGATATTATACCCTAAAGTTCTTGACAATGATGTCTGAAGTTGCTGTTCTGGAAGGTTTCAGAAGTTCTTCTCAATTATCTCTAGATAACTTGGAATGTGCGCACTCAAGGATTAGCATGAGATATCAGGTGCTGGCACCTGCCAAGAGCCCAACGGCACAGGTTTCTTCAGAAGAATATACAACCTGGCACCTTAAAGCCTTGGCAACAGATGGAGTGTGAAGGTCATGTGCAAATAGAGGGGAGATGCAACTCACATGTTTGCACAGACATATATGGGCATGCGTCATGCAAACACATTAGAGTGGGAACATTTAAAAAAGCTTGACCAGTAGTGTCAGAACCTGCATGGCAAGATCTTTAGTATATGAGGCCGAATGAGACTGTTTGTGCCGTGTATACCTCAATCTTGCCCAGCAGTCGGATGCTGATTACTTTAGCCGCATGTGGTAGGACAGGATAGCAGGAAGAGATCTAAGGAATATAAATTAGATCTGAAGGAGAAAAAAACTTTAAGTTAATAAAATCAGTTTGATGTCAACGTAAAAACCCACTTTACTGTAATCTGTATTTGCAAGTAAAACAGGATATTCAGTTAGAAAAATTGAGACTTTTGTCAATCGGGAATTGATTGGATCGTAAAAAGTGAGCGAGTCATGTGGGTGGAGGGGAGGAGTTGAAAAAACAGGGATTCATGACATCATCTGAAAGGAAAGTCGTTTCAGAGGCGTAGCAAGTTGTTATATTTTGATGAAAGATTATAATTGCTGCGCCCCAATTCGCCTATAGGCTACCTATACTATGCCCTAAAAGTATGTACTCTTACCTTGTGAAGAAAAAGTACATACTTTTGAGTGTGTACCAGAAGAGTAGGCAAGTTTTGGGACATGCTACTGTGCAGTGTTGTGCCTGAACGCGTTCATTAACATATTTTGGGCGAACGTGAACTGAACGTACTGATTACTGCCTGATGAACGATACTGTGAACTCGTTCATTCTGGTGTCTGTGAACGCACGCTCTCTCAGTTTAACTTCGTTCAATAGGGTGCCAGATTTCTATAGTGCCTTCCAGGCGAAAACCTGGCTAAAACACGAGTAAACAGGCCTTAATATGTAGCGAAAAAAAACATCCAATCTGGCAACACCAGCCACCAGTGTCGCACTGCGGCCGTCGCTTGCACCATTAAAACAAAAAGCAGCATGTAGTCGACAAAGCATCGAGCGAGGAGGCGTCGTATCGTATGATCAGTTTTAAGACAAGGTTGGTGAGGATGGGAAAAATCGTACATTTCTGTGCAAACTTTGACCGCCGATAAAATAATTGCTGTCTGTGGTTTTATATGGGTTGTGGCAATAATTAAAAAAAAATAAAAATAAATATCTTGCAGCAACATATGGAAAATAAGAACTTTGAACTAGTTCATTTTTTGGAACTGTGAACTTAGTTCAAATTGTAAAGTATGAACTATGAACTGAACTAGTTCATTTTAGAATTTGTGAACTGAACTTTGAACTAGTTCATGTAGAAAGTGAACTTTCCCAACACTGCTACTGTACCACGTCATAATTTGCATCCTGTCACCGTAAACCAGTGTTATTTTAGTATTATTAATAGTTTTTACTAATATTTTGAATTAGCTTTTATTTTTATATTTTCAGTTTTTTATTTTAATGGTACATTTGAGTCATTTTATTGTTTTTTAAATTGAAATATTACCATTTAGGTTAATTTATTTTTTCATTTCAGTTTTAGTTTTACATTTACATTTTAGTGCTTTAACTTAAACTTATTTCAGTTAGTTGTCAAGGTAATACTGAAAAGTTTTTTTCAGTTGAAGTTTTTCATCTAATATTTTATTTTAGCTTTAGCTTATAGTTTATTTTACTTCAAATAACAAAAATGTTTTTAATAGTTTTAAGTTAACACTCTGCATTTCAGTTCATTTAATTTACAATACTGAACAATTCTTCTTACTGAACTGGACAGAAAAGTAGTAGCACGTTGATCTGCCAGTCGAATACTCTCCTCATGTTTTTTGCATAATGATGCATTTAATAGTTAATGACCAAACGTATCTTTATAAAAGTTCACAATGTTGTTGCGGATTAATTAAATATTTTTCGTCAGGTAGTATTTATTATTGATCACTCAAACCCCTTTACTCAGCCTCGCACGGCCACATTTGTAGTTTTTGAACACTTTTTATTTGTGTTTGTAGTTCTGAACCAAATCCTCTTCAAAAAGCACAATGGGTTGTGGGCAATAATAGAGCGTGCATGGATCTGCACTTTAAATTTCCACCAGAAATAGTAGTTCATCAAGGTACCTTTAGGATACTCATTTCAACATTACGATTCGGGTCACACTGTATGAATACTATTTAGTACAGATAGTATTTTGCTTTTGGAATAACGTGCAACACTGAATTGCGCACAATAAGACCAGGAACTTCATTAAAAGGATTCATGCTGAGTTGAAGGTCATGCGCTAAAGTACTAGCTATCTATGATTCAATAATTTGAGTGATAATTGATCAGTATAAATACAAACAGATATGGTTTTAGAACATTTCAGGAGCTGTTTCTCGATAAGCACTCTGATTAGCTCTTAGATGACGTCGGTCTTCTCTTTAATTAACCCATGGGTCTGTCAGTGATTGGGGAGATGCTCTTTGTGTGTTTGTGTGAGTTATATTCCGCGTGCTCTTCACCTCCTCTGCCTGTCGGCTAATTGGTCATTATAATGTGCTGGCTGACTGGTTTCATTCTTATCCTGATTAGCCCTCCACTAAACGTGAGCAGTTATACAGTACGTTCTCAAAACATACTTGGTTATTTGAGAATCTACTCTCATATAATGATGTCGGTTGGTCCACATCTTCACCCTTTAATGATCGAAACACTCGTTATCAGTGAGTTTCATTAGTGAGAACAATTCGAGAACCCCTTGGATTTGTTTTTAAAAATACCTTAAGCTAAGTTTGTTCATTTGTTTTTATGGCAGCAATCAAATGGCATGGCATTGCAGCAGTGTGCCGCGAGCATGAAAGTGGATGAATTATTCAGTTTGAATGATATCTGATCTTAAAGGTTCTGTCAGTTGCTGAAAGGGAAGAGAGAATAGAGGGCAAAGTCTGGCACAATGTGATTTACCCAAATAGGACATGTTCCTGGATCAACAGCCTTTCTTGGTCTTGCATGGAACAATGTTCCTGTCAAACAACCATATCCCTAATGGTACATTTCATGCAAACTCATATGTGGGATGTTGCTACCCGATATCTCTGCTCTGAATATATAGATTTAGTTGTCTGTTCTATTGTCTGATGCTTGCGATTAGAACAAAAAAGATGGTTTACCGTATTTGTTTTTGAATGAAATCATTATGTTTGATGAATCTGAACATAGTGTTTACATGAATGCTAAATAAAATGATCGTGTTGATGTGCGTGTTCATATGTCACAAGCTTCAAATTGGAATGGATCTTCTGACATGCGCACACTTTTCTTTATTTAAAAAAAACGGCCTAATATTTATCCATTTCGGGTCCTAACTAGAGACGACGAGCACATAAAACTTTGTGCTGTGCTGCTTATATTTATCAAGCCGTGAAAACGTCTACGTCTGATCCAATCGACGCATCTTAAAGGTATAGGGTTTTCGGAGAGGCTAGCAATAGCGAGCTAGCTTTAGATCCCAACCTCTCTTCAGAGCATTTTCAAAGCCACGCCTCCTTCAAAACACAGCAGGGAGCAAATAAAAGCATCATTAGAGACGGCGTTAAACTACCTCATGTCTCAAAGCACATAACATTACAATAATAATGAACATAAACAACTTAAAGAGCACTGACCTGTTCCACCTGACTGCTGCAGATTAATTTCGCTGTTGATAGTGTTGATATTGAAATGTATAAATTCGAGTCACAAACCACTCCGAGTATAACATCACAGATTTCCATCTCTTCCATATTACAGTAGTTATGGTGTAGTGAACGCAGCATAAGCTCGTTGTTTTGGTTCACGAGGAACTGTAAAAGGCGGCTGGTTTCGGTTGTGGTGCTCGGTGACTGACGTCTGTCTAACTCGGCATAGCATGAAACGTGTGATGTCTGCGCAAGCAGGTGCGCGGAGGGAAGAAAATACATACAGTATGTTGACAGGCAGGTAGGACATCAAATCATTGCATTCGGACCTAATGCAATGATTAGACGAACATTTTATGGCCTTACACCTTCCGCAGATGATATATATACTAGGGGTGTAACGATACACGTATTCGCATTGAACCGTTCGGTACGAGGCTTTCGGTTCGGTTTTCGTTACGCATTTTTAAACCGAACGGTTCGTTGGACCATTTTTCCTGCCGACCAAAATTTCGTTATTTCAAATGTAGGCGCATCGGGCGTGGGAAGCACACTCATAATGTAAGAGACGCTGGCATGACCACAACATTGCCCAACATCAAATGGCAAGTGTAATGTAAGCGGAACGGAACTGAGCCACTCGTTATTGTGTGGTTGACAGACCGTTTATCAGTTTGGACCAATGCAGCGCGAGCCGATCTTAATCAAGCAGCACTGTTATACACAGCGAAATCCAGTAAAGAAAAATTTGAATTCGCCACTGATGTAATAACATCGCTGCGAGATCTAGTGAGAAACATTCACATTTCTCCGTTATTAATGGATCAAACAGCGCTGACGTGGAAACCAGGAAGAAACATTGTGCCATGAATTAACTATCCAGTGTCCACAGATCAGCAACATTCACCATGGATTTACTGTAGTAACACTACTAACTGTAACCATGGAAGTTTGGCTGGAATAGTTGGCTATAATGCTTTCAAGTAACATTACGTCGGTTTTATTTTGACATTATGAATACAATTGCTGCCCTCAAATGTTAATCTGAACTAAAATAAACCTTTGTTTATAACTACTACAATATTACATTTCATTTTGTCCAAGGAGCTGTTTTGTTTCATATGTTCCTAAGAAAAGTCAAGTATAGCTCCATCATTGCTCAAAGTAAAAAAATATCATACTTTACGATGTTAGTTCTGATAAAAAATATAATTAAAAAAATTAAACCAAGGAAATTTCTCTGGCATTTCTTTCTTTTTGCTGTATCGAAAACGTACCGAACCGTGACACAAGTGTATCGTATCGAACCGAACCGAACCGTGAATGTTGTGAACCGTTACACCCCTAATATACACACATAAATACATTTAGACCACTTAACTTTGTGATTGCTATCAGGATGCGAAGAGACTTCTAACCAGCATAACAAAAAATGTTTCTGGATCAAATCACCTACCCTGCCTTTAATACCAGGTGTAAACAGGGCCACAGACAATGCGTTTTGTTCGAGCGAATCACAAATAGACTAAGGGAGACACATTCCCGTTTACAGCTGGTGTTTTAACTCGTCTCTTTTGTCCACTGTTGACTGCTTCTGTCCTGATTACTTCAAGGGGAGGGTCGGGCGGGTCCCTCTGTTTTCGTCAAAACACCAGCGGGAGGGTTAAATGTTTATGTGCACTAACATTACGTCAGAGTTCTGCTGCTTGTGTTGTTAGAAAACATATTGTTACGGTGCGAGTCGACAAGTTTTCTTTGGACTGCACCTTCCGCACACCGAGATGAGGCACCTGGTGCACGTGCCTGATGAAGACCTGACCTTGCACTGTTCATACGTTAATATAGGGAGCTGTAACTTCAGAGTGCAGACATTATATTTTCTTTTTTTCATAAAATACATTTCCCATCATCCTCTGTAGCAGCACAGGAGTGCTAGAATCCATAAGACACCGATTAGAGAGAAAGTGAATAATGAGACTGTCAAAAGAATCAATTTTATTCCAACTCTAATCTCGTAAACAAGGACCATGATCTCATAAATAGGAACTTCCCAGGAGACCCTGTAAGCAATATGCTGATCCAGTTGGGTAAATCACATTAAGCGCACAGTCTGAAGATAGAGCTCTGCTCACAGAAAGATACCAAAAAAAATTCAATTCATTTTCAGTCAGTCGCTTGACCTGACGGCTGACTGATTTGACTGACTGACCCGTCCATGCATTGTGTCAGACAGACAACCTTGTAGTTTCTAATTGTGTCTTTACACCACGTTTACTCTTCACTTACTTGTCCGGGGCCGTTGGGACATGATGGCTGCCCTCAGGACCGGAAGCGCAGCTACAAAGCAGTGAAGTCATGTGAGGAAGGGGTGACATCTGGAGAGGCCCTCGCGGCCTTGGCTCAGAACTCAACATACATGCACAATGTGCTCGGGCCTGCCTGCATCTTCCTCCGCAAGGGCTTCGCTGAGAGCCGGAAGGCTGTACGTAAGTCTGGACATGCACATCTACACACGTATGATAATGCAAAACAACTTCTCACTTATCTTCTTACATTTCAGAATTCAGAAAACACACTATATGCATTGAATATTATATAAGGGATTAAGTACAGTCATCATCACTAAATAAAGTTGTTTTTTTGCAATATCGACTGGCTGACTTTACGCTATCAAATAAATACAAATAATACTTGTTAAATATTAGTTTAAAGCTCCAGTCCGTAACTTGAAAATTCTTATGTTGGTCATACTTCCAAAAAGTAGAATCTGTAATTGCGAATGCCAGTATCCACACCGCGTGGCGACTGTCAGCCGCACGTACTTCTCAAAACATTGGATTCATCCGCGCTGTGCCGTGCCGAGGTACAACTCACGTAAAGTGGATAATTCCACTTAGGAAAAACTACGGACTGCAGCTTTAAGTCAAGTCATCTTCATTTATATAGCGCTTTTAACAATGGATTGTTTCAAAGCAGCTTTACAGAGATAAACATATAATTTAAGGTAACAGATTGTTTTGGCATTATAGCGGTTCTTGAATAATGTTATTTCCAGCTAAAGTTAACTTAGATTGATTCACCTCCGTCGAAATGATCAGACTTTAAACGCAAACCTGTGATTAACGCTGACGGCGTTCACATGCTCATTCAGAATGGGTTCTATAGTTATGTGCTTTTTAAAATATGTGCGCAGGTTTAGAATTCATACAACCCAGCCTAAACAAACTACTTTTCTTGCCTATAAATTTTGATACAGAATTTTGTTTTATTTTATCACTTCGGGGTACGCGAGCCGGAATTCACAACGCTTCATCTGTAGAGTGGGAAAGGGATCCTCCATAGGGAGAGGATAGTGGACACTTCAGCACTGCATTGTCATCGGGTCCAGGCGGATCTCCTTCGTCAGATCTGGACACGGCCTGGATCCGGCAGGCTGCGGGAAAACCTCGGGATAAACAAAGACACTAATATTAGCGTAGATGCCATTCTTCTTATGATGTAGCGAGTACATCAAGATTTAAGGGAAGTGTTCCCAGTTCCGGCTGACCTATCTATGCAGCCTAACATTGAATTATAGAAGTCTATAGTGCGTTATGTGTATGCTAGGTCAAAGAGATGTGTTTTTAGTCTAGCTTTGAACTGACAGAGTGTGTCTGCTTCCCGGACAATGGTAGGAAGACTGTTCCAAAGTTTTGGTGCTAAATAGGAAAAGGATCTACCGCCTGCAGTCGATTTATATATTCTAGGTATTTTCAACTGGCCGGAATTTTGAGATCGCAATAGACTTTAAATAGGCTTTAAATATACAAATTGACAAAGTTTGTATATACAGTTTAGTTGGAATTACCAAAATCAAGCATTCCAGAGATCATGCAATACATTTAATAAATATTTTGGAAATGTAATCTGTACTCCGAAATAGTATCCATAAAAATGGTAATCTCTAGTCAAAATACAGAGATCATCTGTAAATGGGTATTTGACATCCCTTTTTCTGTGATGTGACATGCTATATTATCAGCATTTTGCTTAATGTGTAATTATTTATGTAAACAGGTTTTATGAGCTCACGGAGAGATTATTTGTAGTTAAAGAAGACTAAATGCATTATAAGTGCTTCCCCTCTGTTGAATCTTTAGCGATACAGCAAAATAAATCATCTTTTACCCGAGTTGTGAATGTAAGTATGTATTGAATATGATACAATATCACATAGCCTAGTATTGAATGTTATGACTGTGTACTGCCGAATAATGGCAAGAATTGTCTCTATTGACTCTATGAACATTGCAGTCTGATTCACAATTGAATGACTCCTTTGACTCAGTTTTTTGAGTCGGAAACATACAGCGCGAATAGTGTAATTGCCGAATGAATGACTCTTATTATTATTATTCTTTTAATGAATCAAAAACATATAGCACAACCAAATTAGTCTGATTCCTGAAAGAGTGAATAGGAGCTGGTTCTGAATTAAAACAGTGTGTCTGATATCTGAACAAATGATTCTTATGAGCCGGTTCTTCTAATGAATAGCCTAGTTCAAGAAATAAGTTACTGGTTTGAATCAATCTGACAATTCCTTCACTGAACTGAACCCATTTGAGTGGTTAATGTCTCTATGTATGTATAAATCCACACACACACACACACACACACACACACACACACACACACACACACACACACAAGTTATGAACAATACTAATATATATATAGTTTTTGAATATATACATGTGCAAAATAAGGTAAGCACTGATACAATTTTGAGGTACACAAGGCTGTTTCTTTTTTCAAATGAAGACATTTTGCAGACAGTCATAAAGAAGCAGTGCTGCGTGTGTGTTTATGTATGAATCGCAGGGATCTGCGTTTATTAGCCTCTGCAGGGGTCTTGGGTCACGTGATTGAGTTCCTCTGCAGGAGCTCAGAGACTGTTTGGAGGTGAGCCCTGTGAGTGCTCGTGTTCGAGGAGATGTGTGGAACAGGGAATGCTGGGATCAAATAAAAACTAACTGCTTAAAGCTGATTATGAGAGATCAATCCTGAGTTTATATGTGCTGTTCCAGATTACTTAATCCAAACGGGAAGATCGAATGAAAAAAATCTGACGTAAATTCCGTTAGAGACGGGGGGACGCCATGAAAAGGTTGGGTGTATTAGTTTACATGTGCCATTGCTGTAATGAGTTTCTGCTTCTCTCTAGCAGGAAATGGTGCATTGAATGAAATGACTGGATTCTTCACAGTGGGAGAAGGATGCAGCTGATGTCATCAATGGAACAAAAGTGCACACATTTGTGTGGATTGTGGTTGATTACTTTGTTTATTTTGTTGCAGAACAGAGAGCTGAGACCAGAGGAAATGGATGGTAAGTTCTAGCTCATTGTTAATACTTAGAAATGTTTCTTGAACACAGCAGCACATTAGAATGATTTCTGGAGGATCATGTGACACTGAAGACTGGAGTAATGATGCTGAAAATTCAGCTTTGATCACAGGAATACATTGTGTGTGTGTGTGTGTACTTTCTTTTTACACTAGTAAAAAGGACAGTTGTCTTTTTTTTGCATCTATAAAACCTGAGATTACCTAAAACACTGTTATTTTGCTGCCTTGAAAACTCTGGACATGCAAATCTAGTTTTTGAGTATTCAACATTCCAACCTTTAATTCCATAAGCGTCTTTCATAAAGCCTTTTAATAAGACAACGATTATCTCACCCTCTGTTCCCTGCAAATGCATTATAAATAGAAGCCATTCATAGTAAACATGCAGTTATTAGGTTGATTGTTTGATATTAAACTAAACCGAGAGTGTTTTGATCATGTAATTCTGGCATTCCAATGTGTGAAAATTCTCGCTATTGAAATTTCGCAGCATGCAATGTGTCAATCGTTCCATTTTAATTTGAAGAGCTTTTATTTATTTTCGAGTAGAGAGGGTTTGCAAAGAAGTATTTAGTTACAAGTGTTTTGGTCATTCATACATACATTGTTGTGCTTTGTAAGTGCTTTGTAATTGTCTTCAAAATTGTTTTGCATGAGGGAATATTCAAATATATTCTCTTTTCATCATGTCTGACTCCCTCTCAACTGTCCCTTTTCCCCCCTGACCTGCTTTCCATCTTCACAGAGCTACGAGAAGCCTTCAAAGAGTTTGATAAAGACAAAGACGGCTTCATTGGCTGCAAAGACCTGGGGAACTGCATGAGAACCATGGGATACATGCCCACTGAGATGGAGCTCATCGAACTGAGCCAGCAGATCAACATGAACCGTAAGTTTTCTTGAACATACATGGCTCTATTTGATGCTGCCTACTGTACATAGGAAGCTCACTAAGTTCTGTGTCCTCTGTCTTATAGTGGGGGGACATGTGGATTTTGAAGACTTTGTGGAGTTGATGGGCCCCAAACTTCTGGCTGAGACGGCAGATATGATCGGTGTAAAGGAATTGAGAGACGCTTTCAAAGAGGTGAGTGAGGTAGGGCTAAATGATTTGAATTGAGATTTTTCTTATAAAAATGGCGATGGTGATTTAAAAAAACATTCCAGCTTTGCTGTGCTTGTTTGTAGGGCTGCACGATTTGGCCAGAATTTTGAAATTATATATCAGTGTGGCTAGAAAATAATCATATTAATTTTTATTATTAATTATATAAAAATATAAAACATACTAAATAAAAATGAAATAAGAAATATTACTAATATAATATTTCACTGCACATAAAATGGAGTATTTAAGAAAAATATGATAATAATCAAATTGCTGTTTTTCTGATAAAATTCCAGCTTTGCTTGTTTGTAGGGCTGATCAACTGACTTTTATATCAGTATGTCTATAAAATAATAATAATAAATGTTATTATTGTTGTTGTTATTATTTTATAGCAATTATAAAACAACAATAATAAATTATGATGATTATTATATGAAATATAATTTACTATTACAATATTTGTTACTATATCATATTTTTTACTATATAATTTACAATTACTATTGTAATATTTCACTATACAATAAAAAAATTTTTTTAGAAGTATATAAGAAAAATATGATAATATATATTTTTTTTTACATTACATCTGTAAAAATCAAATTGCGATTTTTCTGATAAAAATTGCTATTGTGATTTAAAATGCAATTTGAAAAACATCCCAGGTTTGCTGTGCAACACAATTTGGCCAGCATTTTGTGTATATATCTGTATGGCTAATAATAATCATTAATATTAATATATAATAATAAATATAAAAAATATATAAAAATAAAAAATAAGAGATAAAAAATATTCCTATGTAATATTTCACTGTATAATACTATTATTTTCATTTTGAAATGTTAAACCATCACATCAGTCTTTTATTTTGATGTAAAACTGCAGGGAAACACATTAAACACCAGCGGATTATGAGCTGCTCACGTGTAAGAACGGTGTCGCGCCTCGAACTGAAACATGTGGCACACACTATGTATATTTCATTAAATCGCAGCCTTTGTGATTTGATAATCGCACTAAGCCATGTGATGATTTGGGTTTTATTTCAATGAATAGTGCAGCCATAAGGTGAAGGCGCCACACAACATGAAAATTAATAACAAGGGGTAAATGAAGAACTAACATTAGCAAATAACAAACAACATGTACCGTTTCTGTGTAGACTTCCTGCTTTCTTCGTAAAACACAGTAAAATTACCATTGAGAGCAGGATGATTTGGATCCAGACATGTTAAGAGAACTCTCTTGTTTTGTTCTCCTTCTCTCAGTTTGACACCAACGGAGACGGTCAGATCAGTACAGCAGAACTCAGAGAGGCCATGAAGAAACTGCTGGGCCAGCAGGTGCTGTTATTTACAGTGCTGAACCATCTGAAAAGCTTTTAGTTCTCCGCCAATCCTCTCATCCAATTTCATCATTTTATTGATCCTCTTTCCTTCAGGTGGGTCACAGAGATCTGGAGGACATTGTGCGGGACATCGATTTAAACGGAGACGGGCACGTGGACTTTGAAGGTGAGCCACCTTGTGTTGCTTTTGTGCTGCTAATTAGTAATGCTAATTTCACTGCTGCAGTTTCTATATTGCGCAATAGCTTGATTGAATCAGTTTACGCGGCCTGGGAGAAAAATGATCTGTCCACAATAACCCCAAAAATATTAGATTCACATTCCCTCTGTGTTTCTGCAGTAAAATGCAATTATAATAAATCAAAATCACACCATTCCAGGGTAAATGCCAAATTTAATTATATGTTTGTTCTCTTTTTGTTTTCAAAATTATTAAAGTTGCAAGCAATCCACAGATTTTCCTTGTGCTTTTAGAATAGAAATACATAGATACTCTTACGTTCACAGCCCAAACTTCAGTCTAACCATGGTTCATTCAGAGGAAAGATTGAAGAAACCTGGACTAACATAAGTGGACTTCAGGGAAAAATGCAAGGCAAAATATAGAATATGAAAAAAAGGACTGAGAGAAATGATCCCTATTTTTGAATCTATTATTATTTCCATCGGTGCCTGTTGCTGTGAGCCGCTGTCATACAGTTTAGCTGCTAGTGAATCTCATCATGGTGAAGGCGGTAAAGTGACAGTAGTAGAGCTCTCAACCAGATTATCTCTTAACCACGGGATTATTTCACCTCGCAAAAAGAGCATGAAAACGGGAAGGACAAAAATAGCTAGCGCTGTTACTCCTGTTGATGTCTGGAGGTGTGACAGTTCAACGTCCTCTTGCTGTATTTTGAGCTCAGGCTGAATTTGACTCATCCGAGGTCAATAGTACATTTAATTTTTTTCAAAGGAAATTTGTAAAGCAAGAATTTATAGAGCAGTGATTCCCAAATGATGGGTTATGACTCAAAACTGGGTCACAGACAGTAAGGGAAAACAATGCCAAATGTAAAAATAACACAAGGCAACTGATAATAATAATAATAATAATAATAATAATAATAATAATAATAATAATAATAATGCAGTTTGCATAGACATATCAAGTTTAAAGGGGGAGAAAAATGGTTGTTGTTGACAACAAAGTATAAAATAAAGAAAAATGAACAATATTTTCTATTTTAATATATGTATGGATATTTGTGTGTGTGTGTGTGTGTGGCCTGATAAACCCGTTATGGGGATAAAATGTCCCACAAAGATGACAATATCCGAAATCCTTGGCCTTGTTGGGACATTTTTTGGTCCCCATGAGGAAAACAGATTATAAATCATACTAAGTGATGTTTTTTGAAAATGTAAAAATGCAGAAAGTTTTCTGTGATGGCTAGGTTTAGGGGTAGGGTTAGTGTAGGGGGATAGAATGTACAGTTTGTACAGTATAAAAATCCTTATGTCTATGGAAAGTCCCCATAAAACATGAAAACACAACATGATTGTGTGTATATTTTAATTTATTTATGAATATTTGTGTGCGTGTGTGTGTATGTATACACAGCAGGACTTGTTGTTAATTGAGTATTTCAGTGTTAAATTAAACCAATTTCTGGTCTTTCTTCTTTCAGAATTTGTGCGAATGATGTCTCGCTAGAGGAAAGGTGGACAAACCACATCAAAAACTGGATCTCCTGTGCTCTGACATAGGAAGATGAGGATGGATGAGAGGAAGAGGAGGAGGAAATGGGAGCAGCCTCACAAGAGGAACTTCTGGATTATGACCTCTGACCTCAAAGCACAAACGAAAGAACTGCACTATAACCCTCCATGACAGCTTTTATGAAGCACAGAAGCCAACAGTGGCAATGAGAGGATGCCTCGCTCATACTGTGATCTCTGATATATATTTGTGAAACGGGTTTTAAACCCCATAAAAAGCCTGCGAGGTGTCTGATGCAAAAAACGCCCCGAGAGCAACCTTTCAAAAAAAGCGAGTGATCAAATTGCACTAGTTAATAAGCATCAAAATATCCAGTATACTTTCATTTACTGGCATCTCACACCTACTTTGTGGCAGTAGGGTGCAATAACATTGCTGTTTCATATGTTAGCTATTTATTAATATTTGTAAAGTATATAGAGATGAGTGTGTATAGTTTCCCTTTAAAGACTCTGGCTGTTTTACAGTAGCCTATGATATATTAGATTATCACAAATATTTTATTTTATATATCAATGTACTGGGAAATGCTGGAAATCTTTGCTATCAATCATTTGCTATTTATTGTACAATATATTGGACCTATGCACTACTGTATGTGTGGACATATTTTTGAAAAAGTTGAGAAAGATTTGCCATAAAGAAAACATTAAACTGCCCTTTTTTGCACATTGTCTTGCATGAATGCTAGTGCTGATTCAATTATGAGTCAACACAGCAGAGTAGCCTACTATAAGCATACGTTGTGTAGTTTTGTTCTGTATTTAAATGTTGTGAGTTTAGTTAACAGTCAGATGAGCGTCTTTGATCTTAATTCCCTCTTTGAGAATGAGTGTGTGTGTGTGTGTGTGTGTGTGTGTGTGAGAGAGAGAGAGAGAGAGGATTGGATTTCTTGTATCTTATTTGTGTGATTTCAAGTTTGTCTTAATTGAGTTATTCTATGCATGCCAAAACAACTTTTTGTAGAGTGTAGATTTCATTAAAGAGTTGTGCAATCAAAGAGTTCGTTTTACCTTGTATTCTTCAAATACCAAGACCAAACAATGAAAATAATAAAGCAATTGAATTACTGACCCAGATTTAACGTCGCAAACACATTTTATATCAAAGGATAAGTCATATGTACTCAGTGCACTACATTTTTTGTTGTTATAATATATTTTATTCCAAATGCAATCAACTAGTTTCTGTTACCTGCATGACGCATAGAGTTCCAGCTCCAGCATCTGGCCAGAGATGGTTCTGCAGTATGATGGTATCGCCAACATTAATTTATGAAAGTCACAATCACAATGCTCTCTGTAATAGGAATGACACAAACCATTTTTAGAAGGCCAGACTGGAACATAAGAAGCACTGAATAAAGTGCCGAAGTGATGACGTCACTTTGTAGGACAACTCGGAAGCTAGCGGCGCATGGGTTCCCTCGATCGAAAAGCTATGCATTTTCCCCATAGACTTTTGGAAAATCGCAAAAAATAAGATCTGTGTTTAACAAAGAGTTGTGACCCTTACACGTTTTGTCTATCAAGATAATCTTTACAAGTTAATCCAAAATTTATACATTTTGAAGCCTATATAAAGTTTTTAAAAAACACAACCAGACACAATAAAGTTTAAAAAAACACAAAAAGGTTATAACTGTGTGTTCTATGTCATAGATCAAAACGTGAAAATATTTAGAGGCTTTGTTCACCACAGACCTTATTTCAGGCGATTTAGCAAAAACCCATTCAAAAATCCCATAGACTTTAGAGCGAGGGAACCGGGAGTGCTAAAATGCTAACTCACTTCCGCGTTTTGGCCTACAGAGTGACGTCGTAACTTCGGCACTCTATTTACTCTGTATGGAACATTTTACCGTATAAACATTTGAAATGAATTGGAACAACAGTTGGGAATTCGTGAACATTTCCACCGCATTATTTCCATAACATCACATGCACTTACATTTAAAAAAAAATTATGACAAAATGGCCAAGTTATTTGTTTAAGGCTGTTCAAATTTGGCTTTTTTTATGCATTCTAAATACATCCGATTCAATAAGATTTTCACACTTATTGCACAGTTTGACACATTAAAGCTAGATCGGAAGTGACACAGGATATATTTACCTTTTTAATTTTATTTCTTGTCTTTATCACAGGCGTCTCATTTCATCTCAGGAATGCTCTATACTGACTCTGTTGTCTCCTAGGCAGTAACCAAGTACGCTAATGTTTATTGGAGCAAAAAATTTAGTTTTGGTGGAAATTACATCACTAATAGAACCTATTTCATAAAAAAATATAAATACATACGATACAAATCTAAATAAATAAATAAATATTATCGTTGTTCAATAGTTTTTGATGGATAAATGGATTGGATTTTCAGAGTTTGAACGGTCTTGAACGGTCTTGAACGGTCTGGGCAAGAGTAAATCAATCAAATCGACATAAAATGCATTTTAAAAGTTTCAAATGAAAAGTATGGTAAGTTTACAAGACAATTTTAGTGTGATTTTTGTATAGCCTAAAAAATGGACAATTAGTTTAAAAATATATAGCCTAAATATTTGTGACAAAATATAATTAATTTATAATAATGCAGACGCCGCTGGTCTAGAATCAGCTATCCCCGCAACTATTTATTCCCGAAACACGAGCGCACCATAGACTGTAAAGAACAACTGCTCGGACATCAGTGGTAGGAGGGGCAAACATCCTCCGGAAGCGGAAGTTGTGGATGCTGCTGATCGAGCAACGCGCGCCGCTGCTGATGCTCTTAAACTTGTTGCATAACAACAACAACAGCAGCGTCTCACGTTGCTAAAATATCAAATTAGTATTTTATTGAGAGGACAAATCTGCATTTAAACGCCATCTTCAGGAAACAGGTCAGTATAAACAGCGGGTTTCATACATTTAAAGACGTTTGGGAGTTTAATTACGTGATTAAAAGAGAAGCTGTTGATAAGCGCTTTAGCATCCAGTCATTTACAGCTGCATTCAAACAATGTTTCATACAACTGCAGTTTTAACCCATTTATGGTTCATTTAAGATCTAATTAACATTTATTTCAGATGTTAAGATGAAGATTATGCTTTATAGATATTTAGCTTTTAGAGTGATGTTGAATTGTCCGTTACAATCCGTTAAATGGGCTACTTATTATAACTTAAACTTAGTTGTTTAATAGTGTTCATCAATACATTTCATTACTCCGAATCTAATTCTGCTTTAGATGATTAATCATAAAGGGGGTAAAGCCATGTATCATTTTATTTATTAAATAATGCCAAAATGTTTGATGTGGACAATTGTGTATGGAAGCATATTGGTACTAATATTCAATTTGAAATGTAATATGCAAAATGACAATGCAATATCTAAAATGGCAATGCATTTCTGTATTTAAATGTACATTTTCTATTACATTTGTGCAATGTTTGTGCAAAATGAAAATGAAAAAATCAATTATATAATTTACATTTGCCATTTCATACACTAGTTTTAATATGTAAATTGAAACATATTTTAACGCTTTATAAGTAGCTGAATTAAAATTCAAATGTATGACAGAAATGATTATATATGTTTAACATGTTCAAGCAAAAACTGTCCCATTTCCCATTTCTATTTTATTAAGCATATTGATCAGATATTGATAAATCTATAGGTACAGTAGGGTCACGAAATCTGACGGGGGCTGGTGACGTCATCACCCGTAATTAAAGGCACAATATGTACGATTTTTTCGCCACAAGAGGGCGCAGTTTCCAACGATAACAAAGGCGTAGGTTGATGATGCAGTGATAAGCGTAATGATGGGACTTGCTTGCAAGCTGATGGATCTAATAATGTTTATGGATGAGTGCAAACATTCATGTTTTTTAACATTACAGTGGTATGAAGCAGGTCGCGATTGCTAAAGAGACAGATATCACACGTGAGTCCCGCGGATATAAAGGAACAAGGACATTTAATTCTACCGAACTACCCGCAAGTGCTGGATTACTCACAGTCACACAGGTCAGTTTATTAGACAAATTAAACTTGTCAGGTCGCAGCGCTGCTTCACTTGGTCTAACGTTACACTATCACACTAAACAGCATTTAAATGTTTGTTGAAAGTTATAATGTTATACTATGTGTTAGTTCGTTTGATTTACGAAACTAGCAGTAAGCTAGATCAACATTAGAATAACATACTGACCATACTCTAACATTTCATCATGTTAAGCTAACGTTATATAACATTGATTTGTTTTATGTACATTTGCTCTCTTGTCTAATTAAGCTGTGAAGTCGTGACTCGTGAAGCTCTGTCAAGTCCAAGTTAGTCGCGGACGTGGAGCTCTCGGCATCTCAAAAACGCCACGCTGATATTAATTGATCCTCATTTTAATTCTCCTTGTTTGTCCCAAAGTCTGCTTGCCATGGTCTATGTTTGAAAGAAACAAGAACAGCGTGCCGCTAAACGTTACGCACTACGCAGTTGTCCACGTCTGTCGCCATGGTTACGTCATGGCCATGGCAGTATGAACGGAAACCGAGGATAGCGCGGATATTGCGTCATTGACAGGCGACATTTTTTTTCGGGACGGCCACTTATTTAAAATAGGAATTTCTTTGAAATAAAAAATCTTTGGAGACTTTTGGGAGATTGTAAGTACACAACTGCAGGAAATATATCACACTGTGCAAGTGATTTTTGGATATTTTATTACAAAATTCTTACATATTGTACTTTTAAATGTCTAATATCTTAAAAACCGAAGCAGCACAAACAAAACTTTACCCGGCACAAACGAACGAGACTATTTTATTTGGAGCATGAGGGGGGCTGGGTGACTTCAGAATGATCTATAAATATTCTTTTAATATCTAAAAAACTGAAGCAGCACAAACAAAAAATTTTACAGCACAAACAAAGTAAAACCGAGTGATTGACAGGGTGGGTGGGGCTGGGACGTGATCGGCTCGAAATGCATTTTCAATATGCACATTGAATTTTGCTACATTCATTGCAGGACATTTAAGGTAAATGCAATCGCAAGTGTCTTAACTGTGAGTGTAAATGCAATTAAGAAAAATAACATTTAAATGATCATTTTGCTACAGTTTTTGCTTGAACATGTTAAACATATCTAATCATTTCTGTAATACATTTTAATTCAATTTACATATTAAAACTAGTGTATGAAATGGCAAATGCAAATTATATAATAAAATTATCATTTTCATTTTGCTCCAACGTTGCACAAATGTAATAGAAAATGTACATTTAAATACAGAAATGCATTGCCATTTTACATATTACATTGGCATTTTGCATATTACTTTTCAAATTGAATATTGCTACCCATATGCCTCCATAGTAGTGATGTGGAACTCTTCAAAAATATTTTTTTTCCTTCTTTTTTCTAGATGTGTCAGAAAAATGGCAGTGGACGGTGATGTGAGACAATTTCAAATAGGCCTAGGTCATTGATGAAGAAATATTCATTCCAAGAGACTGTGAAAGTAGCAAAGATTGAACATTTATGCACATTTATTTATATTTCCAACACTCCTGTCTCATTCAGGGTTTTCTTAACCCTGATGTGTCCCGCAGACATGTCTGTAGCATCGTAAGGTGTTAATTTGATGGATATGGAATTATGGATATAAAATGATAATTTTCCCCTACATGCCCATGAAGGCTGTGTTTCAGCGTAGGCTTCAGAAATTGAGGCACTATAGAGGAATCCATCAGTCTGAGATTAGGTAATCTTGTCACTTTTAAATCGTTCTTCCCTGCGTCTTGGTCAAGATGGAGTCCTACCTCTTCCCCTTCGACAGCCTGATCTGTATGCTTCTGGGCATTTCCTTCACGGTGTGGTTCACCCTTCTGCTGGTGTTCATCATCGTACCCGCAATCCTCGGCGTGTCTTTCGGGATCCGCAGACTGTATATGAAGTCACTGATCAAGCTTTTTGAGGTGAGTGAGACCATTTACAATGATTATCTCATGATTAAATTTCTGAACAAGAATTTCAGAGGAGCTGTGGAAAGTTAAACCAGGTGAGATGATCTGTGGTGTAAACGTCTCATAATATAAGTTGGAAGGTCATTAATGGAGTCTTTTGCTCTGTGTTTTACTACTTAGTTGAGTAGTCAGCACTCTCTCCCTTCACTAAAGATGCTAGAGGCTAAAAATAAAACACGCGTTCACGTTTGACTGAATTAGTAAGTCTGGAGGGTCTGGCTGTCATTTGACTTTGCCTCAGACTTTAACCTGTGCTGTCACATATTCTTCCATGCATTGTTGATCCCGGAAAGTACCCGACTACTCGTTTTAGAAAGTGTTTTTTTAACCACTTGAGTGAAAGAATTTGTTTTGCTTCAGATCATCAGCATGTAGCTCTTTGCTTGAATTTATGTGAAAATATAAGCCTAAAAAAAACATAAAAAGTCACTAATTGTGAATCCCACATTGATGGGTCAGGTACATTACCATTCAGAAGTTTGAGGTCAGGATGATTTTTTTTCTTTTGAAAGAAATAAATACTTTTATGAAGCAAGAATGCATTAAATTGGCCATTTAGGTGACAATAAAGAGTCGACATTTATATTTATTCATCAATTGAGCATTATAAGAAAATGTTAAATAATAAGGATTATTAGAATGATTTCTGAAGGATCATGTGACACTGAATACTGGACTAATGGCTTCTGAAATTTCTTCATCATTTAAATAAATAAAAATAAAGGTTATTGTAATAATATTTCACAATATTACACTGATCAAATAAATGCAGCCTTGGTGAGTATACGAGATTTTCACAAATATTAAAACGACCTCAAACTTTTGAAAATAGTAACTTTTTTTTTATTCACGCTTTTTGATTTTTTTGCTTTTGCATCAATATGCATTCATTTATGAATTCATTTAAATAATTCTGGAAACACTTTATTTTAAGGTGACGTTACACGATACTACATGTACTTACTCTAGTAATAACTTTTGCAAATTATGCATAATTACATGTAACCCTAAACCAAACCGTAAGTACATTTAGTTCATTAATATTTCTCAGTACTTATTTGAGTTATTACAATGTAACTGTCACCTTAAAATAAAGTGTAACTGTAATTCTTTATTGTAATACTGCACATTTTGGCAATTTAATAGATCACCTGTGTGTTATGTGCACACAGACTGAATTGACATACTGTTCATAGTATGCATACCGTACCCTGTAGAACAGTTAGTATGTTAGTCCAAGTACTATTGCATGTTTCCATTCAGAAATGGAGAAACAATGGCCTGTCCTCGATGCTTGGATTACTCTTTTTGGAACTGACAGCCAGTATCAAAGATATCACATACTTTGGATAACATGAAGCAAATCATTAGGTCTAATGCACGATTTAATGCAAAAGATTTGCTCCCCTACACTGTAATTAAAAAAATTGAGATGCATCAAGAATCACATTCTTGACTCTATCAATTAAAACCAAATCATGAGGTGCCTAAATATTCCTAATTGTTGCAACAATTTGTTTGCTTAATGCGTGTCAGTAGAACTGTGTGTGACCTTTCCTATTTGCTACGGTTCCACTCTCTCATCCATCTGGACTGATGTAGTCACTCGTTCAGACCGTCTCCAGACTCCCTAAGAACCTCCAGATGGCTGTTTTTCTGTGACTAACTTCCACTCACTATTTTGTCCGGTGACCCTGAACAGGGGAGCAAAATTTAGACTGACAAGCAGCTTGACTGTTCACTCTTTCCCCATCTCGACCTTCGCTTCCACAACTAACTGAGTCACAGCATCATCAGTGACCACGAGAGAGTCACTGTTTACTTTCACACGGCAAAAGGACATCTTTCCACACTCGGTGCTCAGCTGCTGTCCTTGCTTGACTAATCCACTTTAATGATCCCTTAGGGGAAATTCAGATGCAGCAACATCAAATGTTGAGTGCACACCGCACACACATGTACATGCATGTGCAGGTATACATAAACAAGGCAAAATATGGCAGATTTTTACAGGGATTACGCAAGTGTCTTAAATTCAGTCTAATCAAATGTAAGGTTACAGGAAGTAAAGACTAAGGGCCGATTCTCACAGAACGTTTTTTTGCTGTTAAAAATGTGAGACTCAGGTCAGCTATGGAGCTATTAATGTGTCTATTACATGTGAGAAAATAAAGGATCTGAGAGAAAAAAAAGTTTGAGAGAAAAAGTTTTCATATCAATAGCAAAAAATTATATTTGAGACTAAAAAAAGTTTTGAGAGAAAGTATTTTCTCATAGAACATAGAACATAGAAATAATTGTAAAAATTTCACATTTAAATTTTTTTGAGAAAAAAAAAATCTTAAATATATATATATTTGCTATCAGTGTGAAAAAATTTTCTCTAAAAAAAAAGTGTTTCTCTCAACCCGCTTTTATTTGCTCTCAATGCAATATTTTTGCTCTCGTGTCAGGATTTTGCTTTCGCTGTGAAAATTGTGTCATGGTCGGGGCCACGTGCTTTTTTTCCTATTGGAACGTTCCTATTGGCCAGTCGGGTGAGCATCGTCTTGTCTTGGGAGTCGAACTGAATCATTACACCATTGTTCGGTTCACCTAGATAGATGCCTCTCTCTGCCTTTAGATTCTCTGCCCGAGCCCGATATTTCCCGTCACTATCCTCAGGCCGGGCCTTTGATCTAGAGACGTGCACTCCCAACGCAAAAGAGTGCGGCGCGGGACTAGATTTGACGGCCGAGTGCGAGCGCGGACTGTAATCCACTCACTCAGTGTGTGAGGGTTCAGGGAGATTACAACGATGCGTGGGACTCCCGCAAACTAGAAATATCTATGAATAAAACATAAAAACGAATACATTTTTATTCATCTGTTGCAGAAAAGCAACAAGAACAACTAAAACAAAATACAAATGATTTACAGGCCAGAGTTTCGTTTTATAACATGTTTGCAGTATTGAGCGATGTAGCCAATCACAGACATATGTGTTGATTTCTTGAACGCAATGGCCAGAGCCATAGAGAGAAAGAGTTGCGACACTCTTTGATGTCGCCGCGACGGCTGTCACGTGGTTCATGTAAGCCCCAATAGTTCCAAAACGTACGACCAAGCACTTTTTTAGCTGTTATTGCATTTTGTTAATGTCAGTTTTGCATTTGGAGAGGCAGGGTGACAACGAAATACTGTATATTACTTAGATAAGTTTTAGGCAATTTTTTTTGGAGGGAAAAGCTTAGTGCTCGCATGGGTAGCTTTAGCGGCTCTAACTTAACCTTTCCATATTCATCTGATGATGGACGTCGGTCTCATGATATTTATTTTAGCACAACTGGGCTGTATTAGGCCATTGATTCCCGTGATTTTGCTTATAAATTACAATTCAGCCATTAGCCTACCTTCGTGATCATTACGCTTTGCATGTACAAATGAAGACCAGTATAAACATCGCAAAGGGCCTCTGATACAATATAAGTTAAACAGTTGACAATTCAAAAGAGGTAGATATTTCAGAAACTTACCTCTTGAACAACTCGACGCGCAGCATTCACCACTCAAAACTCAGCCAACACGTAACATAATGAAAAGTTAGTTAGTATATACCAAAAATTCAACTAAATAAAAGTTGCTATAAAGGTGGTAGCGATTCATTACCGAACTAATTAGATGCTATACCTTCACAACTGGTGAAGTCGCGCTAGCTAACTAGCTATCAGGCAGTGCTTGAAAATTGGTTGGAACAACCAAGCTAAAATATAAATAATTACGCTGTGCATATACAAATGAAGACCAGTATAAGCATCGCAAAGGGCTTCTGATACAATATAGACAGTTGACAATTCAAAAGAAGTCGATATTTCAGCAACTTACCTCTGGAACAACTCGACGCGCAGCAATGTAAGTGAATGGGGTCCAACAGCCAAATGCCAGTGTTTGGAACTAATCCGAGCTCCATATCCCGGAAGTAGGCGGTTAAAAGCGCCGCCATTTTTTACAACGGAGGTCTATGGGAGTGTCGCAACTCTTTCTCTCTATGGCTCTGGCAATGGCCAATCAGAAGCATTTAAGATAGACTCCCCTTACCGCTCAAAACGGACTTTTTGTTCAGAGCTGAATTCTGTATGCTGGCAAATCCTCTAATTATAACAAAAAAAGGGTATATATTATGGAAGCTTCATTGTGCAGTCAGCTTCATTGTGCAGTCAGCTTCATTGTGCAGTCAGCTTCATTGTGCAGTCAGCTTCATTGTGCAGTCAGCTTCATTGATAATAACAGAGATGTGTGAGATCGCGATTAACTGATGTCAGCTTTAAGGATTTTTAAGTGAGCGCACTTTGCGCGCATTCAGTCATGCCAAACCATGCACGCAGTAGCTGCTTGCTTTTATGTTATAACAGTGGTTTGTGTTAATGGTTTAATAACACATAATTTATCAGGAGCATTTATGCTGATGTGTATGATGGCGACACGTAGGCTAACTTGAAAGTATTTGGAGGTGCAGAACAGAGGAGGAGGAGGAGAAAGTAACATAGAAAGTAGTTGAGAACGTCAGTTATAACGACCCACGTATTAAAATGGTCGGGTTTAAATCGGGCTCGGGCTCGGGCTCATAATTATAGTTAATGTGTCGGGCCGGGCTCGGACACAACGTGCACAGCTCGGGTAGGGTCGGGCTTGATTTTTTGGGCCCGATCTAAGCTCTAAGTTGAGCACGGACACCCCAATGTTTGGGTAAGATGATGACACACACAACTCGATGTTAGCTGGCTGAGCAAGTTCAGCATCACTGAAGATTAAACATTAAAAATAGCACTCATATTCATGAATGAGTATTATATTATTAGCTTGCTAATCGCTAGTAAAGCTAATTATTAATTAGCCATCATGCTAGGTTGCATGAGTGCTATTTTTTTATGTTTAATCTTCAGTGATGCTGAACTTGCTCAGCCAGCTACCCATCGAGTTGTGTGTGTCATCATCTTACCCAAACATTGGAGTGTCCGTGCTCATCTAAGGCAGAGGCGGCATCTATCTGTGAACCGAACGCGAAGGGACGCGAACAATGGTGTAATGATTCATTCAGTTCGACTCCCAAGACAAGACGATGCTCACCCGACTGGCCAATAGGAACGTTCCAATAGGAAAAAAAGCACGTGGCCCCGACCATGACACAATTTTCACAGCGAAAGCAAAATCCTGACACGAGAGCAAAAATATTGCATTGAGAGCAAAGAAAAGCGGGTTGAGAGAAACACTTTTTTTTAGAGAAAATGTTTTCACACTGATAGCAAATATATATATATATTTAAGTTTTTTTTTTCTCAAAAAAATTTAAATGTGAAATTTTTACAATTATTTCTATGTTCTATGAGAAAATACTTTCTCTCAAAACTTTTTTTAGTCTCAAATATAATTTTTTGCTATTGATATGAAAACTTTTTCTCTCAAATATTCTTTTTTCTCTCATGAAATGCTTTTTTGCTATCAGTGTGATAACTTTTTCTCTCAAACTTTTTTTTCTCTCTCAGATCATTTATTTTCTCACATGTAATGAAGACACATTAATAGCTTCATGTCAGTGGAATGAATAAAACAATGGAAAAGTAGTGCAGTGGAATGGAAAAACACATTCTGTATGATGTGGCAGGTTTAAGATAACCCGGTTCTTTTAGCATGTTCATTTCAATCTGAACCGATTCTTTTATGTCAAGTGCTCTGGTTTCAAATAGGTTTCATAGATCCCAATATGAGCTTGGTAGATGCTTTGTGAATCATTTTGACTGAATCATCATAAAGAACTGGTTCCACAAAACGATTCATTCTTTTAAAAAAAAGCCAGTTGAACTGTCAGTGGATGGTGTGTATGGGCTCATATGAGGTTTTCAGGGGCTTTGGCTGAACTCCATGTCTCCACAAGGGCACATGGATCAGCCGTTGTGTTCTCCTCCCCGGTGGCTGTATCTCTGTGGAATTGGCGCCCCAAAGGCTGTTTATCGCTTGAATGTTGTTTGTTTCCCCAATCCTCGTGACAGCTGTATGAGTTATTTTGGGGTTGCAGACCTGTCCGCCATTGGGGATACATAACAAATGTAACAAAAGGAAGATTAAGTGATCCAAATAAGACTCATGTCATGTAATTCCATAATGAAACGCATCCACCATCACGTCCATAACAAGATCAAGTGGTCAAATAAAATATTTTTTTCACCTTTAATTTGGACAAATACCACAGTTGGAAAAATATCACTATTTTGAGGCTTTGTTACTGCGATACTACAATGGACACACCAGGATACTGTTCTGAACCATTACTCTGTGCAGTTTATTTAATTTGTCTGATAATTCTCATTCTTCTTTCAGTGGGCGACCTTAAGAATGGAGCGAGGAGCCAGAGAGAAGAATCAGCATCTCTACAAACCCTACAGCAATGGTGAAACACTAAAAAGATCATTCACATGAGTTCCCACCTACGTCATATTTTCGACATTGTCGTAACCCTGCTCTTTTTTTTTCCCCCACAGGGATCATTGCTAAAGAACCAGCGTCCCTCGAACAGGAGATCCAGGAAATGAGGCGTGGCGGTGCAGAGCCTGAGTTTGACATGTCTGACATCTTCAATTTCTGCCGGCGAGGCGTGGAGAGCATCGTCGATGACGAGGTGACCAAGCGCTTCACAGCGGAGGAGCTGGAGTCCTGGAACCTGCTGACCCGCAGCAACTACAACTTCCACCACATCAGCACCAGGCTCACTGCGCTCTGGGGGGTGGGCGTACTCATCCGATATGGGTTTCTACTGCCACTCAGGTGAGAGTGAGATCGATGGATACTGCATGAATGCTTTGTGGACGGATATGGTTGGTAATCGTAGTGGTTTTCAAATGGGACTATTCAATCAATTAGACGTGATGAACTGGCTCTGAAAAGATTTTGTGTTTCGCTTCCTGCTTGCAGAAATATTAGCAAACTGATGGGAGCCTAAGTGAGAAATGGTCGAAGTTCTCTGTGGCCCGATTCCAAATTTTAGAAACATATGAGACTTTAAGTATTCACCGGTTTTAAACTGTCAGCACTTTTAAGGCATCAGCAGTTTTAAGGCCTTACGGTGCCCAATGCTAAGTGCTCAAGGATAAACGGACACCTTGTATTTTTATTCAAAAGAACTATGCCGAAAAAATGGCTGTTTGTAATCTCCACTAGCCCAGGACGATTACTCTAATGCAGACATAATGTTTGTGCAGTGATTATGTTAAGCTGTGTCCTTCTTAGATCTTGCTTTTAACATTTGCCGTGTTGCTCTCACAGGGTCACGCTTGCTTTTACTGGTGTCGGTCTTCTTGTGGTTCAGTCGTCAATCGTTGGCCTGTTTCCGAATGGAAGGTATGTCTCGGTACACTTCTGAAGGTGTGAGGCTGTTGAGTTGGGCTTAAATACTTGGTCTCAACACATCTAATAATTGTAACGTTATTTGTTTAGACTACATGTAAGTGAAAATTTACTGTTGCTGAATAAATAGTGTTATCAGGATACGGGCAAGGGTTTATTTTGTGATAATGACTGGCCGACTGTATATAATTCTAAATATTGCACAGCTGCTTACTAAAATGTTCTGGCTCACAGAGGCAAAAACCCCCAAAACAACATTAACTACACTTTGTCAAAATTGAGGTATGACTGAATTTGGGTCTCTTAGACTATGATCTGTCATGTGATGCAGCAGTTTGGCTCAATTTTGCTGTGATTAAATGTATAATATGCACTACCTTTCAAAATTGTGGGATCATTTAAGCTACAATGTGTAATTTTTTCGCCGCCAGAGGTCGCATTTTCAAAACAATAACAAAGACGAAGCTTGATGACGCTATGAAGGAGAGTGGAACGATGGGAGATGTCGTTTTCACTATCCAGAGATGTATAGAATTCACGAATCATATAAATGATATATCTGCTAATAAATTAGATTTTGTATTACCTGTACGTTTGATCACACTGTCATCTTAATGTATTAGCTGCCAGGAACGTGAAATGTAATGCTATATTAGCCTGTTACTAATATGTGACTATTTGTCAAATGCGCAGTTTTTACACAATCGTAAACAATCGTACTTAAGTACATTTGAACAAACCCACAGTATTTTCAAGTAATGGCAAAAAAAATTTGTGCAACACATACTTAATTTCACTGCATAGACTTGG
Source organism: Tiaroga cobitis (assembly GCA_030578255.1). Taxonomy (NCBI): domain Eukaryota; kingdom Metazoa; phylum Chordata; class Actinopteri; order Cypriniformes; family Leuciscidae; genus Tiaroga; species Tiaroga cobitis. Next base: position 33,039,030 of record CM060600.1, on the reverse strand, counting down.
TCACCATACTTGATAAAAAGCGTTACTGAAGTACAAACAAAGTGCAATATAACTGTATGTGTACAATAAATAATATATGCTTAACAGTCTATTAAAACACATGCGAGAGCGGAGTCTCTGTGGACAGATCAAGCCCCATTCTGAAAACGCCACGCCGATATTGATCCTCGTTTTATTTCTCCATTTTTCACAAAGCCTGGTTGCCTAAGTTGATCTATGCTTACGTTTTTTTGGATTTCCTTTACTCGCCAATCAATGATCGTGAACCATGATGACTGAACGACACAACAGCGGTGTGCGAGATATTGTATCATTGATATACATAGATTCCTCATTAGCGACTTACGCATAGTGGCCCATTGAAACGGCCGCTAATGAGGAATCTATGTATTGTATATATGGTTTCTATAAGCGGAAACCAAGGATAGTGCAGATATTACGTCATTAATAGGCGACTGACCATGGAAAAGCCATTATTAAAAACTGGAATTTCTCTTGATTTACAAAACTTTTGGTATAATCTAAGTACACAATGCATGAAATGTATCACTGTGAAAGTGTTTTTTAAATATTTTATTACAAAAATATTACATATTGCACCTTTAAATATTTTTTTTTTAATACTTTAATTCAGCAAGGACACATTAAGTTGATCAAAGTGACATTCATAGTGATGCAAAATAATTTATTTGTCAAATAAATGCTTTTCTATTTAAAGAATCCTGAAAAACTTTATCACTGTTTCTACCAAAATGTTAGCAGCACAAGTGTTTTCAACTATCATAATAAAAAGAAATGTTTCTTGAGCAGCAAATCAGCATAACAGAATGATTTCTAAAGGATCATGTGACTGAAGACTGGAGTAATGATGCTGAAAATTCAGCTTTTACCACAGGAATAAATTACATTTTAAAATGTATTCAAATAGCAAACAGTTATTTTGGATTGTAAAAATATTTCAAAGTATTACTTGTTTTAATGTATTTTTTTGCCATCATTGGAATAAATGAGCAGTTTTCTATTGTAATATATTATGAAATGTATATAATTTACTGTATTTTTAATCAAATCTTCTTTGATTAAAAACATAAAAATCTTTCTGACCCCAAACATTTAAATGGTAGTGTTAAATAAATCAAAATTCAATCAAGAGGTGTATAATAATAATTTAACATATTAGAAAGTGTTTGACTTTAGTAATAAGATATAAACACATGCATATATTAGCTAGTTGATCTAAACATTCTCCGCTAAATCTCTTGTTCCAATGTAAAAGTGGTTTGTTTGCAATGTTTTCTGTGCTCTAATGTGCAGAATGAAGAATTATCTCAGCGACAAGGTTCATTTAATGTGTTACCGGATCTGTGTACGAGCCCTCACGGCCATCATTACCTATCATGACAGGTATTGACACACAAATATTCCAGTACAAAACATTATTAGAGTTGTCATGTTGCTTGGTGACTACAGCTACACATCTGTATGCCTGTTGCATTGTTTTATTTTCCATATTTCTTACTATCCACTTACTTTTTTTCCTTCAAGTGAGAATAAACCCAAAAACGGAGGAATCTGTGTGGCCAATCACACCTCGCCTATCGACGTCATAATTCTGGCCAGTGACGGATGCTATGCTATGGTAGTGGGATGTTTGTGTTTATGACTTTGGTTTAGTATTGATATTTAATGTAATATGAGTCCTCCGGTTCTATTCGCACCGCTTTTAGTGAATAATTCTGTGTGCATCAGGTGGGCCAGGTCCATGGTGGTCTGATGGGGGTCATTCAGAGGGCGATGGTGAAGGCCTGTCCTCACATCTGGTTTGAGAGGTCTGAAGTCAAGGACCGACACCTAGTGGCCAAACGGTAACATTGCATTTAATCACATGCATCCATTTTCTTACATTTGAGCATTTCTGTTTGTCACAAATTCAAACAAATTATTATTATTTTTTTAGTTTAAGTGACCACGTTGCAGATGAAAGCAAACTGCCAATCCTTATATTCCCAGAGGGTGAGTGTTAAAATTCCTGTTTATAAATAACCATTTCATAGTATAGTATGTGTGGAATAAATAACCATTTTTGTCTTTTCTGAAGGAACTTGTATAAACAATACTTCAGTCATGATGTTCAAGAAGGGAAGCTTTGAGATCGGCTGCACAGTTTATCCTGTGGCCATAAAGGTAAGAACAACCCTTTTTTGTGTTATACGTTGTCTTCATTGTTATAAAGTGGCTTTAAATTCCTCTGGCTGTTGTTTTGGCAGTATGATCCTCGCTTTGGTGATGCGTTCTGGAATAGCAGCAAATTTGGGATGGTGAACTATCTGCTGCACATGATGAGCAGTTGGGCCATTGTGTGTAGCGTCTGGTACCTTCCACCAATGAGCCGAATGGTGAGTGGTGAAGCTTCAAAAGAGATGAAAAACTACCGTTCAGAAGTTTGTTTTAAAGAAATGAATACTTCTATTCAGCAAGGATAAATTCAATTGATCAAAAGTGACAGAAAAGACATTTATATTAATAAATAATATATTTGTATAGACTAAAATAGAAAATAGTTGTTTTGGATTGTAATAATATTTCACAATATTCATATTTGTACTGTATTTATGATCTAGTAAATGCAGCCTTGGGGAGAATAATAGACTCAAAAACATTAAGAAGTCTTTCAGACCCCAAACTTTTGAATGGTATTGTATTTTTTATTTTATTTTTCCAAACCTCTTTGCATCTTGGAGCTTTTTGCCACCCCTTTATTATATTTAGGTGAGTTTTAAATTCTTCTTATTTTTACAGGAAGGGGAGGATGCTGTGCAGTTTGCCAATAGGGTTAAAGCAGCCATCGCTAGAAAGGGAGGACTGGCAGACTTGTTATGGTTGGTTCCTCTTTAAAAAAAGTGTCAAACACAAATGTAATATGAGTTGGGACTTACATTGACATTTTAAAATGGAATAAAGCTTAAACCTTTTGTGCTTTGCATGCTCACAGGGATGGTGGACTGAAACGAGGGAAAGTCAAAGAAGTTTTCAAAGAGGAGCAGCAGAAACTTTACAGCAAGGTTTTAGTGGGCAGCAGCGAAGACCGCAGTCGCTCTTGAAGAGATGCAGCTCGACTGGCCCCTTCCTGAACGTGCTCGGACACAACTGTAGAACAGAACCGATGAAGTCATTCGTGAGCTGTGTTGCCAGACCCTCGGCTCACTGCTGCGCCTCAGGGGCTTTTGCATTGTTGCACGATTGTCTCTGTTGCTTTCAATTCCTGGGCTGACTATGATTTCCGTTTGGAGTGAGAGTTACACATGGCATACTTGAGTGAATTTTTTTTATATTTATTTATTTTTTCCTTCACAGTTTGTTACAGTTTTGATTTTTTTTGTGCTCCTTTACTGCAATGCATGATGTCCCAGGAGAAGAAAGAGTGGAAGAGTTTGAAGTGATTTATTTAAGATTGTGTAAAAAAGTGAAGGGATGATGTGCGTAGAACTGTAATGTTGGTAGAACCATGAAGAACAATGTCTGTTAAGTGTTTAGCTGCTCAGATCATCTCCTCATGGCAGCCTCTCTAGTGTGCTGTTTTTTTTTTTTAATACAGTAGTTTAAAAAAACAAAACATTGTCTTTGTTTACTTTTTCATTTATACATTCAAACGTTATTGAAAGGTTAATGTCTAACTATTCTGAAAGGACAATGGTTTTGTTTTTTGTTTCAAGCAGGTCACAAGTTTTTCATTTAAATCAAGATCAAAAAAGGGCCTGATTTTCGTCTTGCACAGACAACATCTCTTAAGAAATTTCAAAACAAAACACTAACTATCTTTGTAATATATCCATAATGTGTAGGGCAGTGTAATGAAAAAGGAAAATCTTTTAGGTCTTTTAAGACCTTGTACTTTTTTCATTCCACCGTTTTTATCAGCAAAATACATTCTGTGTGAACTGGTGAAACAGGTCTATAAAGAATTTAACTTTTTCACCTGTAAAAAAGGCCCATTATCTATTGTCAAAAGTGAAGCGATGTATGAAGCACAGCTCACGCAAAAACCACATTCACAAATCAAGCAACTGTATGTGGGTCAATGGACAGAATTCTAGAACAGCCGATGGGAAATCTGCGTGGGGAACTCGTTCGTCCTCGCGGGAAATTCCTGATCGTGAACATACGCCAAACATCGGTAAATGTGACCACACCTTAAAGGGGTCATGACATGAGAAACCAAATTTGCCTTGATCTTTTGGTATTTAAGAGGTCTTTGTACCATTAAAACCTCCTGCAAGTTGCATAGCTTAAGACGTCCTCCCCATTATAAACGAAGCATTTATTTAATCAAGCTCTAAATACAGCTCGTTCTATCTAGATCCTTTGAACTTAGTGACGTCACGGTACGAAGTGACGTACCAGTCGTTTGCATATGACCGCCTCCAGCGCAAGACAACTACGCCTCATTTGACATCATCGCATGCGTTGACGTGCAGCGAGGGGGTCTGTTTACGCCACGCAGATGTGCTGTTCCTGGCTGTGGACAAACAACATGTTTGAATACGCTGCCGAACGATCCAGACGTCAGGGAAAGCAGTTGGATGCAGTTTACTTGCAGCATATGTAGCCTGCCAAAGCCTTATTTGTTCGGTGAGTGATGTAGATGAGTGTGACAGGGCGCATGTTACTGAAAGAACGACAAGAGAGAGAGAGAGAGAGAGCCCCGCCCGCGCGCGCGCCTTCAAACTGTCTTGCTCTCCCTCTCTCTCTCTCCCTCGCGCATATGGATCAAAATCAATTGAGAATTGACACGATGGTAAAAGATCGGAAGACCGAAGTTTCACGTGGCGGAGCATTGTGTTGCCTACATGTGATACAAAATGATTAACGTTAATAATTTATGCATCAGCAGCACTGACGTTAGCCAATCATAACAATGGGCGTTAACACTGAACTCTTAAAGGGGAAACACCTCCAAAACAGACTGTTTGAATCAGAGGGGGAGAAACAGGGTGGGAAAAGGTCATAAATCACTACATTTTTTATTTTTTTTTTGTACAAAAAACTATAGTAATACTATAATTGCACCTAAGGGAACATAATAAAACGAAACAAAAAACCATGTCATGACCCCTTTAATCATATAATAACGTTATAAATAATGACAGTTATGTACTGATGTTCCTTCCAATTCCTGGGCGAACTCAACTCCTTCCCTTCTACATTTTGCGCCATTTACTAACTACTGAAAATTAGTATGTAGGCTATAGCGTAGGCTACTCTTATGCAAAATGGTTTACCCAAGCGGTTCATTTACAAAACATTTAATTTCTTAATACTTGTTATAGCAACACCAAGTAACTTTTCCTATGCGGTCGCCCTACAGGTTGGAAGCGGAATTCTCCATCAGCGCTGTCGTAAATAATTTAGCCTACCGCAGCCTACTGTCACACGCGCGCTCGCTGTTTATCCAGCACCGGCTTTGGAATGAACGATGTCCACAGACAAGGTAGAGTATGTTGCATGATTTCATGAAAGTATGCTGTTTTGCGACATCAGAAACGAAGAAAAACGAAATGATGACTATTGTAACGCTTGACGTAAAGCAAGTCAAATTTGTAGTTTTCTTTTGTCTCATTAGAACTACAGAAACGCGACCCGATCTGGCAATCTTACATAGCGTGGTTAGACCAGATACAGGACCGCAAAGCGAATCCAGAAGTGCCTTTCACCCTCTTACGACTTAATGAACCACTGAAACGATTTTGGAAACATTATTTTAAGGTAAAAAAAAAAATCTTACTTAGTGTTGCTTTAAATCTAGCCTTTTTGTCAGCTTGATTATTAGCATTATCAGCAGATGTCGAAATTTGCACAGTACCGTCCCATGGATCTAAAACCAATAATTTATTCCTATAGCCTATTAATAACAAATGGAAAACAGAATGGACCTATAGCCTAGTTATACTATGAACAAACTCCATGAAATCAGCCCCAGTGCTAGAAGAAGTTTCTATCAATTCTCAAACAAGTTTTTAATAGCAAAAAAGTTTTTAATTTCTTAATAATAACTCTTTATCATTGAATCATGTTTTATTAGATTGTGCAAGTTTTAACGCTGTGCAAAACCTTTTTTACTCGGTTAACTCTAGAAGAATTTTTTTTAACAAAGTTAAACATCTCCGGTTGGTTACTAAATGTAACCTCTGTTCCCTGAGATGAGGGAACAAGACATTGCATGGGAATCTAACGCTTTAGGGAAACCGAAGCAATGTCAAAGTGACTGAAATCAAAACCTAATATAGTTTTAGAGTTTTTAGCAAAAATAAATTGTAAAAACATGGTATGGTTTTACCATAATTTTTTCTCGCCATGAAAATAGCCACAGAAGCTGACATGGCATTAAAAAACAAACAATGACATCAGCAGAGAACATCATGTACAGATGTTCATGGGTGGTGGTGACCGCACACAGAGCCTCCATATCTCTAAGCTCCAGAAGAACGTTAAAAATACACCATAAACACGGCTGACCCCTTTAGTCTTACTGGCACAGCACAGACCAGAAACACAAACCGATTTTGTTGTTCTTAAAGGGCATTTCGATTCAAAGCTTGTGTCAGACAGATGAATTTGACAGGTCCACCACCACCATGGGGTTTCGTATCTGTGGAGGAAGAGACTTCAAGAGGACTCTGACTGTCTCGAAGGTGAGCTGAACATATGTGGCACACATTTTCTTGAACAAAACATTTTGAAAGTGTAAAGCATAAGATGGTCTTGATGCCTCTGAATGATATGGTCTATAGGACGACTTCTCATACTGTGTTTTGACAGGTTCATGAAGGAAGCAGGGCAGGTGACGCGAGGGACGTTATTTTGGAGATTACTGGTCAGGATACTGGAGCAATGTTGAATGTGGAGGCTCAGAACAAAATCAAGATGAATGAACATCAGCTTTGGCTTCTCATTGAAAGGTGGTAAAATCACAAAATAATTCGACTGTTTTGGCAGCATTAATAGGGTATGATTCCATAATGCTTACCATTTTACCATCCGTCAAGACAATTTTAGGGAGCAAGCTTTTGTACAATGCATTATTTTCATGACAAGTAAGAACATCACTCAAAAAAATATATATTTCAGACTGTTTTTAAAATTGACCAATTTCAATTGTAAAGTAAAATTCCATCCAATTGAATTGTATAAATCTTACATATTCATAATATTGATCAAGATTTTTTTTTTAAAACTGGAGCTTAATAAAACATTTTGTATAAATCTTAATGGACTTAATAGGCCTAATATAATACTTTACTTTATTTTGTCACATCATTGACACACGTGTTCAAGGAGTGAAAATAACCTAATATAATACAATACAATATAATATAATATTTCTCATTATCTTACAGACCTGCACAAACCGCTGTCCTGCAGCACTGTGATCACCCTGATCCAAGACTCCCTGTACATTGGGTTAGTTATTCACACAGTTAACTTACCAGCTCTTTGTGAAAGTTCATGTTAAATGTTGCTACAGCGAAGGCCTGTTTACCTTGTTTGAGTAAAGCTGGATTGTGACAAGAATCCAGTTTTCTGTTGTGCAACATCCTGCTGTTCTTCTTACCCTGGAGGCATCAGTCAGGCCAAAGCAAACCCAGGAGTGCAAGAGCTGAGTGCACTAGACCCATGCTGTCTATAAACAACATCACATGTTTCTCATTGTTCATGTGTTCAGCAGTTCTCAAAGCTTCAAAGCCCCGCTGGAGAGAAACTGCTGTCGTAACCAGCTGAAACAACAGGAGCAGGCTGGAGCATGCAAATACTAATATTACACTGGAATAATGTTTGCCTTTAATTCAAGTTTGTACATTTAGTTTAATACCATTACATGGACAAAATTTCATGTTGAAGGCTTTTGAAAGCTTTGCTGCCATCTTGTGTTCCAGAAACAAATCAAGTCAAAATGAAGACGTCATATCTCATATCGTATTAGCAGTGTTATTTTCGAATCATTGATATACTATTAGAGTTTTTTGTTAATATTTTGTATTAAATGTTATTTTTATATTATCTTTTTTTATTTTCACTTGAAGTTTTAGTAATTTTGTGTCATTTTTATTATTGTTTTTTAAATACCTCTGTAGTTTTATTTATATATATATATATATATATATATATATATATATATATATATGTATATATATATGTGTGTGTGTGTGTGTGTGTGTGTGTGTGTGAGAGAGAGAGAAAGAGGGAGTTTTAATTTAAGTAGTTATTTTACTTCAACTTAAACTAGATGAAATAAAATAAGTATATATATACTTTGTAATATATTAGTGTATATATAGGTTTTTTTTTTTCAATTGATGTTTATTTTATTTCAAGTAATGTGAATTTTTATGGTTTTTGTTCACAACAATATTTCCGTTTATTAATTTCAGAAGGTTTCCACCACAGGCAACAACTTTGCATCTGATTGGATTCCAACATTTAAATCACAGACCACCAAGAGAAAGTAATACCACACAGCAAAATCCACAGTGTTAATTCAACACCTACAGTGTTAAATTTAACACCAGCCAAGTGTGTATATGTGTCCACACTACACAGTGTTACTTTTACACTTTTGAAAGTGTTAATTTTTTAACACTTAGTTGCTGTAAATTCAACACTGTGTATTGTTAAAAGTTAGCACTATTCAACACTTAACATTGTTGTTTTTACACCACACTGGTGTCAGTGTTAAATAACAGTGTTACTGAGTAATGCTTTTTTATTTTAAACCAACACAAGTGTAGTGTGAATACAACCACATTAAAGTGTTAAAATACTGTTCAGCAATAACACAATTGGGTGTTAATACCAATACCTCTAGAGCTGCTTCCAACCCTACTTAAGACAAATGGCAGAAAATGTCGAAAAAACACTTTATTAAGGTACACCACATTCAGTATTCGAAACAACAAACATTCACCTTTCACATTTAAGACTCGTCAAACTTTTGCAGTTAATTGCACTCCGAAACAAAACTACAATATGGTACAATGTAATCACTTTCATCATTTCCATATGAAAACTGCCTGTCATATGGTCTGTAATATAACAGGTCAGATACACAAATGACAGTAAAAACATCTTCAACCTCCTCAATACAAAATGCATACACATGCTCATTAAAATATGTTGTAGTAACCTTACTAGTCAAAAGGAATGCTTGCTCATCCTTCAAAACAATATTAACTATCTTATTAAAAACTGGCATTTCATTTTTTACAGCAGAACAAACATACATTCCAACTTGGTATTCAGTTCCAAAGTGTTTTACCCAAGATGTCGTCGAAATAGTTGACACATTGAAAGCTTCAATTAAAACTTCACTACCTCCCAGACTGCAAGTAGAGACCACACTAACAGGACCAAACTGAAATCTTTTGAAATAAAAATTTTCCCAATGAAAGGCCAACTGATTCTGATGTTTCTTTACCAATGTTTTGGTTATATTTTTGAAATTCTTAACAGACCTCTTAAAGAAGTTGTGTTTACCCTCAAATCGCATACACCACATATGTATTAGTGGACCTATTTTCCTAATACACCTAGGATAGTGAATCATCAGATGATGCTTTGGAATCAGATTTTTTTCTGGAAAAATAGACTTGAAAAGTTTATGATGATCAAAAATTAAATGCTTCAAAAAATAAGTCATACCATCTGTTACAGTTGGTGAGAATACAATGTTCACAATTTGGATTAAAAGTAGTATCAAATTCCAATAACTGTTGTCTCTGTCAACTAGATCTCCAAAAATCAAAGGGGTATTGCGCAGGAGGCACCACGACTGAATGGCATTGAGGCCAAGGTCCTTGCTCCCATCATCGACTTTGACTCCACTTGGCCTGTTCTTTCTTTCACTGTATCCATAGTTAAAGCTCTGTATCCGTTCTTTAAGGCTGTTTACAGACATGCAGTCTGTAACTAGGTACTGAAATAAAAGCTTTAACTCATACTGTACAACCCCTTCAAGTAAATCGTGCATAATGTCAACAGAAAAATTGTCTGAAGAATGAAAAAACTGCAATGAATTGAGAGGACAAGTCCTCTTAACACCAAACACTGAAACAAGAGTGGGATCTTGTGCTATAGCATTGCAATGTTCTAAGTAGAGTTCCTTTGTGCGGAGAATCAAGTCTGGGTCATCCTCACTGAAGACTGACTGCAACTTTCTTTTGTCAGTTAAGCAAAATCGGCAACAGTAGGTTGCACTGAATGACTCAACCATACCAAAAAGTCCATGTATTGCTAAATTGTCACCAGTAACCTGAATAACAGAACCCTTTAATGAAGCATCTGAAAAGGGTACACAGATCCCCTCTGTCTCAAGAATTTTTACATCGTCGATGAGAGGCTGGAGGATTGGACCAAAGCCATATTTTTTTAAGTCCTCTGAATGAAAAAGAGCCACAAGATGAATGTTCATCAAAACAGAATTGAGCTTGGGGGGCAAATTTCTTAAAATGAAGTAAACGCAACCAAGTTTGTGTATCCCTTTTTTTGATCCGAGCGGATTTGCAGTTTCGAAGTCGTCATAATATAGTTGTATCTGGAGAGCATGTTCTTTGTGTCCAAATAATGTATGGTTTTGAAAGTATGAACCATCATTAATGTCTTTGTAAATACCATCTTGATGAAGCTTTACTTGCTGGAAACAGTGGCTAAGTTCAGAGTTGGTGAACAGAGACTCAAGAGTTCTTAAAATGGGAACATACATAAATTTATCATTCACAGGGACTTGGCTGTATACCCCTGTAGTTTTGTCTCTCCGGACATCGTAACGCAAGCCGAGAACATATTCTACTGGTTCAACGATTTTCCATTTATTCTCAAAGTGTTTCAGTCTCTTTGCGTCAGTATTGAGGAGTGAGAAAGGATTTTCAAGCTGCTGAAAACACTCTTCAACTTTGTCCAGGGTTTGCCTAGATGCCTCAGACGAAATGCATTTAAGAACAGCATCACGTGCTTGAGCATGAACATCACCGACAAGTTCCTCCATTGAACCAACTAAACACTGAACAGTACTTTCTGAAACTCCAGATGCTTGTACCTGAGCAACAATAGAGCTACACATGTCTAATAGCTGCCTGTTGTCAACAGGAGTCGGGAAAGAGACAGGAGGATCCTCACTTTCCTGTGAATTAGAAACGGGTAGAGTGTCATCCCTTCCCAAGCTTTCAACAATATCTGAAGTAAGACAGTCTCCAGCAGCACAGTTTCCATGCACTCTTAAATGTTTCTTAAAACCGTAATATGTATAGAACACCGATGAACAACCAGGTTCGCCACATTTCAAACGCAATGAACGCCCTGGGTACAAACCATGATGAAACTTCAAATGCTGAAATAACGCAGAACAACTTCTGTGGTGTACCTTGCAAATGTAACAAGGGAACATGTTTCAGGAAGACAGCAAAAAGTATTCAAATCTCGGTGTTGTGAATTCTCACTCGGATTTCCTTGACCCTTGGACTCTCCTTGGCACTGCCCACATCAATGCCATATACGGTTGTTTGGATGAAAGTGAAGAAGTTGCACAAGGCCTCATCATAGGATACCGCAAACACAAAGTGTGCCTTAAAGAGTTCGTCGAAGGCTGCAACAGCTGTCTGCGTCGTGCAGGGTATGGCCTTCTGGTCCAGGATGATGTAAAACTTCTGGATACTACTCCTCTTTTCCCCAACACAAAGGAGGAAGGGCTGTGTTGATCCAACTTGGTCAAGAAATGTCACAAAGCTTGTTCCCACCTAAGACAAGAGAGATAAGAAACTTGTGTTCAGCCCAACAGACAGGTCTAACATTTTCAACTTCAAATATATTTTCATCCTCAGTTGCAAGGGGAACATAAAAAAAAAAAAAAAAAAAATTAGAACCAGTTTATATACTTTGGCTAAAAACAAGTAAAATGTTACCTGCGGCAAAACTCTTATACTTTCACAAGTGGCAGATGTTGTATTTTACTATAAACATTTTGTCTTAAATAAACATGCTTGAATGTCTTTGTTCCCATGTTAATTTTGTCAAAACATGTCTTGATTAGATTTTTCTGTGTAGTAGTTCTACTTTGATATGTACTTGGCAACAATGCACAACAATTTGTCCTAAATTATGGTTGTCTTGAAAAAGTGCAAGTGCAACCATAATCAAAGTTAGCACACAGACTCTTTATAATTGTTTTGAAATTGCTGTTTTATTTTGCACCGGCAGTTATAGGGTTAATGCGGTGAGTTCGGAAAAGGCCGGGTAGAGAGAAACGAGGCTGGTGGCTGGTGTGTTTGTCTCTGCAGTTGTTCTTGCGTTCCGATTATAAGTTCAGAAACAGAGCCTCCCTTGTCTGTTGTCTTTAAGACATTACACTACTCTCTCAATATTCGAAGTGCAAACAGAGACCATAGCCGCAAATAAACAGTCCAGAGATGGGTATTGGGAGACGGACTATTGTATGTACTGTATGCGGCCTAATTTGTATATAAAAACAGCAAAACGATAGTTTAGGCGAATATAAGTGTAGCGGTGGAATATTCTATGGTAATCTCACCCTCACGCTCAGTCATGGCGATATCGCGAGACAGCTTTTCACTCGACGGGAAATCTCGTCACAGTTTAGTCTCGCGAGATCTCGTGGCACGAGATCTCGTCACACCCCTATAACTAACCCTTTAAACCGGTTGTACTTCAGTATTTTGACTCAAGTATTTTAAGTATCTCTAGACTAGATTAACTGTTGGCGGACAAATAAAAATGCAACAAGGGAAGAAGGCTACAAGGACATACCTTCATGAACTTGACCACATTTTCAACAGCTTCAGTAGCACTGATTTTCCCAGTCTTCCTTCCTTTGATGGTTGGAGGTAAGAGATGAACAAGCAGGAGAATAGCTGCCATGTCACTGTCCCATCCTAGTCGTACAGAATTTTAACACCCCAACCCATGAGTAAGCAGTCAAAATAGTAAACAAACAGAAACACACAAAAAATCCTACACTTACCATAATCAGACTCCTCTTGAGCAGACCGGAGGTCATCCACATGTCCACCAGTGCGTAGGTTTTTGCAGTCAGCTATTATCCTAGGCTTGTAGAATGTTGGCCATTTTGCAATGAACTTGCCTGAGACTTCCTTTCCAAAGAGCATTGTGAAGTCTTGGTCAATCTAGTACAAAGAGAAATCATGCCAATCACAATTATAAAACACAATTAGAACATCTAGATAATTGCATTATTTCTTACCAAGCCTGGTGTATCTAAGAATCGGGGAAAGTAATCAAGGATGTGTGAAGACTTGTCTGGATCATGCATCATATTCTGTCTGTACTTGAACGTCGCCTTCATTCTCTCCTGAACAATTGATTGGTCTGTCGAATGCTTCATTACAGATAGAGCTTCTCTGCACTGATCACCTGACAGCTGCTCCACTGTTGAAGATGTCTCACGCAGGGTCTTGGGGCCATCTTTGTAAACAGACTTTGATGTCCTCCCCAAATTACTTCCCGTGTTCCGCTGAACGGTTTTTAGCCTGTAGGCAAGGTAACCCTGTCCACTATGTGGATCATAGTAGTGTTCCTGTAAAACACAATTTTACAGAAATCTTAGTGTAATGCATTCAAAACGAATATGGTAGTTAGGGCTGGGCTGTATGACAGTATATATTGTTACCACAGTATAAAATGTCCACGTAACAGATTTTTTTAGTGGGGGTGGTTCACTCATGTGCAGCGTACAAGAGACTGAGACACAGCAATTTTTCTGTAATGCTCAGTCATTTGCAAAATAGTAAAACCAGCATGAAAGAGAATCGTGATATAATCGTAAATTGTGATTTTTCTGAAAAAAAAAAAAAAAATCATGATCTTTTTGCCATATCGCCCACCCCTACCTTGAAACAGAATTTTAATCATTTTTGATCACCCCTAATGGTGATCGTGCTCCTTTAAAAAGGTGACCATGTACATGTGTCAGTACACTATACTCACATAACCGGTTGGTGAGCACTTGTCCTTTAAATTAGGGAAAAGAGTCACTATTCCAAGTGCATATGTTATGCGTATACTGACTGGTGGGATCCTCCTGTATGACAAGATAATGATTGAAAACAAGATTTGTCTGAAATGTTATGAAGTCACAATTTGATTTTATATAACATTCTACATGATTGGCTAATAAGTATATTACTTCAACATTTTATATTAATTGACATTCATGAGTTGTTTTATTTAAACTAAATTTAACATTACAATTGACCAGGATTAAAGCTCCAGTAGGTAACTTTTGAAAACATGTATTTGTTAAAACTGTCATTATGTCCTGACAGTAGAATATGAGACAGATAATCTGTGTAAAAATCAAGCTTCTCTGGCTCCTCCCAGTGGTCCTATTGCCATTTGCAAGAAATACACGCTCCCGGTCAGAAACAACCAATCAGAGCCAGGAGGAGTGTCTTAGCACTGTCAATCACGCTCGTGTACGCGCTGATCACACCCCTCTCTTGCACAGCGCGAGCGCCGGAGCGCGAGCCGTCGTTCAAACTCAAGATTGCCGGCGTGCTGCAGCTGTGCTTATGACGGAGAAACAACCTAAACTGACAATTCTCCAGTGACACCTGCTCATAAAACAAAGAGGTAAAAGGAAAAAGACTGATGACGATAAACAAGCGAAAAAGAAAGAATTACACAGAGCGTTTTCGGTGTCAAAACTAACATGTAGATAAAATGTCACGCACTCTGCTAAGCAACAATTGAAACCTGCTAATTCACTGGCTTGTCATGTTGCTGAAATAATGTACTAGCACACCTTATCTAGCGTTATATATCGCTAGAATAATTACTTACATACTGCAACGTTAGTTACCGTTATATTAACGTTATCTTACTAGCTATTTATAACTTATAGAAAGAGTGCAACGTTATAAAGTTACATGTAGGCTATTGGAAAATACATAATGATTTGAGGACCAAGTTTGTAGTCAAAGTATGGGCAGGCCATAGTCAATGTAAAGCATATTATTGACGTTTAGTCCCTATTAGTGAATGTGCCATATAACTTTTTATCCGCTGTTATCGGTGGGCCTGTTTACTAGCCTGCGCGTTCACGACAGGCTCCGCTGTGGAGGACGAGCTGTGGAGGGAGGGCTGTAGCGCAGCAGAGAGCAAGGGGGGTGGGACCTGGAAGTTGTACTTGTTCAAATTTTCAGGCCAAGTCAACGTTTTCTCAAACCTCCCTACTGCAGCTTTAAAGGACATTTTTATGATTTATTTTAAGAACTAAATTGTAGATGTTTATATCGGACACTTACCCATGACTCTCTACCATATCCGCCACAAGGATGTTGACTAGCTTCCTTCGAGTTTGATCAGACAGGCTATTGGTTTGGTTGTACTCATTCAATATAGCAGAGCCTCCTGGTTTTGAGTGCAGAGCTGCACAAACCAGCTGTAACATAGATCATGTAAAAAAACTTTCTTATAATATATTTTAAAAAATGATATTCCATGAACAACCTTAAAAAGAGATTAAAAAAAATAACTTGCATCTTTTGCCAAATTACAGTCAGGAGGTGCTTCTAACAGCTGTCTTTTGAGTGCCTTTGAAGACTGAGGAATTACTGAGGAGTCTGAACTTTCTGATTCCACTGATGAAAATGACTCAGAGCAGGAGGCCTCAGATAAGTTTCTTTTAGCTGGGAGAACATTATCTTGGAATAAAAAAGTAGCACACAAGACAGGATGAACACTAAAAATATTGAAAATAATAATGTAGCAGATTGCAAAATATAAGAGAAAGATGCAATCATGAAAAGTGTTGTACAGTATATGATAGGAGTGTACCGATACATTGTTACATAGAGATACTGCGATATCTCTAAAAATGCGACGATATATATCGTTGATGTAAACTATATGATTTGCGATAGTTTTTTTCAGCAAAGCTCAACGTACGGTATTTATATGATAAAATTCACCCAAAATTTTTTATTCTGTTATCATGTACTCAACCACATGTTGTTTCAAACCTAAGATTTTCGTTCGATTTCAAAATAAAAACAAATAAACAAATGTCAAACAACAGCACAAATAAACGCAATAGAATAAAGAGTAAGGTAAGAAATACTACAGAAATTAAAGTAATCAAATGTAAAATAACACTGGATAGTCTTCATTGTAAAAATTCAATACAGAGTAATTCAAAACATATTCAAGCGCGAATGAAAACCGTTTCGAGGGGGATGCCAGGTGTGGAAAAAAACAAACAAACAAAAAATATTAGAATGTCACATTTTCAAATCGAATACCAACCCACCGAACGATTATTCGAATATTCGGGTACAGCGCTAGAAGACACGATGGCAGATTTACAACGATATGCATGCATACTGTAGTAAACACGGACATGCTTGCGTGACACGTGAGAATAACATGAGTGAGTAATGCAGAATTTAAAATTTTGGATGAACTAACCATTTACAGTTTGGGAAAAAAATTAAAGTTTACGGCGCTTCAGTGACATTCCTTTTATACTATATATAATGTTGAATGAACTTTATAATAATGCAAAGGTGGATTATTTTTGGGTCCTGATAATAATCACATAATAATACTATTTTAATAATAATAAAGTAATAATAAAAATAAAAACTTATTTATTTGGCTTAAAATATTGCGATAGTATCGCGATTTGTATCAAATCGTGACATGTGTATCGTTACACCTCTATATGAACAGTGTATACAACCATTAAAAATTTCATGTAAACATGTTTAAGTTTCTTACCAGACTTCTCTCCATCCAAAACCTTGAAAGAAACCTTTGATGACCTCACCAATTCGTCAAAAATATCTGCATCCACATCAACTCCGGCTGAGTCTTTCAGGATAACCTTAGTTCCGTTTGGCAGGTTGAACTTGGACGAAGCTAAAGGAAGAAACAAATATTAAATATCAAGTTCAAAAGCATTACAGTGAATGAAACTATACATTTTTTATGTTTATTGTTTCCTAATATTACAGTACAAAATGACAAACGACAGTTTAAATTTTGAAGATTGAAATAAATACATAAAGATTTAAATGTGAAATTATCCAAAAAGATGTTAACTTACCTTCACAAATAAATTGGTGGTAATCAAAGCTGTCATCTTTCTCTGGGATTCTGACCCATTTTAGACTCCCCTCAAACTCCACCTGAACCAGCATTTCTTAGGAATGAAGCACACCTCTCTGTGTTAGCCTTAGACAGCCATGCCTATCTAGTTAGTTAATTTGGTGTTTCACCAAGCTTGCATAGGCCTTACGTTACATATTGCATTTCCAACATTCAACTCTTTCTGGGATTTTAGCCATCTAATTTGATGGCTGGTTCATCCCCTTGTAGCTTTGCTACCTGTGTAACAGTTAACGTTACTATGAAACTTCAAATCAATTTTCTTTGGTCGTTAACGATATACGCTACAATTTGTGAGATAATGGAAGTAATTAAATAATGATAACTCGCAATTTGTACAACCACGATTTATTGAAGCTGGCTCAGGTAACGTTACGTTAGGCCTAACTTACGCGGGGTTTTATAAATACAAGGGTCTAAAACCTGAACATCGATACTGTTTTATCTCGTCACATTTAAAATTATGAATTACATTACATGGGGTCGCGTAAATATGCACAATTTAAAAAAAGCGGAGTTATATTAAAGACAAAATTATATTAAATACGACATAGCTTAGTAATTTACAGGCATGCAAACAGGAATAACTAACTTTACTGGTCGTTTAACATATCTATCGCAAAACAAAAACAAAAAAATAGTAAAATATTAAATGTTTAGCTACTTACATCGCAGTCTTTGACCGTTACAACTGAAGCGTCACGCTGGCCTGGAATTCGCGCCCGCGCCTTCTTTGATTTGTCATCTTAAACATATGACATTGACGAGCGCTGCTAAACGCGGGCGCAGCTCAGAATATCAAAGTCAGTTATATTGGCGGACATATATTTGAAGCACCAAAGTACAGTTGTTATAAGATAAATATTTCACTAATTTAGTATGCTGTATATAAAAAATACAGAGATAAACACCGAACAAGCTAGCTTAACCTTGCCCACTATTAACCCCCTGAATCAGAGCTGCTCTTGTCAGCTAACGTTAATCAAACGTAAACACAAGATACCGATTTGGAAAAGTTACAGCTCGAATAAATATAAGTTAACCCAACATAAACTAACGTTCTTTATTTCAATGGCTGGTTTACAAACCAACGTTAAAGATTCATATCGCCACCGAATTGCTTATTGCCATTGCGTCATCCAAACATTATTTTCGGTTATATTTCAACGGTTTTTTTGTAATTATTTCTTATGAAATCTAGTTTAACTCTTAATAATCAAGTAGAGTGTATGGTAACCGTCTTACCTGCGCTTTCGTCGTCTTCGTGTGAGAGAAAATGGCGTATCTGTTAAACGCAAATAACCGCCGCCTGAGCATTACATGGAGGCGTGGCTTAGATTTACGTCATTTTGTGTTCATTTGAAAATAACACTCAGATTTAACACTGTCACAATGTTATAGAGAACACTGGCAGTGCTGTTTCCTTAACATATAGTGTTAAAATAACACCAACACTCTGTATTTTACACCGTCTCTGGAAATTTAACACTAAGGATTTTGCTGTGCATCATATACAGTCTTGAAACTCTAGAGGGAGCAGGCTGATTTTATTTCAGGTCCTTTACATGCATTCTGCAGGCAATCACATCATTACCGCATGCATGGCACAAGCTGATTGGCTCTGCTGATCCTGCAGCCAATGAGATCGCTTGCTCAAAATTTAAATAGTCTGGTTCAGTGTTTGCTGTAAGCTAGTCCTGGGCTGTGTTCCAGTCCAAGATTGTCATGCCTTTCACTCGCTAACTTCCCTCCGTCTCGTTCACTCGGATGTCATCGTTGTTTACGTTGTATGAGTGCCCACTACTGGCGGAACCTTTGCAATAGGCTGAATTGGAATGTGCTAAGCCCTTGATCACATAGAATCCACTGTGGGGTTGATTTATTTTTATTTTTTTTTCCTTATGAAATTCCTTAATACAGCATTCTATATATATATATATATATATATATATATATATATATATATATACACTCACCTAAAGGATTATTAGGAACACCATACTAATACTGTGTTTGACCCCCTTTCGCCTCCAGAACTGCCTTAATTCTATGTGGCATTGATTCAACAAGGTGCTGAAAGCATTCTTTAGAAATTTTGGCCCATATTGATAGGATAGTACTTGCAGTTGATGGAGATTTGTGGGATGCACATCCAGGGCACGAAGCTCCCGTTCCACCACATCCCAAAGATGCTCTATTGGGTTGAGATCTGGTGACTGTGGGGGCCATTTTAGTACAGTGAACTCATTGTCAGTTCAAGAAACCAATTTGAAATGATTCGAGCTTTGTGACATGGTGCATTGTCCTGCTGGAAGTAGCCATCAGAGGATGGGTACATGGTGGCCATAAAGGGATGGACATGGTCAGAAACAATGCTCAGGTAGGTCGTGGCATTTAAACGATGCCCAATTGGCACTAAGGGGCCTAAAGTGTGCCAAGAAAACATCCCCCACACCATTACACCACCGCCACCAGCCTGCACAGTGGTAACAAGGCATGATGGGTCCACGTTCTCATTCTGTTTACGCCAAATTCTGACTCTACCATCTGAATGTCTCAACAGAAATCGAGACTCATCAGACCAGGCAACATTTTTCCAGTCTTCAACTGTCCAATTTTGGTGAGCTCTTGCAAATTGAAGCCTCTTTTTCCTATTTGTAGTGGAGATGAGTGGTACCCGGTGGGGTCTTCTGCTGTTGTAGCCCATCCGCCTCAAGGTTGTGCGTGTTGTGGCTTCACAAATGCTTTGCTGCATACCTCCGTTGTAACGAGTGGTTATTTCAGTCAAAGTTGCTCTTCTATCAGCTTGAATCAGTCGGCCCATTCTCCTCTGACCTCTAGCATCAACAAGGCATTTTCGCCCACAGGACTGCCGCATACTGGATGTTTTTCCCTTTTCACACCATTCTTTGTAAACCCTAGAAATGGTTGTGCGTGAAAATCCCAGTAACTGAGCAGATTGTGAAATACTCAGACCGGCCCGTCTGGCACCAACAACCATGCCACGCTCAAAATAGCTTAAATCACCTTTCTTTCCCATTCTGACATTCAGTTTGGAGTTCAGGAGATTATCTTGACCAGGACCACACCCCTAAATGCATTGAAGCAACTGCCATGTGATTAGTTGATTAGATAATTGCATTAATGAGAAGTTGAACAGGTGTTCCTAATAATCCTTTAGGTGAGTGTATATCTGTTTGAGTTGTTTACATTAAAAAAAAAATTTTTATATACCATAAAGTTGTTTGTGGTGGGGTAAATTAAACGCATATATGCGTTGACATCACAATTGTGTTGCATTGTAGTATATGGAGCTGCCTGAAGTGTACATATGAAGTAGACTCGCTCCTTCTGTCAAAATCAAGGGAGCGAGGGTATGTCCATATAAACTTCCCTCGTCCACTTCACGAAGTGGAACGCGGCAGGGATTCCCCCGAGGGGAAGTGCTTAGGGAAGTTCCCAAGTGCGTGTCTAAAAGTGGACTGGAACGCAGCCCTGCTATCAGAGTTCCTCTGAAACCCTCCACCTCCCCCAGCTCCACCTGCCTCTTACAGCAGTCTTACATGCTCACACAGCAGTGTCTGTTAGCAGAAATGTATACTTGCTCTACAGCAGCAGCAGTGTAGCAGATCTTGTAATACATTAACACTGCCACATTCAATTACATGCTATAACTATTCAGAGAGTTGTCATGAGTGATACATCTCATTTATAGAACATAAAAGAACATTAGGATGTCTTGTTGAACTCATGCTCTCTGACTCTTGTCTCAGGGTGAGCTTTAATTATCCAGTATGGAACTACGCTCCCGTTGACCCTAAAGAGCTCAGGAGGATCAGGACGCAAGTTCAGTCAGACAGTCCAACACTTTCAGAATACTACAGGAAGGACTAGAACGTGATTATTTCATTCCACTCTTATCACATGATTCATTCTTGCATTAAAACCTCTCAAATAAAACATAAAGTGTGCCTCATGTAATATAAATGCGCATGATTTGTACAGGAACATCACAGCCATCTGGAGCGATCCAGCACAATCAAAGGTTCCGCACTTGTGAGAGATGTGGCTACGTCACTGTGTGAGAACCCTAAAACATCTTATTATGCTTTTTTATATTTTCTACTTTTTTTAGTGTGTAATGTTGCTGTTTGCGCATGAAAAGGGTCTGCAATAGCACAAAGTCACACCAAAGGGAGTTATTCTCTATATCAGTGCGCACTGATTCTGAACTCCTCGATTGTAGTCTTCAGTTTTCTTCCTGGAATGTACATGTCACAATATCCCTCATTTAAATAATTGCTGCACAAAACATATGCAAAAAAAAGGAGTAAGGCCTGGTTGAGTTGTGTTAGTAATGTGTTGAAACTCGCGGTTATGGTAAGGGCTGTAACATTTCCAAAACAAAATCGAAACGGCTGACCAATAACAACACACTGGTCCAGCCGACCAATCAGAGCACACTGCGCTTTTCAGGAGAGGCTTTATAGAGACCGGAACTAAACAGAGCGTTACTGACAGACTGGGAAGAGAGGAGCTGCAACAATATAAAATATTTAAAAAAAATTTACGAAAATTCTATTCTATTCTACTAATAAACCCCCAAATCAAAATCAAGACTCTGAAAAAGGGCATAATATGGCCCCTTAAATTAAGCTTAAATTTTTACCATCCTGTGGAGTGAATATTATATTGTCTCAACAAGAAAGAAAAGTGATAGTGTTTTGACATTGTCTAATTTTAAGTGTGTTTTAATATCCAAATACTTTTTGTGGTCAATGCATGTCTGAAATGCATAAAGATCATGTAGCTCGTTTGATGGTGTCTCCTGATGCAGAACTCAGAGAAGGACACTACATGCACGTGTGAGACTGTGATCTCAGTCTCATGGAGCCAGGACACTTCTGTGTGGATGACGACCTGTAGGCCTACTGGGAAGAGATGTCTGGCAGAGATGCCAGACAGCCGATGGCCTCCACTTAAAACACTGGTGACGAGCACTTGGATTCAATGCCATATTCAGCACCTTTCAAAAACGACAATGCACCATTAAAGCATCATAAACATGTCCTGAAATCGTCAAGTCCCCCCTGTGGTAAAAAATAAGCTTTTGTTTGTATGTCTGTGTGGTGTTTTAATATGCTTTAAGAAAAAAACATGTGTAAATAATTCATAAGTCAACACCACTGCTGAGTATTTTCAGTGAACCAAAGACAGTCTCAAAAACTCGGTTTAAAATCGCAAGTGATTCTGACGTCACAAACTACCTTGTAACCAATCAGATCAACGTGTGATCGTCAACGATTAGATCTCTGAGCTGGTGTGAGTGAGTGGAGGCGAGGCTCATTTGCATATTCATAAATCCACGTATACTAAATGAGACGAGGGTGTAGAGTTACATTCAAGCTATTTACATTTTTTAAATAAAAGTTAGGCTAAAATATTTAATTTTGGTGATCAAAGATGAGTTTTAAGGGATAAAATTATTGATCACAGGGGGACTTTAAACCATACAGTAGCTTTGTGTTTTTCATTGTATGAGTTTTCTTTTGGGTTCCACATTATAAAGAAAGTTATATGGTTTAAAAAATCCATGAGTAAATGATGAGAATTCAGATGTTTGGCTGAATTATTCCTTTATTGCATTGGTTCTTAGTCCTCTCTAGAGGGCAGTATTTTCTCATGATTCACTATTGCATTAGTAATTCAATACATGCAGTCTGTGACTGAACGATAAAATTATGCTTTCAATTAGTCTCTCTCTGGCATCTTTGTGGAAGAGAAGACATAATTGTAACGCATCCCACGGCCATAACATAGAAAATTAAAGTGTGGCATTTCATACGCTTTTTATGAATGTATTTTTGCTGCTGTAGCAAACCATATCCAGTCTGACCTCATTTTATTATGTAAAAGATTTCAATGATAAAGAGTTAGACGGCCGTGCCCTGTTGACTTCCACTCCCCATGCAGAACTATGAAGGCCTTGAACGACGGGTTTCAGGAACAATACAAGCACTTATCCTCACGAAGGAACTGGTGTTTGTCCTCGTCATGTTTATTAACCCTGAATGACAATGAAGGTTCATCAGTAATGTATGATGGTGACTGTGTTAATATCGGGTGTTTTGAAGAACAACAATAGGTTAATATACAATTATAAATTATGAAACAAGTCACATAGTGCTCTATACAGTGCAGATTGCTTCAAAAGCAGTTTCACAGTAATAAACAGGAAAATACATGTTGATAAATTCGTCACAACTTCAATTTCAGCTGTAAAGCAGCTGTACGGTACACAGTGGTATAACTCCCACCAACAATTCTTTGTTTTGGTTGAGGTCATTATAAAACTTCATTTGAAGTAATCAGGGTGGAAGTGTTTCTTTTAGTATCTTAAATGGCTTATCTCTGTTGTTTTTCTCTATATATCAGAGTGCAGACTGTGTTCTTTGCAGAAAAGTCTTTCTTTTAAGTTTTAAATCTCTATTGCAATAACATAATAGATCCTGTTCATTTGTGTTCCTTTTTTCATGAACAATGAGAACTGGTCACTGCCAGCATGACGATTTAGTATAATTGTTGCTTTGTGACACTGTGCAGTTCTCCAATGTCTAAATTTAGACAATTTAATTATACATCTCTATTAAAGTGTCATAACTGAAAGAAGCATCAATTATTTTAAGCTAAAATACACAAGTAGCTGGGTTCTCGTGTGTGCAATGAAACAAGTTGTTGCTAAAAATAAGTTGCAAGAAGCATTAGTCATGGTTTAATTTAGGCATGCATTGTCATGTAAAAAAAAATCTTAGAAATTAGTCCATAAACCTTCCTTAGAAATCAAAATTATAGTGTATATATATATATAGTAAAGAAGCACAAAAATAAGGCCTTTTTCAGAGTTTCCAGCTTCTTTTTTTTTTTTGAAGAAATATCAAAACAAACAATACAAATACAATACATTTCAAAAGCTAGGGGGAGGTATAAACAGTATTATAGGAATACTTTAAAGAATGTAGCCTACATGTTTGTAAAACTCTAATGGCTTTTTGTTTCTTCGAGGGCAATATTGACTAAATTTAATGCTTCACTTCATTTTTAAATGCACATTTATGAATCTGAAATTTACACCATCAAAATAAAAATAATAACAAAATAAGTGCGGGGTAGATTGTTACCAGCTCTGCCCAATGAAACAATTATTCGTTGCCTCACAACAGGCCACGCCCACACGCAGCTGCTCCACATGAACAGGCGTGTGGGCGTGGCCTCGGAGTGACGCTCACTTGTTGCTTCACAGGATAAGTGAAACTTTTCCAGCGAAACATTAACGGACATTTGACACACAACTTCTCTTTTGGCAGGACGGCTCGCGCGTCCTTGTTGCTTTTTCAGTTCCAACTGAAACGGGTTAGGTTTTCACAGAAATGTTTCTGGCAGAGCAAAGCCAGCAGTGGTATCCCACCAGCGTCCAGGTAACGGTGCTTCAGGCGCGGGGGTTGCGGATCAAGGGGAAGAATGGCACCAACGACGCGTACGCCATCATGCAGGTGGCAAAGGATAAGTTCTCCACCTCGGTGGCCGAGAAGAGCGTCGCGCCGGTGTGGAAGGAGGAGGCCGCGTTCGACCTGCCGCTCTTTCACCCCAGTAACGCGGAGCGCTGCACCCTACAGGTGTGTGTGATGCACCGGGCTCTGATGGGACCCGACAAAACACTCGGTCAGGCGACCGTCAACCTCCTGGAGCTCCAGGACAATAAATCCCGTAATAAACCAGAGTGAGTGAACGTGACTTTACATGCATCCTGATGACTTGTGCATTCTTGAGTTCTGTTGCGACACATGAAATGCATTACACTGAGACATTTTATTATTATAATATTGATACCATATATATATATATATATATATATATATACACACACACACACCACACACTTGGCAGAGGATATCTGATATCCTTCTGACAACCTAAGGCATTTATCAAGTGCTTGTAACTTTTCTCTGCTTCTTATTTAGTGTTTGAATGGTATTTCACAAGCATACTTCTGTGCTGAGGGATGCCATCAAATCATTCTCATGTGGAAATAATGAGCTGATCTTCTCTCAGTTCTCTCATTCACTTGGTCATGGTAGATTAGATCGAAGGAAACAGGAATTTTTCCCCCCTCAACCAGAACCGTCTCAGACCTCCATGTTTTCACCAAACCAATAATAACTTGTTGGATAGAAATGACTGTTTTGGGTTTATTTGTTCCGAATTTCAGTTTATCCAGTGGGATAATATGTGATTCTTGTTTGAGTCTATTAGGATTGTTTGGTGGAAATTCCACTGGCTTTCCATTGGAATGTTTGTTAAAGGTCTGGTGAAGCCACAAAAAGATCTGGTGATTGTTCCATTGCTCTGTAATCCAGAGCCACATGGTGTACATTATGCACAGACTTCATGAATAAATTAATTTAGCTCTAGACATCATTGTAACATCAGTCACGGCAAAACAGCAAAGGTCAGAACGGGAACTTAAAAAGTGGCACACAAATCCGTCACAGCATTCTGACCTTGGATTTGAAGAGCTTGCTTTAAAGAGCTTGTTTTCTCCTGCTCCCTGAATGACTTTCATTGTTTGCTTGTAAGCGCATAAAGCTTTTGATTACACCTCGTCTGGACATTTTCATTACGAGACCTAATTCAATCTCCTGCACAAAGGCAGCCAGCGCACGTCTGGCCTTCTGCTGAATAATTGTTTTTCCCTATAAGTTCATCTCACTGTTGAGTCAGAATGAAAGCTGTTTTCTAATGAACTGGGCCACTAGAGAGCTTGGCTTTTATGCCGTCGGGTTCTTTTGAGTCTGACTGAGATGTTTCCTGTTGTGATCTGATAGAGTTTATGCTAAGTAAGTGATATCTTGTCCTGTTCCAGCGTGGGCTGCTGTTCCCCTCAGGTCACAGGAACCGGAAACGCAGTCAGGTGTCTTGAAGTAAGCGGACTCGTATGAAACTGGACCTCTGTGTTTCTTGTAAACTGATCTGCCATTCTGATGGTGATTTTAAAGGATTAGATTGCCAATCTTGTGGCTGACTGACATCAACACGGTGTCATTGCTGGAAAATCGCATTTGAATATTCTAGTGCTGCCACTAACGACTAATTTTCTAACGACTAATTTTTCGATTAGTCGACTAATCTAAACGACTAATCAAAAAAAAAATCAAGTGTTTATTTCGTTGTGTCCATTTTATTTTGAACTCAACTGAAGGGCCAAAACATAAAATGTCACCTGTTCAAAAACATTATGTATTAACAATCTAAGCATTAAGTATCTGCATTTCCATTAGGCTATACCATATTAGTCAGAGTCCTAATCTAATCCTCTAATAACAAACATGTATGTATTACTTAAATTAGCTCTTTGTTCTGCCTTAAAAAATGTACAGTAAGCTAATAATGATTAATTTATGTACATTTCTGAAAAGCATAACTGATAACATCACTCTGAATAGTAAAGTAGATGCAATGGATTTTCTGTGAAAAGCGCTATACGAATAAATTGGAATTGAATTGAAAGAGTCTGGACTAGCCCACTATGAGTCGCGCTGAAAGCAGGCAGGCACGCAGTTATGTAGCTCGCGTTTACACTTGCGTGCATGGCGGGCCCGTGCCGCGGTTCGCGTGAATGTGAAAGCAACACGGACTCGGGAGCGCTTGTTCAGGAAGTTAAGTAACCTGCCCATGCGTTTTAGCTGATTATGATGCATTTAGTTAAATAAAACACATGTAAGGGATGATAGTGTTGATGATTTACCTTGGATACCCGAGAGTTGAGTCTGCAGTGTATTCGCGCATTGCGCGTGCAATCAGGGCAACACATTTGGAAATCCACTGTCTCCTCAAAAGAGTCCGTTTAAAAAAACACAATATACTATTGACCCGCGTTCTGTTTTCTATCATGCGCCGTGCACGTTTGCGATGGCATAAGATGCACGCAAACTCAACAGGGTTCGAAAGAATTGAGTGTGAAACCAGACCAACGCTGCGGAGGGCGCCGGGAACAATCGCGCTCGGACTCGGACCGCAGCAAACGAGCCCACTGTGAAAGCTCCGTCACCTGCCTCCGCAATTTTTCATATCAAAGCAGTGAAGGTGGGCGGGAACGTGAAGGAAAATGATAGCAGATAAACCAGCAGGGCGCGCACGGCACACAGACTGGTGTGTGGAGGTGAATTACAGTGAGCTGTTTGTGACGGGAGACCAAAAATAAATAGCGGTCAATAGTAAAACGACACGTCGACTAAAAAAATTGCCGTCGACTAATTTGCATGGTCGACTAAGTCGACTAATCGCGGCAGCACTAGAATATTCAAGATTCAATGCAGTTGAGCTCAATTGACCGCATTTGTGGCATAGTGTCGATTACGAAAAAAAATTGATTGATTTTTACATCACATGTCCTTTTCTTAAAAAAAAATTAAGGTGAATTGGGCCTATTTTTGGAGGACCTAAAAGTAGAAATTTGAATCTTTAATAAAAAAAATATATTTTTTTTTGTGGTAATCAGCATTATGCGTAACGTGTATTGAAACTGTTCTTACTACTGTTCTTAGTTCCTGGTTTTTCTTTTATCATAACAGCGACTCTGATGCGTATCCTCGAGAATAAGAGTGATCCTCCATCAGCAACAGACTTTCAAAAAGGCTTTCAGGTTTTTATATATCAGTCTCAAGCAATCCCCCTCTTCACATTCGACACCGTGCCATCGAGTGTTAAAACGCGAAAGGCGAAGCTTGAATTAACGGGTTTGTCCCTCTTTGGCTAATGTACTTTCAAGATCGAGGGGCAACATGGCGACCGACATTAGAACCCCTTACCCGTATGTATTTTCAATGGCATATTATACACTCACGAGAATACTATATTACTTGAATGAAGTAAATATACATTAATGAGCACATATATTTTTGAAAGAACTAAGTGTTTTTAGCTAAGAATAAACTAAAAAAGTTACAGTGTAGCTTTAAGGCTAACCGAGTCAGTTACACGGCCGTTCGGAGTCAGATGAGATGATGATTATTATTTTTTTTAAAGAAATTAATGATTTTATTTTAACGCAATGCGTTAAATTGATCAAAATTGACAGGAAAGACATTGATAAACTTTTAAAAGATTTCTATATCAAATAAATACTGTTCTTTTGAATATTTATAACAATAATAAATGTTTCTTGAGCAGCAAATCGGCATTACTTCTGAAGAATCATGTGACTGAATGGAGTAATGATGCTGAAAATTCCGCTTTGCATCACAAGAATAAATTAAATTTTAAAATATTTTAATATTAGAAAATGGTTATTTTAAATTGTAATATTTCACAATATTTCTGTTTTACTGTATTTCTGATCAAATAAATGCAGCGTTGAGCATAAGAGCCACCTTTCAAAACATTAAAATACCTTACCAACTTTAAACTTTTAAACATTAGTGTATGTGTTTAACACCCCTCAGAACCTCGGTGTGTAACTCGCACCCCTTCTGTGCACGTTTAAGCTTACACTCAGATACCCCTGTTATATTGTCTAGTTATTTAAATAAAACCGTATTTTGGAGAAGGTCAAATATCTAACATCCCTTTTTGTGGTTTGTGATTGTTCTGTTTGTGCCCCAGTTCTCTCTCAGGCTTTGACGCATGTTGCCTGATAACTCCAGTTCTGTTTGCGGGGCAAAAAGTCTTGGTTTGTAATCTGCTTCAGACTTCAAAGTCGAGAAAGCACTTGGTTTTCTCTCTGTCATACATATAGAGGATATGCCTCATACTAATACGGAAGCTCCCGAAAGGCATCAGCCATTTCTTTCTGCTTGACCTTATCCACTGAGACTGACACTAACTTTTTCCTGATTCCAGGCAGAATGGGAGCATGTCTTCTCTGACTGTTAACAAAGTTTTCGTTGTTGGCAGTCTGTTGTCGTCTTATCTCCTTTGAATATTACAGGTTCTGTCAGGACCACTATCGTCGAATACGATTGACAATTAGCATACAGTTTGGATTGGCGGTATGGTCCTGTTCTGGGCAAGAACTCCCTGCGCTTCATGCAGCCTAGCATGGATAAGAGCAGGAGAGCAGCGATAACCCCCCTTAGGGTAAACCGAACACAACCAACATGAATGTATTGCAGATATCATTATTCAGTATTTTAATGTACAACATCATTTGAGAATTTAGTCTGATTCAGGGGAAATCAGAATGCCAAATCCTGATTGACGAGAGGAGGAGCTGGGGAATGAGAAGGGTAATTCGCTCCTGAGAAACGGAATAGCTGTTGATAATATTAAAGGAGTTTGTTGCCGTCCAAGGCCACTTCCACCAGTCTGCTATTGATCGGCTTACCAGCGTCAAATCACCTTGCTTTAGTAGGAAATACAACTTGGCAAATGTTAAAGCATAATGGTGTCGACTTCAATTGACTTCATAATGGTGAGGAATTCAAATAGTAAACGTTTAGCGGGAGTGAGTTACTTGTGGTTTCCAGTGAAGGATCCAGAGCATTGCAGGCAGTGTCTAAAGGCTGCAAAGAGTCGTAAATAAGGAGAGAATTCTGCAATGGAAAATCAGTCTTTGTAGTCACACTGGTGTGTTTTGCTTCGTCTGGCAGACTTTCTGACAAATTCCTCAGCCCAGGTAACATGGCGAATGAGTAAACATTGTAACAATACAAAGCGGGTCGAAAATAAACCAAGTTACACTTTAAATCTTGGTTAGTGATGTTTTGCTGGTTTGGAAATATGAATAAGATCCTATAAAGTATCATGATTTTGTCACATGACAAAATATGTCTGAGCAACATAGATCATTTGAATATCAACAACGAAGT
The DNA here is from genome assembly GCA_030578255.1 of Tiaroga cobitis. NCBI lineage: Eukaryota > Metazoa > Chordata > Actinopteri > Cypriniformes > Leuciscidae > Tiaroga > Tiaroga cobitis. Next base: position 33,008,977 of record CM060600.1, on the reverse strand, counting down.
GAAGCAAGGTCCCTGCGCTGCTGTGTGAGATAAAACAGTCCTGTCAGTCAACGGTCTTATCAGCGCACTGGCACATACAGGAAGTCAAGCTGTTGCGAGAGACGCACACACTGGAACAATGAGACATCCAGTGCTGATTCATCTGATGCTGCGTGCACTTCCTGTCCGGGCACAGCTGTTATTGAGGATGAGGTTATCAAGAACTTTTGCTTATTTCGGGGTTTTTTATTTATTATCTTACCTGACACTTTCCATAAGGAGGGTACAAAATATTCACTTCAACAAATGGTCAATGAACCATCAGTCATATAAACAATTATATGAGCATGTTTTAATGTGTTAAATTAGTGTTATAATAATTGTTTTATAACTTTATCACATGTTGGTTTGACAAGTGAACATTTCACATAAATTAATAAAAAAAAATAGTTTGATCACTTTGTCCTATGCTGTATGCTTGAGCTTGACCATGTAAAATGTGAGAATATAGAATAAGATTATTTAGCTGTCTAGCTAAAACTATATAAAAAAAACAGTACTTGAAATTAAGTAAACCTTAAATGAAATGAAATTTACAATTTTAAAATCAATATTTTATTTCAACTTGCCAAGGCAACATTTCTAAAATCAATATTTATTTCAACTTGACAAGGCAACATTTCTCTTTTTTTTTTTTTTTTTTGAAGTTGAATTACTATTATAACTAAATACTAAAACAAAACAAAAACTAAATAAACATTTAAAAATAAAAACCTAATTCAAAGTATTAACAAAAACTATAATAGTATATCGATAATATTAAAATCTAAAGACACTTGTTTCAAAAGAGAATTTTAAGAGTGAATTTTGAGAGAAATTTTAAGAATATCTTTTTGTAAAGGAGAAATCATGATGTAACATCAAAAGTAAATATCACTTAAATATATTATTTTAAAGTAATGACATTGCATGATTTTAACAGGTGTGTGCATGCGCATGGGGCGAGGGGCATAATTTAATTAAATATAGCTTGTTTTCATGTTAGGTTAATTCTTGACTAGATAATAGCTCATCTAAAAGGTCTCACCAAAAAAAAAAAAACCTCACAAGACAACACCCTGTTGCAACTTCCCTTCTGTGAACAGAACTGTAATGCAACTTTGACAGCGATTTGAATGACATCACAGTTTGCATCAGTGCATTTCTATGGGTGTGAGGTGTTGTCCGAACATGTCGTGTTAGATGAGCACCTCCCAGATGTGCAAAGCCGGTTCTCTTGTCATTGTGTAATTAGTTTAGCAACATCTATTTTTTAAGGTCATAATTGTGATTGCTTATGGTTGAGTCTCTCCAGGACTTGATTCAGCAACTTTCTGGTTACCAGCCTTAAACCACTTCTGTTTAATGCCTTGAAATTCCTGTTTTACACCATGATTTCATTTATTTAGGCTTCGCCTTCAATAAAGCCAAAACTCTGCCATATCAAATATTAGATTATTCCATCCATGTAGTAAACATTAAAACATCCATGCTCCCATTCAGAAATGTAGTCAAGCAACTTTAAAAGCCTGGTGATAAAATCTTTATTGCATATTTAATATTGCTTTGTTGTCAGTACAAAATTAACCAACATTGTGATAATTTGAATGATAACCTAGTGAAATGGTCTTGAAATTTTGCATGCTTTTAAAATGTTTTAGTTAATATATGTAATGTAGGTGAATATTGCTTCCCCCCCCCCCCCCCCCCCCATCTTTTTTAGCCATTTCAGAGCAAATATATAGATATCATGGCCAAAATGGAGTTGTTCTCTTACGAGAGGTTCTCTCGTATTGCGTAAGCTAGCTTACGCTACGGGAAAGATTCATCTTTGCTGAGATATTGAAGCCAAAAAATTATTTCATAATTTGTATCCATACACAACGCAGTTCCTCTGCGGCAGACCTAGAGCGGGCTAGCTAGCAGCTCATTGGTTCGCTCAGAGAGAACTGCTTAAGCCTATGGGAGAGCGGGGCTGAACCCGCTTCCAATGAGAGGCGCCCGCGCGCTCATTGCGTCATGGCCCGCCAGAATGGGCGTGGCCATGGTGTATATAACAGTCTCTCCCAGGCTTATATGTTGATTCATTTCATCTTCAGCGAGCTACACGCTTCTGCTGTCCTGAGAAAAGCCGCCGTCGTGGAAAAGGCACCTTCTAGCGAGCATCTAGGAGTCTGAGGAAGCCGGCCGTCTTCGCCACCTTCAGCCGTCCTGCAAGCTAAGCCATCCGACGGATTCATATCCTTACCAAAAATCTTCTTGTATTGTGTGTGTGTGTGTATCTAAAAGAGCAGCGAGCGTCTTTTTTAAGATGCCTCGCACACCTGCGGCTCATGCCGCGTCCCTCTCAGCGCCAGAGCCCGCCTTCTTCTGCGCTCTCTGCCTGGGAGTGGGACACGCAGAGCTTTCTCTCGCCAACGGCGGATGTTTCCTCTGCGATTTGGCTTCTGTTGTTGACCCTGCGGGCTCGACTCGAAGCGTTACGCCGCCTCCCCCTCTCACCGCGAGCGCTGAATGGGGGACGAGCCGCGTACAACTGTGCCAACCGCGGCTAGCTTTCTTTACTTTACAAGAGAGCTAGCCCGGCCGTCACCGGTAAGTGGGGTTATAGTGCGTTAAGTTCCGTCGAGACCGAACTAGTCACTGCTATCACACCCTCTTATCTGCTCGCGCTATTAAGCCTGTGTCTTACACCCCTAGATCAGTGGTGAAGCACAAAGCCTTTCGCGCCAGAGACCCGTGTTCGATTCCGGTTCTCGCAGATAATTTGTTATGCAGCTCTGAGCTCTCGGCTAGCTTTCTTACGTTACAGAAAGCGGCCGCGCTCTCCCGCCTGCATATAACGCTATATAAAGGGTCTATAGTGTATCAGTTCCGCTGAGGCCGAACCTGTTTCTGCTATCACGCCCTCTTATCTGCTCGCGCTGTTATGTTTGTGTCTTTACCCCTGGCTCAGTGGTGGAACACAAAGCTTTTCGCGCCAGAGATCCGTGTTCGATTCCGGCTCTCGCAGATAATCTTAGCAGCTCTGAGCTCGCGCCCAGCTCTCTTACGTGACAGAAAGCGGCCGCGCTCTCCCGCGCTCATGAGAAACGTTCTCATTTCCGAGCATAAAGCTGGGCAAATGGGTTATAGTGTGTTAGTTCCGCTGAGGCCGAACCTGTTACTGCTATCACGCCCTCTTATCTGCTCGCGCTACTGTGCTTGTGTCATTACCCCTGTGAGTGGTGTATCACAAAGCTTTTCGCGCCAGAGACCCGCGTTCGATTCCGGCTCTCGCAGATAATTTTATATGCCGTCACAAGTCCAGCCTCTGCAGGCTAAAAATAGTCTCGTGCCCGCTTGCAGCGCTCACGTTTCTAACACGCACTTGCACGCGACGCGCGTCACAAGTGCAGCCGATTTCAGGCTATATATATATCCCGCTGCAGGCCACTCACGTGACCAGCCTCAGCTGAGAAAAGGACGGCTATTTCTCACCATGGCTGAACCGCCATCAAGGTTTCGCCCTCTGTCAGTCCCCGTTCACACGGCTACTGCAGCAGTGTACACCGCCATCAACAAGCCGGTCTCTTTCCCGCTTGCATGTGCACAAACGCCGTTTTCACCGCGTCCCAGTGAAACAACCCAGAGATATCTCAAAAAGAGCATAAAAGCCTCACGGGTAGAAAAATCTCCCGCTGCGGCCGGACCGCCGTCAAAGCTTCGCCCTCTGCCAGTCCCCGTTATTTCGCCGACTGCTGTAGTGTTGACCGCCACAAACAAGCCGGTGTCCCAGCCCGCTTGCGAGCGACAAAAGGCTGTTTTTGCGGCTACCCAGAGAAATCTCAAAAAAGAAATCTTGCCAGTTGTGTACAAAAAGTGCCCACAATCATGTGCTCACCGATACACACAAGCATAACATATCCCGTGTCTCTATCAGAGCCCCATCACATGAAACGGGCAGAGCCCGCTCTAGTTTCAGAGAACATAAACACGCCCACGAGCCCGTGCGCGTGTCCCCTCTCTGCTCGCTCTGTTACACGGCCCATAGACTCCTCTCTGAGTGCAAGTCCCATTGCCACACACATTCAAAGCGCGCCCACACACTGTGTCCAGCCCGCTATGTGCAGCAATCAGGGCAATATAGCCTTTCGGCCACTAGCCGCATGCTTCAAAGCGTGGGAAGCCATTCCAGGCATCTCCCCGTGGGTGTTAAGCATTATAAAGTACGGCTATCTGCTGCAGTTTCGCCGCCGCCCGCCTCGTGCACGCGCGCAGCTCGAATCTACTGTCAGCCCGCTGGCCGCCGGCACGCTCCGCAGAAATTGCGACGCTGTTGCAAAAAGGCGCTATAGAGAGAGTCCCGCCATCTATGACCGAGTCGGGGTTTTACGCCCGTTATTTTCTGGTTCCCAAGAAAGACGGCGGCCTCAGACCGATTTTAGATCTCAGGTCCTTGAACAAAGCGCTCATGAAGAGACCGTTCAAGATGCTCACTACCAGGAAACTCCTCGCGCAGGTGCGCCAGGGGGACTGGTTCATCTCTCTAGACCTGAAAGACGCCTATTTTCAGATCCAGATAAATCCCCGTCACAGGCCATTCTTACGTTTCGCCTTCGAGGGTCATGTTTATCAATATGCCGTTCTCCCGTTCGGCTTATCTCTGGCGCCCCGTACATTCACGAAGTGCATGGACGCGGCGCTCGCCCCCCTGCGAAGTCAGGGGCTGCGCATTCTGAATTATCTGGACGACTGGCTGATTTTGGCCCAATCAGAAACGGAGCTTCTGTCGCACCGCGCAGTTCTCCTCAACCATCTGGAAGCGCTGGGTCTCTCTGTCAACTGGTCAAAGAGCTCCCTTCTCCCCAGTCAATCGATTTCCTTTCTAGGAATAGATTTGAACTCGGTCACGATGACGGCTCGCCTGTCTACACAGCGCGCGCGCAGTGTTCAGCGCCTAGCCTCCTCGTTTCAGATGGACGCCCGCACTCCTCTGAAAGTTTTTCAGAGGATGCTGGGTTACATGGCCTCAGCCTCCGCTGTACTTCAGCTGGGCCTTCTGCACATGCGCCCGCTTCAGCTCTGGTTAAACAGCCGTGTACCCCACCGCGCGTGGAACACGGGCCGCCAGCTGATCAAGGTTACGCAGACATGTCTCACGGCACTGCAGCCATGGACAGTAGCAGAATGGTTTCGCCAGGGCGTCACGATGGGGACTTTTTCCTGCCGAAAAGTCATCTCGACAGATGCATCCAACACGGGTTGGGGTGCAGTCTGCGAGGGCTCACCGGCCTTCGGCCACTGGTCGACTCAGGAAAGCCCTTTACACATAAACTGTCTGGAAATGCTTGCGGTCGAGAACGCGCTCTCGCGCTTTCTCTCGCTCATTCGGGGACACCACGTCCTGATCCGTTCGGACAACAGGGCGGTGGTCTCCTATCTCAACCGTCAGGGCGGTGTCAGATCCAGAAATCTCTGTCTACTGACACACCGCATTCTAGTTTGGTCTCAGAGCCGCCTGCTCTCGCTCAGAGCGACGCATGTGCCGGGCCATCTCAACGACGGTCCAGACATACTGTCCAGGGACCTCATCTCCACGGGAGAATGGTCCCTGAACGCACAAACGGTCCAACTACTGTGGCAGCTATTCGGCAGAGCAGAAGTAGACCTCTTCGCGTCAGAAGAGAACGCTCACTGCCCAATATACTTTTCGAGGAGCGAGGACGCGCTAGCCCAGGAATGGCCTCGCCGCCCGCTCTATGCATTCCCTCCGATCGCTCTGTTACCACAGGTAATTCAGAGGATCAGGGACACACGCCACTCGGTGCTCCTCATAGCCCCGCATTGGGAGAGTCAGAATTGGGTTCCGGAGCTCACGCAGCTGTCACAGACAGCCCCGTGGCCCATCCCAGTCAGAGCAGATCTCCTCTCTCAAGCTCGCGGCACGATCTGGCACCCCCATCCTCAGCGCTGGGCGCTACATGCATGGGTGATCAACGACTATTCGTCGATTTGCCAGAGGGAGTAAGAAACACTAGCATACAGGCTAGAGCACCTTCCACGAGAAGGCTCTATGCGTCTAAATGGTCTGTGTTCTCAAAATGGTGCACCGTAAAACAGCTGGACCCACGGTCATGCGAGGTGCCGTCTTTGCTAATGTTCCTTCAAGAGATGCTGGACAAGGGCAGGTCCCCCTCCACTCTCAAGGTTTACGTGGCAGCCGTCGCAGCGTTCGCTGAACCCCGACGCGCTCAGTCCCTGGGCAAAGACGAGTTAGTCATCCGCTTCCTCAGGGGAGCTAAGAGGATGAACCCTCCGCGGCCCCCGTCGGTTCCTATTTGGGATCTTTCCATAGTCCTCGAAGCTATGAAAGCACCCCCGTTCGAACCGCTCGAGTCTGTGGAGCTAAAATACCTCTCGCTCAAAATCGTTTTTCTGATAGCTCTGTCCTCAGTAAAACGCGTAGGGGACCTTCACGCGCTCTCATCCAGCGCCGCGTGTCTTGAGTTTGGGCCGAATGACTCGGTTGTCATTCTCAAACCTAGGCATGGCTATGTCCCAAAAAGCGATTGGTACCCCGTTCAGGGCGCAGATTATCTCCCTATCGGCTCTGCCTGCATCCGATAGCGAGCGCGACGCCAATCTCCTCTGCCCGGTGCGGGCGCTGAGGTTGTACACGACGCGCGCTGCCGCGTTCAGACGCGCTGAGCAGCTTTTCGTGTCGTTTGGGGGGCGCACCAAAGGTATGGCTGCCTCCAAACAGACACTGTCTAGATGGATAGTGGACGCGATTGCCTCTGCTTACGCATCTAAATGCCTGCCATGCCCTCTGGGCATCAGGGCGCACTCCACTAGAGGCATGGCCTCATCGTGGGCATGGTCCTGTGGAATTTCCATTCATGACATCTGTGTGGCCGCGGGATGGGCCTCCCCGTCCACTTTTGTCAGATTTTACAACTTGGAAGTCCCCGCCTTGCAGGAAAAATTACTAGCTGTCTAATGACCAGCTCTCTAAGAAGCTGCATTTCTGAGAGTCCCTCACAACCGGTTCGCCCCTTGTGCTCTCCTTAAATGCTTTTACACTTCATGTGCCCGCTCTGCTGGCCCTATACATGCTTATGTGTACTTTTCATGTGCCCGCTCTGCCGGCCTCATAGTACATTCACTCCACGTTAAATATCCCCCGGTAGATCCCTGGGATTTCATGTGTGGTTTCATAGCGCGCACGGCGTTGACCAGGTGTTCCCGTAGCGTAAGCTAGCTTACGCAATACGAGAGAACCTCTCGTAAGAGAACGAATCGGTTACCTAACGTAACCTCGGTTCTCTCTAGAAGAGGGAACGAGTATTGCGTTCCCTGCCGTGCTTGCGCTACTAGCGTTTCGCTTCACGCTGAAATAAATCAACATATAAGCCTGGGAGAGACTGTTATATACACCATGGCCACGCCCATTCTGGCGGGCCATGACGCAATGAGCGCGCGGGCGCCTCTCATTGGAAGCGGGTTCAGCCCCGCTCTCCCATAGGCTTAAGCAGTTCTCTCTGAGCGAACCAATGAGCTGCTAGCTAGCCCGCTCTAGGTCTGCCGCAGAGGAACTGCGTTGTGTATGGATACAAATTATGAAATAATTTTTTGGCTTCAATATCTCAGCAAAGATGAATCTTTCCCGTAGCGTAAGCTAGCTTACGCAATACTCGTTCCCTCTTCTAGAGAGAACCGAGGTTACGTTAGGTAACCGATTCGTTTTTAGCAATAGGCCTATTGTCCATTCTTAGCCAGTATGTTATTCTCTGACGTAGATGTGCTGTGTAATGGTGCTAAATGTTGTTGGCGTAGGCAAGCGGCAGAGATCATTTACTAATAATCCCAGGGTTAGATGCTATATTTAGCTCCAGAGTCATCACAGTATTATTCATCAGATAGACACAGAGTATTTAAACACACGCCCAACATGTTATTTTCTCCACAGCATTATCATTGCATTACTCACTGTGTCCAGTGCATGTTCTGTCGTCATGAGCACAAACCCCTGGTTTCACAGATTAAAATGAGCTGTTAACTGAAAAATATCTTCAAATAGCCTATATGTCAGCCATTGTTTTGTCTCAAGATGCACACCAGTAATGTTTTTTTTTTTCTTCTAAGGGACGATTAAAAAGCTACTTAAATGTCTAATCCTGGATTAATCTAAGCCTTGTCTGTGAAACAAGTAGCAGCTGCTTTTTAAGTGGCTTGTTGAGATGCATAAAGTCTCAATTCAATAACCATCAACTGGTGATCATCATCTTCTCCTGGACCTCTTAGAAGAAAACAAGACAATTATCCCTGCATTTCATTTCCAAACCCTGAAGTCAGGCACTCTGATATTTTATATATGGCTTTTTCCTTTTTTGTCTAAAATGCAGATTTTAATTTCAAAATGCACTTTCATTTGAGACAATTATCCCTCTCTACAGTGGACTTTTCAAGTCATGGTCTTCCGCTAGTGTCCTTGAGTTACGATAAGACAGTCACTTGGTCATTGAACTGCAATGTGCCATTCTGGTTTATTGCCGTGGAGGAATGTCAACAGTCACGTGACTCTATTTACACAAGGTTTGGAGATAAAATAAAATAAATCCCAAAGTCTGTCAGGCACTATCTGTCATATTTTATATGGGGTTTTCCTGCAATGATTAAATTTGTTTAAAGAAACCCATTTGGCTCTTATAAGGTTTTATTGAAGTGCCGTTTTTTCTTCGTAAACTCCTCAGCTGACCCTAATATGCCAAAGTGTGTTTTTTGCCCCGGGTGTCAGTAATGTGTCATTCACAGAGCTTTCTCTAAATTGCTTTTCTAAGCCACCCACTCAATTCTCAGTCATACGCTACTGCTTTTCCATAAAATGAGGCCTGTGTGCAGTTACAGCACCCTTGTGTCCTCATCTTATTCCTCTGTTTTTTCATGGATCTAAGTTTGTTGTTTCTTACAGTCGTCATAGCTCAGTCATTAATTTCCTAAAACATTCAGCCTGGAAAACATGATGCGTCTCTTGTTGCTCAGAAACTGCTTCCTCAAGGCTGTACATTGTTTTTTGGGCATTTTAGATTAACCCATTTTATTTGTTTAGGACCCAAGGACCAGATGTTTGAATGAAGACCCGGAGTCAGAATAATAATAAATTGAAGAAAATATTTAAGATAGTTAGCAGTTTATTTAGCAGAAGTCAGCTTCAAGACTCACACAGGACTCACACAGGAGTTTGTAGGCCGCCCCGCTTGCAGTTACAAAGATCACAGCAGTTATACCATACACCAAGGTCTAAGCTACGTCCTTGCTACAGGTTGCAGTTTCTGATTGGCTAAGAAATAGATAAACACAGGAATTTTCCACACATATACATATAGACGGAAGCATATCTCCATCGATTATGCGGCTGTCACTCGGACCCTGAAGTTAGGCGCGTCGTGACCTTCCAGGTCTCAGATTTGGGTTGCTGGGCACCAGCCTGTCCCGAACAACAACTCGGTCAATCTCCAATAATGCCATTGGTTCCTTAACCTGTAACCAAGAAGACTAACACACACATCGACACACAGCTTTTCCAAGGTTGGATTTGGCTAGGCTCTAACTATAAACAGGAGACTTTACACTTTAGTCTAACTGAAAAGTAAGCCTTTAACAAAGAAATGGTCCCTTAAAACATATAGAGGTCATTGGAGCCAATAGTTTAACACGTTGAAGACCTTTCTCAAACACAAAACAAGTCCATATTTCATTTCTGGAAGCCGGGCTAAATAAGCAACCACTGTTACTGCATGCCGATATCAAATACAGACATTAAAGAAAACATGAAAAGAACATTTCAGTAATCACACTGGTAACTTGTATAAGAAAGTAAAGTCTCCAAATAAGTCATTCAACTTTGATATTTAGAAGGAACCATATTGATTAATACCTTGATTATAATCACTCATTACATATACATTGAAGCAGCAGTGCATTCCAATCCACACCCTTCAGGACCCTGAAATCATTGTTCTCCGCCAGTGTCCTTGAGTTCTAACAAGTCAGAGTCTAGGTCATTGAACCATAATATGCCACTCTGGTTTAGACGCTGAGGAATGTCAACAATCACATGAAACTATTTACTTGGACTTTGGAATCCCATAGCTTTGAGTGCACAACAACCATTTTCAACCACAACAATTTTTGCAATTCTGACCAGTTTTGCAAAGTGTAACTACATGGCACAACACAATCTTATTCTATAATCTCATATTTTATCTCAAACTTGCCTCGGGCTTTCTTTTTTTCTTTGAGGGGGGTTCTCTGGCAAATGAAAAATGCTTGAAACTAAACATCCTGTGCTATTTGTTTCCAACAGATGGTTTAAATTGATGGGCAAGACTGGGAAAGCTGACAAAGAACGGGGTGAGGTGCTCCTAGATATTCAGTTCATGAGGAACAACATGACAGCCAGCATGTACGACCTCTCCGGGCAGGACAAGTCACGCTCACGGCTTGGCAAGCTTAAGGATAAGCTTAAAGGGAAAAAGAAAGATGGGATGTCAGATTCTGCTTCCGCCATTGTGCCTTCATTTGGACAGGTACTGACTGACAGCGAGGGTGAGGAAGAACCTGAAGTCACACCTGGAGCCAAAAAGAAGAATAAACTGAAGTCTCTCTTTGCACCCAAGCCGGGTTTGCACCGTAACATGTCCCAGTCCATGTCCACGCTCGCCACCCTGCCTGAAAAAGACTCGGCCATCAGTCTGAGCAGATCGTCTGGCCTAAATGTAGAGTCTCCTGAAGGTATCACCACACAATGCATTGCTGCAATATTGATATCTGCTACCATATTGTTCTTGTAGGTTAGTACAGTTTAATGGTAGCAATGCCAAGGTTATGGGTTCAATCATGAGTAATCATGAACGGATTAATTTATGCTCTTGTATCTGCCAAATGTAAATATTGATATCATCCATTATTAATTATACTGGTTTAGTCTGATTTAGCTGAAGTTGGAATCAAATCATATTTATTTATTCAAAAATTAAAACTATAAAGTATTTCCCCATGACATAAAGAATCAAGTCATATTCATTTAAAATTCTGACCTATATTAATAGATGCACCAGTCGACCGGCCATAAATTGTTTTATTTTGGCCTATCTCTTTTCTGGACTTGCGCACAAACTGCATTGCAATCATTTACCAAAATCTTATTTGTGTGGAAATATTTCGAAGTCTGTAAACAGTAGGGCTGGGTATCGATTCAGATGTTCAGATTCGATTCGATTTCGATTCGCAAGCATTCGATTTCGATTCCTGAATCGATTCTTGATTCGACTATAATGAATATAGATGTAATACAAATCATATATTTATAAAAAAAAGAACAGTGGACATAAGTTTACAAGTGGTTAATTAATACAAAGAAATTAAGAGCCACAAACCTGTATATAAAACTTTTTATTTTAGGTAGGCCTACACTATACACTAAATGCATACAATGAATAGACAGGATTTTGATCCAAGATGCAAAATGGATGCTGAAAATTGGACAAGTCAGAACAGTCGCACGCCTTGATCAAACAGGATCAGGTTATTTTATGTTTAAGATAGATAGATAAATAAATAGCAGTTATTTTTTAGACAATTTTTTTATTACATTGATCTCACCTAAATGTTTGTTTTTACAATGGGGTAATTTTTTTTGTTAAGAGTTTATGCAACACATGGAAGCTTGATTTCAATCTTTGAATTAAATTGAAAAAAGTAGCACAAATAAATACAATAGAATAGAGACATTAAAAAAAGTTTTTGGGTAGGTCAGAAATACTACAGAAACTAAAGTAATCCAATTTAAAATAACACTGAATAGTCTTTTAGTCCTGACTGAATTAAATACATAGGCTATTAATTCTGATTCCATTAATGCTATATTATGTTGTTTTGACAACAAAATTAATGATAGACACATATGGCTGCGTTCACTTTAAGAACTAGTGCACGGATCCATTACCGTTTCATTGCTGTCTGTCACACGCGTTTTATGCTTAAGACATAACTGACTGTCTTTAAGAGGTTACTCACCAAGACCAAAGTTTTGACATAATTTTGCATGTTTTTAACTGTTAAAGCGATATAATCCACGAAAAAGAACTTTTGCTACTGGCGAGCTGTTTGTGAGGTGGATTTAGGCTTTACTGTATGTGCACGCAGTGAAAAACATCTCTGAGAGTGCGCGAGCACTGGATAGTTTAAAATTGCTTGAATGTTCAAACTGGTAAACTTAAAAAGACGTGAAAATGATAAACGTGAGTTACGATGCAATGCTGGCCCGATTGTGCAAGTGAATATTCCGTCATGTGCCGACTCCCAAACACGAGTGAGTATCGACGCCTGCAGCGCTTGACGCTTGCCTTGTGCAGAGAGAGAAGACGCAGCACCGCGAGCCCTGAATATGGAAAAAATCGATTCGTGGCCGTTGAGAATCGATTTTGAATCGACCACATTTTAAAAAACGATTAATCGAAAAATTTATTTTTTTGCCCAGCCCTAGTAAACAGGACTTTAGCACAGGACAGAGACGGGACACGCTGAAGACGGATGCGAAGAAGAGAGCAGACGTGCCAGCAGAGCAAATACTGTACCTGGCACAACAAGCTCTGTTCACAATGTTTAAACATATAAGAAAAATATAAATATTGAATTCGCCTTTGACTAAGCCACACCCTAGAATGTAGATTGACCAATCACAGCGCAGCCAAGAACGAGCTCCCACAGAGGTCCATTGACTTTAACACAGGCGTCTCACATTTTTGGTCTCGGGAGGCTATTACCGTCGTAGTTTTATCAAAAATATGGTTAAACGTTGTGCCTGGGCCGTTTGTAACACATACTTCCCAGAGAGGTTGGAGGGGGGTGTCCGTTTTTTTCCCTTCCCAAACCAAAGTCAAATCCTGACAAGTGTCGTCTAGCACACGCTGCTAATAAATACAACGTTATACTCGCGTAGTCCGTTTGCTTTGTAATAACGATTATAGAAGTGAATAGAGACCTACCCAGCTTTGCATGAACGGTGTTGCTCCTTGATTATTGTTAGTCCCAGCCTCCGTCTCGATTAGTAGGATATGCGGTGGTTCATTTTTTGACTGTGACCGGTATGCTTTTGCCTCTATTTGGATGCCTTGTTCCTTGCGTCTCACCTGTATGTCGTGAACATAGCCTCCGAACGTATATTGCAGCCCCTTTTGCCTACTTCTATCGGACACTTTATTTGCTGCTTTATAAAAGTTTGATAAAATTTCAGCAGGAAGAGCCGTCACAGCATAAGCCATGTTGATACCAGAGCCCAGATGAAGTTTGTTTGTGGGACGTAGGAACAGTAACTAAGGGGGGCGGGGCTTAGCCAAAGGCGAATTGAATGCATTTTCTTTCCCTCTTACCGCCGTATAAAGTAGTGTTTGCAAGCGCAGTGCTGCTTTGTGTACAAGCATTACCTAAAGAAACTGCTGCTGTTCCATAAGCGCCACCTACTGTCAGAGTGAGTTTGCATTTTCATTCAGTCCGTCTGCTGTTTTTGTTTTGTGCAGCTGTCTGCCAAAATCACTGAGATTTTCCCCTAATTTTAAGGTGTTATGTTATTGATTTATATCTTTTTATCTTCAAAGGCAAAAAGAAATTTAAATTTCTGAAGCACAAGCGGACTGGAAGCTCTGACAGCAAGGTTTCCCAAGGTACCGGCTCTCTTGGAACGGGCATGGTGCAGGGCAATGTGTGCATCAATGGCAGTCACGTCTACACGAAAGCGCAAGAGAACAGAGCTGGTTCCACCTTCAGCCTGAACAGCTCAGGCCATGGGTCCATGGAGGACGTACGCAGAGGTCATGACCAGAAAACCTCAGTGGATCCTCTTAAAACCTCTGACCTGCAAACTCAAGATAATTCAGTGGAAGAGATGCACAGAAAACAAGAGGAACAGAGGAAACGGGAAGCGGAAGTCAGGGAACGACTAGAGGAGGAAAGGAGACAGGCTGAAAAGGAAGAGAGGAAATGGATTGAGAGAGAACAGGAAAAAAAGAGATTAGAGGAGGAGGTGGGGAAACGGTTGGAAAGGGAGGAAGAGAAGAGGAAGCTAGAGAAACAGGTAGAGGAGAGGAAAAGGATGGAGAGGGAGGAAGAGAAGAGGAAGCTAGAGAAACAGGAAGAGGAGAGGAAAAGGATTGAAAGAGAGGAAGAGAGAAAGAAGATTGAGAGGGAAGAGGAGCGGAAACAGATGGTGAAGGAGGAAGAGAAGAGGAAGCTAGAGAAACAGGTAGAGGAGAGGAAAAGGATGGAGAGGGAGGAAGAGAAGAGGAAGCTAGAGAAACAGGAAGAGGAGAGAAAAAGGATTGAAAGAGAGGAAGAGAGAAAGAAGATTGAGAGGGAAGAGGAGCGTAAACGGATGGTGGAGGAAGAGAAGAGGAAACAGGAAGAGGAGAGAAAAAAGATTGAGAGAGAGGAAGAGAGAAAGAGGATAGAGAGGGAAGAGGAGCAGAAACGGATGGAGGAAGAAAAGAGGAAGCTAGAGAAAAAGGAAGTGGAAAGGAGGTTTGAGAAAGAGGAGACTGAAAGGAAAAGGATTGAGCAGGATGAAATGATCAGAATAAAGAAGGAACAGGAAAGAATTAGACAGGAAGAGGAAAAAAGAGGAGTTGAGGAGGAGAGGATCAAAGAGGAGAAAAGGAAGAGAATGGAGGAAGAGGAAAATACAAGGAAGGAAGAAGATAAACGGAGAAAAATGGAGGAAGAGGAGAGAACAAGACTTGAGAATGAAAAGCTGCGAAAAAAAGGAGAGACAGGAAAGATTGAGATGGAAAGACGCGCTGAAGAAGAGGAAAGACGACGGAAGGAAAAAGAAAAGGTGGAAGCAGAGGAGAACAGGAAAAGGGAAGAGGAGAGAAGAATGACTGAGGAAAAAGAAGCGAAAGCGCAAGAAAGGTTACAGCTGGAAAAAGAGAAGGTGGAGTTCGAGAAAAAGAAAATGGAAGGAAGGATGAGAGAGGAGCAGGTGAGAAAAATGGCTGAGGAAGAGGAGAAGAGGAAGCTGAAAGAGAAAGCAGACCAGGAGAGAATCAGGCAAGAGAAAGAAGAAATGGAGAGACAGAGGAAAGAGAAAGAACAGCGGCCCGAGGTGAAACCCAGGAGTGCTCGACTGAATAAAAGTAAAAAAGCACCTGATGAGATTAACTCAGACTACACTCCATCCACCAATCCCTTTGAAGACCTTCTCTCGGTAGACGAGAGCTTCACCAATCCCTTCGAGCAAGCCACCGTTCCTCAACCTGAAGCCCTCAGTCGGTCAACCAAAGTGTCTGCGGTCAAGCCAAGGTCAGTTTGTTACCTGAAGTCACAGAAGCTTGTTTATTTAAACTACACCCTTTGGCATTATTCATGAAACATGAACAGATTGTTCATGTAAATCCTTAGTGAATTCATTCTTCTATTAATTGTTGCCTAAGAATGATATTTTTTTTTTATATATTTTTTTTTTATACAAGGATTTACTCAGAATATCTGCTTGTTACATGAATCAGGCCCTAAAACAACATGACAACTTAGTAATTAATCTGTCCTCAGTGAAAGCAAAATGCTGTGGGCAGTGTTAAAATCAGCCAATCAGAACACTGTTTAATATACAGCTACTGTACGAGGGGTACATTTTGGGCAATTGGATTTTGCATAAACCGTTCTAAAATATAAATAAGCAAACTACTAAATTTAAAATTTTTATTTACTGGACAGCCAATTGACCAGTCAGTTGAACGTATTTAGCTTGTCAAGTCACATTTATTTATATAGCGCTTTTTACAATACAGATTGTTTTAAAGCAGCTTTACAGAGATAACAGGAAAATAATGCAAAAAAGTTTGTTTCCAGAAGAGAATAGCGTTACAGTCCAGCTTAAGTAGGTTCAGTGATGTTTCATTTTTGTTTTAAAAAAGTTATTAATTTTAGTTCATACATACAGATATATATATATATATTAAGCCGCTCTGGAGTAAACGGTGATGTCATCGTCCAGCTCAGTTCAGGTCTTTTATAATATTCCCAGTGCAGGCAGATTAACATTTTAATTTAATATTCAACAATAACATTGAATTTAATGTCCCCATCCCTCCAAGCTTGTTTACTAATTAGAACCAAAAGAAAGCACTCCTTTTTCATGAAGTTTGTGGCTTGACAGACATCCGGCAGACTCTAACAACTCAACATCTTTGGAGCTTACTGACAGTCCATGTTCTTCATAACTCATTCATGTATCATTTCACAGAACTGTTTAAATCATTCTCCAAACGCATCCTTTTTACCAATTCTGCTGGAAGGCAAATCCATGACCTGTGATCACAGCTTTAATATTAAAGGCATGGAAGTGTCTCTGTGTTTCTATTGTATGCTTAGACTCGATTTCAGTGTGGTAGGGTCCATGACACCACGCTGCCACGATTAACACCGTCCTGTAAGAGCTTTTGGCACCATTATGAAATATGCAGTCGTGTGTGTGTGTGTGTTGTTATGAGCGTGTCTGTTCGTGTCCTAAAAACGTCTGGCATGAGAAGCAGGACTCCAAGTATAATATAGACATGTACAACTTCTATTAGTCTTTCTCTATCATATTTTCTAAAGATGATTGCCATACTAGGTTGAATAACCCTTAACCAAATGAAGTACAAAAACCTGAATAAACGAAATCTTTCTTACCGTGGTATCTATTTATTTTCTGCTGAGATGCAATAATGCTGACAGTTATTTATAAGGTCTCTAACCCTCATTGTGTTCACTCTTGTGTGGTACTTAATTGAGGTCTAACCCAAAGGAAACTGGAGAAATCTGTTTCCCTTCAAAACGGCTGATCAAGCCGTTCCTTTTCTCTGACTCATGTGTTTAGACTTGAGGGCTTCATAATGGTTCTGGAATGTGTAGGAGACTGGATGTAGACAACACGATTTGTGGGTGGCTCTTTAAATCTCTAGCTCTGATAAAACCAGTTATCTCTAGCAGTTAAAGAACGTTCTGTCCTGAAATTTTCCTTCTGAATTTGTCGCAGAACGCTTTGTTGCTCAAATGTAATAAATGTCCATAGACTTATTCCAGACAAGTTTAGAATGACATGAGAGTAAATGATGACATCATTTTAATTCTGTTTTTTAATTTCAATGTGTTTAATGCTTTCAGTGGTTTTGATTGCTATGAGCAAAGAAAAGTGGCTTTATCTTGCAACATATTTAGACATTTAGCAGATGTGTTTGATCGAGTTTAATCTTCCCTCTCATTATCCTGCTCCTTCAGTTCTTCCGTTTCTGGAAACTTCTTTTCACAAGCGTCTGTGCCAAACACCAACCCTTTCTTAGATGATTCTGATGTCATTAGCCGAAACACAGAGAGCGTTGTCATTCTCACAGAAAGATCAGAGAAGAAACGACGTGCCCCGATGCCACCTCAGAACACGGCGCAGATGGAAAAACCAGACATCCCTCCAAGAGCACCAGCAATTCCTCAAGCCACACAAAGTTTTCAATCTAGAGCATCTGAGGAAGGTGGAGACTCTGATTCCTGCAGTTTACGACAAGACAAACGTCCCGCACCTTTACTACCAGATGTCTCAAAGGAAAGGCAAGAAATGCAAAACGAACATGCAGACCACTCTACGACGACTCTTAACATTGGAGAATGGAGAACTACTAGATTCCAGGAAGAAGACCAGATGAACCAAGGGCGCCCAGTCTCGCAGGATGAGTCAAGGATTTTTGACGCAGGCAATTTTAGGAACACCAAAATCTTATCACATCTTAGCCTGAGTCTTCCCAGTAACAGACAAGAAACCAACCCTTTTATATCTACCGAGGTCAAAGTAAATAAACACAACAAGGGTCCAGCTCCAAAGCCTTTATTACAGTCAATGTCATGCAAGAATTCAGCATCTGAACCTGAACCCAACAACCTAGCCATTCGTAACGTCTATTTGACTGAACATGCTGCATCTCTTGTTGAAGACAGAGCTACCTCAAACTCTTGCATTGATCAACTAGATGAGTCTTCAAACCAGTTTATTGGTAAGCTTGTATCTGAAGAGCCTTCCTCCAAACCTGAGTCTGACCTTTTCTCAAGAGAAAGTAGACCAGAGGATTTGCCAGCAAAGTGTAAACTAGACTTTCTTGAAAGAGACATTTCTTTAAGGTCTGAACAAACCCTTGGAACAGTTCTTTGCCATATTGAAAATGTCCTGCCTGATATTGGTGTTTCCAAAAAGAGTCGGGCCCCGTTGCCTCCTGCCAATTCAGCAGCAACTGGCAACCAGAACTCAAGCCAGCAACCAGAAGCTGTACTGAAGTCAACCAGTCACCCCACCAGACCAGATCAAGACAAGTCATTAACTATTAATAGTAGCATGGCAACCTCATGTTTTACCCTATCCCATGGAAACACTTCTCTAATCTTGAATCAAGCTCTCAAGAAAAATGAAGTGCAAACTAAGAATGAACATTCTCCTCTGAGAGTAGAAGCAGGCCAAGGGTCAGGGCACCGGTCTCTGCCGCAGGCCAGAGTTTCACCGATTGATGTTAAGTCCATCATTGTGCAGAATAATGGAAGTGAACATGAGAGAACCGGTGATACTGCTGCCTTCAAACCCTGCAGGTGAGGCCTCCCGTAGAACTTCTAGAGACCCTTAGAAGTAGTAGCAGATGTCGATGGTAGGTTCCTGTTAGCCATTAGTTAAAAATCAAAGTTCTTGAGAATTGAAATTGTTCTAAAGTTTGAAGTAATGTTCGAAACAGAATTACTCTCAAGAGAAGTTTTTTTTTTTTTTTGTTATTTTCAATTATTCAATTTCAATGGAGAGCAGACGGTAGTATTAGAATGATCTTGGCTCATGAATATTAATTATGTGAGATGTACACCTAGTTCTCTAAACGCAGTGTTGTCCAGTCCTGCTTCATTCCTGGAAAGTATAGCTCTAACTTGCCCCAACACACTGGTATGGACTGTGTTTCCCAAAAGCATAAGTAGAAACCATTGGCACTCGTGGTCTGTGTGATCTACTTGTTTTTAGGTAATGCAGCCCTAGAAGTTTCTAACAATATTGGAGACCTTAATTATCTTGTTCAGGTGTGTTTAATTGGGCTTGGAGCTCAAATCTGCAGGAAGTTGGCCCTCCTGTAGCAGGATCTGGTACCCCTGTCTTGCCCGAATTGTGCTTGCTGCCTGTGTGTTTGATAACCCCTTTGCTTGGTGTTGAAGTTTTCAATTGATGTGGCCAACTGCGTTTTTTTCTTCGTTTAGACGAGTAACATCAACAACTCCTGTAATTGGCGCTTATAATGTTTGTGTAATTTTCCAAAAAGTAGCAAGGTTATTTATTATGGTGTTTGTTGAAGACTACAACAAAAGTTCATGTGACTTATTGCCTGACTGCAAGATGTGCATATTGGTCTACATCAGATTACACTCTGGACCCTAGATTACTCATTGTTGGAACTTCCATGTGATGTTCCACATAAGTTCCGCGTATAAACTTTGTCTTTTCAGAGTCTCTGGTGAAATTAATGGGGTGTTTAATTTCCCTGTGTGAACCTTTTCCTTTTACATTAACTCTAAAATGGCTATCCAATCATTGAAAACCACAGATATGAACACTTTCATCTTTGGAAATAAAGGCTTCAATTTTCACTTTTTTTTTTTATTTTTATTTTTTACAAAGTACATTTTAAAGCAATGTATTCTTAGATCTGCTTGTAAGACTTACAGCTCTCCTTCTCTTGTCAGGCCACATGCAGTGAAACCCTTGAGTACCACTGACAATCATCCAGACCTCAGAGAGACCCAAGACAATTCCAGATCTGCTACAATTACAGATGACATGCAAGTCAAGATGAAGGTAGTGTAAGCTTTTTTTCTTTTTGTTTCTCATCTACTATTGTGCAACCGTTTACCATGCATTGAACAGAAATCTGATATGGTGTTTAAGATGTTGTTCCTCTCACTTGACTTTAAAAAAAAAAAAAAATTATATTTCTGTGTTCCAACTATCTTTTAGGCCCCAGAGGCTAAAGGGACAGGGCCGTACTCCCAGTTAACCAATGAAGAACTCGTAAACTTGTTGGAAAAGCAGAAGGTGCAGCTTTCACAAAAGGACTCTAAGATAGGGGAATTGGAGCTGTATATAGACAATCTTCTAGTCCGTGTCATGGAGGTGAACCCCGGCATCTTAATGTCCTTGACTTCGATGAAGAAATCCGTTTGAGGGACAGTACTTTAGTAGTAGAGGGTTTTGTATCTAATGTGCACTGTAATCACAAATATGGGATGAACAACAATACAAGGTTGTGGGCAAATCACAGCGGGCTTTCACTAGACCACACTACTGAGCTGAAGATCAGGTTGATGTATACCTGATTTATGACATCTCACACTAAATGGTGACAGCATGAATGTTTATCATTTGTCTTCCCGCAGATCCACCTAACCATGTGACTGATAACATGATTTATTTCAAGAATTTAAGTATTTTCCCCAAAGGTTTTTACTGTCCACTTTTTCCATTTGAATTGCTAATATTCTTTGGTTGGTTTTCTTTTTTCATGTTATCTATTAAATGTTTTGGTCAAAGCATTCAATGGAAGTAATCCCCACATTGTCACTAAGTAAACAAAATTGCGCTATATATCATATTCTTTAATGCAAAATATTTTATATTGTTTATGAAGCTGACAGGCTGTATGTTCTGTTGACAGAGCACTGTATTGATACATATTGAAGCACTTTAATTAAATCAGGTCATCTGTAAATAATAAATGTGATCATTTGTATGTTATGCCTTTTGTCATGTAACTTTACAGCTTTATTATTCTCAGAATGTATTATTTGCTTTTGAAATAAAGAATGTCATAGGTGTGGCAAGCCTCACAACATTGTGTCTATGAGCATTTTTCAGAAGGCAGGTTAAGCTTTTTAATTATTATAATGAAAAGCATTGCTTGAATGTCAGATGATTGTCTACACACATCACTCTTGGTAATTATTATTTCTTTATTTCAGACACGTAAATAATGGTCCATATTGCAATGAAGACAAAAGGAGACACACATAAAAGCAATATATTTATCACCTGTATAGGCTCATAAGCCAGTGATACTAGAATAATATCGCACCGAACTTAGTCCAGGGTTGGTCAATGCAGTGATGATACTGTGGCAAACCCACATTTACAAACATTTGGCTCGCACTAGGCTACTCCATCGTGGGACCCTCAGTAGCATCCGCAAGGCATCATTATATGCTACAGTTAGCTTTTTTTCATACTACTCTTTTTGTAGCGCATCCACAGGTGTGCAGTATACATGGTAGTGCAGTACGCCTTAAATAGTCTGATTTTACAAGGTATTGAGCACATTCCAAATCTGCGAATCAGCATGTTAGCCTGTCCATAGAGCATGCGGCATGCCACACTGTCTATAGATGTCTCTGTCATCGGACAAGTCTGCAGTCACATAGTGCCCCAAATATTTGCATTCATTTGTGACCTTAAGTCTATTGCCCGACAAAAAAAGTCAGGAAATTTAAATGTGGAGTCCTCTCTGCTCCGGGCTTTCATCATAGTGCTTTTCTTTGGGTTGTAGCCTATGTTATATCAAAGTCTGTACCATATTGAGAGCACACATGCAACAGCTCTTAATGTTTTGTTTACATGCTGCTGTTCTGTGAGGAAGACTAACCACATTTATTGTTACATTCGCAATGATAACTGGTTAATATAATATTACCCTAGTTCACACTTGAAATATTACTCATTGCATTTTGCATTAGGTTTATTGGAATCTCAGTTATTTTATTAAACCGATATCTTGTCGGACACTAATTTCCCATGATGGTAACTTGTTAACTAACAATCAAATATTTCCAACTTCAAAAGTATTAAAAATAACATTTATTACGTCGGAAATGCATAGAAGAGAATATTATTTGCTGGTGTGTTAAGTTTTGTCATATAAGAGACCTGTATTAATAAATTATGATGACAGTTTTTGTACATTTCTTTTTTATATGTTATTATTTTATTTAAACTTTTTAAAATTATTATTATTATTATTATTTTTCGAACAAATGTAGTTACATAATAAAGGAACTTTTATTGACGACAGTCTTGTTTCCGCCCGGACCAATAACGTCATCGAGAAGCGCGGCGGCGTCTCGTTCAAAACAAATGTCGCAAGGAAAGGTGATAGAAGACGCTTTCAGAAGTTTGTGATGTGCTTAAAGGGAGCAACGCATTTTGATTGTCTGCCATAGTAATACTCCGCCGACCATTTGAAGAGCAACTGCCACCAGTAAGATCTTCAAAATCCCCAAAAATTTGTATAAATATTGTCTGTTTGTACTCATACGTGCGGAACATTGTGATTCTCTTTCGTTTGTTTCCTATTGCACAACATTGCTTGTTTGTAATTTGCTGATCAGAAACTAAGCGCTGCTAAATGCCTTTAATACGAATATAGAGATTTTCTGTTTTCTCATATGCAACGCTTGCATTAAGAGTGTGATGGTGGACTATAGCTGATGTACTTCTCATACAGGAATGCCGCCGAGCAGTTGCCCTGAGTGTGGCTCGTCCAATGTGGTGGAGGATGATCTATACTCTCAAAGGCAGTGGGTGTGTGAGGACTGTGGCTCAGTGGTCGAGGAGGGCCTTCTGACTACCTCACTGAGCGATGAGACCCAGGGCAGAGGTAACCCAGCACGGGACATTTCGCTTTGAACTGATCCTAATTCACTCTGCTTGAAAACTTCTGTTTTGACACCCGTTTCATTTTATCCAGTTGTGCCCTATCATGCTTCCACGGAGCAGATCAAGAAACCGTGCGGAAATCTAATTGCTGGTAAGATCAATGGCTCACGTTGTGTTAATGCATTAACTAACAATGAGCAATACATTTTTTACAGTATTTATTCATATTTGTTAATATTAGCTAATAAAAATACAACTGTTCATTGTTAGTTAATGTTAGCTCAGGTCCATCAACTAATATTAACAGATAGAACTATGTTTTTGTAAATGCTTAAAAATGAACATTAGCGGTACAGGGGTTGGACAATGAAACTGAAACACTATCCAATATAGTGTTGAAGGTTTCACACGTATGCGCAGCCTGATGGCCGATCTTCACTGATTTCACATTTCATCAGTAACAGTAAGAGCAGAGTGTGCGGGTTGAATTAGCAGAGCAATAGCACAGCTGTACATAAAATATTGCAATCCACACAACATAATGGGAGACACATCAGAGTTCAAAAGAGGATAACTTGTTGGTGTGCGTCTCTCTGGCTCATCTGTGACCAGGACAGCAAGTCTTTGTGGTGTATTCAAGTTAATGTCGGGATTTCACCACATGGGACGAACCACGTCCAACAGGAGTAACTGTTGACACGAGAGGAAGCTGTCTGAGAGGAATGTCCAGCTAATAATCTGAATTGTATCCAAAAAACTCATAAAACCACAGCTGCCCAACTCAGTGCAGAATTAAACATGCACCTCCACTCTCATGTTTCCACCAAAACTGTTCATCAGGAGCTCCACAGAGTCAATATTCAGTCGGGCTGCTATAGCCAAAATTGTGGTCATACGTACCGATGCCAGATGTCGGTGTCATTGGTGCCAACAGTGCAAATCTTGGGCGGTGGACAATGTGTGAAACATGTATTGTTCTCTGATGAGTCCACCTTCACTGTCTTTCCCACATACGAGAGAGTTACGGTGTGGAGAAGCCCAGAAGTCTTAAAGGGTTAGTTCACCCAAAAATGAAAATTAAGTCATTAATTACTCACCCCCATGCTGTACCAACCCCGTAAGACCTTCGTTCGTCTTCAGAACACAAATGAAGATATTTATGATTAAATCTGAGAGGTTTATGACTGCTACATAGGTTCCCTAAGGGATCATGACGGCCCAGAGAGTCATTAAAGAAAATGTTTAAATATTCCATGTCGCAACAGTGGCTCAACTATAAGTTTATCAAGCGACGAGAATACTTTTTGTGCGAAAAAACAAACAAAAATAACGACTTTATCCGACTATTCCTTTTCTTCCTTGTAGGCCTGAAACGAGACTTCAAGAGATTTCCACGACGCATGCGCGAGAATTGCGATCTCCTTCAACTACTTCAGTTAAGTTCTCACGCGTGCACGTCGTGGAAATCTCTTGAAGTCTCGTTTCAGGCCTACAAGGAAGAAAAGGAATAGTCGGATAAAGTCGTTATTTTTGTTTGTTTTTTCGCACAAAAAGTATTCTCGTCGCTTGATAAACTTATAGTTGAGCCACTGTTGCGACATGGAATATTTAAACATTTTCTTTAATGACTTTCTGGGCCGTCAAGTTTCATTCCCTTAGGGAGCATATGTAGCAGTCATGCACCTCTCAGATTTAATCATAAATATCTTCATTTGTGTTCCGAAGATGAACGAAGGTCTTACGGGGTTGGTACAGCATGGGGGTGAGTAATTAATGACTTAATTTTAATTTTTGGGTGAACTAACCCTTTAACACTCGGACTGTTGCTGCCCAGAGTGAAACCAATACACACAGCAAGACTTGTGACAGAGTGGTTTGATGAACATGAAAGTGAAGTTGAACATCTCTCATGGGCTGCACAGTCACCAGATCTGAATATTTTTGACTCACTTTGGGGTATTTTGGAGACGCAAGTTCGAAGATGTTTTCCTCCATCAGCATCACATCGTGACCTGGCCGCTGATCTAAAGAGGAATGGCTCAGAATCCCTCTGGCCACTGTGCTGGACTTGTATCTGTCATTCCCAAGACGAACTGATGTTGTTTTGGCCACAAAAGGAGGCCCTATTAGGCCGTACTAATAAATGATTGTGGCCTAAAACCAGGCGTTTCAGTTTCATTCTCCAGCCCCTGTACTTTTCATTGTTAGTTCATGTTAACTAATGCAGTGAACTAATGTTGACAAATGGAACCTTATTGTAAAGTTTTACCAATTGTTGTTATGTAAACAGCCCCTTTCTAGTGTCTTGGTGTATGCCATTTTTTGTATGATTTATGTACTACTGGCTTTTCGTGGTTTTGAATTTTGTATGGACAGTATTATGCGATTGTAATTTTTCTCTTTTTTTTCTGTCTCTCCAGGCTTCATCCGGGTGCGTGCGATGTGCCGTATCCTCAGGTTATCCAACGACATGGAGTCGGAAGTAGTGAGTCTGTTTGAGCGTGCTTACAATCTCCCGAACTTCCTCCATGTGACCTTAACCAAGAAAGAAGTCTTGGGAGGCTGTTGCATACTCTGCGTCTGTCGCCAGAGAAACTGGCCTGTTGCCATGGGAACCGTTGCTTACCTGCTGGGGGCGGACAATTCGGTGATCGGGACGGTATATCAGGAGCTCATAAAGAGTCTGAACATTAAGGCCACCACTACAGGCATCACAGACCTGATGGAAAGCTTCTGCTACGAGTAAGTCTGACGCTGTCACGACGACTTCCACTATTTTAGTCAATGTAAAAGTCCGTTTGTTTACTTGCAGTGTTTCTGTAGTTTCAAGCTGGGTCCTACACAGGTGGAGGAGGTGCTCTCTGAAACCCCCCAGCGGCTGCTGGACCGGATGTCTGCTTTGATTGAACTTGCTGCCGATACCTGGATCGTGACGGGACGCCAGCCTTTGCCTCTCCTCATGGGATCGGTGTATGTGGCCTGGCAGTCGCTGAATCCCTCGGTGAGTGACGTCATATTCTGATGAGTGTGTGTTTCTGAAAGCGAGACATTTGTGTTCAAAGAGAACGATGCAGTTTGTAAGAATGAAATCGGGCAACATAAAACAAATGTGCGCTACCATTCAGAAGTTTTCTCTTTTTTTTTTTTTTTTTAAAGAAATGAATGCTTTTATTCAGTCAGGACACTTTATATTGATTAAAAGAGACAGTAAAGACATTTACAATGTTACAAAAGATATCAAATAAATGTGGAAGTTCTTTGTTGAAAGTATATAACATGATATTAAGCAGCACAATAGTTTTCAACATTGATAACAATCAGAAATTATTCTTGAGCAGCAAAATCAGCATATTAGAATGATTTCTGAAGGATCATGTGACACTGACATGAGAGCCGTTTCTGTCACAAGGGGAAAAAAATCATGCTTTTTTGTCTCATGATTTCAATTTAGTTAGACAATTTTGAATTTGTATTCATCTCATAGAGCTGTTAAGTCACAATTTTGACTTTGATCTCATATTGTATTGTCATAATTATTTTTATTAAATCAATTTTGATTTGTCCCAATTTTGAGATTAATCTCATAAGTTCGATGTCATCATTTTAACTTTTAGTAATATCATAATTTACGTTTTAATCTCAGTTTCAATTTAGTATGTCAAAATTTTGACGTGTCAATTTCACATTTTTGTCATCATTTAGACTCGTTTCACAATTTCAGTGTCATAATTTTTATTTGTCATAAATTTGACTGATAATTTAAATTTAGTATGTCATAATTTCGACTATCTCATAATTTCAGTTTAGTATTTAAATTTGGACTTTTTAAATGCTAGTTTTTGACCTTTTGATCTCAATTTTGATTAGTCAAATTTGACACATCAATTTAAATTAATTCATAATTTCAATTTAGTATTTCCATTTCTAATTTTTAAATGGTAATTTTGACTTTTTAATCTCTTCATTTCCATTAGTCAATTTTAATTAGTCATAAATAGTTTTTTTTTTTTAAAATCATCATTTCAATTTTTTATCTCAAAATTGCGGGGGGTTTTTTCTTCTGTGGTGGAAATGGGCTTCCTTACACTGAAGACTGGACTAATGATGCTGAAAATTACAGAATAAATTATATTTTAAAATACAAAACAGCTATTTTAAATTCAGTTTTTGATCAAATAAACGCAGCCTAGGTGAGCATAACCAACCCCACACTTTGAATGGTAGTGTAAACATGCATTTATTCTATTTGAGTGACCTTTGAGTGTTGTGACGAATAGAAAGTGAATTTTATTTTTTGCAAAAAAAAGCATAAACTTTACAGCGGCACTGTTTTTTCCTGCAGGGAAATGTTGATCGAATTATTCACGATTGTTAATCTTTTGCAGGCCCGCATGAAATACTCCTTCACGACGTTCTGCAAGATTGGAAAAGCACCGGAGCAGTCGTGGCGCAGAAGCCGAGATACGGCCCTGAAGCGTGTGAGCGAGCTGCTGGAGGTGTTGTGTAAACTGGGCCGAGAGCTGCCGTGGCTGAGGGGCGTCCCAGTGGAGCCCCAAACCGTGACCACGCTGGTGGAGGACATCCTGAAGCACCGCAGGGCTTTGCTCTCGAGGGCCGTTAAAAAATACCAACAACGGCTGCAAAATCAACTCTCAGAGACCCAAACGACAGAATGTGACAACGACCCATCCGAATCGCCTTCCTCTGAAATCTCTGACCAGGCCGAATGTGAGAATCCTGCTGATGAAGAAGATACGGAGTGTCAACTACCAGCAGGCCACTGGGGTAAAAGGCACTTGTTTTTACCCCCCTGCGTGAAGAGTCGCAAGCGGCAGAGGGTGGACGTTCCACAGCTGGAAGTGACCGGAGAC
This sequence comes from Tiaroga cobitis, assembly GCA_030578255.1. NCBI lineage: Eukaryota > Metazoa > Chordata > Actinopteri > Cypriniformes > Leuciscidae > Tiaroga > Tiaroga cobitis. Next base: position 32,981,356 of record CM060600.1, on the reverse strand, counting down.
GAAGACATATCGGACAGTGAAATTGAATCATACATTCGCTCTCCGGATGAGATTAAATTGTTTGTAAAGGCTCAGAAGGAGCTAAAGCAAGCGTGATTGTCATATCGACGTTTACACATAATTAGGTTTTGCTGATTAGTTTTCCGTTACATTGTTATTTATTTTTTGTTACATGGATTCATTCAGTTGTTTTGTAAATCTTACGAATTTTCATTAATAAAAAATATTTTTGTCTGAACTGGTATATTTCTCCATTAATTTATTTATTTATTTTTGTACTGTTTTATATTGCAAAGCAATGCCATTTTATCCTGGTTTGAATCAGTTAGTGCTGTAATGAATAGCTTGTGCAGGAAGTAGTTTATAATCTTGCCGGAGATTTCATATGATTTACATTTACATTTACATTTAGTCATTTAGCAGACGCTTTTATCCAAAGCGACTTACAATTGAGGACTAAACCAAGCGAGTCATCGTGAAGAGGCAAAAACAACGCAAGAAGTGTTCAAAATACAAAGTTCAGACATTGCTCGGAGTAGCATAAGCCAAGCAAGCCAGGATATAAAGGATTGTTTTTTTATTTATTTATTTTTTTTATTTTTTTTATATGTTAAGTGCTCCCGGAAGAGATGAGTTTTCAGTTGCCTTTTGAATGCTGTCAGGGATTCTGCATTCCGGATGACGGTGGGGAGATCATTCCACCAGCATGGAACCGTGAATGAGAATGTCCTGGAGAGTGATTTTGTGCCCCGCTGTGATGGTACCACGAGCCGTCGCTCATTGACCGATCGTAGGCTTCTGGTAGGGATGTACACTTGTAGTAGTGAGTGGAAGTAGGAGGGGGCTGAACCTGTGGTCAATCTGTAAGCAAGCGTCAAAGCCTTGAACTTGATGCGAGCAGCGAGTGGTAGCCAGTGCAGAGAGATGAACAGAGGAGTGACGTGGGCCCTTTTGGGCTCGTTGAAGACGAGACGAGCTGCAGCATTCTGGATCATTTGTAGAGGTTTAGTTGCACATGATGGAAGTCCAGCCAGAAGAGCATTGCAGTAATCAAGCCTAGAAATGACCAGGGCCTGGACGAGAAGTTGTGTTGCATGCTCAGTTAGGAAAGGTCTGATCTTCCTGATGTTGTGGATAGCAAACCTGCATGATCGAGTTGTCTTTGTAATGTGGTCAGTGAAGGTCAGCTGATCATCAAAGATTACTCCAAGATTTCTGACCGACCTTGATGGGGTGATTGAGGATGAATCTAGCTGGATAGTGAGGTCGTGCTGTAGAGACTGATTGGCAGGGAGGACGAGAAGCTCAGTCTTTGCCAGGTTGAGCTGCAGGTGATGTTCCTTCATCCACGCCGAGATGTCCGCCAGACAGCTTGAGATCCGTACAGCTACTGTGGGATCATCTGGTTGAAATGAGAGGTAGAGTTGGGTGTCATCAGCATAGCAATGGTAAGAGAAACCATGTGCCTGTATGATGGGTCCCAGTGATGTGGTGTAGATGGAGAAGAGGAGCGGTCCAAGAACTGAACCCTGAGGAACCCCTGTGGTCAGTTGATGTGCTTTGGATACCTCACCTCTCCATGCGACCTTGAAGGACCTACCTGTGAGATAGGACTCAAACCAGTTGAGGGAGGTTCCAGTGATGCCCAGTGATGAGAGGGCGGACAAGAGGATCTGATGATTCACTGTGTCGAAAGCAGCAGACAGGTCCAGTAGAATGAGAACTGATGATTTGGAAGCAGCTTTTGCGATCCGCAGGGCTTCCGTGACTGACAGCAATGCAGTCTCAGTTGAATGTCCTTTCTTGAAGCCAGATTGGTTGACATCCAGCTGGTTGTTCAGAGACAGGAAAGATGATACTTGGTTAAAAGCAACACGTTCAAGTGATTTGATTGATGCTGGATGCCTTTGACGTAAATAACAGCCTCTAATGCCCCGGTGTTCAAAACAAAATTGATTTTCCTTTGCCACCGTCCATCGAATGTATCATTCCAGGAAAGTTCATTTCCGAGACCGAGATATTATTAGCGTCCAAGTCACAGCTGTTCCTGCTCACGTCGTGTGTGTGTGTGTGTGTGTGTGTGTGTGTGTGTGTGTGATGGAATCATTAATATCAGCCGTTTTCATTCTTTCATTTGCTTGAGGCTGTGATACAGACCATTTAAATTGTCCTGCAGGTGTGTGATCTTGACTATGGCAATGATTTAAAGTGCTTGTTCTCATTATGTTGTCGTGTATGTCTAGTCCTTCAGGAGATGTTTTCGTTTTAAGATCAATAGCTGCTTTGAATAAAAGGCTTTCTGGCAATTGGAGCTCATTCAAGGACTTGTATTCTGATTTCTGATGTCTGATGCATTTACACAAGGTATTTGTACACTTGAAAATTTTTAAATGTCATCGCATTAGATAACAAAACATCAACCCAGCTGGCGTTTATTTAAAAGAAAGCATGAACATAGGCTACTTTCCATAGTTAATGTGATTAATATCTACTACACCTGTAGTTGTTGGGACTCTTGAGCCTCATTTCTACAGCGTGCGTATGCACAGATTTGATCTTAGATTGTGCGTAGCCTACACTGAAATCCACGCTAACATTCATATTTATTAAAACGGTCTTCGATGTGGAAAAGTGCTTAGCGTCAAGTCAGGGACCAGGGTCTGGTTATTATGGTTTAAACAAACATATTACCGGTAAGCAGCACAACTGTTTTCAACATTGATGATAATAATAATAAATGTTTCTTGAGCACTAAATCGGCAGATTAGAATGATTTCTGAAGGATCATGTGATGGAAGATTGTAATGATGCTGAAAATTCAGCTTTACCATCACAGGAATAAATTACATTTTAAAATATATTCAAATCGCAAACAGTTATTTTGAGTTTTTACTGTATTTTTGATCAAATAAATGGTGAGCATAAACAGGAAATACGATCTGAAGGTAGGGGCAGTTCCTCGCAGCTGAGATGTTGCTGATTCATCAGGATGTTTTGGCTGGTGCTGTGGGACTTAACTTTTACCACAGCACCAACTTTTCATAGCATGACTGATATTTGTCGTTGCACATCATTCACCTCTCGAGCAATAAGCAAACAGCACTTAAGAGACTTAAAAAAAAAAAAAAAACTTCGGTAAAATCTTACCGACCCCAAACCTTTGAATGGTAGTGTACACTGAACATCCAAAAAACACCAATTGATTCAAAGTAAATCTTTATTTATTCTTTAATGGATAGCAAGCAATAATTTAAACAGCTTGTTGCAGAAGCTTTGTCTTCGAAGCACAGATGAATCAGTTGACTTTTTTTGTTAGTTTCCCTCATGATGCATCTGTTGACATGTTGCACTGCACACTCACAGAGCTCTAGTGCACTGAATGATTACAGTTCCTTCTTAAGCAGGAAATTGCTAATGGAAAAGTGAATGGCAAAAAAAGTAGTCATTACTGGAGCGCACAGGCTTCTGGGACTCTCAAAGTCAACATGAAAGGTTTCTGGTTTTATTGTGCATGATTTCAAAGAAAGAGCTTTTTTTGCATTGTCATCTCGCAGTGAAATGTAATAGCTGAAGTCACCAGAGACACTTTCCCTGGTGAATATCCATTGAATATCCTGTTCCACTCATAGAAACATAATATTGCATAAGAAAAAATTGGTTGTGAATGCAATTTCATGGTGATTTCACCCTTGTGGATCCTTTGAAAACAGCCCAACAAGTTTAGAATAATTTGTTACAATGTCAATAGCAGTAAATAATCAGTCGAGTTAACACAGCCGTCCTAATGGAGCATGCTCTAATTACATCAGGCTATGTCCACACTAATCAAGTGGATCCATTTGAAAATGCCACTTTCACGTTGTCGTGAGATGTGAAAACTGAGGTATTTGAACATGATGGCGCCTGTTTGGTCATGTGACGCATATTGTACCCATACAGTAGATATCTAGATGTGGTATCTGTCAGGAGTTGTACGTTTACACGGCAACGATGTACAAAAAGCTGAAAAGTTTGTCCTTTGAGTTTTTTTGCGTTAAGGATGACAATGCTCTCAAAACGATAGCATTCACACGGATCCGCGAGAACGACTAAAAACGAGCATGAAGTCACTGTTTTCACAAATGCACATTTTTGTAGTTTATACAGAGATGATAATGGTAAAACTTGCATTTTGGAGTCGTTTACTCAACACCATTTTCAACAAAAAAGGAAAACTTTTCATGCTTTTTGCCCATTCATTTACACGACAACAGCGTTTTGGGGGCCTGAAAACACAAACTTTTGGAAACAGGATTCAAATGCAAGTTTTTGAAAGCGATACCGTGTAAACTACAAAAACACGAATTTGAGAAAACTGTGACATGCTTTTTATGTGTTCAGTCTATAGGCACCTAGAGTTTCTTTACAAAGTGACATCACCAACTACTGGCCTGGAATGAATAATGCAGCCTTTTCGTGGATCTGTGTGACTGGGGATCGTTTTGACAACGTTGTTAACTGTACGTGAAAAAATGCAAAGGAAAAACTTTTCCGTTTTTAGTACATCGTTGTCATATAAAGTTACTTTTGACATCCGTTTTCAAAAGTTATTTTACTTTATATATGGATTTTAAAATCTGGATATTTTTCTTAAACAAACGCATCGCTTCGCTACAGAAGGTCGCTTATTTCCAGTTAGACTAAAGTGTAGCTCTCTCTGAGAGAAATAGCACATTATCTTGATGTTTTGAGAGGACTCTCCTGTTTATAGTTAGAGCCTGGCAAAATCCAACCTTGGAAAAGCTGTGTGTCGATGTGTGTGTTCTTCTTGGTTACAGGTTAAGGAACCAATGGCATTATTGGAGATTGACCGAGTTGTTGTTCGGGACAGGCTGGTGCCCAGCAACCCAAATCTGAGACCTGGAAGGTCACGACGCGCCTAACTTCAGGGTCCGAGTGACAGCCGCATAATCGATGGAGATATGCTTCCGTCTATATGTATATGTGTGGAAAATTCCTGTGTTTATCTATTTCTTAGCCAATCAGAAATTGCAACCTGTAGCAAGGACGTAGCTTAGACCTTGGTGTATGGTATAACTGCTGTGATCTTTGTAACTGCAAGCGGGGCGGCCTACAAACTCCTGTGTGAGTCTTGAAGCTGACTTCTGCTAAAGAAACTGCAAACTATCTTCAGTAAATATTTTCTTCAATTTATTATAATTCTGACTCCGGGTCTTCATTCATCATATCTGGTTCTGGATCTTTGACTGTAAAACCCCTTACAGTTAACTGAATACTGCTGCACTTTTTTTTTGTGTGAAAAATGAAAAAGGATTTCGCTGGGAGGGGCCCCAAGTGTTTCCATCCATCATGTCTTTTCTTGTATTTACATTTTGTTGGCCTTTATTAAATTGCACTTCATGAGTTTTTATCTTTTCTGAAGCCCACATTGACGTCATAGTACGACGCTCGCCGTCGCGCAGTGGTTGGCGGGAATGCCAATGCGACGGTGACAGGTGAACATCTTGCGCAGTTCTGCGCGGAAACGGTCGTGCAGCCACGCGTACAGGAACGGGTTGCAGCAGGACGAGCTCATGGCGCACAGATGACACAACAGCTGGATCAGCAGGAAATGGCGCTTGTTGATGAGGCGGATGTCGATGTCGCGCAGCACGTTGAACACGTAGATGGGCAGCCAGCAGACGGCGAACGCCGCCACCACTAGAGACACCAGCCTGAAGATCTTCCGCTTGCGTACCCGCTGGGCCTCGGCCTGGTCCCGCGTGCGGTGTCCGGGGGCCACGCAGTTCCGGAGTTTGATGGAGATGCAGAAGTAAGAGACACAGACTGCGGATAAAGGAAGGATATAGGTCAGTAGCAGTGTGCTGTAGGCGTACACCAACCGCTGGGTCTCCTGGCCCAACCAGAACTCCTCACAGATGGTCAGACCCTCTTCTCTGAACTCCACGTGATACGTGTGGGCCACAGCGGGAGCGACTAGCACACACGACAGCAGCCAAATCCCAGACAGCACGTAACCGCAAGCCGCCATTGAGATTCGCTTCTTCAAAGGGTGAACTGTAGCGTAGTACCTGTTACAACACACAGAGATTTCATATTATATTATAAAATATATTACATTATTTTATATTTTTAAGTCTTTTTCTTCTTTTTAAAAATTACCCCCAAATAAAATCAAATAATTAAGAAAAAAATTATGTTTTGTATAAAGAAAATTAAGCCTTTAATTCATCTGGACATTTTACATTTGACTTTTTTTTTTTTATTCCTGTTAATCTCATTAATAAAATAATGCATACATAATTATCATTATTTATAATCATTTATATTAAAATATAATTTTAATTATCAAAAGAATCAATATAGTTATTTTTACAACAGTAATATGCAGTAATGTTTTTTTAATTATTTTTCTTTCAACAGTAAAAATGCAGTAATGTTTTTTTTATTATTATTTTTCTTTCAGATATTACCCCAAAATAAAAATAAAAATAAAAAAAATAAATCATGTTTTGTATAAAGATAATGAAGCCTATATTCAGAACCATTAATATGATTGTGTGTTTATGTATATATGTATATATTTAGCACTTTAACCCTCAAATACTTGTAATTCATCTGGACATACAGTATTACATTTACAATCAATATAGTTATTTTTACTTTAGTGAAAACGCAGTAATAGACTGATTTTAATCAACATAAATTAATTCACTACTACAACATTTAAAATACTATTATAACTTAATAATATAATTTTTTACAATTTCTTCTATTATTATTTTTGAGATTAGAGTAAAAATACTTTTTGAATTATGGTAATGAGAAAATGTGAAATAATGTTACAATGCAAAGATCTTAAAATAGGCTTCATTTTTCTACAATAAAATATAATTATTTCTTACTTTATGGGATTTACAGGGTGAAATGTGACATATTTTGTGAGTTAAGAAACAAGTTTTGTCAACAAACATCAAAGCAGTAGTGGGGAAACAGCATGGATAGTGACCTTCTCTCAAACTGCAGACTTCGCTTTAGAGACCTCTAATGATCTCCAAAGACGCAAAACCCTTTTCAAAAGGACCATCATTCGGTGCACATCCTTTGGACATCCTTTCATCTCAAGTGATCTGACCCACTCTAACCCCACTCAGCTTTGATATCGAGCGTCTGAGCCATTAGTGAAATCATTGGAAGGTCAGGTGGCCGCACTCACCTGTCGACAGCAATGGCTGTGAGGGTGAAAACGGACACGTATACAGTGACAGGCTGAATCAAGAACACCAGGTAACACATGAAGCGTCCGAACGTCCACCCGTGAGCGCTGAAGGCGTAGGCCAGCGTGAAGGGGACGCAGGTCACGCACATCAACATGTCCGAGAAGGCCAGGTTACCGATGAAGAAGTTGGTGACGTTGTGCATCTTCCTCGTGCGGCAGATGACGTAGATCAGAAGGTAGTTGCCAAAGACGCCCACCAGCAACACAAGAACGTAACAGGGGATGATAAGCGGCTTGAAGGTCTGCAGCAGGGCTACGTCTGCGAAGGGAAAGCTGTGAGGGGACGTGGAGTTTGGGACCACCATCACCTCGTACACGTGGCTTCCAGGAGGCTCTTCTCCACCTTGCCAACCAGAGCCCTCCATCCTTCAGTCAAAACACTTCTGTCTCCACCTGCTGGACGAAAACACAAGGGGTTTTCAAAGGTCTCACTCAGTCTTCTTGAATATTTTGTTACATAACTGCTCATTTATGAATCAAAGTGCTTTAATGTACCTGTGTGAAAGCGACTATAGAAAATGAAGGTCGTAAAAAAGCTTCTAGTTCACTTTGTTCCAGCATCCCAGCATTTTAAAACACAACAGTGTGCCTGCTGTGATGTATTTTTCAAAAGAGTTTCTACATTAATCTACTTTCACTGTCAGACAAACAAGAACGATGAATGTCAAAACCTAGCAGGCAAACGCTGCTTAAATTCAAATGTTGCACTCACGTCATCTGTGTAAATGCAACATTTGTTTCAACTCAGATGCCAGTCATTTTGATGAATTGGCATTGTGTTCTCCGTTCTTGCTGAGTTCAGTTTTGCAAAAATGAAACTTTTGCGGTTTCATAAAATACCCCCTTTCAAACATCCATGGTGGATATGGGAAGAATTATGAGATATTTCTATTAAGCTGACATTAAATTCTTTTAGAAAGTTGAGATCTCTTGCAGTGCAACAGGCTAAACTGTTTTAAACTAAATTTGACTATTCTTCTATCATTCATTTGCATGCAGATCATATTAATTGAGAGGTTGCATGGAATATTTGTACTTTTCAAAATTCATACATTTGGAGTTCATTAACATCTCTAAAGACATTTTGAATCTCAGAATTTCATCATATTCATCAGGAGAGCATCTTATCACATGCAATCATCTAAGGAGGACAGCAGATAAAGAGCTATTGAATAAGACTAAGAATAAGAATAAGAATAAAGGTTATGTTGTATGGATCTATATGGTTCGAGAAGGAATTAGTACCAGACAGGGTAATTATGTTATTTATGGATGTGAATCTGCAATACCGTAATTACTGTCAGTGTAATAATGCTGATAATGGAACTTTTTTCACCAGTCAGAAATAAAGTCTTCTGTTGTCGGTTACATCCATAGTGTTTTTTAATTACGGTATTTTATTTTTTACATTTAATCATTCTAGCACACACAAACTGCTAAATTAAACAGATGCATAGCTTTCTCCACCCTTGATACCTGTAGCCAAAATGTAGATTTGATGGTGAAATTCTTAAAAAAATAATCAATCTCAACCCATCAATCAATCAATAATACAGCAATCACAACTACATATATTGTTAAGTTTTGCAGGGTTGTTTTTTTTTATTTCAGGACTGAACTAAAAAAATATTCTCGTGTCCACATGCTTGAAACGAACATGCAGAGCCAATGCTGCTTTTTAATCAAAACCTACTGAGATATAGCCCTTGTGACAACTTCCCCGTGTGACAACTAGCCCCGGGATCTTCTAAATATAATATAGCACATGCATTCTTTAAATATCATTTCAGTAAAATGTATAAGAAAATTCGATGTAGAGTCAAATTAGCAGTAGCCTAGATCAACGAGACTATTTGCGTTAGAATAAAAAACAATAGGCATTACCTAAGACACAGAATATTCCTGTTTCTGAGAAGTGTGTGAAAGCAGCGTTTCTCCGGTGTGGTTCTCCGAGTGTCTCTCAACATCTGATGCGCAGCTTCTGCTCCGAGAAACAAACCACACAAATCAGAGAGACCGAATGTGCTGCAGGAACAAGTGCTCCACCACAACTGACACTCGTTTACTCAAGCAAACCTGAAGCCAAGCAACTTCTGTCACCCTGTCAGTGAAGAACGTTGCGGGTGCGAATGGAAGGGTTGGACTTGGGAGGGGTCCAATTAAAGCTCGAACTTCGTCAAAGGAGGTAAAAAAAGGGGTTGGTTCATTTTTTTATATAAGAATATATCAACAACGTTTTTAAACAACGTTGTATCCACAAAAGGGGTATAATTAATGCGCGAAGCTCATCAAAGGAGTTCAAGGAAACGGTTTTGGTTACAATTATCGTAGCCTATCAATTAGAATAGGCTACTTAACGTTTTTTAAAGGCCACTGTGAGTTTTTTCCCCCCAAGTAAACACAATTTAAATAATGAGTCAATACATCATCATCCTTTCTTCCAATATCGTGATGGTTTTCGTAAGAAATTGCATAACACGTCATTCCTCCACGTGCAGAGAAAAGTTGAGGCCATATATGGACCTATATTGACACGTGGCTCTCTAACAGAGATCATCGTTCGTAAAGCATTTATCTTCAGTCACAACACGGTTCTTCCAGAGTTTTTAAGGTAGGCTATACACTGAGGAGGCAACAACAGCTCGCTCCTTGACAAAATTGATTACTGTATTATAAATTTAAACATCACAAATGTGGACAGTTTTTGTTTAGTTTAAGGACGTTATTGTTCTGTTTAAAACATCTAAAAAACAGTTTAAGTAGGCTAGCTACCTACGCTAGTGGTGCCAAAAGAGAATTCATAACAGAAATTTACTGACAGACATATAAAAAGTCGCCGAAATGAAAGTCATTGAATACTTCGTACACTGCCCTTCTGTCTGCTGTTAATCAAAAAATGGTCTTTGCTATTTAATCTCTTCTGCAAAGCTTTTGTGGATCTCAAGTTTTACATGACGTCATGTGTCAATAAGCCATTGAGCTGCAGTCGATTAACACATATAAAGAGCTTTCACATGAAACTGTCTAACACTGATTAATAGTGATCAATATGGATAGAGCAGCACGATTAACCTCTTCGTCTCCTTTCGTGTAAGAAAACAGAGGTTTAGAACGACATAAGGGTGAGTAAATGCTGACAGAATTTTAATTTTGGGGTAAAGTTGAACAACTTTCAGGCAGAGAAGCATTAAATAGTCAGTAAGGCTAACACAAAACACCACCAATCCAAAAAATAAAGTAAAATTGGAAAAATGCTAATTTGATACAAGCCCAGAGGTTAAAATAAGCAAACTAATGAGCGTGTATTAATTTTCTCACACATGTGGTTAGTTTTAAATTATGAGCTCTACTGCCTGAGGGCCAGAAATCTGCTAGTTTGTGCTGCCATAACAAACACATGTTAGGCAAACAACTGCTCTGATGAACAATAATATATGAAAAACACTAAATTAAACCACCATTTAGCAGCACCGTTTCTTTTTTATTTGCTCAGCTTCTGGTTGATTTGTTGCAAGTGCTTGTATCACACATTTTGTCATTTGGTGTGATTGTTTTCAGTCGTCTATGTTTTAACCAGTTTAAAGCCGCAGTCCGTAACTTTTGCTGATCTAGCGGTTAATAAACAGAACTGTATCTACTTCTCTCTGTTTATGTGGACGCAGGTACTGGGCTACTCCGCAGTGGTACGTCCTGTACTAGTCTAAACAAGTCATTTTGATTAAAGATAATGCTGGTATATGAATTTAAAAACAAAACAAATGATTTGTATGGAAGAATCATTTATCATAAATAATCCAATATTCCTTTAAAAATATATATTTTTCAATTTGATTTCATGGTGACTTTAATGTTCTACATCTTCGCTGAACCGGTTTCCGACTCGTCGTTTTTAGCAGTAAACGACCCACTGCTGTATAGCATGCTTGTAATGAAGAGATCAACAAAACACTCGAAAAGGAGCAACACAGGCCTGACATTCAGGGAAATATTTTTTTTTTTTTGTGTGTGTGTGTGGACATTCTGTATATCACAATTTAGCTTGAGGGGAAAACATAATGTGGCGCATGGCGTCATTAGCGAGTGGCGTTAGCACAAGGTGAATTAATATCAGATTGGTCTGCTGCACTTTATCATAGGACAAGCTTCTACTCGCACAAGATCATTTTAAATTAATAGCACACCTTTTATGGCCTCCATCATATTCAGAACAGATTCTCTAATTTATACAAGGCTGCATTATTCCATTATATGAGAGTCGACTGAATAGCTTATAATCTTCTGGTATGTTTTTGTGTCTTATTGCACATATTATTTCCCATCTGACGTTACTATAATGTGTTTTAGTTTACTAAGATTAGTCTAAGATGTCTGGCTTAACAATCTTCTACAACATGTTCTCCACACAAATGAGATTTGTTTAAAAGGCAATACATGTACAGCTTTCAAACATGTTCCCAGAAGAAGACAGGCAGATATGTTTCTCTGTGTTTAGTGAATTTGAATTCATACTGTGATGTAGAATGCAAAAATGTCTTTCCATAATATACTGTACATGATTCTTACCTGCGGTGCGACCTTGTTGCATGGTGCATACTTGTTCTTATTATAATTTGTTTGGTGATTTTAGATAGATAGATAGATACATAGAGATACATAGATAGATACATAGATAGATAGAGAGAGAGATAGATGTCTCTTTATGTGAGTACATTGTTATGTATACAGATATTTAAAGTAGTTTTAAGTTGAAAGCACGCAGGATCCTGATCACAGAGTCTGAGTGGACTCATGATTATTCCTGCCATTTAAATGAAATATTCAGAGTATAAATCAGTTGACATTTATCATCGTTATTGAATAACTGTGACTTTGGCCTTTAATTTAGATTTATTTGTTCAGGTTTCAGTGGCTTCCACATGTTCAAGCCAATTAGCATCCTGCTGTCTGGCTGTTTGCCTGCATGGCATCAGCAGATGTGTGTCCTTTCTGATTGTTAATGGCTTTTATTTGTCTTGTTATTGTGTAGCAGAACATTATTTTTTACGTTTTCTTTAGAAGGCATTAAAGGGTGATACATAAATTTGACATAAAAAACATGGCATCAGTTCTGTTGTAAGAAAGTGTTTAAAGTGCACTTTTTATCTTTCCTCACAAAACACACATCCATTTTGCTTTTAGTGACCACAGTTCCCAGCTGTCCTCACTCCCTCACAACATAATTCCCTTTCTCATTACTACCACCTCTATTTTACACTTCACTTCATTCGCACATTCCTCTTCTTTTCTTCCCTCTCTTCTCTGTTCGCCAGCACAGTTGAGATTCCGATTAAAGGTTAAAAGCATCGAAAACATTTCTGTGGATGCTGAAATCCTAATGATATTTAATGATCAGCCTTTTGCATGTTGCTATGGGAAATGATCACATTCTAGTATGAGCGGAGAATAAAATGCATGTATATATACACTCACCTAAAGGATTATTAGGAACACCATACTAATACTGTGTTTGACCCCCTTTCGCCTTCAGAACTCCCTTAATTCTACGTGGCATTGATTCAACAAGGTGCTGAAAGCATTCTTTAGAAATGTTGGCCCATATTGATAGGATAGCATCTTGCTGTTGATGGAGATTTGTGGGATGCACATTAGGGCTGTCACTTTTTATTCGATATTCGAATATGCATTCGAACATGACGTGAAATATCCGTAATCGAACTATAAATAAACTAACCGGTTTTTAAAGTGCCATGTTTAGCGCATTTTTTACAGTCTATGATTAGACCGTTTGTTTTTCATTTTATTGTTTGCCATCTCATCCAGTAGCGGGCACTCTAAACGTATTGTAGCGTAAACTCGTGACCAAATCAAGCGAATAATAGCCAATAGCCACCCTGTTTTGAAAATGGAAGATAACGCACAGAACGGCCAGCCTGAGCGGACAATTTCTACCCCAACTCATATAAAAAGTAGTTTCTGGAAATGGACAATCCGATTGATGAATCCGAACATGAACATGTTTACATGAACGATACATAAAGTAATGTGCGCGTTATATGTCACAAGATTCAAATCCGAATTGATTTTGTGACATGCGCACACTGCACGAATATGCCGCTGTTCGCGCATAACTATTCTCCTCTATTGGTTCTTTATTTGTTTTAAACAGCAGACTTGATATTTATCCGTCTCTGGTCATGATTTGGAGACGATGAGCATGATTTGCCGTGCTGCTTGCCTGCTTATATTGATCACGCAGTAAAACCCTGCGCCCAAAACCAGTCGTCCGTGGATGATAATCTGAAACAAGCGCTGGTGGGACGTTGTCCTGCTTCACTTCACAGACGGTGAGTGAAATAAGAATTTTTTAATAACGGAACACTCATTTATGACACTCTATTCAACAGGAAGAACAGCTCGCTCCGTGCGTAATACGTCATTGCACATGCGCAGTCCTTTTAGTTTCGTAGATATTCGAATATATTCGAATACATTGCTTGATATTTGATATCCGTTCGAATTTGATTTTTCTCAAAAGTGACAGCCCTAATGCACATCCAGGGCACGAAGCTCCCGTTCCACCACATCCCAAAGATGCTCTATTGGGTTGAGATCTGGTGACTGTGGGCCATTTTAGTATAGTGAACTCATTGTCATGTTCAAGAAACCAATTTGAAATGAATCAAGCTTTGTGACATGGTGCATTATCCTGCTGGAGTAGCCATCAGAGGATGGGTACATGGTGGCCATAAAGGGATGGACATGGTCAGAATGCTCAGGTAGGCCGTGGCATTTAAACGATGCCCAATTGGCACTAAGGGGCCTAAAGTGTGCCAAGAAAACATCCCCCACACCATTACACCACCACCACCAGCCTGCACAGTGGTAACAAGGCATGATGGATCCATGTTCTCATTCTGTTTACGCCAAATTCTGACTCTACCATCTGAATGTCTCAACAGAAATCGAGACTCATCAGACAAGGCAACATTTTTCCAGTCTTCAACTGTCCAATTTTGGTGAGCTCTTGCAAATTGTAGCCTCTTTTTCCTATTTGTAGTGGAGATGAGTGGTACCCGGTGGGGTTTTCTGCTGTTGTAGCCCATTCGCCTCAAGGTTGTGCGTGTTGTGGCTTCACAAATGCTTTGCTGCGTACCTCGGTTGTAACGAGTGGTTATTTCAGTCAAAGTTGCTCTTCTATCAGCTTGAATCAGTCGGCCAATTCTCCTCTGACCTCTAGCATCAACAAGGCATTTTCGCCCACAGGACTGCCGCATACTGGATGTTTTTCCCTTTTCACACCATTCTTTGTAAACCCTAGAAATGGTTGTGTGTGAAAATCCCAGTAACTGAGCAGATTGTGAAATACTCAGACCGGCCCGTCTGGCACCAACAACCATGCCACGCTCAAAATTGCTTAAATCACCTTTCTTTCCCATTCTGACATTCAGTTTGGAGTTCAGGAGATTGTCTTGACCAGGACCACACCCCTAAATGCATTGAAGCAACTGCCATGTGATTGGTTGATTAGATAATTGCATTAATGAGAAGTTGAACAGGTGTTCCTAATAATCCTTTAGGTGAGTGTATGTGCTCTGAATGCCACATGGGTTTTATTATGTGTCATTTGCTCAGCTTGCATGGGAAGACCATCAAAACAGATTATGTGTGAAATTGTACAGAGCATTTTGTTTTCTCTGTGGAAGCGTATAGATCTGTCATCATTTATTCACCTTCATGCCGTTCCAAACCCCTGTAACCTGCAAGTCTTTCGTTCAGGTTTGGAACAGCATGAGGGTGAATAGGCCTAAATGATGCAAGCATTTGCATTTTTGAGTGAACTATGCCTTTAAGGTCAAATTTCCCTTTACGGTCACTTCGTCTAGTGAGCGTGAGTGAAACTCTTCACCCTGTAAGGCATGATGCTCTTCCTCTAGTCAACGTACAGCATAGGGTGTGCGTGCTTTCATGGACATGTTCAGATGCAGTTTTGTTGAAAAGCCCAGCTGTAGATTTTGACATGCTGAAAGGGTTCGTCTGTTTTTCTCAGTATGACTCCCCATTTCTGCCTGTTGCATTAAACACAAGGTTATTCAGATGTATTTGTGTGCAAATGGCAAAATGTTCTATAGCCTGTTGGCTCACTCTGCTATTTTAAGCTGTTTCTTAGAGGAAATGTAAATGGTGGGGAACATGTTGAAATTGTATGTTTTAAATGCATGTTCCTGATGGTTTATGACCAGTTTATCCATGTGTGTGGTCTTAAATCATATAAATGGGCTCTCATAAAGAGTCCACTTATAGTGATTCAATGAAAAGGATACAATCCTACAAGTCCAGCCTCCCCCCCCCCCCCCCCCTTTTTTCGCTCTCTGCGAGACAGTATATGGTGACTTTAATGCACACTCTCTCTCTCTATTCCTCTCTCACAAACACAGATTTGCCTCACCTGCATTCATGTGTGCATTGCATAGATCTGGTGTGATTATGAAACATTGAAAAGGTGAAATATTGATGGCATGAACTTTCCCCTTTGGCCCTTACATTAAATCTCAGTCAGGTGTGTACAGGAATATGCTTGAAGTTTAGAGCACTGTCCCCTGGGTGTTCACACTCCAGCCTTATATTGTGCTATTATTAGGGCTAGGATGGAGTCTAGAATATCAGCTGCCCTTTAAATCAACTGTGATTGGAGATAAAAACATAACTTTTTACTTTAAAGGGAAGTTCACCCAAAAATGAAAATTGTGTCATTACTTTCAATGGGTGCCATCAACTGTCTGGTTACCAACATTCTTCCAAATATTTTGTGTTCAACAGAAGAAAGAAACTCATACAGGTTTGAAAAAAAAAAAAAAAAAATTATATATATATATGAGAGAGAGAGAGAGAGAGCGAGAGAGAGAGAGAGAGAACAATTGGGGTGTGGTGCTTTGCTGCTTTGCTGCTTGTGCATCATAACAAAGATGTTCTCTGGGGGCAAGAAATGCCTTCTTCCATCATTCCACATACTTCATTGAACTCAGCTCCTGCTTATTCCTTTACTCCTGAAGTCTGAATGGATGATCAGAATGTTTGTGCATTGATTGAAGGGACAGTGAGAGAAGTACTTTACTTTGAGCGCTCTACACTTGAACTCTTCTTACCTGTTTTCCTGATGAACCTGCACACCTTGAGCTGCATCTGTTCTTGTCATCCTGCGTCTTTGTTGTGCAGGCATGTGCTTTACTCCAAGAACACCGCATCAATGAAATAGGCACATGCATGCAGAAATAGCAGGTGAAATTATATTATTTTGACACTGACTGAATTCAGGCACTCACATTATGAAATAAACACGTTGGCCACAATTAATGGCACCCCTAGAATTTTTGATGAGTAAATTATCTCTGAAATATATATTCCCATTAATAAAAAAATGCACACCAGTGTCTATCTATGACTTCTTGTTTCACAGGACAGGAGTATAAATACGAGGAAACACAAAGGCCAATAATTCCCTTAATTATACATCACAATGAGTAAAACCAAAGAATATAGTTCTGATGTACAGAAATTAAACGATTGTTGAGCTTCACAATATAGAAAGGGGCTGTAAGAAAATAGCCAAAGCATTGAAAATTCCCATTTCCACCATCAGGGCAATAATTACGAATTTTCAATCAACTAAAGATGTTACGAATCTACCAGGAAGAGGACGTGTGTCTATATTGCCTTAATGCACAGCGAGGAAGAAAGTTTGAGTGGCCAAAGACTCTCCATGGATCACAGATGGGGGTCAGAAAGCCTAAAAAATATATAATCAAACACCCCTACATCATCACATGTTGTTTGGGAGAGTTTCAAGAAAAACCCTCCTCGCTCATCCAAAAACAAACTCCAGCATATTCAGTTGTTAGACACGACTGGAACTTCAAAAGGGACCGGATTCTATGGTCGTATGAAACTAAAGAAAGAGCTTTTTGGCAGCAAACCCACCAGATGGGTTTAATGCAAACAGGGATAAAAAGTACCCCATACCCTCGGTTAAATATACTGCTGGACCTTTAATGTTGTGGGCTTATTTTTTTGCTGGAGGTCCTGGACATCTTGTTCAGAGACATGGTAACATGGATTCTAATACCAACAGATAAAAAATCAAAACCTGACAGCCTCTGCTAGAAATCTTATAATGGGCCGTGGATCTTCCAGCAGGACAACGATCCATAACACCCACCAAAATCAACACAAAAATGTGTCACTGAGCACAAAATGAAGCTTCTGCCATGGACGTCCTAGTCCCCTGACCTGAACCCTATAGAAAATGAGTGGGCTGAACTGATGAGAAGAAGCGCCAACATGGATCTGGGAATCTGGAGAGTCTGTATGGAGGAATTGTCTCTGATCTCTTGTCAGGTGTTCTCCAAACTCATCAGGCATTATAGGAGAAGACTCAGAGCTGTTATCTTGGCAAACGGAGCTTGCAAAAAGTATTTAAAAAAAGGGTGCCAATAATTATGGCCAACGTGTTTTGGAGAAAACTGCAGTGAAAGGTTGGGATTTTTCAAATGAAAGATAAAAGGGATAAACAATGCATTAATTTTTACAGCCATCTTTGATCATATTTACCAGGTGTGCCAATAATTCTGACCACAACTGTACAGGGCTCTCTGAATGTAATAAAATCTGAATCATTCTTGCATTTCGATGCTTCCCTATAGTTGTCTGGTCACTTGCCTCTTCAAAAACTTGTCCCGGACATGTGTTTAAGGGATAGTTCACCCAAAAATGAAAATTCTTTCATCATTTACTCACCCTCAAGTTGTTCCAAACCTCTATGTGTTTATTTGTTCTGCTGTACACAAAGGAAGATATTTGGAAGAATGTTTTAATCAAACAGATCTCAATCCCCATTGACTACCATATAGTAGGAAAAAATACATACTATGGTAGTCAATGGGGATTGAGATCTGTTTGATTAAAACATTCTTCCAAATATCTTCCTTTGTGTACAGCAGAACAAATAAACACATAGAGGTTTGGAACAACTTGAGGGTGAGTAAATGATGAAAGAATTTTCATTTTTGGGTGAACTATCCCTTTAATGTCGAGCTCTGATATTTATCATATAGGCTATACTATTTTAATATTTATATATTTCCTCCTTTTTATATATGTTTACTGTATGTATTTATAAATGCATTATGAAACAACGCCATGAATTCATGAGTAATTGCATAAAACACTATTTTTCATGTTATTTTGAAGAGAGGCATATGGTGTAATTATCCAAAGATTAAGGCAAGGACAAATTAACGATTATTAATAACCACTGAGGCAGCTGATGAGAATTATTACAACCTGAAGGGGGCATTAATAAACCATAATTTGATCAGTCAACTACAGCCAATCTTTCCTCTTTGGATGTGTTCTAGACAGACAGACAGACTGCTGACAACTGACTGAGTGCAGTGTATTGTGCGAGTGCAGTGCTGTTGCATCAGGAGAATGAATCAGTGATGAAGAGAGCAGGGCTCTCTGATGAGGAAGCATTGTGCTGAACCACGAGGCTGCTTCTCATGAGCAATCACACCTGGGCTTTGTACAGGCTTTTATGCCTGGGCTATATACATTTTACAGGAAGCAAGAGTAATTTTCAAGAAGCTCTTTCCTCTCTAAAGCAAACATTAGGCTTGGCCTAACTAAAGTGATGAGAGAGAAAGAGAGGCTGGCTTCTCTTTCAATATTTTTTTAAACATCATGTCAGCTCAGTCTAAATGTGTCTGTGAAATAGCCTGACTTATAGGAAGCTAACACTCTAAAAGGGAACCATGCCTTTTACATGTTGTGTATCTATAGGAAAGAAATGGGAAAGCTGCTTTAGAGTTTGAAGGTGAAGTTTTTTAGTGGCATTGGTGTCAGGAAACAGAGTTAAAAGAATAATGACCTTTTTACGCATTTTTACATATTTTATACATCTCATTTGGTCCATTTGTACAATTTCACCTTATCCATAATGTCACGTTGGGCAAAAATCAGTTTTGACGTCCCTTGCCTTAGTGTTGTGGTTAACTGCAAACCTCAATCTAACTAGGAGTTGTTGTTTTTTATGCGAGTAGTTGTATTTGGTCCTGTCCTGTGATTGTACTGTTTATTTGTCTGTAAAACTGAAAATACTACAATAAATATAATAAAAATACCATTTTTTAAAAATGACTTTTTAATGGATGCTCTTGGTCGATCGTCCGATAATCACTTCCCATGCAACGATATTGAAATCGTTGCAAATCCTAGAATCACCCCAGAATCTCACATTTTCTAAATTAATTTATCGACCTCACATTTCATGTTTATTAAACCTCATATTTCATCATAGCACTGAAAAAAAACAATAAGTAAAATGTACTTCATTTTTCTTCTGCAAGTTTTTGTACGCAGATTTTTTATTTTCACATATAGTAGAATTAAGTAAAATCTACTTCTCTAAGTTTTAAAAGATTAAAAAAACGAATAAAAAAATACAAAAAAAATGATAAATTAAGTTGTTTTATGAATTCAATTAATTTGTTTATTAAAATGTAATTAAAACACTCAAATGGAATCCAGAAAAATGTAACGCAGGATTTGGTAAAAAGATAAAATGAAATTTGAGAAAAAATCAAATGTATTTCATAGGGCCCTAAAAATTACCTATGTTTTTGATAAAGTTTTAATAAATTGCTGTTAAATTGTATAAGTTTCATGATTTCAAATAATTAGACTTGCTTTTTGATTAATAAAGTTTATAATTAATTTAAAAAAATACAGAATTTGGAAAGAAATACAATATAATTTGGGAAATAATAAAACGGATTTCGGGGCCCTACTTCGTACACAATAACATTCGATGGATCATTTTTGAGAAGAAAATTAACTTTTTAATTATTCATGCCCGATGCATGATGGGAATGTAATGTAGAATTTCTTTTAGTAGCCTATTTACTTCACCACAGAATCATTTTTATCAGTGTGTATCTAAAAAGCTGAGCTATTGTTAAATAGTGTGTTTGTAATGTAACTAATAGGTCTACTAGTTAGCTTACGGTAAGCAGGTTGGCAAAAGTGTGTTTTCTAAATTCTTGACCTTATTTACTCTGTTCAGTTGCTGCAGATGCTCAATGCCAATCCTGATGGACTCTGCAAGATTTGAAAGCTGATGCTATTTATAATGCTGTTTATATTTTCTTGTGATTCAACCATTGGCCTATGTTAGTAGCACTCATGTCGGGGACTGTCATATGATGCTGGAAGAGTATCATATGATAGCTCATGATTAATGCTAAAACTATATTTTTGGCTGTCTTAGAGTGCATTCATAATAAAGCATTGCTTTGAAATTTCAGGCATGTAAACTTTATTATGCATGAGCATGACAAATCAATTCAGGACAGTTCGGATAAAGTCATGGTACGTTTTTCACAGTTGCAGTTGTCAGTGTGTTTCTTCTCATGTACACTTTGGAATATCATACTGCTTTCTGCATATGAACAGTAGCCTAGCCTGTATACTACCAATAGCCTACTACTACCTGCACGCTTAATAAATAAACTACAGCTAGTTCAAAACGCAGCAGCTAGAGTTCCAGAACCAGGAGGTATGACCATATTAGCCCGGTTCTGTCAACACTGCATTGGCTGCCTATTAAACATCGTATACATTTTAAAATATTGTTGATTACTTACAAAGCACTAAATGGTTTAGCTCCGCAGTACTTGAGCGAGCTCTTAACGCATTATAGTCCTTCACGTCTATTGCGATCTCAAAATTCCGGCCAGTTGATAATACCTAATATCTAAATCGACTGCAGGCGGGAGATCCTTTTCCTATTTAGCACCAAAACTTTGAAACAGTCTTCCTACCATTGTCCGGGAAGCAGACACACTCTGTCAGTTCAAAGCTAGACTAAAAACACATCTCTTTGACCTAGCATACACATAATACATTATAGACTTCTATAATTCAATGTTAGGCTGCATAGATTAGGTCAGCCGGAACTGGGAACACTTCCCTTAAATCTTGATGTACTCGCTACATCATAAGAAGAATGGCATCTACGCTTCTTTGTTTATCCCGAGGTTTTCCCGCAGCCTGCCGGATCCAGGCCGTGTCCAGATCTGACGAAGGAGATCCGCCTGGACCCGATGACAATGCAGTGCTGAAGTGTCAACTATCCTCTACCTATGGAAGATCCCTTTCCCACTCTACAGATGAAGCGTTGTTGAAAATCCGGCTCGCATACCCCCGAAGTGATAAAATAAAACAAAATTCTGTATCAAAATTTATAGGCAAGACAAGTAGGCCTAGTTTGTTTAGGCATGGGTTGTATGGAATTACAAACCTGCACACATATTTTCAAAAGTACATAACTATAGAATCAATTCTTAATGCGCATGTGAACGCATGTGAACGCCGTCAGCGTTAATCACAGGTTCGCGTTTAATAAAGTCTGTTTAGAGAGAACGGCGTCGTCTTAGTGGCCCCTAATTTAATAACAAATGATCATTTCAATGGAGGTGAATCAATCAAAACTAACTTTAGCTGGAAATAACATTATTCAAGAACCGCTATAAAGCCAAAACAATCTCTGTTACCTTAAATTATATGTTTATCTCTGTAAAGCTGCTTTGGAACAATCCTGTTAAAAGCGCTATATAAATGAAGTTGACTTGACTTGACTACTTAGTCTCATTTCTGTGTATCTGAATAATAAAAACAAAAGTATGTGAACTTTTACCTTTCTATATTGTATAGTTCTTCTAAATCCTTTTATTTGATTTTAATAGATGCAGTTATTTTGCATTTTTAATTTTTAATTTAAAAAAATAATCCCCAAAGAAAAATCAATCAAATCAATTTAAGTTAAACAAAAGATGTGAAAAAATGGCTGATTTTACGTAGTTCATTCATAACACATAAAATGCAAAGTCATATAATCCACATATTGTGGGATATAGTATTTTTGTTCAGTTCTGCATATTTTGCATAAAGAAAATCCCTATATTGCAAGCAGTGCATGTATGCAGTGCATGCAGAAATATGAATATTGTTCCTCCGGCAGGTGTTTTTTCATGGCATTAGCATACTATAGCCGGCTGTGCAAATTATTATTCAGCAAAAAACCATTTTGATTGTCAGTGGGATCAAGCTCGAATTTGCCTTTGCAGATTTTTGCATCTAATTTTGAAATAAAACCTCAGGATGCTCACTTCAGATGTGTCGGAACAACAGCCTTGGAAAAGACTAAAGCAGAAGTTGCAAATGATGTTCTGACCTTTTGTGAGATTGCAGTTAATTACAATGCTTCCACCATTTGAATAGTTGTGGAGTTTAGCTTTATCAAACTAATGCATTTGATGTTTTCCACAAGACAATGACAAGCAGAGAGAACAGACTCAATTAAAATGACTCATTTCCCTTGTGATTCCACTGATTTGGATTGATAAAAACATGTGAAGAAACAGCTTGTTATTAGAAAATCAAACATTTAGCTCCATGTAGCTCTTCGAGATTGCTCCATGAAAAACACTCCATGTGAAGACTTTGAACAGATACATTTTTGTAAATATATTACAGAGTGCATGCATTTATTCATTCTGCTTCAAAATTCTGTACAAGGTTTTTTGTGAGGATAAAAGTGACAGAGTCAGGATCAAAGAAGCAAGTAAAGGCGACTCATGGTGCTCTGATCAGAAGATGAATAGAAGTTTGTCCTCACCACCAACCACTGATGCCCGTGTGCATTCACATTTGATCAAAACACCAATATCCCAAACCAAACACTCAGACATGCAACTGTTCAATGATTTGTTTGGCCGTAGTTGCATTTAAGCCAAAATCTTTGACACTGCATTTATCTGGGCTGTTGAAATCAAACAGATGCTTAGATGTGTGGCACAAAACAGCCAGCGAAATGTCAATCTGATCCACTCCAGAGTGCGTGTAGCGTCCAAAATGAATGCTTTGCCACACCTGCTGATGAAAAAATTACCATAAATAGTTCCTTCCAGCCATGAAACTGTCATTTAGATTTTTTTAAATTTGAATGATTTGTCTGTTTTTGGCCAGTCATTGTGGCACGTGTGCATTTTGGGGATTTATTGCAAGGAATATTCCATTCTGGAGAAAAAGATTAATTCCAATCATCCTTTTCCGATGGTAATTTTTCCGCTGAGGTTGGAAATGTTTTTTTAGCACCATTTTTGGAGCTATTTGAAATGATGAAGACAAATATCCGAACTAACTATATGGCACTGGCAGCACATGCTTGAGAGATGCTTGTTCCTATTTTTCCGACCAATGGGCATGCGACTCTCTAATTGATTTAATCACCAATGGCAGTCTTTACTCGTGTTTTGGACCCTGAGCATTTTTTCATTCAAATTCATTTCTGAAGGGCCAATTGAACTGAAAAAAAACTTCGTCCATATGCACAACAAATTAGTTTTTCTGATGGTTTGTAACGTAAAGAGATGGCATTTTAGGGCTTCAACTTTCAATCAGAAGTTCAAAAACAACTCTCTGCGTGATCATTTTTGATGTCACGATTTGTTCTCATTATAATTGTTCCGCTTTCTTGCTCTTTACTATGAAAATTGGTCTATTTTGCCTTCGCACATGGTGTGAATGTAATACAGTCGGGCTCCGCTTGAACAGCATGACGTTAGAGTACAGTTGATTCCCTTGAAAAGCATATAGGATCTGTTTCCAATCTTCAATGTCCCTGTGGGAGGAAAATAATTATGAAATCATTAGACATTTGATCTGTAAGAGAACAGAGAGCTAGTGTGTGTGTTTCTATGTGCCCTGGTACTTACATGTGCATTGTTTACGGACAATATGTATTTTTCTATCAACACAAGTCTTTTGAGACATCAGAGGGATTATGCTGGAATGTTTCTCAGATGTGTTTGTGTCTGCAGTGTCTCAAAGTGTTCTTTTCAATCACCATAAGTACGTGCGATTCACGTACACTAGTGTCTAATCCCATGTGGCATATAAGATATATGTTGTTGATTAAAACAACCACAAACTGAACCATAATTCTGATCCAGACCAGAAATATTATAATCTGTGTGCCAGATTCTGCTTTCTGTACTGCACTGTTTACTCAGTTCTTCGATTATATTAATAATTTATTAGTTGTGCTTGCTAAAGCTATTTTTAATTTTTTTTTAAACTTTAATTATTTCATTTTGGTGCACAACTCACCCATTGTACTACAGACAATTATATTTATAAAATCATGACTGACAGGTATGGCTTGTTGGAAAAAAAAGAGGCAAAAATAGCCATTTACATTATCATAACCATCTTTTTTTTGTAATATTTAACCTTAAGTGTCACCGACCCTCATAGTCATTACATATTTAAAACAGTAATATCCTAAACTAATATTGACAAACTATATATCATTTGAAAGCTTACAAAGCTTACAAGTTTTCATATTTGGTGATTGATGTTCAAAATAAATTACAATGTTCAAAATAATTATCTATCAATTTGCAACAAGAATATTTCCATACTCCTAAGGTTGGCGTGTTAAGACCTTTATTTTGAAATGGTGATGAATGAAAAAAAAGAAGCTTAGATGCACAAAAGATTAAAATACAACACATATGAGCTCATCACGTAAACACTCAAGGCCTTTTCCAGCATCATGAAACAGTCACAGCACTACCTCTAGTCTCCTATTATTATCTCACATTAATGAGGTCATGAACACTTAAGATCCACCCTTAAGTATTCACACACACACACACACACACACACACACACAAATGTCTCTGCCACCTCATTTCAGCCACTTCAGAAACATCTTGAATTGTGTTGTTCTAATCAGTTTTGAGGGTCTGATATCACCCGAGGAGTATTTTAAAGGATATGAGGTAAAGGATGAGAGGTTTAATCATGCTAAGTATACTTTTCACATCTACCAAGATTGGAATGAAATGCATTGTGGGACAAATCTTGAAGGCTGCTTCTCTGGTTCTCTGTTGGAGAGGAAGAGGTATATATTTATGTCCTAATTTGTGTAATCATCACCGCCGTACTCCAGATCCAGGATAATGGTACATTGAAACAATGTGGCAAGCTGTGACCCATATAATTCTGAGAACCATTGCCAGAAAAAAAACACACAAAAAAAAAAAACTCTTTGTGTGGTTGCTTATTTGTTTTGTCAGCAAATTGGATTGATTTTTTTTTTCACATGTCAAATTATATTGAATACGACCATAGAATGTTTTTAGGAAGATTTATTTTTGGTGTTTTTTGCCTTTATTGAGATATGAAGAGAACTGACAGGAAGTGAAGTGGTAGAGAGAGGGAAAGGTCCCCAAGCCGGGACTCCAACTCATGTTGCCCACGAGACCATCGCCTCCAACGACCATAACAAGTTCACTTTTGAGTACACTTGTCTTTTTAGCTTGAGTTAGAGATGTTAGTTATTTTGTTCTGTGCATTTCATTCATCAAAGAGGAAGTTCAGTGAAACACTGAAATGCTTTCAAACGAATGCGAAAGTGATAAGTTGACAAACCACAATCACCACCCACATGGAAATGGTACAGTTTGCGTGAGAATGTCTCATGTGGCTTTTTCAAAGATAAGCTTGATTGTTAGAGTTACACTTTATTTTAAGGTCATTCAATTGTACTTTGTTGTACTTACTCAGATAAGTACTGAGTAATTGTACTTATAGAGTTACGGTTAGGATTTGGTTTAGGGTTAGTTCTAAACCCATTATAAATGTTAGAAATGTATTGCTAAAACATATTACAAAGACTGTGAACTGTGAAGTACTGAATTGTGGAGTTAGACCGTTAAACAGTTTTTCACCATTGCTATTTTCCGGATTTTTTGGGCGGGGCTAAAACGGGGCTAGATGACGCACTGGAGCCCCTGAGCTCCTGGACACGCCCCTACTTGATGACGCACTGAGGCCACTGAGGCTGGCCCCTCCCCTAACAATAGAGAACATTCGCATCAGTTCGCCGCTCAATCGCGTGTTACTGTCTGTACTATTAGTTACTACAGCCTACAGTTTGCTAGCTAGCTATGCCTTCGACACGGAAATGCGTAGGCTACTACCTGGATGCGATCATGTACTAAACAGATCGGTGTCTTTATTTAAATTTCCTAAAAACGATCACATCAAGAAGAGGTGGATTAATTTTGTGAAGAACCAACCTTGATGGAGAGCTGAGGATCACCGCCAACACCCGCCTCTGTAGTGATCATTTTACACGGGATAGTTTCATAAACTTTCCTCGGAGACAACTGGGATTCACTGATAATCCGCTGTTACTGGTAAATGGGCCAAACCGACTATCTCCCGCCTCGGCCTTCATCCTCCCGTCCCGAAAGCAGTATCACCTAATATTAGGCTTGTTTGATATGAGCAAAATCTGCACAGAACCGATCACCGGTGATCAGCGCGAGATGCATGCCGGTTAGAAATGTGTCCGACCGAGTGCGGTCCGCCTTGCTCTGATGTCAGACTGACGTATGTCAAAAAACTCTCGCGACCGCAAGGCGCACGTGTCGGATTCTGCAGACAGTCGCGCGCAGTTGCTCTCCACCGACTGCGCTGATCAAAAGCACGATGGGAAACGACTTGCTGACGACACAGCTTAATGATCATTGGTTTAAAGGTGTGGTTTACTGCTTATTTTCTTTGCATGATTGTGTTAATGGGGTGCAATATAACATGTATTCGTGGTTTTTCTTTTTTTTTTAAGTATTATTTTACATAAATTTCACCTTTATTGTCAGCCGCGTTCTCCTCTTTCCTTTGAACGACTGGTTGACTTCCTGAGTCTATGAAACCACTCCCCCAGAAACAGGCAGTGGGCTCAGATTGGTTAGTTTGGGCCGGTGTGTTGTAATTGGCTAAACTGACTATCGCACGTAGTCCGGATACTTAACGCCTATTACCTTTTACGGGCGAAGTTGCGTGTGTGTTCCTGTCAAATGTACATAATGGTATCGATACTGCAGTATCAGTATGAGCCAGAATCAGACCCAGAAAGCGGCGATGAAGAGAGGCAAGCAGAACCTCACCACACACGGCTCTTACAAAACGTTTCTGAATGGTAATTTGCTATATATTTTTTTTTAACTTTATACACGTTTGTTTTACACAATAGCATTGAACTGACTGGCTACTATATACACAAACAGCGTTGGCATTGGTTTATGTTCTTGATAAAATCGAAAATAACGTCATAAAGCATATATACATGAAAAATACATTTATAAAATTAGTACATAAACAAATTCAGGTCCAAAATGTTTGTACGCGTTTGTCGTAGACACGAAATAGCATAACTAAGTGGCTATAAAGCCAGCGCTGGCATTTGATAAAACTAAAACATTAGGTCTGAAGTTATACATGCAAATACATTTAAAATGATTAAGTCTTAGCCTACTTACAGGTTGTGGCCCAACAACTGCTGCCTCTGGTTTTAAAGTTGGGTCTGCTTCATGTTTCAGTAACAGTTTTGTTGAATCCGGTGTTGAATTCGTGGAGATTCTGGAAGCTGTCTTCCGTAAAATGCGCAGCACAGAGAGCTAAATTACTATCGTCATTTTCAGGAACATAATCAAACATAAATAGTATCCATTGTTGACGAACTATGTCCACGGGAAGCCCGTACACAGAAGACCTGACAGCTGGATGAACATAACACACTCGACGAGCCGCAGAAATATGGCCGTGCCCTTTTTTGCATTTTCCGGAGGGAGGGTTGATGCAAATGTATGGGTTAGTGACGTCTAAAACCCAGTTGTAGTCCCAATCGAGTCGTTTTTGTAGGCATTAAACTTCCTGATTTTTAAAAGACGATATCTCTGCTTACATTGAACTTTCAGCGCTGCAACTTTGCAGATACTGTTCATGCACCAACAGCAACATTACACACTATTTAAAATGAAAAAAGTGAAATCGCAATCAACCACCCCTTTAAACAACCGTGATGTATTGTTCTCTTTTAAAATGTTTGATTTTAAAACTCTGATATCATGTTTTATGTGTATACGGTATGTGTGAATATTCCCAAACTCTCTGACAGTGCGATATGGGCAGTGGCGGCCTTAAGCATCTGGGGGCCCGTTTCAATAACTAATATGGGGCCCTACCCACATAAAACATAAACATAATAGAGCATAAAAAGCAAGGATTCCTGTTGGTTTATCAATGGTATATTATTTTATTACGTGCACTTTCAGCTTCATGAACAGGCAGCTCAACATAGAAATAATTCATCCTTATTTGATTAAAACTATATATAATTATACAGCGTTTTACGTTGGAATAAGCCTCGCCCTTTCACGCAGGGTAACGTTAACTTCACTTTTGGTAGACTGAAGCTTTTCTTTTGTTGTCCGATATCTTTCGTTTTTCAGCACCACTGGCATATGTACGTTTCATTTCCTCTTAAAATTCTTTTCCTGCTCAAAATAAGATTTTACCCTAACGGCAAAAAGTCAAAGCTATAAAAACTAACGATGTTACACTTCAGATCCAAGCCGTTCGCAGGGGTGGTAAACCTCGCCATGGTAACCGCGAGTTCGACCAATCAGAGACATCAGTGTTTTGCTTAGAATTGTGGGTAGTGTAGTATTTCTCCAGAAGATCGCAAATAACAAGGTTGATTTCATACCTTGTGGCTTTTATAGGAGCAGAAACTTTCGTTTCACAACCTCGTAGTCAATCTATCTTGAATGGTTTAGACATTATGGCTGAAAATCAATATCCTACGGAGAAAATGAATGGGATATTTTGCTGGTCTGTGGAGATGTGGGGGCCCCCTTGGAGGGCGGGGCCTGTTTCAATTGAAACGGGTGAAACATAGGTAAGGCCGCCCCTGGATATGGGTTATGTGATGTCATTTTTATTTAAAAAAAAAAAATCTAATAAAAACACATGACTGTATTAAAGGGAAAATGATTGATAAACACGTATTTGGAATGTAATTAAATAAGTACTTTGGGTGTCTTGTTCATTATATTTATTTTCATATAAAAGCAACAGAACTTAAATTACATCCAGTTTATTAGCAACACCGACGCCGTGCACGAGCGTGAATCCCGTCATATCAGTCTTTGATCTCACAGGTGTCTGATCCACTGCGAGAAGAGCGAGCTGTCCGTCTTGCCTGCACTTTTCTCCCCCTCACTGCAGCCGCCTACTCTCGCATACATTTTAGACGAGGCAAGGCGCATCTCAAACAAGCCTATTACCATCGGCAGCTTTCCCGCGAGTGGGCGTGGTTTCAGCGCAGCCAGTGGACACGCCCCCAGCGTTTGAGAGCAGAGAGCGCTGCTCATTTTTTCAAGATTTTGATAGCTTATTTTATTTACTTGCCGGCTTTTTTATCATTCAAATTTGGCTGGGTGGCTAATAACACATTTTTCTGTTGTGTGACAAACTCAGAACACATAGGCTACTTAATTTTGACTTTACAGGGACTTTAACTACATGTACTTACTATAGGGTTAGGGTAGGATTATGGTAAGTACATGTAACATGTAACAAGGACACTGTAAAATAAAGTGTTACCTAATAAAGTGTTACGTTCATTAGTTCAAATAAATAAATAAATAAATTCTTTACTATTACTTTACTTCCTAGTTTACTGAACTAAACCAAAACCATAAATTTCTGCTCTATTGTGAACCAATAATTCTAATGGAAAATTATTGTGAATTATTTATTATTAATCATAATATTTTCCAGATCATATTTTAATCATTGCTCTTGGCTTCAGTACAGTAAAAGGGTTTAACATATCATTTTATAATTTTATTTTTAATATCGCGTTTTATATCACACTGTAAAGGAGGAATAAATAGCTTGGGGATCATTTGGGGGTCTTTAGCATCAGTAAATGTGTAGAATATTCAGAAGATTATGTGAGTGCTGCTTCAGAACTCAATGCCGTAATGCTAGGGTATTGCGAATGCTTGCCAGAGCATAAGGTGTTCCAGCATGTTGTTATGCAGTTTATAGCGATTCTTGGTGTTTTAAATGTTAGTGGGATTTTTCCCCCAGCCATTTGATCATCCTCAAGGTGAAGATCCAGTCACTTAGATAAGTATTAGCACACCCCACCTCACCAACTTTGAA
Organism: Tiaroga cobitis; assembly: GCA_030578255.1. Lineage (NCBI taxonomy): Eukaryota > Metazoa > Chordata > Actinopteri > Cypriniformes > Leuciscidae > Tiaroga > Tiaroga cobitis. The sequence goes on along the minus strand of CM060600.1, from coordinate 32,950,935 downwards.
CGGGTTGAGGCATCATTCACATTTAATACTTTGAGTTTTTTCACCCTTACCTTAAAAGTCTCTTCTACATTAATCCGTGCCACATTTCAGTCATTAGCCGCGTTTCCACTGCCGGGCCAGGGCCGAGCCATGCTAGTGCGTGCCAGGGCCAGTCGCGTTTCCACTGTCACTTCCGGGGCTTGATCGGGGCTTACTCAGGGCCAACGGCCAGGATTTCTGGCCCGTCGAATACCTTGGGCCAAAGCGGGCCAGCTCGGGCTAGAGGCGTGCTCAAGGTAAAAGGCGGAGTTTATTGGTGTTATGGAACGTTATGATCTGAAGCAAGATGCACATTTCACTTTTGTATATCGCGCAAAATAATCGCTGCAAAGCTCTTCTGAGCATTTGGGCAGAAGAAAGGGTACAACGTCAATTTGACAGCGTGTGAAGAAACGAGGACGTTATAAAATACATAGATGCTGAACTTTCTAAGCTAAGCATGCAGCGATCAACGCTTCAAGTTCAGGAAAAAATAAAAAAGTTGTGGGCGCAGTATTGTCCAAGGCGATTAAAACGCACAACGGACAAAGCGGAGCTCAGAAAAGGGACTTTCCATGGTTCGACTTGATGGACGTGTGCTGGGTCACCGTCCCTCTGTTAGTGACAACTCGCGAGACAATCGGGACACTATTGCAGCCACGGCCGGTGAGTTAATATACATGCTATCTTCCTAACTTAAAAAATAAATAAATTCATAATATCCGCTGAAATGGGTTGGGTTGTATGTATGACGTTTGATCCAGAAAGGCGTGTTAGGGGCGGGGTTTAGGGCAGCGCTGCGGGGTTTAGGGCAGCGCTGCGGGGCTACTGGCCCGGCAGTGGAAACGCAAGCCCGGTGCTTAAGGCCCGAGGCCACTGGCTCGGCTTGGCTCGCTGTTAGCCCTGGCCCGGCCCAAGGCCGGCAGTGGAAACGCGGCTATTGAGAGGCTGAGTTTCTACCTCTTGCACTTCAAGAACTGCACACGTGTCAGAGCACATGTTCCCACCCTCTGCAGTCGGATCTTCGTGACCCAAGCAATCCATCCTCACAGAACTGTTGCTTTGGATGTATGAGGTGAGGCTCTGTAGATGTTTGCCATGGAGTCGTGATTTAGCCTCTTAGCCAGTTTTTTGCACCCTAGGAGATTCAGAAAGGCGTTACGGTACTCGGGACTGTGGCAGTAGATGATTGGGTTCAGGCCTGAATTGGCGTAGCCGAGGCAGTTCAACAGGAGCAACACGAAATGTGACAGCACACTGGGATTAAAGACCTTGATGATATTGAAGAAGAAGAAGGGTAGCCAACACAAAATGAAGGTGCCCATAATAATCCCCAGTGTCTTGAGCGCCTTGTGTTCTTTTACATAATGCCTCGTCGACTTTCTCCTATAACCACCAGCTGTTTTGCTTGCAGAAACTGCACTTTCACTAGAATCTTCCATGCCTGTGCTCGGAAAGCGCAGTCTGTCCTTTTCGATGAGTTTCAGCTGTCTGGTCGCGATGGCAAACACCTTCCCGTACACAAACACCATAATCACGAGGGGCACATAGAAGGACACCACTGAGGAGAAGATGGCATAGGTCTGGTTAGTATGGAAATCACAGCACTCTTCGTTTTTGTAACAGTCTTGCGAAACGTTGGCATTTGCATGAGAATAATGGTTCATGATTGGCACGAAGGAAACTAGGGACGACACCATCCACACTATGCATACGATGTAGACGGCTCTGCGCTTGCCCAGGAGGACCTGATGCTCGAAGGGTCTTGTGACCGCAACATAACGCTCAACGGCGATGGCGCACAACGTCTCGATGCTGGCCGTGACGCAAAGCACGTCCACGGACGTCCACAGGTCGCAAACCGTTTTGCCCAACAGCCACTTCCCGCAAACCACCATGCTGAAGCCCAAGGGCTGGACCACACAGCCCATGATGAGATCCGCAAAGGCCATGGAGATGATGAAGACATTGGTGGTTGTGTGGAGCTGAGAGGTGCGAGCAATAGCCAGGATGACCAGCAGGTTCCCCGTCACCGTGAGGAAGATGACCAGCGCCAGAGGAACAGCAAGCAAGGGAACCAGGCTGGAGTTGGTGACGTTCATCCTGAGAGGAAGCTTTCAGTGAAAAAGAGAAATGGACAATGGATTGGTCAATCCCAAAATGCAACAAAAAAAAAAATTCTGTCTTCCTTTGGGTGCTGGGTCAATGTCCTGCAAGAAACAGATTCCAGGTGAGTTCACGTTTAAGAACAACGACGGAACGTTTTCACCATCGAGATGGAGATATCAACGGCTTGCTCATTTTCGAAAGTTCATAGGCTTTATAAACATGAGAGGTAATTGTGTGGAAACTCCCAGACTGTAAGTTAAGTAGCCGGGCAAGACTATTTGTCTTCATGCACTAGGAGGAGGAGCATTCGCTGAGTAGGAGAACTGTTTGTTAACATAGAGCTTTGAGAGACTTCTTGACTCTCCTTCTGACCTATAATGCATTATTTGTGTCATAATATTTTTCATGTGCTACTTTGAAGTTTTATGAAATATAACACAGCAGCAGCTTAATTCAAAATACATATTTATGTGCTGAAATGAAACAGACCGGCATGGAAAGTTTGATGCCTTTATGAAGTAATAAAGCAATTTCAGCTTACTCAGACTTCTTGTCATTTAAGATGATCACATGACCCATAATGCATTATATTGTGCCATATTTTTGACTTTTTATTGATTTTATTGTATTATTTTCTTAACATTTACTGCGATTTTCATTATTTTTGATGTCAGTTAATTGTTAATGCACTACTCTGCATTTTATGCAGTATAAGGTCACAAAAACAAAGCTGCAAAATATTTGCTGCAATGAAACCGGCCGATGTGGAAAGTTTATGTATTATGAAGTAATAAAGCAATTTCAGACTGGTCATTTGGGGTGATCACATATCCTCCTGACCCATAATGTATTATTTGTGCTAATTTCATTAGTTAATTAATCATGCACTAATCTGCATTTTATGAAATATAACTTCACAAAAACAAAGCTGCTGCTGTTTACTTATTTCAAAAAAACGTATTTACATGCTGAAATGACACTTACTGATGTGGAAAGTTTGATGCCTTTATAAAGTAACAAAGCAATTTCAGCCAGCTTATTCAGACCCTTAACGAATGATTGTTGCCATATTTTGAGGCTTTTATTGTAAAATTAAATTTACTTGGTATTTACAGCTATTTTCATTATTGCTAATGTCATTCAATTCTTAATGCACTACTCTGCATTTTATGCATATTTACACCAAAGCAAAGCTGCTGCTACATATCTTTTTCAAATATATCCGTGTTGAAATGAAACCAACTGATATAAAGTAAGGCAATTTCAGCCAGCTTACCCAGAAAGGAACTTCCTCTCAAATTATCTTGATTAATTTATGCTTGATGAGAAGTTACCCCACTTTTAAACTCTTATCTTCCATTACCGTTCACTCTTGCTCAGCGCACCTTTCCACGCCTATATATGTGAACATTATGTTCAGAAGGATGCAGGACGTGTGGTTTGTGGCGGGCACCATATTGTCAACTTCCTGTGGCAGAATGGCCTTTACAGAAGAACTGCACATGGTGAATGAGAGCATTGCTTTCAAAAATGTCATTGTTCATTAAATAATTAGGCCAAAAAAGTTAGCAATTATGCATTTCTGTTATAGTCACTGCAAAGCGCTGCCTAAATTTAAGTAGCCTACATTGAACTTGATGTTTAAGTCATTTCAACTTAAATTACATTAAACTGACTTTAAAAAATTAGCTTGTATAATGTATAAAAAAGTTGAAAATTGCCTGATGAGTTAAAGCAATGTAAAAACATATGTTGTCACAACTTATTGATAATATAATTTTTTAAAGTGTATGTTTTATAACTCTTGAATCAACCAACACAAAGCTGTTACTCTCTTTACAGAACGGTGCTTGTTTCCTGTGTTGTTGCATAGTTTAAGTTTTGTTTACTCTATTTACAGTGTATAGATGGTCATGCTACAATGCCGTTCTGTTTGTCAGACAGATTACCCATCATTCATTTGCTTCTGCCCTCTGGCAGTTCTGACTGAGTTTCACAACATTTCACAACGTTTTCGATTTACATATTGACAGATTGTTTATTAGAGCGGGTTTATGGGAAAATATCACAGAATGGCAGATGGTTTGTCGGGATGTCCATGTTAATAAGGCTACCGAAACCGTCTTTATTGCTCAGTAGGCTACAGAAAACTTGGGAACATGTTAAAGATCTGTGCAGCACACTAGCTCGACATTGATGGCCTCAGGGGAAGTTTGCCGCTCGCAATTTCACACACACACACACACACACACACACACGGAGTGTGTTTGTTTCTCTGGGCTACTTTGGTTCTCCGATGATAACGATAAAAAAAGTAGGAACTTCTTTTTAAAAATCCGGAAACTTTCTTGCAAATTGACTACTAAATCTTGGGAAAAATCGCATGGCCTTAGGTAGAGATGTATTTATGCTGTGGGCCATCATTAGCCCGGGAAAGAGAGAGCGCTTTCTGTCAGAGTTGTGATCGCAGCGGCTGCTTGGATAATATGGAGATTTACAAACCGTTCATGTCAGGATGTTTAATTTCCATACTATTTTCCACTGCAGAATCTGTGAACAAAGCCTTTCATTTGTCTAAGAAATTGCTTCCCATGTTGGTCCATCTCTGATAGCCTACTACAAAAATCTTCAAACTTGGACACATCTGGGGCCAGACATCACAAGCTAACTCGAGATAACATGTTGATCAAACACACACGCCCAAGATTATAGACTCGATTCAAATTTGAGAGTGAATTTTCCAACACACACACACACACACACACACACACACACACACACACACACACACACACACACACACACACACACACACACACACACACACACACACACACATGTTTGCTGGCAATTATGGCTGCCATTATCTGTCTGTATCAGGCACTTTCCATGAATATGTTACAAATAAATTGTTCTTAACATTTTCTGTGTATAGGAATATTTAAATCATACAACAGGGCCGGTTGCAAAATTTTGTCATAAGTTAAAAATTTTTAAATTAACTTGTTTCGAGTACTTTTATTTATTTTAAATTACCAAACTAAAAAAATCAAGAAAAAAAGGATAAACAAACTAATAAACAAAAGTCATTAAATTGACATTTTTGTTTTAGTATTTATTGCTAGAAAAATAACAAATATTCAAACAGTATTCAAATCAGTGTTATTTTAGTATCATTGAGATACTATTATGGTTTTTATTCATATTTATGATTTTTATTTTAGTTAAAGGTTTAGTAATTTTGTTCTGCTTATGTAATTTTTTTTTGTTTTTTATAATGTCTCTATATTCATTTATTTTTCTTTCATTTTTAGTTACTTTAGTGCAATAAGCTACACTAAATGAAAATGAGAAATAATGCCTTGGCAACTAGTTGAAATAAATTAAGTTTAGTTCTTTTTAATAATACTTTATTTGGCGACTTAAGTAAAAAATTAGGTTTTTAGTTTTAGTTAACTAATAATTTCAATTTTATTTTTTATTTTAAATGACCAAACTACCAAGAAAAAGGATTTAAATAAATTAAAAAAACAATACTTATTTTCAAGTCATTCAGTTTTATTTTTTTATGTCTTAGCATTTAGTGCTTATTGCTAGAGAAATAAAAAATGTTTTTAAAACTGTATTTAAATATGTCCAAAAATAAAATACAGATTATGTAATATTTTGTGCACAGTGCCACTTAGTGGTAAAAGTGTAAATACACTGCTTTTTGTCAGTAATTTCCCCATAATTCTACCAAGCCTCATGTGATTCATATGCTGCACTTGATTAAATTGAGGCATGTAGTCTGTGAGACTTCTAGAATCTAGAAAAACACAGAAATAGAGTCTCATATGAGATCTCATATGCCGATGCAAGCAACCATGAGCAATTAGTATAATTGGGCCGAGTACACATAGATGTTGTATATTAAACAAATTATACTCAGAGTAATTAAACAAATAGACCTCAATGAGTGTGCTGAGATTAAACAAATTTCCAGAGAGACAACAAAAGATCAATACAGTCAATATGGGCTGTTCTTTTCTCCTTTTATTTATTTGACAAACTCTAAGATGTGTCAATCTATAAAGGGCTCCCATAAATTCCAAGGCAATAAACAACAAGAACAAAAATCACAAATCTCATTTAAAACGTCACTGTTTGCTTTTAATTGGTATTACAAAGAAGGAATGTGTTTGAAATGCGGCGGCCAGGCGTGAGGGAGTGCGTTTCACACTAATGAACGTGCCAGATGTGTTACTTTTCCCCTCCGCACAACTCCAACAGGATCTTACGGTAATCGCCCGACGTGTCCCCCTAGAAAACAAACAGAACAGGGTTTCACCATGGGTTAAACCAGCGGAGTGCTTGTGTCTGTAGAAAAGTTGAGAAAAAAACAGTGTAAAAACTGTAAAAAAAATAATAACAATAACGTAACATAATTAAATAAAATTATTATATAAATAAAATAATATTTTATGCATGTTATTACATTATAATATATTATATATTTTATTATATATTTCTCACACTTATATTTTTTTACTTTTTATTATATATTATAATAATTTATACAGTTGCTGCCTTTTAATTTTTAGGATGGGGGGGCCCTCGCATCAGCATGATCATATTTGAGGGTCTGTGGCATTGAAAACCACTGGGTTAAACGTTAGTACTTTTGATATGGAATTTTAGTGTGTGTGTGTGTGTGTGTATCTAGAAAATTAGCTAAAATTAAAAGTTTGGTTTGGCTTCATTCCTCATGGATTGTTTTAAAGTTATTGTAATATATGTTGTTAAAGGGACTCAAAAACGAAAATCCTGTCATCATTTACTCCCCCTCAAGTTGTTCCAAACCTGTATGAGTTTCTTTCTTCTGTTGAACTCAAAAGAAGATATTTGAAGAATGTCTGTAACCAAACAGTTGACGGCCTCATTGACTTCCATAGTATTTTATTTTCCATACTATGGAAGTTAATGGAGCCCATTAACTGTTTGGTTACAGACATTCTTCAAATATCTTCTTTTGTGTTCAGCAGAACAAAGAAATTCATACAGTTTTGGAACAACTTGAGGGTGAATAACTGATGACAGAATTTAAATGTATGTGTGAACTACCCCTTTAGATGGCTTTTAAGTCAAATTAGTCAAATGTCCTCAGTGAAAGCTGTGTCCCACCTTTATAAAGGAGTGAAGGGTCTTTCCATACATCTTCAGGAACTCTGCTTTAATGTCGAGCATATCGATCTCGGCGCGAGCCACCATGATCCTGATCAGCACGCTATCTGTGGTGCCTAAACCCTAAGAGAAACAAGAGAAATGATTACTTTAGCACCGGCCATGTCCCTATCGTGTGCAAATATTCGATCAATTGGTGTTTTCATTTACCTTCATTGACTTGTAGAGCCTTTCAGCGAAAAATGCCGGCTTGTTTTTCATGCATTTCACTGCAAAGGTGAACGGACGCTTTTTTATATCCAAGTAGGCAAACCATAAAAATGACAGAAATATTGGAATACTCACAACTGACCTATTGCCAGAAATGCATCCTCTAGGGACCCGGACATCTCTCTCTTAATGCTGTCTTCAATGTCCCGTCCGGAAACCTTCTGATACTCCTGAAACACTGGGAAAAGAACAGGGTGTGAGAAAATGTTGCATGCAATACTGCAGCGTATGTAAAGAAAGTATGTGTGAAACAATATGCAGTGATGAAGGTTTCAAACAATAGTACTGGCCGAACAATTTTGCATGTTCAATTCAATGACCTGCGTCTAGCCATCATAGAAATAAACAGTCATTTTGCATTTTTAAATAAAATAATGAGTTAATATAACAAATAATGAACATTTTGCTTGTCAATTTGCAAAATATGATACTTGGCAAATAAATGGACAGATTGTACTGTATATATATATATATATATATATATATATATATGTGTGTGTGTTTAACCATTTTATTTCATTATACCGAAATGAAATAAATTAAACATATATATATATACACACACACACACACACACACACACTAGTAAAATAACACTGTACTGCACATAATTTAAATTGATTAGATGTGACAGAATGAGAAGCAGGCCTATATCAACTATGTCACCACAAGGTGGAAGTAATGAGTCTACTTCATTGTTCCAGGGTTATTTCCCCATGCTGCTTTCTAAGGTTACATAAGAACAATCACATAACTGGCAAGAGGGATTGCTGTTATTATGTGGTGGTGGCACAGATACCTCGGAGTAAGTGATTTCTGTTTCTCACACACAGCACAGTGAGGAACTTGACCTCGTCTGTTCCCCATCGAGCTTCGCCCGCCTCGTAGATGTCCTATTGGATAAACAATAGAGAACTTTACCTGAGCAATTTCCTTTTTAACTGTTAATGATTAATAAACATCATCATGACTGTTGTGTGTCTAAGGCTGAACCACACACACAATAATAAGCAGCTCACTGAATGTAGCAGACACACAGCCATGAATAATTGTAAATATGGAGAATAGAGCAGCCCCATTCATTCGAAGTATTTGCACACCTCAGCCACACATAAAAAATATAACTGTCACTGTGTTAGATAAAATATCAAAGCAAGCGGTGTTTATTTTATGGAATGGAAGGCAGCAAAAGAACACTTTACAGCTGCTGAATCAGCGCGAAGCGAACAGTGCCGTCCGAACAAATTCATTTAATGAATCGGATCTTTTGGTGAATCAAAAACATACAGCGCAACCACCAACGTAGTCCGAATCCCGAACAAACAACTCTTATGACCCGGATATTTATGTGAACAAAACACTAACATAGCCACCAGTGCGGTCCAAACGATTCCCAAACGCACGACTTAATGAATCTGTTATTTGTATAAGCTAATTATCGTACAAAGTTGTAAGGCTCGTGAGGTTCGTGTAAGGCTAACTGCAGTTACTGGCTGGTTGCAATGTTGAACACTATAGGTTTTATCAATTGTATTTTATATATAAATACACAGTGTGTATATACTGTATATATAAGAATGAAATATGCATTTTTATTGTTTGTATATTCAAAATGAATTTTTTTTTTTTTTATTATTGTTTCTTTTACCCCAAATAGTTTTTTTTTTCTGTTTAAAGAGACTAAAAATGTGGTAATGAAACAATTAAGGAACCGAAATCAGGAATTCAGGTTGATTGGGACACTTTCCCCCATCATCTCAATGGCAAAAAGTGTCCCAAATAACCTCAATTCACCCTATATATGCAAAAACCGTTACACCACAAAAATCGAACGTGCTTTTTAGGCAAAAAGCTACAGCCGACCAGGTCAAAATCATCACCTTTGCATCCTGGACAGCCTGAGCGTCATCTACCTTGGTGCTCTCGTCACGACCAGCCTGTAAGCAAAGCAGAAATGACAATATCTATAAATCCAGCATGACAAACCATCAGGGGTCACGCCTGCCCCGGCCGGACACTGTGGACGGCGAAGGTTTGCATGGCAAACAAAAGAGCTGATGAGTGAAGGCATCAAGGAATCTTCTTCACAAATAAGATAATATAGGCGATTTGTTCATTTACCGAGAGTAAAGACACCAAGACCCTCTGGAACATCCCAGACGTGTCTCCGCAGATATCGTCTTCAAGACTCTTGTCATTCACTGTGATGATGACGTAAGAAAAGTGAATGAAAATAGTGTAATATGGGAAGAAAAATATATTTTCACAGTCTAACTTTCATAATGTAAAAGATTGTCAGTTTCCATCCATAAATCTTAGCATGTACCTCTCTTGTAAGTAGCGATGATTTCCTTAACCTCAGAATTGGTTCTTGAGGCCAGGATGTCAATAAGACAGGCCTCCTCCGTCCCAGCACCCTGGACACAGGGAAGAGAAGAAAAAAAAATGAAGAATTCCCCTAAAGTTCATACGGAATATTGCTGATGAAGGTAAAGGTTTTTTATAATGGTGATATTATGCCAAGGTCTCTGCCACAGGTCAGGTGATCTGTGTCTAAGGGGTTCCTGTTATGTTGCCAACAACGTATACATACAAAATATACATATATACACAAAATATATACATGCATTTTAGATTTATATGTGGTCAACAAGATTACGATGGATTCTGATTTTTGAGACTTGATAAATAATTTTTTTTTTATATAAGGTTTTTTATTTATGTGTTTAAACTACATTGAACAAAATTGTTAATCTGTAATTGTTTGTGAAATTTCTGAGTGAAAATTGAATATGAAACTGCATATAACACATTTAATTAAAAGTGAAATTTTAAAATAGACTGACTTAGATAGTATTTTGTTGTATTCATAGTAACTTAGAACACATAAAGTGTACCACATAATTTACATGTTAAAGGGATAGACGAATACAAACGGAGTTGTATTAAAAAATGTCCTGGCTCCACCAAGCTTTATAATGGGAGTCAATGGGTATATTTTTTTTGGAAGTCCATCAAAGCGCATCCATCCGTCATAAATGGATGGATAGGTGGCGGGGGTTAATAAAGTCCTTCTGAAATGAAGCGATGCGTTAGTGTAAGAAAAATATCCACATTTAAAACTTTATCGACTAAACTAACTATCTTCCGGCAGACGGCCGTACGCAAGTCGACTTACTCCAAAATAGTAACGCTTGAATTATAGACATTTAGTCTATAAAGCTTTTTATCATGGATGGATGCGCTTTGATGGACTTCGAAAAAAATATACCCATTGACTCCCATTATAAAGCTTGGAAGAGCCAGGACATTTTTATTTTATAACTCTGATTGTATTCGTCTAAAAGAAGAATGTCAGATACACCTAGGATGGCTTCAGGGTGAGTAAATCATGTGATAAATCATCATCATTATTTTTGGGTGATGCTATCCCTTGAAGTACAATAATGCATTTTTAAACGATGCCATGGTACATGTCCAAAATCCATATAACCATGCAAAACGGTTAGCAAGATGATTTTACCCAAGAAAATTTTTCAAACCAAACAGAGAAAGAAAGAAAATGGTCCCTGATTTTGGAAATAAAGCACAGTACACTTCCCCCCTCTATCCTCACTAACCTTGATGGCGTTTCTCAGCTCATATGCGTCGTACACTGGGCCGGGCATCATCAAGCCGACCACAACCGACTCAAAGTTTCCAGTGAGCTCGGACTTCAAGCAGTCAAGCAGTTCCTGAATGAGGGTTTCAAATATACTGTTATTTACCACGTGCTTTTAAAAATTCCAGTGCAGAAAAGCTTAAAATTAGAATATTTCTTCTTAGACACATTCATTCATGCTTTAAGCCACACGGTTACAAATCTTACATCCCAGAAGGAAAGAGAAACAAATGGATTTGGTGTTGGGAAGTGGTGTTTTGTTGAGACAGCAGACCAGCGCTGTAATATCTGCTGTTAGTCTCCAGAGGGAGCTGGGTGGGGAAGGCATGTCGAGTCCACGAGACCGTCCTGAACACTGTCCAGAACTTCCCCCACAATGACTCACACTTTCTTGCTCTACACAGAGCGCTTTAGTTACTCAAAGTTTCCATTCACACACGCATCAAGACCTGACTGTGACTTTCACTGACCGAGTTACAGAGGGTTTACAGCTTAATAGAAGACAACCACCAGAAAGTACAATAAAGTGCTGCATTCTACATAGTCGGTTAGATAACAGTCATAAAGCAGGGATGTCTCCTGAAAGACACCGTTTGTAAATTGCATGGACTCTCTGTTCCCTCAGTGTGTATATTATTGACCTGAAGAGTTAATGATTGAAGTCGACAGCATCTGTTATCAGTGACACATACTCTGCTTTGTCTATCTTCATTCCGGCTACAGAATCATCAAGAAATGTCAACACTGTTATCTAATCACCTCGTAAACCATGTGTTTAATGTAAATACAAACTGATGGCTGCTCACATCGTCCCTGCCATTAGGACCTTCCGCAAAGATAAGATAGCAACAACAAGCTTTCCTATTTTAGTCAAGATGCTTTCAAAGGAGCGAGCAAAGATGAGCATAACCAACGTCCATCGCGTATGCTGATTGATACCTAAAAGTTTTTTGTTTTTCTTCTTCTCACTAACATTCAGATAGTAAAATTGAATAAATAGCCAACGATTTAAAAAAAACTAGCTAGGTTAGCTGCATGGTTTCCTTAAAACACCATAGATATTGATAACAGTTTCTCTGACAAGCGGATGCGAAGAGACCTGTTTTCCTGTTTGTTTATGTGACGTTCTGCATAAAGCCCATTGCAAATGAGAGAATGATGGCTGTTAATGAGGCAAAAGGTAAAGTATGGAGTATGTTACCTTTCCCACGCTCTGTTTGAAAGCTTCCTTGATTTTTTGCCTTTGTGCAATAGTGCGATGAGTGATGATCTCGATGAGAACTGCCTCGTTGGTTCCTGAAAGTAGTTCATTTCAAGAAACAGTTGATGCAAAAATTTACTTTCAAAGCAATTATTTAACCATTTTGAGATTATCAGCCTAAGCTGATAACTGCATCCTTTTCACCTTTTGTCATCTTCACCAAAACACATTGATAATGGATAGTGTGGTTTTTAAAGTGATTTTCAATATATATATAAAATACATTATATAGTAATTATTACATTATATATAATAAATAATGTTGCATTTTGTGTATTATGCTCACCAACGGTGTATTTATTTGATCAAAATACAGTAAATAATACAGTGATATTGTGAAAGATTATCAGTATTTAAAATAACTTTGGATTTTTTTAAATATATATACAGCATAATGTAATTTATTCCTGTGATGTCAAAGCTGAATTTTCAGCATCATTACTCTTACATCATTACTCTTACATCATTACTCATCATTAGTCTTCAGTGTCACATGATCCTTCAGAAATCATTCTAATATGCTGATTTGCTACTCAAGAATCATTTCTTATTATTATCAATGTTGGCATTCTCTTATTATCAAACAGTTGTGCTGAATAAGAACAGAATGCACAGAAAGTTTAAAAGCATTTATTTGAGATAGAAAACTTTTGTAACATTGTTAATGTTTATATGCATTTTATATATATATAGGCTACACAGTCGTGAAAAAGAAAGGACACCCTTTTGAATCGAGTTTTAAATATCAGGACATAATAAAAAAATCATCTGGCCGTTAGCAGGTCTTAAAATGAGGTAAACACAACCACTGATGAACAACAACACATGACATAATACACCGCGTCAAAGCCAAAAATGGAGAAACCATGTGTAACAAACTAAGTACATCTTTCGATTGAATTGCTTGTAGAGACACCTTTAGCAGCAATTACTTGAAGTAATCATTTTCTGTATGAATTTTTGACAACTCTTTTTTAAAACTTTGCTTAATTTCTTTGTGGTTTGCGGGCATTTGTTTATGCACAGCTCTCTTAAAGGGTTAGTTCACCCAAAAATGAAAATTAAGTCATTAATTACTCACCCCCATGCTGTACCAACCCCGTAAGGCCTTTGTTCGTCTTCGGAACACAAATGAAAATATTTATGATTAAATGTGACAGCTGGATCACTCCTCCATAGGCTCCCTAAAGGAATGAATCCTGACGGCCCAGAAAGTCAATGAAGTGGCTCAACTATAAGTTTATCAAGCGACGAGAATACTTTTTGTGCGAAAAAACAGACAAAAATAACGACTTTATTCGACTATTCCTTTTCTTCCTTGTAGGCCTGAAACGAGACTTCAAGAGATTTCCACGACGCATGCGCGAGAACTTAACTGAAGTAGTTGAAGGAGATCGCAATTCTCGCGCATGCATCGTGGAAATCTCTCGAAGTCTCGTTTCAGGCCTACAAGGAAGAAAAGGAATAGTCGAATAAAGTCGTTATTTTTGTCTGTTTTTTCGCACAAAAAGTATTCTCGTCGCTTGATAAACTTATAGTTGAGCCACTGTTGTGACATGGAATATTTAAACATTTTCTTCATTGACTTTCTGGGCCGTCAGGATTCATTCCTTTAGGGAGCCTATGGAGGAGTGATCCAGCTGTCACATTTAATCATAAATATTTTCATTTGTGTTCCGAAGACGAACAAAGGCCTTACGGGGTTGGTACAGCATGGGGGTGAGTAATTAATGACTTAATTTTCATTTTTGGGTGAACTAACCCTTTAAGGTCCCGCATTTCAATCTGGTTGAGGTGTGGACTTTGACTTGGCCAGTGCAACACCTTGCTTCTTTTCTTTTTCTGGTGTAGATTTTCAGGTGTGCTTGGGATCATCGTCCTGTTGCATGACCCAATTTTGGCCAAGCTTTAGCTGTTAGACAGATGGCCCCACATCTGACTTTAGAACACTTTGGTTTACATAGGAGTTCATGGTCGACTGGTCCAGGTCCTGTGGCTGCAAAACAAGCCCAAATCATCACCCCTCCACCACCGTGCTTGACCGTTGCGCGTTGTTGCTGTGTTTGGTTTTCGCCCAAACGTGGCGCTGTGCATTATGGCCAAACATCTTTACTTTTGTCTCGTCTGTCCGACGGACATCGTTCCAGAGGTCTTGTGGTTTGTTCAGATGCAACTTTGCAAACCTCAGCCGTGCTGCCATGTTGTTTTTAGAGATAAGAAGCTTTCTCCTGGCAACCCTTCCAAACAAGCCATACTTGTCCTGTCTTTTTCGAATTTTATTTTCATGAACTTTAACAGTTCACATGTTAAGTGAGGCCTGTAGAGTCTGAATTTGCTGGGACGTCCACTCCTGGGAAGATTGGCAACTGTCTTGAATGTTTTCCACTTGTGAATAATCTTCCTCGCTGTAGAATAATGGACTTCAAATTGTTTGGAAATGGCCGTGTAACCCTTCCCAGATTGATGGCAACAACAATTGCTTTTCTAAGATCATTGCTGATGTCTTTACTCCGTGGCATTGTGTTAACACACACCTGAATGCTCTAGACCAGCAAACTGCCAAAACTTCTGCTTTTATAGAGGCGATCACACTTACAGATGATCAGTCAATAAAAGGCATTTGATTATCAGCGCCCGACTGCTACTTACCCTCTTCACTCCTATGGAGCAGTAAGGGTGTACTTAGTTTGTCACCCATGGCTTCTCCATTTTGGCCTAGTTTTTGTTAAATAAATAATGGCACGGTGTAATATGTCATGTGTTGTTGTTCATCTGAGGTTGTATTCAATTAATTTTAAGACCTTCCAAGGACCAGATGATTTTTTTATTATGTCCTGATACATAAAACCATATAATTAAATAGGATGTCCTTTCGGTTTCACATGACTGTATATATACACACAAACACATAGGCTATATATTATTTTTTTGTTTTGTAATACATTAAATGGTTTATTTTGGAGAACTTCCCATTTTACTTTCATGTTCCATGGAAGTGATTGCTCAATTTTCATTTCTGCATATAAATTTGACACTTTTTGAATTACAAGCTTATTGGTATTTAGAGTATCAGATTACATGTCACCCTGAAGGCCTCAGGCTGGATATCACATGCTTGATTGTAAAACTGCAAGAAATACTTCTGTTTTTGTTTTTTTGCACTTTTGACACTTTCAGAATTAAATGTTCATTGTTATTTATAGTATACAAATTGCATGTTTCTCATAACTCACTTTAGGCCAACAAGCCAGAGTCCTGTGAATAACAGCGCCAGTGTGAGTGGTGTTTTGTAATGTTTCTCGCACTAAAATCAGCTGATGTCCATTAAACTAGAAATCTGCATTCTCATCATAATGCCAAGCTCTAGTGTCTAAACCGATGAGGTTACAGGACAAATGTAGAGAGATTTTTCCAGAGATTTTTGTTTTTTTGATCAAAGCCCAGCTGAGGTGTCAGTGCTGATAACAGGTTGCAATTCTAACTGGAAATGAGGAGCGATTTAATTCTCTGATCTCACTGTTAAGACACTAAATGAGGAATGAATGCTTAGACATCATTTAAAATGCAGAGGTGATTCTCATTTTATTCAAATGGGCAGAAAATGTGATCATGTAAATATGCTCATCTCGAAGTCCAGTTCTGATTTGTCTGATCACTTACCAGCTCCTTTCATAGCACCATAGATTTTCTGGGCATCTTCCTCTGGCTTGAAGCCTGATGCCTCAGTCACGGTTCCACGGTTGCCCAACTACACCAAAAAGAAGAGAGAACAGCACCTTTACACAGAGAAGTGTAAACTGACACCTATAAATTTAGACTTGCTGTCACAGGGCTGCTTGACAACTCACATATTTTTAAGATCAGATTGTGTCAAAGGAAAAACAGATATGTGAAAAATTAAATTTAGAGTATCACTCAAACTCTTGGACACACAAAGTTTGGGGTCGCTAAGATTTTTTTTAATGCTTTTAAGTCCCTTCTGCTCACCAAGGCTGCATTTATTTGATCAAAAATATTTAAAAAAAATGTAAAAACAGTAATATTATTGTAATTTCAAATAACTGTTTTCTATTTTAGTATATTTTAAAATGTAATTTATTCATGTGATGCAAAGCTGAATTTTTAGCATCATTAATCCAGTCTTCAGAGTCACACGATCCTTAAAAAAATCTAATTCTAATATGCTGATTTTCATTTCTTCTTATTATCAATGTTGAAAACCGTTGTGCTGCTTAATATTTGTGGAAATCATTTTTTTCAGGATCCTTAGATGAATAGAAAATTCAAAAGAACAGCATTTGTTTGAAATAGAATTGTTTTGTAACATAAATGTCTTCACTATCACTGTTGATCGATTTAATGCATCCTTATAAAAATATTGATTTCTTAAAAAAAATCTTACTGACACCAAACTTTTGAACAGTAGTGTACTCATTCTCTATCATGATGTTTTTCCACAGAACTATTTTCCCATTATTTGAGAAAATTTACACAATGTCTATTTGTCTACAAAACTAAGTTGACGCATTTAAGCAAAAGCCTTTATATCAAAAGGTTTACAAGATCCAGAATTTTGACTGGCAAAGCAAAATGAGAATTAATGAGAGAAAGCAACTTTTATTTTACTACAAATATGTGATCAAATAAATTGCCTTTGAATTAGCTAGAAGCGTAAATAAACGTGTCAGTGTTTCAGTCGTGCTCATGCAAATGGTAAATAGCAAGATGACGTTAACAGTGTATCTTTATAACTGCCCGTATGGAAAATGTAATGGTAGATGTGCAATTAAATTTTTAGAAATTTTAAACCTCTCTTTACATTCAGAATACTTTCCTTACCGCTGCCATTGTGATGAAGGAAAGGTTTCAGTCTGGAGATGAAGAGATGAGAACACTAAAGGCAAGAAATACAAAATAAGCATTAAAATCATTAGGCAACCTTGCTTATAAAACACAAATACATTTTTACACTGTCAAAATGCAAAAGTGGTTGGTTATACTAGATTTTGAAATCCACAAACATTCACAAAGCAAAAAAAAACAAAACATATTTTTGACACATACCGGAAAAGTGACAACGTCTGTGATCTTTTTGCTAGAATAATTAAAAGGAATTAAGACTGCATTTCCCAAAAGCATCCTAAATCGATCATTTGTGCCAGTGGTTTCTGCGATCTACTTAGACTTGCAAAGCTTATGGGAAACCTAGCCCAGTTTGTTTGGGTTTTGAAATGTAATAAGGGGGACTGAGCTCTTAATAACAGGGTTAATGACACTGTTAAATAAATTATAACTTTGGATGCCTCAAGCAAAATGGTTTCCACTTTACTATTCAGCTCATTAAACAGAAGAGGCTCAACCGGTAATTAACAGCCTTTCTGCTCTGTATCAGTTTCCCCATTCAAACAATCAACGTGCCTACAACCTTTTGTTGTAGGGTTTTGTTTTTAATAAACCCCAAAAGACCCCATTTAAAACCCAGAAACAGCTGACAGTCTTTCAATTTTCGCCTCATTGTATTCTAACATTGGCTCTATGACGATATAATGCATCATTTAATGATCTTTAATAATTTATTCAACATGCTCTACATTCAATGTTGACACAGTTGCAGTGCAACTTTGACACTATTCAGAAACCTCTTTTGATTTTGAGTCACACTATCAGAGATGAATTCATTGACATTCACAACATATCAGTATTTGAGACATCTCAGCATCTTTCTACCAGTGTAGTCTATTCTGCACATTAGTGCCCAGAGCTCAGAATATAGCTCACTTGTAAGTTATGATTTATCAACAAAATACAATTCCTCTGAAGAAATTAAAACAGAAACTCTAACTTTTGACAATAAGAATTAGACTATTAGATAAGAAATATATTTGAGTTCATATTGAAATCTCAGATTTTTCTTTCTTTTCTGTGAGACCAGAAGTAGGTCATTGTCATATGTAAAACATGTGTTGTAATTTATTTGCAATGCGAAGCCATATGACTCATTGTATTTAATGAAAGCCACACATCGAAGTATCATGTGGAGCTGTACAGTCACGTGACAGGAATATGGGCGTTAGTGCTTTCGCAAAAACGTTAGGATAACACTTTATTTTACAAGCTACAATTCACGACTACTAGTTTTCATTTCCATAACATGATTTCTATTCGCCTATTAAGTAAGAAAATGAACGTCTATACACGTTCGCTATAGAACCGAAAGAGACGAGGGTAACATGAAAACGCTCAAGTTTTTTATTCAATTCTATAAAATTCTATTTAATGTGTCTTACCTGAAGCGCTGGATTCAACGAGATGCGCGAGACCCGTCACTCTAAATGGATGTGCGGAGATCTGCGGGAATGTTTCTGAGTTTTGTTGCCAACTTTAATGGGTGTTGGCTTGTGGACTGCTTGAGTCGTGTTACAGTTCCTCATTTACGGCCCCTCCTCTTTATTTTACGTTGAGATGAATGATTGAACAGTTCATAACCCGAGCTGAAAAACTAGGACTCACTTGTTGGCTTTATAGGATGTGTTTTGAGCTCTGTCTTAATGTCTCAGCTAACCAATATAGCCAATTCAAAAGTGTCTTTAATTGCTGTTTGTTCTAAACTTTGTGGTAAAGTTTATAGTCGTGCATGTTTTAAGTTTTATTTCAAAGTCAAATTAAAGGGTTTTTACCCTAAAATGAAAATGTTGTCATTACTCACCCTCAAGTTGTTCCAAACCTGTATGAGTTTCTTTCTTCTGTTGAACACAAAAGAAGATATTTTAAAGAATATTGGTAACCAGATAGTTAACTGTACCCATTGACTTCCATAGTAGGAAAAAAAACCCGGTTAACTGTCAGGTTGAGGTTACCAATATTCTTTAAAATATCATCTTTTGTGTTCAACAGAAGAAATAATCTCATACAGGTTTGGAACAACTTGAGGGTGCATAAATTAAATGAATTTTCATTTTTGGGTGAACTATCACTTTAATCACATTGCATGATCCATCATAAGTAAATCAGCTATGTTACATATTGCAGCAAATTTGTACTTTTGTAATTGTGTACCTGTTTGTACATAAAGCTCTTACCCTGTTGACAAGCGTCTCTTCAATCATTTGCATAATTTTTAAGTTATAGCATCCCCTCTTGACAAAATTGAAAGTGCCATCCTTCACATAAACAGCTTTCTCTTTTGTTCATTGTCTCTGTAATGCATTTAAACTTTTTATCCTTATCCTTATACTTTTTCACTTGTCTCTCCAAAATGCATGATATGCCATGATGCAAGTCCTGTGTCCTCTACAGAGGTCATGTATGAAATCGATGCGGTTTCGTAAAAAAGTCGTATTCTGGTTTGAAACCCCATAACGTTTTCCTGAGGTGTTGTTGGTTTCTGACAAACAATTTGAAAATTAGTCAAGATTTAAATGACAATTAAAAAATATTATCATATTTCCATAAGAATACTTAATTTGATCATTCAGTCATCATTAAAGACCAAGGAGAGGGAGTTGTCCTGGTGAAACCTCCAAATATTTGGTATCTCTGCAAAGCCCTGAATGTGCTCTTTACAGAACATCCGGACTTTAAACTATGACATTTTGTCAGAAAAAAATTGCTATGTCCTCTACATAGGCAAAACGCCTATTCCTGGGTCTCAGGAGTGAATCAAACACAGATAAACATGAGAATGTTAATAGAAGAGAACAAACATAATGTTATAGGCTACATGTTGTGCACTGTGAATCAACCAACCAATCAATCAATCGATCGATCGATCAATCAATAGATTTAAGGCTTTGCAGTAAATGACAGTCTTTTTGCTTTGGTTATTTCTTGTTGCTGTTAAAGTATGAAGTATTGACCTATTTATATTTTAAAATGAGTAAAAGTAGGTCTTTGTAATGCTATTTACATGTGGATAACAATTTTTTGTATGTAATAAGTACATTTACAATATGTCATATTTAAATTCAACATCATTGTCATATAGGAAAATAATATTTTAAATAGCCAAATTATACCAATTTCTTTTTTCTTATAAATACGTATTTATATGTGGACGCCCCACATTTTGATGACTATGTTGCAAAACTCATAACAATAAAGTACAATAAAGAGTTTTTCTATGAAGAGTTTCGGACTTTTATTATAGTTATTTTAGCGCTGGCTTCACTCTTCCGGTGTGGTTTCCGGTTAGCTGGCGCATCTGCAGCATCCGAAGCCGCAGACGAGAATCGCCATGAACAACACGCTAATTTCTGCATGAATTCGATTCTGTCTGATTAAAATCAAATCGCACCCGTTCACCGTTCACCTGCAAGCCACCGACGGGAGCGCGCAGATGAGATGCGAAACGCGTCTGAGTGGGTTTTGCAGGAATGCTAGCGTTAGCGCCTAGCTGATTATATGTTGAATTTAAATTATTATATTTTCATCAGTCAGGGGACGAATTAATACGGTTATGGGCGTTTAACTAATGATATTATCCATCATTCTGATTAATATCCGCGTGTCATCTGTTTTGAGAGGTTTTAATGAACTGCACAGCTGGCTGATGATGGAGAGTTTGACTTTCATCCATCCAAACAATCATTTCTGTTGACTTCACATCTGAAGGTTCACATGTTTACACCGATTTCAGCTGGATTTAAATATTTATATCGTGATATGGGCTCGTGTCACTTGCATAGACACTAGACAAACACATTAATCATATCAGGCCATCGCTGATTGATGCTGTTTATTAGGATATACTCAACTGTGATGCTTTAATTTAGTGTATATATATATATATATATACTGTTTACAATCATTTGCTTGTACGTTTTTGTGGCTATACGGTTCATTTAAACTGTGGTCAGCACCAGAGTTGGGCAGCAAGTCCATGTTTGACAGTCGCAGCTGATCTAGACCTCTGGCACCAGAACAACCAACCCTCCCACTTCAGTTCCTAATAGACTTGCATAAGTGTTTAAGGGATCTTTGACACATCATGAAGAAGTTCTTTGACTCCCGGAGGGAGCTGGTGGGCTCGGGACCTGGTTCTGGAGGGGGAGCTGGAGGTTCTGGATCCAGCAGTGGTGCTGGTGGGAATTTCATCGGTCGGGCGTTCACTGTCGGGAGACACCAGGTCACTGTAGAAGAAACTTTGGCTGAAGGTACGTCAGGCTGATGTTTGATATTTCCTTTCAACCTACAACCTTTCACTTAACAGGACAGATCTTCGGCTAAGCACACCATAATCAACATCACGAGAATCACAATTCTTTAAGACTGGGTGAATTTAATTTGATTGAGCTTCAAACAATATCCAGATTTGACAATGACGATGAAGTTATCAACAAAAACATTGTTACTATCATTTATAGATGATCGTGGTCAAGTGTAAAGCATTACTGTAATTGAATTACTTTTCCCATGAAAAGTAATGGATTTCTTTCTTTTAATTGTCCTGTTATTCAATTAGTTACTCCTGATGTAATTGCATTAAATGCTGTATAGACTATAGAACAATTCTATATGAACCAATAGTGGATTTAACATAAAAATTTAACGGATAATTATATAATGTATGTTTTTTATGTAACCTTTTCCCTTTAAATACTTTGGTCAGTTTAAAAAATATTTTTTAAAATTTTGTGTTATTTATTTGAAGGAATAAATTTCCAGTCTATCCTTGGATTGTTCAACTGGTTGAGGTTGATATGGGATATGATATGGGTTTAGAAAGTAATAAGTAATGTAATACTTTTTAGAGAGAGTAATTAGCACAGTAATCTAAATAAACTGTTTAAGATGTAATTAGTAGTAGCTAGTAATAAATGACTTTTTTAGAGTAACTTACCCAACACTGATCGTGAACATACACATATATATATATATATATATATATGCAGTGTATATATATATATGAAATACTGTGTATGTATGTATATATATATATATATATATATATATATACATACAGTGTATATATATAAAACCACACAAATTAATAATGCACATAATTATTTTATGCTATTTTTTTCACAAAATTCAATCTTTAAATGTTGTACCGGTAATTCATTTGCCAAAGCTGTCAGTTAATTTTGGACTTACAAAAAGGGGCAGGTAATACTTCTGCCAATCATTGGCCAATGCTGATCATTTCAAAATCGCCAGATATTGAATAATTATTCTGGTTGACATATCGCTCTGTCACTGCATGATGTTTTTTTTCCGATCCTTCCTTGATGTTCAATCATTATAGGCCAGCTAGTTACAGATAATTGAATCCACCAAACAAATGTCCTGCCGGTGAACTGTGGTTAGATCTCTGCTCTTCTCGGCTCCTCTGGCAGCTTTATTTAGTGGCCTAAATCCTTTGTCTGGAAATCCCTGCTCATCTGTATTTGGGTGTTGACATGTCCGGCGGTGTGACATGTTATATTCCATCTAAGCATTTCATTGATTCTTTTATCATTATTATAATGCATTTTTTTTTTCAATTAATTGTGAGACTATATTGAATATTTGTACTTTAAAACATTAATTTGCCACATTGTGTTAAAAATATATACTGTACCGTTCAAAAGTACAGGGTCAGTATTAAAAAAAAAAAATATATAAACGATTAATTAAAATTATTTTATTCAGCAAAGATGCATTCAAGTGACGGTATAGACATTTATAATTTATAATGAAAATATTATTTCAAATAAATGCTCTTTTGAACTTTGTTTATCAAGTAATTAATCCTGAAAAAAAAATCACCATTTCTATAACGGTTGTAAACGTATAACAGTCATAAATGTTTCTTGAACACAGCATATTAGAATGATTTCTGAAGGATCATGTGACACTGAAGACTGGAGTAATGATGCTGAAAATTCAAAGGAATAAATTAGATGTCAAAATAGATTCAAATAGAAACGTAGTTATTTTAAATGGTTATATTTTACAATATTACTGTTTTTACAGTGTTTTTGATCAAATAAATGCAGCCTTGGTGAGTAGAAGACACTTCTTTCAAAAATATTTAAACAATCTTTCTAACCCTAAACCTGTATGTGTTCATTCTAACCTGATATATTGATGTTTATTCATAGATCCATTTTTTAGCGAGGAATTTGAAGGTACAGTTCACATAAACAATAACAATCCGTCATTATTTACTCTACCTAATGTTGTTATAAGAGAGGGCATTTAGTTAAGCATACTAGGACGTGAATGTTGTCCATGTGCTGTGAAAGCTTAAAAAAAATGTTAAAAAGCAATATGAAAATCCTGCCTAAAACCTCTTTTGTGGTGTACAGAAGACAGCATTAAATTGGTTGAGTGAGTGTTCATTGCGTCGTCATGATTTGCTTGTTATCAGTGCTGTAAAGGAAACCGTTGTTTACTCTGTTTAATTGAATTTCCAGTTCACAGATGGAACTGGTAACGGAGCGAGTAGACTTTCTCAGACTCATCTGTGCTGTTCAAACACCTCTCAGCATCTTTTTTTCAGCTCTGCAATAAAAACAAAACAGAGATAATTGTTTTCTCTCATTGTTTGACTGTAAATTGACTGTTTCTATAGAGCTAGAAATATCCGTGTCCTCCTTTCCCCCAGCAGTTTCCCCTGTGCCTGCTTTGAGGAATAACACCCTGCTCCACATTATGCTAACACCGCAAAATCTGAGTGCAAACATACAGGCTCTGATGTCTGACTGGACACTTCAGCATGGACTGTAACACCATGAGTAAATGCTTAGACTAAGTGTCTATATGCTGTTCACATACGCCTGCAGTTGCTTACACTGGTTCCCAGTGCTTCCACTAAAAATGTCTGGCTCAACGAAACACAGTTTAATGCTTGCATGCATAAATGTGAATAATGGATTTTTTTTAAGTGAACTTATAGACAGGGTGAGCAGTGTTTGATCACAAATAGTCCCCCTGTGGTGAAAATCAAGCTTTTAATGTTGTTTATATGTCTATGTGGTGTTTTTAATATGGTTTTAGACAAATTAAGTGCAAATTCATTAGTCAACACCATTACTGAGTATTTTCTCCTTAAAACTGCAGTGAACCAAAGACAGTCTCAAAAACGCGGTTTGAAATTGCTGGTGTCTGACGTTACAAACTACCTTTTAACCAATCAGATCAACGTGTGATAGCTAGTGGTGGGGCTAATTTGCATATTCACAGAACCGTGTATTCTAAATGAGGCAAGGGTTTAGAGTTACATTCAAGCTATTCTAAGACATTAAGACATTTTTCAAGGTTTAAATATGTAATTTTGGTGATCAAAGATTAGTTTAAAGGGATAAAATTATTGACTGCAGGGGGACTTAAAATAATCATATTAATATCAATAATTTATTGTTATTGCTGTTTTGATTAATTACAAATTAACTATTTAAATAAAAATAATTTTATATAATATAATAATTCTAACAGAAAATACATTTCTGAGGTAAACTGAATTAAAATTCCCGCTGATTTCCACATGGAGGCAGTGTTGTGGTGTAAATATTACCTTACTCCTTTAGTTCTCAAGCTAGTTTTCAGCAAAAGCATTTAAACTTTGTGTTTTCCTTTGCAGGCGGCTTTGCAATCGTCTTCTTAGTGCGGACTAATCAGGGGGTGCGCTGCGCACTAAAGAGGATGTATGTCAACAACGAATACGACCTGCAGGTCTGCAAGCGTGAGATCCAGATCATGGTGAGCATGATGAAATGTCTTCTGTGATTTAACATTGATAAGATCTTTTATATTTGAGACATGCTATACTGTAAAAACATGACTTACACTACAGTTCAAAAGTTTGAGGTCAGTAAGTTTTTTATTTATTTAGCAAGAATAGATTAAAATTGATCAAAAGTGACAGTAAAGACATTTATAATGTTCCAAAAGATTTCTAGTTTAAATAAACGCTGTTCTTTTGAACTTTCAATTCATAAAATAATCATTTTTTGCACAAAAAATATTTGTGGAACGAAATCTGCATATTAGAATGATTTTTTAAGGATCATGTGACACTGAAGACTGGAGTAAAGATGCTGAAAATTCAGCTTTGATCACAGGAATAAATTACATTATTACTTTTTAAAATTGTAATAATATTTCACAATATGACTGTTTTAATGGTCAAATAAATGCAGCCTTGGTGAGCATAAGAGACTTAAAAAAATTTTTTGAATGGCAGGTACCATACAATATTTAATTTAATATAGTATTTAAAAAATCTGAGCTTTTTGTGACGTGTGCCTGCTTGAGCTCATTTCGTCTGATTCATTCATACACTTTCTGTTCTCTGGATTGTATTCCAGCGGGATCTCAACGGTCACAAGAACATTGTTGGGTTCCTGGACTCCAGCATCACGGCTGTAGGAGGTGGAGACGTGTGGGAGGTGTTTATCCTCATGGACTTCTGCAGAGGTAAGTCTGCCTTTCAGCCCCATAATGCCTCTGTCTGTGCACGGCCGCATTGTGCTCTGTGTGGGAAAGCAAACATGCATTTGACTAAGAGTAAACTTAAATACCCATTAGTCAACTAGACAACTTTACCACCTATATGACAGACAGTGATGCGACTAAAAGCTAAAAATACTCCAATGTTTATGTTAAGCGTCTTTCCAAAGAATAGTTAACAACTAATAAGCTCTTCTTTTCAAATGTCTTCTTTTCACTGTTCACACTTGTAGTTTAGTTCGTTCGGTCCGGACCAAAGCAGAAAATCATACATTTAGTCCTGGTTCACTTAGCTTTCCAACTGTCATTTTTTTACACTGAACCTAAAGATACAAGAAACTAAAACAAAAGAAAAATGCTTTTATGACTACTGGACAAAACAATGCTGTGTTCTGGGCTAAATGTGCTCGTTGTTTATGTATAAATGTGATGGTATTTTCATATGCTGAGAACTCACAAAGAACTTAGAAAATGTGTAAATGAGTCAAAACAGCGCTAAAAATTCTTCTGATCTGCTCTAAGAATATGGCAATTGTGACACCTGTCCTGAACTGTAATATGCAACATTGCTCCGATGACGAGAAAAATCAAGTATGTTTGAGCGTTCTGTCCTTTTAGGGTCGCATCTCGTGAAATCACGTCCTGTTTAAGATGAGATACTGTGTTCATCTGAAAGGGTTTCGTTTCCCTATGTCTTGATTGTTTAATTCATTGCAAGATGTTAGATTTCGTAAAGCTCAGAACAGATTATTGATTTTTCATTATTCTAAGAGATGCTTGTTTCTTTCTTTTAAGTCTTCACAAAGGCCAACCCATTGGATGTATTTGAATGCGGCTTTCACAGTGAGCTTCCATCACGTGATATTGATATTTACAAGATATTGATTGAGATAAACATGCTTGTTAGGGAGTCAAATGAAGGCAAATTGACAAGTGCTGGCTAATTGAAAATGCAGATTAACTCTCTGTTGCGCTTATAGATCAGCGGCAACATGGCGTTTCTTTGGTTACCGCTGTACACTTCCTATATTTTGCATGTCGTGAACCGTAAACTTTTTGAACTTGGTACAGTATTTGTTCTGCTCTCTTCTTCGCATCCGTCTTCAGCATGTCCCGTCTGGCCTGTGTTATAACGTCCTGTTTAAGAGACATCATAATATTTCCACACAAATTACATTTTGGGAAATTATTGTAACGCAGCTTGTCTGCAAGTTCGGAATAGAAAATAAAACGAAAAAAAAAAAAAGATTTCTGGCAGGTCGACTGGTGCATCTCTATTTGGAAGCAGCTTTTCAGGGGTCTCGCTCAGCTTGTTCGGTGCGCACCAGGGTTTGGATGGCGGCGTTCACGCTCATTCAAATGAACCGCACTAACAAAGCAATCGCACCAGAGTTCGGCTTAATCGAACTAAACCTGCCAAGTGTGAACACACCCTTAAAAGTATCTTTGATTAATTTTATTGTGTTTAAACAGCCACAAAAGACGCCTGCTCTCCGAGACCTACTGACCTAATGCGTAAACATTATTGGGAAGCGCACTAGCCAGACGGGATTTAAACTTTGTCGGCTGGAGACCCGAGTTTGATTTGAAGATGAAAAACGTATCAAGCACAATGTTCTCTGATCATTCATGATTTCTAACACTCACTCACTGCGTTCGGCGTGGTCTTGCGGCTGTCAGAGCAGAAACAAAAGCTGATGCTCTCCGTATGTTTTTCTGTGTTCTTTGGGAGCGTTCATGTGTAAATTGCGTGAGCTTATTTTGTCCATTTGAAAAATCTGAAAGAACCCTCCCCTCAAACAAATCAGGACAGAAGTGGTTGAAAGTGTACAAAAGAGAGGGATTAAAACACCAGGTGTAAACGGGAATGTGTCTTCCTCGTCTACTTGTGATCCGATCGACCAAAACGCATCTTAATACCAGGTGTAAACAGGGCCTTCTATATAGTATCTCCTCTTTTACAAGGTGTTTGTGCTATTTATACAATTCATCCACCTGGAGGCGCTCTTTATATAGATTTCCGACCTCCATCACAGCCTGACATGGCCTTATATATTCTTGTACCTTGAGAAAACTTTTCTTTACTCGAAGTCTCGAATTGTGTAAGGCCGGTATGTCATCTCCAGCACCTACACAAAAAACGTATCCTCATTACTGGAAAAACATTTTCCATTGTCCTCATCTAAAAGGGTTTCCCTATGTCTTGATTGGTTAATTTACTGCAAGAGGTTATCCTTAGAATTTCGTAAAGCCCAGAACAGATAAGTGATTTTTTCATTATTCCATAAGAGCTCGTTTCTTTCTTTTGAGTCTTCAAAAAAGGCAAACCCATAGGATGCATTGAATGCGGCTTTCACAGTGAGCTTCCATCACGTGATCTTGATACTTACAAGATATTGATTGAAATTTAAACATGCTCGCTAGGGAGTCAAATGAAGGCAAATTGACATAATTGCTGGCTAATTGACTTCTGAAGTGCTTACAGATGGATTTAAGGGCCGACGTGTGGGTTCTTGTGTTCAGCTATAATGTCTTGGTATACACTTTTAATTAATTGTTTAGATTTGGACTGTGTACTATTTACCTTTCTAATTTCAAATAGTGACTCTGCTTTAATTCTCCTCAAGAACCTCAGAGAAAACCCTCTCAACCCGCGATGAATACTATCCTGGTTGTCTTGGTGTTTACTTGGTTCTGAAGTATTGTAGTGTTTTACATCTCTGTTTGTTTGCGTGCAGGTGGTCAGGTGGTGAACCTAATGAACCAGCGTTTGCAGACGGGCTTCAGCGAACAGGAAGCGCTCCAGATCTTCTGTGACACGTGTGAGGCTGTGGCACGTCTGCACCAGTTCAAAACTCCCATAATCCACCGAGACCTCAAGGTTCCTTTATTTTCTGCTTTGCTTTTTGATGACATCCTTGATTACACGAGTCACAGTTAACAGCTGTTTATGACTGACTGTTACCTTGGTAAAACTACTTCACAGTGAACACTTGATCAAGAGGTTGACTCCTTGGGATTTTTCTCAAAACATTATTTCGTTAGTTGAAGATGTGATGTTGTACTGGAGTGTAATTTGTGTATGACCCTCTGCAGGTGGAAAACATCCTGCTTCATGACAGAGGACACTATGTTCTGTGTGATTTTGGCAGCGCCACCATGAAGTTCCAGAACCCCCAGAGTGAAGGAGTGACTGTGGTGGAGGACGAAATTAAAAAGTAATTCTCTCCAATCAGCCTGTTTCTGTGAAATTCAATTTGATTTATAACCAGTGGAAATCGGCAGAGGAGGTTTACTCGTAAAATGAACCGTTTTAATCAATTGCTTACTAATGTGCAGAACTCAGAACAGTGATGTAAATAAAAATATATATTTTAGATTTTCACACGTGCAATACTGGAGGTCAGTCCACTCACTTCACGGATTCCAGGAGGCTATTGATTATTTGGAATGAATATGCATAATGTTGTAAATTGTTGTATTGATGGTCTGTAAGTTGTACTGCATGATTTTACTCATTAAAGGGATAGTTCACCAGAAAGTTTTAATTCTGTCGTCACTTTCTCACCCTATGGAGAAAACAAACATTCAATGGGGCCCATCAACTGTTTTGTTATCGACATTCTTCAAAAAATCTTGTTTTGTGTTCGGCAGCAAAAAGATATAAATACAGGTTTGGAACCACTTACTTTACTTGAGGGTGAGTAAATGGTAACAGAATTTTCATTTTTGGGTGAACTATCCCTTTAACATTCCTATATTGACAAGTTGTTGGGTGAGTGATTAGAAAAAATATAAAACGTTGTTAATCAAGACTAGAGACCGATCATATACATTTTTTTAAAGGAATGAAAACTTTTCAGTAAAGACTCAGTATTAAATTGGTAAAAAGAGACTGTAAAGACATCTATAAATGAATGCTACAAACGATTTCTATTTCAAATAAATGCTGTACTTTTGAACTTTATATTCATCAAAGAAAGTGTAACACATTTTTCACAAAATAGTAAGCAGCTCAACTATTTACAACATTAAATCTGCAGTCCGTAGCTTTTTTTGTTAAAAATGATCAAAAATACATATTTGAGAAAATACATAACCAGCCAGTGTTCAAAACTATCTGCTTGCCTTAGCTCGATTCAAAGCGGTAAGCTCGTAATAATGTTTTTAATTTCAGTGGTACTGGTGGATTTCCGCGGGAGATTCGAGCATGTCTTTGCGTCATTACGTCACATCTGTACACATAAAGGAGGAGTCTCGGCTAGTAGGCTATATTGCGTGTGAGGATGCTGGAGGTGGAGATTTATAGCCTTTTCTCACAGCACTTTATATAATTAAACTTATTAATTTGATGGCGGATCCAGAAAGGTTCAAACGACAAATCACCAGTGACAACTAGAGATTCACCCGCTGTAAAATGCAAAAGACTTTGTTCGGACTTCGGAGTGGCTACAGAAAAAAAGAGACTGCAACCGGAGTCGGACCCATGCGAAAACAAGGATACATATTGGAAGGACATTACATGTAGTCACGCAATGCTGACGTTGTTAACATTAACAATTTGAGAACAAAGTATTATTTGCACGGTTTTGCGTGATATAAGCGATTGTTAGATTTAATCAGCGCGATTTACTTGCAATGTCAGAACCAGAACAAAAGTGGATGTTACTTACTTGTTCAGATGACATTTTCCAGTGAAAATTATTAAGTTGGTCATACTTCCAAAAAGAATAATCTGTGATTCTGAATGACAGTATCCACACCGGCGCGGTGACTGGCAGCTGCACACACTTCTCAAACATTGTGTTCATCCGCGCTGTGCCTTGTCGAAGTACAACTCACGTAAAGTTGATAATTCCGGGAATAACTGCAATTGCAGATTTTGAACAGAGATGGCGACAAAGAGCAAAAACTGCGGACTGCAGCTTTAATTATATATATAAAACAATTTGAGCGGCAAATCAGCATATTAGAATGATTTCTGAAGGATCATTTGACACTGAAGACATAAATTACATTTTAAATACATTAAAATAGATGGCCAATAACCATTATGATGGATAATATTCTAAGTCTGTACTGTTCATCCTTCAACCTAGAATTTTGAGGTGAAATCGGCCATTATAAAATTGCTTTTATTTATTGCAAATTATGACAAATTTCTTTTGAGGTGATAATAATAATAATAATGATAACTCTAATTATAATGCAGAGTTTTATGAAATTGTCTGTTTTGTTTAGGTACACAACCCTGTCCTATCGCGCTCCTGAAATGGTGAACCTGTACAACAGCAAAATCATCACCACTAAAGCAGATATCTGGGTAAGTAAATATATTAAAGATATCAGAGCCAATCAGAAGATATTTTAAAGTGGCTTTTCTTAAGCTTTTCGGATCTATCTTTCACCAGACTAATAGCAAGTTTGTTAAATCAACGCCTAAATAGCTGTTAGGTTTCTGGTTATATTAACGTCAGTAGATAAGGAAAGTCATTCCAGAAGAGATTACAAAATGTTTGCAATAATACCAGAATGTGTATTTAAAAAATAAGTATGGTCAATTTTGCACTCTTATTAAAGGCACAATATGTATTTTTTCTGCTTTAAAAATAGCAAAAATAACTATCTATGTTATATATTTCTATGAGATATCTACTTACATTATCCCGACAGTTTCCGCCAACTTTCAAATCCGGAGAAATGTATAGTTTAATTCAAAGACACGGGCCGTTTCTTTATTTCCGTTTTGTCGCCCGCCTATGGCGTCATATAACCTTTGACTCCTCTATTTTCTCTAACTTCCTGCGGAACCGCCAAACACAAAGGGGAACACCGGACTACCACCAATGAAAGAAAAGAAAACGACGTAGAAAAAAAGTAGTAGCTAGTATCATTTTGCAACTGCACCAAACTTGAGGGGTTTGGCTGCACGCGCAAGATCTCTCGCTCGCTACCTCTCTGACATCGTGCGCGTGCGCGGTTAGGAGCTCAACATCTGTCTCGCACGCTCGCTCTAGATTACAGGATATTTTAACTAATTTGCGGTAAAACTAATCGATCACGAGTGGCTCAACAGGTAGATCTATAGATAAACTCATCTTTCTGGCTTTGACCGACCGGGTTGACACTTCAGCGTGAGAAATCGGGGGTGTGGTGTGAGAGCGTGAGAATTGGCTCAATTGCGTGAGTCTCGCGCTGAATGCGTGAGAGTTGGCAGCCCTGTAAGTTATGAACCACGATTACGCTTTGCCTGCACGTTCTGCTGCTGGAGCCAGTTCACTAACGTTATCCTGTTCGATATCATAGTATAAACGTAATTATATTTTTTTAACGTAAGGTGACCGTGTTTTTTAAACATCTATTAGCTAGATGGAATATTGATTCAATAGGGGTCTGATAATTCATATATCTCTCTGTTCGAAAAGACGTGATTATCAAAATACATAGTTAGAATGAGTGAGGAATGTGGGGAATGACAGATCGCTCGTGTTCCAATGAACATCGTATCGCTGGTTCGCCCGCGCACTCCCTCTCTCTCTCCCTCAGAGGGCTGGTTGTCATTGACAGCGACAACAACTCCCGTGAGCCCACGCTCTTTCCCGACGTCATCAAAGTACGTCTTTTGTTATTATTTAGATCGAGTGCCCCCTGGTGGCCAAAAATTACATACTGTACGTTTAACTTTATTGTATGCTTGTTTTGTACCAAAAAACAAAAAAGAACAGAAGTTATAAGACTGTTTAATTAACCTTATTCAAGGCTTTTATGCACTATATTATGACCTCAATCGATGGTCTTTTTCCCGTACTGAACAGTGACGTGGGTTCTTTGTTCTTTCAGGCAATGGGCTGTCTGCTCTATAAAATCTGTTTCTTCACATTGCCCTTTGGTGAGAGTCAGGTGGCCATTTGTGATGGCAACTTCACCATTCCAGACAATTCCCGCTACTCACAGGACATGCACCGTCTCATCCGTAAGTATCTGTCTGTCGCTGCTCGCGTCTCGCACCAGGTGTGTTTCCGTCTCACCACTGGCTCAGTATGGCTGTGGGTCTCACTTGAAAGGGCCAAAACTGAAATTTTGTCATCATTTATTCACCCTCAAGTCCTTTCTTTCTTCTGTGGAACACAAATGGAGAATATTCAAAGAAAATCCTAGTCATTAATTAAAGGTTATGGAAGTTACAACGTAGCTTTGTGTGAAGAACGGAACAAAATGTTAGTCAAAATACACAAAATATCTTCCCTTCTTTTGTAGATATTTAAAATCAAAAACATGGCAACAATCAAATAAAAAATAATGGTGTCAACACACCATTTTATTGTCTAAATGGCTACGTTCAGACTGTCAGTCCAAATCTGATCAGATTTAGCAAGTGTGAATGTCATGAAATCACAAGAAATTACATTTTTACAAATCCATTTCGAAATCCTATTCAATCTGAAAATCAGTTTCAGTCTGACTGATCTAATCGGATTTCGCGTAGGATGTGACTTTCTCACGCTGCGTAAAACGTAAACGTCAGACGTTGTTATAGGAACATGCTGAAAGTTGCTGCAGAAACAAGGTTATGTTGTTGCAAAGTGCTGGACGAGCACAAAATAACAATATTACGGAGACATGTTTTGAGACTGACGGAGACGACGGCATGAAATAAAGCGGCACAAACCAGTCTCCTACGTTTCTGCCTCTGCCCCAGAAGACGCACATTGTCATGTTGTAAATAAGACAACATCTGTATTGCAAAGCCCTCTATGTTTTGGGTGATGGTGTCGTTTTTATTTTTGGCATATGCCTAGCAATGCAATGGTATTGCCATAGCAACCAATGCAGATATTCCCGGAAACAAAAGAGTGGCATAGACATATAAATCGGATCTGAAAGGTTGCTATACACAATGTGGACGTCAATAATTTTAGATCAGATTCCAATAGGAAACAGATTTGGACTGAAATTGTGAACTTAGCATAAGAGAGTCCATTTTACTCACCCTCATGTCGTTCCAAACCGGTATGACTTTTTTTCTTCTAATAAACATAAAATATATATTTTTTTAAAGATTGTTGGTAACCAAACAGTTTTGGTTCCCATTGACCTCCTTTGTATTTTTTGTCCACACAATGGAAGTCAATGGGAGCCGCATAAGAAAGTAACATATACAGGTTTGGAACAACATGATCATGAGTAAATTTTTGGGGTGAACTATTCATTTAAATTTGTCTGTTGCTCACACAAAGCTATCACTGACTTTAGTGGTACTTTTAGTCATTTAGGATCTTGACATTTCATTACATGGAAAAGATTGGAATGGATTTTTTTTTTAAAGCCTACTCCTTTTGTGTTTTATGGATGTACAAATGGGTTTTGAACAACTTGATAGTGAGTAAATGATGAAGACTTTCTAATTTTTGGATGTGCTATTCCTTCAACTTATTTTATTTATGAACACAATACCGATCATCCACTCTCCTCTTTTTTTCCTTTGTCACGTTGTGACACTCTCTCTCTTCCTCCCACTCTCCCTCCTCTTTACCTCTCTTTGTGGTGGTGATTTTATCAGGGTACATGCTGGAACCAGACCCTGAAAAGAGGCCTGACATTTATCAGGTGTCCTATTTTGCTTTCAAACTGGGCCGGCGGGACTGCCCTGTCCAAAACGTCAAGGTTAGTCTCTTTCCTTCCTCTCCTCCAGGGTTACTCTCGGCCTGTTGTTGGGTCAGCACTTTTTCCTCTGGGATCAGTTGTTGGATTGGGTGCTTGTGTGCGTCAGCCTGCAGGAATGCCTGAAATCATAAAAACAAAACTAATCTGAAATATATCCCCCTAGAATTCTCCCATTCCTGCTAAACTTCCTGAGCCAATCAGAGCGAGCGAAGCAGCCGCGAAGAAGAGCCAAACGCAGACTAAGGCGAGGTACGTGTCCAGAGGCTTCATAGTGCTTCATGGTCGGTGAATTTGACCTGGTCTCATTTGTCTCTGTTTTTGTCCCGTAGACTTACAGACCCCATTCCCACCACTGAAACTTCCATCACCCCACGCCAGCGGCCCAAGGCAGCACAATCCCAGTCTCAGGCACTAGGAGGCATCCTGCCCATCCAGCCTGCTGCCCTGACCCCACGCAAGAGAGCCAACTTACCCGCCGGAGCCGCCCAGCCAATAGGTACAAATATGATGAAATATTCATCACAGTTCTCTGTGTATAAGCACAAAATAAGCTTAAGGCAAACAGTATTTTTAACATGAACACAAAATCCCATTCACAAAATACTTACTCTTCAGAACGTGAATGAGAATGTTGAGCTGGGTGATGTTGAGAAGTGCTATTGTCGTGCAGTGTTTAGATATAGCCAACAGAAGCAGAGAAAAGTATTACATTTTGAGGATTTTGTAAACACTTTGACAACATTAGTATATATATTTTTGTTATAAACAAATTTATAATAAACCAGTCCCTCCAGGATTTCACGATTTTTTGTGTGTGATTTTTGTGATCAAAATGACTGATTTTGTGGTGGTAATTTCCAGAAATTTGTGAAAAAATTTGCGATTTTTATATTTTATAATTAGGACATCACGTTTACCATTATGTCAGATGCACAATAGTCATACATGACACAAATCACAAACAAAATGCATAAAGCTTCTTTATTTGGTCTAATCAAATTCTTTTTTTTTTTAATTGTGCTGTAGCCTATTGTTGTTGCTTGATTAACATTAACAACACTGACAACAGCAGGTAAAGGTTACTGTCTCTTTAAGATCTACTACAGTAATGACAAATGTCCCAATCAGTTATTGTTTTACGTAAATACTTGCCAAGATTAATATTTTTAAGTAATTGTAGCTATGTGTATTTGTTCAAGCACTATTAAGAGAATTCAATATTCTAACTAGGCTGACAGGCGGTGACACGCAGTGAGTCAGTCAGTCACACACACACACACACACTTGCAGTCAGAGACAGACTGTCACTCGACTGGCTGAAATTAGTTCTCTTTCACGGTATACTGCGCTTTTAATCATTCTTTTTAGTACCATCGAGCATATCATACTTTTTGTTATGTCATTCAATCATGTTAAACGCGTTAATAAGTTTGCCCTACTGCCCAATGAAAACCTGGGCGCTGAGAGGGCAGGAGAGACGCTTTTTCTTTCGCAATGTTTCTGACAGACCGCTCACAGACATCACGCGTGCGCAACATCTGTATCCACATAAAAATGCATTGAAACTTTAATTAACTAGAGATATTTCAATTGGGTGATTTAATTTAATGTTTTGTGAGGTCTTTTTTTGAATTTTTGTGATTATTTTGCGGTTAAATGAGGAATTATGCAGGATCGCAAAAAATTGCGACATTTTGTTGATTTTGCGTTGTATTCAGCGATCGCAGAATCGCGAAAAACTGGAGGGACTGATAAACGCATAAAATACTTATAAATATTACATATATAACATTTAAACTTAAATGTTAAAAATATATATATCTTTAATAAAATATTTTGTTTATTGTAGTTTTTATTAGTGTCATTATTAATTAACATAACATTTTATCATTATCTTTATAAAAATATATAAAAATACATATATCTATCCACTAACTCCACACAATTGTTCTCTGTGTTTCCCAGCTGTCAGTGTGAACTTGGCTCAGCCAGCGGCAGCTCTTCAGTCTCAAAAAGCCCTGGCTTCTCCAGCCCCTCAGCATAAAACGGTGAGTGTCTTTACTCTGTCTGTATTTCACTTCACTAATCCAATCCCACAATACACAGCTCTTTTTAATGGCATAATACATTATAAAAGAATGTTAGTAATTAGTATGTCATTGTTACAAATAACAAGAAAGCAGGTTTGAAGGAACTGAGATGAAATGGAGGAAAATAGCTATGTAATGTTATTCAATTTGAACTTTATTACATTTAATTCCATGTGTAATTTCTGTGCATCTAATGTCACCAAGTATGACTGCAAAAAAGGTTTTGTGAAGATTATTTCCATCTTTCGTTGGTAGGACAAACATATAGCCCTGCCTCAAACTCACGCTATTGGTTGTGAGAGATGGCAGAGATGCCAATCTTATTGCATGCGTTTTCTAATCTATATATTGGTTTGAAGTCCTACGAAAGCAGTAGAAAGTAGTGAAGTTTGGATAAAAAGAAATAAGAGTCAGATCTATATGACGTCTTTCCTTGGCATCACATCATTTAATTCATTTCAATGACTATTCCAGCCGGTAGATTGCATGCATTAAATGAAACCTACAGTCTGGGGTGTGAAGGTCACATTTACAGTTTGCATCATGGTATAGTTGTCCGGTGCGTGTCTTTGTGCCAGCCCGTGCAGCCGATCTCCATCACTGCAGCGGCTGCAGCAGGAGGAGGGGGCGTTCCAGTAGCAGCGGGTAACCCTGCGCCTCCGAAAGCTGTAGCCACTCCTCCTCCATCCAGCCCTGCGCCGCCCACCGCACCGGCACGGAGCGCCCGTCGTAAGCAGGCGCCAGCGGCTCAGCAGCAGCCCATGCCCGTCCAGCCCACTACCACTCAGCCGGCTGGTGCCCCGCTTCCAGCACTGGCAGAGCCCACTGTCCAGCAGCCAGCGCCTCAATCCCAGATCAGCCCAGAGAACGCAGAGGAGAGGGTAATCACCTCCATCCTGTGCATGCTGCTCTGTCCTGTCCTGTCACAGAGCTGGCAGACTCACTCTCACTGTTGAAGCACCTCATTCATCATCCATTGTTTTGCATCCATCCATCCCTGGTTTATTTTGGATCAGCGTAGATGGTTTTGATTCTGTCACAGTCTTCAGACCCTTTTAAGAGCAAATAAACCAAACCGAGCAAACATCCGTCACACAAACAATGTATTTTTTAAAACAATACGTTTTGATGAAGTTGGTGGTTCTTATGGTTAATTTACTCTGCATTCAAATCTGATTTGATTGTAATGAAAATGAATGATGAAATCAGCCATTTGTTCAGACAGTGTAGTAAATATCCTGTGTAATAAGATGTTTAAAATGTCATTTATTCTTGTGATGGCAAAGCTGAATTTTCAGAAGCCATTTCTCCAGTCACATGATCCTTCAGAAATCATTCTTAAATGCTGAGTTTGTGCTCAAGAAACATTTATTATTATTATCAAAGTTGAAAACAGTTGCTGCTTAATATTTTTGTTGTGGAAACTCTGATACTTTTTCCAGGATTCTTTGGTGAATAAAAGTTTAAAGGAACAGCATTTATTTAAAATAGAAATCTTTTGTAACATTAAAAATGTCTTTACTGTCACTTTTGGTCAATCTAATGCTGAATAAAAGTATTAAGTTCGAAAAAAAAAAAAAGTCAGACAACAGACACAGACAACAACCTTTTGAATGGTAGTATAGCTCTAATGGTACATGTAAATGAGTACATTTTTCAATTTAAAACCACGAAGAGATGTGATTTCGGATTGGGTTTATAAAATATATTTTTTCCTACTTCTACAAATGATTTTGAGTCTGATACGCCAAATTTTACTACCTGTCTGAATTTTATTTATCTTGCTATAGATAAGTAATTTTGGAAGTCATCTGTTTATATTTTTATTTTATATCTGTATTCACTGACGCTTGATCAATCACCTTTTCATTTTGTTTTTAACCATTTCGCTGCATTTAAATTTAATTTGCATGTCACACTCTAATTTCTCTGTATTTTATCAGTTCTTAGTTGCTTCATCCTCCTGTCTTTTAATCTTCTCCTCAGCCTGTGGTCCCTGGCCTGTCTCAGACTCCTCCATCGTCCCCGAGGACGGCCCAGAAGGCGGGGCACAGGCGCATCCAGAGTGATGTCACACACAGTGCTATGTTCGGAGTGCCGGTCAGCCAGTCCACTCAGCAGCTGCAGGCGGCCACAGCAGAAGCCAGCCTTAATAAGTCAAAGTGAGAAATCAAACCTATAAATATAGAATTGAAGCCCTTCGTAATGTGACACTGCCATTATACAGCCTACATAATCAAGAAGAAGTGTTCTGTCACCTTCGAACCTACTTAAACTAACATACGAACACTTCTTTCATTGTTCGGGCGCAATTAGGTCAGCCAGTGCCACCCCTTCCAACTCTCCCCAGTCCTCCCAGCAGAGTGTGTACCAGCCTGCCCAGCAAGGCAGCGTTTCTGTCCCCCAAGCTCCTGCTTCAGCCGCTAGCCTGACAAGCCCCCCGGTCCAGCCCACCTGGAATCCCTTCGGAGACGACAATTTCTCCAAACTCACGGCTGAGGACCTGCTCAACAAAGACTTCACCAAGCTAGCTGATGGTATCTTTGCTTGTTCACACACTTTGCAGAATGCAGTTATCAATGTTTTAAAGGCTACATCTACATTAGCCTTCTGATAGATTCATCCAAAAACGCTCTCCGTCCACACTTGCGTTTCCATACGTTTTTTGTACACACTGAAATGTCAAAAAATGGCAAAATCCTGTTACTGTGCATGCGTAAAACGTAAGAAAAACTCTGAGATGATACCGAGAGACCAAACATAACACATTTCTTATGGTGTTCTTTTGGCACAATCATTTTATTAGCGAAATATCCCACCATTTACTGGTCAGTCGCCATGCTATGGTCTAAAATGCAATTGCTCTTATGTTTTGCATAGTACATTTTCTGTCATCTTTGCAAGAATGTAATGAAGATTGTACAAAGTAACATTTATCTTTAACAACACTGTGAAAGTGAATAGCACAGAGCAGACACAAACCAGTGTAAAGAGAGATGTCTATCTGTGCAATGCATGGCTAAACATGCTTCATCGGTTTCAAATACCGTTTTCCGATTTATCCACTTGGGAGAGTTTTTTAAAAAAAGAAAGTGTTTTCAAATGGAGCCAGATTTAGTGTGGATGTAGCCAAAGTGTTTTTGCTGTTTGCAGAACCTGTTGAACCTCTGATTGCTGCTACTGAGAGTCTTATTCCCGACCTGGAGGCTGCAGAACCTCCTCCTCCACCTCCCGGTAGGTGTGCCATCAGCCCTAATCTGATGTTCCACTCTTAAAGATATTTGAGTGAATTGAACTCGCATAGCAAAAATGAATCACTGCAAATCCCCAAAGTCCCTAATCCACTGCAAATCCCCTTAATAGTGGCATCCTTGCTTCTTGTTCCGTACACGTGAGAGTGCCAGTCCCTCTCTTTATTTCGATACCATTCCTGGCCTCCTTCGCTAAATGTCAGCACATGCTCAGTATATCTAGAGGGAGTCAAATTGGTCTCCAGAATCAGCAGGAGACTCCTATTAAGATGAAACACTCCAGTACGATGTGCTCTTTGAATCGCATCCCTCCACTTACCTCAGAATCCCTGCTGAGCTGCTTGTCAGTGTCTGTGTGCTTCTTCTATTCACGCCGATGCTTATCATTTAATGACTCCCGTTGATGTCAAGCTCTTCTTGACTACCTTATGTTTCTTTCTCTGCTCTCATACAGCTGAAAGACCTACTGACATTCTGGGCTTGGAACCGGGAGCTGGTTTTCTAGCTGTGCCAGGTAATGCAAGTCCATACCAGCTGTACTCACCTTAGCACTCATCACACACATGCAGTTGTTACAATACCAAATACCTATTCTGTTGAAGGTTTGTGATGCACAATAACATTTTTTATACCAAAGCGAACACTATTGTACTATTGAACAATATTTTTATAAAAAAAAAATAATAATATTAACAAATTAATCCTGACACAGTCTTTAGGCGTTTCTAGTAATTTTTTAAATAAACTCTCAATAATACATTTAAAGAACAAAGAAATGAAAAGCAATAGAATAAATGCGGAACAAAGAAATACATTATAATTATATCAGGCTGCTTGAGCTTTATCAGATATCATTAAAAATATGAACTATTCAAGTAAACATTTAGAAATTTAAAAAAAAAAAAAAAATCAAATATAAAAAAAAAAACTGAAATAATTGCTGCAGTCTTCACGGCAAGATTATTTGATACTTAATACTGATTGGATGCTGTTAACTGAAAAACTGCTGTAGTTTCTTTTGGTTTATCTTTATACTGAACTTTGTGTTGTTTGAAATTTTTTTTTTTTGTCCTGCTTTTTTGCATTTACTTTAGGCAAGCCAAATATGCTTACATTAATACCTTGCCAAAATGGTCATTTTAACAAAAGAAGGTAATTTGAGCACATATGCTTGCAAGCAGAGGCATCATGCCCAGTATGGAGACGAATCAGGTCATAGGTCTGTGCAGAGGACTTATCTAGTTCTGGTTCTTGTGGTCTTTGCTGAGGATCTGTGCCGATGGCTGTCGTGTCGACGAGGCCTTCACATGGGATTGTCTTGTTGACAGAAACTCTGCTAACCTTCAGGGCTGCGTTTTGGTCGTGTCTAGGTGCAGGGTCAACATCTGATCTGGATACGGACCGGATACGGCTGACAACGGTAATCTCGGGATAAACAGAGAGACTAATATTAGCGTAGATCATTCTTATGATGAAACAAGTACATCGGGTGTTATGGGAAGTGCTTCCCGTTTGGCCTAATTTATCCAGCCTAACGGTCCTTTAAAAGGTTTGAATTATAGCAATGTGATTGTGTATGCCAGGCTAAAGAGAGTGTTTGGGTGCTAAATAGGTAAAGGATCTACCGCCTGGAGTTGATTTTAATATTCTAGCTATTATCAACTGGCAAGAATTTCGAGATTGAAATAGACGAGAAGGACCATAATGCGTTAAGAGCTCGCTCAATTACTGTGGAGCTAAACCATTTATGGCTTTTTAAGTAATTAGCAAGAATTAAATTCAAAATTGGTGCAATGTTTAATAGGGAGCTAATGCAGTGTTGACAGAACCGGGCTAAAATGGTCATACTTCCTGGTTCTAGTAAAAACTCTAGCTGCTGCGTTTTGAACCAGCTGGAGTTTGTTTATTAAGCGTGCTGGGCAACCACCCATAATAGCATTACAATAATCTAGCCTTGAGGTCATGAATGCATGAACTAACTTTTCTGCATTTGGCATTGAGAGCATATGTTGAAATTTAGATATATTTTTAAGATGGAAAAGATGCTAGAAATGTTGCTTTCCAATGAAAGATTTGTATCAAAGAGCACACCCAGGTTCCTAACTGACGACAAAGACTTGAAAGAGCAGCCATAAAGTGTTCTAGGTTATTATATTCAGAGGTTTTTGGTTCAGTAATTAAAACCTCTATTTTTTCAGAATTAAGTAGTAGGAGATTACTAGTCATCCTATTTTTATTTGTTTTTTTTAGTGCTGGGCAACGATTAAAAAATTTAATCGCGATTAATCGCATTATTTTCTTGCGCTTAATCGCATTGTTACGCGCAGAATTGAATAATGAATTCTAAAGTACTGTATTGCGCACTTTTGATTTAAATGTACTGCTACACAAGTGCAATAACATGTGGTTTGCAAAAACTTTAAACAAATAAGGTGCTTTTATACCAGCAGTATTCCCTTTACACAATATCAATAAAATATTTCTTGTAAATCTCAACCTAAACATTAATGTAATCAAATCAAATATTTAAACAAAGCTATTTGCCACTGCCAGGGCATTACTTTTTACCTAGCTTGTTAAAACGAGTCTAGTTTTCTTCTTTTTTTCTTTTTTTTCTGAACAGGTATCTTGTATCAGGGAGCAGCAGAAACAGTCTAAAAGGGTCATGATCACTACTACAGATATAAGTCGACCAACGTTACTTCTCTGATAGCAGCTTAGGTTTGGTCATGGCATGCGATGGTTTCCCACGTAAGATTATATTAAACAGAGGTAAAGCCCAATTTATACTTCTGCGTCGAACTCACGCCATAGCTGTGTAATGCGCGTACACTCTCCCTCTGCATGTGTAATTGCGCGTCAACGCAGACAACGACGCAGATATATAATGAAAACCAACGCGTAGTCTATAGCGTAGAGGCTCCGGCGTAGGTCCGACACAGAATTATAAATCAGCCTAGAGTGAGGTGAAGTGGTCGAGCACAGGTGCAGCGACAA
This sequence comes from Tiaroga cobitis, assembly GCA_030578255.1. Lineage (NCBI taxonomy): Eukaryota > Metazoa > Chordata > Actinopteri > Cypriniformes > Leuciscidae > Tiaroga > Tiaroga cobitis. The sequence goes on along the minus strand of CM060600.1, from coordinate 32,908,020 downwards.
ACGGGTGCGTTCCTGTGAAACTGTTGCGGTCATGCTCGCCTCACGCACGCGCCCGCGCGTTGCCGAAGTTGAATTGTCTAACTTTTTGTACACGACGCGCATCACAAATTATTGGAAGAGAGACTGATCCTCGGCTCGCTGTTTGTGAGTTTCCAGAATCTAAATAGTTATCAGGACATCAACAGGAGGGAATTCACATGGCAGAGCATCCCCGCTAAACTAAACGCAGGCCTATCAGGTAAAGTTATGTATAATTTTAATTTAAGTTAAAAAGACTACAGCTGCGTAGCGCACAGAAGCCGTTTCCATGGTTACTATCCATAGAGCGCCCTGTCATTCACTCGCGGAGCGCTGTCTCCCTTTCTGTTCACCTGAGAGAACCTGACAAAGCCTCTCCTCTGCTTGTTTGGGTGGGTTATTTGCTGGCTGACCAACATCCCACCCCTCCTGTGATCATAGTTTGACTGTAGGCCTATGTGTATTCAGAGCCAGTGAGCAACGGACTTTCGAAATAATAATAATAAAAAAAACTGCTTTAACGCGCGATAAAAAAATTGTCGGCATTAATTAATAAATGCGTTAACGCGATAATAACGCGTTAACTTGCCCAGCACTAGTTTTTTTATATCAACTATGCATTCCGTTAATTTTGTGAATTGGTATGTTTCGTCGGGTGCGAGGAAATATTGAGCTGAGTATCATCAGCGTAACAGTGAAAACTAACGCCATGCTTTCTAATGACACTGGTATCTAATGATTCTATAAGAATAGAATGTACAGGGTGAAAAGCAACAGTCCTACTATTGAGTTAATGAAATAATTGAGTAATATTCAAGGGTTAGTTCACCCAAAAATGAAAATTAAGTCATTAATTACTCACCCCCATGCTGTACCAACCCCGTAAGACCTTCGTTCGTCTTCGGAACACAAATGAAGATATTTTTGATTAAATGTGACAGCTGGATCACTCCTACATAGGCTCCCTAAGGGAATGAATCCTGACGTCCCATTAAGTCAATGAAGAAAATGTTTAAATATTCCATGTCACAACAGTGGCTCAACTATAAGTTTATCAAGCGACGAGAATACTTTTTGTGCGAAAAAACAAACAAAAATAACGACTTTATTCGACTATTCCTTTTCTTCCTTGTAGGCCTGAAACGAGACTTCAAGAGATTTCCACGACGCATGCGCGAGAACTTAACTGAAGTAGTTGAAGGAGAAATCTCATGCGTCGTGGAAATCACTTGAAGTCTCGTTTCAGGCCTACAAGGAAGAAAAGGAATAGTCGAATAAAGTCGTTATTTTTGTTTTATTTCCGCACAAAAAGTATTCTCGTCGCTTGATAAACTTATAGTTGAGCCACTGTTGTGACATGGAATATTTAAACATTTTCTTCATTGACTTTCTGGGACCTCAGGATTCATTCCCTTAGGGAGCCTATGGAGGAGTGATCCAGCTGTCACATTTAATCATAAATATCTTCATTTGTGTTCCGAAGACGAACGAAGGCCTTACGGGGTTGGTACAGCATGGGGGTGAGTAATTAATTTTTGGGTGAACTAACCCTTTAAGTATGATTTGAACCATGCCAATGCAATTCCACTAATGCAATGTAATTTTCGAGTCTATTCAAAAGAATGTTGTGGTCGATAGTATCAAATGCAGCACTTAGATCCAGTAACACTAATAGAGAGATACAACCACTGTCAGATGATGAGCAAATAATTTGGAACTCTAATGAGAGCAGTCTCAGTACTATGATACAGTCTAAATTCTGACTGGAAATCCATGCAGATACCATTTCTTTCTAAAAAGGTACATAGTTGTGAGGATACTGCCTATTCTAGTATTTTTGACAGAAAAAGGAGATTCGAGATAGGTCTGTCATTAACTAGTTTAATGACAATGATGAGATCTATAATTACCATATTTGTAACAGGGAGTTGGTTTTGCAGCCTTGGCTAAATGGAATATACACGAGAATAGATACCGGTAATGATCTGAGATGTCATCGCTTTGCTGCAGAATTTTAACGTCCTCAACATCGATTCCATGTGACAATATTAGATCTGAAGTTTGATTATGACCATGAGTGGGTCTTTTACAAGAGTGGGTAAAAGAGTGTCTTTTAGATTGTGCACTTGGCCTGAATTGTGCAATGTATAATTTAGACCCATCGATAATTCTTCTGCGGTTTATTTCCGTCTGTGCAAGTTAACTTTTTCTAATCATCAGTCTGGCCTTCAAACCCTCCATTGTCCTTACCCTTTCCTCTTAGTTTAAGCATGGCTACATTTCTGTGTTTATTCTGGCTAACGCTCGCTGTTTCCACTGGCTGACTTACAGAGAAGCTGATAGAGGGCCTGAAGTCTCCAGATACCTCTCTCATGCTGCCTGATCTGCTGTCCATGGCCGACCCCTTCGGTAGCTCCATGGACGACACCAGAGGTGGTAAGCTCTCACTGACTGTCTTTCTGTGTGCTTGCTCCTTTTACAAAAGCTATACTAAACACTTTCCTATTCTCTGAGACAAAGGATATTTTCTATATTCATCCAGTCCCTGTATTTGTGATAGCTTGCAATTTTCTCCTCTTGTCACATAAAATTTAACTTGGCAAAAAAAAAATGGATTTGTATAGTTATTGTGAAATCAACACAAAAGGCTGAAACGACAGTTATGGAATTGCATTGGAAGAAAAAGCTGAGTGATTTATCATTTAGTGATGGGTCCCCGAAATATTGTGTATTTTAAAAAAGACGATGGGGCTAAGCACTGAACTCTGAGGTACACCTGTAGTTAATTTATATGACTTGCACACCCCTCCTCTCCGCGATACCTTGAAGAATCTACTCATCATGTAGGGCTCAAAGTAGCGAAAGGAAGTTCTTATGATGTCCATTGTTGAGAGAATAGACAGGGTTCATTGAGTCACTGTGATCAAGGCAGCAGAAGGTCCAGCAGAAAAATGAATTGTGACTTTTTTTTTTTGAATGTGATATAAAAGATATCGGTGATGTGTTTGATGATGTTCTAAAAAAATTGGATTCTGGCATCATCTGTTTTCTTTGACTTTCCTCTCTCTCTTACTCCCAGTCAAAACAGACGTGTGTTTGGACTCTCTGATTCCTGGCTTGGAGCCCCCTCAGGCTCACCTGCATCCTGTGGAGGCTGAACCAATATTATCAGCACTGGCAGGTAAAAATATGCATCAGAAACTGGCAGAAGAGCCTCTGCCTATCATTATAACACCCTGTCAGATATTCAGGGGTGAGAGAATCTTTTCTTTGTGCGGAGAGAGTGCCTGAGGCTATGACTGATTTCACACATTAAAAACCCTGCTGCTACCCTAATCCTTTTTTTCCTTCCACATTATTAAGGATGCAGAATGTTGTACCTTAAGCAGTTAATCTGTGTGTTAATCAGATGTGCTCAAAGGGGCCATATCATGAGGAAATATCCTTCAACTTTAGATATAAATTACTTCAATGTACTGTACTGTATTGGTGCAGTCATATTGAAGGCAAAATTCAGATATTTAAAAAGAAATTGTGCTTAGGAATTTTGTGTAAAACTTCCCCATTCAGATTTGGCAACAGGTTCAAGTTGGCCACGCAGAACAGAAAACTGCTTGGTTTGAAAGTGACTTCTGTGTGAGTTGTGCTTCATACATCGCTACACTTTTGACAATAAACAACGGTCTTTTTTTGGACTGCAAATTTTTATATATTGAAAATAGGTTGCAAAAGCTAAGTTGCCACATCTTGCTGACAGATGTTGAACACATGTATTTATTAAATTTCCACATACATCTGTTTGGTGTGTATATGGGGAAGCAAAAACTTTGTTTGAATCGCCATATCTGAAAAATCATCAGAAGGGTCAGAAAAATAGTAGGAAATGGTTATGATGATAAACTATATTGACTTTTTAACACAATATCCTTCGACATTATAAGTGGACCTTCAAAAACATAAAATATCATGATATGAACCCGGATTTTTTATGTAGTTAGCATCTTTGTGATTTAATGTTTTCGTGGGTTTCCCTGGTGTTTCTCTCCACTGCACTACAGACCCTTTGATTGGTGAGGACTCCCTGCTTGGCTGTTCACTCCCCCCTGGTTCCGCCTCCTGTCTGGATGACTTTGCAGCTGTCTCAGGAGGCATCTCCCAGAACATACCAGGTACAGCCAATCATTTATTGTTTTTCTGGCATTTATAGCTTATGTGCCTTGGTGCAGCATATAACTTGGGGACAACACTGAACATTTTACTGGAATAAAAAATGGAAAGCAATTATTTTTTACATACCATATGGACTTTCTTGACATTCATTTAGCTTCTGTAAAGTGTCAGCCACGAACATTAAAGGACAAGTTCGGTATTTTACACTTAAAATGTTTTAAGACCTGTTTTAAGTTCGTTTCTGATGAAATAGAACGGTTAAGATTGAAATTTGGACAGATGCTGCTGGCCCGAGAATTTTCGGTTTCTGTGGTTGCACCCCCCCCCCCCCCCCCCCCCCACCTCTACAATGGTTGCATAGGTGCACTGGAACAATCCTTCCTAAAACGCATTAAACTTTAGTTTAGAAAGACGTGAAACTCACTGAGTGGTCTGGGGTATTCACTAAATATGCTCACACAAAAATCGCTGCAAAAGATGCTTTCCAACAGGTTTTATCATAGTTTTTGCAAACCCTGTAAAAATAAAACACCGAACTTGTCCTTTAATGTTAAAGTTTCAGGGTTTACATCATGCTAACAGTGCTGTATTTTTCTCACCCATCTGTTTTTCTCCCTACCACCCGCCCTCTTTTAAATCTTTTACCCATAAACTGTCATTTGCCCCAACTTTCATCACCTCTTAGCTGCAGACTCCTGTTTGATCTCAGGCTTTGAGCCTCAGGGCGCTGAGACAGCCAATGAAGATGAATTTGACCCCATACCAGTATTGGTCTCCAAGAACTCCCAAGGTAAAAGCTTTGAGGAACCAAATCCTCTTTCTGAGAATAAGTGAGCAATTTGCTTCTGGGGCATTCCGTGTCAACTCAACCAGAGGTCCCCGGCTCAAATTTTTTGATTTTGTTAATATTTTTTCTGTAGAAAGACAAATATAAGTAGTGATGAAAGCCAACATATTAAATGTCACAGATGTATAATTACTGAGTAAGCCACTATTTTGTTGGGGGGTGGGTCAGAATGACAATTTTCACCTGAGATTTGGAGCCAAATTAGAGGGGTGTAAAATTACTTTAGAAAGATGGCAGCAGCATTTCTTTTTTTTTTTTTGTCTAATTTCTTTGTAAGTCTATTAGTAAAATCTGCTGACTTAAGCAATCTTTGGTTAGCAATCTTTTTTTGCCTCAAGTTTGCATGCCTGTAACTCAAGAAGTATTAAAAATATCTTAATATCCTTAGGCATGCAAACTTGAGGCAAAATAACACAAGAAGTGCGTTTTGCCATTTTTGAATCACCGTTGGCATTTAATGATATAAAGATTGCTAAAGTCAACATATTTTAATAATAAACCTACCAAACCCTGTAAAAATAAAATAATGATGCTGTCATCTTTCTAAAGTCATTTTTACACCCCTGTAAATTGGCTCCAAATCTCAGGTAAAAAATGTCATTTTGACCCCCCTCTACAAAATAGTGGATCACTTAGTTAATATACATCTGTGACATTTACGATTTTTATTTTGGCTTTCATCACTATTAAGGATGTCTTTGTACAGAAAGCCAGGGAAGTTTCTGAAATTTGTTTGATTTGACACGGAATGACCCTTCTCACTCTCATTGTAATGAAAGCAAGCAGCTAGTCCATATATGTGTGTGTGTGTGAACTATATTTTGCACAAGTTTTTTATTTTTGGCAGTTGCGAAAATTCCGAATTGAGATGTTTTGTTCAAGGCAGATGAGCCATTTTGCACTCATATGGCTTGGGATGGGAATCGAATAGAAATTCTTTTTTCAGTTCCACTTTACGAATCATTATAATATCTTATAAGATAAATATCTTCAACTCTACATTGCCATTTGAAACACCAATCAAAGATCACAGAACAATTCACCGTTTTTAAGCCTCATGCACGCATAATAGTGTGACTAGTTCAAAGTTCACATGACAGGACAAAAGTAATTACTTGCATTTACATGTATTCATTTAGCGTACACTTTTATCCAAAGCGACTTTGAATTGAGGAATACAACAAGCGATCCATCTTACGAAGGCCAGTAATGCAAAGTTTCAGTCATCGTTCAAGATAGTACAAGATATTACTTGTGAATTATTGTTGACACAAAAGAGTCATTCTTCCCCAAATCAGATTACACTGGATGCAATATATATATATGTGTATGTTATTGTGTATAACAAGTGAGGACTTTGAAAAAGGAAAATGCATTTTGTGTTCTTTGTTTTTATCAGTATCAATGCAGACAAGCCAGTTTTTTTGTATCATTTCTATATTATTGTAGTGTTTATGTTGAATTAGATTTTTTCCCCAGTTTTTATTCGTATTCAGTCTTTCATTCGTATTAAATATTTCCATGTTGCTTTCATTTTCTTTATTTCAATTTTAGTACTTTGTTTCAGATAGTTGCCAGCCAAGGCAATGTGCCTAATCTTCATTTAAGTTATTTGTATCTGATACTTATTCAGCTATTTCTATTACCAAAAACGATTGAATCGATTTAGTTAATAACAACAACACTGAGACAAGCTTACGTTTTTTCCCCTTAACTTGTAGATTCTGTAGTGGTGCAGGAAACACTGTGAGGTACTACTCAAAATGAACAAATTAACCTCATGTTTCATGAGTTTTTTGGGATCTTTAACTGAGTGAAATATCATCTATAGTTAGTTTATAGTTTGTTTAAAAGAAATCAGTTCCCAAGTTCTCGATTCCCAACCCTACGCATGATCTCTCGTAACATTCTCTCTTTACTTTTCGTGAACATCTACTTACCTTTGTGTCTTTCTCTCCCTCTCTCTTCTGCTGTCTCGATTTGACTGTCCTCCCTTTCCTCCTCCCCTAACCTTCCTGTCCATCTGGCCTCTTTTAGGAGGTCACTCTCGCAGTAACAGTGGCAGTTCTGAGTCCAGCCTGCCCAACCTGGCCCGTTCCCTGCTGTTGGTGGACCAGCTCATCGACCTCTAGACCCTACAGATAATTCCTGCTGTGCTGAAGATGACGTCAACCGCTGTAGTCTTCTGCCTTTAACCATGAATCCCTCCTGCTATCATTTGTCCTATCCTCCACCCTCTATCATGGTCCATTTCCTTCTTTAATCAGTTCTTCATCTTTCCATTCTTCCTGCTCGTCACATCTTACGTTTTAAGTTCTTTCCCTGTCACTTTATTCCTTCAGTTCTTGTCGTCATCAGCTCATTTGATTTGACGTACTCAACATTCCTACCCTGCACCATGCCATTTCTCTCCCCGATGAGTTTGTTCAACTTTTTTCATTCGAGTCTAGTGCGACCTTTTTCTACAGGCTCAAAATCCGATTTCCTCTGGCATCCATATCTGTGCTTCCTTTGGACACGCATTTCATCTGCCTCGCATTCAAGAGTGCAAGCTTCAAACATCAGATGTTTGCCCAATCCTTCTTCTCCTCGGTCTTTATCTGTGTATTCAATGGCACTCAGGAAGCTCGTCTCCAGATTAAACACACATGGGTTTTAGTACAAGGGAACCAAATGTTTACAGACAGGAATATTTTTGCTGGATGTTTACAGATCTGCAGGTAGGCAAACACAGCTTGTAAGAATTTATCTTCATCCAGACTGAGCGCAGGGTACGAACAGATCTTAACACTTTGTGTAAAGCTGACCAGAAACTCCTCATTGCCATCAGTGGTACCCGTTTTCACCATCTCATGACCTCCAGACCATCATTTCTCTGTTATTTCTTTGTAAAATAGCTCTATTGATGTTGTACGTTGACTCGAAGCTATGTAAATTGATGTATATCTGCAGTATTCGACTCTCCCGCCCTCGAAAGTGATTTGTTCTTCCTGTGTATAAAGCATCTGGTTCAAATGTCCAGCCATTCCTTCAGAGATCCCTGTCTCACCCCATAATATACATGGAGAATAATTTAAAAAGAACTATTTCATATAAGGTTAAGATTATATGTGAATATGAATAGAGTGTTAGAGAATGAATGTATGAATCGAGTATCCATATATAAATGCAGATATGTGTATATGAAACCTATTTAAGAGGAAACTTTTATCTCTTTGTTCTGTGTGTTGAGACGTGTTTGCGAATGTAAATTTGTCGGTTTCATCTTCAACGGCCATCGCTGAACAAAGTCAATTAAGAAAAGAGGACAATCTCGAGGCATCGTGACACGGTTTGACGCCATTTGCAAGCAAATCGGCTGGATTTGTTTTCGGTTTTCGTTGCCTTTTATTCTCAAGACATTTATCAACAAAAACAGGTTGTAGTCTCGAGGAAAATCCTCAACGCTGTACGTATACCATTTCCTCCTCCGAACTACCGCCCGATGCCATGCTTTCTTGCACAGTTCTTGTGAATCAAACGCATATCGAAGCATGGCAGCTATTATGAATATGAAGTTAAGACATGTCTGTGGCCAATCTTCATATCAGTACTGTACGTATGTGTGCGTGTATGTGTGGACGTGAGGTAAATAAATAGCTAGTCTTAGTTGTTGAGGTGGTTTTGTCTTTGACATGGTTTAAGGACCCGCAGCAGGCACCTCGGATTCAAGCACAGGTTCTCCTCATTCACTGAGTCTTTAGACATTGAAGTACCTGATTGAGAGCAGGGGAAATGCTCGTAATGCTGTACGAAGAACAGAATCCCGATCAGTGAGAAATGTTGTAGAATTGAACGTTCTCTAATCCTAAAAACTATATCAGCTTTTTGACATTGCGGAATCTGTAAATGACATTGAAATGAGTTTGAGACAGTGGTTGTCATTTCACAAGACGCATAAGAGCGACTGCAGAAGGGCTGGGCGGTCTGATAGAGGTTTTGCTATGCGGTTTATATCACTGTAGATATATTTGCACGGCTATAATATATTAACAGCTTTTCCCATGCTGTCAAATGTGGCTTATCTGATCAGAAATGTTTCTGGTTTAATTTGACTGTTTTGAATCTTTTTAGTTTCATTGACTTACAGAATTTTTTCACACATTTGATGCTAGTTGTGTGTATGTATGTAAGTATGTATGTGTGTGTGTGTGTGTGTGTGTTGAATATATAAATATATAGAATATATACACACACACACACACACACATATATACACACACACACACACACAAATATATATATATATATATATATATATATATATATATATATATATATATATATATATATATATATATATATATATATATATATATATAAATTGGTGGTAAGATTTTTTTTGTACCACTTTATTACAATAAGGTTTCATTGGTTAACATTAGTTAACTGCATTAGTTACCATGAACTAACAATGAACAATACTTATACAAAATGTATTAATCTGTTAATGTCTACATTTGCAAATACATTATAAAAATCAACAAAAGTGTTACATGTTAACATTAGTTATTAATGTTCTGTGAACATTTTTATTAGCTTACATTAAAGATTAATAAATGTTGTAAAAATATATTGCTCATTGGTAGATTGTGTTAACTAATGCGTAAACTAATGAGACCTTATTGTGAAGTGTTGCCTTTTTAAATGTTTTTGAAAGAAGTCTCTTATGCTCACTTAGGCTGCATTTGTTTAATCCAAAATACAGTTAAACCCGTAATATTGTGAAATATCATTACAATTTGAAAATAGCCGTTTTCTATTTGAATATATTTTAAACTATAATTTATTCCTGTTTCATTGCAATTTGTTGGTCAAGAAAAAAAGTATTTTTTATTATCAATGTTGAAAACGGTTGTGCTGCTTAATAAAATAACAGCATTGATTTGAAATAGAAAGTATGTAACATTATAATTTAATGAATTTTTGGTGAATAAGTATTCATTTCTTTCAAAAAAGAAAAATCTTACTGACCCCACTTGTGTGTGTGTGAACCCTGCGTTACAAATCTTATCTTAATGAGATTTCAATGTAGTACCTATTCTTTTGTATTCAACCGGTTTAAAAACAAAAAATTTGGGGGGGGATTTCCATCTAATAAACATAGTTATATACCGTTATATAACACTGAGATATAAGATATTAGTCATACCGCCCATCCCTAAAGTGCAGTAATGAAACAAAAAAAAAAACAATTCTTCAAGTTTGGGATATTTTATGAGGCATTTTGTTGGAGGCATTGGTGAAAAACCACAGAATAGCACTGCACGTCAATGATGCTCTTGCAGAGGAAAAGAGATGCTGCTGGGTCTCCGTTACTGATGTTTGTTGTTGGCAGTGTGGATTTCTGAGATTTCTATATCCTCGCCTCTCCTCTGTACAGCCGTTCGCAGACTCTCATGTTAACCTATGCAATCCTAATGCTTCATCTTGTAGTTCTCAGTAGAGGTCTTTGCCCCGCGGGTAGTGTTTGACTTGTGTTGTTGTGCAAAAATCAAAGATTCCTTTTATGTGCTGTTTTTGTTCAGAGAAAAAACAATATTTATGACCATGTTTATCCCCAGAGTTGGAACCTCATTGGTCTCTGTAGCAAACACCCTCAGCCCAGTGTTAGAACAGTAATGGGTTCATGTGCACCTTCTATTTTTGTCAAAACCAATAAACAAAGAAAGGGGTGGAAAATAAACATGTAAATGTGAATGTAAAGTGTGCCGGTGTTCATTTTTTTTGTCTGTTGGAACTGTGCACTATGTTGTCAAGCTAATTGTGCACAGAAATCTTCTAAATGTGAACCACTGTTGAATAATAATAATAATAATAATCCAATATATAAATATGAAATGCTGTTGTAATAAGAGAAAAAAAATATATTTATATATTGTATTATTCATTAAAAATATTGATATTTTAGTAATTAATTTTTTGTTGATCAAAAATGGGCAGGGGGAGGGGGGGTGTAGGAAAAGAAAAAGTAATTGAAATATTAAAACTGTTAACTATATTCTGTGAATATTTATTGTGAAATGCGCTATACAGATGCACTTGATATCCTCCTTTTTTAATATTTTAGAAAGGCCAACATATTTATCAGCTTCTTTTTGTGATTCACATTGGTGATACTCAGGCCTCTAGTTGTTCCTGTAAGACTGCAGTCATGTTGTGGGCATAACAGACTTGTTAATATGTTGAAGGATTACTTGGGTGTTCTCTCTTTCTTATCACGTTACAACTTCTTGCTGGAGGTCTGGCTGACATAGCCGCGTCTTCTCCAGGTACGTTTTCTTCATCAATGTTGTGTTCTTTCTCACTCGACCCTCTTTGTCATTCGACCATTCACTTGTATAAGAGAATTGCACATTCACACAAAAACATGGCACTACACTAGTTCTACTTGTTTCAGAAGCCTTGATCTGTATGCTTCCAGACCTGAATTAGCCTTAACCTTTTAAATATTAATCTTAGGTATGTTCTTATTATTTGTCATAAACTAACCGTCAGTCTCTTTCAAGCATAGTGTTTTACAAGTCAATGTAGCCAAAATTGCCAGGATGCCTGTAGGTATTTTGTCTTTTCAGTAGATTTTATGGAGTTTCATTCCATTAAATTCACTTTTATTGAGTCTTTAATTGACCTCTTAAAGCATCAAGTTCATGAATAAATTAGGGCTTTGAAGCAAGAGTTGCCTAATTTGGTACAGCGCTCCAGGCTGTGCATTTTCTGCTGGCATTCAATAACACAAAAACAGCCTTCCACAAAGGCTTGATTATCTACACATTTGAAGAATTCACAAGCAGTTTCTCATGCTTCTTTATACAAATGACCTGTTTTGTGATTGGCTAACCTCTTTGCATGTGAAATGGGTAACAAGTTGATAAAGATGATAAATGTGGTAACCAGACAGTTGACGATAGGCATTGACTCGTAGTATTTCTTTTCTTGTAATGGAAGTAAATGACTACCGTCAACTGTCTGTTTACCAACATTCTCCAAAATATCTTCTTTTGTGTTCAACAGAAGAAAGAAACTCATACAGGTTTGGAACAACATAAAGGAGAGTAAATGATGACTGAATGAGTGAATTAAAATTTTTGAGTGACCAATCTCTTTAATTTCCTTTATATCAGTGGTCTCCAAACTGTATAAGCCCGCTGTCCTGCAGAGGTTAGCTCCAGCTTGCCTCAACACACCGGCCTGGACGTTTCTAGTCTGCCTAGCAAGACTGTGTCTGTGTCCGAAATCACCCTCTATACCCTCATTGGCTATTCCCTACATTAGTCCAATAATATAGTTCACTTGAGGGAGTGAACGAAACCGGGTGAGTGAAATCGGACACTGAGTGCGCCGGAAGGGCTGCCGCTTTTCCATAGTTTGTGCTTGCTGTTTAATAATAAATTGAACCATAGCAAACTGGCAACTCCGTTTGCAACGCTGTCATGGAAACTATGTACAAACCTTAATTAGTCATGAACCTTATATTACACCTGTATGATATTACGCTGTAACCACATTGGACCAGCGGTTTGGAAAATGTATTGATGGATGGATGCTTCAGCTGCAGCGCCATCTTCTGGTGAGACATGGAAACACAACTCTCATAGTGCATTATGGGTATTCTCTAGCCGTTAAGCGTACATCGATTGTATTGCGGTGCATTGTGGGATTGAATGAGTGCACTCGATAATGTCCACTATGATTTTGTACACCACTACAAATGGCTGTCCCCTCATATAATGCCCTATTTAATGGTTAAAGGGGGCGATTTCGGACTCAGCCCTTGATTAACTGTTTTAGGTGTGTTTAATTGTGGTTGGAACTAAACTCTGCAGGACACTGGCCCTTCAGGAGCAGGATTGGAAATTGAAATAAGTTTCTTTTTCATTTTTTTTCTTATCAGTTACATTAGGGTTTTAACTTATGTTGTAAAATGTTGTATATTTCATTATTTTAGTTTCAATTGTGTTACAGTGATGGTGTTTTTTTTTCTGTGTATGACGCTGTGCAACTTCTATTTTCCTAGTATTCACCTCAGTTTGTGGATTTGTGATGAACTTTGGTTCATCGTGTGGCTTTTCTATTTACCACATGTGTATTTAAGATGATTGTCAGTATATTAAGTTAAACATTATTGATCATTAAACATTAACTATTGTTTTAGTTTTATTAAATGTATGTTTTTTTTTTTACTGTAAATTTAAGTATAATCTGTAAAACTTAAAATATGTATCTTATCTATGTGGTTGTTTTTATTCATCTTTGTCATAAACCAACCGTAATTCATAAAAAATAAATAAATAAAATGTTCACAACCAAGTACAGCCAAACTTGCCAGGATGGCTGTAGGTATTTTTCCATTCAGGAGATTTTAAAGTTTTTCTTTCCATTAAAATCACATTGACTTTAAAGGGTTTCTTAAAGGAGTAAAATGTTGCTTATTCATATTTTTGTAAAAAAAAGAAAAGGAAAAAAAGTGAAGCTTCTGGGTTTTTTTTTGTTTTGTTTTTTTTTACTGTAAATTTCTTTTCTTTTTTTATAGAATGGAAAAGCAAGCGTTCTCTCCTTTAATTTGTTGTGCTCTCATTCTCTTTTGCAGATGATCTTCCTAATGTGAACGGCTACGCATTGGCATTGGGAGCCAGTGACATCCAGAGCTCAGAGGTTCCTTCAGAAGAAGAGGTTCTGCACACGTGCAGTGGCTCAAAGCTTCTTCTGCTGGACTCCAAACTCCTCAACACAACCGCTCTCAAACTCTCGCCATCATCCTCTCCAGACGTTTTCTCAAGTGCCCCATTTCCTGGATGTGGGCTAGACGGTAGGGACATTTTCACCAGTGCTCCCTTTCCTCAAATTCAACGAGCCCATACGCAGCCTGACATCTTCCTCCAGGCGCCCTTCTGCAGGAAGAATGATCCACAACATCTTACAAGATGCTCCAATGGCAACGAGCCCATCTTGCCCCATCCACCTGTGCACAGTCAAATCCGGTTTCCCTATTGCGCCGAGGCTCCGATGCCCCAGCAGCCCATTGCCGCCCATCGTGTGGTCTCCAGCGTGGGCCAGCAGGCAGCCGTGAGCTCCGTCCCCGTCGGACCCCTTCACTCCTGGACGGTAGGTGTTCGAACGGTGATGGACCCCTTCCTGGCGGCCCCGTTCCAACCTCGGGCCCCATTGGGAAAGCCTTAATGTTTGAGAATGTTGCGAGCGCCCCTTCTTGCCGCCCCATTGCTGGTCGTATCTGTGGCAAATCTGGCGTAGTCTATCGTGAGACGACTACCTCAGCCCTCGTGATGCCTCATCTGGTGTTTCCACAGCACTTTAGCTCCGCTTCACTCCGATGTTCTGCATCCGTGCATCGCGCCACCAGACATGTAGAGTGCGATTTCATCTTTTGATTATGATATAGAGGTCTATTACCCACATGTATTCATCCATTTTTTTTTGACGCTCTTTGTAATGGTTTACACAAGCTTTTTTATATCATATGTAGTAAATTATTTCTTACTTCTGCATTGAGTCCAGTATTAAAAGGACGTAAAATGTGAAAATAAAGGAAGTTTAAGGTGTGGTCACATTAGTGAAATGTAGGCAAAATTTTGCAGGCAAAAAAGTTCCATTTTCATTGTTAATAGTAAAGCGATGGGTTACACTTTGTTAAGGTGACGTAGTTACAATGTACTCACTTAAATAAGTAATGAGTAATATCAATTAACTACGGTACATGTGGTTACAATAGAGTTATGGTTTGGTTTAGGGTTAGTAACTTGTAATTATGCATAATTTACTGTTATTACTATAGAAGATTACCCTTAATTTTAAGGTGTCTGTGTTACAGTGTAATAATGCATTTAAGAACTGTGTAATAATAATTAACTACATATACTTACTATACGGTTAGGATTGGGGTTTGGTTTAGGGTTAGTTGCATGTAATTATGCATCATTTATAGTTATTACTACAGTAATAAAGTGTTACCCTATAGAATGTACATGCAGTAACGTGTAACTATGTCACCTTAAAATAAAGTGTTACCTAGCATGTATGAAACTGCTCGAATAGAAGTCACTTTTAAACCAAGAAAGTTCCTGGTGGTTGGCGCTGCAAATTTGCGTGACCAGCTTGAACAAAAGCAAAATCTGCATGGGGAACGTTTTCACCCTCGCGCAAAACTCCCAATCGCACGCATTCCTATTGAATTGAATGGAATTCTCATGCGAAATTTTGCAGTGCGAAATTTTGCAGTGCAATGTTTAGGGGTGTGGCACGAGATCTCGTGCCACGAGATCTCGCGAGACTAAAACATGACGAGATTTCTCGTCGAGTGAAAAGCTGTCTCGCGATATCGCCATGACTGAGCGTGAGGGTGAGATTACCATAGATTATTCCACCGCTACACTCACATTCGCATAAACTATCGTTTTGCTGTTTTATAAAAATAATAAAAACCATTATAAAATAATGTAAAAGTCCGCTCTGCTCATCCAGCACGAGTTGCCGTTGCAATCAGTGCAGGACGAATCACAGTTCACTGATCGCGTGAGGATGGCGGAGGATTCGTTGCGCAAGACTAACGTCTGATAAATGTATTGTAGAATGCACGCTCAGCACCGCTGCGCTATCACGAAAGTGAAAGTAAAACAAGCTCCCTGGTGTGCATTGCGCACAAATTAGGCCGCGAACATACAATAGTCCGTCTAATAGCTTACCCATCTCTGGACTGTTTATTTGCGGCTATGGTCTCAGTTTGCACTTAGAATATATTGAGAGAGTACTGTAATGTCGTTAGGACAACAGACAAGGGAGGCTCTGTTTCTGAACTTATAAACGGAACGCAAGAACAACTGTAGAGACAAACACACCAGCCTCCTTTCTCTCTACTCGGCCTTTTCCGAACTCACTGCATTAACCCTATAACCGCCGGTGCAAAATAAAACAGCAATTTGAAAACAATTATAAAGAGTGTGCTAACTTTGATTATGGTTGCACTTGCACTTATTGTTTGCGCTTAATAAGACTTCAAGGAGTTCAGTTAGGAGGTCACACACAGCTTCAATCAGAAGTTCTGAAAGCTCTTAAATGTACAGTAAAGGCTGAAGAGACTAGCCTAATGTGAAATCATACAGAGAAAAGCCAGTCAATAAAAACCTTTTACAGTGCTTGTATATTGTTTTCTTTCAATGCATTTGATCATTCATACTCATAATGCATGTCATTTCAGGTCTACTTTATAAGATTATTAGTTAAAAATTGCTAAATGCACCTGCATACTATTTTGTCATGCATTTTGTCATTGAGGATTTCTGAAAAATTGTGCAAAAATCTCGTCTCGTCTCGTTCTCGTGAACCCAATCTCGTGTCTCGTCTCGTCTCGTCTCGTGGGATAATCGTCTCGTCACACCCCTAGCAATGTTGAATGTGACTGCACCTTTGCTCTCTGTTTACTGGTATTTTTGTTATAAGGGAGCAGCTGATGAGACTATTCAAAGGTGTTAGACTTTCTGTAGTACTAACTTCCCTTTTGAGTCTCAAAGCAGGCAGAATATCCAGAACCTTGTGACAGAATTGTGTTGAGGCCTTATGTGTAGGTAACAATGGCTGGAGAATAATGTTTCTTTGCTGATATTGTGCTTTTCTTGAACCTAAGGTACTGTAGACGTTTCTAAGCAGGGCTGGAATGGACTGAAAGTAACTGACGGTCACATCCACACCATCTGGTGTGAACATTGAAGCACTTTTACAATCTGTAGTTGTGGATATACTAGTTTTGCTATATAACAATCTGATGTATATTCACTATATATTCCTTACACGATAAAGACTTTGTTAAAATGTCTTGTCTTTGACTCTTCCTTCATAACTTTAATATTAATCATCCTTTGAACACCTGCAGGACTTGAAGGTTGAAGTTTATTGCTGCAGTCTTTTGATCAAAAGCTGCACGTCTATCAAAAATTCAGAACTTATTGGATTTTTTGCTGAACAAAGGAAAATATATTTCTGTGTGTAGAACTATATATACATATACACACTCACCTAAAGGATTATTGGGAACAACATACTAATACTGTGTTTGGCCATTTTAGTACAGTGAACTCATTGTAATGTTCAAGAAACCAATTTGAAATGATTCGAGCTTTGTGACATGGTGCATTATCCTGCTGGAAGTAGCCATCAGAGGATGGGTACATGGTGGCCATAAGGGGATGGACATGGTCAGAAACAATGCTCAGGTAGGCCGTGGCATTTAAACGATGCCCAATTGGCACTAAGGGGCCTAAAGTGTGCCAAGAAAACATCCCCCACACCATTACACCACCACCACCAGCCTGCACAGTGGTAACAAGGCATGATGGATCCATGTTCTCATTCTGTTTACGCCAAATTCTGACTGTACCATCTGAATGTCTCAACAGAAATCGAGACTCATCAGACCAGGCAACATTTTTCCAGTCTTCAACTGTCCAATTTTGGTGAGCTCTTGCAAATTGAAGCCTCTTTTTCCTATTTGTAGTGGAGATGAGTGGTACTTGGTGGGGTCTTCTGCTGTTGTAGCCCATCCGCCTCAAGGTTGTGGCTTCACAAATGCTTTGCTGCGTACCTCGGTTGTAACGAGTGGTTATTTCAGTCAAAGTTGCTCTTCTATCAGCTTGAATCAGTCAGCCCATTCTCCTCTGACCTCTAGCATCAACAAGGCATTTTCGCCCACAGGACTGCCGCATACTGGATGTTTTTACCTTTTCACACCATTCTTTGTAAACCCTAGAAATGGTTGTGCGTGAAAATCCCAGTAACTGAGCAGATTGTGAAATACTCAGACCGGCCCGTCTGGCACCAACAACCATGCCACGCTCAAAATAGCTTAAATCACCTTTCTTTCCCATTCTGACATTCAGTTTGGAGTCCAGGAGATTGTCTTGACCAGGACCACACCCCTAAATGCATTGAAGCAACTGCCATGTGATTGGTTAATTAGATAATTACATTTATGAGAAATTGAACAGGTGTTCCTAATAATCCTTTAGGTGAGTGAATAATATACACGCACACATACATTTTTTTTGTTGCGTTTGAGGATCAACATCAAGACCATGTCTATCAATTTTATTTATGGATCTTTTTATGGAGAATGAGAACGGAATGTATAGGCTTGTAGCTACATTTTCACACATTGAATAGGCCTTGAGAAAACTATGCTTCACCTGAGGTGAAGGTATCAGCAGCTCTTTTTATTTAATTCATACTTGGTAAGGTGTGATAAATGCATTCAGTGTCTGACAGGATGTTAATTTCTCTTTCATTGATGAATCACAGGACATAAGGAGTTTTGTTCAGAAATGACACTGAGCCATTAAAGGGTTAGTTCACCCCAAAATGAAAATTCTGTCAGTAATTACTCACCCTCATGCTGTACCAACCCCGTAAGACTTTCGTTCATCTTCGGAACACAAATTAAGATATTTTTGATTAAATCTGAGAGCTGAATCACTCCTGATAGGCTTAAGGTATCGAAACTTGCCGGCCCAGAAAAGTTAAAGACATCGTTAAAATAGTCTAAGTGACTACAGTGGCTCAACTATAAGTTTATCAAGCGGCGAGAATACTTTTTGTGCGCAAAAAAAACAAACAAAAATAACGACTTTATTCAACTATTCATTTCCTTCTCTGTGGGCCTCTGAGTGAGTTCAAGTAGTGAAACTTCTGTGCTTCTGGGTTGTACGTCACACGTAGACTCACTATTGGCCAACGCTGGTCATGTGTGTGATGCGTGTGACGTACAACCTAAAATACATTAACTCACTAGAGGCCAACAGAGAAGGAAATGAATAGTTGAATAAAGTTGTTATTTTTGTTGTTTTTTGCGCACAAAAAGTATTCTCGTTGCTTGATAAACTTAAGATTGAGCCACTGTTGTCACTTGGACTATTTTAACGATATCTTTAACTTTTCTGGGCCGGCAAGTTTCGATCCCTTAGAAGCCTATGGAGGAGTGATCCAGCTCTCAGATTTAATCAAAAATATCTTAATTTGTGTTCCGAAGATGAACGAAAGTCTTACGGGGTTGGAACAACATAAGGGTGAGTAATTACTGACAGAATTTTCATTTTGGGGTGACCTATCCCTTTAAGCAGCACCAAGGTATTGAAATAACAGCCAGTGCTGCTATTGGCCAGTTCCACTGTTGGCAGATTCCACTGCTTTTGAAGGGCTCAAGAACTTCTTAATTCTTTTTTGAAGTTGCTTGAAGGGAATTCTGGGACTGAACCGCCTACAGATTGATTTCATATCTTCACCTTCACTGATCACTTTATTCAGTTCTTAGAAAACACCAGAAGAAATAGAAACATCAAAACACATTTCCTTTTGATGCTAGAAGCACGCCTATACTAATACATTGCAAGGCAGAACGGCCATGTATTGTTTTATGTAAATCCACCAGTCTTCAATATATTTCTCTCCATGTGTCTATAATTCTGAGGTAAGGTTTACACGACAACGATGTACCAAGAACAGAAAAGTTTTTCCTTTGCATTTTTCGCGTACAGCCAACGTTTTCCTAAGGCCTATTTACTTTGTGTGAAAGTCTAGCTTCAAGCCTACAAATCAAACATTTTTATTATTCTCCATAAAAAAAATCCATTAATGGGTTTTTGATAGACATGGCTCTTGATCCTCAAACAAACACACAAAAAAACGTGTGTGTCGGGGGGTTTCTCTGGGGAGCCAGTGTCTCCTCAGAAAATTGGTTACAAAAAATAAACACAAAATATGACATTAAAATGTGTAAAAGTCACTTGTTTTTATAAAGTAACACTGTCCAACAGCGACACCCGCGGGTAAAGTTACAGCGGGAGGCTGCCTCCCCTGAGCCCATTGACTTTTAACAGATCCCCTAAGTGTGCGCTGGGTTTGGTGGGGGGTAATGGTGGTGCAGGTATGACGTCAACCGGGAGTTAGCATCACACTGGTTTCCTTGAAAAAAAAAGTATTTTTCCAGGCTTTTGGATTATTGCATAAAACAAGCTCTCTGATCAACAGAAGTTTATGAAAACGGTGTAGTGTAAATGACCCTTTAGACAGCCACTTCTCTAAACACCGCAAGTATCAGAAATTACACTAAAGACTGATTACACGACACCTTTTTCCAAGTAAAAACTGAAAAAATTGTTTTTGGGGGTCTGAAAAAGCAAACTTTTAAAAACAGGATTCAAAAATCAAGTTTTTTTAAAACAATTCCCTTATCTCTGTAAAGTACATAAAACGTGCATTTGTCAGTCATCTGTACACGAAAAACGCAAGGTAAAAACCTTACATCATTGTCGTGTAAATGTCCCCAAAGATATAAGATAAGAATCCCTTTGTTCTCCTTTGTAGATTCAGAGAAGGTATCTTCAGTTTCAAGTGCATTGAGTTGCATCAAACAGGAGTTTTCACAAGCTTGGAAAAGTCCTTTTAAAACAAATGAAACATTAATTTGTAATGAAAAACGTTGTCTTCCCTTGACTTCTGTTTTTAGGATTCATGCAAATATTTGATTTCCTCTTTTATTATGTACATTTAGCATTCAAAAAGAAATCAAATCCTTTTCTTTCTCATTTCTTGTCTGACACGTAACACTTTTAACAGTATCCCGTTTAGTTTTGCGGCCAATTGTCCTTGTGAATGTGAGCAACACAAGAGTGGAATTTTCCACCCTGCACACGCACTGGCCTTTCAAAACCAGTCGTGCTTTGTGTTGTAAAAGCTTTATATGTAGCTCTGTGTGTCTAAAGACAAAAATTAAAAGGTCACTGCATTTTATTATAGTCATGATCCTACAATAAACCAACATCGATCATTATTAGTACTCCAATAATAATAATCAATACATCTGTTTTTAAAACCCTGTTTACAAGCTTCAATTAAAACCTAGATTTTTACCATTTTCAAAAAGATGTTGGGGTGTTTTGGTTGTTTGCTAGGACATTGCTGACATTATATACTACTCTTCTATTTATTCATATTTTGAATTTACTGTTATTTTTTATATTTTCAGTTTTCATTTTATTTTTAGTCTAAGTTTTAGAAATGTTATGTGCTTTTGTCATTTGTATTAGTTTTTCTTTCTTTAAAAATGAAATCTTTATCAAATTAAATATTTCTATTTTGCCTTATTTTTATTTTAGTTTTGGTCATTACAAAGTGCGTTCCATTCGACCGTAAGTGGACTGCGAAGTGGACTTCACAGGGTGTTTCGCCATCTTAAGTGAGATTCCAATCCGAAGGGAACGAACATGTTCAGTTCGAAGGGCACTGCAAACGGCGTAGGGAATAAGGGAACATCGATACATCACTTCACAGGAAGTGGAGAGTGAAAATCAACCGACTGTCATTGTGCACCGCGTCACCAGTCGGAACTAACCATAGAGCCAGTTCAAATATTCAAACACAAGAAGATATGAACGGGAACTCAATTTATTACTCACGCGCTGTGTGGGAAGTTCAAACATCCAGAAAGCCGAGTCTCAGACAGCACGCAAATGCTAAATTGAGCTCTCTTTCAAATCTTCTCGTGCATGAACAGACAAATTCACACCAAATTATGTTAAAAAAAAATGCCCGTCTCTGTGTCTTAAATGAACAGTTTAGAAAAAAAATGCATGTGTACAGAATGCATCATTGGATCAGTGTATTCGGTCTTAAAGGGTTAGTTCACCCAAAAATGAAAATTAAGTCATTAATTACTCACCCCCATGCTGTACCAACCCCGTAAGGCCTTCGTTCGTCTTCGGAACACAAATGAAGATATTTATGATTAAATCTGAGAGGTGGATGACTGCTACATAGGCTCCCTAAGGGAATGAAACTTGACGGCTCAGAAAGCCATTAAAGAAAATGTTTAAATATTCCATGTCGCAACAGTGACTCAACTATAAGTTTATCAAGCGACGAGAATACTTTTTGTGCGAAAAAACAAACAAAAATAACGACTTTATTCGACTATTCCTTTTCTTCCTTGTAGGCCTGAAACGAGACTTCAAGAGATTTCCACGACGCGCACGCGCGAGAACTTAACTGAAGTAGTTGAAGGAGATCGCAATTCTCGCACATGCGTCGTGGAAATCTCTTGAAGAAAAGGAATAGTCGAATAAAGTCGTTGATAAACTTATAGTTGAGCCACTGTTGTGACATGGAATATTTAAACATTTTCTTTAATGGCTTTCTGGGCCGTCAAGTTTCATTCCCTTAGGCAGCCTATGGAGGAGTGATCCAGCTCTCAGATTTAATCATAAATATCTTCATTTGTGTTCCGAAGACGAACGAAGGTCTTACGGGGTTGGTACAGCATGGGGGTGAGTAATTAATGACTTAATTTTCATTTTTGGGTGAACTAACCCTTTAAAGGGACAGCAGCCTAATATTCCCGACGCTGTCTGCATTTAATGTTTAAAAATCACTCACTGCTCATGACGGAATAACTTTTGAACTTTAATAGGATTAATCTGTTTAATTTATACAGTGAAGATTATGCAGTGTTATTTTACATTTGATTAGCCTACTTTACTCATTTTCTGTACCTGAAAAGTAACTATTGTTAGACCTGCCTGGAAAGCACTGTTTATTTAACTTGTGTCATTGGCCGGTAAAACATATTTATGGCCGGTAAATTTCCTGAAGTCACAGGCCGTTGGCAGGGGTGGCAAAAAGTTTCAGACCCTGTTTTCAATGCAAGTATTTATGTGTTGTTTTTGAATAGAAACGCCATCAGTAAAAAAAAAAACACAGTGGGGAAGCTGAAAACAGCTCCAACAGAATCCCTTTATTCTGCTGTTGTGGCTACAAACCTCTTGAAATGTTTACAACATTTTCAGTAGAGTGAGTATGACCAGGAATCAATTACAGCTGTTATTATAATCCGCCTTGAAGTCATTTTGACAGGTCAGTCTGCCACACTTCAGCGTGAGATTAAATCCTTTATCCTCCTCTTAGGTATTTACTACACTTGGCTCTTGAAAGCTGAGAGCTGATGTCATTAGCCACAGGACTGAGAAGACTGTCTCACATAAAATACATCAACAAACAGGGCTGCAAAGCCTTTGTGACAGGGAAAAAAGGTATTAAGAACAGAGCCAGAAACCACTGCCACGTTGCTTGAATGCTTCATCAAACTCTATTTATCTGACGAGTAAGAGAATGCAAGTGTATTTTTCTGTAAATTGAGCGAGACGGTTTGTAAATGTAGTGCGCTTGCAGATGCCAATGCAATTTTACATTTTTAAAACATATTTACTGGGAGGAGAACCCAGTAAAGTCAACATGAAACTGCATTCACAACCCTTTTTACTTCTGTATTATGGCATCTCTGATTGAAACAGGATATGCAATGGAAAGAAGCAGCCGTTACATTCCAGAGTGGAGCGAATGATGTGAATGTGTGTTTACATGGACCAGACTTTTGGACCAGAGCTTGTCAAGTTCACCCTCCAGAGCATCTCTACATATTTCAGTGGTAATGCTGCTTTTTCAGATCTATTGTTCAGTATTTGCAATTATTGTTATAACCTGTGACATTAACCAGCATTAGATTGCAGACGCAGCAAAAAATAACTAAATAGCCGGCATCTGATTAACTTTATTCAAAAGCCTCTGCAGAGTAAGTGACCAGAGCTGAATTTTTGAAGAACGAATGTGAACAGAAATATTTATTTATTTTGAAAAACGTACACTGATGAATCATGCACAATTAGGAAAACATAAAATTCAGTAGGGTTCATTTTAATTTCAGGTTGACTTTATGCTGGATTTATAGAGCCTTCAAAGGGAGCTTGAGTTTTGTGAATTACAAATAACCATGCTTCATATTTTATATCTGAGTGGCTTGTCTCAACAGTAGGCACATGAATTATACATTTCCTGTAGTACAGGAACACTCTAATGTACTGCAGCAGTTAAATATAAATCCGTAATCCATAAGTGTGCTGCTAATCACTACAAAGAATGAGTTGACCGCGGTTCATAAAGCTGATTCAGTACCAGCTCTGGATATTTGATTTGCATAAGGACATGTGACTCAAGTTGAGTGTTTCCTTTATCAACAGTGTGTATGGTCCAAGTCGTAATTTTTATACTCCCCAAAAGCGATTCAAAACATGCTATTTTGCTTAAATTCTTGATAGCCCTTATAAATGATACTGACCCAAATGTAAGACGCAGAAATGCAAATTCCAACATTTAATTGAAGCGTGTAAAAAACATGCTCTTCGTTCACAAATAATTGCCTGACACATCTGCAACAGTTCAAGGACAAACTTTCAACCCAGCATGAGAAATAAAAAAAACATTAAGTAAAAAAAAAAAAGAAGAATAGTTCAAACGGCAAAATTCTGCCATATGCTTGAATGAATAGTTTGCAGAATAATTATACATTCTGTGATCATTTACTCATTATCACGCTGTTTCAAACTTTCTTTAGCAGAATATACTGGGAAATATACGAAATTCATGGAAAAGAGTATCCCGGACATCCTTCATTTGTGAGTACTCATCCTTGAGGGTGAGTAAGTAAACGATGACAGAATTTTCACTTTTCAGGGAACTATCCCTTTAAATGCATCACTGGCAAACAACAGAACAAAAGACAACATTTAAATGAAAGAATTATTTTTTTTCATGAATTTTTACTGTTGATCTATTCTTAGCACAACTGTTTGGAAAGCATTCATACATATACAAAATAAAAGCCTGCATTGTTCCTCAAACATTGGAAATTGGAAATGTGTGGCTCAAACATGTTAATTTTCTTCTGGGTTCAGTTTTTGTCAATGTTCCTTTCCATTGTTGCAGTCCCTTGAAGGTTTTATCTGCAGATGACCTATTCAAAAGGCATCAAAGCTGAACATGAACATGATCTGTAATACTGATGCTTCTCGTTCGACCTTTTCTAATGTATCTGAAAAACTAATTAAGATGTTAATAATGATGACAATGTGAATAATTTACAGAATCATTTTTACTAACAATGAAGGTATTAGAATATGGCTACTTTTTTTTTACCAAAGAATTGTCAACAGACTGCCTAATAGTCTTCTATTATTTAATGGTCTATCATCAAATATTCTGTTTGAAGAAAGACACCATTACCTCATGTTGATGTGTATATATTTCTCAGTTGTTCAAATAACTATGCATTCCATGGATTTTTTTAATTGTTATTCAAATGTTTATCATTTGTATCCGATTTGCTTCCGTCAGTGTCTCTTTCTGGTTCTTTTGCTCTGACTCTCTTTGGCGTTCTGTTCATTTGAAACAAAAAACGAACATGGCAAGGTGATTCTGAAAGTTAACAAACCTAGAACTACTTTGACGTGCAGTTTTAGAAAATTAACACCTTTGGATGTTTGTCAACCAATCAGAATGAAGTGTGCAATACAGTCACTGCCATCTGCAGCCATTGCCAGTTGGAATAATCATGCTGCTCCTTCCTTTCTCTGCCTGGAAAATGTAGGTCTCAATTTTTGCCACCAGCATAACCAGCAGTTTTTCTTGTGCAAATCTCTTGGATCTACTCAGTCCTGGTAGAACTGTGGGTCCTCGGGGCCTGGGCGTGGAGGTGGACGAGAAGGGGGCGGGGCTCGCCCGGGTGAAGCTGTCTGAGGGGGCGGAGTCAAGGTGCTTGGTGATGAGGGCGGTGTGGGAGAAGGGGGCGGGGCTCGTCCGGGCGGAGCTGCCTGAGGGGGCGGAGTCAAGGTGGTTGATGAGGGTGGTGTGGGAGGAGAAGGAGGCAGAGTCACATTGATACTCAGACTGGTAGAAGGAAGAGCTCTGGTTGGAGGTGGTGTGTAAGGGGGAGGGGTTATGGATGTTGGGGGCGGGGTTGATGGTAAAGGGGGAAGGGTGGAGGTGGGAGAGTGGGCGGAGCAGCGTGGGGTGGGCGGCAGGGTGCCCTGTGGGACAGGAGGGCATCTGCTATGGGGGAGGCTGTAGATGTGGGCCGAGGGGTTGTTGTAAAGCGGGTATCGAGGAGGTGGGCAGGATTTCATACGGGTGAATTTCATACAACGACCCTAGAGAGTAAAAAATGTAAAAATGCATTTATAAAAGCTTTTATATGTTTTTACACTTGGGTGTGCTAAGCTTCTGAAAACCTAAAAATTTCTTTTCTTTTCTTTTTTTTTTAAAGAAATAAATACTTTGATTCCCCAAGGACACATTAAATTGAGCCAAATAAGTCACAGTAAAACATTTATAATGTTACAAAATATTTCTATTTCATCTAGTAATAATGGTGAAAATTCAGCTTTGATCACAGGAATAAAATACATTTAAAAATTGTAACGATATTTCACGATATTAGTGTTTTTACTGTGATCAAATAAATGCTCCTTTGGTGAGCAGAAGAGCCTTTTCAAAAACATCAAAAAATATCTT
Organism: Tiaroga cobitis; assembly: GCA_030578255.1. Taxonomy (NCBI): domain Eukaryota; kingdom Metazoa; phylum Chordata; class Actinopteri; order Cypriniformes; family Leuciscidae; genus Tiaroga; species Tiaroga cobitis. The sequence continues at coordinate 32,881,547 of CM060600.1, read as the reverse complement.
ACCAACCACAAACTTTTGAACGGTAGCGTATATTAATAGTTTCTGTTTCAGAAATTATTAATAATATCAGAATAAGCTGTTTTTGCACTAATACCATCCAAAGCATGTTTTTAGTACATCAAACTCTTATTTTAAAAGATCAAGGAAAAGAGTGTAAGAGTTTCTACTTGTTTGAAATCAGGTTTTTTCCCACAGTATAGCTCTGAATAATAAAGATGGCATTCGTGGGATGAATTTAGCCCAGTTTTGTGTTATATGGTTCAGTGCAGTTTAATATTGCTTTAAAGTATCAACAGAACCTCTTTCCCTGTGAAGATGTAGGCCAATTGCTTTCATTTTAAAGGCCATTTGATTTCTGTCCAGCGTTCTTGTTCTATTTACCACAGCAGATCAGACAGCCTAAAACTCCCCTCTGTGCATTCCTCTGAGGGAAAGGGGAGGGTGGTTGATGCTTTAAGCAGACTATGGTGCATTCCTTTAGGCAGGAGGAATATTAGCAGACTGGTCCTGTTGGTCTGAACCAATGCCACAGTCCTGAGTACTTTCACTCTGCCTCTGTTTCTGACTGCACTTATTGCTAACAGCTGGCCTCCTTTCATCCTCAATATATCTCACATTGTTTTTCACGTGATCCTCACAATCTGCCTGCAACATTTTTAACAAGAAGAGATTCTGGAAAAACCCAGAGGTCTGCTTTTCTGGGCATTTCACTATTACCTTCTTATGTGGAAACAGATTCTGCCTTTTAATGTAGTGTTTTTCTAACTTAAAAAAAATTTGTCATAGACATAAGCAATAAGCACTGCTGAGTAGGGTGTAACGATACTCTCATGTCACTATTCAACACATATCACAATACTGAACTCGCGATACGATACGATAAAAAATTTACTGTTGGCTAAAATGCAAAATTTTATATTACATTGTGGGTGTAAATGAATAGGCTTGGACTTGGTGATGGTAACCCAATGCACAGGACAATGGTGGCACCAGAATAAAAATATTGATGATTCTGAAGCTGAAAATATAGAATTATTTTAGACGAATATGCTTGCACTCTGTCACTGACTAAATATATTTAAAATAATGTATGACACTTTTTACTGGTAACATAAGACATTTGGCACTATCAGGACCCACAAATATTCCCCCATTGTATTATTATACATTATATTCAACATTATAGTAGTTTAATGTAGTATTGACACTAAAAGTCTGAAAACTTGAATTTTTTTCTCACACAGTAATTTTTATTTTGGGTGAACTATACACAATAAATATTGTCACTATCCATTTTTGTATTGCGATATATTGTGACACGATATATTGTTACACCCTTAATATAAATATATATATATATATATATATACATTTACCTAAAGGATTATTAGGAACACCTGTTCAATTTCTCATAAATGTAATTATCTAATTAACTAATCACATGGCAGTTGCTTCAATGCATTTAGGGGTGTGGTCCTGGTCAAGACAATCTCCTGAACTCCAAACTGAATGTCAGAATGGGAAAGAAAGGTGATTTAAGCTATTTTGAGCGTGGCATGGTTGTTGGTGCCAGACGGGCCGGTCTGAGTATTTCACAATCTGCTCAGTTACTGGGATTTTCACGCACAACAATTTCTAGGGTTTACAAAGAATGGTGTGAAAAGGTAAAAACATCCAGTATGCGGCAGTCCTGTGGGCGAAAATGCCTTGTTGATGCTAGAGGTCAGAGGAGAATGGGCTGACTGATTCAAGCTGATAGAAGAGCAACTTTGACTGAAATAACCACTCGTTACAACCGAGGTATGCAGCAAAGCATTTGTGAAGCCACAACACGCACAACCTTGAGGCGGATGGGCTACAACAGCAGAAGACCCCACCGGGTACCACTCATCTCCACTACAAATAGGAAAAAGAGGCTACAATTTGCAAGAGCTCACCAAAATTGGACAGTTGAAGACTGGAAAAATGTTGCCTGGTCTGATGAGTCTCGATTTCTGTTGAGACATTCAGATGGTAGAGTCAGAATTTGGCGTAAACAGAATGAGAACATGGATCCATCATGCCTTGTTACCACTGTGCAGGCTGGTGGTGGTGGTGTAATGGTGTGGGGGATGTTTTCTTGGCACGCTTTAGGCCCCTTAGTGCCAATTGGGCATCGTTTAAATGCCACGGCCTACCTGAGCATTGTTTCTGACCATGTCCATCCCTTTATGGCCACCATGTACCCATCCTCTGATGGCTACTTCCAGCAGGATAATGCACCATGTCACAAAGCTCGAATTGGTTTTTTGAACATGACAATGAGTTCACTGTACTAAAATGGCCCCCACAGTCACCAGATCTCAACCCAATAGAGCATCTTTGGGATGTGGTGGAACGGGAGCTTCGTGCCCTGGATGTGCATCCCACAAATCTCCCTCAACTGCAAGATGCTATCCTATCAATATGGGCCAACATTTCTAAAGAATGCTTTCAGCACCTTGTTGAATCAGTGCCATGTAGAATTAAGGCAGTTTTGAAGGCGAAAGGGGGTTAAACACAGTATTAGTATGGTGTTCCTAATAATCCTTTAGGTGAGTGTATATATACAGTATATATATATAATATATATATATATATATATATATATGCGTAAGCCACAAACTGACAAAATATCTGCAATTTTATGGAGCATTTGTGTAATGCATGACACTATTTATCACCTTCTCTCCAGGTTGAGGTCTCATCACGGATACACGGTCATATCCTCTCCTAAGCCACACCCACAGGGCATCAAGTTTCCCCTGAAAGATTCAAACAGAACAGTGGTTCAAGGAGATCAACACTTCAGAGCGTGCTTCTGGGAAATTCAATCTGCAAAACACACTTAATCAACAATGCAAAAGTGATTGTCAGGGTAATCTGTTACTGACTACCGAAAGCTGTGCAAAGAGACAGAGGACCAAGGTACTTCATTCACATTTATTTTATGCAGAGTGTTAATTGACAAGTTTCTAAGTTTCTAATTTCCTGTCTGAATCAAAGAAATATGCCTCTGTATAAGTGGAACAGCTATGAGAAAGAAATGTATGTTCCTAAAATTGGAACATCTCATTGGAACATCTCATTGGAACATCTCATTGGAGCGCATAATTGTAACATTTAATTGGAACATCTAATTGACTGACTCTTCACTTTGTCTTTTCAACTCTGACATGCAAAGTTTCTCATTATTTGGCAGTAAAATAAACTGCTTAGGATGTAGCAGACTGAATTTTACCTGTTACTTTTCTTAGATATTGAAGACTAGGAGTGCCGAACAAATAAAAATTAATCAAGTCAATGTATTTAATAATAATAAAATGTTACTTTTCAAATTGATAAATAAACAATTAAATTGATAAATCTTCAACAACATTTGCCTTTGTTGGTGGCCAGTGTGTGTCCAAGGAACATGTCTTGTTTCCACATATGAAGGGTCCAGTTGCATTTTTTAAAAACTTGATTAACAAGTGGATAATGCAAATTGATTAAGAAAAGCAACTGGAAATAATTTTAAATAATTAAAATTCTATGCATCATTTTGTTTTTTATTCATTATTTCTTGTTACATTCAACTACCATTTTAATTTGTGAATTATGTGAACAGCTGTGAACATTTTTAAATGAAAATAATCTATACATTGATAACTGATTCCTTCATTTTATTTTTATGTGGCATATTTTTTTTGGTATTTTGTAGCAATTCCATCGAGATTGCTGGGATGGATTTCCATTTATAAGTCAGCTACAAATCATTAGACTTGCTTTTTAGTACACAAATGTCTGAAATATGACAAAACATCCAAATATTTTAATATAGCTCAATAGAGGATTGGCTGTTGGAACCACCAATAACTCCCTGAGGTACAGTAAATAATTTTCGCCTAGAAACAGTTATTAGGAACATTTGCCTCACGCTGCCCTGGATAACATCTCACTTCATTTCTTGAAGAGTTGTGGGCTTCAATGGAGACTAAACTGAGAGTGAATTTCGTGCAGAATCACACACACTGAAGTTTGTCTTCATTTTTCTCAACCTGTATGTGTGTTTAATCTCTGCCTCTCAGAGTGGACTGTCACCCAACATAATCCTGAGGAAAAAAGGTGGAAGAGAAAGAGAAAAGGAGTTTGTTTTGTTGGGAAACAGACCAGCTCTGCAAAGCTCATCTCTCTTGGGTCAGCTCGGTTCAGCGTCTGGTTTATATCAACCCTCCCCTTCCATCTGACAGAGACATTATGAAACAATGCATGAACCGCTTCCCGGACTGGCCGAGGCCACCACAACAGCACGCCGCTTCTTCTGAGCTCCTTCCAGTCTTCCATACCCTGGCCACGTCATTTGTTGTCCACCAGATGAGCATAACGTAAGCATGACACTGTACCGGGTCATCTCTAGCTGTTGGGTAATGTGTTTTTGTGAGGACACACTGGGATTTGAAAATATTTTGGCTTCGTAAAAGGTACCTTTTACAATGCCATCCCTTTTACCTTTTACAATGCCATCCCTAGACCAATATGAATTTTAATTCTGGTCCAAGCTGGTTAGAGCTGCTTTGGTTCTGGTCACTGGTTGGCCAGCAATGGAATGCTGTTCACCAGCAATACATGGTGAATCAAGAATTAAAATTTGATATAAAAAATAAATAAAAATAGTAATATATACTGTCATTTTGTGTGAATTAATTCATCTGTTGGTGTAAAAAGTAAAAAAACGTCTGGTGGGGAACACCATCTAATGTGTCACAATACATTAATATGGATCTATCAAATGACTAACAATATAATGTATAGATGAAAAAATCCATATACATTTTAAATATCAATACCATATATTATAAGACTTGTTTGACTGTTGTAAAAAGATTTGTCAATAAACGGTCATCAAATATTTCATTATTTTTTCAGAAGATTTTTTTCATTGCTTTCAGACTGTTTTATTGGTTATCTCATTATGTTAACTGAGTTAATAGCTTTAGTTAAAGGTAGGGTATTTTTTTTATAAACACTTTTTGTTATACTGGTTGAAACTCTCTTCACATCCTGATAGCAGTCAATAATAGTGGTCTAAATATTAAAACATGTACAAATATCTTCTGTGGAAGTTTCAGGACCAAAAGATGTTCGTCCAATCATTACATTCGGTCTGAATGCAATGATGCGCTGTTGTACATGCCTGTCAACATATGTATTTATTTTCCATACCTCCGCGCACCTGCTCGCGCGGACATCACACATCATCAGCGCGTTACAACAAGCTTCACGTCATGTTGTAACTATGATTATGAGATGGCAACCCGTGATTTTCTACTTTGAGAGTTTACTTTGTCTCTCGTCTTGTGGTGGTTTGAAGAGGTGTGGCTTTAACCTACTTTTAATGTGACAAACAAAACCTTTGACTTAAACAGATCTACCTTGATAGGGGAGTACCACTTCTGAGGGGAGATTGGTTTTCGCATGCCGTTGTTTAGGGTCCGTGTGGTGGGAAACTCAAACTCTTGCTCGGGCATTTTCACCCGCGCATTCTTTGCCTTCTCCAGTTTGGCTCCTTCATCAGTGGATCCCTTATCTCCCCAGCGCACCTGGAAATGTGATGGACACACACACACACACACACACACTCGTATCACTGCAGTGGACCGGAGCGAATGCAAGCTGTTCTTTTCTTTCCAAACACCCTTGACTTACTTCCATCCTTTTGATGCCACCAACTCCTCTCCCACCGTAGTACGAAGCATCCACTGTTGGCCACTTCTTCTTTGGGTAGCCTTCATCTTCTTCATCCTTTAGAGAAAGACATTCTTATTAAAAATTTACGCAAATTATTCATTGAGAAATGTTGAGCAGAACTTGATTGATTGATTGGATTGTGAAAATTCATCTCTGTGTAAAATAAATAGTAAATAAATAGTTGATTTTAATTCCATGTTAACTTCCGCTAACTTAAAAATTGTCATTGGCAATTTAAAACATCTACAAGAATATAGTGAAATATTTTCCATTACTTAAAAAAATTAGTGAAGGATAATAGAAAAAGATGATTTTTGCATATGATGGTGTACTTCATCTAGCAGCAGGGGCTGACTGGCTTACGCTAACCAGCCAAACTGACCCAGTTATTAGGCATTAAAGAGATCATTTGAAGTGTTTGGAAGAGCCAATTACAAATGAATGCATCCTTTGTTTGATTTGATTATGCTAAGGGCGCAACAAGAACAAAGTAATTATTTATTCTCCTGAGCGGAAATACACTTTGAGTTCAAAACCATGTAAAAATAATCCTTTCCAAGCACCCCAGGAAATGATGTCAGCCTATACCTTCCTGTCATCTATCTGAATTTCTTGGCTCATAAGAAATCAGACAGAATTGAATTTCCATATGTTCCCCTGCTGACTGCAACCGTTTTAATGAGGTTGGGAGGACGAACTCTCTTGGAAGAACTGTTATTTTGAGTATTACCCTAGATTACCCTCTGCTGAAACTTTTGGCAATCTGGGAATGATCCACAACTTTATCTTAAACACGGTCTTCGGGGTTAAAGAAAAATGTGTCATTTTTAAAATGATACATTTAAAATAATAAATAAACTATTTTTTAAATGTAATTTTTAAATTCCATTTTAAGTCTGCTGTCTTGGGAGAACTGTTGACTAATTGACAAATGGATGAAGCAAAGCGTTCGGAAAAAAAAGATTTTTTAAAAAATCATAAAATTGTTACATTTTAATGTGTTAAGTTTGGGGTCAGTGAGATTTTTTTTTTAAATGCAGTCTTCTATTTGAATATATTTTAAAATGTAATTTGTTCCTGTGATTGAAGCTGAATTTTCAGCATCATTACTCGCATGATTGTTCAGAAATGCTGATTTGCAGCTCAAAAAACATCTCTGATTGTTATCAAAGTTGAAAACAGTTAAAATTTTTGTGGAAACCACATTTTTTTTTCCAGGATTTTTTTAATCTCAGGATTTTTTCTGTTCAAAAGAACAGAATTTTAGAAATCAAAATATTTGATAACATTGTAATATATTCAATCTCACCATCTATCAATTCAACGCGTCCTTGCTAAATATAAACGTCATTCTTAGTAAATCTTAGAATAAAAATACCGACACCAAACTTTTGAACAGTAGTTAATATATGTATGTGTGAATTGTTTTCAGCATCATGACCTATCCCAAGTACAGCACAGTGGATCTTTCTGAGGTAAAAAGATATAAATTTCGCAGAGATGACCCTGAGAGCAGGAATAAGGGATCAGTTTATACTTCCACTGCAGACTGTTACCTCAGACACTGCAAGACCTGCTTTAAGCTTGTGGAATTTCCTGTTTTGAAGGGGAAATCTGAGACTTGGAAAGAGGAAGACTTACAACGTGTCCAGGTTGAAATGTGCTATGGACAATTCAATTGTTCTCAAAAATTCATAAGCTTGAAGAGGTAGTATAGGCTACAAAAATTCCTTAACAGTGGAACTGCTCTTTGTCATGTCGTCTCCATATGTTTACATTTATCCTAGTCCAAAAGGGGGGGGGGAAATCATAAAAATTCATCAACATTACAGGGTGAATTCTCTTTGAAAATTCGAGACCTTAAATCACATAATTTTCGGACACTTTCTGTCTTTTGTCATTATCAGTTTGGCACCCGGGACCACATCTGTGAAAACTTTGCTGAGCAAATGTTTGGAACAAATGTCAGGTGGCGTCTCCTCACAAGCAAAACCCTCTGAAGAAATCTTGCTGGAGGAAAAAGGTTTCATGATGAGAATACACTGTGGCTCCTACCAAAACAGCAAGGCATGGCATTGAAAATCAACATTCATTTTAAATGATTATTTTAAATACCCCTCAGTTTTGGCTCTCCAAAAAGAAGAAAGAAACTCATACAGGTTTGGAGCAACTTGAGGGTGATTAAATGATGAGAGAATTCTCATTTTTGGGTGAACTATCACTTTAGCAGCTCCAGTTACTATCCATTTTGCATGTTAATAACAGCCTGGATATTTTCCTAACTTCCTTTTTGATTTCCACAGAAGCAAGAGAGGTGCATGCTTTCAAAACGTCACAAGGGTGTATAATGACACCCTCATTATTTCGTTTTTGGATGAACTATCCCTCTACAGTTACTAAATTACCCAACACAATATGTGATCTTGACATCGTTCAGGACTCTGAAAAACATGGAAGAAAAGCAAAACCAAAAGAAAGCATCTCTTACCGAACTGTCGTCCATCACGTGTGGCGGCGGCGGCTCATGGACGATCTGTCGCAAATGAAAAGAAACATGTCTTTCATGTCACAGGAATCATCTTTGAAGGAATTGAAGTTAGATTTTAATGCAAAATGTCATTTTTTTTAAAACATTTCTTTTTATCCCATTTCACTTCTTAGCATTTTCCATGGCTCAAAATTTCACATTCATTTGCACTTCAGAAGAGACATTATAGGCTCAAAAACGGCTTGAAAAACACTTTTCAGCACAGTAATGCCTGGATTTTGGCCTCCGGTTGGGGTAACTTCTGAAAAAGAAAGCTGAGATGAGGGGCTTCAGTGCGAAACTTACCACGGTGCAACAGAGGGGCCAAAACCACCAGAGTGTGGCCATAGCGATCATCAACAGCAGTATCAGCAGCGCTATGGCCAAGAACGTCCCGTCGGTCTGATGGACAGAGCAGAAACACAGATCCAGGGGAGGTTTATGGTCCAAAGGAAATAAACATTGAATAATCTTCCTCATGCCACACTCAAACCCTTCTGGATGGGGTTCCACTTCAAAGTTTGCGGTGTAATGGAGTTTAGGGAGAGAATATTAATAGGAATTTATGCAAGGAGCTTTTTTAAAACAGTATCTGGATCTCTGTGTGAGTGACTATGCCTGGAACCCTGTCTGAAGTTAAATATAGTATCTCACGAAACCTTTAAAAACATTTCAGTCACATTTCACCACAAAATCAAAGAAAAGAAATAAGAATTTATATTTTGATTGGAAATGAAAATGAAGCCTATTTCATGACCGTTAAGATTTTTTTTTACTTCGACATTATTTTCTTAATTCTCTAATCCTCGTAATAAAGATATGTTTATAAATAAATAAATAAATAAAAATAATTAAAAATAATATTTGTCATAATTTGTAACTAAGGTATTACAGTAATAAGATTATGAGAGTCACCTTTCAGAGTAAAAAACAATGTTACAATGCAAAATCTATATACATATTTATTTATATCTATATATTTATCTTCTGGTTTTCAGGTGAAATGTAACGTGGACATGTTTTCATTAGATCACACATTCAACACCTTAACAATAGTGTTCAATCAATTCACATGCTTTTAGGCCTCGGTCTCGCAGCAAATTTACCAGTGTACTGTTGGAAAGGCACCCCACCAGAGGAGCGTTGGTTTTTAGAGAGGGCAAGAAGGACAGAATGTACTGACTGTGTTCAGAGGGTAGACTGAAGATGGAGCTGAGCTAGAGGAACTGCCCAGTGTAGTGGTACTGGGAGTGGCTCTGCCCAGTGTAACAGTGGTAGTGGGCTTGACACTGCTGCCCTGCAGGGTTACTGTACTCACACAGCTGACGGTCGTGATGGTCACAGAACTGGAGATAAAACTCAGGCCGTTGTTCATACTGACATGGAGGGAGGCAGACCTAAGGAAAAAGAGAGACACAAATACCTGACTTGTTTTGTTCTTCTTAAGTTCTTTTATGAAAAATTTGGCTCTCATATTTAAATACATTCTGCATTTTTACACAATTCAAGTTCAAGTTCAATTTCGTTTTCCGTAAATGAAAAAGTGAAAAAAGTGATCAGTTGACTTAACTTAATAATTTTAAGGCAACGGTTTCCTAATTTTTTTTAAGTAAATAAACTTCATGCTTAATCAAAAAAATTAGGTAATGTGGGTATACGGTGTATAAAATGACATATACACTACCATTTTTAATCCCGGGTTGGTAAAGCTTTATAATAACTTCATAAATCATTAATAAACATTATATAATGCTTAACGGATCATTAGTTAATAGATATTAAAATAGCTAGAAATATGAAAAAGTGCTTGTTAATGTTTACTAAAACATACTAAGGTACTAAATGTATTATAAAGTATTACCCCTGGGATCGGTAAAAAAAAAAAAAAATGCTCCACTTACAGTAAAATACGTAATTCTGTGAAATATTAAAATTTGAAATGTGTCTTCTATTTGAAGATGTTTTAACACGTGATTTAATTCCTGTGATCAAAGCTTTATTTTCAGCATCATTACTCCAGTCTTCAGCGTCACCCGATCCTTCTGAAATCATTCTAATATGCTGATTTGCTGCTTAATATTTTTGTGGAAACTGTGATGCATTTTTAGGTAATGTATATTATCATGTAAAATCTGAAAATAACAAATATAAAAAAAAGTAATACAATAGAATCAACTATGATGGGTTATGCAGGGACTCCCTTTTACTGTTTCCACTGTAAATTAAAACGTGACAACATGTATTGTTTAAATTTGATTTCAATTAATAGATGTTTACTGTACAGTAGGCTACATATAGAATTATGAAGATGTTTTACAATGCTTCATAAGCTAAAAAGCCTGGAATCAGAATGCCTTTGAGAGAGCTGGGCGTCTTTCTGTCCTGTTTGAATTTGTTTCTTGGCTTGTGTGTTTCTCTTTCCATTCTAGCTTTATTTGCTTCAGCTGAAGACAGAGTTTCCAGCAACACTTACGTTCCCTCCTCCTTCAGTACAGGCGCTGGGCAGAGCAGGTACGTGTCTTCAACTACCAGAGGCCTCTTCACTGGAGAATAACACACAGGACAAGAAGCAGCTTGGCAAGTGCCCTTAGGATGATTTCAGTGATTCTGTTTCTTTTTACCATGTATTTGTGGATAATTTTACAGCAGCTCAACATATAAACCAATCTGAACCACCCTTACAAAAATAGTTTCATACCGTTCAAAAGTTTGGGGTCAGTAAGATTCCTTTTCTATTTAAGGAAATTAATACTTTTATTGAGCAAGGATGAATTAAATATATCAAAAGCTTCAGTAAAGACATTTATAATCTTACTAAATGGTTTTTTTTTCTTTTCTTCAAAATGCTGTTATTTATAAATGTTCAATTCATCAAGGAATCTGAAAAAAAATTATATTTTTTTTCCACAAAAATATTATGCAGCACAACTGTTTTGAATAGTGATAATAATAAATGCACTAAATCAGCATATTAGAATTATTTAACAACCCATATTTTTCCACAACCATGTTCCTTTAGGGGACATAGAAAACAGCTCTTTTTTTTTTTTTTTTTTACATTTTGAATAATATATCGCCAGTTACTGTTTTACAAATAAATGCAGCCTTGGTGAGCATAAGAGACTTATTTCAAAAACGTTCAAAAAAAAAATCTTACCAACCCCAAACTTATGAATGTCATTGTAGTTTCCACAAAAAAATACATTATTGCTGTTTTTAATAAACACATCCATAATAAAATAGATTTTTATATGTTTGGAGCATAATTCCAGTGCTTAATGCAGAACTCAACACCAAGATGATACAGTGATCTGGGGTGCGTTTCCCAAAAGCATCGTTGGCCAACTATGATCGCAATTTCCATTGAACTCTATTGGTAACAGTGGAACTTGCGACCATGGTTGGCTTTGGGAAACACATCCCTGGTTGGTTGCTAGGGTGTTACCATGTAGTTTTGGGTGATCGCTAGGGTGTGACTCCCTGTCTCAAGTCAGAAGTGTCCACACTCAAGTCTATGATATTTTGTTCTGTAGATATGAATTTTAAGTCTATGGGGTCATTTTCTCGTAATAGCACACCTCTTCTCAATAAACCGCATGCTTTGAGGTATTATTCATGCCTATATAGCACAAACAGTGCAGGACAAGTTATTTGAGGACCTTTGAAAAGCCCCTAACCCTACGTATAAGTGATGGCGATGCTTGCCTTAGCAATTACCACTTATAATTATTTTCAGAAGAAAAACACTGAAGCTGAATTGCATTTCTTTACCATTCAGGTTCAGCCTACAACTGAAGGGCAGAATTTTTCATCCTCTTGTCATTTTCCACATGAAAAATGAGAAACTGGAAAATGTTTGACTCCAAAGCCTCATTTACCCTGGCCGAGAATCGCACTGGTGAGATGGGCCCTGCATTCCCCTGTACCATCTGATATTCTTTAAGTAAAACAGCAGCTGAGAGAGAAGGATAGAAGCTCAGAGCTCAGAAATTATTAAGACATCAACACCGCAGCAGACCAATTTCTAGCCATTCACTTCCAAGATAAATCCAGCGCTCCAGGCGCTGTCCGTTGAGCCATTTTATTAGTTACCAAATGTAACAGTTATGCAAGAGCTATACGATGGGGAGTATAATTACGACATACCCTAAAATAAATTACATTTGTTCACCTATATGTTTTTTGTGTCATTAGTCTAACACATTCTACACATGCTATTCAAACCAATACATATACAAAACAATTAAAAACATCTAATATCCTGAACCAAAAATCCTGGTAATATTTTCCATGGTGTCTTTTAATGGTGTGTAGATGTGTGTTTGTTGCACATGTGGTTTGCGTTCAAGGCAAGTCTTGTGATTTACAAGTGTTGCGGCCAACCTTTCTCGAGCGCATTGCAGAAAACACGGCAGCCATACTGACATTTGGATTCAATTGGCTTCTTTATCATTACAAAAGACAAAAACAAAGCTGTCTGCATTGCAATGCTTATTTTTTGATTTCCACTGGTGAGTTGACCTTGGCCTGGATGAATAAAAGTTTCAGTCATTTATCAACTATGACTTTTGTTCTTTATCAACTGAGGAGATCATTTGGGTTAGCAGCTAATGCTAACACAGGTTGGCCTATTAATAATTCAGCAGTTCACAGCTAGCAATGCAAGGAACAGTAATCCATCTGTGCTGTTTTTCACTTACTCACGGTGAGGGTGTTGTTGATACGGAAGCTGCAAAGGATTCTGCTCACATCGCGGGCGTGAAGGAATCCGTTCCCTTGAATCACCACCTCAAAGGATTCTGGGAGGGAGGAAACACATTGCGTTTGATGTTATATACATGTGTCCCGAACAGAAAAAAAAACCCTGCAATCCAATATATAAGTTCATATAAAAGTTCAGATTTCATGTGGTGTTTTACAGTTGTATATGTAAAAAAACAAAACAAAAAAAAAAACAGATTTTTTTTGCCTGTCTGAACTAGGTCTTTGCTTCAGGCCTGACGTATGTTTACCTCCAGCACAAATACTCGAGGGCTCCACGGCGAGGATCTCTATACAGGATCTCTTCAGAATCTGAGGCAAGGAAAAATGCATGAATTTATGTTTAAATGTTTTGCATGTCATAGTCAATTTATTGTAGAGACATTCACCAATATTTACTGTAAGTTTTACTTGTGTGATATAAAGGCTCTGTGCCCAAACCTAGTGAGCTGGCTTTTTCTCTAGTGCATACAGCACTGCGCACTGTCCGTGTGACATAATTTTAGTCATCAGGAGGGTCTTTCCGCGTGCAGCCCAATTATTTTGTGGCCCTGTGGATGGTGCGCGTACAAGAGCGCATATGTGAGTGACTAGACTTCAAGGCCAAAGGAGTGTACTTTGAAAGGCTCGGTCAAATGTGCACGATGGAGCAGAACATGAAGTATACCCGTGCCTTAACTCATGCAAACTCATAAATGACTGATTGTAGTGCTCTACACGGGCAGCTAATAAGTGTCAACTCACAATTGATTTCAATAGAGTTTATCTTTGGTGTAATGGAGGCCAGCTAATAAGAGCTGTTTAAGTAAACCTCACTCGCTTGGCCTCAAGAGGCGTACTAGCAACTGACGTTAGAGGCTGCGCTCTTTAGCGTCCTTTTTATCGCACCCCCCTCCTATGTTGGAAACGCTGGTTAGAATCCTGCTCGTCACGGTGCGAGTAGAACCGGAGGGGTTACATTGGTGCCGTGACCCGGGTGGGAGTGAGGTTTAGGGGGGTGAGTGTAATACCTGTTACAGACTCTGCGATTTTGGCAATCCTATAAAATCAATACAAATCACTATATTCGTGGATCTAATAAACTTGGGTACGACATGTATATGTAGACTGTACAATGATGATACATATTGAATCGTAGGCTACGACGCAAGTTAGTATAGAAGAATAAAACGTCATCAGCATGCGCTAGTGGTAAACAAAGAGAGCCAGATGAATCGCACTTTGGCAATTGTGGTTTATGTGCGCTGAAAAAAAAGACGAGGAAGCGAAAGAGGAGAATATGGACGCGGTCATGGCTAGGGAAAAGAGGCCAGCTTGGCATGCTAATCTAGCAAATGGAGCTTGAGGTAGTTTTACGTTTTAGCGCCATGTCACGTTGATAATTTTATTGGCCAGTCAGTAGATGTAGGTCGTAGCAGCAAACACACTGTGAGATGATCATGCAAAATTTCTGACACTGTCAGAAAATGATCGCAGGCAAGCTTTGGTCGCAAGACCGTGACAACGGCAGAACCTCTCACACTGTACGACGTAGCGCAACTGTTTAGGAGCCACGACCACAGGAATCGCCACGTTTGGTGATCTTTCGTCTGGGACAAAATCGTACAATGTGTACCGGCATACCGGAGGCCAGCTAGTAGAACCAGTGTTTTTTTGATTAGCTAAAGATGAGATACTCCAATTAGCATCAAAATACATGGCACTGTATATGTTGACCAAACTTGTTGCTGGATTTGAAATGTTGATTTTCTTTTCACTGAGTGACGTTATCAAATTGCCTTTTCAGTGAATGATACATGCAACGCTGCCTTCGAATTTGGCTAAAAGACGCCATGCTTTTTGTCTCAAAAGTGCACATTTGATAACATAAAATGCTGCCTAGCTCACAAGGTTTTGGAACACAGCTATTTACATCAATAAAATGATCAAAAGAAAGATGTCAGAGTAGCTGTTACTGAGTTTAGTCAATTCACTCACTGAATCAATGACCCCTTGCAGTGCTTCAAAGCCATCATTAACAGGAAAGACGTGATCTTCGCTGTCGGCTATTGTTGCCAGCTGTGACCGAACGAGAAATCATGAAAAATATGCTTCTCTATTCTTTCGTTCTTCAGTTGCTGTTCAGTTGCTGAAAAATACAGATTGTGGTGACCTGCTCACAATGAAGGGGCCAATCATTTTGTCACCTTACCTGGGTTTCATTAAAGTCCTTCACTCCAACACAATACACAGAAGCTCCCAGCTGACGTGAGCGACCGGCCTGCCATTTCATCATATCAAAGACAGGGTTCAAAAAGATGTGTTGGGTTGCATATATTCAATTAGAGCCAGCACATGTGAAATATCAAACTATGCAAATATTATCTAGATAATAGGCTAAAAGAGACAGTCTGAGAGAAAGGAGGTCCAAGGTTCAGTTTATTTTATAATAGCTGCTGCCTCAAGGGTAAAGTCAGAGCTAAAGGCTGTTGGTGTTAAATACATTTTTCATGCTCGGGGGAGAAAGAACGGAAAATATGGCAGGATGACAGGATCTATAAGGTGTAAGGTCTCACCTCTCTGGCTGCCAAGTCAAATTCATTCTCGCGCAATTCTCCATCTGTCAGAGCAATGATGACACTCGCTGTGCGGTATCCTAACAAAGAAAGAGAGAATCTATAATAGTCTATAGAAGAACCTCCTAGAATGGTTCAGAGAGCAAATTATTCAATTACTTTTTGAATTTCTGATAGTAATTTCTGGGAGTAATCAATCGTAGCCTTTAGGGTTCGTCTCGCGCAACCATTGTCTTTTGGGAACCGTTGCACATTAGCTAACCGTCATCTGTCTTTAACAAGTTTTAAACTTTCTTTGTGATGGGTAAACATAATAACATGACTATATTTTTTCGATGTACGTCCGATACAAACCTCGTCAGGCGAAAGAACGAATGTGACATCTTTAAACATAGGCTACTTTGGTGCGGTCACATTAGTAAAATTTCGTGTATAGCTAACCCCTCCGGTTCTACTCGCACTGTGACGAGTAGGGTTCTAACCAGCGTTTCCAACATGGGAGGGTGTGCGATAAAAAGGACGCTAATGTTTTTAAATTTGTGGAGTAAAAGTTATAGTTTTCAAAAATTTTGAAATGTATGAAACAGCTTTTTTTGCAAGCGACATTCCTGCTTGCGTCGATTCCAAGTGAAATTACTGTAGGCTACTTCGTAAATGTGCTAAATTTAAACATCGGCTTAGTTTAACTTTAAAGGTTGTTGTAACGGCGTTAAAAATGAAACGTTATAGCTAGCCCAGTAAGGTAACATGGGGAAAGATGCCCCGGCCCTTAAGAACGATGTGCATTCACTTTTAAACTGTAACCTATTTAGATATAAGTTTAGCATGTGAAGGATGATGATGCATCAGCCAATGTGTTATTATAGGAAATAAATAGAAACATTTGCTAATTTAGTTGTTATAGAACAAAATGTACAATTATTCAGAGGCCATTTTACCCCACCAAACCCCCACCCACCCTTACCCCAGGGGTCTAATTTTAGGGTATTTTTTTATCAAAATAAAAACTATTTACTCCACAAATTTAAAAACATTAATGTGTCCACAAATCCCTCATTAACAAGTAGACACAAAAAACTTAGATATTTAACATAATACAATGTCATAAATCACTATTTTCTAGAGACACACATTTAGATAAATTAACCTTTCTACTGACGAAATCTCACAAGTGTTAATATTTAGATGAAATGACAAAATTAAAGATACAGTAGCGAGTAGCCATTCATCAAAAGTGAGATTATGTGTCATCTATATGGTCAGGACTTACCCCTATATAGCTACTGTAAAGAAAAGAAAGGGAAAAGAAGAAAAAAAGCCAAGTCAGTCACCAGAGGAATTTGATTCGTAACGTACCGTCACCTGTTCCATAGTAGATCTGCTCGCTTGCCTAGAAAACCACACAATTTGTTTTTTTTAATAAACTGTTCTGATTTGTACTTTAGTGTATTTTACAATATCCGCTTACCCTCTGAAAACCTTTGTGCATGAAGGTATCTCCACCTGGTAAGACATGCTGAAGCTCCTCCAGCCCAGCACGAATATGATCCCTGAATATTAAGATTTGTAGCATTTTGAGTTTTTCATGGCAATTTACTCTATTCAAGTATTTATACATCATGCAATATTTGCTTACTGCTTTTTATTTAACCCTCTGATGGTCTTCGTTTAGGAGTCACGTCCTGGGCCTTCCCGGTCAGAAGTGACCGGACACCTTAATATTCTTTTTATTTAGTATTTTGAGACAATTTGATTGAATTTATTAATATTTATGCAATATTTATGGTCTATATATATATATATATATATATATATATATATATATATATATATATATATTTTTTTTTTTTTTTTTTTTTTTTTTTTTTTATTAATGCAGTATTTTAGTTTAATATAGAGTCAATATTTATGGAGAGGCATGTGAATTCCCCAGCTGTTTATGAACACATTTACTTTTTTTTTTTTTTTTTTTGGTGGATTTGAATATATATTTAAAACAATCTCAAAAACGATTTCTTATTAAGTTTTAGATAATTTTTTCTTCTTCTGTTCTTGAAACAGAGCTCCAGCAAAAATGACAGACACAGCGGTTCATATATTTGTGTGTGTGTGTTTGTGTATGTGCGTCTGCTCTGGTGGTTTGGATGTGTCAATATCACACTCTTGATGGTTTAGAGTGTCACCCCTTTACTGCTGTGCACTTAAAAAAATGTGTGAAAAAAAAATTTGTGAATTTTTGTGTTTTTATCAATTTCCCATTCATTTCCTATGGGGGTCACAAGACCAAAATTGTGACTAATTTTTTTACGACCACTTAGCATGCTTGGATCATGAACTCAATTTTTTTTTGTGTTAACATACCTAATGTCAGAAATGTCACCAAGTTTCGTAACATTCAGATGAAGCTGTGATTTTTTAAAAATTCAAAACAGAAAATTATTCGGTCAGAAGTGACCGAGGACCATCACAGGGTTAAATAAAACTTAAAAAGAGAGATACAATTCATGTTAATTAACATTTTTATTTTTATTTTGACCAGCTATACCAGAGCCAAACCAATGGTAACCAGCATAAAGCCTGGACCAGCATGGATGTGAATGCTGCCAGCTCTTCTTGATTTGTTGGATCGACACAAATAAAGCTGACAGACTCACAGCAAGTAGAGATATCAAAGTCAAAAGCTTTTCAGATGTTGGCAGTATGAAATCACAGCATGTGTTATAAACTCTTGCCTGTCTTCTGTAAGTTTCATCAGGATCCTTCCCTCCGTTGAAAAGACTATAAATGACATTCGGAGCTGTGGGCTGCAGACAGAGAAGAATAGGAAAATGTAATTGGTTTATTCACAGACCATCATGCTGTAGTTGCCGACCAGCTGACATTAATAGGGTCTACTAGGAGTTCCATTATAGATATTTCTATTATACAAGCTGTCATTATTCCTTAGCACTTAAATTGGCTTTGCAGCCTTTTATTTATATACCGGTAATATTTTTTGGACAGTGGCAACTCAAAATTGCACACCACAGTAAAGTGTGCAGTGTTTTGACAATTTAATTTGAACAGAACAACTACCTAAAACTTTAGGTTACACACCGGATTTTTTATAAATACATTGTAACGAGATCACAAAAAAATAATAAAAGTCAGCATGCTGAGTTTCTGCTGGAATCACCTGATGAACTTGTGCGCAAGGTGATCAACAAAGTAGTAGATCTCATTCCAGTGGTGCTGTACACTTCCAGACCTGAGAAGATGTTATGCATTAAGGGTTCAGTATTAGGATTGCACAAAATAACATGAAAATAATTTTTTTGTCATACACATATATGGACACTTAAGCGACACTAAAATGAACGAATGAATTTCATTAGATAAAATATCAAGCTTAGAGGCATCTGCACATAAATACTGCAGGAGTTTTGTAAACAACTAACTTCTTCATGTCGTGACTTGTGTTTTGGTTTTATTAGACATACATAATCTAATAGACATTAGACGTATGATGTCAGCACCTCTTTTTTTAGTATTTCATATTTTCTTTATTATTCAAAGACAAAATCTTTTCTGAACTGTTTTGCGTTAAAAAAAGAAAGAAAAGTGTGCTTTGTCTTTTTTTTCTTGGACAAATACCCATTGCAAAGGTAAATGCAAATACAAATGTCAGTGTATGCAATCTTCTAGGTATCATTTTGTTAAAAATCATATTGCAGAGGCAGAGAGCATTGCAAGACCAGAGGAGATACGTCTGCATCAATTGTCTTACAGTAGAAGGTGTGACATTTATGACTGCTGTATGAGACATTACATAATCTGCCAAAGTAACATAGCGACCCTATTGGAAACACTCTTTGGAAAACATTTAAAAGTTCACATGATGGATTAAATCCACTAAAGGATTTAGGCTGCATGGTCATATAGTGGTGGAGATTTCCCCCTGAAATTACACACTCCTGATATCCTATTTAAGGATTATCTCAATATTCATTTCAGATTTGCATGGCAGCATGTCCCCGTCCATCTGTCTTAAAAAGTAGTTTTAAAAAGCGTCTGACACAGATAATGATATCTGAGCATCTTGACTCTAACTTCTTGTAAAGTGGGCTTCTTTAGTGCTCAGCTTGTGTAATAGCTCATCTGGCAGGGCAATTGTGGTGGAGACAAATCAAAAAAGAATGCTAAGCTTACGTAAGCGACGTCGAAGCCTTCCAAAGTCAGCATAAGCTTTCCTCTGCGCACATACACCCCCACAAACACACCAGTGCTGCTAATTCAGTCTTGATCAATTCAACAGATGGTGATACACATTTCTTTTAATGTGGACAGTCTATTATTGTCTAATTCTTTTACTGTTCTATTTTTCGATAGTTTATACATGTATATTTCTTTTTTTGGTGTGAAGATATGGAATTGGAGCCAATACCAGACCATTCAAGACCCAAGACTAAACTTATCAAAGCTAAAATTCAGACAAAGACAAGAACCATGCAAGGCCAAGCATTTTAGCGAACTGAAAAAAAGACTGAATTCATTGTAGTATTCATATGAAACACTGCTTTTATCAAATTCTCTGCAGTACCTCACTGACCTGTGGTTGAGGTCACTATCACCTTTAATGCTTTGCAAATAAGTTGCGGTTTTGTCTGAAACCATAGGCCAAGATGCAGATCCAGGCCAAGACTTTAAGTTTGAGACACAGACCACATTTACTGTACATTTATGCATTTTCCAGCTGTTTTTATACAAAATAACGTACTACAGCAATTTGTAAAAGAGCCAACAATTTTTGTTATATACAATGGCTGGTTTATTCGACATCTAGATTAGGAAGCAAATTGGTGAAGATGAGATATGTAGAGAATAAATAGTTTTTTATTATTTAAATATTTAGTTTTATTTAGTTTTTTTTTTATTATTATTACTGCAAACTTTATTTAAAACATAATAGTTCTATTTTAAAACACTTTATTTTAAATTTGGAACATTTCGACACGAGGAAAGTGAGTGTGAACCTTTTGAGGCCCAGATCCTGTTAGGGTCCAAAAGCTGGCTGTCCATTTTAATGAGTTAAAAAAAGAGAAAATTCGGAATATATTTCAAACGCTTAACCACTTGCCGATCCGTGATTGAGGTAATTATCACATTTAAGGCATTGGAAATTGACTGTGGTCTTGTCTGAGCCCATAAGCCGAGACCTAGTCCAAGAAATACATTTTGAGACTCAAACCAAGGCCATTTCAGCATTGCCATTGTGCATCTGCACTGTTCCAACAGGAAAATGAAAGTTGCAGTGTAAGCCAATACTTCGCTATGACCTCATCATATAAGAACCTATAACCATCACTGAAAAGACTTTTCCAAAATCTGGGCTGTTGTCCTGCACAATGAAGGCATTGTATTATTCTGCATCCAAAGAGAAATCCAAATATTTTCATGCATATTATATTTGCCTAATGCGATCTATATTCATCACAGGGTGTGTGTTTTTCACATGTCTTTTCTCTGAGTTTACCTGCTTTTAAATGAAGAATGTTACTGGCATGACTAAACAATGGCATACTTTCTCTGTCTCTCTCCCTCCCCTCGGTCCCTTTCTCATCTCCATATCATTTGTGCTCAGATGCGAACTCTGATTCAAGACAGCTCTGAGGTTTTGGAACATCTGGCCCTGCTGGTGAAAAGGTTCAGCACACGAGGAACCCAAACAGCCCTAAACGCTCCACTCACCTTCACCTCATGACACCTGCATCAATCTACTAGGGTTTCCTATTAAATAATGACCCTAAAAAGTGACTTCAGACTGAAACTGAATCTAATAAACATCATAAACAAACTGTGGGTTGTTGTCCTCATAGTTACTGTTTTAGGGTAAATGGTTATGCATCCACAAAGCTATTAAAAATACAATACAACAGCTAGTACTGTGTTTGAGGATTTTATCTGCACATGATATGCTTTTGATCATGTCTATATGTTTTCATGCTTCCTCAAAATGGCAGAGGTTATACAGGAGCTGACCCTCTTAGACGTCTCCGATGTGCTGCACAGAATACTATTTTCAGGTAAATTGTACATGTCAAAGACCTTCAGAACACAGGAGGTTTATGTCATATATATATAGGCACATTCAAACCTAAATGTCATGATTCGCAGCATCAAAATGCGAGAGACTGTAATGATGCTTAATGCTTCTGAAATGCGTGCTGATGTGTTTCTTTAGAGACATAATAAAAATTGCCTGCTTGACCTTTGGTTAATTCAACATCCATACAGCATCAGATTCTCAGGTGCCATTACAAAGACACTCTCAAAGCTTATGGAAATGGAAACACTCACTTGTCCAGCACAAAATAGAGGTCAAACCCTCCATAGCACGAGGACCCGGCCTCCCAGCGTTCATAGCTCTGTCCAGCACAGCAGCTGAGCCTCAGGATAAGCATCACAAACAAGCCCATGAGCAGCCTGTCACCTCCACGCCAGTCCATGGACATTATTCCAAGTTGATAACAGCAGCCTTGCACAAGTCAATGGCACTTCCCAGCAAACCCTCAAGGCAAGACATCCAACTTTGGTGGAGATGATTTACTCTGCAGCCTCTTTTGCCTGTGATCCATCCAGGTTGGAGCAGGTCTGGAGTCCTGGAGCTGCAGATCCCGAGGAGCCTGAATCACTCCCTCACGCTCAAATAACTCTAATACTGCTGTGCTGCTGCCACAGATGTGTTTCAGGCTTGTTGAAGTGCTGGCCCTCAGCGTGCCCCTGAGACATGTGTTGACAGTGACTTGGGTTAGATTGAAATCTTCATGAAATAATTTGATTTGGTCTGGTGGTGTCTGGATCTCTGTGAAAATGGGGGTTTATCTTCAATACAAAGAGGGAGTGACATGGTTACTTTTGGAAAAAACGTTCAAAACAGTTTTACACTGACACTCTCTCTCTCTCTTTTTCTTTGTTGCTCTCAACTCTCTTTCTCTGAATGGGCTTTTTGTTGAGGGTGTGTTTGTTCTCTGCTGCCACAGTGTGGTGACTTTTATTTTTGTTGTAGTGGGGGGACATTCAGCGCGCCAGTGTAATGAATGTGTAAATTAAAAATGGTTGGCCTACCACATTTTTTCTTTATTACTTTTATTTAAAATATATTTAGAATAATTATTGAACTGCATTTATGTAGCTTGGAAAAATAGTCAAAGGGATAGTTCACCCAAACAAAGATGTCATTTACACACCCTCAAGTTGTTCCAAACTTGTATGGATTTCTTTCTCCTGCTGAACACAAAATAAGATATTTTGAAGAATTATGGGCAACCAAACAGTTGACTTCTATAGGGAAAATATCCATTGACTTTCATTGTATGGGGAAAAAGAAAATACTATGGAAGTCAATGGGCCCATGACCTGTGTGGTTACATTTTAGAATATCTTCAGCAGAAGAAAGAAACGCATACAGGGTTGGAACAACTTGAGGGTGAGTAAATTATGACAGGATTTATTTTTTTTGGGGGGGGGGGGGGGGGGGGGGGGGGGGAACTATCCCTTTAAGTAAGTTCAAACACATGTACAATAATTGAATCAGGCTAAATCTGAAAATATTTAATCATATGGCAACAGACTGCTGAAGGCAGTAAATGCAGGAACCCCTTCAAATATCTCCTCAAAAGTCGGTTACTAAAAGACTAGAACCGGAATCGTTGTGTTTAAATTTTAAATGATTAGCTGAAACTTTAAGTTCATTTATAGCCGAACTAGGCTATCCTACACACAATCAGTGTAGCCTACGTATTAATTCGTAATCCATGTAAAACATCTAATAGCCTAAATGATTAACTGTAGGCTACTGTATGATGTAACTACGTTTAGATGACATTTTCGTGTTACGTGTTTAAAACTATTATGATCGATGACGACACTCGCTTGACATCCAGCTGTCACCGCACTAGTGGAATCTACTGTCACGTCGCGCGCATGTTTCCAGTTCACTGCGCTTTAAGATGAAGTGAGAGTTGCGCATTGCAGCCAGAACACACAACACAGCAACCTGCTCATCACACGAGTGGATTTAACACAGGCACACACACCCAACAGGTGAGCAGTCCTATTCGCTTTTCGACTGATATAATCTTCTTATGATATGCTATGTTGTAAGACTTTTTTTTGTTGTCATTCAAACTTTTAAAATACGAAATTGAAATGGTCAGACTCTGTGGCTATAGATGCTGAGCTGATTAAAGTCTCGTGTTTATACTTTGAATAACACGCACAACAGTAAAAAAAAAAATATTTTCTATTGTTTTAAGAATTTGTTATGCAATTAGCCTATTGAAACCTAAATTAATAATAATAATATATATATATATATATATATATATATATATATATATATATATATATATATATATATATATATATATATATATTATTAATAAATTCATATACATCTATAATTTTTAAAGTTAATTTATTAAAGTTAATTTTTAAGTAAATGAACTTTAATAAACTCAACCACACCACAAGTACTTTGTGGTGTGGTCGAGACATTTTCATCATTTAGATATCTCATCATCAATAAATTGTTGACAGTTTTTTTGTTGTTGCAGTATTTGATCAAACCAATATGAATATCTTATCAGAATGAATTGTCATTTCCCTTTACAAGATCCAAAATAGACAAAATGACCCTGAACCTCTCTGCTGACAACCTCACTTCGGACAACTTCACGCTCCTGCCGTATTACATCCACTCGGCAGGGATGGCGGTCAGCTACATCCTCTCATACCTGCTGGTGCTGCTCCTCTGTGTCGTGGGGAACGGGCTTGTCTGCCTGGTGATCATCAGGAACCAACACATGCGTTCGGTCACTAATCTCTTCATCCTGAACTTGGCCATTAGTGATCTGCTGGTCGGGGTGTTCTGTGTGCCCACCACACTGATTGACAACCTCATCTCAGGTCAGTGGGTCATCATCTTCATCATCATTGCCATCATTATCAATATCTTCATGAATGTGATCATCATATTCAATATCATGACTTTCATATCAGTATCAATCCTGACAATCCTGTCCTTGATTTCTCGACAGGTTGGCCTTTTGGCCAGGTCACCTGCACTGTGAGCAACCTGGTCCAGGGCATGTCAGTGTCTGCTTCTGTCTTCACCCTGGTTGCCATAGCAGTTGATAGGTAATGATTTGTAATTTTACATAAAGAAAAGGCATATGCCTATAGTCCAAGACTAAAATGCATTATTGAGCTGTTTTAACGAAAAGTAACTTGCACTGATATATCTTAAAATATGTCAGTGCCATTGTTTTGTCTCAATATGCACACGAGTAATGTGTTTTTCTAAGGCATGTTTATAAAAGCTACTTACATGTCCTAATTAAACTAAAGCCTAATTCTGGCTTAATCTAAGCCTTGTCTGTGAAACTGACCATAGTAATGAAACTGGCCATAGTAACCTGGCCGAAAATGATTCTTGGTAAAGTAGTGTAGTGCAATAAATAAGCTTTTGTGCCAGAGAGATGGGAAGGGCTGTGGTTCTTTTAGGCTATCATTTGCAACTAGTACACTCAGGGACTACAGAACACTGCTGCTGGAAAATTGCCAACCTCAAAAAGCATTCTTTGATCATTTAAATCTCGCTGTGTCTTGATGTCTAAAATATCAGCAGAATACAGTTTTTTATTTATTTTACTTAATGATAATGTCCCTGTTTTTAACTGAGTACTTAAGCATTACACGTGTCTTTACAGGTTTTCCGGGATTATTTACCCTTTCCATCACCGCCTGAGGCCGGTCACTGCGCTCTTCGCCATCATCTTCATTTGGCTGCTCGCTTTTGCCATTATCTTTCCTTCCGCTGCAACCCTGACCGTCATTCACCTGGATGACATCTACATGGTGCAGGACAACCAGATCTACCCACTGTTTGTGTGTTTCGAGGACTGGCCGAGAGCCGACATGCGACGAGTTTACACCACAGTAATCTTCATCCATGTTTATCTGGCCCCGCTTGGTCTCATAAGCATCATGTACGGCTGCATCGCTGGCAAACTCTCCAACAACCTACGTGAGAATCGAGCTCGCTCCAGGAGGAGGATGAAAGTCATCAAGATGCTCATCATGGTTGCCGTTCTCTTCATGGTGTCCTGGCTGCCGCTTTGGACTTTGATGCTTCTTACGGACTATCAGGATCTGGACCGCCAACAGATTGACTTCTTGAGCAGCTATCTTTTTCCTGTAGCTCATTGGCTGGCGTTCTTCAACAGTGGGGTTAATCCGATCATCTACGGCTTCTTCAATGAGAACTTCCGGAGGGGCTTCCAGGCCGCTATGGCCTGCGGCTCCTGCAACTCTGTTTGGTTGGAGATGTGTCACACGCACTTTGCTCTCCCGCCCCCTAACAAAGTATCCAACGGGAGCAGAGGTGTGACCAACAGGCGGAAAGATTGCTGCTTCGCTGTGATGCCTCAAGGGGCGGCTAATGGTATTCAGGGAATTCTCCTTGAGGACATGAATGGAATTACAGCCTCCCACAGAGTTATAGGAGCCTGGATGGAGTGAAGGATTGGGGAGTTCTATATCCCAGGAGAAAGCTGTAGCATTGCCATTCTTCTCAATGACTCAAGTTGCTCAGTTTGCTTCATAGATAATTATTCCCCAAAAATGTGATTCTGAACTTTTCAACCTTTTTGTATGTTGCTCGCAAAAATTATTTCAGAATAAACAGCTACATTTGAATGGCTGTGTAGCTCAAAGGGGAAATATTAATAATAACTCATAACTTGTTATGATTAATTATAAATATTTGGGTCAGTTAATTGGATTAACTTGATGTTGCTAAATTAATATTACAATCAATTAATCAGTTCGTCCAACGAACTCTTTTGATTATTCATTTATTCTAAGAAAAGGGTATTTTTCATGGCCACAGAAAAATTATTATTTCTTAGCATATACAGCGCGTGAAACAGAACCAAATACATATGTATTTGGTTCTGTTTCACGCGCTGTACATGCTAAGTAAGAATTATTTTAAGAATTATTGCACAAGTTTTATTAACTAAGTCACGAACACATAACTAACATACAAACAATTACACATGCATGGGTAGATGGTAAGTGACAGAATGAAACCGGAAATGAAATGAAGCTATGGAAAACATTAATTGAACATGAAAAGAACCATCAGCTTATTATTTTCAAAGCACCTCATTAAATGTATACTTGCATGGCCTTTGCAGTGAAAGCATTTTGTGAAGTTCCTGATAAAGGGTTTTGATGGTTCCGTGAGTGTCAACCGTTGAAGTTGCAATCGTTTTCTTCTCCGTTGGATGAAGAAGATATGATGAACTTGCATGGTTAGTTCGACTCTGTTCTGGTTGAAAGTTCTCTCTCTCCATGAGCACATGGCTGGTTGTGAGTCAAGGCCTGCTGCCCTGGGGCCTGCTGAGGCCACGCAGGACAGGACAGTACCCCGAACGTACCGAGAAGGCCAAGAGAGGGAAGGGCTTGTGTAGAGATTTAAAGCCCGAGAAAGGTCCCACCTTTCAGGGTTGGCTCAACCAATAAGAAAGGGGGAATTTCCAAGTGGGAAATTCCTCTGTTGGGAGGATTTATGATTCTATCTCAAGTGTGGTTAGACATAGGCCTTGCCGTTTGTGTCCATTTATACTAAATAGATATAACAAACACTGTATTCTAAGAGAAGGTGATTTACACTAAAGTGTGAGTCATTAAATGAGGATTAATTAAATAGGAGACATGATACAAGTGGGGTTACATTGACCGTTGGTTGTATCATAAAATACATACTGTAGTATCAAAGACATAATAGTACACAAGACAGTAAATCATTCACACAGTGTCCTGGGGTGCACGTTCATTTATAGATCAGTTCGTCCATAAATTGATGCAGGAAAGTCTGTTTTAAGGGCTGTGGGTCTTTTGCCTCTACTTTTTCCACGTGACCACATTTTTAACAGCAATAAAACCAGCTTATCTAATCGTAGTCATGGTAACCAAGACCCTTCTTGCCCTTGTTGGGGGGATGGGACCATAGATCCTAGAGTGAGTTTTAAAGATTATTTGTTAAATATAACAAATAATTGTGTCTGATTTGTCTCTGTCGTTACAGCTGTCAATGGATAAACATAATTTTTTGTCTGCTTAATGGTGTAACAGGATAAAAAAATAAATAAAAAAATCAATACCAGACAGTCAGACACACAGTACAGGATTTATCACACATACAGTATCTGGGAATAAATTAATTCAAAAGAGCAACCCCAAAAAATGTGTGCCCATGCATATGTTCCCATTCCGAATACTATATACTTGACATCATTGGACATCAAACCACAGGTGCCTTGTAAATACTGTATATTTGTAAAAAAAAAATGTATTAGTGATTTTTTAAAATCTTTTATTTATTTATTTTTGACATATATGACTCTTAATTCATTTTTATTCTCATTTAATCCTTCTGATATGTTTTGTCAGTAATGATTTACACAGATGGAAACGTTTTTACCTTGTTTCAGAACTCTGCTTTAAAATGTGCAAAGTGTAAGGCACTGATGGAAACAAACCTTTTTGTATATTGCATGAATGTGGATATGTGGGAGGTATTTTGTGCCAATTACTCTTGATTGAAGTGACATGTAATGCTAAATACAGAAGCACAGAGAAAAAAGAAAAAAATTTAATTATGTTTTTTATACATTGTGAGGTTATTTCATGTGTGGTGACATCATGTTGTAATGAACAGAATTCTTATCTGTCAGCTCAGTTCTTGCTGCCCAGATTTAGGAGTGCTATTGCCTCTGAAAGCACCATATTATTTTGCAGCTATGTTTTCATGAGTAACACACTGTTATACAAGTTCATGGAATCATAACTGAAGATAAACATCACCTAACTGGAAATAAAGCCATTTAATGTGTAAAATGTGACCGCTAAAGATATTTACTGGAGTCCATTTTTTTATTGTATGTAAATTAAATTATATTCATTGCTTCTGTTTTTCACCATATTCACAAATGTTCTGTTAATTGTAATATTTTGCTTAGTAATTTTTATACCGTGTGGATTTTGTATGTTTTCTCTTTGGCATGTAATTCATATTTTAATAGATTTGTGCTGCTAAATGCCTCTTATATTGAGCTACTAACACATAAGTTTTACATTCACTTGCAAGTAGGGTGACCAAGGAACAGGACTCTCTGAAAAAAATGGTACAAAAGTTGTCACTGGTACGGTACCCTTTAAATAGTATAAATACCCTTAAATAAATACCCTTTAAATAGTTGGATAACGATGCTTACAGCTCTTACTGACCAGAGTCTGTTACACTCACCCCCCTAAACCTCACTTCCACCTGGGTCAAGGCACCAAATGCAACCAGTCCCACTCAACCCGTTTTGAGCGGGATTTGAACACGAGTCACCAGCGTGGTAGGCGCGTGCGCTAACAAGAACGCTGAGAACCGCAGCTGATAGAGTCAGTATAAAAATAACTAGTCAATGGTTTTGCATTCCCTCAAGAAACTTTGCAAACATTTTGCAAGCGAACAAAATTGTTTCTCAGGGAAACGCAAAACATTGGTGAGAGAACGCAAAAGCATTGCCAAATTATTATCTGTCAAGATATAGAGAAAACTATTACAAATAGAATATGGTGTGACTTTCCAAAAACAGTGCCTGGATCATTTTTTATATTGGGTACAAAAAAAACCATAGCCGACTTAAAACAACTTATTTTTTTTTAAACGACTGTTTTTGCTTAAATATAAATAAGTAACTATATTAATAATAAATAACTTGCCTGGTTAAAAAGAAATCTCAGTATATTCTGAAATTTCACAATTTTGCCGAGAGCATTTCTGATGGGCTTCTTTTTACATTGGCTAAGATCGAAGTGCGGGCCGCTCCGATTGACAAGCGCAAAACAAGTAGATAGGGTTTCTGATTGGTTAATAAAGCGTGGGTCGCCCTCTGCTGTTTACAGATTTTAGCGCAAAATGAGTCACACGCAGAATGCGTTTCTGATTGGTTAAAAAAGAAAACGCGGGCTGCTGCTCACCTGGTTCTTCCTTTGCTTACACAGTCAGAGTCTGTCACAGAGACAGGTGTGATTCTTCAGGACACATTTCAGATATAGGAATATTTTATGATTGCTATTCAAAAGAAATATAAGATATTGCTACTATAAGTTCAATTAACGAAATAACCTTTGTTAAAATAGCGTCGGGTTTGTGTTTTAAGCATTTTTGCTTCTGCTCTGCAGTGAAATGCACGAGCGAGCGCGTTCGCGTTCTTCTTCTCCCACACAGATGGGCTCAGGACACTTTGAGTGCACTGACCTCCGATCTGTGATGTTTGTAAGCTTGGTGTTGGCACGAGGCCCGGGTATTTGAGCGAATCACTGGACTAGAATAAAAGCATTGAAGAGAGCAAAGCCTCGCCTTCCCGGTAGCTCCCATTTTCCCAAGTCCTTCCAAGCTCCCACCGCAGCCCTCAGCTCTCCGCCGGCTCCAGGTCCACATCCGCACTCATTCCCGTCATGAATTCCCTGTGGACATGTTTGCTTATGTTCAGTCTTCGGCTTTTATTAACGATCGCATTGAAAGTGGATTCAAACTATCACACAAGTCCAGGAGAAAGTCAAGAAGTTGACTACATGGACCCATGCAAAGCTGGTAATTGCCTATATGACAGTCTATGTTTCTAAACTAAAAGTTTGTTTTGTTTTGTCTTGTCTTGTTGCTGATGTTATTTTGTTTTGTTTAATAGCCTACTGTTTTGTTTTATTATTATTATTTGCTTTGTTTTGGTTAAAGTTTTGTGATGTTTTGATTTATTTTTTTGTTTTGATTTAAAGTTGATTTGTTTTATTTTGATTGCTGTCCTGTTGCTTTGTTTTATATTTTGTTTTGGTTAACATTTTGTTTTATGTTTTGTTTAATCTTGCGTTGTTTTGTGTAATTTGGGTTGTGTGTTGTTGTGCTGTGTTGTTTGTGTTGCTTTGTTTTGTTTAGCTGTGTCCTGCAGGACAGCATGAGATCTGGGACAAGTGAATGGGATCCTGGTGATTCGGCACCTCCCCCTATCCCAACACAGAAATCAGCATCCTCGGGCAGTGTGTAGAACTAAAATGTTGTCTAATTTACAGCACGAAAAGCAACCAAGTTTTGATGACCTGTAAAAGTTTAAACCCTAACGTGACATCTAACTTAGACAAAAGCACCAATTCTTTGAGCTAAACTTTGTAAGTGCAATAGACAGCAGATTACATGTTGTTTGGACTATTAGAACTGAATTTAATACTAGTATTGTTTACATGCCATATGGTCAAACAGTGCTCTGCGAAAATGTTTTCACAAGAAAAACAGTGACATATTCACTATTTATCATTTTCATTATTGCTGAGTGCAAATTCATTATTACTACAATTATTATTATTCATTATTAAATCAGCACGTATTCCACTTGCTTAGAGGCAATGTTACTGAGCCAGTGGCCAAGCGAATGTGGTTCCCACCTGCTGATGATATCATTAACCTTGTAGTATTGATTTTGACTAATTTATAGTTCACCCAAAAATGAAAATCATCCCATGATTTACTCACCCTTAAGCCATCAAGCCAGATATGACTATCTTCTTTCAGACGAACACAATCAGAGTGATATTAAAAAAAATTCATTGCTTTTCCAAGCTTTATAATGGTAGTGAATGGTGGTCCGGATTTTGAAGTCCAAAAAAGCGCATCTATCCATCATAAAAGTGCCCCACATGGCTCCAGGGGATTAATAAAGGCCTTCTGAAGTGAAGTGAAGCGATGCGTTTGTGTAAGAAAAATATCCATATTTACAACTTTATAAACTAAAATAACTAGCTTTCGGCAGATGGCCTACACAAGTCAACTTGCGCCAAAAGAGGAACAGTGTTTCCCCTAGGATTTTTTTTTCAGGGGGGGGGGGTGATAGATCCCCCAAAACTAGTGTTGTGGAGCGGGCGTGTTATGTATACGTGGTGTAAAATTTTTAGTAATCAAAAATCATGTCTAATTAATTAAAATCATGAAACTTTTATTACAAACTTTTATTCTGGTAATCAACCGAAGTCATAAAACATTAATTACATTTCTTTTAATCATGAAATCAAACAAACTTTTTGTCAAACAATGTGCTGCACAATGAGCTTTACTGTTAAAATTAAAATATGGAAGAAAAATTCTGATTATTCCTTAAATAAAGTTTTGATCACAATTTATTTGTATTAGTGTTAGTATTATTATTGCTACATTGAAATGTATCTAATTTCTACTGTACAACAGTAATTCTGTCAAGTTAAACCGAACTTTTATTTTGACGGGTTGCCGTGAAGACCTTTGAGTTTCTGTGTTTATGATATGACCATAGTTTTTCTCAAATGAAGCGGTTAAATGCTTACGAAGTGACTTTCAGAGCGGATCTAGAGTCTGGAGATGAAGTTCATGCATTCGGTTCCTCATATGAGAGAGAGAGGAACAGCGAGAGAGAGAGAGAAAAATGTGTAAATGAAAATGCGCGTCTTCTGCACCATTCATTCTCACAGAACATGTAGGATTTAAAGTTAAATATTTAAATAGTCTTTTTGTTGTTTAATATTCACACACTGGTCCATATTGCGATTTTATGATGGATGGATGGCACTTTTTGGACTTCAAAATCAGGACCGCCATTCACTACCATTATAAAGCTTGGAATGCCAGGACATTTTTTTTATAAAACTCTTATTGTATTCGCCTGAAAGAAGAAAGTCATATCATCAAGAGAAGCGCTTTAAAAAAAATTGTTGAAAGGGATTTGAATTTACATATGAATCATTTATGTTTCTGAC
Organism: Tiaroga cobitis; assembly: GCA_030578255.1. Taxonomy (NCBI): domain Eukaryota; kingdom Metazoa; phylum Chordata; class Actinopteri; order Cypriniformes; family Leuciscidae; genus Tiaroga; species Tiaroga cobitis. The sequence goes on along the minus strand of CM060600.1, from coordinate 32,849,078 downwards.
AGGGGCTGCCCAGCATTTTGGACGTCTGTTCATTACCCTCACAGCATGAAGTGGCCTTCAGGCCATTGAAACCTGTCAGGAATTTGGTTTGGCACAACCAGCATTAAATTGAGACTGTTAATTTGATGCTAACAAAGAGAAGAACTGAAATGGGAAATTGGAAGAGAAACAACTACTGCTGCCATGTAGCGCTAATGACTAGATTCGATGGAACAAAAAGAACAGACTTTAAAGGAATAGTTCACCCATAATTTACTCACCCTCAAGCCATCCTAGCTGTATATGGCTTAACCGAACACAACCGGAGTTATATTAAATAATATCCTGGCTATTCCCAGCTTTGTAATGTCATTGAATAGTGTCCATTTGTCCGAGTTTCTGAAGCTCCAAAAAGCGCATTGATCCATCATAAAAGTAATCCAGTCTGTTAATAAATGCCCCCTGAGCTAAGCGAAGGGTTTTTGTAAGAAAAATGTCCATATTTAAAACTTTATATTTCTGGCTTCCACCAACGGCCACGTCAACGAGAGAGTTGAGTTCAGGCGGAAGGGCGACCTCTGACCCGATGTATGACGTAGGCGAAGCATAAGCTTAGGTGAAAATTGACGAACGTGGAAGCGCAGAGGATGGAGAAAACAAAACAAAAAAAAAACCCCGCCTGTCACGAATTAGAGATGTTAAAGAAAAATGTCGGATGATTTCGATATAAGAGAAGAGGAGCTACGTCTGTAAAAACCCATCGCTTTGCTTCAGAAGGCATTTATTAACCCAGTGGAGTCATATGATTACTTTTATGATGGATGGATGCTAGTAGTGGGAAGTTCGGATCATTTTACTGACTCGGATCTTTGAGTCTCGTTCAGCAAAAAGAACGAATCTTTTTTCGAGTCATTTCGTTCTTTTCATTCATTTCAGCATATAATTAAAAAGGCATGTTAAATATCCCAACACATCTAGTACTTATGAAAATGTTGATTAAATTTGTAAAAAAAAAACTAAAAAAAAACTATAGGGTAATGCAGCCAAAGCCAAATTATAAGAAACCGAAATTTGTATTAATTGATTAGTTGTTGGGTCTTAAGTTCAGGCTATTGCAGTCTGATTCTGTTAGTTCACCTCACCTGCTGATCCGAGACGTTCTTTCCTTTGCAACTTCATATTTATCAGGTTTGTCCTCCTTTCGTGTCTCGAGACGTTGTCGACTCGTCAGTGTCTGACTCTGATCTGTGCTGTCTGCTGGGCCGTGCCGTGTGTGATACAGCAGGGCCGGAAAGAGTAATGATTAGTTCATCTTTCGAGTTCGGGTTCGGCCGGGTCCGAGTCTTTCGTTCTTCCTGTCAGTCCCATAGAGGCTATGCTGTCAGTACCGGGAAGAGAAATGATTAGTTCATTTTCTTCGAGTCTTCGGGTTTGAGTCTTTCGTTCTTTTGTCACGTGACCGCTGGTATTTCGCATCAAATACAACATTAGATTCGTATTATTGACTGCGTCTGAATTGTATATTGTTTTATATTTAGGAATTAAAATACAAAATATGTGAAATATAGGCTACATTATCTGAAAAATAAAAGTTCCATCTTATTATTGTCCCAGTTCGTCTCTTTTCTAAATGTTTCTTGTGCATCTGTGGTGTGTTTTATTATATATTATACATTAATTAACTACTATTATATTATACATGAACTATGTGCTTGTTTGTAAAAAGGTTGTGAATTAGTAGGCTATTCAATACGGTGACAAGTCACGTGACAAAAGAACGAAGGACTCAAACCCGAAGACTCAGAAAATGAACTAATCATTACTCTTTCCGGTACATACAGCATAGTCTCTATGGGACTGACAGGATCGAGGAACTCGAGACTCGGACCCGGCCGAACTCGAGACTCGAAAGATTAACTAATCATTACTCTTTCCGGTACTTACAGCATAGCCTCTATAGGACTGACAGGAAGAACGAAAGACTCGGACCCGTCCCGAACCCGAAGACTCGAGAGAGATGAACTAATCATTTCCAGTACAGATTCAGATTCAGAAACCATATGTTACGCAATGCGCATGCGTGGTCAACACAAAATGAACGAATCACTCTCTGAGACAACTCGGTAGTCCCGAGTCATATTAAAGATTCGTTCAAAATGAACGAATCGTTCATGAACGACACATCACTAATGGATGCGCTTTTTTGAGCTTCAGAAACACTTCAGGCACTCAGGCACTTTTCAATGCCATTAAAATAATGGCAATAATTTTTAATTTAACTCCGGTTTCGTTAGGCTGAAAGAAGAAAGACATTTCCACCTAGGATGTGTGAAACCTTGATAGATTTTGTCTGTACACTTTTAGTTTTGAGCAGAACAACAGTGCAGGTGGACATGGTCATTTTTCTGTCAAGCTGTATATATAAATTTAACCTTTAACTGGGAACTGCTTTACCTCAAAATTGGTATGCTGTGACTTGCATCTTTCTTCTTTTGACACTTGGAGAACAGCGTGACAGGAGGGCGTGAGTGTATGTTTTTATATGCATGTTCATAGATTTGACAGCTTTGGGTGTAAAACTCAAGCGAGACAAAAACATACTCATATATTTTTGTTTAGTAAATGATTCAGGCTTAATAAGGTGTCCTGCCAGGCTGAAAATACCAGGGAAAATAATAAAAGTGCTCCCTGCTGCCTCAGAGTCCATAAAACTATATGAATTCTCCTGCTAGGTCACAAATTCCAGACATGAATGTTCACAGCCACTCATGCAGAGTTATGATGTCTTTATACAGAATATAAAGGATGAAAACAATTAGTAAAAAAAAAAAAAGCCATGGTACCAAAAAAAGGTTTCATTCCGTTTAGTTGACAAAATAAACTTAAATCTATTTTTAGCATAATATATATTGGGCAAGCAGACCAACATTACAGATGATTCCTCTTAATATTTTGTACAATAAAATGTTCTCTAGAACGACGTGGTTCCATCTTCCTAATAACACACAAACTAGGGATATAACAGCTATTGGCTATTTAAAAAGCCCTTTATTTGATTTGATTTGAAAGCTTTAAGGGATAGTTTTAATTTTGTCATCATTTTGTTCCAAACCTGTAAAGAAAGTTTCTTTCTTCTGTTGATCACAAAGGATTAAAAACCCAACAAACAAGAAAACTAACACAGAAATCCCAAAGCGGATTTTCCAGACACGGGAGAGTTACTAGAATCACAAACTTGTTCTGTTATCGCCAATACAGAGGGACCATCATGCAATTACTGTGCTGTCCCTTGAGGGACTTACTGTCCCTGAAAAGTGTCTGCTGAAAGGCTGCTAATAGGTTTTTAGAAAAAGTAACACAAATCCCTGTTCATTTAGATTTGTAAAGTGCCTTTTAAATCCCTCCATTTTAAGCCACTGCACCTGCACTATATACAGAATGGTAGCGTTAATGATCAAAGCCCTGGAGCAAAGTCACTGGAGTCTTCTTCTGGAAGTTGGCGTTGGTGTGTGGTTCCTTTTCAAAATCTCCCTGCAATCTGACCAGCCTGTATGAGAGTTATCCCATTAAAATCTGAGTTGAGACTGGTATACAAGTTGCAGGTGTGACCCCAGAGCACAGATTTAGTTTGGGGACCTGTGAACATCTAACAAGAACCTGAAACTGGGCTGAAAGCTGCTTCTCATCATAGTGATGTCCCCCCATCCCCCATCAGTTCCACAGGGTTGCATGTTACTTGACCTTGAGAAACTCAGCCGGTGATTTGTTGTCATCTTTGTTTAGCTGCTTTTCTAGGGGACATAGCCTTAGATGAGGAGGACTTGCGCTTTCTTAAAGCGAACTACATGGATGCTACAGAGAACAACTCTTCTAACTTCCCTATACCTGATTCAGGTGAGTATGGTTGCCAAGCACAGACTGCTGCTATACCCTGCAATGATATTCAGTGCTGGGTAACTGATTACATGTAATCTGGATTACGTAATCAGATATATATTATACTTGCAATTAGATTATATTACATTGTAAAATACTCTTAATCATGATGTATAGCTATGAATCATATCCAGTGACCTTCACTAATTATTGATTCTGGAAAACTGGACAAAAAAAAAAAAAAAAACCTGGAAGAATTATTTGGCCATTGTAGTGACTGAGACAGATCAGTATTCACAAAGCATTTTAGCTTACCACTAGGAGTACTCCTAATCGCACTAAAAGATTTTAGCTAGGAGTTTCCTCTTAAAAGTTATTCACAACGCCTTTCAGACCTACTCTTAGTAAAGAAAAATGACAACTCCTAAACTAAGAGTGAGTCTTCGTTGCTGTGGATGACGTCATTACTCATGCACGAGCTTGACTGAAGTGACCACCTTGATTGGCTGATGATTGTAACGCGGGAATGATTCCAAACACCTCCCCTACGATGATGAGTGACAGGTCTGAGAATGCGTGCGCTACACAAGTAGTGCGAAGGACGGAAGATGAGGAATAACTGAATAAATAGCCAAAATGAATAAAGAGTAAGGAAAAACAAATAGCCTAGTAGCCTATTGAAACATGTGGATTGATGCAATATCTTTGCAACATTATTGAATTAATCTGTCACTATATTCCTCTGCCTACGTTTGCAAAGAGAAGAGCATTTTAATTTGATTCACAATGAAACGTTACAATTAGTTTACATGCAGTGAGTAGCCTAGTTTTGGTTGTTGTTGGTGGCGTTAGCTATTGCATCCCTAGTTATGCCTACAATGCAAAATTGTTCCCTCGCGATTGGAAGCTCCTAGCCGCCGCATATGCATTTCAAAACATCGCAACGTGAAATGTCACAAAAAGCAACCTGGCGCAGGACGTTAAAATGATAACTGCGTTGGGCTGAAACTAGCAAAAAACAATTGTGATGCATTGCACCGGGTGTATGATATGGCCCAATATTTAAAAATGTAACCTCACGGTTCGCTGATGGTTAATTCAGGTTAACAAATAAAATATTTCATAATTTTTTAGTACTTACTTCTTTTATTTTGATAGTTGTTGTTATAAAGTATGTTGTTATCTTTTCCTCAACTCACGAACACCCTGCACAAAGCTCAGTTTTGGAAACCATGATGTAATGTGATGTTTAATGCATTTCATGTTGTTAATAACAAAGTAGATATGCCACGCTTTTTCTTTAGGTCAAAAGTAATCAAAATGTAGTCTGATTATATTACCCATGCTAAAATGTATAATCTAATTGATTACACTACAGACTACAGTTTTCCTCATGTAATGTATAATTGATCTAGCCAGCACTCTTTAAATTAATGCGTAATACTTAATTTTGTGCAATCAGGCCTTTATAAACTTGATGGAATATTCTTAGTAAAGTAGACAAGTACATTTTGTCTGAAGCATTGTCTTTGCCCTAGCAAACAGATCCTCAGCTAATAGCAGTGCAAAGGACCCAGTTTTGGCCAATCGAAGCCTTCTACGCAGAAGGAGAGCAGCCACAGCCAGACCTGAGAGAGTTTGGCCGGATGGCATAATACCCTATATTATTAGTGGCAACTTTAGCGGTAAGGCCCCATGTTTTGGTTTTTTATTTCATATTCTCCTGTACAGTATGTGTTTTTTTTCCCCCCAATGTCCTAATGTTCCAGTGTTAATGTAGTTTTTCCAACTGCACTTAACATCATACAAAAGCTCTATTTCGTCCGTAAGCTTAAAACTAATCCTAAATTTGATTATTTTGTTAGTCTTATTATCCTTTGTAATTTTTCATTAGTAAGTTGGTGCCTTTACTGATTTAAATCAAATGCCCTGCAGGCAGCCAGCGAGCCATTTTCAAGCAAGCCATGCGTCACTGGGAGAAACACACTTGCGTGACCTTCAAGGAAAGGAGCGTGGAGGAGAGTTACATCGTCTTTACCATCCGGTCATGTGGGTAAGTTCATGTTCTGAGTTTCTTTGTAGAGAGACTACTGTTGCTCACCTTATTGACCATTCCAGTTTCTCCCTCAGTCCCCGATGCACATAAACTCACGTCCTTGCCAGCATCCCAAAGCTCCAATCATTACAGCAGTTTCCTTGATTTGACTTTCTATAGGCAACAAGTGCACAAGCAAGTTTTCTTCTAGAGCAAATCTGGCTCCCAGCATGCATTGTTGCAGTGCAGTCACTGTGAATTTCCATTCATAAATCATTTTACAGATATTCAACACACACACAAAAAATACATTATTGTCTAATTGGGCACTATTGCAGCTAGAACTGTGTGAATGTGTATTTGCAAAATCAATGTCTAAATAGCTTGGCTATTGGTTAACATAATTCAATTGTTTGTTTAATTGCCATTAAGAAGGTAAATTAAGGGTCAATTGTGATTAAAAACATGGCTTTGTTACTTTTCAGAATGACCACACATACATGCATACAATTAATATAATAATACAATAATTTAAATATAGTTTAAATGTTATTATACAATCCTAAGAAATGTGATTTTCATTTTTTTGCCTAGCAGATGATTAAACAGGTTAAAAGGTCCCCTTGACCTGAGCCATACACAATTGTTCAAAAGTTTGGGGTCAGTAAGAGTTTTTTAAAAGGTTTTTGAAAGAAGTCTCTTATGCTCACCAAGGCTACACTTATTTGATGAACAAATAAACACTGTGTTTTTATAGCACTGAATGAATGATTGACGCGGAGTGTAGTAAAAAGATGGACCTTGCTGAAGTTTTCATGGGTCTAACAGCCATGTCACTCCACCGCAGTTCCCAAAAGAGCAGGCCATGTTGTTTGGTATAAAAATACAGTAAAACAGTCAAAAAAAATTTTATTATATTAAATTGTTTACTATTTTGATATATTTTAAAATGTAATTAATTCGTAATTTATTTTCAGCATCATTGCTCCAGCCTTCAGTGTCACATGATCCTTCAGAAATCATTCTAATATGCAGATTTGCTGCTCAAGAAACATTTGTTTTTTTATTTCATATAATATTTAAGTTGTTGCTTAATATGTTTGTGAAAACCAGTGTTGTGTGTAATGCATTACTAGGTAATAAATTACAGTAATTGAATTACTTTTCCCTTGAAAAAGTAAAGTAAGTGATTACTACTACTTTTATTTTTTTCTAGAATTTAATCACAGTTAATTATGTAATTGCATTACTGTATAGTTTATTGAACAATTATATATAAAACAATTAAAATGTAATGTCTAATGTTAAAATGTATGTTTTTTGAATGTAACCATCTCCCTTTAAATAGCCAGAAGAAGAATTTTTGCAATTTTATATTTGTTTGAAAGAATTAAAAAAGCAGAGTAGTTTCATGTCTATCCATAGATTGTTCTGCTGGTTGAGGTTGATTTGAGATTTAGAAAGTAATTAGTAATAAGTAATGTAATAGTAACACTTACACCGTTGGAGATGTAATTAGTAGCTACTAATTAATTCCTTTTTAAAGTTACTTACCCAACACTGGTGGAAACCATGATCGTTTTTTTCCAGGATTATTTGATAAATAGAGAGTTCAAAAGAACAGAATTTATTTGAAATATAGTTCCTTAATGATGCAATCACATCATTATTAATAGGGAACAGCTGATTGGTTCCCTCTGTATCAGTAGCCAATGAACTTGCTGCTTAACCTTCAAATACTGGTCAGCATTTGCTGTAGCAGTTGCAGCGCGCTTTCAGAAACCCTCCAGCTTCCCCAGCTCCACCTGCATAGATCTGCTACGGGGAATTCATGTACGCTATATTGTATACACCAACAGCATGTTTTACTTGCTCACAGCAGCGTAGCAGATCTATTCTGCCAAGACCAAACATATCAACATTGTCATGACTCATGTCCATTACCATGCTAAAGACTCCAAGAGTTGTCATGACAGAAATGTCTTTTAAACGGTAGAGTAGCTTAACCTGAGAAGAGAATAAAGTAAATATACAAACATTAGTTTGACTCTGTTTACCAAATGCATCTGCTAAATATGTGCAATAGTGTTTTCTAACCCTTCTTTGCAGGTGCTGCTCATTTGTCGGGCGGAGGGGTGGAGGTGCACAGGCCATATCTATCGGGAAGAACTGCGACAAGTTTGGCATCGTGGTGCATGAACTCGGACATGTCATTGGATTCTGGCACGAGCACACACGACCTGACCGGGATGAACATGTTAATATATTTCGAGAAAACATTCAGCCAGGTACAAGAACTATCTAAGCCTCTGGTTAACTGGAATGACATCTCATACTTCTGTTTGCTTATAGTTGCTACTTGTAACTTTTTGTGCATTATACTATATCTAAAATCCAGAATAATACGTAATAATACGTGCATGGGATTCAGTGGAAGTGTTTGTGTGATGGAGCCTATGTTGCATTTTACAGGTCAGGAGTACAATTTCGAAAAGATGGAGCCAGATGATGTGGACTCGCTCGGGGAGGTTTACGACTTTAACAGTATCATGCATTACGCCAGAAACACCTTTTCCAGGTTTTGACTCATAAGCATTTAATGCACTTGTACACCACTAGATATTGTTATTTGAGAGATAATTGGATAATATATAACATACAAATAAAAACCATTTCTGCTAAACACCACTTCAGTCTGATTATGCAGCCTCCCATTGACACTTTTATTATATTCTGTGTGTTGATGGGAGAATCATTATTATAAAGAATTATAAATATATTAAGAAATATAAAGAAGTATTTATTCTACCAAAAAATTAAATGGTACAACTTTACAATAAGGTTTCATTAGTTAAAGGGTTAGTTTACCCAAAAATCTAAATTCTGTCATTAATTACTCACCCTCACGTCGTTCCAAACCCGTAAGACTTTCGTTCATCTTCAGAACACAAATGAAAATCTTTTTTGATGAAATCTGAGAGCTTTCTGTCCCTCCATTGACAGCTACACAACTGAGACTTTGACGCTTCAAAAAGTTCATAAAGAAATCATAAAACTAATCCATATTAATTGAACGGTTTCCCCACATTTCCTGAAGAGACTCGATCACTTTATATGATGAACAGATTGACTTTAGGCTTTTATTCACATTTAAACATTGATCAGCAAACATAAACAGAAGCTCAACCAAACATGCTTGACGTGCGAGAACAAACCTCATTGGTTCTTGCTGAAGCTCAAACGTGCTGCGTAACACGAGAATGAACCTCATTGGTTCTCGCACGTCAAGCGAACATGCTTGAGTTTTCCATTTACCACAACTTATGTGTGAGTTGATGAAAGTTTATATGTGAATAAAAGGCATAATTAAATCACTCTTTATACATGTTCATGAGAGCACCAGCTCTCGGATTTCATCAGAAAATATCTTAACTTGTGTTCTGAAGATGAACAAAGGTCTTACGGATTTGGAATGACATGAGGGTGAGTAATTTTCAGTTTTGGGTGAACTATCCTTTTAACGACATGAGCTAACAATAAACAACACTTCTACAGTATTTATTAGTCTTGGTCAATGTTTTTTTCTACATTTACTAATACAAAGTTGCATTTGTTAATGCTCTGTGAACTAACATGAACAAACAATGAACAATTCGATTTTGACTAACTAATGTTAACAAAGACTAATAAATGCTTTAAAACTATTTTGGTCATTGTTAGTTCATTCTAGCTAATATGTAAATGAATGTTAACAAAATGAGACCTTATTGTAAAGTGTTACTATTTAAACAAAAATAAAAATAGACAAATATTGATTTCTACACTAATTATAAATGACAGGGACATCATTGCATGTGTTGAGGTGTTAAAGTCTTGGCGCTCTCAGTGACTGCTGACTAACCTGTTGTTAGTGGCTTGCGGATGGAGATTCAGCCAGCTGCTCGGTTGTTTAGGACAAGAGGAAGGAATCCAGACAGGGAGCCAAGGCTGAAGTGCAGTTAAACTTTTGGTGGAGTGTCCTTTGGTCAGTTCTTTTGGGTCTTACACAGCTTCTCTGAATTAACCATGTTTAAAACCTGCAAACAGTTTGGAAACAGTGAGGCTAATTCTGGTGTAGTCTTAAACAGAAAGAATTCATATTCAAGGTTGGTGTGGTCAGCTTCTGTAAAAGTCACATTATTCTACATTACTCAGGGTTCCCACAGTCATGAAAAAACTGTAAAAGTCAAGGAATTATTCAATTATTTAATTTGTATTTTTTATGAATTGGTACTGTTCTGTTTTGTAGTTTGCTGAATGCTGACCTAGTTATTGCTCTTTGTGTGGAGTACAAAAGTTGTGCTTGTGCGCATTTTTTAGTTGGTTCTTTTCAATGAATCAGTTAAAACTATTTACAAACTGTTCTGGTGATTCGCTAGCAGATCGGTCTGAATCTAGGAATCTGGCATGGTTTCTCTCTGATTGTTATTTTTTGTGTTTTGAAAAGTGGCCCCTGTCCTGTGGCCTCTCAACTAGGAATATTCACATTGTGCGCTTTTACCTCCAGCATTTTGCGTTCAGGGGATCCTGGAACTAGGCCAAAATAAATAAAGCCCTTCCAGGCTGGAGTGCTGTTGTGCTCTGGCATGCAGGGTGGGCTTCAGGGAGTCGGAGTCTAGGGAGACAATGCATTAAACTCTGCTCCGCATGCTGGCCATTCAGGGTGCTGTCATCATGGGAACTGGTGAGAGTGAAGACAGCACAAGCCAAAACCTATACTGGGCAAATGTCAATCAAATATATTTCGTAGGAAGATATTTTAATTTAGGAATATTGGCATTGGTTGGAGTGCAAGCTGGATCTCAGATGTCGTAAACATGTATGGTGGCCCCAAAACGAATTTGGACACCTAAGTCACTTAAATATAATTACAAATGTTTCTTGAGCACCAAATCCGCATATTAGAATGATTTATGAAGGATCATGTGATATTGAAGGAAGGCTATTATCATCAAATAAAACTAAAATCATAAACGTTAACTGAAATAAAATATAATTTTACTTTATTTAAGCTAGTTGGCAAAGCAATATTGTTTTTTCACCTTTTTACACAGTCAGGACTATGTACATACACAATATTTCTTTGGCACACAAACACAGAACAGACATCTAGCAATTATTCACAAAATTGGTTGTTTGGGTGTTGATTTCAATTTTCAACAACCTTTCTAAGAAATTGCTTACTGCACCTTAAATTGTGAATAAAATGTTCAAATACTTTTGGGTCACTGTGGTCTCATCATGAATGATGTATGAAATCTTTGGGTCCTTTGTCAGTTTCATAACATGTAATGTCTCAATATATAATTGGATTAATTTTTAGATGCACACTGTAAAAACACATTTGTTTCAACGTGTGTGCTCATGGTGGCTTTAAATGTTTAAGTTTAGTCAACACAAATATCCAAGTTGTCCTTAGTACAACTTCACATTTCAAGTTAACTAAACTTAAAATGAAGGCAGCACGAACACTTACTTTAAAATGAAACGACTTTTTTTTTGTTTACAGTACATTCTCCCTGCTGGTATATCTTAGATACTCTCAAAGGTTTCTGAAAATCCACTTGTGAATAATTGGGGAGTTATTGTTTTTATGTAAATAGGGGCACCTATCTTGATACCATGCTGCCAAGGTATGAGGTTGATGGAGTCCGACCTCCCATCGGACAGCGGACGAGACTGAGCAAAGGGGACATCGCTCAAGCAAGAAAATTATACAAGTGTCCAAGTAAGTGGGCCTTCACATCCCAGTAGGGCTGTGCGATTAATCGTAACTGATTTTCGATTTCGATTTTGGCTACGAACGATTATGAACACAAGATAATTGAGGTAAAACGATTAGGTCTTGGTTATGTCTTAAGTGAATGTAAACAGTTGAGAAAGAAAATATGTGTGTAACAGTATATTGGATCCATGCATTCAGTCTTAAAGTGACAGCAGCCGAATATTACTGCTTTAGTCTGTGTCATTAATGTTAATTCAAAATTCAAATATAAAATCACTCACTGCTCTTGGATAAATAACTTATGTAGTATTAATAAGGATGAATCTATGTTTAATGTATACAGTGAAGACTATGCAGTGTTATTTTACATTTGATTACTTTATTCAGTTTCTGTTGTAGACTATTACTTATCTGAATACCACTGTTACATCTTCCTGAAAAACTTAAAGCACTGTTTTTTTTATTTGTATTTTTGTTCTGTTGTATTTATTTGTCGGTTTTTAGTTTTTTCTATCAATAATTGCGATAGAAAGTGATACATTTGACTGATATCTAAAATGACTTTTATCATAGTAATTTCTTGTCATAACAGGCCACCTATAATCATGTTAAATAAGTGTGATTTCAATATTGACCAATTTTTTTTTGCCATAATTGAGCAGCCCTACATCCCAGGCATTTTTGTACTGTTTCTAGATTTCCTTCTGCACTTGCTTCTAAAGTTAGGCTTGTTCTTGACAGATTCATGACATCAGTTTAATTATCCATTTACAGTGGGAGAATAAAACCGCTGTACTGGGCAAACTCCAAACTCCTCACTTATCCCCTTTAAGTGAACATTTGTTTTTGCAGTCATCTTTTTTAATCTTAGCTGGAATTATGGTGATTTCCTACTTCAAAATAAAAGCATGATCCATAAAACTGACCTTACCATCTGCAAAACTCCTACTGATTTCCAATTAGAGGATCCGGTTTCAAGGTCAATGATCTGTGAGTGGTTTTGACTCTGGTTTGTGCACAGGATGTGGTGAGAGCCTTCAGGACAGCACTGGGAACTTCTCCTCCCCTGGGTTCCCTAACGGATACGCTGCATATATTCACTGTATATGGAGGATATCGGTCACGCCTGGGGAAAAGGTAGAAGAACTTCACATAGAATAGACATTTTTCAGTCAGTAAAACATTACTACTTTGCATTACACGCAAAACACAATCAAATAAATAAATAAAATAAAAAATATTTAAATAAAATATTATACTTTTAAACAGCTTTGGGAAAGCATTTATATCTAAACTTATAATATACACCACCGTTTAAAGGTTTGGGGTCAGTTAGATTGTTTTTAATTCTGCAAGTTGATCAAGAGTGGCAGTTAAAACATTAATAATGTTATTAAAGATTTATATATTTAAAAAAAATTTCTATTTCAGTATAATGCTTGTTGAACTTTGTATGCTTTAAAGTATCCTGAAAAAAAGTATCACGATTTCCTCAAAAATATTAAGCAGCACAACTGTTTTCAACATTGTTAACAATCAGATGTGTTTATTTAGCAGCAAATCGGCCTATTAGAACGATTTCTGAAGGATCATGTGACACTGAAGACGGGAGTAATAAGTTACATTTTAAAATGTATTCAAATAGGAAACAATTCTTTTTAAATTGTAAAAATATTTCACAATATGAATGTTTTTACTGTATTTTTTTAATCAAGTAAATGCAGCCTTGGTAAAAACATTTAAAGACATTGCAAGAATCTTACAGACCTCAAACTTGTTAACGGTAGTATAAATAACCTTCTTCTGGCTCCCAATTTCTCTCTTTTGTCTGTATTTCTTTCTCTTTGTTAGATCGTTCTTAATTTTACCTCAATGGATCTGTACAGAAGTCACTTGTGCTGGTACGACCATGTGGAGATCCGTGATGGATTCTGGAGAAAAGCACCTTTGAAAGGTTCTCATATTTATCAAGATTATTTATGTGTTGTTTTTGTATTAATTAATAATTATAATTCGTTACATTTATATAGCGCTTTTCTGGGTACTACATATGGAAGGGGAAATCTCCTCAACGACCACCAATGTGCAGCATCAACTGGATGATGCGACGGCAGCCATATTGCGCCAGAACGCCCTCCACACACCAGCTTACTGGTGGAGAGGAGACCAATTAAATGTGTTTTAATGGCTTTAGGATTATTGGAAAGAAACACTAAATAATTTAATATTCTATCAACCCTGTCCATGATATTTTGGAAGTAAGTTGAGCTCCATCACTTTTTAATCAATTGGTTCTTTTGCTTCAGGCCGTTATTGTGGAGACCAGCTACCCGAGGCAATCGTCTCCACTGAGAGTCGACTGTGGATTGAATTCCGCAGCAGCAGTAATTGGGTGGGGAAAGGTTTCTCTGCTGTTTATGAAGGTATAAGTCCACTCACCATTGGTCTCAAGTCTAGTTTATTTATAGAGCCCTTTCCACTACAAAGTAGACCAAAGGGCTTTACAGTTAATAGCAGTCTACAGATAATACCAAATAATAATAAAACAGAACACAAGACAACAGTCAATAGTAACAAAAACAAAAAAAATAACAAAAAGCAGCGAGGAATAGGCAAAACATACACATAAAACATAATACAACTGACAAAACTGATGTTTTTAAATTTCGATTGAAAACACATTTGTTTTCTATGGCTTTCAGTTCTTGAAATTGAGAGTGCAGATCTAATGTCAGGTGTCTTGGGATACAAATAATACATTGACTTGCTCCCAAATAAACTGCATTGCAATAATCCAAGCGGGAGGAAATACATGCATGAATCACTGTCTCAAGATCAGCAGCAGATAAAGAAGTAGTCCTTAACTGAATTCTATTTTTTTTTTTACCACACCTTTTATCTGATCAGGGAATGTTAAGGATGAGTCAAAAATTACACCCAAATTCCTTATCTTGGGCCGCACAATTATTGACCATGGACCCAAAACATGACGATTTTGTTCTAACAATCACTTCACCTCCTTAAGACATAATAACAAAGATGAATGAGGAGTTGATCTTAATGATCTTAATGATTTAATGGGCAAGTAAATCTGAATGTCATCGGCATAAAGATGAAACGACATACTGTGTCTTTTAAAGACAAGACCTAAGGGCAACAAATATAAAGAAAACAAAATAGGCCCCAAAGTGGAGCCTTGAGTAACTACAGAGGAAGACAAATCCCCAATCCTTACTGAAAAAGACCTTGACTTCAAAAAAGAGGAAAACCCTTTTAAGACAATCAGCCGAGAGGCTCATCTGCCCATCTGAACAGATGTAGTGTTAATGTGTGATGTCCTATCCATGGTTTCAGCTATTTGCGGAGGTGAAGTGAGAAGAGACAGTGGACAGATCGAGTCACCCAATTACCCTGACGACTATCGGCCTAATAAAGTTTGCACATGGAAGATCATCGTATCCCAGGGGTTTCATGTGGGCCTCATCTTCCAGTCGTTTGAGGTAGGGTACATGAGTCTTGCTTTTTTTTTTTGTTATTGTCATGCAGTATTCTATAACTAGCCTCAGACAGCACTGTAGCAGAGCGTCTAAAACCACAAAAATATACATATATCAAGGTGGGTCCTTCTCAGGAAATGCTGTAATTTGTGCACCATGTGTCCCTATGATTATTACTAATATAAATATCAGCCATGTCTCTATCGTATTTCACTTTATATACAAAAAATATTATGTTATGTCATGTATTTAAATATATTTGTAATGATGAAGTTGCAATTTAGTATGCTTAAAATATATTAAAAATGGCATGTAATATCGAATAACACACTATTGTTAAAATTGTAACAAGTATTTTATATATTTTAAGATTTGAAGTACACTATACAAGCACATTCAGTACAAGTAAGCACACTTTTTCACAAGTGTTATTATGGAGAAAAGTACAGAGAGAACAATAAATGATGGGAGAGAGGGGGAACTAGACTGGGAAATGTCATAAAATGTTAAAGTCATTGATGAGTGGAAAATACAACACAAATCCATGAAATGTCTGTGATTTACTGCGGCTTGAGCTTGTTGTCATGGCCCCACAAGTGCTTATTAGCAGAATGACAGTCTGAAGCATTCTTGTGTTGTTCGTCATTGACTTTTCTGACAGAGAGATGTCATAGGTAACATTTCTATTACGATCCTTTTCTCATGAGGTGCTCTTTCACACTCAGATTGAGAAACATGACAACTGTGCTTATGACTTCCTGGAAGTGCGAGACGGTGATTCTGAGAGCAGTCCTCTACTGGGCCGTTTCTGCGGATACGAAAAGCCAGATGATGTCAAAAGCAGCTCCAACCAGCTGTGGATGAAGTTTGTATCTGATGGTTCTGTGAACAAAGCTGGATTTGCAGCTAATTTCTTTAAAGGTGACTCCTAAATTGCATATTGACCTCTTAACCTACTTTTGTGACCTTCTGACCTTGAACTTTGCTTGTAATGCAGAGATTGACGAATGCTCCAGGCCTGATAAAGGTCATTGTGAGCAGCGCTGTGTCAACACCCTGGGCAGCTACCACTGCGCCTGCGACCCTGGTTACGAGCTCGCCCCGGACCGCCGAAGCTGCGCAGGTGATTCCAATTACCTGCTCATGTAAAACGCACAGCAATGTGCTAAAAACCATGCAGAATACCCTAGATATATCTACGATTAGGGCTGTCACTTTTGTGAAAAAATCCTGTTCGATTTTTGATACGTAAGCGTTCATTGAATCGATTGTAAAATCGATTTTTCATGTCTAAAGACGTTTCCATTTTCATCACCAAATATAGGCAAATCCACGGACACCTAACAGGCATTAGGACGAGCGTAAAGACGGTGTTTGAGACGTATAAGTCAGCAATATTTCTGATGATTTATTGGCGTGAAGTTTTGTGCACAATGACAAAAAGGAGCGCAACATTCAGGGATTGAAATTAACACCCTCCGACTCGCCAAATGCGGGTAAAAATGAACTTTGGCCGGTAACGCTGTCAAATCACGAGCCGATCTGGCGTGTTTCTATGTTTACTCACTTTCTTTGCTGTGGAAGTTCGTGTAAGCCAAATCTGCGCGGATTTAGCGCAAATACGCATCTCGTGAGTCCTCATGATATATTAAATACTGCGTATAGCGCAGAATCTGCGCATTTCTGGCTTACTTGAACACACACGTCACTAAGCAACAAATAACGGCGCGCTTGTTCACTTGCATTGAAGTAATAGCGAATATTAAAAAGCATTTGGTTAACAGAAAAGACATTGTTATTTTCCAACATCCTACATGTTCTGTGTACTGTATTGATCTGTCCACCTAAAACACATTATTAAAAATAAAAAAAAAAGGGCCGTTAAAATCGATTCTCTATTTTCGTTTTCGATACTTGTGTTGGTTGGTCCGATCGATTGTGCAATCGATTTTCGAACGTAAAGTGACAGCCCTATCTACGATCCTCACATTTAAGCAGAAGTCTTACTCAACAGAAGTTACATTTCTTCTATATGACAAACAGTGTTATAGCAAGTGTTTTTTGCTAGTTTCAGCCCGACGCAGTAATTATTTCCACATCCTGCGCTACATTGTTTAAATAGCAAATGCCCATCTGAGTGCCCATGGGTGTGCTGCTCTGAAAACGAGGTGTGTTCAGGCGCATTGTTGGTGCATTGCTATTTTGAGGCAACTGAAATCGACTGCGCCATTGACCAACAAAAACCTGGTCTAAAGTCAATGGCGCAATATTTTTTTGTCATTTAAAGAGCGCGTTAGTAATGTGCGCCAATAGGCAGGTGCACAACGCGCGTACACTGCTTAATACACACACAGGGACGATCAGCAGCACACAAACTAGCTAAATATTACAAATAAAAGGATTACGACGTAAAAGATTAATATTGTGTACATAAAGATATGGTGGGCTTGTCCCGTAGATGGTCTGCTCGCGTGCTTTAACCTCCGAAATTTTCGTATGCGTTTTTTTCGGATACGTCCTTCGGTGGCTCTGAATTGTCAAAACACCTCTCAAAATGCTTGCTACGGATGCGAAAAACGCATAAAATTGAACACGATCCAAATTTTTTTATGACGGACAAAAGTTTCGGAGGCAACCATGAGGTCGTATTTGTTTTTTAACGTGTGACAATTTCGGATGAGAATTTAGATTACATGGACTATTTGCATCTAAAAGCCATAATGTGTATCATACAATTGGTTTACTGATGCTTACATTCAGGTTGCTTTAGATCTTTGACCAGCTTTGATGTTTCTGGCAATGGAAAAGATTAATAATTGAGTTGTTGAAAGCAGGAAAATTTCTTCTGAAAGCCCTCAAAGGCATGTTTGTTTGGCTAGTCAGAATATTTGTGTTTAACGTGTTTAACATTCTGGGTCATGTGTATCTCCTTGCATGTTGGCTTGCCTCAAAGTCTTAAGTCTATCAAGCCAATATAATAATGAGTTCTCTATCTGATCCCAGCAGCAGCCTGTGGAGGATTCATCTCCAAACTCAACGGCTCCTTCACTAGTCCAGGGTGGCCACAGGAATACCCGCCCAACAAGAACTGTGTGTGGCAGCTCATTGCACCTGTGCAGTACCGCATCACGCTGCTTTTTGACACTTTTGAGACCGAGGGGAACGATGTAAGTTCACTTTTGACTTTGATGTAACTTTTCTGTATTTACGGATATGACGAGACTAGGGCTACTACCCCTGAGTAAAGATTTTTCTAGTTAACTAGTAGCTTACATGTTTGGATTTGCTGCCCGACATATAATTACCAGAAGGATCCGCCGTTAACAATTCACGCACGGACTGTGTGACTTTGCCACTTCCTGTGGACTTTTTTTCTGCGACTAACGTCCATTTTAAACAATTTTGGTCGACTAAGCCTCTTGTAGTCAACTAAGGTTTAGTCGAATATTAGGGGTCAGTCCTAGAAGAGACACGCTCGGGCGAGTGACTTATGTATGCAATTTCCAGCGAAAACCATCCTGACAGGTCTAAAATATTAACACATTTAATAGGTTTTGGAAGGATTGATTATCTATTAACTATTTGTTTATTTAAATGTTGTTCATTTTGAGCAAAAAAAATGTATTCAAAAAATGTGAAATCTATTCATTGGTTGTCTGTCTGTTTACAGGTTTGTAAATATGATTATGTTGAGGTACACAGTGGTTTGTCCACTGACGCCAAGCTTCATGGGAAGTTCTGTGGCACCGAGAAACCGGAGGCGATCACGTCCCAGCTCAACAGCATGCGTGTCGAGTTCAAATCAGACAACACTGTGTCCAAGAGAGGCTTCAAAGCTCAGTTCTTTTCTGGTGAGCATGAGAATTGATGATTTGCGTTTGTCTTGTCAGCTAACGAACAATATAAATGAGTTTCAGACAGTCTTGACTTTCTTTTCTGACTCTTTTAAAGAATACTTTCTAAAGGTTCTTGCACTTAACCCAGAATTTATGTCAAGCTGTCCTTCAGTTTGTAAATGCATACATTTACAGTAATGTACTTACAATGGATGTCTGTGGTGAAAAACAGAACTGTCAAGTTTCCTTTAATAGCCTCCATGAATGTTGTAGACTCGTCTTTCACTGTTATTTATATAATTGGTCGTATTGTGTCAATCAAAAAACTACTGAATAAACTACAGTTCCTCTTTTTCTCTGGCAGACATGGATGAGTGTTCTAGGGAGAATGGAGGTTGCCAGCATGAGTGTGTTAACACGTTTGGGAGCTACAGCTGTCAGTGTCGCAGCGGCTTTGTGTTGCACACCAATAAACATGACTGCAAAGAAGGTTCGTCTTTACATCACGTTACCAATCATTCTTGTATTAGAGGCATTCATTTGGCATAAATTGGACAAAATGAAGTCTTGAAGATACTTCAAAGCTCTATATTCTTTTTGAACTCCTACAGATGCAGAGATTAATGTTTTTTGCGAAGGGCCGTTTCGTTATTGCTCCAAGACTGCCCCGAGTACACAAAAAACAACATTTCCATTTGCTTTTTGTAAACTCTTTAAACCTGAAGTTACGATTACCTATAAAGCTACAATATGTAAAAAAAAATTCGCCACTAGGGGTCGCTAACCTCTTACAATAACAAAGGCGTAGGTTGATGACGCAGTGATAAGCGCAATGATGGAACTTGCTGTCATGCTGATGGATCTAATAATGTTTATGGATGAGTGAAAACATTCATGTTTTTTAACATGACTGTGGTATGAAGCAGGTCGCGATTGCTAATAAGAGACAGATATCAGCGCCACACGCGAGTCCCGCGGATATAAAGGAATAAGGACATTTCATACCAAATTACCCGCAAGTGCTAAATGTGAATATATATATATGCATATAATTAATATCAGTAATATTTTTTTTTCAGTTATTAACTGTCATAATGTAATGTTTAATGCACTTCATTTTGTTGTTGATGTCAAATTTTCAACAATTGTTTTTCTCTTTGCATTGTCATATCACTATAGTACAAGATTATCCATTTCAAATCTATCTGATAAACAAGTTATGGCAAAAAGTACGGTCAAAAGTAATCTAAAAGTAATCAAAGAGTGGTGTGATTATCTTACCAAAAATGTGTAATGTAACAGATTACGTTGCTAACTACATTTTCAAACAACTATTCAAACAAGATACAATTTCATTTAGCTTACAGAAAATATTTTCTATGCATCCTTTCCTTAGTTGAGGATTCACAATAATCATCTATGTCCTGGTTTTGTGTTTTTAGTGGGCTGTGATCAAGCAATTACCAGTGTGTCCGGCATCATCACAAGTCCAAACTGGCCTGATAAATACCCCAGCAAGAAGGCCTGCACGTGGACCCTATCCACCACCCCAGGCCACCGCATTAAACTTGTACTTGCATCATTCGGCCTGACAAAATGAGTGGTTAAAGATACAGTATACACTAGTAAACCATTCCACCAGCTCTGTTTGTGTGGTGATTAATCCGAATTGTATTCTCTCCCATAGGCTTTTGAAGAGATTGACATGGAAGCTCATCAGGAGTGTACATACGACCACTTGGAGATATATGATGGCCAAAATGGAAGAGCGACCAGTTTTGGACGCTTTTGTGGGGGCAAAAAGCCATCGCCGGTCATTTCCAGTGGTAACACTATGTTCCTGCGGTTCTCCTCGGATAACTCGGTACAGAAAAGGGGTTTTAAGGTCTCTCATTCAGCAGGTATTTCTTTCTCTGAGTGGTCCTGAGGTTCTCCATGAACGTTTGATTTTGGCTACCGATAATTGTTCTTGTTCTCAGAGTGTGGCGGTAGTCTGAAGGCGGAGATAAAGACCAAGGATCTGTATTCCCACGCTCAGTTTGGTGACAACAACTATCCCGGAGCTTCAGACTGCCAGTGGGTGATCTCAGCGGAGAAGGGCTATGGGGTGGAGCTCATCTTCCACACCTTTGAGATTGAGGAGGAAGCTGACTGTGGCTATGATTACATGGAGCTGTTTGATGGCGCTGATGTCAAAGCGCCCAGACTGGGACGCTACTGTGGGTCTGGGGTAAGCTTGAAATTTTTGTTAAGCCAGCATAAGCACACACATCTATACATTTATGTCTCAATTTGATCCTTTATAGCCACCAGAGGAGATCTATTCAGCTGGTGATGCCATTGTCATCAAATTTCACTCGGACGACACCATCAACAAGAAAGGTTTCCATGTTCGGTACACAAGCACCAAGTTCCAGGACACACTGCACTCTAGTAAGTAAGTTCTTCATGACAGAAGAGCTCCTGTGCACCTGTATTGTTGAAGCCACCCGAGGCCTCTTGCTCCCTCCCCTCCAGAATGCAAAGAGGAAGTCCTAATGGTGCCATCCCCATATGTAGCCTTTCAGCTATAAAAAGCAGAGATGACAATCTTGATGTAGGGATATGGCAAAAAAAAATTTGTCGTATTTCAAAGGATCCGTTGAAAACTCTATTGGAAATGGAACATCAGACTGGCAGATATTATTAGTATGAAGAGCTTTGTTGACTACAAGGAAAGGAGGAAGGAGGAAGGATGAATTGGATTCAAAATGTCCCTGATGCACTTTAGCCTCCCAGAGATCTCTGCCATTCCTCCAAGGCTAGCATCTTAAAAACTTTTAGATGTTTCTTCTATTATAAAAATAAAATCACTTTTTTATTGTCACACATCTGGGTAATTGAGTTTGGAAATGTATAAAATATCATTCAATCATACTTATATTTTTTGTAAAAAAACAAAAAAAACAATTCTAGCACTATTCCTTACATGAGAGTTGTACATGATTATTCAGACTTCTAAACTTAAATTATATTAGTATAAATAGATCTAGTACAACTTTACCCACTCACAAGTTGCAAGGAATAGAGTAAAGCAACAATGAAGAAGGATCCAGATAATTCAGCAAGAGCTTGAGAGCCTTCCCTTAGACTTAAAGGGTTAGTTCACCCAAAAATGAAAATTAAGTCATTAATTACTCACCCCCATGCTGTACCAACCCCGTAAGACCTTCGTTCGTCTTCGGAACACAAATGAAGATATTTATGATTAAATCTGAGAGGTTTATGACTGCTACATAGGCTGCCTAAGGGACTGACACCGGACGGCCCAGAAAGTCATTAAAGAAAATGTTTAAATATTCCATGTCGCAACAGTGGCTCAACTATAAGTTTATCAAGCGACGAGAATACTTTTTGTGCGAAAAAACAAACAAAAATTACGAGTTTATTCGACTATTCCTTTTCTTCCATGTAGGCCTGAAACGAGACTTCAAGAGATTTCCACGATGCGCACGCGCGAGAACTTAACTGAAGTAGTTGAAGGAGATCGCAATTCTCGCGCATGCGTCGTGGAAATCTCTTGAAGTCTCGTTTCAGGCCTACAAGGAAGAAAAGGAATAGTCGAATAAAGTCGTTATTTTTGTTTGTTTTTTCGCACAAGTATTCTCGTCGCTTGATAAACTTATAGTTGAGCCACTGTTGCGACATGGAATATTTAAACATTTTCTTTAATGACTTTCTGGGCCGTCCGGTGTCATTCCCTTAGGGAGCCTATGGAGGAGTGATCAACCTCTCAGATTTAATCATAAATATCTTCATTTGTGTTCCGAAGACGAACGAAGGCCTTACGGGGTTGGTACAGCATGGGGGTGAGTAATTAATGACTTAATTTTCATTTTTTGGGTGAACTTACCCTTTAAATTGTTTGGCATTTGAAATTGTCCATCTGAACCAATGAACTGAAAGACAATGTTAATGTGACTAATAAACAATTTGAGATGACTAAAGGTTTTTATTGCTCTTTTGCCTTTGTGTATAAAATGAGCTAGGATCATCAGTGAGTAGTGTATGAGTTAACCTTTACCAGGAATCATGATCTTTTGAAACTAGGCTACTAGGCTAAGTTTGTAACTATTATAGCCTGTCTGCAGTGAGCCAACTTGGCTAAAACCTTAGTTGTCAGACTGGACACTTTTCAGCTGGTCAGGCCACTAGACTGCAAAAAAAAAAACTACTGTAGGAAAAAGGCCATTTCATGCTCAATATAGCACGGCCTCAAGTGTATTTGTTGCATTTATGGGACATTTAATACATAATAAAAATATTAATGACAATTTTGAATTGTGAATAATTTTTATTTTATAATTTTTTTCAGTAAACATCATTAAATGCTTTGCTTCCGTTGGAATATATTCCCTCGTAGTCGCGACTCGCACAACAGCAAATTCTGTTTATCTATGCGTGCTACGCAGTGATACTTATAAAACTAGGCTAACTTCATATCGTACATTTTAGCACAGCTGGAATGCTGTGTTTGTATCATCATCCAGATCCTGGAACTACCTTAAAAACAATGTCTAATTTTAGAAATTTCTTCTCATTCTTTTCAAACTGCCGTGTATAGGCTGATTATTTAACGCCGTATGCCACACTTCGAATTTTTCACCCTGTAATTATAGTTTTTTTATTTTTTATTACCACATTTATAATCTTGAATATAGCTAATTCTTGAGTTGTTCAAGTAGTACCCCACAGGGCAAAATAAAGCCAGATCAATTTTCATTGCAAGTTTAAAGGACTTCATGACTCATGCCACTTGTTGTTTAGGTCATTGTGACTAATAATTATAAAGGTAGAAATCAAGAGCTTTAGCGTAGGCCTAATTATGTTTAATTGCTTTTCCCAGAAAACTAGACAGTGAGCGTGGATACGCCTTTCCCTTTCTGTGTCGGATTAACGGTGGGGTGTCCAATCCTGCTCCTGGAGGGCCATTGTCCTGCAAAATTTAGCTCAAATCCCAATTAAACACACCCGAACCATCTAAATCAAGGTCTTAATAGGCATACTAGAAACTTACAGGCAGGTCAAGCAGGAGCTAAACTCTGCAGGACAGATACAGTTTGGACACCCCTGGCTTAACGTAACAAGAGTACAATAACACCTCCTTGTGGTTAGTAAAAGCAACTGCATTGATCATATAAAGTAACGAGGTGGGAAAGAATTTGTTTCATGTTTACCAGACAGTAAAAATGAAGCAATGCACTTTTTTGTTGGTTTTTAATTAATTTCTTCCAGAGATTGTACATGTTTGTATATATATATATATATATATATATATATATATATATATATATATTTATATATATATATATATATATATATATATATATATATAAAAGATAAAATCATTAGGCTTGTAGATTTTTAGATTATAACTAGTGCACATTATCCTAAGACTGTATAGCCTAATGTGATTTTTTTTTTTTTATTCACATCTGTATAGTTTCTTTTTCTCAGCAGGATATGTAGGACCATGTTTCTTTATGCATAGAAGCCTAGTTTTAAGCTGATATAAGTGGTATTTGCACTGGCTACACTAACCTGCACTGACTCTATTTTGCTGTTTACAGCATTGAGCTGTGGCATTAAAGGCTGCAGATTGGGGAAATAGCTATTTTTTAATAGTCCATTTTCATGCTTTTAATGTCCTTCAGAAAAGAATCTGTCACTGGTTAAATATATACTGTAATATAGTGAAATCATTTTGATGATATGTTGCTTGCAAAAAATAGTTTTTAGTCAGAATATACTGATAATTTTGAATGAATGTCGATGGAGAAAAATGCTTTTTGTTCTCAGATGGGTGTTGTTACTGCATCTACCAGCAGTGGCTGACTGGACTATCCTGACCAGCCAAAGCTTCACTCACCCCTTTGTTTATAAAATCTAAAATATCACAGAAACGTGTATATACAAAGGCAGTGATATCTGTCAGGGTATCTTATGCTTGGTAGTCCAAAATAAAATAGCTTACAGCAGCATTAAAGTGAGAAAGGGTCATGGGCCATGGTTTATAACCATTTTTTTAAAGATTTGGTTTCATTTTACATGTGCCTCCACTAACCCACTTTAATGTTGACATAAATGCTTTTGCAAAATATGGTGTCATTTATATATATTTTGTGGAAATTGCAATTCGCTTGCCTTTAAACAATATTCTCTTACTTTAAAAAAACTTAATATCCAGGTCCAGCCTAGTGTTTATAAGAAATATTAATATTATGAAATATAAAATAATAAAGCATGTAAAATATGAATATTAAAACCTAAAATTCAGATTTTTGGTAGGAACACCTTAAGAGGTTCATTTTCATGCACTTTATCCAGGAACCCCAGGTTAAAATAAGGGTAGAGGGTCTCAGTGAAGGTGTCCTTGAAGGTGTAGAGGTGTGTCATGTTCTCAGCATCGTAGAAGGACACCAGCCCTCTTTTGTAGTCCAGATAAACGCCGATTCTCGCCAGTGGCTCTTCCAAGGCCAGTAATGTTGGTGGAGACGTCCCAGCCATGTATTGAACTCCATACGACAGTGAGAGCGTCCAGAAGCCGTTGGCAGGCATGGTATTGATGACGCCTTTTCTCGTGACGGATTCACGAGCGACTCCTACGGTCCACACGGTGCTGCTGTACACCTCCACCTCCCAGTAGTGGCGGCCTTTAGTAAACCCTTGACTGCCCATGAGAGACAGGGCGGCGTTGAAGCGCTGTGGGTTGTCCTGCACCGTGATGTTGAAGGTCTGGTAGCGCACACAGGTGAGCGAAGATGTAAGACTGAGCCAGGGGTTGGCTGTTTTGGAGTTAAATGTGATGGCTGAGGGAGCTAGAACAATGTAATAGAGAAATGTTAGTTCATGATATAGTAATCAGTTAAATGTAATCAAATAAGTCTTAACTGCATTTACTGATTCTAGATTGAAGTCTATTGGAATCATTGGTGCCCCCTTGACTTGGTTTCGATCTTATGTTACGGGTCGTACTCGATTTGTAAAGTTGAAGCGGTTTAGATCAAAGCCTTAGTACATCAATACTGGTGTTCCGCAGGGCTCAGTTTTGGGTCCTTTTTTATTTATTATTGATCTTTTACCCCTTGGTAATATTTTTAGGAAATTTGGTATTAAATTCCACTGCTATGCCGATGACACCCAACTTTACGGAAGCCCTGAACCGCAACGTAAAAAAAAAAAAAAATCTGTAAAAAAAAATAAAATCTAACATTTCGAGATTAAAGTCGAAACGTTTCGAGATTAAAGTCGAAACGTTTCGAGATTAAAGTCGAAACGTTTCGAGATTAAAGTCGAAACGTTTCGAGAATACAGTCTTCTATAGAAGTGTGTGCATTCATAACAGTGCGCGTCCAATGGCTCAGAGCGCGCGCGCGTGTGTGTAAATAAATGCACTTGTGAAGTCGAACTGCCATGGATCAACACAAAATAGTAGCTTTTTACTTTTATCTGGGCTTTCAACAAAATTCTACACAGGTGCTAATCTACCAACAAGAATTACCATGGCGTTATAGACGAGCGCACAGACTCCGCCGGAGGATCACAATCTGGTCCACACTTTATGTGCCAGTGTTTTTGAGGTGTTTTTGTGCTCGTCTAGGCAACACTATCTGGGTCGAGAACACAACAGTAACCGTTCTGTCTCCCTCTTCACCGTAAATACGTTCTGGATACATTTTAAGTGCATCATTCTGTATCCAATCATTTGGCCGGATCCCGTGATTTCCTCAGATTTAATAACCACTAATGGTGGTTGAGGAGAGATTCTCTGATATGATGTAAAGCGCTTTGAGTGTAGGCTTAGTAGACATATGAAAGCGCTATATAAATGCCTCGTTCATTCATTCATTTATTCATTCATTCATTCAATCATTCATTCAATCATTCATAAAGCTGGATATCCATCCAGTCTGAAAAGTGTTCACACACACAGTGTGAAACACTCGCTATGCACCATTATAAATGCCTGTGTGGGCGGCAATGTGAAACAAAGGCAAGCACACACGCAACTTCTAGGAAGACTGCATTCTCATAGGCTACTCTCGAAATGTTTCGACTTTAATCTCGAAATGTTTCGACTTTAATCTCGAAATGTTAGATTTTTTATTTATTTATTTTTTTACATTTCTTTTTTTTACGTTGCGGTTCAGGGCTTCCGTACAACTTTACCAACCTGGTTTACATCAAATTTTCTTAAACTTAGAAGTAAAAATGAAATTCTTCTTGTTGGTTCAAAAATCAATCTGGCCAAATCTAAATGTTCCTCTGTGAATATTGATAATTGGATTTCTGGTGTCTGTTTCTAATCAGATTAAAAGTTTGGGTGTCATCTTTGACAGTACTTTATCATTCGAAGCACATGTCATTGTCAGTGTCATTCGCTCTGCATATTTCCACATAAGTAAAATTAATCGACTTCTTCCAGTTCTCTCAGTAAAGAGCACTGCAATTCTTATTCATGCTTTAGTCACTTCCTTTATTGATTACTGTAACGCTCTTTTTTTTTTTTTTGGTCTGCCTTCAAAGCTTTTCTACAAACTCCAGCTACAGAATACAGCTGCTAAAATTATTTGCAGAACTCCTCTAACTGAACACATTACTCCCATATTACACTTGGATTGGCTCCCTGTTAAATATCATATTGATTTTAAAATCCTCCTCCTAATTTACAAGGCACTCAATAATCTTGCCTCATAATTTTTATCTGACCTTCCTCATATCTACACTCCTACTTTTACTTTAAGATCATCCTCTGCACTCACTCTTGTTCTCCCTCGAACTCGTACAACTTCTATAAGGGTCCCAAGCCTTTAGTCATGCAGCTCCTTATTTATTGAACTTGTTGCCATATGATGTGCAAAACAGTGAAAGTCTTCTTGTTTTTAAATCTCGCCTTAAGACCCATCTTTTAGGTAGGCTTTTATGCGATTGCTTTTATGCTTGTATTCAGTTCTAACCAGGCTGTAATGATGATTATTTGTTGTTTAATGTTGATAGTTTTATTGTGTTTCTAAGGTGTCCTTGAGTGTCATGTAAGGCGTCCATAAATAAAATGTATAATAATAATACTGTGAAAATGCATTTTTGTTAATAATTTTTTTAGGATCATTCCCAAACCTGGATAGATGCTTCCCTTCAGTGACTTCCACACTCTGTACTGCAGGGGCCCGGCGAAGCGGCCCTCACACAGGCTGGGTGGTGTCAGTGCCTGCCTCTCGAACTTCGATGGCTGCCTGCTTGAAACAACAAAAGCCCAGACACAAAAACAATTCAAGCACTTCCTCATGAAAATATTAGTGAACACATTAAATGTAACAGATCCATAGAGGTCACTCACCTTTGAAGCAGGCCCTTTATACTCTGCAAAAAAGACAGGAAAGGGGAGATTAATAAAATTGGCTTAGTTCGAGAGGCAGGGGCAGAAGTTTTCCACATGAGATCAGTGTTTGAAACTAAGCTACATCTGCGACTCTGGAAAATCCCCTTGTGCTGCACTAATGACATTATCTTCCTATTGCAAGGGTGAGATCATTAGATTGTTTCCTGTGTTGACCCAAACCAAGTGATGTCCCACAAAGCTTTTTTGTAACAGTTGACTATTGAAATGATAATTTAGGATAAGATAAATAATATATATATATATATATATACACATTTTTAATGTATTTAATATTTTGAAATTGTTTACTCATATTTAGTATTATATATATACATATACACAGAAAAGAAAAAAAATGAAAATGTTTAATATTTATTTGTATGTAAAATATGAATGTAAAAAATATATATGTAAATATAATTATAATAAAATTAAATAATTATTTAATATTTAAATGTATTTTTATTATATGTAATTATTAAATATAATTATAATATTGTAATTAAACTATATAATACTGTATATAAATTAGTAATAAATATATAAAACTATTTAAAAATGGATCTCAAGAATCAATTTATTTTGTGTTATGGAATTAACATTGCCTATCTTTAAAGTGTCGTTTACACAGCGAGTCACTGACAGCAGGGGATTCTACTCCACTGCAGGATCCAACTGTATGGGATCACACACAAGCTTCACTGTCTGCACACCCATTGCCAACCTTATAACACACTCCAATTTCGATTCTAATCATCACCACCTCCCATTGGAATGCCTGTCTTTGGTGCTGCAAATTTCTGTGAGTGTGAACGTGTGGCTGACTGTTCACTCACTCACCCTGAGTAGCGTGTAAGGATCCTGTTCGCTGAGTTTGTCCTCGATATCATGCATAGCTCTGCGCAGACGGGAAATCTCCACACTGAGCAGGGCCTTGTGCTCGTCCAGCCTTATCAGCTCCCGGCGCTCCTCCGTCTTCAGCTTCACCTGCAGGAGTTTCTCTTCCTGGTACAGGAACTGGTGGAGCTCGCTGAACTGTGCCTCGATTCTCTGCTTCAGATCTGCAGTGTGCTCCTGCGTTCACAAGCAGTCGCATTTGAGGTAATGTTTTCCCTCAGAGGTGGAAGTCAACACGTACAGTGTCTAGCATTTGTAACTCAAGCTTGCGTGAGACATTTAAGAGAATTTATTTAAAATGGTATCTAATGTTTTGAAATTGAATGGATCATGAAAAGAGCCAGAATTGTTTTTCTTCCATTTTCCCCATAAGTCTTGGTAGGTCTTAAAGTGATAGTTCACCCAAAAATTTAAATCTGTCATCATTTACTCACTATCAGGTTGTTCCGAACTTTCTGCTGAACACAGTAGTAGATATTTTGAATAATTTCGATACACCCACAGTTGACATACAGCAGGCTACTATGCCAGTCACCGTTTGGTTCACTCTCGTTCCAAAACAGCACTCTTAAAA
The DNA here is from genome assembly GCA_030578255.1 of Tiaroga cobitis. Taxonomy (NCBI): domain Eukaryota; kingdom Metazoa; phylum Chordata; class Actinopteri; order Cypriniformes; family Leuciscidae; genus Tiaroga; species Tiaroga cobitis. Next base: position 32,819,202 of record CM060600.1, on the reverse strand, counting down.
ATAAAGGTTCCAATAGGTTGTTGCCATTGAAGAACCATTTTTGGTTCCTCAAAAAACCTTTAATTAATTAACCTTTAACCTTAGTGTGAAGAACATCTAAAGAACTATTTTCCAAAGAACCTTTTGTGCAATGGAAAGGTTCCATGGATATTAAATATATTTATATATTATATATCTGCAGAAAACAAAAAAATATATTTCTTTAATAAAAATGTCTCTGTGTTTTTGGTCCATACAATGAAGGACAATGGGGTGCAATGTTGTTTTGATGGCAAATATGGACAAAAACAGTTGAAATACTGCATCTTCAAAATATCTTCTTTTGTGTTTGTAAGGACGCGAAGGTGAGTAAATGATGGCAGACTTGTCATTTACTTACTGGAAAGCATCAAGCATTTAGATCAGGTCCAGGGTTCTTATGGTCAACTAATACTAAAATCGTAATAATTAGAAGAAAAATATATATATATTTTGTTACTTGAAATTAAATGATTGTAAAAATAAAATAAAATATAAAAATAGTCATTTTCATTAAACTTAATATACTAAAATAACCAAAGAAATAAACTGAAATAAAAATATAAAACAGAAAAATATATATAGAATTGACAAAAACACAACAAAATAATCAATGATAATGGAAAATATGAAAATAAATAAAACTAAACTCAAAAAAATTTATATACTAGTATCTCAATGATACTTAAATAACACTGTTCAGGTTAGGTTTAGGAATCATTGCCAATGCTTTCCAGGGAGTATTGATGAGTGTGCGTGAGCTTGTGTGGCAGGAGTTAGTTTCTTCTTACCTTCAGTTTCTTCACCTCCTCTTCAGTCTCTCTCTCACACTCTAGAGCAGTGTTGAGCTCTTTTTGAAGGGCAGTTGCAGAAGTGGTTAGAGAAGCCTATTCAACACAAAAACAATGACCTTTTTTTTCTGCTGAGCTGAAGAGGTTACAAAATAAGAGACAAATGGTGTTTGATTCTTACCCGATATCTCTTCTGTGCATCTTGCACGCACACCAGCGTATGAGCCCGGTGGTCCTGAGATATCCCGCACACCAGACACACCAGCTCCTGGTCTTCCTCACAATAGAGTTTCAGCTCTTCTCTGTGTCGGCTGCAAAGTGGGGTTTTAGGAACCGTGTCTGCCGACAACTCGGTCAGCCGACCCCCACTTTCCTCGATCCCCTGGCAGTAGCTCTCCACGATGTTGGCTACAATGCGGTTGGGTCGGTAGCTCTGGCCAGGGAAGACTTTCCGGCATTGAGGACAGGAACCAGACCCGCATTGGCCTTTGCCGCGAGGGCCGCTCCAGTAGCTGGAAATACAGGCCTCGCAGAAAGTGTGGTCGCAGGGCAAGGAAACAGGATGCTTGAACAGGTCCAGGCAGATGGAGCAGGTGAGGTCCCTGCTCAGGCGCTGCGCAGAGCTCTTGGACACTCGAGGACTGAGTTCAGCCCTCAGCTTTTGCTTGTCCATTTTGTCCTGTGTGGGAAGATTTTTGGACATCTAGTCTGTTCTCTGTGGTCTTCAGTGCTGTTCTTCTCTTGGTCTCTTCCCTGCCTGCTCTCTCAGAGCTCTGGCCCTGTCTTTCCTGTTGACTTTGAGACAGGATAGGGGGAGCTGAGGGGGCGGCTCTTGTCTCAGGCTTGATCCTGCCGAAAGTTGGCTGGAGTTGCACGTCCCCTCTGCTTTCCTTCAACATGACGTCAGACCTATACAGCTAGGAAACCAAGAGCCTAAAGCCCAAGGACTGTTTATTTTTGGAGAAAGCCCCTTCTAGATTGGTCCTATGAAATCTTGTATAAGAAACGTTATTGCACACATACAGTAACCTGGTATTTATCCAAAACATTTGAATCCCCTCCATGTGACTGTGCATGTGTCAGCATAAAAAGGTTTGTAAGTAAAACCAGATGTGCCCTACTTTTTCCCCACTCTTTCTTTTCAAAACTTGCATAAAGGATATAAGCATTTTTAACAGCATTATACTTATCAGTTTTCGCATAACTTTCATCCAATTATTTTTGCATTATTTTATTGTATTTTACTGTTTTGTTTTAATTTTTTAAAAGAAAAGCAAATTTTATGATGCATCATTATATTTATCAAACTTTTGTCTCACAACTTCCATCCAATTACTTTTAAATAATTTATTTTATTTCTAAATATAAAAGCAAATTTTATGATACATCGTTATATTTATCAAACTTTTGTCTCACAACTCCCACCCAATTACTTTTTAAAATATAAGTTTATGTATTTTATTATATTTTAACCTGAATAACTACATTCTCTGTGCTTCGTAAGTGCTGTTGTGTTTTCCTGCGTCGCACGCATCCATCCTCAGTAAAACAATATTGATTTTTCTCTCCTGATTGACAATAAATATCTCCATGCATTATGGTAAGATAAACAATAACAAACTGGTCATTTAGTATTATTTCGGATACACTTTATTTTGAGGTGTTCTTGTTAAAGTGAAACTATACATTTAAGTACTGAGCATTATTAAATAACAACATGCACTTACTATATGGGCTAGGGTTAGAGCTTGGTTTAGGGTTAGTTGCATGTCATTATGCATAATTTACTGTTATTACTACAGTAAGTACATGTAACAAGGACACTGTAAAATAAAGTGTTACCAATTTTTTAAAGTTAGCATTTGAGGACGACTGCTGAGACAGTTGTTTATCCTGTTGAAAGTGTCGTTGTGGTCTGCACATGCCTGCATGCTTGTGTTATATCTCTAGGGACTGCAAGCCGAAAAGAAAGGGCTGGGTTCTAACTCTCTCCTCATGTTCCCCAGGACCGCTCGGCCTCCGCTTCCTTCCTGTTCGTTCAGTATTGTTGAAGTTCAGTTCCATATATCCTGCCCCTCTTCCAAGTTCTCAGAGAAAAAAAAAAAGATGGAGCTACAGCTATAATTTCATGCAGAAAAGAATAGCCAAGTGGATGTTTAAATAAACATAGATATCGCTGTGGAGTGTCTCTTGGGAAACACAAAGTCAAAGTCTTGAGGGCTAAGAGTGACTCAGAAATGGGTTTCAGGTCAACTCTACAGTGGTGGTATCTCAATCTTTACAGGAAACTTGGCAGTCACGATAGGGGCTTTTAAATCAGAGACTCCTTTACAGTTGTTTACTAGCATTGGGAAATTCCACCCCACTTTAGCTGGGTGGGTTTAAGAGTTTTGGGGCTAAAGTGGAGACATGAGAATCCCACACTAGGAACCAGCTGGTAAGTCCTGCGGTTTAGGATTCAGCCTGCGAACACTGCAGAGTGAGTGAACTGCTGTCGGATTCGTGCAAACACTGCGAGTCACTGCATGAAGCCTCATGTGAGTTTCAGTGCATGAGTCACCATTTGATTTCATTCCACAAACGTTATCATGCACACCTGAAACAATGCTCTAATATCCCCACTCTGCATTTGTTAGAACATGCTATGGAGGAATGTTTATACACAATTTGAGATCATTGCTTCCATTTATTCATGCAGGGAACTGCAAAAGGATAGCTGTCCTGACATGTCCCACAGTCGAGGCAGTGATCTGTTTTTAAACAATTATTTTACAGTACATGCACTTTTATGATTCCATGGGTTGGTTTCACAGACAGGGCTTATATTAAGCCATGATTAGGCCTTAGTTCATTTAGGACATTATTGCTTTTTAAGCATGCCTTAGTAAAAAAAATAAAAAAAATAAAACATTACTGATGTGCTTCTTGAGACAAAACAATAACACTGACATATTTTAAAATATGTCAGTGCAGGTTGCTTTCAGTTAGAACAGCTCAAACATGCATTACTAGGCCTAAACCTAAGTTTTAGAAAGGAGTTTAAGTGAAAACTGTTGAGTATTGTAACCCTGAAATGAGGGAAACTCTGGGTTTTCTGTTTTAGAATGGGAGGCCTATGTCAAACCTGAGAAAGCCGGGTAAGTCAAGGCTGTTTCTGAAAGAGAGGTAACTTATACTCCGAGTCAGTTACCATGGTGAACCTAACCTGGTCGGGAGAAGGTTTTCTGCGGTAAAACCGGAGTTTCTTATAGTCTCCTGCTCCTCCCCCTTTTTAAAGCGTAAGCGTTACTTCATTCATTCACACTGCATAAATACTTCTTACCCCATTGGCAGATAATTTGTCAAGTTTTCAAGTTTCCCATCTTAGGGTAAGTCTCAAGTTTCCCGTCTTAGGCCTAGTAAGTCAACTCAGAGTTCAAGTTTTAACTCGGAGTTGGCTGAACCTTACCAGCTTCTTGAAACGGGCCCCTGGTCTGTGAAACCGCAGATACAAGTAGCCTTCTTTTTTTTTCTCTTCCATGCTTTATTTTTTGGTTTTCGTAGATCAACAACACACACACACACACACACACACACACACACACACACACACACACACACACACAACGTTACATCTAACATCTCAACATCTTATATATCTCTTTACTTCAAACACATAGCAAAAGAGAACTGCGAGGCAAACAATTTGGCTCAAATGAACAATTGACGTTTGAATTGGCGCCATCTTGTGGCTAATAGCTGCAATTTACATTTCAGCGTTTTCAAGATTCAATCATTTTTGACATATTATACATGCGTGTATTTATATATAATATTATATTTTTAATAATTAATTTATCACACTGCGGTAGGATTAAATTCAGATGATAACTAACTTACTAAATAAATTCATAGGCTCTAAATGTTACACATGCACCCACATATTCATGTTATACTCATGTTATTTGTAGGGTTTTTTTATTTTATGTAAGTCTTTTTTGTTCTTAAATGCTGTCTTCTTTCAGTCATTAAACATTCTAAAAAAAAAAGTGATTTTCAAGAGTTACTGGTTTGACAAAGGACGAGCTCGCGCAACACATCAAATGCGTATGAAATGACGCCCTCTTGTGGTCAAAGGCTGCAGTTCCGTCCTTGCTCCAGGACATAGGTTCCAGGAGGAGTCAAGCGTCAGAGGAAATGACGAAGGCAAGGGCCAGTTTATCAAAGTTCCAGCAAAAGCGCGCGCAGTTACATTCAGAGCCTCGAGAGAAGAGAAGACGAGACAGAAAAACTAGTGTCTCTTTTACAGTGTTTGGATGTGTACCTGCTACCGTTAGAACACTTTGATAGACTACTAGTACAGCGTTCCTGCACTTGAAAACAAGCAGAAAACCAGGCCGCGCTTGTGTCATAACAGGATTCAGATAACTTTTTCTTTCTCCAATTTGAAAGGAGCACAATGTTTGAGGCACGTCTCGTTCAAGGATCAATCCTTAAGAAGGTTCTGGAGGCTCTGAAAGACCTCATCACCGAAGCCTGCTGGGATGTCAGCTCCTCGGGCATCTCTCTGCAGAGCATGGACTCCTCTCATGTGTCTCTGGTGCAGCTCACACTCCGGAGCGATGGGTTCGACTCCTACCGCTGCGACAGAAACCTGGCCATGGGTGTCAATTTGAGCAGGTAATGATGGAAATTATTGTTGTTTTTTTCATTATTTGCCGTCTAACCGCTTAGAGAATGCAAGTTGAACATGTCTGTACATGCCTGACTGCGCGAGCAAACAGCAGCCCGCCATTTTTAAGATGTAAAACAAAAGTGTCCCATTCACAGTTGTTAGTTTTGAAATACATAGGTTGAATGTGTTTAATATGCCGTTAATGTGTCCCAAATATGTCGGTACTAACAATATTTGGCGCGCAGAGTGTTTCCTGTATTCTTCCATCACTGCTGGTCGTGACGTCATTTACGCGCGCTCAAGCTTGTTGGCGGGAAAAAAAAGCCGGGTTGCTGAATGACAATATGGCTTTACAGTTAGACAAAGAAAACTTGCTTAAAAAGAATAGTACACTACCAATATACAGTTTTATAAAATAAAAGTGGCGCAACGTGGCTGTAATGTTTTACATTACAAATATAAAAGAACGTTTTATACTTTTATTCAGTATGTCATTACACGTTTCAGCAAAAAGTGCCCGTTCATTAATTTGAAAGGAATTGTTCTTGTTTTCTAGCATGTCTAAGATTCTGAAGTGTGCTGGAAATGAAGATATCATCACGCTCAGGGCAGAAGACAATGCAGACTCTTTGGCACTTGTCTTTGAAACACTCAGTAAGTACATAAGACTTAATTTAACTTTAGTTATGCATTTAATCCAAAACCGGGAATAATAATTTCCAGTACATATTGCCAAAATAAACTAGATATAGCTCACTATCAATAAAAACAAGCCATGAGTTATACTAGAGTGAGCCAGTGCTGATCTCTGAATGTGTTTGTAGATCAGGAGAAAGTGTCTGACTATGAGATGAAACTGATGGATCTGGATGTGGAGCAGCTTGGCATTCCAGTGAGGCTTTTTATCAAACATGCTTAATTCTGATATGATTGCTCATGTTTTCTCCAATGGTCATGTTTTGTTCTGTTCTTTACCTCAGGAGCAGGAATACAGTTGTGTGGTGAAGATGCCCTCTGGTGAATTCGCCAGAATCTGCAGGGATCTTTCGCAGATCGGCGATGCTGTCATGATCTCATGCGCCAAGGATGGTGTGAAGTTCTCTGCCAGTGGAGAGCTGGGTACAGGCAACGTTAAGCTTTCACAGACCAGCAGTGTCGACAAGGAGGATGAAGCGGTAACATTCTTTTAAAATTGACAACATAACTAACTAAAGTCTGTATTAACTATGAGGGTAATTGACAACACTGTGTTTCTCGCAGGTGACAATTGAGATGAATGAGCCAGTGCAGCTTATTTTTGCATTGAACTACCTGAACTTCTTCACCAAGGCCACTCCTCTGTCCAAGACAGTCACACTCAGCATGTCTGCAGACATTCCACTAGGTATGAAAAATGGTCACATGCTCATCACATTGCATTTTGAATTGAAATGAATGATTGTCCTTTTCCTCCTGCAGTGGTTGAGTACAAGATTGCAGACATGGGACACATCAAATACTACCTGGCACCCAAGATTGATGAAGAATCCTCCTAAATCCAAGTAGAAGACTTAAGGCTGTCATCTGTGGGATTTCATTCTGCATATCAGAAATTGTTTGGATAGATGTTTTGAGAAAATGAATTTTACTACTCGGTGTCTGCTGTGGTTTCCAGTTCAATGGATTCACAATTCTGTGACCCAAGCCATTTTATATGATTGGCAGATATATGGGTGCACTTAAACTATGGTAGTTTGGTCCTTAGCTTTACCAGGCACTGTGGGCTGAATCTAGAGTGCTTATGGTAGCATACAGACTCAACTTTGGTTCAGTCTCATTTTCTCAAATTTGGTCCCTCTTTATTCCATTTCAGGTTTTTGTCCAACTGCTCATTCTTATGTATAGATAATTGTCTGTAAATATGCTAATTGGACACTGTTCATCCATTCAACCATTAATAAAACTTTTTGTAATGATGATTTGTGATTGTTTATCTCCTGTCACAAGATGCTTGATATTTAAAAGATGAAGCTGTTTATGTTATAAAACAATGCTGAATGTACTGTTGAATTTTGCAGTTTGGAACAATTTTGCAGTTTGGCCGCTAGAGGGAGCCAGCGTAACATTTACCACAGTTTGTTTGGTCAAGCTTCATCATGAAAACAATCCTTTCTTAATTATTGATTAGAATGTGAATTGTCTCTTTTCTGTTGAGTAAATATTGAAAAAGCATTTGAGAATGCTCATAAGAATATCTAATTGAGATAAATATTTCCATTTGTAAGACAAAAGTCGCTGGATGTTTGAATGCAGCTCAAAAAATCGTTCTTTAAAGGGTTAGTTCACCCCCCAAAAATGAAAATGTTGCCATTACTTACTCTCAAGTTGGTCCAAACATGTATGAGAGTATTTCTTCCGTTGAACACAAAAAAATATATATTTTAAAGAATCTCAGTAACCAAATGGTCGATGGTAGCCAATGACCTAGGAAATACTATGGAAGTCAATGAGTGGCATCAACTGTCTGGCTACCAACATTCTACAAAATATCTTTTGTGTTCAACAGAAGGAAGAAACTCATACAGGTTTGGACCAACATGAAAGTGACTAAATGACAAATTTCATTTTTGGGTGAGCTATCCCTTTCAGTCGGATCTTTTCAGTGAATTTATTGAACCGGTTCTTAAAACCGATCTGGGCTAGATTTCTCAAAAGCGTCATAATTCTAATTAGGTTGTAATGGAGACCAATGGTTCAATGCTTTTGAGAAACATAGCCCTGAACGATCTGTTCATGAACCGGTCTGCGGGTTCTCGAGTCATCTCAGATTTATCGAATGATGTCCTATTCATAATGATCCGAAAACATAAGTAAGCTGAGCCTGAAAGTAAAAGGATTTTGGACTCAATAAAAATTAAATTAAACACTTAAAACGTAGGCTAATCATAAAAACCTGCCTGTGCCTATTCTTCTGGGACCTTTCGGGACATGCCCCAAATCTGGGTTTGTAGTTGAAACGAACTGTTTTAAAGTATCGATTCGCAACAAATAATCTAGAAAACGCCTCTGAAACCAATTTTTGCTTGGCGTCATTACAGTGATGTAGGCGGAGAAACAAACACAGGTCCTCAACTAGCGTAGCCAAACACATGCCGAGAAGCTGTGTGGTTTAATTTAAATTTGGGCATTTTAATGGTAGTAACCTGGTTGCAGGACCTCTAGTTTGGATATTTGCACTTTGAAGACATCTTGTGAAGATTACCAAAAGAGTCATTGTATATGTATGTGTGGTGTTATTATATATAAATACATGATGAAACTATGGACTCATATGCAGGGTTTAATGTTATTTTTATTTTGATACTTCAATATTTCAAAGAATTAGCGGTTTATAGGAAATACAGCTAGGCTAAAGGCTACAATTGCATTTAGCAATTTTAATTAGACAAACATTGATTGAAAGCATAAATACTAACAAACCTTAACATTAAAGCCTACACAATTTTAACAACTGTTCAGACTAACCCAAATAAAATCTTTACATTCATAGAAAAAAAAAAAAAAATCATGTTTTGAGAGTGTCCCCACAGTAAGGTTTTGTGAGATTCAGCTTACTTAGGGACAATTTAGCTGTGCACATACATCTTATAAGATACTGCAGTCTTTGTTCTCCTTATGCTTCTTTTTATAATTGTGATGATTTGCCATAGCCATAATTCCCTGCATGTCAGAAATGATCTCCAGCAGTTTTTTCACCTGATGATGGCTTTTGTCATTGTTGTTAAATGCATGACATCTTGAATGACAGATTTTGATCAGATCCTGAAGTTCTTTGTCACTTCCATGGATGTAATCACTTAAAGTCTTGTTGTTCAGCTTCTCTTTACCAGTGAAAAGAATCACAATCTTTGAAATCACATCCTCGCCAAACTCTTTCTTCAGACGTGGGAGAACTTCTCTCTCGCCATCTGTGAAACGGCCAAGCTGCATAACCAGCAAATATATGTCAGGCCCTGGCTGCGTGAGCTCTTTGCACTTCTTTATCTGCTCTTCCTGGTTTTTAAGGTCTTCACTGAAGAAATCTGGGGTGTCTATGACCCTAATCTGCACTTCAAGGACAGCTTCCTCTGCCATCTGGCATTCTTTTGTTACTGGCATAGAACTGACACGTGATTCAAAATGTTGCTTTTTCAGAATTGTATTTCCTGTCGCACTCTTCCCACTTCCTGTCTGTCCCAGTAGCACAATGGTCATTGGTTTCGGTTGATGCACCTTAACTGATGATGTGTAGAATTGGTTAGAAAACACAGCCAGTGCATGGATACCAAACTATTATCTACTAGTGTGCAGGTGATATTTTCTAATTCATAGGTTGAACTCAAACGTATTGTTACCTGTTTTGTCTGGTGTTGGTTGCTTTGTCTTCATATTGTCATGTGTCCTTCTGGAATTGAAAGAGTGATTGATATAGGGTTATAGAAATTATTTAAATTCTTGTTGCTAATCATAACTATGTATTACCTACATTTCTCTGACAGATTCAGATGTTTGGTTCGTCTGCATGCCTTCTGTGTGTTTTAGCAGTTCTTTGATTAGTTCATCACTCTTCATGTCTCTGTTGTAAACACACAATCTGTTTCCACACTCATTCAGGATTATGGAGTAGTCTTGGGAGTAGTATTTTTTGAAGGTTTCTAGTCTGTCTATTGAATTTGAAGGTAACTTTTTTTCACTGTTTACCAGCACAATTGTGTTTTCAACCATTTTCTGTCCAAGCTTCTTCTTCAGTTCAGTAAACATCACCATCACTTTTGGTGACACCATTTTGTTCTTGAGTATGAGGAGGAACACGCGCGGACCTGTGTATGACGGCTTCAACTCCCCCATTCTGTCAGCTTCTGGATCTGATGAGTTTGGTTTATGAAAACGGTCTGGAGTGTTGATAATACAGATCGTCTGACCAGCAACGCTATCCACAATCTTCTCGCAAGTGAATTTTTCTGTTTGGAAATGATCTTTGTCAAGAATTATGTTTCCTATAAGCCGCTTATTGTTGCTGTTCTTTCCCAGCAGGATCACTGTCATCTTGCATTCACCTCCATATGTCTGGATGGTCTGTTCTGAGATAAATTCAAACAATTACAGTTAACACAATTGCTAAGACACTAAAACCCATTCTCTGAACCAAATTCTCAAAGGCCTAAACCCATTTGTTGAATAAATCACTCTTTCTGCAAAACCTTAAACAAGTTCAGTCAGTTAGACAACATTTGCAAATATAATGCACATTTTTGCAAAACTCTAACTGCATTCTCACTAAAGCACATTTTGCACTGTGATGCTCTTTTATAGCTAAAAGGTAAGCACAAGTAGCAAAAGTTAAACACAACTACAGCACACTTGTTTCTAATGATGTGATCAAACCAACTGTACAAAATATAAGCCAGCACAGATGGCACCAACAATAGATGGAAACGATCTGAGAGGGAGAGGAGGAAGAGTATGTGTAAGAGGTGGTGGATGAGGAGGAAGAGGAAGAGTAAGGTGTGGATTGTTGTCCAGTTGTCATGGAAGAGTAAGTCTGGATCTAGCACACCAGAAGGTTTTTTTCTTTGCCTGGCAAGAGACAAGATTGTCTGTGATGTGGACAAAGTCCTCAGGCTGGACCCAACACGAAGACGTGATGCTGAGGCAAAATTAATACTCTCATTGTATTTTTATTGTATGCAACGGCTGAATATACTGTTATTCAAGACTATACAATATTCAATTCAATACTGTACTTGCAGTACATACAGTAAATTCACCTAACTAAGCTGTGATTACTATACTTTCTTTTTACATAATTGCAAATTTTGTTAACTATATATACAATATAATTTTTTAATGAATAATCTTTACAGTTTATATATTGACTGGCTGTGTATGATCTGAAAGCATTGTTAGATTTTGAGCGCAGGTGAAATGGTTTGAGCCGATTGTTTGATTTTGCCAGCAGAGTCAGGGGTTTTGTGAATGTAGTTTGAAGATTTTGGGGGAAGAATGGGTGAAAGTTTGAAGAAATTTGTCTTAGCAATTGTGAAAAACTGTAACACATCTTTGAAAAACATACATCCTTGATCCTTCGCAATTTAAAGTAGCAGAATATAATTGTTTTAAAACACTACAGTACTCTATTATTGGTAATTTAACATGGTGGTTTTCAGCTGGTTTTGCTGGAGGACCCAGATTTTACATTGGGCATCGAGTGGTGACCCAGCACAGTACCAAATCCAGTTCATATTTTCTAATAATGAGGGCATGAGGGTACCTTTGACAACATTTGTTGTTATCCTATGCACTATGTACAATTATATGGTGAGTTTCATTATTATTATTATTATTATTATTATCAGAACAGACCAGTTGAAAACCACTGTTTTAACAGACACGTTTCATTATGATCTTGTACTTTTAAGGCCAATTCACACTACACTGATGCAGACCAATGCTGTCAGTCACCAGATTACAGCATATCACTTTTAAGACATTCTAACGCAACGCCGATTCAGCATGTTCAATCGGTGAAATGAGATTTGAGGAACAAGTTTACAGTTTATGTCAGGTTTAGGCTTACAATAGTGTTAGGTTTAGGGGCTTGGACAAAATTTTCAGACCGGAATCTGACAACAAAATGTATTGACCCAGAAACGCGTCTAACTCGACAAAATCGAATGTGCAAACATTTCAAATCCCATTGTGAAAGAAAATGGCATCCAAAACATTGCTTTGCATAAAAAAAGTGTGTTGAACTTATTTGACATGAAAGTCAGGTTAGAAAAAACAGCATGTTGATTTTATCATATTCTTTTGGATGACAGAAAGTAAGTTGAATAAGAAATCTGTAAGCAATACTTTTGCTGTCTTCAGGCACCCTTGACACTTCAGGTATTTCCTTCATTGGTTCATAATGATCCATGTCTTCATATAACCTGCAGGATTGAGATGATGTTACAGGTCAAATTATAGGCGTAAAGGAATTTATAGGTATGTACGGAGATTTTTTTATTTTTTGTAAAAATGATCTAATCACTACTTTCATATGTATGTCTTACGGCTCATCAGCAGGTGTGGATTTGTTTGTTTCAATAGCCTGCTTCTTGTGCACTGCCTTCCATTTTTCCATAACCTGTTTGGTCAGCTCATTCTTGTCTTCGTTCTTGTTGTGAACACAAATTCTCTGTCTAAACTCATCTAGTAGTTTTTTGAGACTCTCATCGGCTTGGTCATATGGCTGTCCAGATTGCTTTTCTTGACTGTTAACTATCACAACAATTGTATTTTCCACCATTTTCTCTCCAAATCTCCTTTTAAGCTGGCTGACCATATCAATCTCTTCCTGTGAGAGCTGTTTGTCATGCAGTACCAGAAGGAACGCACGCGGACCTGGATATTGGGGGTTTATCTCTTCTATACTGTCAGTTTCTGGATCTTGATTTGGCCTGTGGAAAAGGTCTGGAGTGTTGATGATACAGACCATCTGATCACCTAGTTTTTCTTCAGCTCTTGTGCATGTCTCTTTTCCAGCTATGAAACGCTCTGCCTTTAGTATGATGTTCCCTATCATAGACTTATCGTTGCTGTTCTTTCCCAGCAGCACCATAGTGATCTTGTCGTCTCCGTCAGATTGCGCCACCTTTGTATACTCCACTATAACAAATAACAAGAATAATTCAGTTGAGTTTTGGATTAGGAACTTACTTAAATTGTTAAATTATAACCCTTGATGACATAATACATTGCTCGTTTATAAATATTTGAGAAGGATTCTTTAATCCTGTCATTTTATTTTACAAGGCAACAAGGTTAGAGTTGAGCTTGAGTATCAAATTAATGCCATTAATATGAGCAACCATCAAGTAAAATCACTAAAATTTTACAAAAATAGACTAAAATGTATTTAAAAAAAGAAACCGCTTACTTACATTGTAACATGTTGAGTTATTCCACGTTAACAGAAACAAATAATGAGCAGAGTAAGAATCATTAAACGTGTCTCTAGCACTCTAGAAAAGACAGTCATGAATAAATGAAAGCAAAAATGTACTTGTCTTAAATGCATGAGAATAAAGGGCTTGTCAAAAATCTGGAATAACACGTCGAGTCACTATGCTAGATAACAGCTGCGCTTATCTTTTGGTTCTCTACTGCAGTTTTTTGTGAAAATGTTTGTCTTAATGTACTTGTAGTAATCTAAAAGGTCAGGCTTTGGTCATCATTTTCTACAGAGTGAGACTTTCTAAAGAAAACTTTTACTACTAGAGGTAAAATATCTAAGCAATGGTGGGAGCATGGGCACGTCCTGATTATGCAGAGTTAGGCATCAACATATTTAGTTGTTCCTGGAACAATATTCCTGTCCAAAAAATGTAATCATAACCAGGGGGGTAGGTACTGAAAATAGCCTTCGGTAATTTTATGCAAAAAAACAACTTTACCACTGTCTACTTTTCTCACAGTAGGCTATGTTTCCTGAAACTCAAAGAATGTGTTAGAACAGTAATTCATATATTGACAACATTTGTATATTCTCTTTCCCCTACGAGAGTTTTGTATGTTAATTCTTGTCAATAAAAAAGAAAAAAGGAACAGTGATTAATTTTAGATTGTTATGATGATAGTGAGGTTGAATGAAGGACCTGTAGGCAGAGCCGGATTAAATAAATGGACAACACTAGGCAAGCTGCATTTTTTTGGGCCCCCCTCCACCTTATTTATGAATTGAAATCTGAAACTTACCAAAGTTACTAATAAAAGTTAATTCACATTTTACATAGCCTAATCTTTGGTTACAAATTGGTTGTTTGTATGCCAAAATAAGTCATGTGTTGTAAATTAAACAGTCTATCAGACTATTTTTTGATATTCATTATTTATACGTCATTACACGGCTCTATTAAATGGTATTAAATTATCCTCATCTTATCCATTGGGAGTGTCATTGAGGCAGTAGTACCAGTAAATAACCAATAGGTAAACTATGTAAACAGAGCAAATAAGTTTATCTTATTTGCTCTGTTTACATTTAATCAACACATTCAATTAAGATTTTCTGCAAAATGCAATAGCTTACAACATTTATAAATGTTGCAATTAAGAACAAGACAAACATGACCCCTTCACATTCATCACAACCATTTAGAAACTGTCTAACAATAAATAATAATAAATATAAGGATGGAGGATTTAAACTATGGAAAACTAAAGGTATTCAGACTATTAAATACTTGTATATGGATGGAATACTTCTTACATTTCAAGAATTGTGTGATAAACACCAGATTCCCTCAACACATTGGGAGGGGGGAATCCCCCCTTAGGTGATTCTTTAATTTGAGGGGGGATTTTAGACTTTTTTAATTAGGCCTACATTTATCTCCTAATGGGGTAATTTTGTTCTTAAGAATTTACTACACAAGTAAGCTTGATTTCAATCTTTGAATTCAATTGAAAAAAAGTAGCACAAAAGTACAATAGAATAAAGAAACCTATAAAGAGAAAAGATTTTGCTTAGGTCTGACACCAGTATTCAGAAATAGTACTACAGAGACTGAATAAAGTAGGCCTAATCAAATGCAAAATAACACTGGGTAGTGTTATAGTCCTGAGAACTAAATTAAATACATAGGATATTAATCCTGATTCCTTAAAATGAAAGCTATGTTTTGTTGTTTTGACAACCAAATTAATGATATACCATGGCTGCTGTCACTGTAAGAGCTCGTGCACAGATCCTGTAGCCACTAACATTATACGGTCACGTGCGATGTATGCTTATTGAAGACATAACCGACTGTGTTTAGAGGATACTCACCAAGACCGAAATTGACATAATTTTCGCATGTTTTTGACTGTTAAAGCGATATAATCCACGAAAAACAACTGTTGTTCCCCGCGAGCTTGTGAGGCGGCTTGTATGTGTGCAGAAATAAACATCTCTCAGACAGCGCGCAAAAACATCAGACAGCGCGCAAGTAGCCTATTACCGAATAGTTCAAGATCGCGTGAATGTTTAAACTGGTAAGACTTAAGACGTGCAAATGGTAAACTGTAGTTACTAATGATGCAATGCTGGCCCATGCAAATGACAATTCCGTCTATCCCGACTCCGAAACGCGAGTGTATTATCGCCGCCTGAACGAGATGACATTTGTACATTTTTTTTATTTTTGTCCCTCTGTCTGGGCCCCATCCCGCCGATCGGGCCCTAGGCACGTGCCTAGTTTGCCAGCCTTTGCGGTTGCCTGCTCTGCCTGTAGGCAATTGTTTTGCATAAGTTTATTGCACCATCTTGGTTACTCTAGACATTACACTATAGGATTATAACTTGTCTTTGCTGTATTTTGCAATGTCTTACACTAAATCCGTTACACAGGACATACTAAGTGGACTAAGCTGATTTATTACTGCAGTTGAACCAGCTCAGGGCTTTTCATTTCATATCAAAACATAAACCCTCATCTAGAATCTTTTTGCTGTTCTCATCAGTTTGATTGGTCTCTATTGAGTTATTTTATTCACTTTCTAAATCTCTACCTTAATTGGGGGAAGATATCTATCTCTATCTCTTCTCTTCCTGTGATAGTTTTGTCTTGACTTGCAGTATAATGAGGAATATGCATGGAGTATGGTTTCATCTCCTTTATACTGTCAGCTTTTGGATCTGGGCTTGGTTTATGGAAAAGGTCTGGAGTGTTGGCAATACAGACAATCTGATCAGCTACTCAACCCACAACCCTCTTACACGTGTCTCTTCCAGGCATGAAAGCGTCATGCTGGAGGACACTGTTCCCTGTTAGCACCATGCTGATCATGCAGCAGTCAAATGGCTGGACATTCACACTCTGAGACAAATTTGAATTAATAGTAAATATTGAAAGGCAGCATTTGTTTGATTAAATTACAGTAAAACAGTTATATTGTAAATAATTATTACAATTTAAAATAACTGCTTTCTTTTTATTTATTTTAAAATGTAATCTATTCCTGTGATGCAAAGCTGAATTTTTCAGCATCATTACTCCAGTCTTCAGTGTCACATGATACTTCAGAAATCATTTTAATATACCGATTTGGTGCTCAAAAACATTTCCTCTCATGTTGAGAACAATTGTACTGCTTAATATATTTGTGGAATTAGTGATTTTCTATAAATTATTAAATCAGTTTTCTCACAATTAAATGCAATATAATTTCAGGTACAAAGTAAAAATATAGAAACTATCAGACCAAAGAATGTACAGAAATTAGCAAAAAAATTTAAAAGTCGATCAAAAACCCACACTAACCACTACGTCTTACTTTCTGGCATGTTGAATTTCCAGTCTGTTCACCAGGTTGCGAGAAACACCTATTTCAACTATTAACAACTATTTCTGTCATGTGGTGAAGCAGGAAAATGTTTAAATGAAAGTAAAAGCTAACTTTGTACATTTGCAAAAAATAAACAAGTGGCGTCACAAGAAAATCTGCTACTAATACAGTGTCGGAAAAAATTGTTTCAGTCGTTGTCGAGAGAAACTGTTGCTGAAGGAAATGGACTGTAAAAAGTGTCTGTGTCTGTGCCGTCGCCACAATTCTCCTGAGCGAAGTACCGGTAAGTTTTCTGTGAAAACTTTTGACTTTTGGTTGTTTTGTAAGATTTCTATTCAACCGGTGAAAGCTCACAACTGCTGAAACATTTTTATCATGTTCAAAAAGTTTGAATGGCTATTGTCAAGTCTGTAAAAGCAAACAGAGTTGTTTATTGTATGACTATACATTTATTAAAAGCTTAAAACGAAACAAAATAAACAAAAATACAATAGTAATTTAACTTAAACCAAAGCTTTAGGTCAGATAGGTGTCATGTCTTACATTAAATTGTTTTGACATAATTTTTGATGCAGATCAAAATGATTTTAATAGATTTGCTTCATAAATCAAATACGTACCTTAAGCTATGGGCCAGGCTTCAAATAAAACACTCTACAATATGTCACAGTCCTCCCCTGCCTCTATCAGTTGATTTTATACAAGTTTCATTGTCACTGTATTTTTTTTTGTCCTTCATTTTGCTGTGTTAATAGGAGGACCACGTCGCATAGTAATGATTGGAAAAACCGGAGTGGGAAAAAGTGCTGTGGGGAACACCATCATTGGTAGAACGGTTTTTAACTCAAGCCCTTCTGCAAACTCTGTCACTCACTTCTGCGAAAAAGCAATGGTCTATGAGCATAGAGAAATTTATGTGATTGACACACCTGGAATCTTGGATACCAACAAACCGAAAGACCTCATCAAAAGAGAAATAGTAAGATGTATTCAGATTTCAGCACCAGGTCCTCATGTGTTTCTGCTGGTGATACAAATTGGCCGTTTCACTGCGGAGGAGCAAAAATCTGTCCAAGCCCTGCAAGAGCTCTTCGGAAAAGAAGCTTCAAAATACATGGTAGTGGTCTTCACTCATGGAGATGCACTCAATGGTCAAACTATAGACGACTATGTAACAAATGGCCATCCAGAACTCCGTAAAGTGATCCAGAGGTGTGGTAGTAGATATACTGTGTTTAATAACACTAACACAGTGAAGCGAGAGCAAGTGAATAACCTAATGAAGAAAATTGATGAAATGGTGGCAGCAAATGGGGGAGAATGCTTTACTCAGGAGATGTTTAAGGAAGCGGAAGAACAAATTCAAAAACAGAAAATGGAGAGAGCGGCCGCAGAGCTTCTGGAATATCAGTTTAGCTTTCTTGGGGCTCTTGACCACAGAGTCGTTTTGTTCCAGCAAATATTGACAGAAGACTTTCAAGAACAGTTTGCTATTGATAGTGGCTCTTGGAGTTACTAAAGAGACATAATCAGACACATCTTGTGTTTATGTTCAGCGGTAGTTTTATGACACCTTACTCATTTATGTGATGTTATACAGTGTATACATGCAATTCAATAGAGAGGTGGCCAAAAATGGTATAGTTTTCTTGAGATCCTTGATGAGAGAATTCGTTTTTAACCTGATCCTATTCTTTTATCAAATGTTGTTAAGACCTCCACAGTGACATTTATTTTGCATTTTCATTTTAACATCGATTTTATTTAAAACTTTCTCCTGTTGTGGTAAAATAAATTCTTATTTTAAATTTAAGATATAATTTGACTGCAGCACATTGCAGAATGAATATGTTGTGGAAGCGAACTTCTTCGTGAAGGCACTGTGTTCTCTAACACTTTTGTTTTTGAGTTTTTTTTGCACAATTTAATACTTTATATAAGTGATGGTATTCATTAGATTAGCAGTTAACTTTATGCCTAATATACTGTATTACAGGCATCAAAAATTTTTTTTAGAATTCACAAAAAAACTGTCTACTTTATAACTGTAGACATAAATGTATCCCTGTCTTCACCATTCTTTCTTCTTAAAGCTTTCATTTCTTTATAATCTATGAATAATAATGTGTGACATCTGCATTATATATTTTTAAGACACATTGGAAACTTTCCACATAATTTAGCATTTTTTTTGTTACCATTATCTAACATTTAACATCTGTTGAGAATCAGTTATACTGTGTAAATAAATGTAAAATTGTTAAACACAAGTAAAATGGTTATACAGTGAAAACAAGAGGTCTGCGTGTGTTTTGAATGTATAATTGTGACGTATTAGGACTAGGGGTGTAACGATACCCTCAAGTCACAATTCTATATATCACGAAACTGAACTCACGATACGATATTATTGCGATACTCCAAGACATGTGGTAAAAGGTTACAAAATGTTTTACTGCTGATTAAAATGCAAAATTTGGTATTACATTCGGGGTGGAAATAAATATGGACTTGATTTTGGTGTTGGTAACCCAATGCACAGGAGGACCATGTTGACACCTGAATGATTCTGAAGCTTAAAATACAGAATTATTTTAGACGAATATGCTTGCACTCTGGCAATGATTTAAAATAATGTAGGCCACTTTTTACTGGTAACATAAGACATTTGGCACTAAAAGGACCCACAAATATTCCCCCATTGCATAATTACACATTATATTCAACATTAATGTAGTACTGACACAAACTTGAATTTTTTCACACAGTAATTTTCATTTTGGGTGAACTATACATAATGTCACTATCCGATACTTATTGTTGCATTTTTGTATTGCGATATTTTGTGACATAATATATTGTTACACCCCTAATTAGGACCCATTAATACACAATACATTTTTTCATTTCACAAATGGCCGTGTGTCTAACAGTGCAAAGCAATTTTTTTAATACTGTATATGCATGTACTTGTGTATATATAAAGGGAGAGACCGCAGAAACAACGGAGGGAGAGAAACACACACATATGCAACGGAATACAGCATATATATATATATATATATATATATATATATATATATATATATATATATATATATATATATATATATATATATATATATATTATATATATATAAGCTGATTAAAATTATTGACTTTTTTTAAAGCAGTGTCTTCTTTAAAAAGGGACCAAATGGGTCTACATTGCAAAGCATTTATATATTACAATCATTTAAGCTCAGATCACAAAAAGCGGTTGACAGTTAAAAGTGAAGTGCCAGCCTCATCAGCCCTGTGAAAACCTCATCGACACGACACGACTTATCCTCAACAACTCGTCTCCATACCGGCGTGATTACTTCCACTTCCAACCAGTTGGAAATGGATAAATACTCTAAATGTTCCGATCCAATCTGCCTGCCCGAAACATACACTGTTCCTTCGTTGGCCAGAGGAGAACTGGCCCACGACTGAGTCTGGGTTCTCCCAAGGTTTTTTTCTCCATTCTGTCTCCTGATGGAGTTTTGGTTCCTTGCCACTGTTGCCTTGGCTTTTGGCTTGCTTGTTGGGGACATTTAATATTCGCACACTGAAAAGTACTGCTCCAAAAGAATTTATTAAAAGCAACGTTTCGACCCTCAGGTCTTCATCAGGCACAATATACATAAGTGAAGTCAACTTTAAATAGATACAGATAATTGCCTTAATTAGGCACACACAAAAGGTCACATGACAAATGCAAGTAACGTAACAAATACAAGTCATGTGACAGTTACAAAACAAAAACAAAAAAATATTAATTACTATAAGAATGACTTAATATCAAAATCCTCATTCAACCCTAAAGGTGACAAAGTAGCCTAAGGTGTAAATCCAAAAACATTCCCTCTGTAATAATTTATTCTCATAATTTCCTCCTCTTGAGGGTTTTGTTACTTTTTCTATACCAATATACTGCAAAGCGCTGATATTATGGCCTGCTTGTCTGAAATGAGCCGCTATGGGGCTGCGCATATCTCCAGTTCTAATGTTACTACGATGTTCTAATACGAGTGCGTAATTGTCTGAATGTTTTACCCACGTATGCAAGACCACAAGGACAACGAATTAAATAAATCACATGAGTGGAAGCACAGGTAATAGTACCCCGTATCGGCATGTCACGACCAGTACGTGGATGACTAAACGATTTACATTTGTGTGTAAAAGCACACAGGGCGCAATTACCACACCTGCCTGGAGGAAGAGTTGGAATACCTTGTTTTGTACGTGAAGGATATTCAGATTTTACAAGCAAGTCACGAAGATTATTTTGACGTTTAAATACAAATTTCGGACTGTTTTTAAAGACACCTGATAATTTAGGATCACTTGAAATAATATGCCAGTGTTTATTTAAGATTTTACGGAACTCCGCACCCAATAGGCTAGCCTACTGAGTAGCCTACTTCGTCGTGCAAATAGTTATAGGAGCATTAAGAACTTGCGTTTTGTTATGTTTTGCACGCAAACACTGCAATTGAGATGTCTCGTTGAATTTCTTTTTGGCATTTTCGATCCATTCTGTACGATAACCATGATTCAAGAATCTTTTAGTTAAATCATTGGATTGATGAGTATAAGATTCATCTGTGCTACAAACTCTACGCACTCGCTTAAATTGACTGATAGGTAAACTCTTAATTAAAGGTCTAGGATGGAAACTATCGCCTCTCAAAATAGTGTTGCGATCCGTTGGTTTTCGGTACAGATCGGTATGGAGTTTCCCGTCACATATGTATAGGCTACTCGAACATCAAGAAAACTAATGTTTACTGGATAGCATTCCATAGTGAAATTCACATGCTCAGCCCTTGAGTTAAGATAATTCAAAAACATCAACGTCTCTGCAGATTTGGCCTTGATCATGAAAATGTCATCAATATACCGCTTGTATAGCAAAATCTTAGGAAAAAAAGAATTTGACTCATTTAGAATAAACTAATTTTCAAAAAATCCCATATACAAGCAAGCATAATTAGGTGCCATTTTACTACCCATTGCAGTACATTTCACTTGTAAATAAAAATCATCCTGAAAACGAAAAAAGTTGTTACTTAAGACAATACTTGCTAAATCCAATAAATATGTGGTTTTACATCCACAGATCTTTGGTAAAAATTGTTCTAAAGCAAATAAACCTTCAGTATGAGGGACGGACTTCACACTTCTTTATTTTGTTTATTTCACTTAGTTGTCCTGCACCTGCGAGCCCAATTTGGGTGTTTGGGATGTGCACACCAGCTTTGTATTTTTTGACATTTAATATTCAACAATATTATTGATCTGCCTTACTTAAGGTGGACGTTGACGCAATTTTTTTCTAGAAACGAACTTTGTTGTATTATTTTCATGTTATCACTGTGAAGCTGTTTTGATACAATCTATATTGTAAAAAGCGCTATATAAATAAAGGTGACTTGACTTGACAAAAGAAACAATAAAAACAATAATATTTATGGATTATATGCCTTTTGACTGCATGGGCAGAAAATAAGTTTTTAAATCTAGGCATTTGGCAAACCATTTTTATCCAAAGCAGTTTAATTTACATTCAAGATGTTTTTTTTATTCAAGATAAAAAAAAATCAGTTCATGTATTCACGTTATATAGGTAACTATACTATAGTTAACTAAGCAGGAATGCATTTTATTGTTTGAGTTCCCAGAATTTCCTGTTAGCTTCTTTAAAAAGAAGACCTTACAAAGCAACTTGACATTGGAATTTTTAAAGCACGATATGGTCTTACATTTCTAGTTTGAGACATGACTAAACTATGTTCTAGAACACAACAGGAAATAAAAAAGTCCCTTCACAGCAAAATCCCCAGTTTTAAATTACTCAAACTATATTTGAATAAAAAATCAACATCCAAACCTCTGTTAATTCTCAATAAGAACTTCTGTAGACGTATGACAAAATATAAAGTCAACATGGTTTGTAATGTAAGTGAAGCTGGTAACGCCGTTTGTGGAGTTATTTAATCATCCTCTGCTGAGATCTCGAGAGGTTTTAATGTCTTTTATCTTCAGTTGATTTCATCTAAGGCTGTGACTGGAAGTCAATTGTAGTTCTAGCATTTCTGCTCATCTTTTCTCTCTTTTTTTGTTCTTGTTGTTTCTCTTTTCCCTGATTCTTTACGTCTTAAAGTCCCCCTGTGGTTTTTAATGTTGATTATATGTCTTTTTTAATGTGCTTTAATACAAACCATGTGCAAATTCATAAGTCAACACCATTGCTGAGTATTGTTTCCTTAAAACTGTAGTGAAAACAAGACAGTCTCAAAAACATGGTTTGAAATAGCTTCTTACTTTGATACTTTGTAACCAATCACGTTATCGTGCCTGCGGCCTTTAGCATATCATGCTGCGAAGCAATGAGTCTCAAGAGAGGCCAGGTTATCCCGGTATATTTTTCCGTTGAGATGAAAAAATCGGGTACATTTAGCAATATAGCAGTTGAATTCTAGGCTATGATGTATATCACAATGTTATGATGAAATATGCCTTTCTCCACTGATGTTCTAAGATGTTTTATGTCATTATGTCATTAATGACTCGCCCTCATGTCGTCCCAAAAGTGGGAACATGGTTTGTGTAACATTAGGAACACACAATTAGCTGTTTTATAACATAGTCAAACAAAAGGCTAATCATATTAATTACCGTTATGTGTCTGACATTGTAGAGAGTGATACATAAAATGCATTACCATTCTGATACATCGACTTGTAAACGAGCCTGTATAATGTGCTCTTCCTCTTCTTCTTCTTCTTCTGAATCATTTTCTGGTTCAAACATATATGTCTGTATTAAATCCGTATTTCCACTTGCCATTGTGCAGCGTTTAGCTACTACAGTAAAGTTGACCTCGTGGATCTTTGATCTGGTGTGAGTGAGTGGATTTTCTAAATGAAGCAAGGGTGTTACATTAAAGCTATTGTCAGGCATGAAAAAAAATTAATTCACAGGAATAAACTTTTAAACATGTAATTTTGGTGATCAAAGATGAGTTTAAGGGGATACAATGATTGATTATCTTTAATTATCTCAATAACTTTGACACTGCATCAGTGTTATTTTAACATAGTGTGCACACATATGTACACTGAGCAATGTTAATTTAACACTGGGGATTTTGCAGTGTTCAAATAATGTTAACTACAACCATACTGAGTTTACCAACAATCAGTAAACACTATCTGTTTGCCATCTGTGCTGATCAGATGCTATGCAGAATGTGAAGAATTTCTTCCTGGTGGGAAACAAGGTTTCTTATAAGGAAGTAACTATATGAAAAATGTTTTTCAGAAGGAATGTTAAATGCAGACTGAGATAACCAATGCCACAATAGTTTGCATTCTCTTATCGTCATTCTAAAAGGAAACACTTTGGAGTATTGAAACATCCAAAATATGTAGACTTGTAAGGACCACACATTCTCTGAAATTTTTACCTCTGACTAGCAGCACATTTGTGTGTATTTGTTTATAGCTGATCAATTAAAATGTAGTGCATGGATGAGATTTTTAAATAAAATATCTTTATTTACATGTAAAGTATTGACATGCAACATAACAATGATCTATATTCATTTGATTGTAGCAAAAATGAACTAGACATGTTTTCAAATCAAACTACTTGCACAGAATAAAAGTCAACGAATCAGTTTAAACACCTATCACATGAATCATTTGCCAGTGTCTACTGGATTCTGCAGTCCTTTTTCTCTGATTCTTTAGAATATGAGTAGTGTTTTAAAATGTCTGTATTTCCATTTTTCCTCTTCATTTCTAAAATCATCTCTAATAGTCTCTCGACCTGAGAAACATTGTGGTCATTATTGTTAAATGCATCACACCTTGACCCACAGGTTGAGATTATCTCTTGCAGTTGGGTGTTAGTGTTTTTAATGTACTCTGATACAGTTTTCCCTCTTAATTTCTCCTTGCTTGTGAACAGAACAATGGTTTCTTTTACCACGTCCGCACCAAACGCTCTCTGTATGTTCTGAACTATTGCTCTCTCGCCATCTGTGTAACGGCCAAGTTCCATGACCAGCAAATACACGTCAGGCCCTGGCTGCCCGAGCTCTTTGCATTTCTTTATCTGCTTTTCCTGGTTTTTTAGGTCTTCATCAAAGAAATCTGGGGTGTCTATGACCCTGATCTTGATTCCACAAACAGTTTCCTCTGCCATCTGGCACACCTGTGTTACTGGCACAGAACTGGCAAATGATTCAAAATGACGATTTCTCAGGATGGTGTTTCCGGTAGCGCTCTTTCCACTTCCTGTCTGTCCCAGCAGCACAATGGTCAAGGTGTTTTTCTTCTTGATGGCAGCTTGGTTACCTCCTTAAATATAATATAATACAATTAATATGCTGCATGTAACAATAGAAATTAAAATAAAATAATTGTATTTCAATTTCAAAAACTGCATCCTTTCTGTTCTACAGCATTGAACCAATTTAAAGGGATAGCTCAACTGTTTGGTTACCGACATTCTACAAAATATCTTTTGTGTTCAGCAGAAGAAAGAAATTCATACAGGTCTGAAACAACTTGAGTGTGAGTAAATGATGACAGGATTTTTATTTTTGGGTGAACTATCCCTTTAAATATGTCACCAAGGTAATTGAAATCGCAAGAAAGACTTGTAAGTATCAAACAAATCAGCAATTGACCATCTCCACTCTTTACATGAAAGGTTCTCCTCTATCAAAGTCTAAAAAATAATTTCTTAGTGCCTTTCTTAGTTTCTTTCACAGGTAGAAATGCAGATTACGTTTTTGTTATTATATTCTTTGATAATTTAGATTTTAATGGTTGTTACCTGGTATATGCTCTCGTGTCATTGCTTCCTGTGGATTCCTGATCTCCCTTTCCACAGATGTGGTCCTGTGTGATGATCTGCAGTTAAATAGAATACGGATCAAGGAATGTTATGATCTCTCTGGAATCATCTGGATAAACTCATATGTTTTGTCATACCTTTCATGCTTGTATATTTGGAGCTCAGGCACACTTTTGCGAAATGTAATCAGTTGTTCGATTAAATCACATTGCTCCAGATTTTTGTTAAAACTCCACACTTTCCTTCCACATTGATAGAGAATGCTATCCAGGTTCTCGTCTGTTTCTTTGTTTGGCCTTACTGATGTCTCATCTTCGCTGCTGACCAGAACTACAACAGTATTTTCCTCCATTTTCTTTCCAAATTGTTGCTGAAAATGTGCAAACGTTTCCATATCCTTCTGAGAAACATGGTCACGCTGCAGAACAAATAAAATCATACATGGACACCTAGATGATGTCTCCATGTACCTCTGAATTACAGTCTGAGGCTCTTGAATAACAGTAATCCATTTGACTCCTATCTGCAGCGATACCTCTTCAGCAGATGTGGACTGCTCTGGCATGAAATGTTCATACCCAAGAATTTTATTTCCCACCAGACAATTACACCATCGGTTTACCCCGATCAGAAAAAAATGTATGTCTCCACAGAACTGATCAGTGTGGTCATGTCCTGTAACGAAGTCCACAAAAGCAGTTTTGAAATCCTGAATTTAAATGATTGCAGTCTTCTAAAAAAGACTGCAATAAGGTGTCATTTGTTAACTTTAGTTAATGCAGCATCACCTAACATGAACTAAGGAGCAGTGTTTTTACAGCATTTATTAATCATATTAGAGTCTGTTAAAGGGATCTTCGGATGCAAAATTCACTTTTATATGGTCTTTGCATATAAATGTGTCTTTGCAGTGTGTGGACACAACCACCATACAATGAAGAAAATCCATTCACTCCTTTTTTTTAAATCCTCAAAAAGTCTAAACACTCAATAATTGAGCCGTTTGGATTTTCTGAGCAATATGATGTCATATTGCTCATGCTCCGCCCACGGCCGCTGACGAACTGTCCCGTATTAGCATATTTCCGCCCTCAGCCATTTGTATACTGTCCGCCAAGGCAGGTTGCCAAGGCAGGACTTTGTGTGTCTTGTGTTAACACACCCCATGAAAGAGAGGGATGGGGTGAGCAGTTATCATTTAAAGAGACATGCACCGAAATGGGTCACTGTGAACAGAGTTGTTTTTGAGCTGGTAAAAAGGGTGTTGTTTTACCTAACCATTGAGGAATTTTAACCGTTACAAACTTTACATGAAGACCCTAAAGAATCATACCAACTTGTATGGGCATCCGATGACCCCTTTAAGTAATCGCACCTCATTTGTAAGCTATACTTTGAATTGAGCATCTGCTAAATAAATAAATGCAAATGCAGTTCAAAGTGCATTCACTATATGTTGACTTTTGATTTAAAAAATGTATGAGTAAATGTTCAAATTAACACGAAGGCAAATAAACGCTGTATAGAAATATTCATTTTTAGTTTTTGCTAACTTAATGTTAACAAAATATTATTATGCTCTTTTAAGAGCTTCTCAAAGCTTTTCAAATAGGCACACAAGGTTTTACAAATCAATCCATAGTGAATTCAAAGTATACATTTACATCAATGTGTGTTCCCTTGGAAACAGACAAGGCATTGCTAGCACCACACACAGCTGAGCTCTAATCGCAACTTTATCTTCATTACGTCAGTGAGTCTCTGAAATGATAATGATTCCTCACTATTGAGCCTAAACTATTTAAAATGAAAACACCACAAACATTTTTTTAAAAGCTTACCTTTTGACATACTGACTCAGTAAGTTTCAGATAATTTCAAACAAAAACAGACAACTTGAGACTCAATTTCTTGAAAGAGAATTTCTTGTAAGAGTCTGCTAACTGAAAGTGAAATTCCGGTGAGGTTGAAACTTTTTTTAAACTATGAAAAGGGGCGGATCAAAATTATCACGTATCCTCACTATACACGGAGATTATAGTTGTCATGCTTTGCATTTTTATATGATTTTATTTTGTTCTGTGGAGTGACAACTCACTCTGACAGCTCAAGAAAAAAGTCTGTATAGGAAAAAGATAACCCAAAAGACATCGATTTGACAGACCTGAATCTTCAAGTGAGAGTAAAATGTATGTGGCTTAATAACCAGATTTAAGTCACATGATCCACACTCCTGCCTATTTGTCACGCCTGATTAATTTATTCAAAGGTTACCAGTATTTAACTGGTCATGATGTGATCTCAACTTGCCCAGGAGAGGAGACCTACCATATGTAGAACAAAATATTTTTTTTATGTGCAAGTGATATGACAGGAGTGTCATTTTTATATCAAAAGTAGTAGCCTACTATTAGTTTCTTTACATATAAAACTTTGAAAATGCAGTAAGCGAATTCTGAGAAATTATGTTGAAAGTGGATAGGAATTTGTGATCCTTCTGGGTAAACTTTGTTTTGGTGATTTTAAATATCAGCAGCGTTTTTCAGAAATTGCTTACTGCTAAAATCAATTAGTGCACCAGTCTGCCTTTATGGGGAGCTCTAAGGTTTAAGGCCCATACACACCAAGAACAACTGTAAAAGATAACTATAAACCCCAAAACCAGCAGAGTTTTGTTTATTCTAAGCACTTGCTTGTCTGTCACTTTAAATGCTCGAGCTCGTTACAGCAGGATGGATTATGATTGGCTGCCAATGCATTTATTGTTCATTAGCTGGCAACGATATCGTTTCTCTGTGGCATCTTTATATCGTTATAGCTGTGATGTAAACTCCGCTGTACTTTAATATTAAGAAAGATTTTTAAGAACTTTATCTTTACAGATATCGTCCTTGAAATAATTTAATAAAATAATTTAATACACATTGTGTGCCGTTTAGTCTGGCATAACGTGGAACTCTCGGGACTCTCCTCGAGCATAATGTTACCTAAGAAAACCCCGTTTTCCCCCAGGAAAAAAAAAAAAAAAACCCAGGAAGAGCTGGCAAAAAAAATAAAATAAAAAATATATATTATTGGATTAACTTAATCGTTGTTAAAAATGTGGTCGATTCGATAATCGATATTGATTCTCAAAAGCCACAAATATGTATTTCCGCAAACATTGAGCATAAAATCTGATTGATGTTAATCACTAGTCTTCTCCACTAGATGGCATTGGCTTCCTAAATAGCTCGGCATCAGTATCTCTGTTAAAGAAAATTATATTCAGTCTCAAGCACTAAGAATAGGAAGTGGGGCTTTTAGAACATCGCCAGTCTCAGCGATGCAGGTGGAAATGGCGGAGTTGCCTTTCGACCTTCGGAGAATAAAGTTAAAGATGGCATACTGGTGTTCTATAAGGGGGCATGTTGAAACCCATCCAGTCAAAGAAGTATTACAAAAATGTTGGGAACATGAATATGTAAATTATAGTAGTTTTGGATGGAATGCTGATACAGATTCCAAGAAGTTAGGAATTTATTAAATAAAAATAAGCTCAACGCTAGTAATAATAATAATACCCCCCTTGGTTGTTCCAAATGCCAATGGTAGATCTCAAGTTGCACGTTAAAATAAATGAAAAGGAAAGATGTATGCCAAAAGAAATAATAGTGGATCAAAATTTGAAACAAAATTATTTTAATAGTGTTCAAATCTATACTGATGGGTCAAACAAAAAATCCAGATTCTGGTTTTACAGCAGCAGCTATATTTATTCCTTTTTTTAAATATAGCAAGAGATTATCAAATCTTGTATCTGTAGTGTATTCACAACAGAAATTAGGGCAATTCTATTGGCTATGCAGTGGCTGGAAGAAATTCATCCATTAAATGTAGTAGTATGTTCAGACTCATATTCAGCATTGCACAGTTTAAATAGTGAGAAATCAGATTCAAGACAGGATACATTTATGTGAAATTTTATATAGTTTATATAGAATTAATCAAACATGAGTAAGAGTAGAATTTTTATGGATACCTGCCCATGTAGGAGTAAAAGGGAATGAAAGGGAATCAATCTGACAGAAAAGG
The DNA here is from genome assembly GCA_030578255.1 of Tiaroga cobitis. Classification (NCBI taxonomy): domain Eukaryota; kingdom Metazoa; phylum Chordata; class Actinopteri; order Cypriniformes; family Leuciscidae; genus Tiaroga; species Tiaroga cobitis. The sequence goes on along the minus strand of CM060600.1, from coordinate 32,789,436 downwards.
ATGGATTGCAGAGCAGCAACCATATAATTTGAAATGATTCGTTTCAGTCTTGTGCGGAAGTTCCCCAAACTGGAAGTGCCTCCCATTGTTCAAAACGCAGTAGGCTCGTCAGGTATGGATATACAACAAGGCTTTTGTTAAGGAAGCCCTTGCTTAATGATTCTTCTTTCCTCTTTTAGGGCTCCAGCAACAGGCCTTAATAAGCTTCACCATACATGACCGTGGTCTCGAAGAACAGCACACAGAGAGGGATCTATACCACTGTGTAAACCAAAGAATCAAGTAAGGACAATTTAAAAAGTTGAAGGGATAGGCTAGTTAAAAAAAAAAAAGACCAAAAAAATACATTTTAAAAACTATCCAATGGTTTTTATCTATAGGATAAACGTTAATAATTAAACATATCTAATTTTGTTCTCCACAGAAGAAAGAAATTCTTATGAATTTTAATTTTTGGGTAAACTATCACTTTAAGTACTATATGGTGAAGTGTGTAATTTCTGTGCAACTGGTGACTAAAATTATATTGCAAAAATAATGATAGTTCCTAAATTGTTGCTAAACACGGCTACTGTCAGACTCACGCCATTGGTTGATTTAGAAGTTGACATGCCAAAAAGCAGTGTTTTGAGAGCATCATGCAGGGCACAGTGTTTACCCATGAATGGCTAATTTATATTGTATATATTTGTATATACCGTCAGAAAAATGACACCATTCAACTTTAATGCTAGGGTTCCCACAGTTACCTGGATGTAGGTCTATTGTTTTAATATTCTGGTTTCCAGGCCTGTAAAAGTAATAGATTTTTATAGTTATGATATGCATGCTTCTTCATATGCTCAGCTGTAAAAATATTAAATCATGTAGATTTGACTCTTTTTGATCTTTGAAATCATTATTTAGTCTTTTAAATAATTGGAAAATTCATGGAAATTAATAAAATATTAAAATGGTTCATAGTAAATATACATGCTTCTAGGTATGCTCTAAAATATTGAATCATTTCAGCTGTAAAATATTTCATCATATAGATTTGGAACTAAAAATTCTGTCATTCTAAATCTAGAACTAGAAAAGTGTTTGACAAATTGCAAATGATTGGTCAGTAGGTGTGTGAACCCTATGTGAATGCTGTGTGTTTGAGAGCCCTAAGCAGAAAAGTAGGTTTCAACAGATTCATCATCCCTAAGAAGATAAGGACAAAAATGTCATTTGAGTAATACTGTCAAATTACTCCATCATAAAGGGACGTGTTTAAAGGAAAGAGTCAAAGTTCAACAAGCTTCATGACTCTCTTTTGTGACCAATTAACACCTTTTTTTGACCACGTTATTATTATGACAGTGTTATGCTCTAGAGAGGCTTTTAGCACCTATCACAAATGTTGGTATCTGTAATGATGTCTCCTCCTTCAATGCTAATTGGAGTGTCAAATTTAGTTCAGCGTGGTCTCTGGTGTCTCTGTGCTTGACTTATGATGCAATAATTCTGTGAACACTTGTGACCAATCAACACAAAATATGTAACTCTCTTATGAGTCTGTTTGCACTTGTCTCTGACATTTGTCATCTGTAGTCTCATTAAACATGCTGTTGAAGCCTAACAATCAAAGGTGTTAGGCAAACAGGCAGGCGTAACAGGTAAACAGACTTGAGCTGATGCAACCAGAGCTATCATAGAGATTGTTGCTGAGATCCTTTCCCATTGGGAGTGGGTTTCTCATTATTACACTAAAACACTTAACTTTATCAAACTTTGTACAAGACAAACAAAAGTGTCACATAAATGTATGGTTTACACTTTGGGATATTTGGCAGAAAACAAGACTTTGTGAATGTTTCTGTGTGCATAAACACACAAGGTTTCAGCAACAACTAGCCTATTAAATGGGAGGTTTATACTTTATACCCCCCCCATATTTATTTAGAGGGTAACACTAGTGGTCTGTCTGTTAGATGGTCAGTTAACACAATTACCAACTGTCAAATCATCACAGTCTGTCTCTGTTGTCAGGGTAATGGTGGTGCAGATTCAGATGAGAATATTGATTTGTCTGTTTTCTAATGTACAATGATGGTTATAAAAATGAGAATAACCTGGAACAAAGACTGTACTGTGAGGCATAAAGAGAGAATATATATTTTGCTTTCTTTCTGGCCCAGCAAGTAAGAGCAGCCTAATAGCTCTATTATGATGCATTGGCATGCAATTTGTCATATGTTGATTCAGTAGCTGCTTTGGATTGATGAGTTCATTCAGTGAAGTATTCAGTAGGGGTGCGTTTCCCGTACAATGACGTAACTCGTTGCTTCACAACCTAGTTCGATGCATCATTGAAGAAATCAATTAGCTAGTCACGACCGTTTCCCGGAACCATATTGTCGCAAAGTGGTCGTCCAACCACGTTGGTTTATGACGTCACACATGTGGTGGAGTAATAACTTATTTTAATGAGACTGTTTGAGATCTAATTAATTCTAGATATTTTGATATAAATTACAGACATGGCATCTGAGGAATATTTCTCATTTTTCTCAGTTATTTCGCTTTATTTCCAGATTCAATCATAGGCTCATTCTTACATAGTAGAGCACATGCACAGTCTTCAAAAACGGTGCTTTAAATCTCTTGACAAAATCAAAAGTAGCGTCAGTTCTGGCAGGTCACGTTAGTCAAGCTCGCATCAGCTGACTCTCAGCTGATCCATGTCTACCAATAGGAATACGATCACTGTATACATATATAAGCTCCTTCAGTATTATCAGCAGCTATCGTGTTTCTCAGGAGCGAATTACCCTCCTCCCTCCCCAGCTCCTTCTCTCGTGCAGTCAGGATTTGGCATTCTGATTCCCCTTTGAATTAGAAAAATTCTCGATTTTCTTTAAAATCTTGAATTAATGATTTCTGCAATACATTCATGTTGGTTGTGTTCTGTTTACCCTAAGGGGGGTTATCGCTGCTCTCCCTGCTCTTATCCATGCTAGGCTGCATGGATGCACAGGGAGTTCTTGCCCAGAACGGAACCATACCGCCAATCCAAACTGTATGCTTATTGTCAATCGTATTCGGCGATAGTGGTCCTGACAGAAGTCAAAGACGTAAATGACATTTGTATGTATTCTAAATAAAAGACACAGGTTGTACTGAATGTCAGCTTGCTTATTTTGCTCAAGATAAGGATTTATTAAGTCCACATGTCATGCAATCTAGAAACAATCCTTCTAACCACAGCTCGAGAGCTGTCGATACAACCACACAACTTTGCGATGCTGTTTGCGAATGTTCGTTGGAATGATGGTTTCAGGAAACATCGACTTGTTGAACTATGCTGAGAATGACGGAACTTGCGACCATAGTTGGCTAACGATGCTTTCGGGAAACACACCCCGGGCTAAATCGTTGATCTGCAATACAGTCATGCCTACTAGAATATGACCAAAATCTTATTTCACGAGTAATTTTTCACTATAAATATGTAAAACAATGTAGTTACTTTTGCTATCTTATTTTATCAGACAACATACGATTTACTGCATTGAGTACTTTTTGTGGCTTTAAACCTCTTTTTAATATCAAGTATGTCCCGGGCCTGTTCTCATTCATGCAAGTTTCTTTGTATCTATCGTTGATGCAAACGATATGATTCACGAAATAGTCTGTTTTATTCAAGACTCCGTATTGTTTTATTCACGACTCCGTTACTGTATTTATAAGGTATAATACACACAAAAATATAAATTCTGTCATCATGTACTCCCCCTTATGTCATTTTCAAACCTATTTTAGTTCAACTTCCAAACACAAATGAAGATATTTATGAAACTTGAGAGATTTCTGTTCCTCAATTTAAAGTCCATTCCAGTCTAGAACTTAAAAGATCCATAAAATGTCTTAAAGGCATCATAAAAATAATCAATCAAGTGGTCTAATTCATGTGGTGACATTATTAAACTACTATATTTATAATGTTGAATATAATGTATAATAATGCAATGTGGGAATATTTGTGGTTCTGATAATTAAAATATATATATATTATTATATTATTTTAATAATAATAAAGTATGACTATAATTTAGTAATTTTTTTTAGCAAATTTTACATTTTACTTTGAAGATTCAATTTATTAGAATTTCCAGGGACATGTCTAAAGTATTACATGTCTAAAGTATTACATGTCTAAAGCTTCAAGCTTTTAATTTTGTTGTGTAATAACATGCATGACTTTAGTAAGTTCACAGGGAATGTACGGCAGTAGAAAGATTAGTTCTAATAGTATTTTGTCAAACCTACAGCAAGTGTGTCTGTGCAGATACTTTAATGCGTAAAATGTAACTTTAAAATAAGCTCTGAGATATTCTCTTTTATGAAAAGATTATTGGATTAATTTATTTCAAAACTGTATTCTCCGATTAATCCCATCTATGAATATTTAACTAGTAGGTGGGGTGAAAGGTGAATAATCAGACGTCACGTTGAATGGGTGGTCTCTGCGCTTTATATAACATTATGTTATAAGTAACAGTCATGTCAGTAATGAGCTCCAGGAGGACAAACTGACAAGCGTCCTCGTACAGATTTGGAATAGTTCTCTTATGAAGCACAGAGTCTATTTTAAATTGAGCTATCCTCATTATGTCTAACTGGGGCGCAACAAACACAGAAAACGAAACAATCCAATACTGCTTTCCGAACAACAACTTGTCTTGTACCAAAAATGTAAAACCTGGATTCGAGTACATTATTGTATACATATTCATTTCTACAATATCAGTGTTCACTGTTTTTCTGAACTTGCTGGTGATCATCTCCATCTCTCACTTCAAGCAGCTTCACACTCCAACCAATGTGCTGATCTTTTCTCTGGCAGTGGCTGATCTGATTGTGGGACTGATTCTTATGCCAGTACAGGGTATCAAATTGATTGAGCCGTGCTGGTTCTTTGGAGAAATATTTTGCTCGATATTTCCTTTTATTTTCTATGTGGTTGTAACAGCATCTCTTGGTAATTTGATTATTATATCTGTGGATCGTTACATTGCTGTGAATGACCCTTTGCGATATCCATCAAGGGTAAATATTAACAGAGCAGTGTTTTCTGTTGTTGCAAACTGGGTATTTTCCTCCGTATATTCTTTTTTTATTTTGTACGATTCTCTATTCTATCCAGAGAAAAATTATACATGTATTGGAGAATGTGTACTTGTTATTAAGTTGGGATATCTCATAACAGATGTCTTAGTTACTTTAGTGACACCTTGTTGTTTAATCATTACTTTATATCTGAAAATCTGTGTCGTAGCAAAAAATCAAGCAAAGCATATAAATTCACTCAAAGACAAAAAGGCCAAGTCAGAAAAAAAGGCTGCAAGAACCTTAGGTATTATTGTCATGGTTTATCTTCTTTGTTGGATTCCATATTATATAGCTGCTCTTACTGTTGGTCAAGACACAGGTGACTCCTTTGTAATTAATATAATGTATTGGATTTTATGCATGAATTCATGCATGAATCCACTTATTTATGCAATGTTTTATAAATGGTTTCGAATATCAGCAAAATACATTTTGACTCTAAAAATATTCAAACCTTCATCAGAATACTTCAACCTATTCATGGAAGAGAAATGATCTCCTGCTGTTGCATTACTGTAAAACCTATGTAAAGCACATATAAAGGGTATAGTTCACCCCAAAATGAATGTCATCATTTATTCACCACCATATTGTTCCAAAAGTGTATAACGTTTTCTTATGCGGAATATAAAACATTTTGAGAAATATCTCAGCATTCTTTAAAATATAGTTTGTGTTCTACATGAGAAAGAAATGCGTACAGGTTTAGAACAATATGAGGTTGAGTAAATAATGACATTTTGGGCTCAATAATCCCCTTAAGATCATCTGTTTCCTGATAAAGGAGTGTGATCTTCATTGTGAAAGATAAGATAGTATCAATCTTTGTGTAGCTTGTATGGTTTTGTAATGATCTATGATAATCAATCCCCATTTGTTCTCTTAAAGGCCTTCAAATGATTAAGATCATCTGAACAACTTCTTTCTAAGAATTTACAAACTCAGAGTGGAAAACTGACGCAAGCACAAATCTTGTTAAGACATGAAGAATAATGCTGGTTAATAGTGTTAATCAAAATGTAAATGTGTAGTGTCTTCAGGGACTTTTTTAAAGATTGAGTTGGGTTTAATCTGCAAACTGAATGTGGTGTGATGGGGAAAAGTCACTTTGCAAAGGATAGAAGTTAAGAGAAAATATATATATATATATATATATATATATATATATATATATTTTTGCCATGTTTAAGTAGTGTTATTTCAGAGATAATCTTTCTTTTAAGTGAATTAAATACTAAAGATTATTTCTATCAGTGGTTACAATTTGTAATGCATGAGGGTCAAGACAAATGAGATAGAAACGGGATATGACTAAGGATTAGTTCGAGTGATGATTGGACAGTTATTAAGCATGTCATTTTGTCTGTTTTCCCAGTAGTGCCTGTACTGTATTTAATTTATCTAACACACAGCTATGGAGATATGGAGCCCAGCATGTCTTACTGTGCAGACTTTCTTTCAATAGGTGATACTGTAATCAATAAATCTAGATCTAGTATACAAATACATTTTTGTTATTCAAATTGTAGGCCTCCTTTGATTTAAACTGAACCGTCGGTCATGGAAACTGACAAGGTTATTGTTATAGGTCACATTGTTGACCAACTGTACTTTTTTTTTAAATCATTCTTTTAGACTGATTGAATGAATTCAAATGTTTGAAAATGTGTTAATAATAGAGTTTTAATGGTGCTTGTGAGTAAAAAGGTATAGGCTATAATATTAATAAAAAGTTAAATTTGATTATTTAAATTAACTGGACAATTAATTATCAGTATCTAACCTGACGAAAATGTATTTATTCAACGTTGTCCACATTATATTGCATCTGCAGCAGCATTGTGAACGTTTGCAAAGATACGTTTAGCAATTAACTTTTAAATGCATTATTATATTCAAATTCCAAACACATGAGGAGAGTCTCGGCATGAAAGACCCATGACTGGCAGATGAACGTGTGACAACAATTCTCTCCGAAATGGTAAGAAGTTATATTAGATTGAATGGAGGATTTTAACTGTGACGAGATGATTGACAGGGCAGTTTACGGTGACAGGATGCACGCGACAGATCTGTCCGTTAAAGATGACGAAGTAGTATGTCCCAAAGCTTGCCTACTCTTTTGCTACACACTCAAAATTATGTACTTTTTCTTCACAAAAAGAGTACATACTTTCAGGGCATAGTATAAGTAGGCGAATTGGGACGCAGCAATGCACACCTAATAGACATTAACCCACCCTTTTTCCCCACAGAAAAAAGAAAGTCATACACGTTTGAAATTACATGAATTGTGAGTAAATTATGACATCATTTTCTTTTTTTTTTGTGTGAACTAATCCTAAACTAAGTTATAACTAAATTATTTGTAATGCACATAAGCCTCACAGTTGATCTGATTTATATTTAAGTTTGGCAGAAACAACAAATAACAAAAATGAGTACCCTTTAGTTTATGTTTTGAGTTATGCTTACTATTAAGTTGAGACTTAGAATAAAATAATTATATTATTATTATAACCACAATTATAGTGGTAGATGGGTTGGTCTGTCAGATCCAGACACTATATAAATGAAAGGACAGTAAGGAGAGCAGAACAAACTCCTAACAGGAGGAGACTCACTCATGGCCTTTGAGACAGAGGATCATGAGACTCAATACTGCTTTCCTGCCATCAACTCATCATGTATCAAGGGGAAACGCTCCAATCATGAATACAACATCATGTATTTGTTTTTTTCATGGCTGTCAGCATGGACTGTGTTTCTGAACCTGCTGGTGATCATCTCCATCTCTCACTTCAGGAAGCTTCACACTCCAACAAACCTGATTATTCTCTCTCTGGCTGTGGCCGACCTGCTTATTGGACTAATTGTGATGCCTGTGGATGCCATAAATCTGATTGAGACGTGTTGGTACTTTGGAGACACTTACTGTGGACTCTTCGTAATTACTCTTGGACTGCTTCTTTCTACATCTCTAAGTAATTTAGTATTAATTGCTGTTGATCGTTATGTGGCTGTGTGTCACCCTTTACAGTACACACAGAAAATAACCACAACTAAAACTTTAATAAGCATCTGTCTCTGCTGGTTTTTCTGTTCAGTTTACAATATGGCCTTTGTAATTAGTAATGGATATTTTAATACCTTGCACAGACCAGATGTTTGTTACGGCCAGTGTATTTTTTTGACTACTCCTGCTTGGAGATTCACTGATTTAATCTTTTCCTTCCTATTTCCTTGTATCCTGATTATAACTTTATATTTGAGGATATTTTATGTCGCACAACAGCAAGTGAAAGTTATAAACTCTCTGAAGGGTGGTAAATGTGTAATGGAAGTTTCAGTTAGGAGGAAATCTGAGAGTAAAGCTGCAATGACATTAGGAATCATTGTGACAGTTTATCTATGTTGTGGCATTCCGTTCTATATCTGTTCTTTAACAGAAAGCACTGCAATCTCTTCCACTACAATGACATTACTAACATGGACCTTGTATGTTAACTCGGGTCTAAATCCTCTTATCTATGCTTTGTTTTATCGCTGGTTTAAAAAGTCTGTTAAGCACATTCTCACTCTTAGAATACTTCAACCAGCATCTTCTCTGGTGGACATTTTTACAGATTGTCATTCATAATTGGTTAAATTTTTTACTGCGATCTCTGAGATCAGTCGCTGAATAATTGCAGAAATTGCAACGTCATAATGTGTTCCTGAGTTGTGATGCATACAGATAGATGGAGTAAGATACTTATGCTAACCCTAATGAATTGCCTATAGAGGTAGCATTTTAATGCATCATTAGTGCAGTTCAAAAAGGTAAGCTACTCAACTATGCTGCCTCAAGACACCAAATTTTCAAAATCAAGATTTTTAGGCAGCAATTGCATGCATCCTTCAAGAAGAAGAAGAAATTGATTGTGAGAGAAATCATGATCATAAATATGTGTACTGTGCTAGACTAACTGAGACTTTTATTCTGTTGCCCTCATGTTGGTCTGATTGCTTCTGTTGTTCTCATTTGAAAGTCGCTTTGGATAAAAGCATCTGCTAAATGATTAAACGTTAATGTAAATAAACCTTTCATTAAAAACTAAAGTATCAATACTAAATCATTCAGTATAAGAAAAAAACACAATTTTCTGCAATATTATTGTGTGTTATTTATCTTTATGCTTAGAGTATTACTATAGCTTAGCTCTGTTAAAATCAAACGATTCTGAGGAGCTCTATTTGTGTGGCACATGGAGCTGTTGAAAATTTAAAATCAGTCATTTATGAGGTTCCATATTATACATATCACAATAGTTTTCTCAGTTACATTATGCCCAAAATTATTAGAAAGGTAAGATTTTTTTAAGGTTTTAAAAAAAGTCTCTTCTGCTCACCAAGGCTTCGTTTATTTGATCCAAAATACAGCGAAAACAGTAATATTGTAAAACAATTTTACAATTTAAAATAATTTTATTCTATTTTAATATACACTCACCTAAAGGATTATTAGGAACACCTGTTCAATATCTCATTAATGCAATTATCTAATCAACTAATCACATGGCAGTTGCTTCAATGCATTTAGGGGTGTGGTCCTGGTCAAGATAATCGCCTGAACTCCAAACTGAATGTCAGAATGGGAAAGAAAGGTGATTTAAGCAATTTTGAGCGTGGCATGGTTGTTGGTGCCAGACGGGCCGGTCTGAGTATTTCACAATCTGCTCAGTTACTGGGATTTTCACGCACAACCATTTCTAGGGTTTACAAAGAATGGTGTGAAAAGGAAAAAACATCCAGTATGCGGCAGTCCTGTGGGTGAAAATGCCTTGTTGATGCTAGAGGTCAGAGGAGAATGGGCCGACTGATTCAAGCTGATAGAAGAGCAACTTTGACTGAAATAACCACTTGTTACAACCGAGGTATGCAGCAAAGCATTTGTGAAGCCACAACACGCACAACCTTGAGGCGGATGGGCTACAACAGCAGAAGACCCCACCGGGTACCACTCATCTCCACTACAAATAGGAAAAAGAGGCTACAATTTGCAAGAGCTCACCAAAATTGGACAGTTGAAGACTGGAAAAATGTTGCCCGGTCTGATGAGTCTCGATTTCTGTTGAGACATTCAGATGGTAGAGTCTGAATTTGGCGTAAACAGAATGAGAACATGGATCCATCATGCCTTGTTACCACTGTGCAGGCTGGTGGCGGTGGTGTAATGGTGTGGGGGATGTTTTCTTGGCACACTTTAGGCCCCTTAGTGCCAATTGGGCATCGTTTAAATGCCACGGCCTACCTGAGCATTGTTTCTGACCATGTCCATCCCTTTATGGCCACCAGGTACCCATCCTCTGATGGCTACTTCCAGCAGGATAATTCACCATGTCACAAAGCTCCAATCATTTCAAATTGGTTTCTTGAACATGACAATGAGTTCACTGTACTAAAATGGCCCCCACAGTCACCAGATCTCAACCCAATAGAGCATCTTTGGGATGTGGTGTAACGGGAGCTTCGTGCCCTGGATGTGCATCCCACAAATCTCCATCAACTGCAAGATGCTATCCTATCAATATGGGCCAACATTTCTAAAGAATGCTTTCAGCACCTTGTTGAATCAATGCCACGTAAAATTAAGGCAGTTCTGAAGGCGAAGGGGGGTCAAACACAGTATTAGTATGGTGTTCCTAATAATCCTTTAGGTGAGTGTATTTTAAAATGTAATTTATTCTTGTGGTTAAAGATGAGTTTTCAGCATCATTACTCCAGTCTTTAGTGTCACATGATCCTTCAGAAATCATATGCCGATTTGCTGCTCAAGAAACATTTATTATTATTATTATCAATGTTGAAAGCAGTTGTGTACAGTTTCTTTTCAGGATTCTTTGATGAATAGAAAGTTCAAAAGAACAGCATTTATCTGAAATAGAAAGCTTTTGCAACATAATAATTAATAAATGTCTATAATGTCACTTTTGATCAATTTAATGCATCCTAGCTGAATACAATTACTAATTTAGTTAATTTCTTGACAAAAAAAAAAAATCTTACTGACTCCAAACTTTTGACCGGTATGATAATGTTACAAAAAATGCTGTACTTTTGAACTTTCTATTCATCAAATAATTGTACACAACTATTCCCTTCCTCACTCAACCGGATGCATCCTGTCAGATCGTCCGTCCATCCATTGAGTGAGCGTGTAATTTACGGGTCAGCCAATCTGGTTCCGTCCGTTAAAATTAACTTTTGCAAATAACAATCGCGCTACATGTTTGACCTCTGCAGCAAAAAAAACCGCGTGAAAATCAGTTCGGTATTCAGTGAGATATGATTAATTAAATGCGCTGACAGCTCATTGCACCTGCCAAACAGATTACACTGAGCGGAGCGGGTGACCGGTTTAAGATGGCGGCCCCACGGCTCGTCCGCGCCAATAGGCAGTAGCGGTCGATAGGGCGTCTATCTATATGATGTCTATGGTAATCAAGGGGGTAATCCATCAGCCGGAAGTTGAAGCCTCGCGGGAGCCGCCATTGTAGCAGAACTTCACCTGCTGTTAGCATCCCATTGACTCCCATTCATTTTGGCGTCACTTTGACAGCGAATAACTTTACATCTGAGGCGTCCAAAGGCTTAATTTGTCGATTATTTATTTCTAAAGAAACACGACAATGTATAAAATGCTCCATTACTTTGTATCTTACGTTACGACCCCGTAGATGCCGTTTTTGTAAAAATAGGCTAAAGATTGCGTCATAACCACGGGACTTTCTGTCGCACAATAGAGACATTACCGTATAGACAGGAGGAGAAGCTCGCGGCAATCTTTTACTGTCTATGAGGCAATCGGGGGGACATGAAGGCACAAAGTCAAGGTAGAAGCCCATAAATAGAGAGTCCATAAAAGCAACGGGACAAAATATTTCAACAACGTTTTTGAGGAATTAGGGGATTCAGATTTTTCTTGGCACAGCTACTAGAAGATTTTCAACTGTCAGACTGTCGTCACGCTCAGTTTGAGCCTGCGCAGTCGCTCAGACATCAGACAGGAAGTGCAAAAATCGGGCTTCAAGTCTTCTCCGTTGAAATCAATGGGGTCGCTGTGTCCATTTCTTTTACTGTCTATGATGGTAATCCACCAGCCGGAAACTGAAGTCTCCCGGGGGCCGCCATTGGCTAACAAGCCTTCACCTGTTAGCATTCCATTGACTCCCATTCATTTTGGCGTCACTTTGACAGCGAATAACTTTACATCTGAGGCGTTTAAAGACTCCATTTGTCCATTGTTTATTTCTAAAGAAACACGACAATGTATAAAAGGCTACATTACCGTGTATCTTACATTGGTGGCCCCGTAGAAGCAGTTTTTGTAGAAATAGGCTAACGATTGCGTCATAACACGCGACTCTCTGTCGCGCAGAAGAGAAATTACCGTATAATGTGAACGTTCTTTTTGCGGAAATCACCCTGAGACCACCCAGCACCTTTTTTGGATCTGGACACACTCCACAACCTTCTGGAAGGACTTCTGCAGCTTTATTATGAAAGAACTTTACAAGGACTTTACTTTGAAGTGGGAAAATGTTGTATTTAGTTTTTTTAGAAAACGAAGTAAAGAAGATATGTTCTTTTATTATAAATTTATTAATTGTGCAAGCTAAATTCTATATCCACAAATGCAAATATATAAAACAAAAGCAGGCCTTTAAACATTTTCATTGTGATATGTTATCGTATATAAAATTAATTAGTGGTTCATTGAACAAAAAGGCTATGAAAACTAGAAATATTTGTATAACTTACAATTTGTTTGAATGTATGTGATGCCTATCCCCCGGGCAAGGGTAATATTAGGTTGTATGTTTTGTATACTTTGTATACTGTTGTTTACGTTTGAGCAATAAAAAAAAAGAAGAAAAAAAGAAAAAAAAGAAAGATGAGAAATTACCCTATAGACAGAAGTAGAAGCTCGCGCACAATCGTGGAAGCATAAAGTCAAGAGAGAAGCCCATAGAGAGTTGTAAAGTTGCTCCTGCTGCGAGCACATTGACAGCTAATACTCACGATCTCCGGCTCTGCAAGATTCGGAGGGGAATGATTCGGATTCCTCTTGGCACAGCTACTAGAAGACGTAGCTACAACTGTGAGACAGGTTGCTCCCCACACAGCAAAAGGACTACGCGGCAGATCCGGAGGTATCCGGTATCGCGGCTTCCGGAACGGACCTGCGAAACGGACCCGTATCGGTGTCCACTTGCGCGCAGTGACGGATCCGCAACGAAGGCGGATCGAATTGATACATACATCTGCCGCGGACCCGCAACGGACTCATAAAAATTCTGGCTCATCTGGCCCGGGTCCGTTTTGGACCCGTTTATCTCATTTTTAAAATCCCTTCTGTTCTTGCTGTAGGATAAAATAGGATAAACTAAACTATAGGATAAAACCAAAAACTCACTAGGGCTAGCCTAGGCTAGTACTACAGCAATAAAGACCTAAGCTTAAATCTGCATTGCCTTGTATTTTTAACCTAACAATATTGTAAATAGGCCTAACATAAAAGTTTCAATACAAGACATCAATTTACTGTACAAAAGTAATCACTACTCAATGGAAATATAAAATTGACATTTACATTTATGGAAAGGTTATAGCCTATTCTGGTTTTGTTAAATAGCCTATGTGGGCTAGGCTAATCTACATTCATTTTGTGGTCAAAACCTAATTTAGTGCTTTATAGGCCTAGGTCGGTGCAAACATAATATATTTGATCTATTAGGCTACAACTTCAATGAAATGCCACACTATGTGCAGCTAAGATATCAGAAAATGAATAACTGCACAACAAGAAGTTCAATAAAAAGATGGTTTAATGTTTAATCGTTTCTCCTATTACTCAGTTTGTGTGGATGGAGGCGGGACACGTCTCCTTGTTGCCCGATCTGTCGCCAGGTTGAACCACCTGATAGCATGCTTGGTGACCTCCGCATCTCCACATAGATGTGGCGGACCACGTCACCGAGTTTTTTCTCACAGCACCTGTAATCAAACAGACAGATATTAACACAATCATAAAATTATATTACATACTGAATAGTTAACACATCTTCCTTAGTAGTTAACAGTAGTGACTTAAGTGTTAATAAAGAATTACCTAGTAATTCCTTATTAGTTATGCAGTAAGTAAGAAACAGTATTCTAAAGTGTTACCATAAAGTCAAACAAGTGTTAAGAATCAGGTTTGTGAGAAATATAAATATTGTAGCTTGGTCATGTACCGGTCTAAAAGTAAGTGGCTTTCCTTGCATATATGCAGATAAAAACACCACAGTCATTTCCATTTGAATGTTTGGGAATTGCCTAGAAACAAAATTCCAAGTAAGTATAACGGTAAACAAAAGGGCACAGTTTAAAGAATATTTGTATAACTTATTATATGAGGGTATGCATACGTTGGTTCTCATTCGGCCGATGGTCCATCTGGAAGCCTCAAAGCAGCAGGCTTTTTTGATTTTGTTTTCCTCCATGAGGTATTTCCTGTTAAATAATCACACGAGACATGCATACATGCCTTCAAAGCCGTTTGAGGTTAAAACCAAAGTTGTAATTGGACATTACTCACAACAATATCTGGCAGATCTCATCATGTCTCTGACCATGGTGTCATAGCACTGGAAATAAATTACCTGGTGATGGAGGTCAAAGGTTAAAAAAAATAGTGTAAAGGTAAATAATATAAAATTTTTACACTTTTAATCATACAATATAGATATGGAAACAATGTGTTACAAAGGCATTACTATTCATAAATTAGTTACAGCCAAAGCCCAGTGCAAGTCAAGGTGCAAAGGAACAAGAACTAGATCATGGAAGAGATCCACTGTTTTGGTCCATTTCTTCACTGCTGCATGGCCTGCAAAATGTCCGTCTCTCTCGTGAATCCCCTGTAAACACACGCAGGTATCTGATGCACATGGAATATGCCATTTTAATAACTGACAGTACATTTCACTAATTACCTGTTTTTGTATAATAAGTTTAACTTCATAAGAATCATCCAATTATCAACGAAAACAAGTGCATCATTTTTATTCTATAAACGCTCTTTCTGTCAAATGACGGTTATTAATAATTATGGCAGAAAAAAATATTTTATAATTATTAAATCAATAAATATATCGATTAGCTCTATAAAATCTCTGTTTTTATTTTAGATGTATTGAGGGTCATTTGTTTTGTGTGGATATTCATGCATGCATTACAGCACATTCATTAAAATAATTAATTTAACCATTAACCATGAATATACGAGGGTAACGGTTGCTTCACGACCAATTTCAAAGTTCCGTTCGACTGACACTAGGAGGCGAAATGCGACAATCGTATGCGAATGTCGTGTGCAGTGGAAAGGTGGCTATAGGCTGTGCTGCACATCCAATGGCGCAGGCGTCAGAGCCCGCCAAGGGGGCGCAAAGTCCCCGAATTTGCCATTATAGCAGGTCTTCGTTCATTCATAGTCTGTCTGACATATATATTGAAGCTATGTGTCTGTCATGGATTTGCACTGAATTGATTCTCAAAAATACGGAACAAAGTGCGTTCCGTATCAGTTCAATACGGAACAAGACTTTTATGTGTCAAATAAGCTGTCATCCCCTCCCTTTCGAGCAACTGGTGACAGGACTTCGTCCCACGCGAAGTCATGGCAACCAAAATAACAACAGGGCGAGTAGGCCTACTACTTGTCACTGAATCTTATTTATATTGTATATAATATATTATAATATATATAATATATTTGCCTATAGGCAAAGTGACAAACAGCGATGAAATCCGCACTCACGTGGGTACCGTGAAATATGACACCTAACGTTACAGTTTATTGGAAAATACTATAAGTAACTGCAACTACATGTTAACTTACTTTATTAACCCTAACCTAGCAGTCTACTAATACTCTGAGTTAGCTGACATGTAGTTACTAGACAGTTAGTAGAATGTCAATAGTGGACCATCGAAATTTAATTCCCCCCCCTTCAATAGTGTCACCAAATGTCATTTTAAAGGGGTCATGACATGAGAAACCAAATTTGCCTTGATCTTTTGGTATATAAGAGATCTATGTACTATTAAAACGTCCTGCAAGTTTCATAGCTTAAGACGTCCTCCCCATTATAAACGAAGCATTTATTTAATCCAGCTCTAAATACAGCTCGTTCTAGATCCTCTGAACTTAGTGACGTCACGGTACGAAGTGACGTACCAGTCGTTTGCATATGACCGCCTCCAGCGCAGGACAACTACGCCTCATTTCGCATCATCGCATGCGCTGTCGTGCAGCGAGGGGGTCTGTTTACAAGATGACTGCGATGCCACGCAGATGTGCTGTTCCTGCTGTGGACAAACAACATGTTTGAATACGCTGCCGAACGATCCAGACATCAGGGAAAGCAGTTGGATGCAGTTTATTTGCAGCATATGCAGCGCGCCAAAGCTTTATCTTATCGGTAAGTGATGTAGATGAGTGTGACAGGCCAGGTTACTGAAAGAGCGAGCAGAGAGAGAGAGAGAGAGCCACGGCCGCATGCACGCCTTCAAACTGTCCTGCTCTCTCTCTCTCTCTCTCTCTCTCTCTCTCTCTCTCTCTCTCTCTCTCTCTCTCTCTCTCTCTCTCTCTCGCATATGAATCAAAATCAATTGAGCATTGACACGATGGTAAAAGATAGAAGACCGAAGTTTCATGTGATGGAGCATTGTGTAGCCTACATGTGATACAAAATGATTAACGTTAATAATTTATGCATAAGCAGCACTGACATTAGCCAATCATAACAGTGGGCGTTAACACTGAACTCTTAAAGGGGAAACACCTCCAAAACAGACTGTTTGAATCAGAGGTTGAGAAATAGGGTGGGAAAAGGTCATAAATCACTAAATTTTTAAAGTTTTTTTGTACAAAAAACTATAGTAATACTATAATTGCACCTAAGGGAACATAATAAAACAAAACAAAAAAACATGTCATGACCCCTTTAAATTTATTTTATTTTTTCTTCCTTAATACACCCTCTGTCATTGGTGAAACTGTACTTATGTTATTGTGACAGTCTTTGTCTTTGTGGTCCACTGAAACATATTATTTTTATGTTTCAGTCATTACAAAGAAAATAAACTATAATGGTTTACTTGTAGTTGTCTTAGCATTTTAAGCTGTTATAAGACATTTTTACAACCGTACACAAATCAAGTTTATAATTATGGACAGACTTATGATGAGACGGACGAGAAAAAAATACTTCTTTAATGTTTGTTTTACAGTGTGACAATGGAGATATCCTGCAGCACATAATGAAAATTGCCATCTGCAAGAAGGATTCTCAGGAGTTTTCAGCATCATCTTGGAGGGGATGCAAGTCATGGCTGGCTTGGAAAATCTGGCAAGAGCCTGTGCTGTTCTTCTTGGACTCACGTATGCACTAAACCTCACCTACCCGAAATAACTAAGGCACACTTTTGAGGCCTTTCAGAAGCTCTTCTTGGAACTGGATGTTTGCAAGTTTTCCCCGAAATTACTAACACTTAAAAACAAACACATGACTTAGATTGAGACAATGCATTATGACCAAGTTCTGGTAAAAACAACTGCATTGATTGATGAACGTTTAATATTGTTCTACTTACAAGCTTTCAGCAAGTTCAAATTATTTGATATGTTTTGCTACAAGTTATTCACAAGTTTTAGTCAAGAATGTGACTTTTCCAACAGAAATTTGTATGCACATGTTTTTGTGTAACAAAATGATCTTTCTCAATGACATGGAAAATGTTAGCATTTTTTTGCTTTTATTTTTCATATCTTAAAACTGCTGTCTTACATTTTATATAGATTTGTTTTATTTGTGCAAAAAATACAGAATAAAAGCATGTTTGATAACAAAAAATGCATTATGTATTCATTATTATCTTAACCTGAAAAAGGCAGTAAATGTTATAATCAAGTAAATTCTGCTTGATTTATTTGTGAGACAACTTAAATTAAATTAAAAAAGCACATTCCACTATTAATATTAAATTCATCATGTTCCATAGACTAAATAATTTAGGAAATTGTACTTAATTTATTCAGGTAGATTTCACACACACACACACACAAAAAACCTTAAAATCTACTCAAATATAATACGTGTAATATTGTTACCATCATTTTTTTAAGTAGATCGCATGTAACATTTTTTACAGTGTACATGCAGTGCAATTACTGCTCGTGTATGTGAATTGACAATTCACCATTAAATGTGTTGTTTTGAAAAGTGTTTTTTTATATATTATATTTTGGCTGAATTCTATTTGTTATTCAGATTTTACCTCAAATATTACCTTTGAATTGGAACAACATAATGAGAAGTAATTGGGATGTTAATGCTACAGTGGAAGTTTTCTTGATAATCATATCATGTTTACTGTGCCTAGATAGCAACTTCAGGTATATCACACATTTCAAACTGGTTTATTTTGTACCTCAAGTGGTAATTCGGCATTTTTGGGTTTATATGATAAACAGGTTTGAAAGTGCAAAATTCCCTGTGTTTTCCCTTTTTTGCAAAATGGGCACCTTTAGCATAATTTTTCTCAAAAACTGCAAGGTTGTGTGCGGAGAACTTTTTCCTAAGGAATCTCTATATATTTCTGATGTTAAATATAAAAAAATTGGGTAGTGCCCCAAATGGTGGAACGAGACCCTATTTCTAGACCTCTTTTAGGCTACCGACAGCGGTCTATTAAAGGACGCTTACTTATGAAGCAATGCCTACATGCCTCGGTCATGTGGAAGAACCTTGGTTACTCGCCCAGGCCCAGTGTTGGGGGCTTCTTGTCGACGCATAATTCTTCCCTCACAAGTCGGGGGTGATCATGAGTGGTCGCTCGGCGAAGGGTGTTTGGCAGGACCATCTACCTTTTAGTGCATAATTGGCTAAAAGTGATGACGGTATTCCTGAGAATCTCAATACTTCCTGCCAGACCCGAGAGGTCACCATGTGTTTGTCCTTCCGGACAACACACTGATGGTCTCGTATATCAGAGGTAGGGCTGTAACGATACATCAAACCCACGATTCGATTCGTATCACGATTTTTGACCTACGATTCGATTCGTATTGCGATTCTATCACGGGGGCGGGGCTTGAGGGGGCGGGGCTTGTGGTGGAAAAAAAGAGATTTTGAGAGAAGAAAAAAAATACCGGTATTTTTATTAAACAACATTAGGAAAAACCTGTATAATCTAAACACCAAAGAACAATACTATGCAAATTATTAAACTATACTAGGCAGTGTAGGCTGCTGCTTTTGGGTTGTGTTCTGTGTTCCAACTAAATTGATTTCGGGATGGTGCCATAGGGTATGCATCTGCATGTTGGACGTGTTGCCGGTCAATTGAGGATTAATTAATTAATTTTTTCCAAACAAAATTATTACATTTATCTTGCCTAAATGTTTACGCTCATTGCATTTTTACAATGGGGTAATATTGTTGTTAAGAATTTACACATCACAAGGAAGCTTGATTTAAATTGTTTAATTAAATTGAAAAAAGTAGCACAAATAAATACAATAGAATAAAGATACAAATAAAGAGAAAAGTTTTTGAATAGGTCTAACACTAGTATTCACATACAGAAACTGAATAAAGTAATCAAATGGAAAATAACACTGGGTAGTATTTTAGTCCTGAATAAATTAAATACATAGGCTATTAATCCTGATTCCTTTAACTTAAAGCCATCTTTTGTTGTTTTGACAACAAAATTAAAGACAGACACATATGGCTTCCGTCACTTTAAGAGCTAGTGCACGGATCCTGTGTTCATTATACTGGCATGCGTTTTATGCCTATTAAAGACAAAACCGACTATGTTTACAGTATAGCCTACTCACAAAGACCGAAATTGATAATTTTGCGTGTTAAAGCAACATAATCCGCGAAAAATAGTTACTGGCCAGCTGTTTTTGAGGCGGATTTTCTATGAATGTGCGCATAGAAAATAATCTCTCAGAGAGCGCGCGAGCACTGATTAGTTTAAAAGTGCTTGAATGTTTAAACTGGTAAGACTTAAAAAGACTGTAAAAGTCTATGGTCCCGACTCCAAAACGCGAGTGTGTATTATCGCCGCATGCAGCGCCTGCCTTGCACAACACATTATGAGAGAAGAGATAGAAGACGCGCGCGGCACCGCTGAACACTCACGCTGTTTGTGAAATTGCGTCTGGAAGATAGTTGTTAAAAGAATGATTAGATTTTATTATCTGTGTAGATTACGATTGCGGGAATTTCCCGCATTATAAATGGGAGACCTGCGGGAATGATTAGAATTATGCGCAATACCCGCGCCGAAATTCGAGCCCTGGTTCTGGACAGGAAGGATAACTCTGGGAGTTGGAAGGGGTGTGATCGCGATTCTGCCTTCTCACATCGCGATACAGGATCGTGGACCTGAGTATCGCGATTTCGATTTTATATCGCGTATCGTTACAGCCCTAATCAGAGGAGATATCCTGTTGAGGCAGGGGCTGAGGCCCGGGGAATGGAGACTTCACCCCGAGGTGGTGGAGCTTCTTAGGGAGAACTTCGGTCAAACTCAAGTCGACCTTTCGCATCGTTTGTACAACGCATTGCCCTATGTGGTTCTCCCTCCCGTATTAGGTGTAGTTGACGCTACACCTGTACTCATTTCCCGATATCTTTTCTCCCAGGAGTTCTAAAAAAAAAAGCAGAGGGTTCGCCGGGTAGGGGCTCGTCTATAAAAGATTATTAGTAGCCCCGTTCTGGCCGGCACGAGTGTGTTTCTCGGACCTACTGTCCCTTCTAGACGGCTCTCCCATGGAGATTCCGATCAGGAGGGACTTGCCATCCCAATCATGGGATACAATATTTCACCCTCATCTGGAGTTATGGATACTGTGGGCTCGGCCTCTGAGGGGCCCAGCTCATAGATTCAGGTCTCTCGACCGAGGTTGTGGAGACCATACTCCAGTCTAGAGCTCCCTCCACGAGAAGACTAAATATGCATTGATATGAAAACTGTTCTCTGCCTGGTGCAGAACGCCTTCTGAATCTTGTTTTCTGCCCTGTTGGTATAGTACTTGATTTTTGTAATGAATGTTTCTTTGCTGGGTTATCTCTGAGGAGAGATCCTTAATTTCATCTTCTCCATGGTACATGAGGCTGAGGCCTGCACGTACTTGGATTTGCACCTAGTATGGTGATAGTATTTCTTCACCCCAGGTCGGGTTGTATTCCTAGGTCCCTGATAAATTTGTGGGTCATTTGTGCTGCAGGCCTTCTGTCCTCCACCTTTAATAGTCCAGATCAGGAAAAACTTAATCTGTTATGCCCTGTCCGGGCTTTGGATGCGTATGTCCACAGAGCTGCTCTGTGGCATATATCAGAGCAATTATTTGTCTGCTTCAGGTCACCTAAAATAGGTTGCCCTGCATCTAAACAGATGATGAGCAAGTGGGTAGTTGAGGCTATCTCACTTGCTTATGAAGCGGCCGGACAGCCTTCACCTTTGGCTGTCCAGGCTCATTCTACGAGGAGTATTGCTGTCTCTATGGCATTAATCTCGAGAGTTTTCCTTCATGGCATTTGTGATGCGGCATGCTGCTCCTCGCCGCTTACATTTGTTAGATTTTATGACTTGGATCTTTGCTCCACTCCAGGGTCTAAAGTGCTTGCTTCTTATTGTGCGCATTGACTTCACACAGAACAGGCATTTGTCATATGGCGTCGTGGGTATAGGGTTCCTACCGCGTCTTGACGCAGCTCGAGTTCCCTTGAAAAGGAACGTTTCAGGTTACGGATGTTACCCTGGTTCCCTGAGAGGGAACGAGACTCTGCGTCGCCCTGCCATACTCCCTGCATGCCTGTAATCGACTTGCTTCGGCCTATCAGAAGCTGTCGCGGTCTGTTTTCAGGTGTGCTTTATAGTTTCCTGGTCGATGACGTCACCCGCCTATGACGTCTCGTCTCTCCATTGGACTGATTATACACGTGCTTCACGACGCAATCACGCAGGGCGTTCCCACCGCGTCTCGACTAAAAATAATTGTCATTTGGAATTAATTTATTAAATCTCTTGATGATTAGACTATAAAGGCATCATTTAGGTAGTTATGCACCCAGGGATTGTGTGTGTGTGTGTCAAGTCAAGTCAAGTCAAGTCAAGTCAAATATATTTATATAGCGCTTTTCACAATACAGATTGTATCAAAGCTGCTTCACAGTATCAATCAAAACAACTTAACAATGTTTGTTTATTACTGGGAAAAAAAAGACATCCAAGTTTGGTAGAGCTGATCAATGGCATGATTGGTTAATTAATTTGAATATCCCCAACTGAGCAAGCCAAAGGCAACAGTGGCAAGGAACCGAAAAACTCCATCCAGTGACCTAAAGGTGTCCTTTCAGATTTCAGAACACACCATCAGATGACCCAATGGAGAAAAAAAAACCTTGGGAGAACCCAGGCTCAGTCGGGGGCCAGTTCTCCTCTGGCGTTTATGAACTAGAGGCCGAATTTACAGTTACTGTAAGATAAAAAATTTATATGAATGCCTGGCTAAATAGATGCGTCTTCAGTCTAGTTTTAAACTGTGAGAGCGAGTCTGAGCAGCGAACAATATCAGGAAGGCTATTCCAGAGCTTCGGAGCTAAATGTGAAAAGGCTCTGCCTCCTTTGGTGGATCTGGATATCCTAGGAATGACCAGAAGCCTCGAATTTAGTGATCTTAAAGAGCGAGATGGATTGTAGGGCGATAGAAGATCCGTTAAATAGACTGGAGCTAAACCATTTAGAGCTTTATAAGTCAAAAGCAATACCTTGTAATTAATACGGAACTTTATAGGTAACCAATGAAGTGATGATAAAATCTGTGTTATATGATCATATTTTCTTGATCTAGTAAGAACTCTAGCGGCTGCATTTTGGACTAACTGTAGCTTGTTTATTGAAGATGCAGGACAACCAGCTAATAAAGCATTACAGTAATCTAGTCTCGAGGTCATGAATGCATGAACTAACTTTTCTGCATCAGAGACTGATAGCATATTACGTAGCTTAGCAATGTTTCTAAGGTGGAAAAAGGCTGTTTTTGTAACATATGAAATATGCTTTTCAAAAGACAGGTTGCAGTCTAATGTAACACCCAGATCTTTTACTGTAGCGGATAAAGTAACAGGGCATCCTACTATGTTAAAGTCGTGCTGTGAAAGGTTTTGTGGACGGTTTTTACAACCGATAAGTATTACCTCTGTCTTGTCTGGATTTAATAAAAGAAAATTACGCGTCATCCAATCTTTTATATCTTTAACACAATCTGTCAATTTGGATAATTTAGCGTATTCATCTGGCCGTGGTGAAATATATATTTGAGTGTCATCAGCATAACAATGGAAACTAATTCCATGTTTCCTTAGAATATTACCAAGTGGCAGCATATATATTGAGAATAATAAAGGGCCTAACACAGATCCCTGCGGCACTCCATAGTTTGCCGAAGTTATGATCGATTTTTCTCCATTTAAGTAGACGAAATGGTAGCGGTCAGATAAGTATGACCTGAACCAGCTTAATGCTTGTCCTTGAACACCAGTGTAATTTTGTAGTCGATCTAAGAGTATTGTGTGATCTATAGTGTCGAACGCAGCGCTAAGATCAAGTAAAACTAGTACTGAGATACAGCCTTGGTCCGAAGCTAAAAGTAAATCATTTGTGATTCTAACAAGCGCAGTTTCAGTGCTATGATGTGGCCTGAATCCAGACTGAAACTTTTCATAGATGTCGTTTTCTTCCAAGAAAGAGCCGAGTTGACTGGACACAACTTTTTCTAATATTTTTGACATAAATGGAAGATTCGAAATGGGTCTGTAATTTGCTAGGTTATTTGGATCTAAATGTGGTTTCTTAATAAGAGGTTTTATAACAGCCAGCTTGAACGTTCTTGGAACATGACCTAAAGATAAAGATGAGTTAATAATATTGAGAAGAGGCTCTTCCACTATAGGTAACACTTCTTTCAGTAGTTCAGTTGGTATAGGATCTAATTAACACGTTGTTGTTTTAGATGAAGTGATAAGTTTATTTAACTAATTGTTCTTGCGGGGTGATAATTGCGGCTGAATTATAAGACGCGAGTAAAGATTGAACGTTTACGATTTTGATTCTGATGCTTTCAATTTTCTCGGTGAAGAAGTTCATGAAATCATTACTACTAAACTGTAGCGAGGTATTTTGTTCAGACGACGTCTGTTTATTTGTTAGTCTAGCCACGGTATTAAATAAAAACCTTGGATTATTTCGGTTGTTTTCTATTAATTTGCTGAGGTGCTCAGCCCTGGCCGTTTTAAGGGCCTTTTTATAACGTGACATACTGTCTTTCCACGCGATTCTAAAGACCTCTAAATTAGTTTTTTTCCATTTACGCTCTAAATTACGGGTTTCTCTCTTTAAAACATACGTAGTATTATTGTACCATGGTGCTATACTTTTTTCTCTGACCTTTTTTAATTTAATGGGTGCAACAATATCCAATGTTCTAGAGAGAATGGTGCTCATAGTGCTAGTTAGTTCATCTAGTTCATCTGTTTGTTTGGGTTCAGGCAGCAGCTGAGACAGATCAGATAAGCTATTTGAGAAATGATCTATGGTGGATGGAAGAATTGTTCTACCTGGTCGATAACGTGGCGCAGCATGACATATTACAGCAGTACTTAATATGCAAGTTACCATGTAATGGTCAGTGACATCATCACATGTGTGTGTCATACAATACGTCATATAGATTCGACTCTTTAATCCTATAAACAGAAATGGTTTAAACTTATTTAAAAACATTTGAACTGGAATTAAACGTTATTTTTACCCCTGCTTCCAAAAAATCATGGAACTTAAGTGATTTGGAACACTCTACAGCTCTGCACACCTCACAAATAGTGCTACTAATGCGGAGATCAAAGAAGTCTTGATTTATAAATCAAGCTTAATGTTAGTTCAGGGAAGCCACATCAGTTATGCTCGCATCATGATTTGACAAGTACCTTGTTACAATGATCCTTTAAATTCACTCAATTCAAATGATAATGCTATAGCTGCATTTATACTCCCGCCTCCATCTTCAGCTACAACTTAGCTGATAGATGTCAGTGATTCTAGGCTAGTGATGTAATCTTCTTTACCTCTTCTGTGTATTGTCATTTTATTAAGCCATTTTATCTATCTAACTATTGTGAGAAACTATCAAATATGTAAACTACTGTAACTGTTTTATTTCAGCTGATGGGTAAAAATAGTAGTTATCTCGTCGCCTTGTCCAGGCATGGCTTCATCATGCTTCATTCAGTTTGGCCCAGAACAAAATTGTACAACCAAACATAACTGTTGCCATGTATAAATAAACTATTGATGAAAGTGACTGAATTAATTTCAAACAGAATTTGAGCAAAGATATTTTAATACGCAAAAAAAATCCACAGCACACACAATTGATAGTAAAAAAAGTTGTTTATTACACACAACTATTTTGTATTTCTGCATTTAACTACTGTATGAAATAAGTTTATATAAGTACTATAAACATTTCTAGTACATTGTCCACATCTTGGGTTTAAGGTTTCAATTTTCACAAATGTCATGCTGCTTTGGAACACACAAAAAGAGACTAGGCAGTATCTGACAAATGCAGTCATCATTCACATTCATTTCATCCTTTTTAGTTTTTTTTTTGTTCATACAATGAAATTGAAATGTGACAGAGACAATCATGCCTAATATCTCCCTCAAAAACAGATTTGGAAAAACCTGAGGTTGAGTAAATGATTATCATTTCATTATCACTCTCTCTTCATTATTAGGTCAATGTTGATCACTAAATTGTATGTGTCATTCTTGTACCTGAACATCTAAATACATATGAAATATTCTGAAATAGTGGTGTTAGTGTATTTGTTCACCCCCCTCCTTCGTTCAATCATGAATGACAATCTATAAAAATGTCCATCAGAGAGGATGCTGGCTGAAATATTCTAAGAGTTAAGATGCGTTTAACTGATATTTTAAACCAGCTGTAAAATAAAGCATAGACAATAGGATTCAGACCTGAGTTTATATGAAAGGTCCATAATAGAAATGTCATTGTAGTGGATGAAATTGTTGTGGTTTTTGTTAAAGAACAGATATAGAATGGAATCCAGCAAAGTAAATAAGCCGTCACTATAATTCCTAATGTCAGAGCAGCTTTACTCTCAGATTTTCTCCTAACTGAAACTTCCATTACGCATTTTACACCATTCATTTGAGTGTTAATAACCTTCACTTGCTGATGTGCAACATAAAATATCCTCAAATATGTAGTGATTATAACAGTACATGGAAATAAGAAGGTAAATATAAAATCAGTGAATCTCCAAGCAGGAGTGATCAAAACAATACACTGGCCGTAACACATTGTTTTGTCTGACATGTTAAAATATCCATTACTAATAACCGACCAAATATTGTAAACTGAACAGCAAAACCAGCAGAGACAGATGCTTATTAAAGTTTTAGTTGCGGTTATTTTCTGTGGGTACAGTAAAGAGTAACACACAGCCATATAACGATCAACAGCAATTAAAACTAAATTACTAAGAGATGATGAAAGGAGCAACCTAACGATAATTACATATAGTCCACAGTAAGTGTCTCCAAAGTACCAACATGTCTCAATTTGCTTGATGCCCTCTATGGGTATCACAATTAGTCCAATAAGCAGGTCGGCCACTGCCAGAGAGAGAATAAGCAGGTTGGTTGGAGTGTGAAGCTTCTTGAAGTGAGAGATGGAGATGATCACCAGCAGGTTCAGAAACACAGTCCATGCTGACAGCAATGATACAAAAATGTAAATGATATTATGTTCAAAACTGGACCGTTTTCCCTTGATACATGATGAGTTGATGGCAGGAAAGCAGTATTGAGTCTCATGATCCTCTGCCTCATAGGCCATGAGTGAGTCTCCTCCTGTTAGGAGTTTGTTCTGCTCTCTTTACTGTCCTTTCATTTATACAGTGTCTGGATCAGGCTGGCCCACCCATTTTCACTCACTCTGATGCTGCATAAAGAAGTAATTATTTTATTTTCCCAAGTTTTAATATGATAGATACACATAACTGTAATTTGAAGCATAATTCAAATCAGAATAACCCTTATTCTTGTGCGCATCAAATACTTATTTCATAATTATTAATCATTAGAGATGCACTGGTCAACCAGCTATCAATTGAAACCGGACCATTTTTGCTCTAAACAGACGTTTTTGTTTTGTTTTTTTTTCTATTTCTTTTCCAGACTTGTACACAATCTGCATTGAAGTCATTTCCCATATTGCCATTTGTGTGGATGTTATTACGAAGACTGTAAACAGGATGTTAACACAGGTGACAAGAAAATAGGCTGATTTACTAGGCACAGCGACTTCACCAGCTTTCGACCTGCTAATGACGGCCTACTCGCTTGCACTGACTCTTTGACTCTGACTGGCAAAGTGGCGGTACATAAGAAAAAGCAAAGATATGCTAAAGATTAAAATATAGAAGCCACTTCAAGCACTGATTGGAACAAAAATATAAATATTGAATTTAGGGTGGGGGTTTATAAAAAAGTATCTCTGAAGGGAACAGACTGTCTTTAGAAAATATGCAATATATAGAAAATGTAGAGCCTCGATGCCTGCACAAGTGTCATCTTCTCAGCAGATTGATGTCTCCACCGACAGGAATCATCATCTCATCTCTGCAGTTCAAAGCCTCTCTCAAATGGTTAAAGAATTAGAATCAAAAATGGCAAATTTTTAACATTCCTTCACCAACCTCAGTTCAAATCCTGCCACGAACTTTTCAGCCATTCCACAGTTTCCTCCTTCTCATTTCGGACTAAGTGATCCGAAATAAATAAAATGTGCCCTCGACATCAGCTACTCTGCCAGCTCCTTCCTATAAGGTTCAGTCACCATTTCAAGTTGTTCCTGCTCCACCGACTTCTTAAAACTTCAATCTCTCCACAGCAGCTCCAGCTCAAGTTTTTGGTAGGCGTTTTGTTTCACCCACCGCCGTAACGGTGTCTCCCCATCTAAGAGCTAACATTGTCCAAGGTAAGGACATTAACTTGGCTACGTCACTGCTCCCTTCGCCTGCAGCTGACAGGAAAATGGTGTACTGTGGCGACGTGGCAGTCCTACTCAAAACTTCCGATCACCGTCTGCAACGCAATCTTACGTTTGGCGAATTTGTAATTGCTTTTAGCATTTACAGAGAAATTTTGTGCCAGGTTTTCTCTTCCCAGACAGAACCTCTTCCCAAGATCTCTATAGCTATGTTAGCGGACTTCAACCAAAGATACGGGGGCACTTTATTTAATGAATAACATAAGTCATTCTCCGCGAAATCTGCTTCCTTCATTACACAGACTTGACTGGTCAGTTACCGACACTGAACTGCTTGTCCGTCATTTCGGCGGCCAAAAAACATTGGCTTGTGCTATTTGTAGCGCTCATGGTCACACAGCATCATTTTGCCCTAAAGCATTCGCTAGCCATGATCCGCTCGCTGTCCCTGGTGTTAGAGTCTCCCCAAACAGCAGAGGTCGCCCTGTTGCAGAATTCAACGGTGTTCCTCTATGTTTTTTCTTTAATCCTTTAGTCTGTTTGTTCACATCCTAATTGTAAATTTTCTCACATCTGTAGTGTTTGCAAGGATCCGCACCCGAAATCAGTTTGTCCACGCCGGTACAAACCTGCAACCTGCGGGAGAGTCCAAATTCTGAAAAACTTCTGAACAGTCAACCAACTACTCCTCTTCATATTACAAACCTTTCACGCTACCTTTTTTCTCACCCCGATCCGTCATTCGTTGACTATTTAATCACCGGGTTGCCCCAAGGGTTTCGGGTGGGTATCCTTTCACATATCACCATTTAAAAAAAAAAATTTGTTTCAGCACTACTAGAAAAGAGGTTAATAAAGGATACGTCATTGGCCCTTTCGCTTCTCCTCCCTTCTCTCCATTTCACATCAATTCCATAGGCATCGCAACTCTGAAATATTCCGGTAATTCAGTTGTTATGTTAACTCAGTTAATTAATACTATTCTTAATTAAGTTAGAGGTCAAGGCGCTTGGCTAAAGCCGACATAACAGACGCTTTTAAAACTATGCCAATTTTGAAAAGATGGCCGGTGGCTCTGTATGAAAACTGCTACTTCTGTTCGCTTATTACTCAAAGGCATAGCTAAATCTTCTAGCAATTCTACAGATAAACGGTTGCTTTTTACTTTGCCTTATTGCAAAGATTAATCATCTCCCTATTTGAGCACCTCTCTCCAAAGCCTGATTCAAGACTGATTTAGCTACTGCCCTCAAAAGCTGCAGTCTATCTCCCTCCCAGTATACTGGTCACTCCTTCAGGAGCGGGGCAGCCACTACAGCGGCTGGACGTGGTGTTTCTACTTCTGCTATCAAAATCTGAGCCGATGGTCTTCCTCTGCTTTTGAATCTTATATAAGTGTGCTCAACATCCAAAGCCAAATGGGAGTTTACAGCGTTTTTTGTCCTGCTCTTCATTCTCGTTGTCGAGTATCCTCGTTCAGCCAACCTGCGATGGAGTGCGCTCGCCGGCTACCTTGCTGCGTTCCTTCTCTAAGGAAGCGCCGAAGGAAGAGAGCTAGACGTGGTTGTGTTCGAGTGAGAATCAAACGGGCAGTTGTTTCTTCTACACGATCTTCGATGGAGTTTCTCTGGGATACCATAAACTTGGAGGGTCTCCATTTGATGCGCGCTCATGGGATTATAGATATGCTTTTCATCTTTCTGTTTTCCCGGACTTCTCTCACTCATCTATTTACTCTGCTCCTCCGCTTGTACGGATTCGCCGGAGAGGAGTGAACTGTCAAAATCTACGCCAACTGGATTTTGTTCCATCTGGATTTGCCTCTGTCATCGCAGCCTCCATTGAATATGGCCCTAGTTAACGCTAGATCCATATGCAACAAAACTTTTATTCTAAATGACTTTTTAACCAGACGTGACCTGGACATTTTATTTCTGATGGAGACTTGGGCCGGCGCTGGTGAGTTGTCAGTTTTTGAGGATCTTTGTCCGTCGAACTGTTGTTTCATTAGTACCCCAAGGTCTGCTGGTAGGGGTGGTGGCATTGCTATGGTTTTTAAACAATCACTTAAAATACATACATTTTCTGTTCGGAGCTACTCGTAATTTGAAGTACAGTGTGTGGCATTACAGTCTGCTTCCTCTGCTCTGCTCTGCGCTCTCATCTACATAGCTGTCAACCCTCCCGTTTTTTCCGGGTTTCTCACGTATTTTAGCTCTTTTCCCGCTGTCTTCCCGTTTTAGTATTTTCCCGTAAAATATCCCGTATTTTTACGCTCTGATTGTGTTAACTCAGAACACGCAACTATCTGTGTGGCTTGCCCTTGAGTTGCTAGACCTCCAGTAAAGTAGCCTACTCGGTCTTGCTGGTCTTGCGCACCCAAGATGCAGCCATATCACCCTGCAGCCCAAGACTGGTTGCCCACTGAAGCTAAGCAGGGTTGAGCTTGGTTAGTACCTGGATGAGAGACCTCCTGAGAAAACCAGGTTGCTGCTGGAAGAGGTGTTAGTGAGGCCAGTAGGGGGTGCTCACCTGTGGTCTGTGTGGGTTCTAACGCCCCAGTATTGTAACGGGGACACTATACTGTCAAAGAGCACCGTCCTTCGGATGAGACGTTAAACCGAGGTCCTGACTCTCTGTGGTCATTAAAAATCCCAGGATGTTCTTCGAAAAAGAGTAGGGGTGTAACCCCAGCATCCTGGCCAAATTTGCCCCCTGGCCTCTGTCCATCATGGCCTCCTAATCATTCCTATATACTAATTGGCTTCATCACTTTGTCTCCTCTCCACCAGTAAGCTGGTGTGTGGTGGGCGTTCTGGCGCAATATGGCTGCCGTCGCATCATCCAGGTGGATGCTGCACATTGGTGGTGGTTGAGGAGATTCCCCCTTCCATATGTGAAGCGCTTTGAGGTCCCAGAAAAAGCGCTATATAAATGTAACGAATTATTATTATTATTATTATTACCCAAAATCATTTTTGCCGCGCGCACCTTCGCGCTCCTGCGGACGGGTCGAGTATAAACAAGGCTTTACTCCATGTCAGCGCACGCTTTGATCGGTAAAGGAGCACAGAATCATCCCGAATCATCTCCAGCAGTAGCAGCCTCTGAAGCACCACTAACTCCGTTTCCCTTGTAAGCTGATATTAGTATTTAAACAGATCTCTATGATAAAAAAATGTTTGTAACAAAATATTTTAAAAACACGGTTTTGGCGGTTATAGAGTTCTAATGACGGTGTTCAACTATAACCATCGGTCTCATGGTTATATAATAACCGTCACACACACACACTGTCTTTTTCACACACACATATGTAGTTACGCTACAGTCGCGGTATTGTCTGAACGGACTAGTACATGCTGGCCCCTGAGCACGGCTCGGAAGCTGTGCAGGGCGAGCTGTACAGCCAGCAACTCGAGGCAATTGACATGCCATAGGCGCTGGGGTCCTATCCAGGATGTGCATTCTCAAACCGTTCTGCGCATTTCGACGGCATCAGAAAAAGCATTTAAACTTGCTGGTCTCGAACGGAGCAAGGTAAATTTCTGTGAAACCGCACGAGCCGCTGCCCACATCTCCTGTCAGTCATCACAACCACCACAGACGCACGCAAGTCAAGAAGCACCTTCCTTCCGCAGCATCGAAGTGCCTTCACTTGTCACAGCCAGGTACCG
The DNA here is from genome assembly GCA_030578255.1 of Tiaroga cobitis. Lineage (NCBI taxonomy): Eukaryota > Metazoa > Chordata > Actinopteri > Cypriniformes > Leuciscidae > Tiaroga > Tiaroga cobitis. Next base: position 32,757,428 of record CM060600.1, on the reverse strand, counting down.
ATAGTGTTTTTCTTAAGCTTTGGCTTTGTTGTGAAATTAAAACACTTAGTTACTTAAAATATATCCATAGAGCCAGCCTGACTTAGGCAATAGTCCAACATTGTTCTGGCGTTTTTATAAAATAAGCTATCAAAAGTAACTTAGCAGGCACCTAATTTACTACTGTTTTGTAATCTACATTTACATTGCATAGTAGTTTTTTTTTTGCACTTTATTTACATTCAAGTGATATACAGGGCTTGAAAAAATCAATTTTTTCATAACAATAAACGTACAATTCTGTAACTTTTTTTAAGTTCACTTTTCAGGTTGCCCCCGGCAAATCTACGCTACCTGCATGAATAAAGAAACGCTTGTGTGCTGGCAATCACAGAAACATGGCTGAACGAGAGCACTCCGTCAAGTGAGGTTGAACCAACTGGCTTCACGGTGTATCGAACGGATCGAGACTCGGACATCCCTGCTAAGTCGCGCGGTGGTGGAGTTTGTTTTCTTATTAGGGACAACCGGTGCAGGCAAGTGGTGGTAAGAGAATCTCTCTGTACTCCTGATATCGAACTATTGAGTGTATCTCTTAGACCATTCTATCTCCCTCGTGAGTTCCCACAGCTGTTTTTTACTGTGGTTTATATACATCCGCTTGCAAATACAGCTAAAGTCTCTGACGTGTTATATCAACTTTCACAAAGACTTGATACGCTGTCTCCTGATGCTCCAAAGTTTATCTTAGGAGACTTTAACAACTGCTCATTGAAAAACTGTTTGAGGACTTACTATCAGTATGTGAAATGTTGCACCAAGAAAAACAAGATATTGGACAAGTGTTATGGCAACGTTAAAGATGCCTTTTCTGCCTCAACGCTACCTCCGTTGGGTAGATCTGACCATAGCGTTGTTAATCTCCGACCCAAATATCAAAGACTTCTTGAAAGAGAAAAACCTCAGGTTAAGACTAAAGATTTGGAATGAAGAGAGTATTATGTGCCTTCAAGGATGTTTTGAGTGTACCTTGTGGGAAACATTTAAATCCCCTGATCTAGATACTCACACAAATGTGGTCTCTGATTATGTATATTTTTGTGTGGAGTCAGTTCTACCTACGAAAACGTATAAAGTGTTTCCAAATAATAAACCATGGGTATCAAAGAAACTTAAACAACTACTAAATAAGAAGAAGGTAGCATATTATAATAATGATGTTTTAGATAAAAGGGACATTCAAAGGGAAATTAAAAGACAAATTAAGGTTGATAAGGCCCTATATAAACAAAAAATTGAAGCTAAAATGACACAGGCATATGAGAGGAAGAAACTGCGGTATGCTCATCTGGCCACTGAAGCAGAACAGCGAGGATGGAGAGTCCAGGTTTATCCAGTGGAAGTGGGTTGTCGAGGTTTTTTGGCACACTCTACAACCCGGTTCCTCAGAGACGTCGGATTCAGTGGCCAAGAGTTGCGTCGCACAGTAAAGAACTTATCTGAAGCAGCAGAAAGGAGCAGCAACTGGCTGTGGTTGAGACGGAAAGATTCTAGCTGGCTGTGAACAGGCCGCCACGCTACGGTTTCGTAGAGTTCTTGAAAAACTTGAAGAGTCTGTAGGTTTATTTGTATAGGTTGTATAGTATTTAAAGTCATTACGTTCCTGTGTATATTGCGTAAATGACGGGTGGTTGGGCAGGTATTGTGTTTTGCGGTAGGTGGTATGCCATACGGAACCGTTGCCACTAAAACTGCATATTAACGCACCAGTGGGGCTCGACAGCCTTAGTCAAACGGGTTGGCGCGTATGGTTGGGTTGCGGAGAGATTGTGAGATTGTGGTTAGGTCTCAGCAGCAGGAGGGATGTAGAGGTCAGTAAGCGGGGCTGAGTTGAGTGGGTGACGGAGGGGGGTGACTCTGGGACGCCAGAGTCACTGTCGAGCCCTCTTGAGGTGTCGTGGGCTAGTCGACGAAACACTGAGGACGGAAGGTGCCCACTTGAAGACCCTAGAGATGTCCCCTACTCGGCTCAATCCAGACGGTTGTCGTGCTGGTCCACTAGGGAGACCACACTGTAGTTGCAGTTGCAGAAGGGGAGTCACACCACCATATGGAAAGAAGCGTAAATGGATGGAGAAGCATAGTTTACTGTATAGCTACGTCTTACTGTTGCTTATCTTGGCGAAAGCCGAGTACAAATCAGCATGAAGTTTTAACATCTACTCTCGTGTAATGGAAATCTAAACAGGCATGGGAAGGTATCAGAACAATGATTAGTGCACCACATAAAAGTCAAGGATAATACAAATATGACAATTACAGAGGGTAAAAGCAGGGATCTGGAACTAGCGAATAGGTTAAATCAGTTTTTCTCACATTTCGAGGGGGATAGTGAGCTTACTAATAGTGATGAAGAAACTTTCTTGTCATCAACTAATGACTTTACCATCAAAGAGGCTGATGTAAAGAAAATGTTTCAGAGTTGCAATACACATAAGAGCCCTGGGCCTGACAGCATCTGTGGACGAGTGTTAAAAAACTGTGCTGAACAACTATCCTTACTTTGTTATTCCGAAGATCTTTAGATCAACGCATAGTACCAACTATATGGAAAACTTCAACTATTATACCTTTTCCTAAAAACAATAAACCAGTAGAGCTTAGTGACTATCGGCCAATTGCACTGACCTCGTTGGTGTTTAAAAGCTTTGAAAGGCTTGTTAAAAGGTATTGGTGTTGGTAAAGGTGTTGAAAACACAACATATATTGGAACCGTTGCAATTCGCATATCAGTCAAATAAGGGAGTGGACGATGGAATTTTAACATTGTTGCATATTGTTTACTCGCATCTTGAAGGTCCTAAAAACCATGTGAAAATCCTATTTGCTGACTTTTCATCGGCCTTTAATACTATATTGCCAACTGTGTTGGTCGAAAGACTAGCCAGAGAGTTGAACCTGGACGGAGGACTGATCCTGTGGTTGCGGTATTTTTTGAGGAACAGAGTACAGCAAGAGAGAGTGGGAGGATCGCTATCGGAGAAACAAAGTACTAATGTTGGATCCCCACAAGGCTGTGTCCTCTCACCCCTACTGTTTATATTGTACACAAATACCTGTATAAGTGCTCATCCAAGGAGATATTTAATCAAATTTGCAGATGATACTGCATTAGTTAGTCTCCTTCAGGGGGATGAGGACAGTCATGGACCTGTTTTAAATTAATTTATTTCTTGGTGTGACATGTCAAACCTTAAGTTAAATATTTCAAAAACAAAGGAGATGAGTATTGGTTTTAGGAAGGAGTGGTCAGGGAGTGTGACCACTATTAAAGTGGAACCAATAGAGAGTGTTAATGAGTATAAATATCTTGGGGTTGTCTTTGATCACAAACTGAGGTGGGATAAATGGACGGAAGCTGTGAACAAAAAAGGACAGCAAAGACTATACTTCCTTAGGAAGAAGCTATCATTTAATGTAAGCGTTTCAATCCTTAGAATGTTTTATAATTCTTTTATTGAGAGTGTTTTTACATTTTGTATCACCTGCTGGTTTGGAAATGTCACAGTGAAACAAAAGAGTACGCTTAGAAAGGTTTTGAGTACTGCGAGTAAATTAACTGGTATCCCTTTAAGTGGTCTTGACAAATTTATCAAACTAGATGCCTTAGTAAAGCAAGGAAAATTATATCAGACAATAGACATCCTCTGTTTGATAAATTTGAGATATTACCCCCGGGTCGAAGATTCAGGATGCCAGCAATTTTTAAAAACGGGGAAAAATTCCTTCTTGCCACAGCCAGTAAAATTATTAAATGATAGGTAGTGTCGGTGTTCACTGAGCGGGTCTCAGTGAAGATTATAATTTTTATATATAAATCTGTATATTTGTTACATGTATATTGTTGGTCTTATATGTACGCATGTTGAAACACAAAGCAACAAAAATTTCCCTAAGGGGACAATAAAGCAATCAATCAATCAATCAATCAAACTGTTCCGTCATCAGTTCTTCCTCAGTTCCTCTTATTCCAGAATAAGAGCTGCTGCGTGGATTCTTATCTCGTTTATTGCAACTACATTTCATATTTTTCTCATCAAACAACCAGACTAATGAATGGCTCGACACAATCCGTACCGGGGAAGAGCCTAGACAGGGCTTTCTTCTGTGTAGACCAGCAGTTCTCAAGTGCCAGGTGGTCCGTGAAATAATTAGCTATTTTCCTATATTTTCCTGACATGTTTTTTATCATGAAGCACGCTGTGATTAGTCAAGTCAAGTCAAGTCAAATATATTTATATAGCGCTTTTCACAATACAGATTGTATCAAAGCTGCTTCACAGTATCAATCAAAACAACTTAACAATGTTTGTTTATTACTGGAAAAAAAAGACATCCAAGTTTGGTAGAGCTGATCAATGGTATGATTGGTTAATTAATTTGAATAACCCCAACTGAGCAAGCCAAAGGCAACAGTGGCAAGGAACCGAAAAACTCCATCCAGTGACCTAAAGGTGTCCTAACACACCATCAGATGACCCAATGGAGAAAAAAAACCTTGGGAGAACCCAGGCTCAGTCGGGGGCCAGTTCTCCTCTGGCGTTTATGAACTAGAGGCCGGATTTACAGTAACTGTAAGATAAAAAAATTTATATGAATGCCTGGCTAAATAGATGCGTCTTCAGTCTAGTTTTAAACTGTGAGAGCGAGTCTGAGCAACGAACATTATCAGGAAGGCTATTCCAGAGCTTCGGAGCTAAATGTGAAAATGCTCTGCCTCCTTTGGTGGATCTGGATATCCTAGGAATGACCAGAAGCCTCGAATTTAGTGATCTTAAAGAGCGAGATGGATTGTAGGGCGATAGAAGATCCGTTAAATAGACTGGAGCTAAACCATTTAGAGCTTTATAAGTCAAAAGCAATACCTTGTAATTAATACGGAACTTTATAGGTAACCAATGAAGTGATGATAAAATCGGTGTTATATGATCATATTTTCTTGATCTAGTAAGAACTCTAGCGGCTGCATTTTGGACTAACTGTAGCTTGTTTATTGAAGATGCAGGACAACCAGCTAATAAAGCATTACAGTAATCTAGTCTCGAGGTCATGAATGCATGAACTAACTTTTCTGCATCAGAGACTGATAGCATATTACGTAGCTTAGCAATGTTTCTAAGGTGGAAAAAGGCTGTTTTTGTAACATGAAATATGCTTTTCAAAAGACAGGTTGCAGTCTAATGTAACACCCAGGTCTTTTACTGTAGCGGATAAAGTAACAGGGCATCCTACTATGTTAAAGTCGTGCTGTGAAAGGTTTTGTGGACGGTTTTTACAACCGATAAGTATTACCTCTGTCTTGTCTGGGTTTAATAAAAGAAAATTACGCGTCATCCAATCTTTTATATCTTTAACACAATCTGTCAATTTGGATAATTTAGCGTATTCATCTGGCCGTGATGAAATATATATTTGAGTGTCATCAGCATAACAATGGAAACTAATTCCATGTTTCCTTAGAATATTACCAAGTGGCAGCATATATATTGAGAATAATAAAGGGCCTAACACAGATCCCTGCGGCACTCCATAGTTTGCCGAAGTTATGATCGATTTTTCTCCATTTAAGTAGACGAAATGGTAGCGGTCAGATAAGTATGACCTGAACCAGCTTAATGCTTGTCCTTGAACACCAGTGTAATTTTTAGTCGATCTAAGAGTATTGTGTGATCTATAGTGTCGAACGCAGCACTAAGATCAAGTAAAACTAGTACTGAGATACAGCCTTGGTCCGAAGCTAAAAGTAAATCATTTGTGATTCTAACAAGCGCAGTTTCAGTGCTATGATGTGGCCTGAATCCAGACTGAAACTTTTCATAGATGTCGTTTTCTTGCAAGAAAGAGCCCAGTTGACTGGACACAACTTTTTCTAATATTTTTGACACAAATGGAAGATTCGAAATGGGTCTGTAATTTGCTAGGTTATTTGGATCTAAATGTGGTTTCTTAATAAGAGGTTTTATAACAGCCAGCTTGAACGTTCTTGGAACATGACCTAAAGATAAAGATGAGTTAATAATATTGAGAAAAGGCTCTTCCACTATAGGTAACGAATCGGTTACCTAACGTAACCTCGGTTCTCTCTAGAAGAGGGAACGAGTATTGCGTAAGCTAGCTTACGCTACGGGAAAGATTCATCTTTGCTGAGATATTGAAGCCAAAAAATTATTTCATAATTTGTATCCATACACAACGCAGTTCCTCTGCGGCAGACCTAGAGCGGGCTAGCTAGCAGCTCATTGGTTCGCTCAGAGAGAACTGCTTAAGCCTATGGGAGAGCGGGGCTGAACCCGCTTCCAATGAGAGGCGCCCGCGCGCTCATTGCGTCATGGCCCGCCAGAATGGGCGTGGCCATGGTGTATATAACAGTCTCTCCCAGGCTTATATGTTGATTTATTTCAGCGTGAAGCGAAACGCTAGTAGCGCAAGCACGGCAGGGAACGCAATACTCGTTCCCTCTTCTAGAGAGAACCGAGGTTACGTTAGGTAACCGATTCGTTCTCTTACGAGAGGTTCTCTCGTATTGCGTAAGCTAGCTTACGCTACGGGAACACCTGGTCAACGCCGTGCGCGCTATGAAACCACACATGAAATCCCAGGGATCTACCGGGGGATTTTTAACGTGGAGTGAATGTACTATGAGGCCGGCAGAGCGGGCACATGAAAAGTACACATAAGCATGTATAGGGCCAGCAGAGCGGCACATGAAGTGTAAAAGCATTTAAGGAGAGCACAAGGGGCGAACCGGTTGTGAGGGACTCTCAGAAATGCAGCTTCTTAGAGAGCTGGTCGTTAGACAGCTAGTAATTTTGCCTGCAAGGCGGGGACTTCCAAGTTGTAAAATCTGACAAAAAGTGGACGGGGAGGCCCATCCCGCGGCCACACAGATGTCATGAATGGAAATTCCACAGGACCATGCCCACGATGAGGCCATGCCTCTAGTGGAGTGCGCCCTGATGCCCAGAGGGCATGGCAGGCATTTAGATGCGTAAGCAGAGGCAATCGCGTCCACTATCCATCTAGACAGTGTCTGTTTGGAGGCGGCCAGACCTTTGGTGCGCCCCCCAAACGACACGAAAAGCTGCTCAGCGCGCCTGAACGCGGCAGCGCGCGTCGTGTACAACCTCAGAGCCCGCACCGGGCAGAGGAGATTGGCGTTGCGCTCGCTATTGGATGCAGGCAGAGCCGATAGGGAGATAATCTGCGCCCTGAACGGGGTGCCAATCGCTTTTGGGACATAGCCATGCCTAGGTTTGAGAATGACAACCGAGTCATTCGCCCAAACTCAAGACACGCGGCGCTGGATGAGAGCGCGTGAAGGTCCCCTACGCGTTTTACTGAGGACAGCGCCGTCAGAAAAACGGTTTTGAGCGAGAGGTATTTTAGGTCCACAGACTCGAGCGGTTCGAACGGGGGTGCTTTCATAGCTTCGAGGACTATGGAAAGATCCCAAATAGGAACCGACGGGGGCCGCGGAGGGTTCATCCTCTTAGCTCCTCTGAGGAAGCGGATGACTAACTCGTCTTTGCCCAGGGACTGAGCGCGTCGGGGTTCAGCGAACGCTGCGCCGGCTGCCACGTAAACCTTGAGAGTGGAGGGGGACCTGCCCTTGTCCAGCATCTCTTGAAGGAACATTAGCAAAGACGGCACCTCGCATGACCGTGGGTCCAGCTGTTTTACGGTGCACCATTTAGAGAACACAGACCATTTAGACGCATAGAGCCTTCTCGTGGAAGGTGCTCTAGCCTGTATGATAGTGTTTCTTACGCCCTCTGGCAAATCGACGAATAGTCGTTGATCACCCATGCATGTAGCGCCCAGCGCTGTGGATGGGGGTGCCAGATCGTGCCGCGAGCTTGAGAGAGGAGATCTGCTCTGACTGGGATGGGCCACGGGGCTGTCTGTGACAGCTGCGTGAGCTCCGGAACCCAATTCTGACTCTCCCAACGCGGGGCTATGAGGAGCACCGAGTGGCGTGCGTCCCTGATCCTCTGAATTACCTGTGGTAACAGAGCGATCGGAGGGAATGCATAGAGCGGGCGGCGAGGCCATTCCTGGACTAGCGCGTCCTCGCTCCTCGAAAAATATATTGGGCAGTGAGCGTTCTCTTCTGACGCGAAGAGGTCTACTTCTGCTCTGCCGAATAGCTGCCACAGTAGTTGGACCGTTTGTGCGTTCAGGGACCATTCTCCTGTGGAGATGAGGTCCCTGGACAGTATGTCTGGACCGTCGTTGAGATGGCCCGGCACATGCGTCGCTCTGAGCGAGAGCAGGCGGCTCTGAGACCAAACTAGAATGCGGTGTGTCAGTAGGCAGAGATTTCTGGATCTGACACCGCCCTGACGGTTGAGATAGGAGACCACCGCCCTGTTGTCCGAACGGATCAGGACGTGGTGTCCCCGAATGAGCGAGAGAAAGCGCGAGAGCGCGTTCTCGACCGCAAGCATTTCCAGACAGTTTATGTGTAAAGGGCTTTCCTGAGTCGACCAGTGGCCGAAGGCCGGTGAGCCCTCGCAGACTGCACCCCAACCCGTGTTGGATGCATCTGTCGAGATGACTTTTCGGCAGGAAGAAGTCCCCATCGTGACGCCCTGGCGAAACCATTCTGCTACTGTCCATGGCTGCAGTGCCGTGAGACATGTCTGCGTAACCTTGATCAGCTGGCGGCCCGTGTTCCACGCGCGGTGGGGTACACGGCTGTTTAACCAGAGCTGAAGCGGGCGCATGTGCAGAAGGCCCAGCTGAAGTACAGCGGAGGCTGAGGCCATGTAACCCAGCATCCTCTGAAAAGCTTTCAGAGGAGTGCGGGCGTCCATCTGAAACGAGGAGGCTAGGCGCTGAACACTGCGCGCGCGCTGTGTAGACAGGCGAGCCGTCATCGTGACCGAGTTCAAATCTATTCCTAGGAAGGAAATCGATTGACTGGGGAGAAGGGAGCTCTTTGACCAGTTGACAGAGAGACCCAGCGCTTCCAGATGGTTGAGGAGAACTGCGCGGTGCGACAGAAGCTCCGTTTGTGATTGGGCCAAAATCAGCCAGTCGTCCAGATAATTCAGAATGCGCAGCCCCTGGCTTCGCAGGGGGGCGAGCGCCGCGTCCATGCACTTCGTGAATGTACGGGGCGCCAGAGATAAGCCGAACGGGAGAACGGCATATTGATAAACATGACCCTCGAAGGCGAAACGTAAGAATGGCCTGTGACGGGGATTTATCTGGATCTGAACATAGGCGTCTTTCAGGTCTAGAGAGATGAACCAGTCCCCCTGGCGCACCTGCGCGAGGAGTTTCCTGGTAGTGAGCATCTTGAACGGTCTCTTCATGAGCGCTTTGTTCAAAGACCTGAGATCTAAAATCGGTCTGAGGCCGCCGTCTTTCTTGGGCACCAGAAAATAACGGCCGTAAAACCCCGACTCGGTCATAGATGGCGGGACTCTCTCTATAGCGCCCTTTTGCAACAGCGTCGCAATTTCTGAGCGGAGCGTGCCGGCGGCCAGCGGGCTGACAGTAGATTCGAGCTGCGCGCGTGCACGAGGCGGGCGGCGGCGAAACTGCAGCAGATAGCCGTTCTTTATAATGCTTAGCACCCACGGGGAGATGCCTGGAATGGCTTCCCGCGCTTTGAAGCATGCGGCTAGTGGACGAATGGCTATATTGCCCTGATTGCTGCACATAGCGGGCTGGACACAGTGTGTGGGCACGCTTTGAATGTGTGTGGCAACGGGACTTGCACTCAGAGAGGAGTCTATGGGCCGTGTAACAGAGCGAGCAGAGAGGGGACACGCGCACAGGCTCGTGGGCGTGTTTATGTTCTCTGATGTTTAGAGCGGGCTCTGCCCGTTTCATGTGATGGGGCTCTGATAGAGACACGGGATATGTTATGCTTGTGTGTATCGGTGAGCACATGATTGTGGGCACTTTTTGTACACAACTGGCAAATTTTCTCTTTTTGAGATTTCTCTGGGTAGCCGCAAAAACAGCCTTTTGTCGCTCGCAAGCGGGCTGGGACACCGGCTTGTTTGTGGCGGTCAACACTACAGCAGTCGGCGAAATAACGGGGACTGGCAGAGGGCGAAGCTTTGACGGCGGTCCGGCCGCAGCGGGAGATTTTTCTACCCGTGAGGCTTTTATGCTCTTTTTGAGATATCTCTGGGTTGTTTCACTGGGACGCGGTGAAAACGGCGTTTGTGCACATGCAAGCGGGAAAGAGACCGGCTTGTTGATGGCGGTGTACACTGCTGCAGTAGCCGTGTGAACGGGGACTGACAGAGGGCGAAACCTTGATGGCGGTTCAGCCATGGTGAGAAATAGCCGTCCTTTTCTCAGCTGAGGCTGGTCACGTGAGTGGCCTGCAGCGGGATATATATATAGCCTGAAATCGGCTGCACTTGTGACGCGCGTCGCGTGCAAGTGCGTGTTAGAAACGTGAGCGCTGCAAGCGGGCACGAGACTATTTTTAGCCTGCAGAGACTGGACTTGTGACGGCATATAAAATTATCTGCGAGAGCCGGAATCGAACGCGGGTCTCTGGCGCGAAAAGCTTTGTGATACACCACTCACAGGGGTAATGACACAAGCACAGTAGCGCGAGCAGATAAGAGGGCGTGATAGCAGTAACAGGTTCGGCCTCAGCGGAACTAACACACTATAACCCATTTGCCCAGCTTTATGCTCGGAAATGAGAACGTTTCTCATGAGCGCGGGAGAGCGCGGCCGCTTTCTGTCACGTAAGAGAGCTGGGCGCGAGCTCAGAGCTGCATAAAGATTATCTGCGAGAGCCGGAATCGAACACGGATCTCTGGCGCGAAAAGCTTTGTGTTCCACCACTGAGCCAGGGGTAAAGACACAAACATAACAGCGCGAGCAGATAAGAGGGCGTGATAGCAGAAACAGGTTCGGCCTCAGCGGAACTGATACACTATAGACGCTTTATATAGCGTTATATGCAGGCGGGAGAGCGCGGCCGCTTTCTGTAACGTAAGAAAGCTAGCCGAGAGCTCAGAGCTGCATAACAAATTATCTGCGAGAACCGGAATCGAACACGGGTCTCTGGCGCGAAAGGCTTTGTGCTTCACCACTGATCTAGGGGGAAGACACAGGCTTAATAGCGCGAGCAGATAAGAGGGTGTGATAGCAGTGACTAGTTCGGCCTCGACGGAACTTAACGCACTATAAACCCACTTACCGGTGACGGCCGGGCTAGCTCTCTTGTAAAGTAAAGAAAGCTAGCCGCGGTTGGCACAGCTGTAAGCGGCTCGTCCCCCATTCAGCGCTCGTAGGCGGTGAGAGGGGGAGGCGGCGTAACGCTTCGAGTCGAGCCTGCAGGGTCAACAACAGAAGCCCAATCGCAGAGGAAACATCCGCCGTTGGCGAGAGAAAGCTCTGCGTGTCCCAGTCCCAGGCAGAGAGCGCAGAAGAAGGCGGGCTCTGGCGCTGAGAGGGACGCGGCATGAGCCGCAGGTGTGCGAGGCATCTTAAAAAAGACGCTCGCTGCTCTTTTAGATACACACACACACAAAATACAAGAAGATTTTTGGTAAGGATATGAATCCGTCGGATGGCTTAGCTTGCAGGACGGCTGAAGGTGGCGAAGACGGCCGGCTTCCTCAGACTCCTAGATGCTCGCTAGAAGGTGCCTTTTCCACGACGGCGGCTTTTCTCAGGACAGCAGAAGCGTGTAGCTCGCTGAAGATGAAATGAATCAACATATAAGCCTGGGAGAGACTGTTATATACACCATGGCCACGCCCATTCTGGCGGGCCATGACGCAATGAGCGCGCGGGCGCCTCTCATTGGAAGCGGGTTCAGCCCCGCTCTCCCATAGGCTTAAGCAGTTCTCTCTGAGCGAACCAATGAGCTGCTAGCTAGCCCGCTCTAGGTCTGCCGCAGAGGAACTGCGTTGTGTATGGATACAAATTATGAAATAATTTTTTGGCTTCAATATCTCAGCAAAGATGAATCTTTCCCGTAGAGAACCTCTCGTAAGAGAACACTTCTTTCAGTAGTTCAGTTGGTATAGGATCTAATAAACACGTTGTTGTTTTAGATGAAGTGATAAGTTTATTTAACTCTTTTTGTTCTATGGTTGTAAAGCATTGTAATTGTTCTTGCGGGGTGATAATTGCTGCTGAATTATAAGGTCGCGAGTAAAGATTGAATGTTTACGATTTTGATTCTGATGCTTTCAATTTTCTCGGTGAAGAAGTTCATGAAATCATTACTACTAAACTGTAACGAGGTATTTTGTTCAGACGACGTCTGTTTATTTGTTAGTCTAGCCACGGTATTAAATAAAAACCTTGGATTATTTCGGTTGTTTTCTATTAATTTGCTGAGGTGCTCAGCCCTGGCCGTTTTAAGGGCCTTTTTATAACGTGACATACTGCCTTTCCACGCGATTCTAAAGACCTCTAAATTAGTTTTTTTCCATTTATGCTCTAAATTACGGGTTTCTCTCTTTAAAACATACGTAGTATTATTGTACCATGGTGCTATACTTTTTTCTCTGACCTTTTTTAATTTAATGGGTGCAACAATATCCAATGTTCTAGAGAGAATGGTGCTCATAGTGCTAGTTAGTTCATCTAGTTCATCTGTTTGTTTGGGTTCAGGCAGCAGCTGAGACAGATCAGATAAGCTATTTGAGAAATGATCTATGGTGGATGGAAGAATTGTTCTACCTGGTCGATAACGTGGCGCAGCATGACATATTACAGCAGTACGTAATATGCAAGTAACCATGTAATGGTCAGTTACATCATCACTTTGTGGAATGATATCTATGTCGGTTGGATCGGTTCCATATGATATAATTAAATCGAGTGTATGATTAAGACGATGAGTTGGTCCGGTGACGTTTTGCTTGACCCCGAAGGAGTTTAATAAATCTGTAAACGCAGCCCCTAACGCATCATTTAAATTATCTACGTGTATGTTAAAATCTCCAACAATTAATGCTTTATCGACGTTGACCAAAAGATCTGATAGAAAGTCAGCAAACTCTTTTAGGAAATCGGCGTAAGGCCCTGGAGGTCTATATACGGTAGCCAATGCTAGAGATAATAGGGATTATTTTCTTACATCTAAGAGCGTAACATTTAGTACTTCAAACGAATTAAACCTATGACGAGTTTTCTGAGTAACATTAAGGATATCTCTGTAGATTGTTGCAACACCGCCGCCACGACCGATCAGACGGGGCTCATGCTTATAACAGTATCCTGGCGGAGTAGACTCATTTAGACCGAAATAATCATTTGGTTTAAGCCAGGTTTCAGTAAGGCACAGAACATCGAAATTATTATCTGTGACCATTTCATTTACAATAACCGCCTTAGGTGTGAGCGATCTAATGTTTAGGAGACCTAGCTTTAGAAATTGTTTTTGTTCACTAATAACAATTAGATTTTTTCTAGATCCCGCAGTAGATTTATTATTTGATCTTAGTAAACGAGGAATAGACACAGTTTCTATGCAATGTTCTACACTAGTATTAATATCAATTAAATTGGTGCAGTAGAGACTGTGATTTGGATTTTTGGATACTAGTCAAACGGTATTTAACATCTTGGAGATGTTATCCGACAGAAGATCTGCCCCGATTCTACTTGGGTGTAAGCCATCAGCGCGGAAGAGCCTTGGTCGCTCCCAAAACAGATTCCAATTATTTACAAAGAGCAGTTTCTGCTCATTGCACCATGACAATAACAATTCATTTAGCGCGAATAATCTACTGAACTTTTCATGCCCTCGTCGGTACTTAGGAAGCGGTCCAGACACAATAATCGATGTTTCAGGCGATATACTGCGTACCGTATCGATAAGGCTCCTGAAGTCTTTCTTCAGAACCTCCGTCTGTCGCAGCCTAGTGTCGTTAGATCCCGCGTGCAGCACCACAGCTCCGACGCGCTCGTCACCGTTCAAGATCTCAGTTACCCGCGCAGTGATATCGAGAACACGAGCACCAGGAAAGCAGTGACTGTGCACCTTACTTTTACCTGACGTAGCGTGGACGTGTCGGACGGTGGAATCGCCGATGATCACAGCATCGCGTTCCATTTCACGAAGAGGGGAGAAGCGGTTCTGGGTGGAGATCTTGAACACCGGGAGGGGCGAAAAGATTCTTGTCCTGGCTCGCGGCTTCCGCGGAACCACCCAGGCTTCGTGGTGGTGTGTTGGAGCCGGAGTGAATAAAACCATGGCTGATCGTGACCTGGACGCTCGGGACCAATGCTGAGAAACGCACGGAGTAGACGAGGTCGGCGTCAGCGGGTTACTAACGTTAATCACTGATCCGTGTGCATCAGCGCGTTTTGTTTCAAGAGCTAAACGCCGGTCTCTCAGCTCAGCTTGTCTCTGTAGAAGGTCACGGATCTGCTTTTCTACAGCTTCTAATTCAGACTGCACCGCGAGCAAATCAGATTTGTTCTCATCTGCACCAAAAGGTAGATAACATACACCTGATATATTCGCCATTTTAACAAAACAGAATAAACAGAATAAAACAGAATAAAAGAAAGAAATACGGAGAAACAGAAAAAAATACGACCTAATACGAGGCTTAGACAGCCACGACGCAAACAAACAAACTCACAGCAAGCAACGAGGCTGACAAAAGCAGTCAATCGCAGGGCGAGCAGCAGTGAAGCGATGTCTCGCTCTATGACCAACAAACGAGGCTGACAAAAGCAGTCGATCGCAGGGCGAGCAGCAGTGAAGCAGTGTCTCGCTCTATGACCAACAAACGAGGCTGACAAAAGCAGTCGATCGCAGGGCGAGCAGCAGTGAAGCAGTGTCTCGCTCTATGACCAACAAACGAGGCTGACAAAAGCAGTCGATCGCAGGGCGAGCAGCAGTGAAGCAGTGTCTCGCTCTACGACCAGCAAACAATGTTCCAACCGTATTTGCGGTTCCAGCCGTATAATGGCTTGAGACGCGCCTGGCCAACAGTCCGAGTTGTAATTATGAGTTAAATGATGGTTCAGAACAGAATAAAAGAGAGAAATACGGAAAAACAGAAGGAAATACGAAGCTAATATGAGGCTTAGACAGCCACGACGCAAACAAACTTGCAGCTCACAGCAGGCAGCGAGGCGGACAAAAGCAATCGAGCAGGTGAAAGCAATCGAGCAGTAAGCTCAGCATTAGATTAATTCCTAAGTTACTTAGGCCTATATAATGCATTTTACTCCAAAAAATCTAAATGTTAACTTTCAAAAGTAGGCGTGTCAAGAAGGCTATTCGCTGTATTTTGGTTAATTTTTGGTGTGCGCCAGAAAGATGTTCAAGGAGACGGAGACTCGCTAAAGCAGCGCATCATGTTGTTTTCTTTATTTTTAAAAGGCATGACATTTTGTAGTGATTTTTGAATGTACACAAATAAAAATATACATTTGTAGCGATTATTAGCTCAAATAAAGGGAATATAATTTTAATGACTGGTCATGAATATGTCCAGTTATCGCATACATAGATTTAAATTACCCGTAAAGGCGTTACCAACAGTCTATATGGAAAACTGAATGGAACGAATTATAGTCAGTTCTCCATACAGGCAGGCAAAATTAGATCAATTGCATATATCAATAATCAATCACAACGAATTATGATTAAATATTAATATGTCAATTGTCTAAGATAGATCGATTGTCAGGACAATCTTGCATGGGGTCAATTTATTATCGAATGATCTGCTTTGTCCAGCAAAACTGATCGTCCGATCTTCATCAAACCTTTCATGGCAATCTCTGGCCATGAAAATGAACTTTCCTGTTTTATTAAAATACTATTTAAGTATTGACAAATTTATAAAGCGCGTAGCTTGACCGAACATTTAAGGGACCTCGTAATGTGAGCAGCAGAGTCAATCAAATGAATATAATGTATTTAATAAAGGAAAACTACGTATACAAGTGAACTAAAGTTACACGGAATACATGTATATACACAGATTAAAGCAACAAACAATGAAACATAAAAGAATTAGAAAGTGGTCAACAGTATGGCAAAATCACAGAGACAGGAACCTTGAGAGAGACACCAAGAAATCAAATCTTAAACGCATTAAAGCTCGATAAAACGAATAATTGCATATATGGTTCTCCTATGTTTCTGAACAAGGCTGCGTGAGTGAGCGTCCTCTTGGGTCCATGGTTCTTCCGATGTGCAGAGGAGCGGCGGATTTAAAGTCTCTCGAAGTGAAGTTACTCAAAGAAAAATAATTCGGGCTAAGTTCATGTCACTAGACTGTGGAAATGAACAAAGTAGAGTACGAGATGGGAAACAAAGGAAAAACTAAACTAACGGACTGAAGTGAAGATCTTGAAGAAGAAGTTGAAGAGCATCCAAGAGATGAAGAAGGAAGAGAGCTGAAGACGAGGAGGAACTGGCGTTCCATGCTTTTGAGGAAACCGGAGTTCACACCTCTTTGGAGTGAACTGGCCAATAGTCATTCGGCAAACCGTGAGCGGGAAAGTCTCTTTGTCTTGTTGGGCATGTTTGTTTGCCTAATTTACATGTTTTATGGCAGTGACAGAAACGTGGTCAGTCTCACTGAGGAGGTGGTAAAACATAGTAATGCATTTTATCGTAACCTAATACATATATTCAGCCAGGGCTAACTGAGAGGTTTAATTTGGTACCAATAACTTTATGTTTGGCATAGTATAAAGGTGGATATATACTCTTAGGGTTTGATATGAGCACTTAGATTTTAAACTACACGGTTATAACATCATAACTAGGCTTGGTACACAAGCAGAAACACAAAGATATACAGGAATATATCATATTCTTTCCAGAATTAGTCAAATTATAGATTTCAATGAAGGAATGTCTGTTTGTGTGTGTGCGTTTTGGAGTGAGCTTTTCTTGGCTACCTGGCATTGCTCTGAGGAGATACTGATCTCTTTGAGGCCAAACCCATGGCTGTGTGTGAACATTTGCATGCCATAAAGGTGTCAATGGTCAATTTACTCCAGACCTTTTGGAGCCAGGCTGGCGAGTTATGGGACAAGAGTCAGGACTAAAAGGTTTTTCAGAATGTAGAACTGCATGAGTCATTCTGACACAGTCCAGATACGCTACACATTTTACTGTTTCAAATGACAGAGTATTAAACGACGGAGTATTAAGTTATTGACCCAGCTGAGGAACAAATCTAAGTGATGGCACCAGCGCATCACGCTTACACAACATATTATTAGTTCACTTCTGGCATTGCTAACTTGACATCGCAGCCTGTTCATTATTAAAATAAAACAGTCAACCAAACATATAAAAAGTTATTCTGCTTAATTTAATTAGTCTTTTGTACAGGCTGTGCCGGTCAGTCATAACTTGCTGGTATCAGTTTAGATTCAAGTAAATTTGTTTAGGCTTGGCGTGTCGACTTATTGGGATCCCAATTAAAACGCCATCTAGTGCTGCCACTTTCCAGTGCCTAGACAAAAGCCTCCAGATCCCCCTGCAAATTAAGGCGGGGAAGGGACAGGGCCTAGCCAGGGAAGTCATTGCTGTTCCTACAGGACCACTGGGAAAGCGTTCCCTGAACAAAGAAGGAAGGGATGCTGCGGAAGCCACATCCTACCCGAAGGGAGGTAACATGTGGAGAATACACATATGAACTGGGCGGATGACCGGGCAGTACAACATATGGAATGTCACTGGGGTGGCTCCAGCCTAAACAGGGGGGAAGACACGGGCCCAGACTCTGCCAAGGGAAGACACAGGCTTGCCGCAGGGAGCCGTACCATGGAAGAATACACATATGGGATCGCCGTAGGGATCACAGCATATGGAGCCAGCCTAACACAGGTTCCACCAGTGCATATGACTGATAGGCCTGGCTTCGGACATTCCGCCACGTCCGTTGCCGAAGGGTATGGAGGAACCCGACAGGATTCGGCTAAAAAGGGGAACTCAACTGGAGCAAGAATTGCGCATGTATCCAGTCCATAGGAGAGCACAGCAAGCCGACACAACAAACCGGGCTTACAGTGAAACTGGCTTCATGTGAAGGGAGCCCACGGGAAGCAGCGGTTCGACTAAGGTGTCGCCCAGCCCTCAACTCTAGAATATCAGTCAGCAAAGCACACTGTGTCAACGCCTAAGCGGGAGCACACACTCATCTAAAGGAGCTCACCACCTAAGTGGACATGTGCTTCTCGGGAATTTCACCAAGATGAAGGCAGCCACTTTCAGTGGGCCAACCTCACTTGGAAACAGCCTTCCCTCTCTGCTGATTTCCTTAACAGATAAGAGTTGGTCTGTGGTCCTAAGACTTGTATTCTGTGCACGTAAAACCACAATGAAGCGGACGAACAGAGAAAGCAAGGGCTGGGTCTGCCTCCTCCAGGCAGCGCTTGCAAGCTCTGGTCCCAGTTAAAGGAGAGGTAGGAACCTTTGGCACATATCCATGAATTCCAGGCACAAGTCGTTGACCGAAAGCGAGCAAGTCCCTACCCTCTAGTAGAGACCATGCGAGCAGGAGAACTGTTTAAAAACAGAATTTTTAACTCACTGCCTGCAGTGGCTCAGGGGTGGTCTCTACATTGCAGTAGCACCAGAGATAGGCCCAAGAGGATAAAGAGGGGCGCAGGGATGACCATTGCTCCCTCAGGAACCTGACGATCAGGACGTGCTTCCCATACTTCTGCATATGATGTTTGTATCATATTGAGGTTGAAGGAACAGCCTACTCCAACCCAACTTGCAGGAAAGAGAGCACTAAAATGACCGAACGCTCTCAGGATCTCCTCACGGAAGACTCATTCAACGGATAGGTTCCACTTCTAACTAGCGAAGCACAACTGCCTTATCTTAAGGGGGTGCTTGCAGAAGTGATGGTCACTACCACATATCCTTGTGGTAGCCACCTGAACCTCCCTGTCCAGTTCTTTGAACGCAGGTGCCATCATGCCCCGTCCCTGACATGTATTCAGGGGAAGTCAGGAAGGCTGTCGAGGAAACTAGGATCCCCCCAAAAGGCAGCGGCCACCGGACACAGGTGCACCTGTGTCGCGACAGACCGCTCCACTGGAGGGATAACCTCGCAACCCTTCACCGCTCCTCCATTAAGGCTAGTGAGGGGGAAAAGCTATTCAGGCAGTTTCTGCCCCGAGATACCAATCCTCCAACCGAGACTGAACGGGACACGGTGGAGGGTTCCACTCGAGCCCGGCAGCCTCGGCGGCCCGTTTCAGCATAGCTGACATTTCTGGATCTGGCTCGGGCAATGTTAAACTCCCAGAGGGAGATAACACAGCCGAGTCATCATCTCCAGAGGCCAGCTCACCCTCCGATGCTCCTATCGACATCTTATTCCCTGGGGGAACCCCAATTGAAATGGCTGATCGGTCCATTACAGAGGGACCAGCATGTTCAACAGGAATTCCATCAGCTGCGGTGTAATGGAGGAGTGAGGAGCCCACAGGGAATGGTTACCCTGCGAGACCTCCATCACTATCCTTCATTCATCCATCCCACACGGCACCCGGGGGTGGGGCATGGTAATGGGGATTCGCGCTTCGCAGACGAAGCCAAGTCTCGATCTCAACACCACGACAGTCATATTCTCGCAATGGGAACATGTACCGCCCACAAATGCTGCTTCAGCGTGCTGTAAGTCCCAAACACGTGATGTAACAATTGTGACCGTCAGAAAGGAAAAGGGAACGACCACATCCAGAAACGCACAGGTCGAATGACATCTTTTTCTTTTTCTTTTTTTGAAAAAGACGCAAACGCATCCGTGTTGCTCTTTCAGGAAATAGGACCCATCACCAGTGCCGGAGCACACAGGGGAATGACCACGGCAACACTGAACAGTGAACTGAAACAGTGAAGCACTCACTTTTCCGCCCTCTAACCAGCCGTCAACACACACAAACCTTTAGAAATTTGTTGCTGTTAAAACAGTAGTTGAGAGCTCAAAGCTCGCGATCACCTCTGCACTCGTGCTGTAGAAACCATGCCGTGGTTTCCCACGTACACTTATCCTAACATTAAATTAAACAGAGGTACAGTAAGACACACCCAAACTAATCTGACACAGATTTGGGGTTAACATACGAATCCATTTAATCTACTTGGGAAAACAATTACAGAGCAAGTCAGAATAAAATTAAATGTTTACAATTTTATTATGTCAGATAAATGTATCATCCCAATTTCATAATCAGTTAAAATATAATCAATAAAATAACATCAAAATGCTCAGAGATAAAGAGAAAAAGATGTAGGCTAAACCCAACATTTAGAAAAATACACAATACTGAAGTCTTTGAGGTCCTTCAACATTATGGGCTGATGTGAGTTACAGAATCACCCTGAGCCTCTTGTTGCATTTCTTTATATAGACAGAAACTTCTTTCACATGGAATATTTGCTAACAATGGGAATTTGCATTCAGAGTTTACACCTTTTAGGAGCAGGATGCCATTTGCCTAGAAGACACACCCTTAACTCTTAAAAAACTTTATTACCTTTTGGTTTACTACTTTGGGAATGAGACATTTGTACCAGTCACCCTGAGATATTTCAAATGATTCCAAACATGTATAAGACTGTATGATAATTATTCACATTAAACCAGGGGTAGTCAATTAGAAACCTAAAAGGTCCACTCACCAAATTTTCCTTGCATCCAGGGTCCGGAACAGTGATAGTCAAAATCCAAAAACAGAACTCCAACAAAAAAGGTGGTAAATCCCACAAGACGTTCAAACTATGTACAAAAGGTGATGTGGTCTGGCCTTATTAGTGTGAAAAGTGACACCTTTTTTGTGCCACCAGTTCTTTAAACTTGGGCATAAAAGGTGTGAGGGCCAGGCGGAGGCACTGATGTAAGTGTTCATTACTGAGGGTGCTCCTGTATTTGTTTTTCACCATATTCATGGTTGAAAAGGCAGACTCACAACAAAATGTTGAGGGAAACATGGTGAGAGTTTGAAGGGCCACCTTCTGCAAGGAAGGGACACCTGCTGCAGGTACCATCTTAGTCCAGAAGGTGGTAGGGTCACAGAGAGACTCCTGCAGTGCAACGTTTTCCTGAAGCTCAATTAGCTCTGATTGAAGAGAAGCAGCATTAGCCCATGGGCAGATTTTCAGGGCTTCAGTTGTTTTTTTGTTTGCTGTTGTTTTGTTTTTTTACAGGGACCAGTGAGCCACTGAGTCCTGCTGACATTCACATGAGTCTCTGTAGTCTGTACATGAACATGGTAAATGGAACATGGACAGGTATGTACTATGTTTCAGGAATGTCATAAAGGTCTCTGTTGAACAGAGTGTGTGTGATCTAAAGTTCAGTGTGTTCAATAATGTGTTTTTTTGTCATTTGTTGTGTATCTTTGGATTATGTTGTGTTGTAAATGTAAGGTATCTGGCTTCGTTTTGGGGAATATGTATTCAATAATTAATAATTAATAATTAACAATTATTCATACGGGTTTGAACCAGATACTTATACATGTTAAATCGCCCAACGAGGGGGATGATCTGTTACCTGCATCTGCATTCATATCTATACATCAGATTTTAACCACAAGGGATTATGGTCCACCACCGAGGTACAGATATTTTACAGACAGGTTAAAATTAGCTCAATTGTCAGAATGATATTTGTGGTTGATCCCCAATATCATCCTACTTTATAGGATTTCAGGAAACGCAATTCTGTGGCCACAAGAATGGGGTTTCCTGCCCTATAAGCAAATACTCTGTAAAGTATCTTTAATTTGTGAGCCTGTAGCTATAAGACCTTTGACACTTAAAGGGACTGGAAAATGAGCATACAATCAGAATCAATGAATGAATATAACGAATTTAATAAGGAAAACTACGTATACGGTTGCTAAGCGTTACAAGGAATACATGTATTTACAAACACAACGACAATGAACAAAACACTAAAAGGATCTGAGAGTGAAAGAAACAGGGAGAGAGAGAGATGGAGAGAGACTGGAGGTATCAGTGGCAAATTACAGACTTTAAGACCATTGAGAGACACCCGGAAAAACACAATCTTACTGCTCTGAATACTCGTAAACGAATACCTGCATTTGGTTCTTATGTGGCTGAACACGGCTGCGTGAATGAGCTGCGTGTCTTGTGTGTTCCGTTGGAGCGTCACGTGGTTGCGGCTCGTCCAAGGAGCGCGCACGTGTGGCGTTGGAGCGTCACGTGGTGTGCGGGTGTGTCCGGAGAGTGCGCAATTTTAAAGCTTAAAAGGTCTTTGACGTAAAGTTACCAAAAGAATAATTCAGACTAAGTTAATTTCCCTTCGTGGAAGTAAACAGAGTCAAACACAGAAAACAAAACTCAATGAAACAAAACAAAGAACAGAAAAGATCCCCGGGGCGGGGATCACGAGAGAGGATTACATGGTGAATCATGGAGGGGAGGTACGAGAGAGAGAGTGTGTGGCGCGCCAATATTTATCACCTCTGAGAAATCCAGCCTCTTCCTGTCGGCTTGGCCAATCGGAGGGTTGGAAGTCACAGGCGGGAATTTAGTTTTTATTGCTCTTTGTCTAAGAGCAATAAACTTAGTTGTGTGTGTGTGTGGGGAGGGGTTACAGTCTAAAGACATTTCAATCTTCAATGATAGTAAAACTTATCAAAAATACACTTTCTTTTTATGCATATTCGCGTTGTTCACACCACAAGTGTTCTACTGAACGCTATGTAAAAGTTAAAGGAATATACAGTTATATTTAAAATGCATAATGAAGGTATTGATAATTCACTTTAGGCTACGATAAACTCATAGTTATTCCAATGTGACATGGACAAACAGACACACATAAAAACACATTGAATATATCTGGTTAAATGTCTTTTAAAAAGAGAAAAGAAGTTTTTCTCTTTAGAATCCACTTCCAGTGGGACATTCCGATCAGTCATAAAATGTCTTAATGTCTTGTAAGCGAACACCACGCTCTGTCCTGAGTGTGGGTGTCAGCTATGGGGGAGGTGTGTGTGTGTTTGTGTGTGTTGGAATGTCTTCCGGGGTGAATCTGCATGCGTGGGGCATGCAAAGTTGTCAGTGGGGCAATCAGTACTCAAGACTATGCGGTGCTAGGCCATATTTATGGACCAGAGTTAGAGAGAGGTTAGGAGCATTTTGACATCAACAATTTAATGGGTCATCCGGACAACGCAGATACCCTACATAAATAAATCTAAACAATCAAAAAGCCATTCTTTTTTAAGGCTCTCCTCATTCTTTGTGCAAGGCTCCTAATGATAGGGCCTGATATCCTAATGATAGGGCCTGATAGCACCTTAATAGGGCCATTATGGGAGGGGTCTTTATCTTCCTCAGGTGTGAAAAGCATACATAATAATGAGAGATTCACAGTGGTTTACGCCTTCTCGCATAAAGCTTTCTTACCCAAAACACGTCATACACATTCTAAAAGACTTTATTGACTTATCTGAATGAGTAGTCAGGATGATTTTCACATTGTTTTGAAGCAATTATTCTAGGCTACGTGATACAATTTTCAAAAGTCTTGTGAAGAAATAATTAGTAAGGGTTTTATGATCTTATTTCAGTGATATTTGTTTTTTGTTTTTTCACAAACCACGCATAAACGTCATTATCTCAAAACTAAAAACTTTTACATACATGCTGCTGACATTACTGTAGCAGAGTTTGTGCTGAATACAGTGTAATCAGACTTTAGCCATGAAAATGTCAAGTATCAGAAATAAACACAAATGTCAGAGCATGTAAGAACACCTCCAGGACCCAGAAAACACATCAGACCCCAGAGGGTTAAAACATAACCGACTAGTGTTTATGAGGATACTCGCCAAGATGGGCACATAAGTGGTGTGTATTTCTTTTTGGGATTGCATCCTGTCAGTAAGGTGGCTTTCTGTATCCACGCTTCAAGTGTGCACACAGAAAGCTGCCTGTCAGCATTCGAGTACCGAATTCAATTCTCTTGCGCTTTTTATTGCGCTTTTAATAACTTATCATGCATGTTCTGCTCTTTATTCTCCATACAAAAAGCAACTCCAAAACTGATTTATTTTAATTAAAGATGATAATGAGGGGGATATTTTTCTACTATACCTCTGGATCAGAAGTCAGTGTGTTGTGGAATATTAGCATACAACAGTACCTTGGAATGAATGACTGAATGAATTGGTAAATGGACTGCATTTATATAGCGCTTTCAAAGACCCAATGGCCACCAAAGCGCTTTACATATTGCCTCACATTCACCCATTCACTCACTCATTCATACACCGACGGCGGTGTCAGCCGTGCAAGGCACCATCCAGCTCGTCGGGAGCAGCTGGGGTTAGGTGTCTTGCTCATGGACACCTCGACACTTGGTCAGGTGGAACCGGGGATTGAACCACCAACCTTCTGGTTTGTAGACAACCTACATGAACCACTGAGCCACTGCCGCAAATGAATAAATAAATGAATGAATGAATGAATCAATGAATCAATGAATGAATTAATCTATCAATGAATCTATCAATGAATCTATCAATGAATGAATGAATCTGTCAATGAAGGAATGAATCTATCAATGAATGAATGAATGAATCTATCAATGAATGAATGAATGAATGAATGAATGAATGAATGAATGAATGAATGAATGAATGAATGAATGAATGAATGAATGAATGAATGAATGAATGAATGAATGAATGAATGAATGAATGAATGAATGAATGAATGAATGAATGAATGAATGAATGAATGAATCAATCAATCAATCAATCAATCAATCAATCAATCAATCAATCAATCAATCAATCAATCAATCAATCAATCAATCAATCAATCAATCAATCAATCAATCAATCGTTCACTGTAGCATAAAAAATACCACACCAAACAATACCATAAAAAAAAAAACACTACCCAAGGCCTACCCAACAACTTTTCACAACCAGAATGGAACAGCAAAAAAGTCTAACATAACCAAGGCTCAGAATGTAACACAGCACAGCAGCCCAAAATGTAAAAGCACAAACCTACACTAGCCTGGGTTTCCCCATGCTGCCATGCTGCCTTTGATTCCATGGACCAAATTTTCACCAATTTCGCGAGGATCACAGAACGGGGAGGGAGCAGCAAGACGATGACCACGTCTATGCGACACATTGAGCTACGTACAGGGGCATAGACATTCGTAGCACCCAATAAACGGCTCTGGGCATTCGTAAACCACGCCTCAAATACGAGAAAATTAACATGTAGTTCCCAGATTCTGACGTTAGCCAGGCTAAACTTACTCACTAATTTTAGTTGGATTTTCCAGGCCTTTCTTTCTGGAAATTCATCCACAAGGTCCTTTGTGTTTAATTCATGGCTTCGTGCATCAATGAAAAAGATAGTCTGTTCTGTGACATAGTCTGCAATTTTTTTTAATTAGCTTCAGTTTAAAAAAATGGCCGCTCCGCTGAAGCAAAAATAACCTCTCACACACTGTTTTCTTTTTTTAATTTGACGCTACGATGCAGCGTTTGCACTTAGTGCAGCGTCATTAAAAAAATGACGGCGTAGTTCTACGGCAGCCGCGGTGTGAAAAAAATAACACATGCACACAAGAAATTACAGAGAAATGAGAAATTACTTCACATGCCACAAATTAATTAATACATTTCCTCGTTCTATTGGGCTGCGGGCCCCCAATTGGCCCAGGCCCATTTGCACGTGCATACCCTGCATGCCCAGATGCTACGCCACTGACTGTACACCCAAGTGCTTTACAATCATATCAGGGAATCTCTTCTCAAATACCACCAGTGCGCAGCATTCACTTGTATGATGAGACGGCAGCCACAGTACAACGGTGCCAGTGTGCTCACCACACACCAGGTGGAGAGGAGAGATAGTGAAAGAGCATATTCAATGGATGGGGATTATTAGGAGGCCATGATTGGTAAGAGCCAATGGAGGGAATTTGGCCAGGACACTGGGGTTACACCCCAACTCTTTACGAGAAGTGCCATGAGATTTTTAATGACCACAGAGAGTCAGGAGGACCTCGGTTTTACGTCTCATCCGAAGGACAGTGCTTGTTACAGTATAGGTTCCCCATCACTATACTGGGGTGTTAGGACCCTCACAGACCACAGGGTGAGCACCCCCTGCTGGCCTTACTAACACCTCTTCCAGCAGCAACCTAGTTTTCCCAGGAGGTCTCCCATCCAGGTACTAACCAGGCTCAACCCAATTGAAATAAATATATTAACTTGAAATATACGGAAATATTGATTACTAACAGAAACACAATTCACGTGAAAAGAAATAGAAAAATAAGTTTGTCATGTAAATAAAAAGCATGCAAATATTAATTAAAACTTTAGCACTGTTTACCCTATTATTGTGTGGCTAAATTTAACAAAGCATACAATGAATACATAATTATAAAATTATGCAGCATCAGAGTGGGTGGTAGATAATGGGGTGGTCGGTCTGATCCAGACACTGTATAAATTAAACGACAATAGAGCAGAACAGAAGAGCAGAACAAACTCCTAACATGAGGAGACTCACTCATGGCCTATGAGACAGAGGATCATGAGACTCAATACTGCTTTCCTGCCATCAACTCATCATGTATCAAGGGGAAACACTCCAATCATGAATACAAAATCATGTATGCGTTTTTTTCATTGCTGTCAGCACGGACTGTGTTTCTGAACCTGCTGGTGATCATCTCCATCTCTCACTTCAAGAAGCTTCACACTCCAACCAACCTGCTTATTCTCTCTCTGGCTTTTGCTGACCTGTTTATTGGACTTGTTATGCCCATAGAGGCAAACAGACTGATTGAGGCGTGTTGGTACTTTGGAGACATCTTCTGCGGACTCTATTCAATATTTATTGCAATGCTTATTTCAACATCTCTCTGTAATTTAGTATTAATTGCTGTTGATCGTTATGTGGCTGTGTGTCACCCTTTACAGTATACCCACACAAAATCACCACAACTAAAACTTTAATAAGCATCTGTCTCTGCTGGTTTTGCTCCTCAGGTTATATGACTGCCTGTGTAATTAATAGATATTTTGACACTACACACAGAACAGACATGTGTTATGGAGTGTGTTCTGTTATGATGGGATTTGCCTGGATAGTCACTGATCTGTTCATGTCTTTTATTTTTCCTTGTATCCTGATCATAACTTTATATTTGAGGATATTTTATGTAGCACATCAGCAAGTGAAAGTTATAAACTCTCTGATGAAGGGTGGTAAATGTGTAAAGGAAGGTTCAGTGAGGAGGAAATCTGAGAGTAAAGCTGCTCTGACATTAGGAATCATTGTGACAGTTTATCTGCTGTGCTATATTCCGTACTATATCTGTTCTTTGTCAGTCATCTCTTCCACAACCATAAATATTTTAGCATGGGTCTTGTACACAAACTCAGGTCTGAATCCTCTGATCTATGCTTTATTTTATCCCTGGTTTAAAAAGACAGTTAAACACATCTTAACTCTGAAAATATTTCAGCCAGCATCCTCTCTTGTTGATATTTTTACAAATCATCAATTGTAATTAAATTGGTAAAACCATCACTCTGAGAGAAATTTCACATAAACTGCATTGTTGTTAAGTAATAGCTAAAGGTATAGATAAACAGTTTATATTTGTAATTTGCACTATACATGTATCCTAATAGTAGTTTGTTTTATATAATCTTGTTGCTGTATAATTCTCACACTGATACAAGTTTTGTCATAATGTAAAGAAAACTTCTTTTTACACAGTAAACAAGTGACAATGTTCAGTTGTTTTATTAGATTATGAAGTAAATTGAGCAAGGATCACAAACCTTCCGTCTAATGATAAAGGTAGATATTATTTACTTAAAGCTTCACTTTAATATTTTTTTTTTATCTGTTTTAATATAAATCAAAAACACAATGACAAAAAGAGAACAGTCATATAGAACTATGTGTAAAGCCCTATTCGGATGTTTCTCATGTGGACGTCTGTAAAAATAAAAACATTAAAACGTGTAAAAAGTCCCTTTAAGACAAGTCATTTCACTCGGCGGCAAACTTTGAAACGCCTCTCGGGCATGCAAGTGCAGCTCCTATCTGTTCGCCAAGTTTACGATTAAATTTCATATTTGAAATCACTATGTGTTTACACACACCTAGCTTCCCCCTCAAAACGGTTCTCATTCGCGCTTATGTTTACACTATAAAATCTGGTGAAATACAATAAACTCTTTTTTACAATTACCTTAAATAGCATAGCTGTTTTCAATAGGATGGACCAGCCTGGTCTCATTGTTAATGCGTAAGTATTAATACTTTTTTTTCAAAGATAGAAAACGTACTATTTGTACGTTTCATAGATCCTGAAACGTATAATATGGACGTATCTGCAACATTTAAACGTAACATAATTACGTTTTTCCGCTACAAAACGTTAACTGTTTACGTATTTCATATCTGTATAATTTCCCTTTTACCATTTTATAGATAAATGTGAGATCCCTTAACCCTACTTCTAAACCTAAACATACCCATTTTATACAGAATATAAAAAGGATCAAACGTAATGGGCAGAGGTGTGTAGGGAAATGGCAGTTTTATTAACAATATAGCATTAAAATATATTTTGAGCCACTAATCCTACTCCTAATTTACCCCTAAACCTACCCATAACCATTCCTTAAAACTACATAGGCTAACGTTACAATTATGAAGAAAAACATAACAGACAGACAATTATAATCACAATAATTTATTTATTGCGAAAATGTCAAAACCGGTACCAAAAGTCGTTCACATCATTATGTGTTGCAGTCGCAGACGCAGTCCTCTCTGAGTAGAATTTAAGTTATTAATCCATGAAAATGTTAATCCGGTTTCGGCTCGCACTGTGAAGGCGCGCGCGCTTCTTCATTTCAAATGTTGCGCACACCGACTGGAACACGGAATTTCGCAATTTGTGACGAAGCAGGCGAGAGCCAATGAGCGTTTGATATCCCTGCAGTAAGACATGTCGTAACGCTTCTTCAGGGCGCAATTTTTTAATTTGAATTCATCATCACGAGCGCGGGATTTGACGTTTACGGTCGGCGATGAGAATGGAGATGAAGATCGCTGGATAAAGGGCTGAATTTGGATCTGTTTTTGCAAACGTATGGATTCTAAAGATTTGGATTACATCAAGCTAATAAAATGTATGTCTTTTGTGAATTTATGTTGTGTTTTGGTGTATTATGGTTCTATAGGAGAAAACGCATTTTGTGTCTCACGGTAAATAAACTATATTACAAAATGGTTAAAAAATTAAGAAGGTAATGTTATTTTAAAGGGTTTAAAGTGTAGTCTTGTTTAACACAATGTAAGTTAACTTAGGCTAATCCTCTGAAACGAGTTTGCAGCTGAAGGCACGAACAGAGTGAAATGTTATTATTTCGTAAATGAATAAACTCTGCATTTAATAAATGCGACTGAAAACGTAATTGATAAGACAGTTGAAAGCAATAGAGTCAAAACATTAATGCCTCGATTTTAATAAGCATAAATAGGAGCAGGTACAAATTTGTACGTCGGTAGAGTCCATACGTAAATAATTTACGTTTTTGTGCTGTCAATACGTAAATATTTTACGTTTTAGTGCTGTAAATACGTCAGTATTATACGTTTCTGAGTGTACAAAACGTAAGTAAATGTACGTGTGTTAGAACTACACTTAACGTAAAATATGTCACACAGGTCGAGGGGAGGAATGCTCGGATGACCAACCACCCCCCCTCTCTTACTGAGCCACCACCGTGGGGAGCCGACACCACAGGCACGCAACAGAGGACTACGGAGACACAGGTAAGTTTCAAAGGAGGAACAATCTTTATTGAACGATAAAACAAGGGGCATCAATTGGATAGCCTTCACTGTTCTCTAGATATCCCTCTGTCACGGGCGGGCGTGTCGCAACTGTCACGGTGTCCCCTGGGCGACAATTTAGGGGCTCCGTTCACCAGCGGTGCTGCATGCTTCTGGACTCAAACAGTAAGTAGAACAGGTAAGGATATTCACAGTACCGAGAACTCTCATCGGCACACCATAATGGAACAATGGTTTGGAAGCTTACTTTTTCCCAGCAGTGCTGCAGACTTCCGAACTTGGGCAGTAAGTATAGCAGGTAAGGATCCCTCGCAGTGCGCGGTACTCTTCGGTCCACAGGAGAGAGACAGTGAGTTAAAGATTTACTTCGCCCATGATGCTGCGTCCTTCTGGACTCAAACGGTAAGTAGAACAGGTGAGGATCTTCACAGTGCAAAATACTCTCTTCAATGTACAGCAGTGAGACAATGGATTAAACAGGGTACTTTACCAGTGATGATGTATACCTCTGGACTCGGACAATAAGTAGAACAGGTAAGGATCCTCACAGTACACAGTATTCTCTTCAGCTCGCAGTAAGGAGTCAGTGAATTAAAAGGTTGCTTCCCAAATGATGCAGTGTGCTCCTGGACTCAAACGGTAAGTAGAACAGGTGAGGATCTTCACAGTACAAAATACTCTCTTCAATGTACAGCAGTGAGACAATGGATTAAACAGGGTACTTTACCAGTGATGATGTATACCTCTGGACTCGGACAGTAAGTAGAACAGGTAAGGATCCTCACAGTACACAGTACTCTCTTCAGCTCGCAGTAAGGAGACAGTGAATTAAAAGGTTGCTTCCCAAATGATGCAGTGTGCTTCTGGACTCAACAGCAGGTAGCGCAGATAGGGATCTTCGCAGTACAACGTACTCTCTTCGGTACACAGCAGGAGGACAATGAATTAAAATGGTACATTACCAGTGATGCTGTAGGCTGCTGAGCTCAAACATTAAGTAAAACGGGTAAAAATCTTCACGGTACAATGTACTCTCTTCAGTGCACAGCAAGGAGGCAATGGATAAAAAGGGTACGTTACCAGTGGTGCTGCATGCGTCTGGACTCAACAGTAAGTGGAACAGGTAAGGATCTGCACAATACTCTTCTTCAATTCACAGTAAGGAGACAGTGGGTTAAAAGATCGTTTCTCCAGTGATGCGGTAGGCTTCTGGGCTCAAAACAGTAAATAACAATTAAGGGCCTTCACAGTACAGGGTACCCTCTTCAGTGCAGCTGTATCACACTGGACTTTCAATGGGGAGCAGATATAGTAACTTTCCACAAACGTGTAGATGGGGCTAGGGCCACTTCTCAGCAAAAGGCACAGCACACTTGTGTTCACTTCAATTTCACAGCCACAAATCAATGTGTATCAATAAGGCAAAAGCACTGCAATTCACTCACACGTTAAGGCTGGGCAGAGGCCCCACTCAGTTTGTTACGCTCGCTCCACGAGGGATTTCTCTCTCTATTCCTCCTCAACACACTCTGAAACACATAGCTCCTCTGACAATCAGATCCACATCTACTGCATCCTCTTCCAGCAATTTAAATACTCATAAGATGGAATCAGTTCACTTATCTCTTCTCTTTCCTTCCACAGCACCAATCCAGTCGATAGCTCAGTCCCGCAGACTTCCCACAAACGATCGCTGAGATCCAGCAAACTCAAATGGGCGATCTCCACACCCCAACGGTTTTCCTGAGGAAGCTTGTATCCAACACTGCTCCAAGTCAACCCTTTAGGCTCTTCAACACCGCGAACCCACTGAACAACGAGAGCCCACTGAACAACGAGAGCCCACTGAACAACGAGAGCCCACTGAACAACGAGAGCCCACTGAACAACGAGAGCCCACTGAACAACGAGCAACACTCTCTGAATGGTCCCTTTTTATCCTGGCTTGCGTAACAGGAAGCCTGTGTGAGCGCCGCTTCTCTCTCTCTCTCACACCTGCAATGCATTAGCGCTAATCAGTGCGGGCATGTTTACATCACCGGAGTGGGGCGTGCTGCACACAATACCTTCCCCTGGGAAACTTAGGACTCTCAAGGGGGTTCCGCTTGCCGAGCGATTTTGTCACCCGTGACATCCCCCCCTGCCAATCGGTTCTAGTCCCTAGAACCGGCGTTTCCTCAATCCCATTCGCCATACCTCGCAGGTGGCTGTCCTCGGGTGTCCCGCTGAGATCGTCGGGGTGGTGAGGGCGGAGCCGCTCTGGCTTCAACCCCAGGGTCCCTCGGGGCCACAGCCCACCCTACCATGGGCACCTCTGGGGTGGGTGGCGCGCCTGGAGCCTCAGCCTCTAGCTGCGGATAGTTCGGACATGGACGGAGCAGATTTCGATGGAGCACCCTTATTGGTCCTGACTTCCCTTCGGGGCGTACAGAGTAAACGGGAGCATCGGGCCCTTGTCGTTGTTCCACCACATATGGCGTCGACTCCCAGCGATCGCTGAGCTTCCCCTTCCCGGGGCGCCGGTTGTCCCTTACCAGCACTCGCTCCCCAGGTAACAACGGGGCCTCTCGGGCAGTCCGGTCATATAACCGCTTATTCTTGGCGGCTGCTGCACTCAGATGGTCTGAGACTCGTCGGTAGGCATTGAGCAGTTGGTGGTGGTGCCGATCCACCCAGTCAGTGGTACTATACCCTCTTTCTGCGGTCTCGGTCCCCAGGAGCAAGTCCACAGGCAAACGGAGATGGCGCCCAAACATAAGGTAGGAAGGAGCATACCCTGTGACACTGTGCACACTATTGTTATAGGCTTGTAACAGCGAGGGAAGATTCTCGGCCCATTGGCCCTGTTGTTCACTCTCTAAGGTCCCCAAAAACCCCAACAAGGTCTGGTTAAATCTCTCGCACCCCCCGTTACCCTGAGGGTGGTATGAGGTCGTATGGGTTTTCCGGCACCCATAAAGGTGGCTCAGCTCTTGAATGACCCGGGACTCGAAATTTGAACCTTGGTCTGAGTGTAGGGTTTCTGGGCAGCCAAAAGGTTGTATCACTGCTCTCCAAAGAGCGCTGGCCGTGGTAACTGCCGTCTGATCAACGGTGGGGACAGCCCAAGCATATTTGGTGAATAAGTCGGTCATGACCAGAATATTTTGGAATCGGTCCGTCGGCCGACCCAGAGTCAGGAAATCTATCCCCACAATATGCAGAGGTGCTTTAGGTCGTAGGGGGACCAATGGAGCTCGGACTTCCTTCCTGCGCTTGAACAATGTACACCGTGGGCAA
The DNA here is from genome assembly GCA_030578255.1 of Tiaroga cobitis. NCBI lineage: Eukaryota > Metazoa > Chordata > Actinopteri > Cypriniformes > Leuciscidae > Tiaroga > Tiaroga cobitis. Next base: position 32,724,265 of record CM060600.1, on the reverse strand, counting down.
CTCTGAACAAACTCCTCAACCTTCTTTTCCATCCTAGGCCAGTAGAAATACCTCGTCAGCAGGGACAGTGTCCTCTCTTGGCCCTGATGGCCCGTATGGGTGTGATATGCCGTCAATAGCTCCGAAACTTGGCCCTCCGGTACAGCAACCTGATGTATGACCTCCTGTGTGCAGGGATCCCGCCTTGAACGACAGATTACTCCTTCTCGGAGTTGCAGCCTCTTCCACTGCCCCAGAAGCTGTCGTACCCCCACCGTCTGGGCCCGCCTTTCCTCTGCCCTCGGCATGTTTCCCTGTCTGAGGTACAACAGGAGCTGACCCAGATCTGCATCTCTCTGCTGCAGCCCTCTCCACCGTCCGGGGTCCCACCCCCAACTGGACGGAACAGGCTCCGGGGCCCCAGGGGCTTCCACCACTGCCACCAACAACTCGTCTTCAATACCAGGGGTACAGAGGGGTGTTGGATCGTCTCTCCGTGTGGCTGGGAGTCTAGACAGGGCATCTGCGTTCACGTGTTCTCTGCCGGGACGATATTTAAGCTGGTAATCATAATTTGCTAGCAGTGCCACCCAGCGCTGCTCTACTAACCCCAACTTAGCGGTCTGCAAGTGTACTAAGGGATTGTTGTCTGTAATCACCGTTACCTTGGCTCCCCACAAGTAGTCTTTAAACTTCTCCGTCATGGCCCACTTCATCGCCAGCAGTTTGATTTTAAAGGAGCTATAATTTGACGTGTTTCGTTCGGCGGGGTGTAAACTTCGACTTGCGTAGGCTATTACTTTCTCCACTCCTTGCTGCTCTTGGGCCAACACGGCCCCCAACCCTGCATTGCTGGCATCGGTATACAAGAGGAACGGCCGGGTGAAGTCTGCATAGGCTAAGATAGGGGCCTTCAGAAGTTCCTGCTTAAGGTTCTGGAAGGCAGTCTCACAGGTGGAATCCCAGTGTACTGAGGGGGAGCCTTTACCACGGGCACGTCCAGTACCAGCCAAGAGTTGGTTCAATGGCTTCGCAAGCCCAGAGAATCCCTTTATGAAGCGCCGATAATATCCCACGAACCCCAGGAATGACCGCACCTGTCTCACTGTCCGGGGTGGCTCCCATCCTTGGACCGCCGCCACCTTCTCCGGGTCAGGGGAGATCCCTGCAGCACTAACGCAATGTCCCAAGAACTGCACCTCCTTCCGCAGCAACTGGCACTTGTCTGGCCTAAGCTTCAGCCCATATCTCTCCATGGCCCTGAACACTTCCTCCAGGTGGTGCAGATGGGTGCGGAAATCAGGGGAGAAAACGATCACATCGTCTAGGTAGACCAGCGTTGAGTCGACTAATTGTCCTCCTAGGTAGCGCTGCATCAGGCGTTGAAAGGTCGCAGGAGCATTGCACAGACCGAACGGCATACGGCCCCATTCAAATAACCCAAACGGGGTGGTGAAAGCGGTCTTCTCCCTATCTTGGTCGTCCACCTGCACCTGCCAGTATCCACTCGCCAGGTCCAATGTTGAATACCACGCCGCTTGGGTGAGACTGGTGAGCGAGTCCTCATTCCGTGGCAATGGAAATGCATCTTTCTTCGTTACGCTGTTGAGTTTGCGATAGTCAACGCAAAACCTCAAAGCTCCCGTCTTCTTTTGCACCAGAACGATGGGCGCAGCCCACGGACTACTGCTTTCTCGGATGATTCCTCCCTCCAGCATCCCTTTCAACAGGGTGCGGACCTCGGTATAAAGAGTGGGGGGCACCGGACGGTAGCGCTCCCGACTAGGTGTCGCCCCACCAGTGGGTATTTGATGCTTCACCACCCCTGTGCAGCCATAATCCTCTTCGTGTGTCGAAAACACATGTTGCCACTTCTTCAGCAGCTCCTGAAGCTGCACCACTTGTTCCTCTTCCAGGTTCTCACCCTTCAGGGACTCTCCCATCAAATGGGCCGGCACTCCTCTTCCAACCGAACCCAGTTCTACCTCGACGGGACAGACAGCGACTTCCACCACCGCAGGGCTCACCTGTCTGAAGCAGACATCTTGGTGCTCGTGCACTTGGACAGGACATACTGAGGAAACTCGGGCCAGACGTTGGTGTTGACGAAGGAGCACAGGGTAAGGGTTTGTATTCCGTACTTTGACTGCGACTCGCCCACGGCGAACAACCGCCAGCCCGTGAGCCACTTCAACTGGCTGACAATCTTCATGAGGCTCTACCAGGACACAGGTACCTGACCCACGGGGTCCCGCAGGTACACGGACCCAAAGAACGGTCTCACTCTGGGCTGGGATAGACAGAGCATGCCGACAGGTGACTCGACCGATGTCTTCCCTTTCCTCCATGTGATTAGCTGTGTGCACTCTTCGGCAATCGGCCAGAATTCGGTCCCAGTCCTGTTTCGCCGGTGACGGAGGCGTCCGAGCCGGCCGGTCCCGAAACAATTCTTCCCAGCAATCCAGTATAACGTTCATCCCTAACAGTGCTCGATGAATGCCCAAGCAGTGATCTCGGACGATAACTACCCCTTTTTGTGGGACGGGAACCCCTCGGACAAGAAAGTCTACCACGATGTACCCAGTATAAGGGATGTCCAGACCATTGGCCCCCCGTAAGTTCAGCTTGGAAGCTTCGGTTGCTTGGAGCCGATGATCTGCGAACAACTCCTGGGCCAGGCTCTCTGAGAATAACGTAACTTGAGACCCTGTATCAACCAGACAGTCTATCGTAACTCCATTAGCTTGAACCTCCACGGTGGGGCAATGTCCCACCCAGTTATCTCGTGCAGCGGGAAAAGGAGGGTCACACAAAGGGGTCCCGGCCACTTGACCCACAGTGGCCGGTGGAACTAAAAACCCCCTTGAGAACCCCAACGAAGCCCACACTGGCGGCTGATATGTCCCGGATCTCCACAATTGATACAGATGGGCCTTCCTTGATCATCCCACTGGAACCGGGGGCCCACCAGACGTAGGGGGCGGCGCACAGGGCCTCGCCCCTCCTCTGAATACGACCTCACTCTCACCACTGCTCCGTCCTCGACTCCTCCTCGACGAACTTCACCCAGCAGGTTCCGCGATAATTCCGCCATCTGTCCCTTGACATCCTCTAGCAGCTCAATTTCTGCTTCCAATCGTCCGGTTCGACAGGAGCAGGTCCACTAGCACTACTTGCTGCCACAAAAACTGGGGTACGAGTTACCTCTCCCTGGTCTATTTCCAACGCCAAGGCCTCTTGTCGCAGAGCCTCAAAGGTCATAGTGGGGTCTCGTCGAAGCTGGAGTCGTATGCCCTGGCGTACCGGCCCTTCACGCAGCCCCAAGACAAATTGGTCTTGTAGCAAGGCATCCCCTTCACCCAGTCCATGATCCGGTCGCCCCTTCAGCCGGCCAAACTGCTCCCGTAACTTCAAGGAGTATGCCCGAAGTGTCTGCGTAGGTCCTTGTTGATAGTTGAAGAACTGGGCACGAAGAGTAGCCACTGGGGTAGAGTCTCCATACAATCCAAACAAGAAATCAAAGATAGTTTTCGCAACTGTCACGGTGTCCCCTGGGCGACAATTTAGGGGCTCCGTTCACCAGCGGTGCTGCATGCTTCTGGACTCAAACAGTAAGTAGAACAGGTAAGGATATTCACAGTACCGAGAACTCTCATCGGCACACCATAATGGAACAATGGTTTGGAAGCTTACTTTTTCCCAGCAGTGCTGCAGACTTCCGAACTTGGGCAGTAAGTATAGCAGGTAAGGATCCCTCGCAGTGCGCGGTACTCTTCGGTCCACAGGAGAGAGACAGTGAGTTAAAGATTTACTTCGCCCATGATGCTGCGTCCTTCTGGACTCAAACGGTAAGTAGAACAGGTGAGGATCTTCACAGTGCAAAATACTCTCTTCAATGTACAGCAGTGAGACAATGGATTAAACAGGGTACTTTACCAGTGATGATGTATACCTCTGGACTCGGACAGTAAGTAGAACAAGGTAAGGATCCTCACAGTACACAGTACTCTCTTCAGCTCGCAGTAAGGAGACAGTGAATTAAAAGGTTGCTTCCCAAATGATGCAGTGTGCTTCTGGACTCAACAGCAGGTAGCGCAGATAGGGATCTTCGCAGTACAACGTACTCTCTTCGGTACACAGCAGGAGGACAATGAATTAAAATGGTACATTACCAGTGATGCTGTAGGCTGCTGAGCTCAAACAGTAAGTAAAACGGGTAAAAATCTTCACGGTACAATGTACTCTCTTCAGTGCACAGCAAGGAGGCAATGGATAAAAAGGGTACGTTACCAGTGGTGCTGCATGCGTCTGGACTCAACAGTAAGTGGAACAGGTAAGGATCTGCACAATACTCTTCTTCAATTCACAGTAAGGAGACAGTGGGTTAAAAGATCGTTTCTCCAGTGATGCGGTAGGCTTCTGGGCTCAAAACAGTAAATAACAATTAAGGGCCTTCACAGTACAGGGTACCCTCTTCAGTGCAGCTGTATCACACTGGACTTTCAATGGGGAGCAGATATAGTAACTTTCCACAAAAGTGTAGATGGGGCTAGGGCCACTTCTCAGCAAAAGGCACAGCACACTTGTGTTCACTTCAATTTCACAGCCACAAATCAATGTGTATCAATAAGGCAAAAGCACTGCAATTCACTCACACGTTAAGGCTGGGCAGAGGCCCCACTCAATTTGTTACGCTCGCTCCACAAGGGATTTCTCTCTCTATTCCTCCTCAACACACTCTGAAACACATAGCTCCTCTGACAATCAGATCCACATCTACTGCATCCTCTTCCAGCAATTTAAATACTCATAAGATGGAATCAGTTCACTTATCTCTTCTCTTTCCTTCCACAGCACCAATCCAGTCGATAGCTCAGTCCCGCAGACTTCCCACAAACGATCGCTGATATCCAGCAAACTCAAATGGGCGATCTCCACACTCCAACGGTTTTCCTGAGGAAGCTTGTATCCAACACTGCTCCAAGTCAACCCTTTAGGCTCTTCAACACCGCGAACCCACTGAACAACGAGAGCCCACTGAACAACGAGAGCCCACTGAACAACGAGAGCCCACTGAACAACGTGAACACACTGAACAACGAGAGCCCACTGAACAACGAGCAACACTCTCTGAATGGTCCCTTTTTATCCTGGCTTGCGTAACAGGAAGCCTGTGTGAGCGCCGCTTCTCTCTCTCTCACACCTGCAATGCATTAGCGCTAATCAGTGCGGGCATGTTTACATCACCGGAGTGGGGCGTGCTGCACACAATACCTTCCCCTGGGAAACTTAGGACTCTCAAGGGGGTTCCGCTTGCCGAGCGATTTTCTCATGAGATCACGTTGCCGCGACAGTTGAAGGAACCCAACCTCGTTTTACATAATTTGCTTCTTCTTAGCCTATTAAAGTGTTCCCTATAACTGGAGAATTCTCTGTCTAACGCGCACTGCATGAACTTGTATATGGACAAAGTGCATGCCTGAGCTTGTATTTTGGTAAGCTGCGTTGCTTTGAAATTGTGGAAAATAGAATAATAGAAACAAAATGTATTAGCCTTTTTACCTGTTATTATCAATCTAAATATTAAATCTACTGCAAAATATAGGAGCTTGGTAAACCTCAAACGTGAGCTTTTACTGGGACATCACGTCACGTTTATTGAAATGTGAGCTGTGCTAATTGCGCTTGCCAGCCTTGTTCTATTTAGCCTATTACAGTTTGTTTTATTCTATATAAGGCCATTCATTAAATTTTATTTATATTTAAACCATTTATTAATAGACGCCCATGCACTTCTTTATTTTAGCACTTCCGTCAGTGAAACACCACACTACAGCCTGTAAAACATTGAAATAAATATCAGTAAATTATAGTAACCTAAATAATATAAGAAAGTTACATATTATTTAAAAAACATTTGTTTTATCTTTCCTAGAAGATGCGTCAGATAGCCTACCGCTCTGCGCTTTAAGAGGGATGTGGGACATGAGCAGGAAAGAGACAGTCATTCTCTTCTCACTGACACTGTGAGTTATGAATTATGGCTGGAAACAAGCGCTTTAGGAAGTGTGCCGACCCGTGCGAGAGGTTTCTCACACCTGGTGACACTCACAACCTATGTGTGCTTTGTCTGGGTGAAGAGCACGCATACTACTCTCTTCTCGAGGGAAGGGGGACAGTCATCTTTGCCCCACGGTTCGGGTCCTGCTCGCACCGAGGCAGAGAGGAGACTCAGATCGCGGGGGTTTCGAGGGAGCTCGCCGACGAGCAGTGGCGTCTGGTGAAAAATATCTTAGGTGGGGCTGTGGCATATTCAGTCAGTTTTAATAGTCTGGTAACCATAGGAGCCATCCGATCTTTTAGCATTGTGGCTCTTCCTCAAGACATCCGTCAAGCATCCACCCTTCTCTCATTCAAAAACCTCTTAAAAACAAAACAAATTCTCTGAATATCACTCTTCAGCTCACAGTTTGTAAATTCTACCTTATAATATGTTGTTTGTTTGAATCCCTCTTTGTTTGTATCTTTAACCTACCTTTGTAAGTGACCTCTGTGTATTCCTTCTGCCCTTGGTATGTGTATTGTGCTTTGATGTTGATTTTGTTCTATTCCTTAACCCCCAGTGGTTCTCTCAGAGCGTTGTACCCCCTGAGGCTATTTAACATCCTCCGTTTTCAGTAAGGGACCACATTTGCCCCCTTAAATCTATATTTCCAGTGCATTTTTTCCGCCCTAGCACCCTCTATTGGCCAGCCGCCCCTGCCGACCAGTTTAAGAGAGGGGTGAATCTCTCACACTCGTCGTCGGCTGACGAGAACGGTCAATGAACATCCTCTGGTCCAGCAGCCAGTGCTCTATTGGCTTCGAGCCGGATGAACAGGAGGGGGCTGAAGCGGGTGAAGATGCCGAGAGGGGTGAACCTGCCCAGCCCCCCCTGCCCCATGTATGCAGAGCTGGTGGAGGTGATGGAGCGCGCCACTGCTATACACCACACCCTCCTCTTCCTCTTTCCCCCTTCACCCATAACATCAGGCCCAACGAGCTGGACTGATGATGATCATCCATTCTGACTGTGTGGCTCAGGTCCTTTTTGTGCGACAAAAAAAAAAAAGCAAAAGCCCCGATCATAGCGCCCTTGACAGAGTAGTTGGCACTAGGTGCCTCCAGTTAAAAAGAACGTTTGCAGGCCTCCTCTCATGCGAGAGTCATCATGCTGAGGCCTCCGGCCTTAGAGCCCCATGCAGGCAGCCCGGCCCTGCTGCAGGTAGAGGTAGATAAGTGGTCTCTCTCCCTAAAATGGCAGAGAGTTTTTTGGCCCTTCACCTCTTCGGCTCTGAGCTGGATTTATCTAACTTAGTTGTTTTTCTCACAAATAGAAACCAATAGTCTAAGACCACTTAGTGTGAGTATGCCAGGCCTCCTCTTCTTTAAAGTCTCCCTGCTGAGGCCTCCGCTCCCCATAGCTCTGTGGAGGCGCTATGCGTCTCTAAATTCGAGACGGTGATCAGATCACCTCCCTTTAGGATGGTGTCATGTGGTAAGGCCCTACAAGAGCCTCCATGAGGTTGTTTTTCCAAGAAATGTGGATAGTACTTCCCTAGTTAGCAGGGTATTTCTATAGAGTGCTCCATTTCACTGATAGCCGCAGAGTAAGCCTAGTACTCCCCTGGTTCCCCTGGGTCGTTATGCAGAGTACTTCACCTCGGGTTGAGTTTTTAGCAGGCCCTCATGAAGTTTGGGCCTCTATACTCCCAGTAGGCAGGTGTGTTAAGGTGACAGGCTTCCAGTGTTAGCCTACCTCATATGGCCAGGCCACCCCAAATGCAGACTCCAGTACTCCCCTTTAGTTTAGGGTCGTTATGCTGAGCCGTCTCCAGCGGCCATATTTCTGAGCACATTAGGATGTCGGCTTCCTCTCATTTGAGAGTTGTCATGCTGAGGCCTCCATCCTCCAGAGTTTCATGCAGATAGATCTGGTCTCTGCAGAGGGAAGAGGCCTCTCTCTTTAATTCAGAGAGTTGTGTTGAGGCCCTTTGCTTCTTCAGCTCTGTGTTGTGCATAGTTAGAGCTTAGCTGGTTCTTAAAAGGTATGGTAGGCCTCCTCTCCCTTAAAAGAGTCATCCTGCTGAGGCCTGCTGAGTGGTCCCTCCCTCTCTGAGGAGGTTTTCAGGCCCCTCGCTCCCTGAGCTCTAGTGGTAGTCGAGCTAGCTGTCCTAACTATATGTGTCAGGCCTCCTCTCCTTCGAGAGTCATCCTGCTGAGGCCTCCATGCATGTAGCTTGGTAGGTAGAGCGAGAAAGGGGTTCTTTCCTCATATCATAAGTAGCTCTTAGACCCGTCACCCCCTGAGCTCTGTGTTGATGTTTTGGAAACCTCGGTGTCCAATAAGATATCTGGTGTGAGTCTGGCAGGCCCCTCTTCCTTTAGAGTCATAATGCTGAGGCCTCCAGGCGAGCAGCCTGTCATGTAGACATGGAGGAACGGTCTCTCTCTCTAAAGGAGAGCAGTTTAGGCCCCTTCGCTCCCTGAGCACTGTGATAGGTGAGCTAGCTGTCCCCTAGCATGTGTCAGGCCTCCTCTCCTTCGAGAGTCATCCTGCCGAGGCCTCCATGCAAACAGCTTTGCAGGTAGTAGTACAGAAAAAGGGCTCTCTCAATACGGAGAGTTGTTCTTAGGCCCGTCACTGCCTGAGCTCTTCACTATGAATTTTTTCACACTATGAGAAAAAGCTCTAGAGACCACATTGGTGTAAGTGTGGCATGCCTGTAGAGTCTTCCTGCTGAGGCCTCCGCTTCCCTTAGCACTGCGAAGGAGCTATCGTCTCTGGCTAGAGACTGTGGTTGAGTATAAAAACCCAAACAGGTTGTTGGCTTCAGCAATAAGCATGATAGCCTCCCTGGTATGGGGGTTGACACTGTTCCCCCCGAAAGTAGCAGGCTAGGGCACATAGGCTCTGGGCCCTAGTCCCTTAAAGGAACCCCCCTCTAAAGTCGGGATGTGGTATCCATGCCCTTGAGCTGGCCAGTCCCTTCAGACGAAGAAGTGGATGACATGTTCTTTAGCATCCTCCGAGATGCTGGATATTTAGCCGCCCGATTCTGAAAGGCTGAAATCCCCTTGAGTATAATTTCCTCCCAGACGCTCTCTGCAATCGTTCCCCATAGTGCAGGGTCTTCAGAGATTATGGTACCTGAGGTGCAGAAGTGGGTAGAGTATACAAAAACTGTTCAAGTACAAGTACTTATAGAAATATTTATTCAAAGTAAAAGTAATAAACTTAATAGTTGCTTGAGTAAGAGTAAAAAAGTATCCAATGAAAAAACTACTCAAGTAGCTAGTTACTATCATAAATAGGCCTATCTATACTAGTTACTTATCATCTATCTATCTATCTATCTATCATTTAGATTTTGTTTTTTATTTAAATGACTATTATCATTTAGGCAGTGGTGGACAGTAACGAAGTAAATGTAATTCGTTACTGTACTTAAGTAGCTTTTTTGCGTATACTTTACTCAAGTATTTAAATTTTAGGAGACTTTTACTTTAACTCCACTACATTTCAAAGTCAAATATCTTACTTTTAACTCTACTACATTTTCAAAATCAGTCGTTCCTTTTTATTTCTGAGTGGATAAAAACGTAACTGGTCAAACGAGCCACCAATCACAGTACAGCGCGCGCGCTTTGTTTTGAACTTGCCTTGGCGGTATCCACTAAGCGCGAACCAGAGCCGTTAAATATGAGAGTTGCGAATGGTTGTGACAGGGATCTTGCCGCAGCGCGGTCATGTAGCTCTCAATAGTTCCAAACAAATCGCGTTGACAATGATTTTAAGCGGGACAGAGCGCAGCAGCTATTATTGCAGAAATTATCGGTAAGTATTGACGCATAATGTACATTCATTGCATACTCCCACTAAAATGACTTGCATATAATAGCTTTTTTTTCTGGGGAGTAACCTAGCAGAAACACTGCATTAATATGTGTTTGTGTTTAATTTTGGAGGAAAATTGGCTGCTCCCATAACACACATATATATATATATATATATATATATATATATATATATATATATATATATATATATATATATTAGGGCCGGGACTCGATTAAAAAAAATAATCTAATTAATTAGAGGCTTTGTAATTAATTAATCGAAATTAATCGCATTTTAATTGCATAAATATTTGACCTGAGAACAGTGAGTAAAAAGTAATTTTTTTCACATGGATTTTTAGTATACCATTGAATAATGACTGAATACATAAGCTTAAGCAACAAAATATTGTTTATTTTTGTTCAACCAAGTCCAGCAGACCAGTGTTTTTTGCCATTAAGTGTAGCAATAGCATATTGCTACACTACACTAATAGCAATAGCAAATTCCTTGTTGCATAGCTTGCACACAACCATGCTCTTATCGACGCTTCCATCCGTTTGTTTTTGTAACAAAATTTCCCATTCACCGGCCAACCAAAGCGATCTCGTCAGCTTCTTCGTCATGAACGCTAGTTGGTGCGCCAGTATAATCGGTCCGCCGAAACTCATCCAGTGAGAAACGTTCCGCGGTGTAAAAATAAGTGCGATTAAAAATAATTTTTTGTGTAATTAATTAACGCGTTAAAGTCTGTAGTTAATTAATCTTAATTAACGCGTTAAAGTCCCGGCCCTAATATATATATATATATATATATTAGGGGTGTAAGATACACGTATTCGTATTGAACCGTTCGGTACGAGGCTTTCGGTTCGGTTTTCGGTACGCATTTTTAAACCGAACGGTTCATTGGACCATTTTTCCTGTCGACCAAAATTTCTTTAGTTCAAATGTAGGCGCGTGGCAAGCGCGCTCATAATGATATAAGAGACGCTGGCGTGACCACAACATTGCCCAACATCAAATGGCAAATGTAATGTAAGCGGAACGAAACTGAGCTACTTGTTATTGTGTGGTTGACGGACCGTTTGGACCAATGCAGCGCGCGCCGATCTTAATCAAGCAGTTACACAGCGAAATCCAGTAAAGAAAAAACTTGAATTCGCCACTGAAGTAATAACATCGCTGCGAGATCTAGTGAGAAACATTCACATTTCTCCGTTATTAACGGATAAACCAGGAAGAAACTTTGTGCCATCAATGAACTATTCAGTGTCCATATCAGCAACATTCACCGTGGATTTACTGTAGTAACACTACTAACTGTAACCATGCAAGTTTGGCAGGAATAGTAGGCTATAATCATTAATGCTTTCAAGTAGGCTAACATTGCGTCGGTTTTATTTTGACATTATGAATACAATTGCTGCCCTCAAATGTTAATCTGAACTAAAATAAACCTTGTTTATAACTACAATATTACATTTCATTTTGTCCAAGGAGCTGTTTTGTTTTATATGCTCCTAAGAAAAGTCAAGTATAGCTCCATCATTGCTCAAAGTAAAAAAATATCATACTTTATGATGTTAGTTTTAATAAAAAAATATATAATTGAAAAAATTAAATCAAGGAAATTTCTCGGGCATTTCTTTCTTTTTGCTGTATCGAAAACGTACCGAACCGTACCGAACCGTGACACAAGTGTATCGTATCGAACCAAACCGTGAATTTTGTGAACCCTTACACCCCTAATATATATATATATATATATATAGCCTATATATATGTGTGTGTGTGTGTGTGTGTGTATGTGTGCGCGCACGTACACTGTATATATATATATATATATATATATATATATATATATATATATATATATATATATATATATATATATAATGGCATTGTGCAGGTTTATGTGAATGTATCATAACATTAAGATGTTAATAATTATGACCATAGGCGCTGGAGAAAAATATATACTGTAAATGTTTTATACCTTATGGGAACAGTCCCCTTCCCTCCAAAATTAAACAAACACACAAAAAATTCATTCAATTCAAATATATATCTATCTATATATATATATATATATATATATATATATATATAGAGAGAGAGAGAGAGAGAGAGAGAGAGAGAGAGAGAGAGAGAGAGAGAGAGAGAGAGAGAGAGAGATATCAGACTAATTAATGTCATTTCATTAATAGATTGGTGTGCCAAGAGTGACATTATGTTACGTTCACACCGGACGCGAATTGCGCGTCAAATTCGCGCCTACCGCGTCTAGTTATACGCTTGACCACTTTGAATCCATTCGCGCGTCAAGAGCGAAATTGACGCGCGTAAAAACAAAAGTTTGAAGCGGAATTTACGCGCGTCGCGTCGGAGGCGAAATCCGATGAAACTCCAGAGGCGAAACCCGTTGACGGCCGTTACACATTACAGGAGTAATACAACACAGGACAAAACATCAGTATTTTTTTAAATATGTGAATTGTTGTTCATCGCAATTTCAATAAAACTGTAAACCCTCGCTCTGAGTTTGCATGTTTTGATGTCCACATGTTCTTGTTCAAGAAATCGTAAAGTAAGTGGACAAATATTAAAGATTAATTTGTATTTACAACTTACCAGGTTGCCCAATCTCCTCACTGACCCTCTTCCAAGCGAGGTCCTTTTTGTTCCTGTCTCTGTAAAAATATGATGTGGAATCGTACAATTCTGGGAGACTGCTTACAGCAAGAATTAATTTTTCCTCCATAGCTGTCAGTGATTTTGGAATGAAAGATTCCGAGCGGGAGTTTACGTCATTTTACCTCCTGAGTGACAGCAGGCAGCTAGGCTCCTGATTGGTTAACGCGGAGCGAATTGACGCCAAAGTTCAGATTTTTCAACTCGGGCGGCAGACGCAAATTCGCGTCAAACGCATGAATGCACAAAATGCACCATTCGCGGGTAACGCGCGTAAGGCGCCAGACGCTCAATTCGCGCCATTCGTGCGAACTTGACGCGCGAATGAGGCGTATTCGCATCTACCGCGCCGCGCTCTACGCCTCATTCGCGCCGCAAGAATTTTTTACGCGCGTAACGCGTCATTGCATTGACTTAATATTGAAATCACTCGTTCCTGACGCGCAATTCACGTCCGGTGTGAACGCAGCATAAGTCTTCACTTAGACTGAGTTAAGCAAGAGTCTTGTGACAAATTATAATAGGGCATTATAGCTATAAAAAAATCAAAGTACTTGGATATTTAAGTACATTTGAAGGCAAATACTTTTGTACTTTTACTCAAGTGAATGTTTAAAGGCAGCACTTCTACTTTTACTTGAGTAAAATTTTAAAATTTGTTTTCATGATAATCGAATGTAAAGAGTTTTATCTCTAAAAACTGTTTAGCGTATAACGCTAGTAATGGGGGCATTTAATAAGTAAAAAGAAATCACTAGTTAATACCACTAACAAGGCTCAAAATAGCCCCACACGAACACAGTAACATAATGAGGGTCCCTACATGCAAAACGAAGCATTGAGAACTTTGTAAGTGTACAGACCGTTTAATAAGAAGATAAAGATAAAGACAGTCCACTTCGTGTATACAGACAGGAGCCATCTTTGGAAAACAGTCTCGACTAGTCAAACCACGAACGACGTGCTAAGTGAGCTGAACTGTATGAAGTTCAGTGAACTTCTGAACTGTATGAATGGCGTTCGTGGTTTGATTAGTCGAGACTGTTTTCCAAAGATGGCTCCTGTCTGTATACACGAAGTGGACTGTCTTTATAAAATATCTTCTTATTAAACGGTCTGTACACTTACAAAGTTCTCAATGCTTCGTTTTGCATGTAGGGACCCTCATTATGTTACTGTGTTCGTGTGGGGCTATTTTGAGCCTTGTTAGTGGTATAAACTAGCGATTTCTTTTTACTTATTAAATGCCCCCATTACTACCGTTATACGCTAAACAGTTTTTAGAGATAAAACTCTTTACATTCGATTATCATGAAAACAAATCACAGAGAACGGTTGACTAGGTACCAATGTTTTATTAGACCAAAGGTTCATTTTGCGCCGGAGTTCTCCTTTAAGTCTTTGAACAAAATCGACTCAAAAGAGTGATTCATTCATGAGCATCGCTTATGCCTAGAAAAAAAGATACAGCGCGTTTGGTATAAACTATGCATTTAACAACATATTACATTAAAATAAAATAATGAGAGGAACGTCACACAACGTAACGAAGTAAAAGCAGAGTTTTTTCATTTGACAGGTACTCGAGTAAAACTAAGTAAAAATACCCACATTTAAATCTACTCTTAAAAGTAAAAAAATCCTCAAGTAAATGTTAATGTAAAAATACTTAAGTAAATGTTGAGCACATGTGAAGAGTTTTAACTCTTTCTTCTCTGAAGTAAATGTACTTCATTACTACCCACCTCTGCTGAGGTGTCATTACCTTGTTCTGTTTGCTGGTGATGATAATAACCGGCCTCATCTCTGTCTTGTTCCACAACTACTTCCCTAAAGCTAACGTTTGCTACCATTAGCTGAGGCTGAGCGTAGGCGGTAGACGGCAGCGATTCTTCCAAGCTAACGGTGGTTAGCTCCTTGACATCCTCCTCTTCGTCATTCTTAGCTCTTTTAAAAAAGCTATTTATTCGTGGGACTTTTTTAATAGCAGCAGTTTTTTTCTCTTGGCAGCCCCGCTGGGCTTTTGGTTGCTGTCTGTAGTATATGCAGTGAATGGTTCTGACCAGAACACCCCCATACAGTTCGTGTAGTGGGTATGACCCAGAGTTTTACTACAGATGCTAGTAAAGAAGCTCAGCGTGTTAACTCCTGTGTGTACGTGTCTTTAATGCTTACCAAAGTCTAACAAAGACTACAACATGGTGTCAGAAGTTAATGTACCCACTGAATAACACCGCACATCAAGTTTTGACTGAAGATCACCGTGGCGCGGGTGAACAGTGATGAACAGCAGCACTGCCGGATTATCCTAGCGAGTCCTAACGTTACGTGCTAACGAGTCGGACAAAATGGAAATGCTTCATCCGCCGCCACCTTTGTCCTTTACGGGGAACTTGGCTGAAGATTGGCGTAAGTGGGAACAAAGATTTAATTTGTATCTTACTGCCTCAAATCTAGTGGATAAATATGAGATGAGACAAATCGCTGTGCTGCTGCATTGCATAGGAGAAGAGGCACTAGACATTTATAACTCGCTTGAGATCGAATACGGGGATCCACAAGATAAAAAATTATTAGAGGTCCTCACAGCACTGCGAAAATACTGTGCTCCGCGAAAGAATACCGTCTTTGAACGACATCAGTTCTGGGCCCACTCATTCTCTGAGCAAGCAGGCATAGACAAATTCCTCTTGGAGCTAATGCTACGTTCACACCGGACGCGAATAGCGCGTCAGGCGGGAGTGATTTCAATGTTAAGTCAATGCAAAGACGCGTTACGCGCGTGAAAAATCCCTGCGGCGCGAATGAGCCGTAGAGCGCGGCGCGGTAGACGCGAATACGCCTCGTTCGCACGAATGGCGCGAATTGAAGCGTCTGACGCGGAAGCGCGAATGATTTAGCTAGTGCTATTTGTGCATTCACGCGTTTGACGCGAATTCGCGTCTGCCGCCCGAGTTGAAAAATTTGAACTTCTGCGTCAATTCGCGCCGCGTTAACCAATCAGGAGCCTGTTTGCTGCTGTCACGTGGTGAAGTGAAAGTTTGTTATTTTAATAAATTATTTTGTAATATTACTAAAACGTCTGGTGTGGTTCTAATGCACAACAAAGCAAATCTTTCACATAAAAACTCGATTTTAATATATGAGAGATAGTACTCATGTTGTATTGAATGCTATTTATTCCGTATCTATTTTAGATTATATGAAACATTATTATTTTAATGTAAAAACAACAAACACATAGTGTATAATAAATAAATAAAAAATCACAGAACAGGTTTCACTTTTGGAGGCTGGCTCCATTTATTATCAAATAAATGTGCGGGCGAGGGTGAACCTCGCGCCGGGCTGTAGAGCGCGGGCTCGTCAGGCAGCGACCACTCGAGGTCGAGGCTTTACATGGCCTACGGTGTCCTTGTCAGCGTCCTCACCGTTAGGTCCACCAAACCTAGCTCCTGGAACAAATGATGAAACTCCTGAAACCCTCCGGAGGGTCTGGTGGACCCGAGTACAGCGACGATGTCCCCTACGCAGCTGTTTCTGCTCTCCAGAGCATATACGAGCGGCGACTCTCTCGAATAATGCTAATGCTCGATAAACATCTAAAAAGATGGCCGCCGACGGGTTTCGAAACTTTCGCCTCTGACGCGCGTAAATTTCGCTTCAAACTTTTTTTTTACGCGCGTCAATTTCGCCATTGACACGCGAATTAACACAAAGTGGTCAAGCGTCAAACTAGACGCGGTAGACGCGAATTTGACGCGCTATTCGCGTCCGGTGTGAACGTAGCATTAGAAACAAAGCACGCACATGTGAATTCTGAGAAACTGAAGATAAGTATAGTATAGACAAAATAGTATTCAGCATAACAGACTCTGGCCTTCGTGAACGATTACTGTCTATATCTGAGCAAGCCCTGCCTATAATGAAGTGTGTAAAAAATGTGGCAAAAAGAACCACTTCGCACTTGTGTGCAAATCAAAAGCCAAAATGGATGCGCTCGACATAGATACAGAGGTATCTGGGATGGACACACTGTTTGTGGGTACAGTAGTTCACTCAAACACGTCAGACACAGGCTGGCACACAAATCTGAGTTTGGCAGGCACAGTTGGGCGCTGAAGCAAATGTCATTCCAAAGAAAATCATTGATCAGCTTCAGGTCCCTGTGAACATCCAAAAGACAAACACAGTGCTTGTGTCTTATGGAGGCATCTGCATCAAACCAGAAGGTGTTGTTACACTCCATTTGCAGGCTAAAAATAAAACCACTGACATGATGTTCTTTGTGACTACAGCATCAAACATGGCCCTACTGGGGAGACAGGCATGTGTGCAGTTGGACCTCATTAGAAAAGTGGACGCTCTCACACCATCATCACCCACCACAAAAACTGAGCTCCTCAGCCGCTATGCATCAGTGTTTCAAGGTTTGGGCCAGTTTCCAGGATTGCACCATATTCACACTGACCCTTCCGTTCCTCCGGTAATACAGGAAGATACCGTATGCAGTCCATGACCGACTTAGAGAGACACTGGATGAATTGGAGAAAACGGGTGTCATAAGCAAAGTCTCTAAACCGACTGCATGGGTTAGAAGTCTCTGCATCACAGAAAAGAAAAACGGCGCACTGAGAGTCTGCCTGGACCCCAGAGACCTGAACAGGTCCATACTCCACCAGCACTACAATATTCCGACCCTGGAGGACATACGAAGTAAGTTAGCTAGCAAAAATTTGTTCACCATCCTGGATGAGAAGGATGGCTAATTGGCAAATTTAAATAGATGAGGAGTCAGCAGATCTCTGTACTTTCAACAAGCCGTGGGGCAGGTATCGTTTTCATCGCATGCCTTTTGGCATAAAGTCAGCGAGCGAGGTATTTCAAAGCTTGAACTCAGAAAGCTTTGGGGACATTGAAGGTGTCTTCATGGTGGCCGATGACATGATCATAGCGGCATCCACCAAAGCAGAGCATGATATCATCCCTAGAGAAAGTGATGAACAGAACGGTGAGTCTAAACGGGAAATTCAACAAAGATAAGTTGCAGTATATGGTCAATGAGGTGACTTACCTAGGCCACGTTATCACCGCTGAGGGGGTGAAGCCTGATGAGTCCAAGGTTTCAGAAATATTGCAATTCCCCCCTCCCACTGACAGAAAAGCCCTTCAATGTCTGCTAGGTATGACACGCTACCTGTCGCAATACATTCCCAACGAAGCCACCCTCACTGCACCGATCAGGCTGTTGCTAAGGAAAGATATAGACTGGCAATGGCATCCTGAACAGCAGTTAGCACTTGAAAACCTCAGAACAGCCATAGCAACTGCACCTGTTCTTGGGCATTTTGGCCCAAAGAAGCCTATAGAAGTGCAGGCAGATGCTTCAAAAGATGGCTTGCGGACTACTCTCGAGGCGTCAGCAACCAATTGCATACGCTTCGAGAGAAAAGAACTATGCCCAGATAGAAAAAGAGCTACTGGCCATAGTGTTCGCTCTGAGAAAGTTCCACCAGCATGTTTATGGTGTGCCCATTAGAGCACAGTCAGATCACAAACCACTTGAGGCGATATTCTCCAAACCCATTGGCGCAGCACGCCTTCAAAGAATGCTGCTCCAGATACCAAGGTATGACGTTCACATTGTTTACACTCCAGGCAACCATATGCATATCGCAGACGCGCTGTCCAGAGCATACATTCCATCTGATGCAACAGAGAGTCTAGACCTGAGCGAAGAGAAAGTTATCTACGCAGTGAATGGAGAATCACTTTGTGGTAACATCATGCAAATGATCCAACAAGCCACACAGTCAGATCCTGAGCTTCACCTGATACGGCAGCTACATGAGCAAGGATGGCCGGAAAGAAAGAAAAATGTCCCAATGGCTGTTCAAGCTTACTGGCCAGTCAGACACACTATTAGCATAGATTATGAGCTACTCATGAAAGATGTATAAAACATGTTGTGGAATTCCTTTGAAGATTGAACCCGCAGTTGTAAAGTGTTCTGGTGAATCTCGCAGAACATTTGAATATGTCAGTTCATTGGGTGTTTAAGAGAAAGAACCTTCAAGATTTCTTATAATACCCCTGCGTCACAAAGTTAGCAAGATGTAATCTAAATTAACAAATGGGGAACAAAGATTGGAGTTTGAGACAAAACATGCTACACATATGATTTGGGTTAATCATATTATGTCAGTCATGTCTCAAACATAAACCCATTAGAGTTTACTAGAACACACAGACCAACCAACATAAAGGAAAACCATGAGATGGAACATTAGATACATGTTAATACCGTTATCACATGGATATATATCTAGAATATATAGGATTAACAAGGATTCATTTCTTCTTCTCAGCAAGAATTAGGAGACAATTCCCTGCACATTATTTGGGGGACGTAAACTCATCAGTCTTGTAACAGAACACCCCGTTCTGTGTATATGTGTGTGAGTCTTTGTGTGTGTGTGTGTGTGTGTACACCACGTTCCTTCAAAAGGAAAGGGGGAAGGTTGGGGGAGTCAACTGACAAAGTCCATACCCTACACCCAATAAGATAAACTATCACACAGTTATTTGAATTGATGATTCATGCGTGAATCATTCTTCAGAGTCCGATCAGTGAATCAGATGATTGTAACATGTCCAATTTTGCTAAATTGTGCTGAGAAGATCATCATTTGTCAGCTGAAACATTTACTTTTTTGTTTGATTCATTCGACTTAAATGGCAACTTGGCACCTGTAAGTAAGATTTACTTTGAAAAAGCTAGGATAAAATTTTCACTCAGAAATTGCTAGTAAATTGAACAGAACAAGTTTTCAAGTAAAGGGTAATCACAATTCTTGGTTGCCTGAATTAGACATTTATTTGAGCAGTTTTAATACCAAGAGTTGAATAAAACTGAATATTGCATTACCATTTTATTGTCTGAATTAAGATGGATACGGTAACATTGCCTTCACACACAGTACTGGAAAGGTAATTATTAGTATAGTATTGTATAGGGTTGTATAATCCTTTGAATAATCTGCTTCATTCAAACGATGAGTCCGTAGATATAAATCGTTGATGACGAAAACTTAAGTAAATGTTATTTTGGAATATCCATTCCTTTTTACGTATGTATTTGAACAAGTAACACTTGCTTCTTTGTGTAGCTACTTGATGAATTAAAGTTCTACTTCTAAAATACATCAAAACAAAACTCCATTTAACTGACCCCTGAGTAATGAGCATCAGTGAATTCTCTGTGTGTGTTTACACCTTTAATGAATGGGTCATCTCTACATTCAGCACAGGTGTTAATAGCACCCTCAGGAGTACATTTACTCAATAACAAACTATAACAATTGTGATTGGTCTTTAGAGCTTAATGTAAATTATTTCTCAGAAGACTTTTTATTTAAAATAAATAAGACATTTGTCACAGCTTGTATGGAAAAAACAACAACAAACCATGTGACCTTTGTGAGGGGTCCACACCAAAATTTTTCAAAGTGCACTGAACCGTCAAACTTCATAATATGTGACACATGAGGTAAACACACGAGGTAGAATTGCCCTATAAGTCTTCTAATACTCAACTAATACTCTGATGAGAGTTAGTTGACATGTAGGTGGAACATGATTTATAGTCAACAGAATGTCTAAAGTGAGTTTTATTTTTTTTCAAGTGAGTTTGGAAGGAGAAAACAGGAAGAAAGTTTGAAAAAAAAATCATTAAGAATTTGTTTTTACTTAGAACGACATGTGCAAGAAATGTGCAGAAAATCTGAAAAAGCTTTGAAAATTTTTCATATATGGCCAAAATCCACTGAGTGCTGCAGGGATCTTACAATTGCCAGCTGTACTGAGTCAAACTACAAAGATACAGGGAACCTCAAAAACAAACAGCTCCTGGAGGGCCACGGTCTTACAGAGTTTAGTTCCAACCCTGCTCTAACACACATACATGTAGGTTTCAAATAAGCCAGAAGGACTTGCTTTGCTGGTTCCCATGTGTTTGATACTTTTGATTTGTTCCCTCATTGTAGTTAAATAAATAGTTCACCCAAAAAGAAAATGTGCTGTTAATTTACTCACACTCAGACCATCCAAGATGTACTGTAGGTGACTTTCTTATTTCAGTAGAACACTAAAGATAATTGTTGGCTGCACCCACGGTCCTTAGTGATTCATGTAATGCAAGTCAATGGGAGCCGCTTATCACAAAATTAATACCTGTGGCTACTGACGATGTATTGAGGTCTTATAAAGCAAAATGACCGTTCTGTGCAAGAAAATGAACATTATTTACATGATTTTTTTTTACCTGTAATCCATAGCCTTAGGCGGTCCTGTGTGTGTTCACAAGATTCCAGGGCTCAAGCTTTCTGTCGCACACACGATGACGTGTGTGCATTGCCATCAGTCCACACGTGGTTTTGATGCTATGCATATGTAATCATGTGACAAAAAAGCTTGTGCTCCAGACTTTCGTTTGCTTGAGACTTAAATGGCCTGAGGGTGAGTAAATTAACCACCGATTTTCATTTTTGGGTGAACTATTCATTCAAATCAAGGTCAGTGTCACATTGTTCTAATTCTCAATACTGCTTTCCTGCCATCGACTCATCACTCTCTGATGAAGGGTGGTAAATGTGTAATGGAAGGTTCAGTGAGGAGGAAATCTGAGCGGAAAGCTGCTCTGACATTAACGCTAGTTTCACCCCTAATAAGCAGAGTGTAAACAGCGCATTGTGGACACGCCTATAGGCGCACATTACTAAAGCGCTCTTTAAATAACATTATATTTTTTATATTGCGCCATTGACTTTAGACCAGGTTTTTGTTGGTCAATGGTCAATTTCAGTTGCCTCAAAATAGCATTGCGCCAACAGTGTGCCTGAACACACCTCGTTTTTGAGACCAGCACGCCCATGGGCACATAAATAGGCGCAAATGCATTTGCTATTTAAACAACGTGGCGCAGGACGTGAAAATGATAACTGCGTCGGGCTGAAACTAGCAAAAAACACTTGTGTCGCACTTGGCACTGCATTGCGTCGGGTGTATGATAGGGCCCTAAGAATCATTTTGACCGTTTATCTACTGTTTATCTTCTTTGTGGCAAAGTCATAATTACTATTGAAATATGAGTTTTCAGTGATGGCCCATACATTTTTGAGTTCATTCATATTCACATTGAATGACAGATTGACATCATTAATCATATAGCGCCTTACATCACAACGAACTACAACAAATGGCTGGTAGGGACTACAGGACACTCCTCCCGGGTTAGTGACGTCACAAACCCTAAAATTTACATAAACCCTGCCTCTGGGAACATGATTTATAGATTATCATGACAGAATATGCTAATCAATGATGACCAGAAGATAACTACACATAAGCTAAATAAATTCATCAACTAAATGTAACACGCCTCGCGGCTAGAACACAACCCCCACTCTCAAACTCCGAAATATGCAGATGAGCATGAAGAAGGTGCACCGCTCTAAGATTTGGACCAGCGATCAGAAGACTAGACTCGCTCAAGAGACCGTGTGAACAACAAGGGGAAAGAATCAAGGACACACTTGAACTGCGTTAGAACAGGTAAGTATATTTCGAGGAATTAGTAAATAAAATAAAGAAATAGAAGAATGATAATAGAACAAGGCAGTAAAATTTCAAGACATTGTCACATAACTCAAAAGAGGAAAAATAATAAATAATCAGGAAGACGGCAAAAGTTTTGTTCTGGACAAGTGAAAGTGTGACTTCTTTACACTAGAGTTAACTCCTATTTAGGTTTAAGCTAATAAATTTAATTTTCCCTTTCTTTTTTTATTTATTATTATTATTATTATTATATATATATATATATATATAAAGCTAATTTGACCTATTTATAGTATAATAATTTGGTTTTAGTAGAATAATAGATTCATTTAATTCTAATTACAGTTAAACCTAATTTTAGCTACAACTTTTTCACCCAATTACCCTTTAAATTCTCCTTTCAACTCTCGTCACCCTAGAAACAAAATAGGAAACAAATGAGAAAAACAATACAATATTCAATCAGAAATAAAAAAATATAAAAATGAAAATATAATAAAAATACAAAAGGACTTGAAACAATCAAAAAGAAATAACAGCAACGGGGAAATTTTGAAATCACACTAAGTCCAATTTAGTGCTCAACCAACAGTGTCAGTTTATATCAGGTTACCGAATTTCAGCTTCAGTCTGATGATCCTTCCGCGAGATCCTTCTTCCGCAATTCAGGCTTAGTCAATACAGAAAAGAAACGTGTGCGCAATCCTACCACTCAGCTCATTCCGTTGATTCAAGACTCAGTCCTTATATGGGCATGGCTCGCCAGTTCCCGCTCACAATGGCTTCCTTTCTGATGTGCAACGGGGACAATAGAAGGAATGCATTAACGTCACTTTCCCGCTGGAACACGCCCCCCTCAGCCGGACTGAGTGGCAAAAGAGCTGCTGCGTGGCTTGAGTTAATAGTGGAAACTGCGAAAACGCGAGTAAAACAACCTATTATCAGTTTAAACTAAAAGTTGGACTCGATATAGTGTTCCTTACAACTTAGGCCAAAGATCCAGTGATCCATGGATATAGACACGGAGCCATCGTGTTTCCTGACACTCATATGTGCCTGATTTCGACGCCGGGGAAATACGTGAAGCAAATTTGCCTGTGAACGCTTTATATAAATACAATATAGGTAAGTCTAAATCCAGGTGATCACATCAATGTTATATATAGGCTATAATCATATTGTCCAGCCCTAAAACTTGTAGCCTATAGTTTTTTGTCAGTTTATTTAAAAAGTTTATTTTATCGGAGTAGGGTCATAACTGGCTTAAGCATAAACCGGTCGACACAGGTCGTTTTTTGCCTCTTACTCGGATTTCGCATTATGTAAACGCATTAACCTGCTTTCTGTCAGCTTATTGAAGTGCGCATGTGTGAAATGTGACAGAAACGCATCCTTTGTGCAGATTTAAACGCATCCAGACAGAGCGTTTTGCTGGAAAGGAAGAATAAAATATATCACAAACGCAGACTCTTTCATGACACAGAACATTATAAAAATGTCCTCTCATCTCGTGCAGCAGAAGTAGAAATGGTTCAGTCAAAACGCTGCATCTGTAACTGCATGAGAGGAAAATATACAAACTGTAAGTTTCCCGTTGACATGTTGCAAGCTTTATTTAACATCAACCGATACAACAAATGAAATACTCAAAGTCAGATACGCAAATGATTGTTTTGTCGTTACAGGTCATGGCCTGATTTATTAATAAAGTCATGTAAACATGCCACGGTTTACTTGCGTTGTTATGGTTACTGGTGTGGATGTAAACGTGCTCAATGATAACTGCAAATCCACTTTTCTCTGCCTGGAGTCAAGTTGTTTCTATGAATTGCATCGATCCATTTGCTTCTCTGTTCTGTAGCTTTCGGCAGTCTGTAAAAATATACCTCAGATTTCTTGTGAAATGTAGTTGTACAATCAATCGCAAAGCTCTTTCCCATTTTAGATGCATTTTTTGTGTTTTTCACGGCATTCACGCTGAAAACCAATGCTGCCGCTCAGTCTTTTTGCCACTCAGTGGGAGTGACCGCAATCACTCCAGCTGGCAGTGACGTCACGCGCATACCCTCTTTACACGTGCGAAATCTTCGTCAATCTCGTTCAGCATCCAGGAATGTGCAACGTCCGTCTCAGCAAATGAACATGGAAAGGGGAAATATAATAAAAGTGTCTAAAAAGAAAACAAGGGAAAGGGAGGAAAAAAAAACCCCAACCTTGCAAAAGATAAGGCCAAAGATAAAATTAGTCATTTCTCTCATTAATATACATCATTACAACATTTAATCTAAATATAAACAACATTCAAAATCCTTAACTTCAATTTCATCTAACTTTTAGCACATTAAATTCACATAAATGTACTGAGAGCAAGTTTCAAATGACGCGCTTAGGCCTCATCTGCTCGTATTAAATGTGCGTCACAATCGGCCATTAACTCATAGCTCGAATACACGACAAAATGTTCCCAGAATAATATCTGTTAACTGTTCAAAGTACTTTTAGCTCGGAAACATTAATTATTTGACCCATTCACGCAATATTTCTTCACATTTTAGACAAAATATTAACTCTTATAATCTCTTGTACATACGAATGCATATAACACTAGCATTTAATATTTAAACACTATTTAATCGACATTTAAACAAAGAAAACTCTTTGTGATAGAAAATATAATTATTTCGCTTACCAAGAGAACTCAATTTCTCGATTATGAAGGTTTTCAAAGGCAAACTCCTACTTTAGGCCCGAATCCTCTGCAGCCTAACGTGCAATCAGTCACACGTTCACCCGTACTCATTCACCGATGAAACTCAATCCTTACTTTAGTTTCAAAGTCTCTCAAAAGTTATTTCTCCAATACAACTGATAGTTCTTATTCAAATTTCTTCTCTCTTCAGAATCGCACCATCCTCTCAAGATCGTGCCATCTGCGCTCTCTCTCTCTCTCTCTCTCTCTCTCTCTCTCTCTCTCTCTCTCTCTCTCTCTCTCTCTCTCGCAAGGAGTGTTTCATCATCTTACGTTTTGGCTCCACCCATTAAGGCGGGGCTCATTCTCTACTCATCAATTTAGAATAAAAATCTAAATGAATTTAAATTCATGCATTTTCTCATTTTTCCTCTTTCAAGATATTTAATCAAATAACTTTACATATATTCATGTTAAGTGTCAGTGTCTTCTTTTTTTTTTTTTTTTTTCTTACGTCAACAATGTCTCTTTAGTAACCTGGGTTACATAAACCATTCAGAAATGTCCTGTTGCATTCTACATGTTGTCACTTCTTCTCCATATTTGTCCGACTCCGGTTTGAACATAAAAGGCTAAAAGTTTTTGAAATTTTCAGTGCATGTCTGTGTGAGGTAAAAGGACACAAGTTGTTGTAGCTCTGCTCTCTCTGTGCCGGGAGCACCAGCTCATTTGCATTTAAAGGAACAGACACAAAAACGGTGCGTTTTTGCTCACCCTAAAAAAGTGACAATTTTAACATGCTATATAAAAATATCTGCGTGGTATTTTGAGCTAAAACTTCATATACACACTCTGGGGACATCAAAGACTTATTTTACATCTTGTGAAAAGGGCATTATACCACCCCTTTAAGAAAAACAATACTAAAATACATTATGGACCAAAAGTCTAAGATAAGTAAAATGCTTCTATTTTTTTCCATTTCAAATTGTATTATCTGCAAATTGAATTGGCAAATAAATGTAAATTTGTAGTTTGTACAAAATTGAACAAGAAATTGCAATGCGCTGTAGAACAGGTTATTGTGTAGCTAAATAAATGAATAATTATATGATATCATTGTGCAGCATCAGAGTGGGCGGCAGATGGGTGGGTCAGTCTGATCGAGACACTGTATAAATGAAAGGACAGTAAGGAGAGCAGAACAAACTCCTAACAGGAGGAGACTCACTCATGGCCTATGAGACAGAGGATCGTGAGACTCAATACTGCTTTCCTGCCATTAACTCATCATGTATCAAGGGGAAACACTCTAAATATGAATACAACATCATGTATGTGTTTGTATCATTGCTGTCAGCATGGACTGTGTTTCTGAACCTGCTGGTGATCATCTCCATCTCTCACTTCAAGAAGCTTCACACTCCAACCAACCTGCTTATTCTCTCTCTGGCTGTGGCCGACCTGCTTATTGGACTAATTGTGATACCCATAGAGGCAAACAGACTGATTGAGACGTGTTGGTACTTTGGAGACACTTTATGCGGACTCTATTCAATATTTATTGAGGTGCCTCTTTCAGCATCTTTCAGTAATTTAGTTTTAGTTTCTATTGATCGTTATGTGGCTGTGTGTCACCCTTTACAGTACCCACAGAAAATAACCACAACTAAAACTTTAATAAGCATCTGTCTGAGCTGGGTTTGCTCCTCGGCTTATATTACTGCCTTTGTAATTAATAGATATTTTGACACTACACACAGAACAGACATGTGTTATGGAGCGTGTTCTGTTATGATGGGATTTTCCTGGATAATCATTGATCTGTTCATGTCTTTTATTTTTCCTTGTATCCTGATCATAACTTTATATTTGAGGATATTTTATGTAGCACATCAGCAAGTGAAAGTTATAAACTCTCTGATGAAGGGTGGTAAATGTGTAAAGGAAGGTTCAGTGAGGAGGAAATCTGAGAGTAAAGCTGCTCTGACATTAGGAATCATTGTGACAGTTTATCTGCTGTGCTATATTCCGTACTATATCTGTTCTATATCAGTAAACTCTTCCACAACCATAAATATTTTAACATGGGTCTTATACACAAACTCAGGTCTGAATCCACTGGTCTATGCTTTATTTTATCCCTGGTTTAAAAAGACAGTTAAACACATCTTAACTCTGAAAATATTTCAGCCAGCATCCTCTCTGGTCAGTATTTTTACAGAACATCAATTGTAATTAAATAGGTAAAACCATCACTTTGAGAGCAATTTCACATACAGTAAACTGCGTTATTGCCATGCAGTCATAAAGGTAGATAAACACTTTATCTTTGTAATTTACACTACATGTATCTCATACTAATGCATTTGCATAACAATTAAACAAATTTATTTTTACACAGTAAAAAGGTGACAATATTCAGTTGTTTCATTAGCTTATTAAGTAAATTGAGCAAGAACCACAAATCTTAAGTCTACTGAAATAAATGATAGAAGTACATATTATGTACTTTATGCTTAACTTTCATCAGTCATTTTAAATCTGTTTTATCATAAATCAAAAACACAATGTCAAAAAGAGGACAGTCATATAGAACTGTGTAAGTGTTAAACGTATTATGGTGGTTCATCACAAAGTGAATGATTAAAATGGCTTATAACAGGCCTCAGAGGGTTAAAAGATCTGAAACAGAGTAACTTTAAATTCACCCGAAATGAATTTAAAGAGTGGAGCTACACAAAATAATTAACAGTGGAGCCTAACAAAAAAATATGTAATATCTTAACTTTCAAGTAAGTTGATGTAATTTGTACATTATGTTGTCTCATAAAAAGTGATTAAAATTAATTACTACCATACTGAAACTACTAAACATCATCTATTGCAGTCCATTTTTTATGAGCCAAACAAGGTAACATTAATGTAAAACATTTTTTTTTTCTAGAATCAATTCCTTTATTAATTATCCAGTTGGCTTTGGAAGTTTACACACTTTGGCAGATCACTGACCCTGTAGGCCTAGTAAACAGCAGCACCTGTTGCATCAGTCTGTTGTGTGTGTTTGTGTGTTTGTTTTGCACCTTTAATGAATGATTCACTAAGTCAATTACACAAGAATCTGAAATTACGTCACCGCTGTGAAAAGTTAGTTCCATTATGCATCTGCAGCTATTACATTACCGATATGCTCTTCTCTCATATATTGCAGTCAGGACTTTGGGACATAGGGGGTTCAGTCACTGGTCGTCTTTTGGCAGTGGCCATTTTTCCTTGCAGTCTTTGCTTCCGGAGACATCCTCGAGCCCGGTGCCCCTCTTAGCCGCAGAGAAAACAATGAGCGCAGCTCTGTTGTTCGGTTTTGACACATCTGGGGTAACCCCAGATTAACACAAGTGATTATTCTCTCTCTAGCTGTGCATGACCGACCTGCTTATTGGACTTGTTATGCCCATAGAGGCCACCAGACTAATTGAGGTGTATTGGTACTTTGGAGACTCTTCTGCGGACAATATTTATTGCAAAGCTAATTTCAACATTTCTCAGTAATTTAGTATTAATAGCAACTGATCGTTATGTGTCACCCTTTACAGTAAAATCACCAAAACTAAAACTTTAATTAGCATCTGTCTGAGCTGGGTTTGCTCCTCATGATATATGTCTGCCTGTGTAATTAATAGCAGATATTTTGACACAGAACAGACATGTGTTATGGAGAGTGTTCTGTTATGATGGGTTTTGCCTGGGGAGTTACTGATCTGTTCATGTCTTTTATTTTTCCTTGTATCCTGATTATAACTTTATATTTGAGGTGAAAGTTATAAACTCTCTGATGAAGGGTGGTAAATGTGTAATAAAAGGTTCAGTGAGGAGGAAATCTGAGAGTAAAGCTGCTCTGACATTAGGAATCATTGTCAGGAATAGTCACGGATTGTTCCTATTGTCAGGATTCCACCAGCTTCACTCACTCCTCCCACTCGTTCACAGTCCCCTGAGTTTGAATTACCATCACCTGCACCTCCCTATATATTCAACTCCTCTTCACACACTCATTGTCTGGTCTCATCTCTACATGACACTACAGACTATCACGCTACCTACCTGCAAATTACCCGCTACCTACCTGAGTTAGTTAGTTAGTTCGTTCGTTCGTTTGTCCGTCCGTCCGTCCGTCCGTCCATGCGTCCGTCCGTCCGTCCATGCGTCCGTCCATCCCTCCATCCATCCATCCATCCTCTGCTAACCTTCACACGGAAGTTCAGTCTCCGGTCATCAGCCTGTTCCCAGTGACTCTCCATCCGCATCTGTAAACAAAGTCTCTGGTTATCCTTCAGCTAAGTTCCATCCTGAATATTGTCTGCTTGTATACTCACCATATCTCTGTCTGGATCTGCAACCTGTAAATAAACACTATTTCACTTACCACCTGTCTGACTCCTTTTCCATCCGTGACACCCATAGTGCTGGGATATACCCTACTCTGAAGTAGGAGCTAAATTCGTTCTTCCAAAAGGAGTTCCTAGAACTAAAATCGTTCCTAGTTCCTGCGGTGCAAACACGCCAAAATCCGGGTACTTCTGCCAATAGTTCAAGGAACTATGAAAAGGTTCCTCTGGTCCAAAAGCCCCTATAGATGGCCCTCTTAACCTTTACGCTGAGGAGAAAATCCACCGCAACTTTGAGGGAAACAAGCCAAACATGATTATGCATTTCTGCTCAGCTAGCTACACTGGACATCAACCACACGGTATATGCTAATAATAACTTTTCATTACTGTCTACTTTCTATGTTTACCAGTTCTATCTGATAACATATTAGACAGGACTGTTAGACAGATCGTAAACTAATGAACACGGAGAATGCAAGCACTGTGTGGCTCATTCTCTGGGTGTTCTCAGCGCCGAGCGCTGTTAAAATAATGGTCCGCTTCTTCAAAATAAATAAACAAGCGCGGCACGGCTCGGTTCGCTTTAGCTCGGTTTGCTTTTCCACTGCAGTTAGTACCGCTTTGAAGGGTTGGGGTCGGAATCCCTTGCCTCTTCAATTTAACTATATGTATATCCTTTTTATGATTACATTATTACTATAATAAGTACTAATCAAATTATATAATCATTCCTATATGCCATAAAGTGATTTCACATATGGGTTTTTATTCATGCATCTCTTTCATGAATGTTGGTTGAATGCATATCTTTCATGAAGGTCTTAGGATGTCTGTGACTAATCTTCTGTGGCCCTGAGCCAGAACTGTGTGTTGAGCCTAAAGAGAACTTCATCATATGATTAGGTTTCTCTTCTGACCCCATTAACGGAAAGAGGGAAATTTTTATATGGTTCTATGATTTGTTTCCAAAATTGTACTTCTTTAATACATATATCTCTCAAGAAGTAAAGTAATTGTTATTTCTTCTCTCTGAGGATGGAAGGTTTTATCAGTATGTTGCAGGTCTCAAGACGCAGGGTGGCTGGTCTCATGACGCTTTTCGATGGCCCCTCCGAGGTCATTACTGGAGCTTTCGTGACTTGGATGACAGCTATCTTGATCGATGTCGACGTAGCCGTCTATCTATGTGTAATTGTTTAGGCTTTATGTCTTCTGAGCCAATCAGAAGTGAATGTTTATGTAATGTATGCCCTTGAAAACAGTATAACTGGTGTACGATTTTGATGTAAGGTAGAGTTAGCTTGCGACCTCCTCGTGAGACTTTGACGCTGACTCTGCCAATTAAACTGCAAACTATTCTTCAGTAAATTTTACTCTTTGATTGAACTTCACGACTCCTGGTCTTCTTTCATCATCTCTGGTCCTGGGTCTGATACTGTTACCCCCCTAACAGTTTGGTGGAGAATGCGGGCAATCATTCTGAGGTGACACCCCTGGCAAACCAACAAACAAGGTAGGAAGATTTATTATATTATAGGCTATAGGTCTGTCTGAATGGAAGAGATTTGAAGGGGAACGGAAGAGCTTCACTCCGATGAGGAGAGTGAAGATTAATTATACTAAAGGTTAAAGTATAAAAGGAAGTCGCTGATAGCATTGTTTTAAAATTTAACAAGAGCAGACAGCGCAAGCGAAGCGTGCTCTGTGGGGGCCCCACTGGGCATTGTTGATATAGCAACACCCCAGCAGAGTACGTCCCTGGATTGAAGGTCCAGGGCGCCGTGATCCTACTATATCTCTTCCATCTCAGAAAGGGGATCCCCGAATTTAGTGGATTAGGCAGTTAGGGACTGAGAAATTAGTTAGAAAAAAAAAATAAAATAAAATATATATATAGTAACAGAGACAGGGTTGTTTGCCAGGGATGCATCAAGAACGATCCCCTTAAATAAATTATGACCCAAATTGGCATGGATCAGAATATATGATCGGGAGTCGTGAGTGAAAAATACTTTGTGGTTTCTTTGTGTAGAAGTCCAGACTTGTCGTTTAAAACGGATTTTTCAATTCGCTGCTAAAACATTTTTGCTGCTAAGAACATTCTCTGTGGTGAGTTTCACCTGTGACCAACAATGACAGATAAAAAGGTTATCTCAATTTGTTCTGACCAAAGTGATGAGGCTGAAGAGAGTGCATGCTGTAAACAGCTCTTCTCTGATGCGCTCAAATCAAAAAAATACGCAGAACTGATTAAGAAAATGGTCAGCCAGGGCTTTGATGCTAATTGGGGAGTCACAGAACAGATTGACTGGCTGCAAAAAAAGAAAGAGGCTGACAGAGTGAAGTTTTTGTCCGTGTTTGCCTATTCATGGATTTGTAAAATGGGTGGAATTCCCTTAACCCCTGAAAAGGCAATCCCGAACATGATTAATGGTTGGAAGAGTTTAATTGCCCAACGTGACAGGATGGCTAAACTCCTTGGGAATGAAATAGGCAGTGATCTGTGTAGTTTGAGCAAAGGGCTTGAGGCATTGTGTGAAATGGCAGAAAAGGCTGTAAAAAAGGAGGAAGTTCCTACTCCCTCCGCCCCCTCTTTCCCTTCTCACTCTGTTCAGGCGGCTGCCGCTTCAGGCTCTGCCAGACAGACTGATAACCAAAATAGCGGGCCCTACGCTGAGGTACGCGGGCTGTTGAATGTGGCTGTTGCAACTCCCCCTCCCTACAGTTCAGAGATTCCTTCTGTGCAAGCAAAACAAACTGAATATAACTCTGGGGTCAAAAATCTTAATCTGACTCCCATGGAGGCATTTAAACCTAATGTTACTGCATCCGCCGCCCCGATTCGACACACGAACTGGGCCGGATTGAATATTGAAATGGGTGCAGGATGTGAGGATGGTCAATGGGTCAGACTCACACCCACTGAGAAAAACAGTTTGCTTGCAGGGTTGGAACCTTTTAAGTTGTATAACCCAAACAAAAGTCTATGGGACAAGCTAGAGGCTGTTGCTAGGCAACAAAATCTAGGCATTGCTGATATCCAGTCGCTGGTCGAAGGGTTAGTTCCTTCCTCCAAATTAAGGGCTGTCCAGGGTGTGAACTTTTTCCCTCGGGTCCCTGCAAATTGGGGTGAGTTTTGTGTGGCTTATTCTGATTATAAAACAGCTGTGAAGGAATTGCTGGGTCGGGGTTCTTTTCCGTGGAGTAGTGTGACCCAGATCAAACAGAGAACCGGTGAAAGCCCGATAGAATATGTGGACCGGTTCCGTATTGCATATGAGACCTACTGTGCTGCTAATAACAATGATGAAGATTTTGATTCTGCTATAGTAATCGAATCAGCCACAGGCGGTCTGAATAAGCAATACAAAGATATGTTGATGAACAGTGCTGTTGATATCCAAATATGGGCAGATTTGCTTCGTTGGTGCTCTGTGAGCTGGAGCCGTATGCAAGCATGCGATGCTGATAATGTGAGCACTGTGAAGGCGGCTGCTGTTTCAGTTGAAGGGGAAGCCCCTCCTCGCAATGATGTGACATGCTATAACTGTGATGAGTTAGGCCACACTTCCCGAACCTGTCCCAAGTCAGTTGCTAAATGTAGAAATTGTGGAAGGGAAGGTCACATTGCGAAACATTGCCGTAGACCCAAGAATAAAGGAAACGGGAAAAAGGGAGGTAACAAAAATAATGCTTCGAATGATAAACAAGAAGCTTCCCCATCTGTCACTCTGTCTCAAGCTGATCTTGCAAAGTTGAAACAGCTGATAGGTGGGGACTAGGGGTCAGCGGCCTCCGGTAATAGTAATTATGCTGACACCCGTCCATTCATAAACGCGTTGTTAGGAGGCCGGCAATGCATTGCTTTAATTGACACGGGTGCTACAGTATCGATTACTGATCTCGATCTTGAGATCACTTCTGAAACTTTGTATATAGAAGGCCTAAATGGCAAAAAGGTGTTTCACAAATCTGTTTCTGTTCCTCTAACCCTTTCTGATTCTGACAAAGTGTTTTGGACTGAGTTTTGGGTGGGGAAGAATACTGTGGGGACTATTATCGGTGTTGACATTCTAAAAGAACTCGAAGCTGATGTTTTGCTTTCAAAAGATAAGCTCGTGCTTGGCTGCAATGAAACAATTCGCTTATCTCACTCTGGCCCCCACCATGAGAGATGTGCAGTGGCTGAACCTGTTGGTTTAACTGAAACTCGTCCTGAGTGGAAGTTCATAATTTCAAAATTCCCAAAGGTATGGGCCAAAGACAAATATGATTGTGGTCTTGCACAGATCCAGCCACTGAGCATCCCAGGTCCTATGCATGTAGCCAAACGACAATATCCTTTGAAAAATGAAGCTAGAGAAGGAGCGGACATTGTGGTAGATGAGTTAAGTGAGCGGGGAATAATTATTCCATGTTCCTCTCCCACTAATTCTCCAATGTGGCCTGTCAGAAAAGCGGACGGATCTTGGCGTTTGACGATTGACTATACTTCTTTGAATTCTATTTCTGAGAAAGTACACCCTCTGGTGGCCAACCCCGCAACTATCCTTCATGAAATAGGAGCTGAACATTGTTATTTTACTGCTCTTGATATTTCTAACGGTTTTTGGACTTGTCCCTTAGACAAGGAGGACCAAGGGAAATTTGCTTTTACCAGCAGGGGTCGCCAATGGACCTGGACTCGGCTTCCACAAGGCTTCTGCAACAGCCCCACCTTGTTTCATCAGGTACTAGCATCCTTCATCGATCCGGTAAGAAAACAAATTGAAAATGACGGATCGGTTGTCCTGCAATATGTGGATGACATACTGATTGCTAGTCCAACTAAGTTCAAACATTTGACTGCTGTCCAAACTGTTTTGAATGCCCTCCAAAACGGGGGATTCAAAGTGAATTTGAAGAAAGCACAGCTAGCTTTGCCTGAAGTGACTTATCTTGGACAGATTGTTGGGGTGCATGGCAGACGCATCACCCCTGAACGAGTTAAAGCTATCATTGAACTTCCAAAGCCACATACTGTCACTGGTCTAAGGCAAGTAATGGGTCTTTTGAATTACTGCCGCCAGTATGTCTGTGAATATACTGAACTTTCTAAACCACTCACAGAGGCACTGAAAGGAGGAAAACCTGGAGCAGATCTGATCGAGTGGACCGAGGAGATGGAGGAGGCTTTTGTGAGTATCAAAGAAACTCTTGCTTCCTCCCCAGCACTGCGACATGCTGATGCAACCAGACCGTTCCATCTGTGGACCTGGGTGGGAAACAGATCCTACTCTGCTGCCCTGGGTCAAAAGGTTCCAGGAAGAAGTTCGTATGGAATGGTAGGCTACTATTCTACTCCTATTCCTGTTTCCATGGCAGGACAACATCCATGTCTGCTGATATGTGATTGTGCCGAGTGGGCAGTGAAAACCACAGAGAACATTGTGACACATCAAAAGGTGATTCTGCACACCAGACACCAGATTTTGAAACTGCTAACAAACACTCGTTTAGGATCTATTTCTAACCAAAGAAGGGCTAAATGGGAAGCCACTCTTTTGAGTAAAAATGTGGAGATACAAATTGACATTGAGACTGCTATAAACCCTGCCTCCTTGCTTCCAGACGAAGGAACTGTCCATAACTGCGCACGGCTGATTGACACAGACAGCCAAAGCCCACTCCAGTCTGAGCCCCTTTCCGATGCCATGAGTTTGTTTGTGGATGGTTCCAGCTTTCATGAACAGGGGAAACGATTCACAGGCTGGGCTGTCGTAAATGAACATGGTGAAACTGTTGACTGTGGTTCTCTTTCAGGGGGAGGGGCTCAAGTGGCAGAGCTGGTTGCTTTAACCCGAGCATTACAGCACAGTAAAGGGAGACGCGTCAATATCTACACTGACAGTCGTTATGCCTTCGGGACGGTTCATGACTTCGGCCCGGTATGGACACGCAGGGGATTTCTAACCACGGCTGGTCTCCCCATCTCTCATCAGCACCAGGTAAAAGAATTGATGGCTGCATGTGATCTCCCCGCAGCAGGAGCTGTTATCAAAATCACGGGACACTCCACTGACAGTTCTCCAGAGGCCAAAGGGAATCAGGCGGCTGATACTGCTGCCAAAGAGGCTGCAAAATTGACTGAGACATGCGTGAGTGTGCTGGCTTTTGCTCCCCAGGAGAGTGAACCCTCTAGAGACATTTTTGAGCTTTATTCAGAGGATGACCCTGAAGAGATAGAGCAATGGACAAAATTAGGTGCAAAGAAAAATACAGAAGGGTTATGGAAATTCAATGACCGTTTTGTTTGTCCTGTTTCTGCTCGAACTGAACTAATGTCTCTGTATCATGGTTTGGCACATGCTGGTCCTGAGAATTTACATGCAATGATGTCAAAAACCTGGTGGTGGCCAAAGCTGAGAGCTTCTTGCAATGACTTTTGTAAAAGATGCTTAGTATGTCTTAAAGTGAATTCCCCAGCAAAGCTAAAGATTCCTTTAGGACATGCCCCTCGACCTCAGGGGCCATGGACCCATCTTCAAATTGATTTCATAGGTCCCCTGCCCCCTAGTGGAGGCTTTTCATACATTCTGATGATTGTTGATTTGTTTTCCAGATGGGTGGAGGCGTTTCCTCTGAAAAACTGCACAGCAGACGCAACTGCAAAAATTCTGTTGAATGAAGTTTTCCCCAGATGGGGGTTACCATTGCATATTGACTCAGATCAGGGCACACACTTCACGGGGAAGGTAATGAAGAATGTGATGAAATTGATGGGAGTGAAACAACACTTCCACATACCGTTTCGTCCTCAGTCTAGTGGTTCTGTCGAGCGTTCTAATCGGACGATTAAAACTTCATTGAGAAAGAGATTGTTGGAATGGGGGAAGGGATGGCACTCTGCTATCCCAACCATTCTTTTAAGTATGAGAGCCAGCCCGAACAAAACTACTCAGATCAGTCCCTTTGAGATAATGACAGGTCGCTACATGCGACTGCCCTGGGACGCTCCTCTGCAACATGAGGGACCGTCAGGGCCTTTGAAAGATGCTCTGCAAAATTATCTGAAGGCTTTGGATAAATGTTTAAAAGACACCAGGGTTAGTGTCAGTATCCGACAAGCAGAGAAAGATAACACTGAGCAAAAAGACATGCCTGCGTTGCCTGAGATAGGTGACAGTGTAATGTTGCAAAGGGAGATAATCTCTCCTCTGGGTCCGAAATTTGATGGACCTTACCAAGTTCTGTTGACTACTAATACATCTGTGTTACTCGACAGAGGTGTGTTGGGTACAGTATGGAGACATTGGTCACAGGTGAAACCACTTGAGAGGTGTTGCAACCAGAATACCACCACATAATAACATGATAAATCGTACCTCTTCAATATCTGTCGTATGTGATTTTTCTAAATTCTGGCATTACTGTTTTATCATTTACAGATGGCTGAGCCAGACGACTTATTGAAGCTGCTAATTCTGCAAGAAGAAGTGCGTAATGAGAAGCGACGGAAAATGAGACGGGCTTTTGTTAGATTAGTACTCCCGCTCTCTTTTGTATGTTTAATCCTAATCGCTTTGTCATTTCTACTGTGGATACAGATTTCCATTTGGACCGGTCGATTCCATGCTTTTGCGACTAATTGGGATTGTGAAGAAACTGACAACCGTCCATCCTGGGTACAATACCCATGCCTAAATTCAACTGAGGGTCTAAATTTGATTTCGACTATGTATCAGAAGGTAAACGATAGATGCTATCGGTTGGACGGAAATGAGTCAGTGACCTATTGGCTTGGTCACTCCCCAAATTATCCCGGTAATACCCTCATTATGCAAAAAGGTCGTTGGGTGAGAGATGGAGGTGTTTATGTTTATGAACCGCATTTTAGCGCCATGAGTTGGATTCCAGACAGCATAGCCCATGAAAACCACACTGCCTGCTCCAAACGGATGAATATGGCTAATAGTTATCTGTTGAAACCCATGAAGAATGAGAATAGAGCAGGACGGAAGAAGCGTCAGACCGTAGCATTAGGGGATTCCCACATGATTCTAGGAGGGAAACCAGTGAGACTTCCCCTTTATCCTAGTGCACCTGACCCTCGACACATAATGTCATATTACCTGCCCAAAGCTAAAGCTGAATTAGGTTCCAATCAGGTGGTCAAAGATGTGGTCCAAAGTTACATACATAGCAACATTGTTGTGAGAGAAGAACCAGGTTCGGACTTGTATCAACAGATCCTGAAGGATAAGGATTCGATGAGATGGAAAGTTTTAGTTCCCACGAGGGTTCACATGGTCCGATGGGACGTAGACAGGTCTTATGGTGCTGTTTGTGATCGATTCGGACGAATCGATAAGACTGATAAAAAGAATTTCGACCTTAATGGCAGTAAAAATGGTTTGCCTTTTGTCAATGCTTTTTCTCTCTCTTGGCCCAAGTATACTAGGTTTGATGATCCGTGGAAGGGGACAGTACAGGTGGAACGTTGTTTAGGTGAAAACATTCAACAATGGTTTGTTAAAACCTTTCCTCCAGGTGATGTTAAGAAATGTAAAACGATGTCGGAAAAACTCACAGGTGTAAAGGTGATGGAAGTGCCTATGGAAGTATGTAATTCCTCTTTTGTTAAGACAGGATACACTTGGACTAGTTTGTATGACGTGTTGCATCAGTACGAGCTCGTCAGGAGCATTGCTAATAAAACGGCTCTTAAAATGGATCAATTGCATGATTATTTAGAAGGGAAATGTTACAGCCCTACCTCCATGGCTTATA
Organism: Tiaroga cobitis; assembly: GCA_030578255.1. Classification (NCBI taxonomy): domain Eukaryota; kingdom Metazoa; phylum Chordata; class Actinopteri; order Cypriniformes; family Leuciscidae; genus Tiaroga; species Tiaroga cobitis. Next base: position 32,686,248 of record CM060600.1, on the reverse strand, counting down.
ATGTGACTGCCTGGATGCACCTTCATGTGCTTAAATTGACGATTGAATTGATGTATACTAGAATAAAGTCTCGTCTGGTACCGGTGAAATATGAGGAGTTATTGTGGGATAATTATCAACCATTCCAGGTGAGGATGTGGCCTCAGTTAAAGGATGTAGCCATAGGGGATGAGTGGTTTGATAGGGAGAAACAATTTCGGCAGTTTTTGGGTCCGATCCAGTTGCATGACGAGTATAACATTTCTCCTAAGAACTGTGCTAGACATAGGTGGACGCATCCCTTGGGTCCCACGTGGCGTCCAGTGGATCAGAGTCAAGATGGTAATGGAGCGGAGGGTTCTCTTTGTGTTACTGAATTGAAGCAAGAAACTGAATATTTTCCCCAGGTAAAGGCCCAGGAAGCTCAGCAGAAATACATTACAGCTTTCCTTGAGCAAGTAAAGACGACTGATCCATTTGCAGGTTATGAGTATTTGAATTCTGCCTGGTTTAAGTCCAAGGGAACTTCTCTTATGTCGGACTCTGAAGCACCATCTGCTATTGCGGTGGCTTTTGTTTTGGCTTTTTCGGTTGGTGCTATATTCACAGATATGGCAGAAACTGTAGAAGAATATGTGGAAGAAGCTTGGGAGGATTTGGTGACAGCATCGGAGGATCTAGTCATGGGATTTGTGCACTACGCGCTGTATGCTGTTGGAGCCCTTGTGGGGGTGATGTTCCTCTGTTTGTGTATTTGGTTGTGTGTTCGTTTTTGTTTCTCCTATCTGTGCAGGACTGCATGCAGAAATCTGAATCCTGCTGAGGAGGAAAAGAGACTGCTGATGCTCACGACCCACCTGAGGGACAAATTGGATCAAAACAACATTGAAGCCCTGATGTGAGTGGAAGGTGGGAGAGCCTCTTAATGGGGACTGGACTTTTTAGTATCCAGCATGTCCGTGACGAGGTGAAGAGACAAGTGTGACCCGTCAGGGAAGCATGAGTCACCACTCCCCCTCTCCGTAGTGGCCTCACTTGATAGACCAGACGTGGCGGTATTGGACCACACATCGGTCTAAAACGGGGGACTGAAGGGTTGGGGTCGGAATCCCTTGCCTCTTCAATTTAACTATATGTATATCCTTTTTATGATTACATTATTACTATAATAAGTACTAATCAAATTATATAATCATTCCTATATGCCATAAAGTGATTTCACATATGGGTTTTTATTCATGCATCTCTTTCATGAATGTTGGTTGAATGCATATCTTTCATGAAGGTCTTAGGATGTCTGTGACTAATCTTCTGTGGCCCTGAGCCAGAACTGTGTGTTGAGCCTAAAGAGAACTTCATCATATGATTAGGTTTCTCTTCTGACCCCATTAACGGAAAGAGGGAAATTTTTATATGGTTCTATGATTTGTTTCCAAAATTGTACTTCTTTAATACATATATCTCTCAAGAAGTAAAGTAATTGTTATTTCTTCTCTCTGAGGATGGAAGGTTTTATCAGTATGTTGCAGGTCTCAAGACGCAGGGTGGCTGGTCTCATGACGCTTTTCGATGGCCCCTCCGAGGTCATTACTGGAGCTTTCGTGACTTGGATGACAGCTATCTTGATCGATGTCGACGTAGCCGTCTATCTATGTGTAATTGTTTAGGCTTTATGTCTTCTGAGCCAATCAGAAGTGAATGTTTATGTAATGTATGCCCTTGAAAACAGTATAACTGGTGTACGATTTTGATGTAAGGTAGAGTTAGCTTGCGACCTCCTCGTGAGACTTTGACGCTGACTCTGCCAATTAAACTGCAAACTATTCTTCAGTAAATTTTACTCTTTGATTGAACTTCACGACTCCTGGTCTTCTTTCATCATCTCTGGTCCTGGGTCTGATACTGTTACCCCCCTAACAGCTTCAAAGTGGGTAGGATTATAGACTGATCGTAATAGTTTATCCGCTCCTCGTCAACCAACGAGAGGAACGTCAGCACTTCGTCCACTGACCACGATTCAGCCATTTCTTTTTTGAAAGTTTTTTTTATTTGTTTTTTCTTCAAGCAAGTCAAGCAAGTAGTTTTAAAACAGGTGCTACAGTGGTGGCTGTTACTGGCTATTTAAATCTAGCGGGTTTGATGTCTCGCAAATACAATGACGCTGGTAGTGACGATTCCGTCTAACCAATCAGTGATCTGCAGTGTTTTCACGTCACATTTTAGTATTGGTACGGTACGCTTGGAACCTCAACAGAGGTGGTACCATTTAAAGCGAGCCGAAGCGAGCTGTACCATGCAGTGGAAAAGCGCCACAAAGTGAGCCGTACCCACCCGAGCCATACCGTACCATGCAGTGGAAAAGTGCCAAAGCGTGCCGTGCCGTACCGTACCATGCAGTGGATAAGCGCCATATGTTCCTAGAACTACCCGGTACAAAAGCCCCTGTTGTTAAATGCCGTGCTTAAATGAAGTTGCTGTCAGCTGGCTTACATCACTTCAGAGTTCCTACTGCCTTTGCAAATGTCTGCCTCTCTAATTCATAGAAATCATCTTAACCACACCAAGGGACCCCTCAGATGAGTTTTAGGAGCCGCTCAAAGGAAAGATGATCTACAGTGGCTGATTACTGATTAAAGCAAAAACCACCACACCTGTGTTCAGTTCAGTTCCACCTATGCATTGCTTTCATGTGGAAATACGAAACAATAACAGACAGCGAAGAAAAAAAAAAATGCATGCACTATTAAACAGCGTCAAATAATCCTTATGGATTTAAGAAATGGATTGTATTTCAAAGCTAATGTTCAAAAAAGAAAAGAAATTGTAAAAAAAACCATCACAGTGGGCGGTAGATGGGTGGGTCTGTCTGACCCAGACACTGTATAAATGAAAGGACAGTAAGGAGAGCAGAACAAACTCCTAACAGGAGGAGACTCACTCATGGCCTATGAGACAGAGGATCATGAGACTCAATACTGCTTTCCTGCCATCAACTCATCATGTATCAAGGGGAAACACTCTAAATATGAATACAACATCATGTATGTGTTTGTATCATTGTTGTCAGCATGGACTGTGTTTCTGAACCTGCTGGTGATCATCTCCATCTCTCACTTCAAGAAGCTTCACACTCCAACCAACCTGATTATTCTCTCTCTGGCTGTGGCCGACCTGCTTATGGGACTTGTTATGCCCATAGAGGCCACTAGGCAGATTGAGACGTGTTGGTACTTTGGAAACACTTTCTGTAGGCTGTTTATGATAATCCTTGGATTGGTCTTCTCATCATCTCTCAGTAATTTAGTTTTAATTGCTGTTGATCGTTATGTGGCTGTGTGTCACCCTTTACAGTACCCACAGAAAATAACCACAACTAAAACTTTAGTGAGCATCTGTCTGAGCTGGGTTTGTTTCTCAACCTATAACACTATTCTTGTAACTGATTATGGATATTTAGACAGTATAAACAGAACAGACATGTGTTATGGAGAGTGTTTTTTTGCGGTGGGTTTTGCCTGGAGAGTTACTGATCTGTTCATCTCTTTTATTTTTCCATGTACCCTAATCATAACTTTATATTTGAGGATATTTTGTGTTGCACGTCAGCAAGTGAAAGTTATAAACTCTCTGATGAAGGGTGTTAAATGTGTAAAGGAAGGTTCAGTGAGGAGGAAATCTGAGAGTAAAGCTGCTCTGACATTAGGAATCATTGTGACAGTTTATCTGCTGTGCTTTATTCCTTACTATATCTGTTCTATATCAGTAAACTCTTCCACAACCATAACTATTTTGTCATGGGCCATGTACATAAATTCAGGTCTGAATCCTCTGATCTATGCTTTATTTTATCCCTGGTTTAAAAATACTGTTAAACACATCTTAACTCTGAAAATATTTCAGCCAAAATCCTCTTTGGTCAACATTTTTACAGAATATCGCTTGTAATTAAACTGGTAATTTTCAAAGCATGTATCAGTATAGCTTATTTAATAGAGTATGTTTGCTGTTAAAATTTCAAATGATATTGTCAGATTTGAACAATTAAGTACATTTTTTTAGACACACATTGAATTTAAGTGATAAAAAGTTCATGAATTATGTTGCATTGGATCATTAAGTGAACTGAGAAATAAATGTGAGCATAAATCTGGAATAATGAAAATGGTAGATAGCATGTACTTTATGCTTTCATCAGTGATGCTGCATCTGTGTTATCATTGATGAAAAACACAATAACAAAATAAGGACAGTCATAAAGAAGAGTGGCTGCGTTCGCAAACCGCATACTCACTAAGTAGGTACTTAATTTCAACAAGTACTTACTTAACAAGCGCTAAAAGAGTAGGTACTTTATGGCATGATCACGTTAAGTATGAATGCGATCCGGACATCTGCCATGTTCACGTTATCACAAGTGCAACAACTTAAAAGATATGAGCGTCAGGTTTAATTAATCTATATGTAAATATCTTGATATTGATGAAACTTGCTCATTTTGTGGTCTTGCAGTAACACCTACCCAGTTATTTTGTGATTGTAGTATAACTAATACATTTAGGGTTGATATAAGTTCTTATATTTTTAACCCTACAAATGTGACCCACAGTTTTATCCTTAAAGATATAATTTTTTATTATGAAAACCCAAAATCGTCATCTCTTGAATATGTTTTTAATTTCTTTATTTTATATGCAATTTTTTGTTACTCACAAGCAAAAGCCCTTTTGGGCCCAAAGGCTATCCTTTAGATTAATTAATTTAGATAAATTATGTATTATGATGAATTATGATAAAAGATATTTAACCTTGTCATTGTGCTTTTACTCCCTGTGTATATAATCTCATATAATGATATACACGCAAACCCATGATAGTTATGTTTTCTGTTTTTTTTGTTTGTTTTTTTTGTCATTATGATTGTTCATTGTATAAGATAGAACCTTTTTAAGAAATGTTTTTCTTTGTTATGCAAACATCCTGCCAACATTCTGGAGCCTATGACCTATCACTTTAGTATCTAGAATTTACCTATACCGTATCAGAAGGGCATGTTTTAGATTGTGTTTCAGCTTTAAAAATTAAATAAAGCTACATTTTACACCAGAATTGCATTGCTTAAAACATCTGATGTTAATTGACAAAGCACTCCGCAAAACCATATGCACCAGAGGTAAATGGTAATGGTAAGTAGTTAAAAACTTAAATAAAAAGTAAATAAAAACTTATTTACTGTTTGATGAAACTAGCCTATATAATTATGAAGTCAAATTAAATGCCCTATACTTAAACTTAATTGTCTCAGCTGTCTGACATCAAGTAGGCCCTATCCATAAAACTTCAACTTTTCATATCATTCTTTTTAATAGTTTTGTTTTAAATGAGTATCAATATCTAAGTACTATACATTTTTTCCCCAATTTAGTAATTGATCTGATCGAATCTGTAAAAGATTATTGTGAAAGATACATGTAGATATTATGTCTACCAATTATGAATTCAGATTGAATGATATGTGTCAGTATGTAAATGAATAGCCAATCTGTAGTTGTAAGTCATGAACTTACTTAATAACAACACCATAATAAACAGTAAAATAATAAGATTAATAAGACTAATGAGAACATGGGAATCTCCCTTCCCTCCGCAGTAGCGCTTTTGCCCTGTAGAGGGTTTTGATTTAACAGTTTATTGTCATAATATCAAAAATATAAAAGCTGTGCATCATACCTGACACCTGGATGAACACTTTACAGTTGGTTTTGTGACTGTAAGTCATTGTCTTCAAATCCTATTGAGCTTTAAATTATGGCATATTTTTTGTATGATCCTATATACACTAGTGAAAAAAAGCCATATTTACATATGATTTAACAGTTTATTGTCATAAATATCAAAAATCTAAAAGGTGTGCATCATACCTGACCCCTAGATGAACACTTTACAGTTAGTTCTCTTACGAGAGGTTCTCTCGTACTGCGTAATATCTTACGCTAAGGGAAACCTCTTTTCCACGAGATATTGAAGCCAAAAATTATCCTTAATTTTGAATTAATGTAAAACGCGTTGCGGCAGCATGCAGACATAGGCAAGACGGCTCGCGTGCCTATTGGCTGTCCTGCGGCAACTGCAGCAGCCTATCGAGAGAGGCCCAATGATCCACGTCACGTCACGTCAGATCCAATGGGGGCGCTTCGCGCCCACTACGTTACGTCCCGCCAAGACGCGCGTGGCCTGGGCCTATAAATACAGCTCGATGGGCTGATATAAGCAGTTTTTTCATCTCTTTAGCGAAGCTCACGCATCGTTGGATCCGGAGTGATGAAGCCGCGCCGTCTGAGAAAAAGCCTTCTGCGGGACGAGCCTTTGCATCTAAAGCCGCTGGCCTTCATCTCGCCGCCTTCAGTCGCCGTACCTGCTACGCTTTGCTGCGTATATATCCTTTTACTCTGCCGAGTGTGTGTTCGCCGCTGCGACTCACACTCTCTCTATCTAAAAGAGCAGCGTCTTTTTTAAGATGCCTCGTTCCTGTGGCTCGTGCCGAGCCGCACTCAGCGACGGGGACCGCCATGTCATCTGCGTTTCCTGCCTGGGTGAGGATCATGCAGCTCTCGCACTCGCTGACGGCGGCTGCCATCATTGCGAGCTATTGCCCATGGTGACTCTGAGGACTCGCCTGGCATTTTTCTCAGAGTCTGCACTTCCGCCCGCTATAGTGCCGCGCCGTAAAAAGCGCCGTACTCAGCGGGTCCCCGAGCTGGACGGCGAGCTAAGATGGCGCTACCTTCTAAAGCTTGCCGAACTACTTCACGCCGCGAAATCCTCTGCACAGGCCATTGGGCGAAAATGGCTTCTCTCACCGTTGCTGAGGGACACCTATGGCTGACGTTATCTGAGATGCCGGACTCGGAGCACTCCGCGTTGCTCGACGCGCCAATCTCCCCAGCTGGCCTCTTTGGATCATCCGTCAAAGATTTCGCACAAGCACAGCCCACCACAGTACAGGGCTCGCACAAATACAATCGACTCATGTCGATTGTGGATTAAATGTAGTGAATGTGCCCACAACCCAGTGCCCACAAACACTACACACTGCATGTCCCACGGTTTCTGTAAAAACGAAACCAACACACATACAGTCAGCTCAGGCTTGACGGTGTTTTCAGTGCAGTAAATGTGCCCGCTGTCCCGCGCCCACATTCACTCACAGACATGTTAAGCTCCACAGGGTTTGCCCCGCTTGCACTCTCTCAGCAAACTACCATAAGGGAGTCGAGCGCCTCGCGTGCCCCCCCGCCTCAAACGCTGCAAGCACAGCGTTTACGTTACAGCACACCGAAGCTCTCCGGTCGCCATTATGTTGCGGCCAGAGCCCAGATCTCATTCTACCCCTAGCTATTCATGCAAATGGGTGGGCAAAGCTTCCCGGGGTATCAGAATGGGTGCTGAACATTATAAAAAGAGGCTATTCGCTGCAGATTCCTATCATGCCCAAGCGATGCTGTGCATTTGGATGCGATCAAATACGTGATCATACAAAAGGAATATCTTTATACCGTATCCCAAAAGAAACAAAATGGAGAAAAGTGGTTGGCGGCAATAAACAGGCAAAACGCATACATGCATTCTTAGATCAGTTAATTCGTTAGGCGTATTATCACATTACATTCTTTCGTTTTCAAATACCAAAAGCTGATCTTGTATTTTATTTGACACTTCTTAGAAATCGTTAGAAACACAGGTTGAGACAACAGTCTCAATGACAGTTTATCATACTACAGTGACAGTCAGTGATAAGTATAAAAAAGTATATATAAGCATAGGCTATTATTTCGTTTTTATCAAACTAGATTAAACAAATTCATTAAAGATACACATAATCTTGTTGGTGATTTTGTTTTGTGTTTTTCCCTGTAAACTCAGTTAAAAAAATTATTACAGGTACTATAATTTGGTGATAAAAATACATTGACCAACCTTTGCGGTGATGATTGAAAAATCATTTTCTTTTAATGAAACTCCGGTGTAGCGTGATGGGAAGCGAATAAGGTAGCTGTAATGTCACCGAACTCAATGTCAGTAAGTTTTTCTACACATTTAATGCCTGTAAAAAGAACTTGTGGTGCTTCATATGGATATATGATTCCTAATTCCTTTATCTTCCTCTTGTATATTTATTTTTGTGATGCTAATATTAAGTGCGATGACATGACGTGGTAGGGGAAGAAATCGATTCTGTTCAGTATAGAGATATTTTGCACCATGATTTTGCGCATGCAATTATATCAATACTGTAGCGCAAAGTATTGCAATATTTAGGCTAATTATAATAATTATATTATTAGTATAATAATATACCAATAATTATATTATTAGTATAATATACTAATAATATATATTACCCACGGCAATGGATCTATGAGTAGCCGACGGATGTATTCCGTCAAAATGGCTGACACGCGGCTAGGGGTCACGTGACTGGGAGATCCCTATAGCCTTTATCTCAAGCTCAGAGCGAAGGGGGTCTAAACAGCAGATATTTTCTGGTACCGAAAAACAGACAGGGGTCTCAGACCCATTCTAAATCTAAGACAGCTGAACAAAGTCCTTGTGAAACGCCAGTTCAGAATGCTCACAACCAGGAAAATCCTTGCGCAGATTTGCCAAGAGGACTGGTTTATGTCTATAGATCTGAAGGACGCGTATTTCCAAATACAAAGAGCGTCACGTCAAGGCGATTCTTGAGATGTGCCTTCGAGGGCCAGGCATATCATTACACAGTCCTACCGCTCAGCCTGTCCCTAGCCCCCCGTACATTTACGATGTGCATGGACACGGCTCTCGCACCCCTGAAGCTACGGGACAAGCGAGTTTTGAACTACTTGGACGATTGGCTGATTCTAGGTCGATCACACTCAGAGCTCATAGAACACTGAGACCTAGATTCTTGAGATGTTCGAGTAATATAGTCCTAAGTCAATTTGGCGAAAAGTTCGCTGTCTCCCAGTCAGAGAATACCTTTTCTGGGCACAGAACTGAACTCGCTGTCTATGACAGCGCGACTGTCGCCAGAGCGCAGACTGAACATTCAGCGCATCACGAAATCCTTCCGCTGCGGAACTATAGTCCCGCTCAAAAGGTTTCTCATGGCCTCAGCATCATCAGTACTCCAGTTGGGCCCGCTGCAGTTATGGCTAAAAGCGCGAGTACCACCTCGGGCATGGGCCTCCGGTCTGTTTCGCCTCAAGGTCGATCAGAAATGCGTCACAGCTCTGAAACCTTGGAGTGCAATCGACTGGTACCAGTCAGGTGTAAACCTGGGGACTTCCTCGAGTGTGAAGGTGGTGTCCACAGACGTCTGCACCTCGGGATGGGGAGCGCTGCTCGAGGGCAGACCGTTCATTGGCCAGTGGTCAGAACGGGAGAAACTTCTACACATAAACTGTCTGGAAATGATGGCAGTCGACAAGGCGCTGAGGCGTTTTTGTCCCCAGATAAAAAAATCACCACGTCTTGGTCTACTCGGACAACATCGTCAGTGGTGGCCTATATAAATCGCCAGGCTGGCGTCAGGTCCCGAAACCTTTACAGGCTGACGGAACGCCTCCTGGTCTGGGCTCAGCACAATCTGCACTCATTGCACTCAACACTCACGCACCACATGTGTCTGGTCACCTGAATTTGGGACCAGACAGACTGTCCAGAAACAAAGTTCCAGCAGGAGAATGGTCTCTGCACCCGCAGACGGTCCTACTGCTGTGGGAGACATTCGGCAGAGCACAGGTAGATCTGTTTGCGTCCCAAGAAAACGCTCACTGTCCAAAGTTTTTCTCCAAGAGCAGGGATGCGTTGGCCCATGTCTGGCCCCGCTACCCACTCTATGCCTTTACCCCTGTCTCGCTCCTGCCTCAGGTATTGGAACGAATCAGGGAAAACGGATGCTCAGTGCTACTTGTGGCTCCGCTCTGGAAAAACCAGGCTTGGTTCCCAGTTCTGATACAGCTGACAAGCACTGCCCCATAGCCAATACCGATGAGGAAAGACCTCCTCTCTCAAGCCAAGGGCTTGATTTGGCATCCTCGCACAGAGCTGTGGTCCCTACATGCATTGGCCATCGACGGGTACCCGCTAACCTCCCGGAGGGAGTGTTAAACACGATCATGCAGGCTAGAGCCCCGTCTACTAGACGACTCTATTCCTCAAAATGGTTTGTCTTTTCTGGCTGGTGCAAAGCTCGGGGCTTTTCACCCCTAGACTGTGGGGTTACGGAAGTTCTCTCCTTCCTTCAAGAGCTACTGGATAAGGTTAGAACCCCATTCACGCTCAAGGTTTATGTGGCGGCCATAGCAGCGTTTACTAAACCACCGACTGGCCAGTCACTGGGGAAGAACGATCTGGTCATCCGCTTCCTTAAGGAAGCTAAGAGGCTGAATCCTCCCAGACCCCCTTCAGTCCCCATGTGGGACCTTTATACGGTTTTGGAAGGTGCCCCGTTCGAGCCAATCCATTTATCAGATGTAGCAACAATGACTTTTGCCTTAATTAGCTCAAATTATTCATAGGGAATTTTCATAATTAATCATGGATATGATCATTATCTTGCATGTTGCAGTTCAATTATCGAAATTGAAAATAGAGCGATCGAATATATGAATGATACATCATAACGAATTATAATTCCTCATTCATACATCAATGGTCTCATTACAGATCGATTATATGAGATAACTTTAAGGGAATTAATTTAGTTATCAAACACTCGGTTTGTCCAGCAAACAGCCGTAAGATTAACTTACCAACTTCTCAACAAAGTTATCCCTTTTTATAAACTCCAAGAAATCTCAATGTTCCGGCCGTGAACATTAATTTTCTTGTGTTTATAAAATTTAGGTTACTGAAATAGTAACAACTTGTAAAGCTTGTAGCTATAAGATCATAATTTCATTGACTTGTAATATAAGCTCTTAGACAGAAAGCAATCAAGAATATGGTTTTAATAATTGAAACTACGGATACAGAATTCTACCTTAAAAACCCCCGGATACATATATGTACATTAACAGTAAAACTAACGAAACAAACAAATAACAACGAGAGAGAGAGAGAGAGAGAGAGAGAGATTGAGAGAGAGAGACAGAGAGTGGTCTGATCGAAAGATCATGTGAGCTAGACAGAGAGGGAGAAATAAAGCAGACCTGGAAAGATCATGAGTTTTGCAAAATTCATCACAGACACAGAACCTTTGAGACAACAAAAATCAACAGATCTTAACCCTTGAAAGTATAGTAAAACAGGTACTTGCACCGGTACAGCTCTTTTGGATGGGTGATGAGAAACCGGCGTGTGTCTCTCTCGGTCATGTGGATTCCGAGCGTTCGGGTTCGTCCAGCGGGCGTGAGCGCGGCATGTTTGAATGTCCTTGGAGGTGAAGCTTGCCAGCTGAGATCGGGCTGGGTTCATTTTCCTCGCGAGCAGAAATGGCCAGGGACCAATGCAGGGATAGGAGAGTGAGAGTTGCACAATGGTTCTCTTTGTGTTCCTGAGGAGAACCGCGTCTTGCGTGTGTGTCCTTAAGAGCGGGTGCGTGCTTTGTCAGCTCTTCCAGGCGAGCGTGGTCGCTGAAGGTTCAAAGAGTCTCTTTAAAGTTGAAGTTGCCGATTACGTTCATTTCACTGAAACTAAACGTAAGAAAAGGTCCGAAGACGAAAATAAAGAAAACGGAGAAAGCTCCCTAAGGAGCCATGGAACCGGAAACCTCTCACAGGGAAAAGCTCTCTAGCAACGTAAGCGCTCTTCTGTGTCTCTTATGGAGAGGAGGGTTCACGCCCCTGTTTGACACATGACCGTCCGCGGATCTGAAGCGAACACAGTTCTCTTTGTCCTGTGTCGGTTTTGCCCACTGAGTCATGAGATTACACTTGAGCCGTTCGGCTCCTGAAATATGAAATGTGTAAAATAATGCACCTTACTTCATTATGCTATCGGAATTCGGCTCCGTTAGATTGAGGGAATTACAGACATATCAAACACGTCACATGAAGATTATCAGAATACAGAGATATGCATATCATAAGCATTTAGTTCCTTCAATGCAAGTCCATTCCTTCAAACACACGTCATACACAAAATGACTATAAACTGGGAAACACACATGAAATATGACATGCTAAGTTTTAATATTCAAAGTTCGTGTATGAGTGTACGTTAAAGCATGTGTGTGTGTGTGTATGTGATTGTTCTTCAGAGTTCATTGAACGATGGTGGCCGGATGAACTCCTGGTCATCTGCAGTCCCGTGTCTTGGGTGTGTGTGTGCTTCGAATTTGATGAGTTTAATATCTGACAACTGCCAATTGTCCTATTGCACAATTCTCTTCTGTGTGTGTAAGCGAAAAACCCCCAGGGTTTGCCCCACACTTTTAGCTTAATGGTGATGAGTCACATGTGCCATAGTAGTTCTTTTTGTTTACTAATCAGAGACAAGGACCTCATGAGCGCATCATTGTCAGTAATTCAATCAAGTCCAGGCACCATCCGTTTCGTGTGGAAAACTACAAACAGAGGGGCTTTGTGAGTGACTCAGTAACCTAATTAACAGTCCCAGGACATCTACTTTTCTCAGTCTCTGAATTAAAATAATGCAAAACCAGTAGTTTAGGAAAATGGCAGATCTGACCATCTGATCATGGCTACACAGACATGAAACATTTGTCGTTCAAGACAGTGTTTTTTATGGCTCTTGCTTCAGTGAAGCGCATAGGGGATTTGCAAGCGCTCTCAGTAAGCGCGTATGGAATTTGGACCAAATGACTCGAAATTCATACTCAAACCAAGACACGGGTACGTGCCTAAATCCCTCAACACACCGTTCAGGGCTCAGGTTATTTCCCTGTCTGCCCTGCCGGTTTACAACGAGGAAAAGACAGCAAGCTTCCTTTGCCCAGTCAGGGCATTAAGAGCTTATGTGTCTCGCTCGTCTGTTTTCAGACATGCGGAGCAGCTCTTCGGTTCGTTCAGCGGACGTCCTAAGGGACTAGCCGCATCGAAACAGAGCCTATCCAGATGGATATTTGATGCTATAGCGCTGGCCTACACTTCTAAAGGCTTGCAGTGTCCTTTGGGTGTCAGAGCCATGTGTTATGTGTCTCGCTCGTCTGTTTTCAGACATGCGGAGCAGCTCTTCGTTTCATTCAGCGGACGTCCTAAGGGACTAGCCGCATCGAAGCAGAGCCTATCCAGATGGATAGTTGATGCTATAGCGCTGGCCTACACTTCTAAAGGCTTGCAGTGTCCTTTGGGTGTCAGAGCGCACTCCACAAGAGGCATGGCCTCGTCGTGGGCTTGGTCTAGTGGGATTACCTGTATCTGTATGGCGGCTGGCTGGGCCTCCCCGTCTACATGTATCAGTACTGTCTGCCCCGTTGCTTAGGCTCAGAATACTGAAACCGCTTGAGCACCGCTCACTGATCGATAAATTAACTCCATGGGCAATGAGTAAGACCCATACTGTTACCCAGTGTTGTGGCAAAAATTCTCAAACAAACATCACTGCGTAAGAGACACTCAGAGTCAAATTATATAAAATAGAAGTATTTATTCTTGCAAGAATAGGAGCAGTCTAATACACAGTTGTTACCCTGTGCAGAAGAGTGACACACCCCCAGACAGACTGAACTAGCTTTTATCTTAGTTTCAAGGCCTTCTTCCCCCCAGAGCCTTCCTCCCAGTAGTTTTCCATAGACGTCACTAGTTGGCCCACTAAGCTCCCCTGCACCAAATGGCCTTCTGACATCTAGGTCAGAGGTCCTTGTTCGTCTGTTCTCTGGAGTGTCTCCCTCTTCTGCCTCCCCAGGTACATAAACAGAATCCTTTCTCACTACAAGTGAGAGACACACATGTGACATTCTTTGAATCATCTACATTTAACTAAAGATCAATGAATATCATTAAAATTGCCACCACACCAGTTCAGGCCGAACTTTTCCACCCTGACTGTGTGGAACACTGTTGATGTGATTAGCTCCCTTAGGATGCTACTTATTGGGAATGATGCTTCTAGCCTCTCTTCTCAGACTCTCTGTGAGTCCCTGGTGATTATGCACTATATGAGCCCCGGGCACCTGCCCTTGGCACTTTGGTGTTGGATCCCAGCACGCACGGCGTTTTACACTGTGTTCCCCTACCGTAAGATATTACGCAGTACAAGAGAACCTCTCGTAAGAGAACGTATTTGGTTACTAACGTAACCTCGGTTCTCTCTAGAAGAGGGAACGAGTACTGTGTATCTTTGCCGTGCCTGCAACACGCTCTAGTTCGCTTCGGCAATGAAAAACCAGATTATATCAGCCCAACAAGCTGTATTTATAGGCCCAGGCCACGCCCGTCTCGGCGGGACGTAACGTATCGGGCGCGAAGTGCCCCCATTGAATCTGACGTCACCAAGGGCCTCTCTCGATAGGCTGGTGCAGTTGCCGCAGGACAGCCAATATGCGACACGCGAGTCGTCTTGCCTATGTCTGCATGCAACGCGTTTTACATTAATTTAAAATTAAGGATAATTTTTGGCTTCAATATCTCGTGGAAAAGAGGTTTTCCCCTAGCGTAAGATATTACGCAGCACTCGTTCCCTCTTCTAGAGAGAACCGAGGTTACGTTAGTAACCGAGTACGTTTTATGACTTTAAGTCATTGTCTTCAAATGCTATTGAAGTTAGAAACGTTTATACCAGTGTAGCTGTCATGGTTCGCAGGTTTGTCTGTTCGTTCTGTGTGTACTGTTCTGGTCTGATTGCCTCTCAGCGTCAGCTGTGCTGATGAACAATCAGATCAGCCGCAGGTGCGTCTCGTTTATGGATCCTATATGTAGTCTTGTGTTTGTCATGTTCATTGTCAGATCGTTGTTGCTGGTTCTCTGTGTCTCGCTGTCTGTGCAGTTCCATCCATCCAGTTCCTGTTCTGTCGGACTATCCTGCCTTCAGTGCCTGAGAATTGGACTATTTTCCCGGGCTTGCTTCTCGCCGTTGTTTCCTTCAGCACTTCCTGTCTATTAGGATTGATTGCAGCCACTGCAGTCTCTGCGCTGCCAAGGACCTAACTGCCGACCTGAGACTCAACTCCAACCTGTCTTGTTTTGTTCTCTTGCTGTTTCTAAATAAACCTTTATTCTCATTTGCAATTGGATCTTGTGTTTCGTGACCTGACAGTAGCTGTAAGATGTAAGTAGATGTAACTTTAGAAACGGTCCCTAAATTCGTGAATATCGAACATCCAACGTCAAACCAACTTCAAGCCAGTCAGTTTGAGCACCTTTTCCGAAGAGAAAAGCATATGGATGGAACAATTGAGTGTTTTTCCTCTTCGTTTTGTACTTTGTATACAGTCCCTATCTGCTGTTTTACATTACACAATGTATAGGTTGATATATTTAATAAATAATAAAAAATAAATTCAAATCATATGCCCATACAAAATATATATATATTTAAAGACCCCAAATAATAAAGCAACAAACATAACACATAACAGGATTCATTACAAGTGGTGATGAAATATTGTTCTTTTAAATACTTTCCAGCATTTCAGTTATTAAAAGTATATATCATATACTATATCATGAAAGATCTGATATTCCCATTCCCAAATATGGCTGATTTGGTTGTTTAAACACCAGTTTATAATGATATATTAGTTGATCCAGAGTTATTGGATTTATCCGTACTCCAACAATCACATCACCAGTTATAAGATCAGAGGTAAGATGTACCTTGTGTAAGGTGACTTTTAAGATGGTCATTTCTATCCCCCTAATCAATACATCCTTCCTGGCTGCAGTCTGACCTGAGAGTAGAAGAACTCATTCTAGCAAAAACGATTTTCCTCTTGTCCTGGCAGAGACACAATGTCGTTAGTAATAAATGGAACATACTCTGTATAATTATCCCTAACATCTACCTGTGTTGAGATCCCCTTCTTAATCTCAGAATTCTGTTGGTCAACATGAATCTCCAGCGGTTCAAGTCCAACCAATTCAACTGGCTTAGCGGACTTCTTTAAAGAATTACATTCAGAGATTGTATGCCCTACTATGTGACAGTAAAAGCATACAACCTTACCTTTCTTATCTGATGAAAAATTCTGATTCACAGGGGGCACACTTGATAGTGTTCGATGTACTCACTGGAGGTGTCCACCGATTCCGAAATGACTTTTTACTCTGATCGCTTAAAACTTAATCAGGAAAAGAAACTCTGTGAGTCAGAACAAATTCGTCAGCCAACACAGCTGCATTAGCTAATGTAAGGGCCTTCTGCTCATTTAAATAAGTAGACACAGACCAGTTTTTAGATTCTTCCACAAGAAATAACTCCCTTAACTGGTTCAAGGTTTCTACTTTCTGAGACTGACACCACCTTGTAAACGTAATCTCTTTTTCTAGAGCGAATTCAACATACGTTTGTCTTTCAAGTTTTTTGTAACCATGAAATCATTGGCAATAAGCCTCTGGTACTAACTCATACGCTCTCAAAATGGCTGTTTTTGCTTGCTTAAAATGTACACTTCAAATGTACACAAGAAAACACTTCCTGAGCCTTTCCCGTCAGAACACACTGTAGAAGTAGGGTCCAGACTTCTTCTGGCCATTTTAGAGAAGAAGCAACTCTTTATTAGTCATTACTAGTCAAAACATCTGACAAATTGTATTTTTACAATTGTGTCTCCAATTACAGCAATTAAACGGAATGACCATAATTGCTTTTTTAAAAAGGCATTTTACAATTCAAACACATTTATAAAAGTATAGATGTAACAATACTTACATATTTTAAATCAGCATAAACATCTGAATTACAGAATGTCTGAATTTGTAGTCGCAAAGAATTACAATGTCCATCAATTCATCCTTTGGTGGTTGCACTGAGAAAACTGGTTCAGTAGAGTGTATGAGTGTACACACTGTACAGTACACACTGTGGAGTGTACAGTAAATACATCCATGCTACAATATGTAGTCTCTGATTTGAAGCATGGTCAGCTAATCTCCATTAACAATAGGGTTAGTCACCATTTACAATATCAACCATTATCGATCAGCGGCTTGTTCGCTGGTGCATATCTAATTCTGTGTACAGGTATTGTGTTTGTGGCCACTGATGCACCTGCAGTAGCCATGACTCCACATGAATGGATGGAAATGACTGTGGCACAATCTAAGCACTTTTATTCACTGCATAGGGAGTTAGTGGCTATTGACAGCAGTAATACTGTAAAACAGAAACGTCTTGGTTACTTATGTAGGTAACGGAGACGTTCCGTTGGATGACGACGAATGAGGTTTCGCTTAGAAAGCCTATCGACTTTGAGTATTACAAAACAAGCCAATGGCAAAGAAATGCCATGGGTCTACGGAATTTGCATGGCGTAACTCCGCCCCACCGCGTGGGTATAAAAGGAGAATGCCGGCAATATGCAAATATGTTTCTTCACTGAGGAGCCAAGACTGAACTCGGCTGTACCAGCGGTACAGCGGAAGTGGCAGGAAGACGCAATGTCTCCGTTCCCTACTCAGGGAACGAGGGTTACATACGTAACCGAGACGTTCTCTTTCGTTGTCACTCCGAGTTCCGTGGGACGACGACGAATGGGGTTACCAGTCTAATCACGCCACCTTCATAGCTGTCTTCCAGTGCCCTACGTAAATCTGAGATCCCTGCCGTGAGACTAGCACGGACAAAGGACACCTATTTAGCACAGGAATACCAAGGTACACTGGGGAGCATATCTCAATGTCAGAGAAATATGCAATTAATGCCAACCCAGAGGGGGGGGGGGGGGGGGGGGGGGGGGGGGCTTAGAGAATACACATATGACCCGAA
Source organism: Tiaroga cobitis (assembly GCA_030578255.1). Lineage (NCBI taxonomy): Eukaryota > Metazoa > Chordata > Actinopteri > Cypriniformes > Leuciscidae > Tiaroga > Tiaroga cobitis. The sequence continues at coordinate 32,668,401 of CM060600.1, read as the reverse complement.
GGAATGCATATGGAGAACACTGGGGTGTCCAGCCGCAGGTGGAATATTTCAACCCCAGGGGTGGCAAGGTGGCTTGCCAAGGGAAAGACACATGCTCAGAGAGGCTTACAGTGGAAATACACATGTGGGGGTCGCTCAGAGGAGGGACCATGCACACGGGAGGCACCTAGCCAACGCGCAGGCAATAGACACTGGCGTCGACGTCAGCAGTGCTGGAGGAACTCAGGGCTTGTGAGGCTCAACTTAGGAAAATATCGCACGTATCCAGTCCGTGGAGTGGAATGGCGAGCAAGTGAAGACACCTGAGCGGGTCCTAGTACCAGCTGGTTGAAGCGAGTACACGGGAGGACACTGGCTCCACTCGGAGATTGTAGAATCTGGCGAATGTGTTGGGTGTCACCCAGCCTGCAGCTCTGCAGATGTCTGTTAGCGAGGCGCCATGCGCTAGAGCCCAAGAGGATGCCACACTCCGTATACTTTGAGGGTGGAGGGAGACAGCCTTAGCTCCAACCCAACTTGAAGGAAGGAAAGCACGACACCGAACGAACATCTCCGGGGTCTTCTCGGCGAAAAGAGCACCAGTTGACGAAGAGGTTGCACTTCAACGCATAGGCGTTTCTTGTGGACGACGCTCAACGGAAGTGATGGTAGCCACCACCGTTGGTGGTAGGGTACTCAAGCCTGCCTCGTCCCGTCCAGGAGCCACATATGGAGGTTCCAAAGATCGGGACGAGGGTGCCATAGGGTGCCCCGTCCATGAGAAAGGAGGTCCTTCCTCAGAGGAATTGCCCAGGGAGGTGCTGTCGCGAGGAGTAGAGTTCGGAGAACCAGGTCCGGTTGGGCCAGTGCGGCGCGACCAAAATAACTTGCTCCTCGTCCTCCCTGACTTTGCACAGGGTCTGCGCATGAAGGCTCACTGGGGGAAACGCATATTTGCAGCCCCGCAGCCAGCTGTGCGCCAGTGCATCCGTGCCGAGCGTGCCCTCGGACAGGGAAAATGCAGGGCGCAATGGGTCGAGTCGTGAGAGGCAAACAGATCTATCTGTGCGTCCCCAAACTGGTCCCAAATCAGCTGAACCGACTGGGGATGGAGTCACCATTCTCCAGGGAGGGGCTGAAGCCGTGAGAGCTTGTCAGCTGTACAGTTCAGGGCTCCGGGAATATAAATGGCTCAAAGCAACCTCAGATGCTTCTGACTCCATATGAGGTGGTGGCGGGCGAGTTGCGACATACGGCGGGAACGTAGACCACCTTGATGGTAGATGTACGCTACAGTGGCGGTATTGTCTGATCGGACTAGTACGTGTTGACCCTAAGCAACGCCCGGAAGCGGTGCAGAGCAAGACGTACTGCCAGCAACTCGGGGCAATTGACATGCCATAGGCGCTGGGGCCCAGTCCAGGACCCCGCGGCAGCATGTCCATTGCACATGGCGCCCCAACCCATGGTGGAGGCATCTGTTGAGACAACAACATGCCGGGAAGCTCGTTCCAGCGGCACTCCAGCCCGTAGAAACAGAGGTTCGACCACGGAGAGAAAGAAGTTCGACCGAGTCGAAACCGAGAAAAGAGATCCTCTGCACGGGGCAAAGTTTACTCTTTTCCCAGTTGACCCGAAGGCCCAGACGAGCTAGGTGCCGGAGCACTGGGTCCCTGTGTTCGCAGACCTAGTCTCGAGAGTGAGCTAGGAAAGCCAGTCGCCGAGATAGTTCAGGATGCGAACCCCGTGTTCCCATGGAGGAACAAGGGCTGCCTCGACAACCTTTGTGAAGGCGCGGGAAACAGGGCTAGCCCGAATGGGAGAACAGCGTACTGATATACGCGCACCCTGACAGCAAACCGTAGGTACGGTCTGAGTCGAAGAGAACGGAGACATAAGAGTAGGCGTCTTTCAGGTCGATCGCTGCAAACCAATCCTGTGGCCGCACACATAAGAAAACGCGTTTGGCCAGGAGCATCTTGAACGGCAGCCTGTGAAGCGAGTGGTTCAGATGCGCAGGTGCAGGATTGGTCGTAACCCACCGACTTTCTCCGGGACAATGAAGTATGGGCTGTAAAACCCGGACCTCATTTCGGCTGGAGGGACAGTCTCGATCGTACCCTTCGCCAGTAGGGTAGCAACCTCCGCTCTCATGACAGGGGCATAGCCACCGACCATAGTGGAGCGGACTCCCCTGAAGCGGGGAGGAGACCGTGCAAACTGAATCGCATAGCCGAGCCTGATGGTTCGTGCAACCCAGCGGGACAGGTTGGAAAGCTCTAACCAGGCTCCCAAGGACTGTGCCAGCGGGGTCACGCGAACCACAGACGTCCCCTCTGTGGTGCAGCGAAGCGGAATGACCGGCCCGGACGTGGACGGCATAGCGGCCCGGTGTGGGGGCACAGTCATAAACCGCACCCTGCCAGACGAGGCAAGGGAAGGACCAGCGTTCCGCGGGGGTCTGCTCTGCCAAGGGTCTGGCGACACAGGGGGATGAGAGCGGTACGGCCCGGGGGCAGCACGCACTGTCATCCGAGCTCTGGGACAGAGGGGGATAAGAGTGGCGAGGCTCGTAAGCCCCCTGTGGGGACACAGATGTGTTGCCACAGAACACTCCACGGGGGGAACCCCAGTGTACCCTTCGCCGCGGCCTCTGCGAGGGCAGAGAAGGCGGAAGAGGCCGCTGAGCAATCGCGAAGGAGTCAAAGGAGACTCCCACGATCTCATGACCTCTTCATGCACGTCCGGGTAGAAAGGATTTGGGTTCGCCTCCCCCAAAAACCAATCATCAGCCTTAAGTGCTCGGGACATGGCGGATGGTTCCACACAAGCCCGATACTCGCGGCGGCCCGGGAAACCACAGCTGTCTGGATCAGACTCGTTATGCTAGCACACCCGAGGATGGCAGCACAGACGAGCCATCATCTCCAGAGGACTCCAGCTCACCTTGTGATGCGGCGATATACATGATTTCATCAGCCGGGGGACCAAATGAGACCGCGGGCCGGCGAACTCACTCGGGACCACGCGGGTTGCAATGTGAAAGACGGGGTGTGGACCAAGGATATTTCGTCGGTTTAGGTCCAGACCTGGCGTCTTAGATCACCCTGGCCACCTTCATCTCACGTGGAGAAAAATAGATCGGGGTGTGGATGAGGGGACTCTCACTCTATTGAGCTCATCGAGTCTCGACCGTTACATGGCGATGGTCACGTTCAAGTAGACTTTTTCCCCCCTAAAATTTATTTTGTGAGAAAGAAGGTCATAAGGCTTTAGAAAAACACCAAGGTGAGTAAACATCATATATCTTCATATATCTTAAAACACAATAATAAACCTCATCATTGATTGTTCAGAAATACAGCATCTATCTACGATCTACAGCCAGACTATCTAACGCCAATAAACGGGGGGATAATCCGAATTTGCTTTTGAGTTGTTCATATTCTTTACTGTTTTGTACACGTTCTCATATTAATTATAATTCAAATGCATTTTATTGACCACAATATTGTTGTTGATAAATATTTCGAGGGGGCTCTTTTAGGGCAGGGGCTCAAGACCCCAAAGCTTTTGTCTCAATTTGTAAACAAAGATCTCAGTTGTATAATTGCCATTAGCAGATTAACAGAATATATATATATATATATATATATATATATATATATATATATATATATATATATATATATATATATATATATATATATATTAAAGATGTTTACATTTAAATGATAATGAACAAGCCCCTTTTATGCTGTTGGGTCATAAATAGCCAGTACTTACCATGACTATAGGCCTGTGTTCTTATCATGACCTTATTGTTTATAGGGCTGAGATTATTCAGACATGTTGATAATCAGTTGTGTATATATGTTTCATGTTCTTTCAGTGTGTTTGTTGTCAGTAATATGTAAATGACCACCACACTGTGATCAGCCAGGTCAGCACAGAATATTTGGTAGTTACAGATCAAATTCACTTTTTATAACAATTCTGTGTTGTAATATAAACCTTTAAATACTAAATAATATTATAAAATACTTCTTTGCTAACAAAATTACACAGTTTGTCTTTTTTTTTTTTCCTTACTGATTTTATAATAATCCTGAAGTAAAACAGTCTATAACAGATTATAAACTGTCATCATTTAGTGCACTTGAATACTGACAGGCTTGTAATGCTCACAGAGGGCCTAAAAACTGATCGAAATGTTTGTAATTTTTGACAAAACTGTCTGTGGCCTGTTTATAATGACCATCTGATTATGTCACCATTTATTATGATCATCTGAGGAGCTATTGCATCACTGCACTGTGTGTGCCTGCATGCGTGCGTGTGTGTGTGTGTGTGTGTGTGTTTACACTATTTCACAACTTTAACGAACGGTTCAGTGGAGGATCATCTCCAAAGCAATAATAAAGCGTATAATAAATTATAACAATTATAATTGGGCCTCTGAGTTTTCACATGATTTACTTTCTGACATCAGAAAGAGTAAACAACCTAAACAATGACATGTCACTGTACATGACAGATCAACCCATGTGACTAAAGGATAGAGGCCCACACACACTGCCATTTGCTAAGCCCATTGTATTTACATCAAATGATAATTATTTCCCTTTTTAATACTAAAATACTGAAAAAAGAAAGTGAACATGAAGGCTCTAGTAAGTTTTAACTGATATCCATAGCCAGACTTTTCTCCAGATCAAGTGTGACAGTAAGTAACACACTTAAAAAGGATCATTAATTCAGAAGTGTATTTTATTTGTTAGGGTCTGTTAAATCTTATGACGATTTTACCAAATAAAAAAGAGTCACTCAGGTCATAATATAGCTTGATTACGGTTGTGCAATTAAAAGGAATATTTCTCCAGACGATACAAATTCTGTCATTATTTTTTTCACCCTCATATTCTTCGAATGTAGAACTCAAAAGGACAAATCCTGTTCCCTTTCAAGGGAACTCGAGCTGCGTCGAACGCTGCGGGAACGCCTCTGCGTTGTGCATCATGAAGCACGTATGGAATCAGCCCAATGGAGAGATGAAACGTCATAGGCGGGTGACGTCATCGACCAGGAAACTATAAAGCACCCCAAAAACATAAGCGCAGTAGCTTCTGTGCCTTCAGTCGCGCTACATGTGAATCTGTCCCTGTCTGATATTGTTTGTCTTACATACCCTGCACCACACAAACAATTTATCCTATATATATATATATATTGAGAGATTATGGCGGACGAACAGCAGTTTAGAAAGTGTGTTCCTCCCTGCTCGCGTTATTTAACGAGCGGGGATACACATGATCTTTGTGTTGTTTGTTTGGGAGTTCAGCATGCCCAGTTTGCTCTCGAGGGAGCAGACTGTGAGCATTGCGAGCGTTTGCCGTTAAGGACGCTCCGCTCCCGCCGATCGCTCTTTGAGGAGAGCGGTTCGGTGCGCGCTCCCCGCGGTTCGGGTCCCGCTTCTGCCGAGGCAGAGCGTCGGCGCTTATCGTGGGGATCGCAGATGGATCTCTCAGCGGGGGTTGAGACGGGCGCTGCCTTATCTCTCCCTTCACCTGTGAGATCCAGTGCCTCATTCCTGGGTTCGGAAGCACGCGCTGCGGTTTCTTCCGCTCAGGATGAGGCACCCGTACTACAGCTATCCAGTTCTGAGGAGCTGGATGTTGTTAGTGTGGAGGGAGAGACTGAGGATTCGCCACCTCACTCTCCCGAAAGTGATGAGCTTATGGAGGTTTTAACACGAGCTGTTGAAAAACTCAGTATTGAATGGCCAGTGATTAGACAGGAGTCTGTGTCAAAATCGAAACTGGATGAAAGATTTTTGCCCTCACGTGTTCAGCCTCCACGCCGGTGTCTGCCGTTCTTTCACGATCTCCACACTGAGGTGTCGAGATCGTGGAAGAAACCGCTCGCGAGCTATCTCTCCCCCGAGGCGGCGTCATCTTTTAAAACACCGGTATTACCCACCAAGCCCCTCAGAAATACATCTGCTTTGGTGGGTAAAGCGTATTCGGCTGCAGGTCAGGCTGCGTCATGTCTGCATACAATGTCAATCTTGCAGGCATACCAGGCTGACCTGCTGAGGGACGTGAGTGAGAGTGAGGCAGTCAGTACTGACGTAGTTCGAGAACTGCGTCAGGCTGCTGATTTATCCCTGCGCGCCACCAGAGAATCGGCCAAGCTAGTGGGTCGATCTATGGCAGCTCTGGTGGCCGCAGAAAGACATCTCTGGTTAAATCAGACAAATATGAAAGAGAAAGAAAAAGCTTTTCTTTCAGGTTCTCCTCTCTCTCCATCGGGGTTATTTGGCGAAGCTGTTAATTCTGTTATAGACAAATTCCAGGAAGAGAAAAAACAAGCTGCAGCTTTCAAAAAATGTCTCCCGTTAAAAATTCACGTCCCTGGGGCTGCTGGGCGGGAGCAGCCCCGGCCGTCTACAAGCTCATCCCATAGGGCGCAGCAGAAGCAGAGTGTCGCGTCTCGTGCTCCCCCTGCTGGACAGTGGGCTCAGGCGCGGCACTCTCAGCCGAAGTCTTCTAGCAATAGACCTGATCTGAGGACAGTGATATTGTCTAAGAAGGCTTCAGCTAAGAAGAGGTCCTGACGCCGAGGCGTTCAGGATGCTGAGGGTGGTCCCCACCGAGGCGGAAAGGAGTTCACCTCTCTTTACGGTGCCCATTCTTCCTCGGTGCCCTCAGGGGGCCGTTCTGCCAACCCCGCCTTCATGCCGGGGCGTAGGCGGTCCCAGCGAGCGTTTTCCCGAGGGACGCTCGCTCCCTCTGAGGAGGGTCTCACAGCAGTCAAACCAGTCGTTCCCTGCCGGTGCGCCGTTACAGGGCGCTGTGTTTGCTGCTCAAGTTACACCAGAGGCCAGTCTCGAGAGACTGGTACCCTTAGTAGATTTTCTGGCAGAGTGGAAAAGCCTTCCAAGAATATCTCATTGGGTCCTGCAGACAGTAGAAAAAGGATATGCTATCCAGTTCAGGTGTCGTCCACCAAAATTCAGAGGGGTTCTGCACACAGTGGTGGGCCCCGAGCAGGCTCTGGTAATGGAACAAGAGGTGAAAACGCTCCTCCAAAAGGAGGCTATAGAACGGGTTCCTCCTCCCAGTTTGGAGTCAGGTTATTACAGCCGATATTTCATCGTTCCAAAGAAGGATGGGGGGTTGCGTCCAATTTTAGACCTGCGCCTATTGAATCGCTCGGTAGGGAAGCTAAAATTCAAGATGCTCACTATCAAGCAGATCGTGTCTCAAATCAGATCCGAGGACTGGTTTGTCACGATAGATCTAAAGGACGCATACTTCCACATTTCCATCCTTCCACAACACAGGAAGTTCCTGAGGTTCGCCTTCGGGGGCGAGGCGTACCAGTACAGGGTTCTTCCGTTTGGCCTAGCTTTATCACCCTGCACTTTCACGAAATGCATGGATGCAGCACTAGTGCCTCTGAGGCTTCAGGGCATTCGTATTCTCAATTACATCGACGATTGGTTGATTTTGGCTCAGACGGAGCAGATGGCGGTTCGGCATCGAGATGTCGTCCTCGCTCATATCAGAAAGTTGGGGTTGAGGCTGAACGCAAAGAAAAGTGTACTATCTCCTTCTCAGAAGACCACTTTTCTGGGTGTCGTTTGGGATTCGGTCTCGATGCGGCGCGGCTCTCTCCGACCCGCATCGCTTCGATTCTCTCAGCTGTGAAACAAGTAAAGCTAGGCCAGCTACTCACTGTGAAGCAGTTTCAGAGACTGTTGGGTCTGATGGCAGCAGCGTCCAACGTTATACCTTGCGGCCTGTTGTACATGAGACCGTTACAGTGGTGGCTCAGGACCAAGGGATTCTCCCCGAGGGGAAATCCGCTCCGCACGTTCAAAGTCACGCGGCGCTGCCTTCGTGCTCTGGTCATGTGGAGAGAAACTTGGTTCCTATCCATAGGTCCTGTGCTGGGGGCTCTTTGTCGTCGCATAACGCTAACGACGGATGCTTCCCTCACAGGGTGGGGGGCGGTCATGAGTGGCCGCCCAGCCCAAGGTCTGTGGCAGGACCATCATCTATCGTGGCATATAAATTGTCTAGAGATGTTGGCTGTGTTTCAGGCTCTGAAACACTTCTTAACAGACCTGAGGGGCCATCATGTGTTAGTTCAATCAGACAACACGTCGGTGGTCTCTTATATAAATCATCAGGGGGGCCTGCGGTCTCACCGGCTTTGCAAGTTGGCCCGTCAGATCCTCCTGTGGTCCCAGGGGAAGCTACTATCACTGAGAGCAATGTATCTTCCCGGGTATTTAAATGTGGTAGCGGACTCCCTGTCGAGGCAGGGGCCGAGGCCAGGGGAATGGAGACTCCACCCCGAGGTGGTGGAGCTCGTTTGGTTGAGTTTCGGTCGCGCCGAGGTGGACCTATTCGCTTCCAGGGAGACCATGCATTGTCATCTGTGGTTCTCCATCAGTCATCCAGCCCCCCTGGGGTTGGATGCTATGGTGCAGCCGTGGCCGAGGTCACGCCTGTACGCCTTTCCCCCGATTGCTCTGCTACCAGGAGTTCTGGAGAGGGTTCGCCGGGACGGGGTCAGCCTACTATTAGTAGCCCCGTTTTGGCCGGCCCGAGTATGGTTTGCGGACCTGATTTCTCTCCTGGACGGCTCTCCCTTGGAGCTCCCGGTCAGGAGGGATCTACTCTCTCAGGCGGGCGGCACGATATGTCACCCCCGCCCAGAATTGTGGAAACTGTGGGCTTGGCCTCTGAGGGGGCCCAGCTCATAGAGTCTGGTCTCTCAACCGAGGTTGTTGAGACCATTCTTCACTCCAGAGCTCCATCCACGAGGAAGCTTTATGCCTTGAAGTGGAAACTTTTCACTTCTTGGTGTGGAGAACACCTGCAGGACCCAGTTAACTGCCCAGTGGGTGCAGTGCTGGAGTTCCTGCAGGAGCGCTTCTCCACAGGGTTATCCCCCTCCACACTAAAGGTGTATGTGGCGGCACTAGCTGCTTACCACGTCCCTTTCAGTGGAGTTTCTCTTGGGAGACACCCGCTTGTAACTCGTTTCCTCCGTGGCACTTTGAGGCTGAGGCCAGCAGTTCGTACGAGGGTGCCGACCTGGGATCTGGCCATTGTATTGGAAGGTCTTTCCCTAGCTCCTTTTGAACCTATCGAAGAAGTTCCTGAGAAGTTTCTCACTTTTAAAACTATCTTTTTACTTGCTATCTCCTCATTAAAAAGAATCGGAGATTTGCAGGCTCTGTCGGTGTCACCCTCGTGCCTGGAATTTTCGCCTGGCATGGTTAAGGCTTTTCTGCATCCTAGACCAGGTTACGTTCCCAAGGTCCCTACTAATGTTGTTAGACCTACGGTTCTGCAGGCTTTCTGTCCTCCTCCATTTATGTCATCGGACCAGGAGAAACTTAATTTACTCTGCCCTGTTACGGCGTTAGACGCTTATGTCCACAGAGCTGCCCTGTGGAGGAAATCAGAACAACTATTTGTATGTTTCGGGCCATCCAGGAAAGGGTGCCCTGCGTCTAAACAGAGAATGAGCAAGTGGGTGGTCGAGGCTATCTCACTTGCTTATGAGTCGGCTGGTCAGCCTTCACCTTTGGCTGTTCGAGCCCACTCTACTAGGAGTATGGCTGCTTCCAAAGCTCTATTGTCGGGGGTTTCCCTGAGTGACGTTTGTGATGCGGCTGGATGGTCTTCACCGCATACTTTTATTAAGTTCTATGACCTAGACTTAAGTTCTACCCCTGGGGCACAAGTGCTCTCGTCCTCTGTGCGCTAGTTCTCACATGGCGGTCATTTGGTCCTATGGCGACGTGGGTATTCGCGTTCCCGCAGCGTTCGACGCAGCTCGAGTTCCCTTGAAAGGGAACGTCTCGGTTACGTATGTAACCCTAGTTCCCTGATAGGGAACGAGACGCTGCGTCGTTCCGCCATACTCCCGGCACTCCCGTTAGCGCTTCCTTCAGGCCTATCAGAAGCTACTGCGCTTATGTTTTTGGGGTGCTTTATAGTTTCCTGGTCGATGACGTCACCCGCCTATGACGTTTCATCTCTCCATTGGGCTGATTCCATACGTGCTTCATGACGCACAACGCAGAGGCGTTCCCGCAGCGTTCGACGCAGCGTCTCGTTCCCTATCAGGGAACTAGGGTTACATACGTAACCGAGACGCTTTCCATGCAATCACAATAAATGCAGAATGAAGCACCATAACAGTATCATAAACGTGATCCATTGTGTGCTACATGATGGCTTTGTGTGAGTTTCATAAGAGCAGTACCGGTGTTTGATTCGTTAATTAATCATTTTTTTTACTCGTTTTCAGTGAAATTATCTGATGTTTTTTTTATAAATTGGTCTGATCCAGACATATCACACTAAACTATTATAGTGCTACAGAAGACTTCAATAAAGCGCAGAGTTGGATGGACCACTCTCTATACTTTTATGATGCTTTTGAATCCTTTTTTTGAAGCCAGTTTTACACCTCAACCGCTGGAGAGCCAAATCTCCCATACTGCAGTTTTAAGATATTTCAACCAACATTTAAAAAAAATATGTATCAGAAGGACATGTTTTAGATTGTGTATCACCTTTAAAAATTATATAAAGCATCATTACAGATATTACACGTTAAATTTTATGTTGTTAAAAAACTATAAATGTAATTGTTAATACTGTGATAGTTGCAGTATAGTTTAAACAACACTTTTTGCAGACTGATCTCATAAAATTGCGTGTGTATGACACGCCAATTCGTATTTGCATTTTTGGCGTGCTATCAACACGCACAATCGCTTTTCAGCGTGTTTATGAACGCAGTTGACTTAACGTTATTACTGTATATATAAATATATGACCTACCTCCACCCCGTCCCTAAACCTACCCGTCACTGGGGTTAATAGCATTTATGAGTCTTCCCCTACCATCCTAGGGAAAAAAAATATCGCTCCCCAGATCTACATTTTGCTTCGTTTCGCTCGGAAATTTAATGGCGTGTACATATACGCGGAATCACTTGGACATTAATGGCGTAGACATACACGCATACACGCGGATATCTCAAAATGCGTATAGATAACACGCCACTTGACTTAAAAGTGGCGTGTCTGTTTACGCAAAAGTCATGATGTCATGTTGCTTTTTGAGAGAACTTAAAATCAGGCTGCCACAATTAGTAACTATGTATATTATCTATTAGTAACAATGTCTGACTGAGAAGATCATCAGCTTTCTTTGATTATTTTTGTTGGAATTTGTAGGTAACAAATTTGGCACCTGCACAGAGAGGATTTTTTTGTATATCTACTTGTCAAATAAAAGTTCTACTTATTTTACTTCTAAATTACATAAACAAAAAAAAACATGTAACTGACCCCTGAATAATGAGCAGCAGCTATTGCATCAGTGCGTTCACTGTGTGTTTAGATGTGTTGCTTTCACACCTCTAATGAATCTCATCTCTGCATTCAGCACAGGTGTTAACAGCACCCTCAGGTGCACATTTACTCAACAGCAAACCATAATGGCTATAATTAGTCTTCAGAGTTTACTGTAACTGATTTCTCAGATGACTTGTTATCAGGAGTAAATGAGACACTTGTCATTGATTGTTTGATAAATCAACAGCTTAAAAGAAACTGGTAGCCAGGCAACAGACAAGTGACCATCGACTTCAATTCATGCTTCATTCTACCAGCACTACTTCCTACTGTTTCCTTCCTTTTTCTTCTGTGTAACAACAAACGGGATATGCACCACCACAGAAAAATATATATATTGTAAAAACCCTGCAAAAAAAGGGAGACCACATGCAACAATTCTAAATTAAACATTTATTTTAATTATGCATGCGCAGGAGCTCAAATGTTGGGTATCTGGTGAAAAGTCTTCCTGATTGAGATTGCACAAGCAAACGTAATCTTTATTTTAATTAATCCAGGATAAGCACACAAATACAATTTTGATGAACAAAACAACACACGCGTCTTCCCTCTATGTTGTAACAAACACAGCATCAGCTCATGTGTGAGTTTGCTCCTGCGCATACTTCATTGTGTGACAGGAAGCTCGTGCTCCAGACATGCGCTCAGGACTATTTGCTGAGGCTGTGGATTACATGTAAAAATATTGTATATAGTGTTCAGTTTCTTGCATAGGCCAATTGTTTTGCTTCTTTAGACCTCAATGCATCGTCAGGAGCTGTGGGTATTAATTGACCAATACTCTGTGTGAGCAAAACATTTTTTTGGACTAAAACCCAAACTCTCCTGTGTCAACTCCAGGCTACGAGCATCAACCAAGACAGACCCTCTTCCAAATCCTGATTCAATTCAACACAGTAAGTGAGTAACAACGACTTCAGAGAGTGATGACAATGCTTTAACGCACCTTGACTCAGAGCGTTATATGCGCAAGACTGGTTGTACATTCCAGATGTAAAACTGGTCCCTCAATTGCTCTGAATAATCTTGGGCATACCGAAAATAGAAATAAATTGTTTTAAAGCTTTGACCACAGCCTTGGTAGTCATCTTACACAGGGCATAGATAGTGGGATAACGCATGGTTTGGAACAGGACTGTAAGCAAACACGAGTTACCTTGGAGGCAATGGCCCAGCCCAACACAAATAATGATTATGTGTACAAAAGGTTTATTTATTACTGGTATCGGGCACAACGGCACAGGTTTTAAAGCCTGATTGGGTTTACCCAACATCTAGCAGGTCACTATAGCAATAGCAGCTACAGCAAGTTAAAATTAATGCAGCAACATCTTTTTTAAAGGTGAAGCCAATAGAAATTGCCACAAAACCCTGTGATCCGTTTTTTCCAGTCCCAAAAGGCCGGCAACATCTCCATGGGCAGCACTTAAAGGGATAGTTCACCCAAAAATGAAAATTACCCCATGATTTACTCACCCTCAAGTCATCCTAGGTGTATATGACATTCTTCTTTCAGACGAATACAATCAGAGTTTAGTTATATAAAAAAAAGTCCTGGCTCTTCCAAGCTTTATAATGGCAGTGAATGGCCGTATCTGTTTTGAAGTCCATCAAAGTGCATCCATCCATCCTAAAAGTAATCCACAAGGCTCTGCGGGGGTTAATAAAGTCCTTCTGAAGTGAATCGATATGTTCGTGAAAAATATCCATATTTAAAACTTTATCAACTAAAATAAGTAGCTTGCAGCAGATGGCCATACGCACACTACGGAAGTCGACTCAAGCCCTATTTGGACAGGATCAACTTTACAAGGGTAGATGGAGTAATGTAATTTTACCACAGGACGTCTGTAATATTAATGGCCAATTCGCATGGGATAAGATATTGCAGGAAAACTAGCAGAAGTGGGAGGCTTAACTCGATTTGCGCGATATTTTAGTCGATAAAGTTTAAAATATGGATATTTTTCTTATACAATCACATCAATTCACTTCAGAAGGCCTTTATTAACCCCCGGAGAGCCGTATGGATTACTTTTATGATGGATGGATGAACTTTGATGGACTTCATACGGCCATTCACTGCCATTATAAAGCTTGGAAGAGCCAGGGCATTTTTTATATAACTCCGATTGTATTCATCTAAAAAAAAAGAATGTCATATACACCTAGGATGACTTGAGGGTGAGTAAATCGGGGTAATTTTCATTTTTGGATGAACTAACCCTTTAATACCTCCTCCTTAAACTGACCAGGTACCACTACCTGAATTATTGCCTCACCACATGAATCTTGCTTTTGATGAGCTTCTCCACTTCCTCAACAGCATATCAGGATATCCCAACAGGATATCCCCTCTATTTCTGGACCCTATTCCTAACTCACAGAAATCATCTTATCCCCTCAAATGAGTTTCAGGGGCCTCTCAAAGGAAAGATGATCTACAGTGGCTGATTACTGATTAAAACATTAACCACCACACCAGTTCAGTTCCACCTGTGCACTGCTTTAATGTGGAAATACTAAACAATAACAAGACTTTTGTTGCATTAACCAAATGCATTAACTTTTGAACAGTGTAAGAGAATCCTAATCTGGATTGAACAAATTAATCGCATTTCAAAGCTAATTTAAAAAATAATAATAATAATTTTTGTATGTTACGTCATCAATGGGCGGTAGATGGGTGGGCCAGTCTGAGTCAGACTGTATAAATGAAAGGACAATAAGGATAGCAGAACAAACTCCTAACAGGAGGAGACTCACTCATGGCCTTTGAGACAGAGGATCATGAGACTCAATACTGCTTTCCTGCCATCAACTCATCATGTATCAAGGGGAAACACTCTAAATATGAATACAAGATCATGTATGTGTTTGTATCATTGCTGTCAGCATGGACTGTGTTTCTGAACCTGCTGGTGATCATCTCCATCTCTCACTTCAAGAAGCTTCACACTCCAACCAACCTGCTTATTCTCTCTCTGGCTGTGGCCGACCTGCTTATGGGACTTGCTATGCCCATAGAGGCCACTAGGCAGATTGAGACGTGTTGGTACTTTGGAAACACTTTCTGTAGACTGTTTATTCTAATCCTTGGATTGGTTTTCTCATCATCTCTCAGTAATTTAGTTTTAATTGCTGTTGATCGTTATGTGGCTGTGTGTCACCCTTTACAGTACCCACAGAAAATAACCACAACTAAAACTTTAATAAGCATCTGTCTGAGCTGGGTTTGTTTCTCAACTTATAATGCTACAATTGTAATGAATGGATATTTTGACACTTCACACAGAACAGACATGTGTTATGGAGAGTGTTCTGTTATGATTGGTTTTGCCTGGGGAGTTACTGATCTGTTCATATCTTTTATTTTTCCTTGTATCCTGATTATAACTTTATATTTGAGGATATTTTATGTTGCACGTAAGCAAGTGAAAGTTATAAACTCGCTGATGAAGGGTGGTAAATGTGTAAAGGAAGGTTCAGTGAGGAGGAAATCTGAGAGTAAAGCTGCTCTGACATTAGGAATCATTGTGACAGTTTATCTGCTGTGCTTTATTCCTTACTATATCTGTTCTATATCAGTAAACTCTTCCACAACCATAAATGTTTTGACATGGGTTGTGTATACAAACTCAGGTCTGAATCCACTGGTCTATGCTTTATTTTATCCCTGGTTTAAAAAGAGTGTTAAACACATCTTAACTCTGAAAATATGTCAGTCCGCATCCTCTCTGGTCGATATTTTTACAGAGCATAAATTGTAATTAAACTGGTAACGCTGTCCCTCATAAAGGGTATGACTCTGTAGGATTTATATTTGTAATATCTTAATAGTATGTAGCTTATTTCAGAGAGTATGTTTGCTGCATTTGATGTTCAATTTGAACAATTAATTAAACTTCTTTCTACACACATGGAAATTAAGTGTTCATAAATTGTATTAAATTAGTTCATTAAATAAACTGAGCAAGCAGCATAAATCCTCAATGTACTGGAATAAATTGTAAAGGGAGAATGGTAAAGGGAGATAAAAAGTGATGTCCTCTAACTTTCAACTGCTTTTATTTCCCAAAAATTTGTTCTTAATGTATAAATATTGGTATGAACATAAAAAGATTCAATAACTGGGACATACACACACACACACACACACACACACACACACACACACACACACACACACACACACACACACACACACACACACACACACACAGGTTTTCATATGGCACATGCATTACACGCAACAACATTTTGGGTTACACTATATATTTTAAGGTGTAATTGTTAGTGTAATTATATATTTAAGTACTGAGTAATATTAATTAACAACATTTAAGGTTAGGGTTTGGTTTAGGGTTAGTTGCATGTAATTATGCATAATTTACTGAAATTTTAATGAAATTTTCAAATACGTATATAACAAGGACACTGTAAAATAAAGTGTTACCAAATTTTGTAATGTTAATATGTTGAATACGGTGCTTTCTGTATTTCTATAGTAAGCAGAAAAATCTAAAGATAAAACTATAGAATAATGTGAGACATAATGACACATTTCATTAGGTGAACTAATGATCTATTACTGTAAAAACAGTATGGAAACACAAATTCAATATTCAATTTATTTTAGCTACACTGTAGAAAAAACCCTGTATTTTTTACGGAATAATGCTGGCAACTTTGGTTGCCAGACAATTCCGTAAAAAATACATTAAAACTGTAATCCCCTTTACAGAGCAGCATGTAAGTTTTACATTTTAAACTGGTATATTTAACAATGGATTTCAGCAATATTGACATGGCCATGAAGTTATTGAACAAATTCCTTCAGTAAGAATTACATTCAACCAGTTTTTTTAACATAAAATCCCATTTGATTTCACAAAAAAAAAAAAATGATATTAACGTTATTTCACTGTGAAATATTCATTGTGTAACCATTTTTTTTGCTGAATTTGTACTAAAAAAAAATTACTCTTTGGTTGAACATGATTTAATCATGGACAGTGGTTCCACGTGATTGATTCAAGTTATTCGAGCACGACTGAATCAAGTTATTTGAGTCAAAATAACATACAATCAACCTAAATATAGCTTTTCTTTTAATACATAAAATGTTGGCAGTCTAAAATGGTACTGATTGCATCACTAGCAAACCCATTGGAGTTGCTTTTAAAGCAACTTGAATTCTTAGCATGTCCTCCACTGAAGCACATGCTCGACACTTTACCACAATGGTAACTCACCCATAAACACCTACATATAAGAAGTAATTTAAAATACCAACATAATAGAATATTAAACATTAACAAGTCTCCCTATTTTCTCATCTTGCTTACATTTTTTTTTTATCAAAGAACACTGGTACAAAGCAATTACGACAGACCAGGAGGGTATTCTTAAGTATTTATTGAGATACAACATTTACTTCACAAAACATTTTCAGGCAAAATAAGTGGGCTTTATAGTAAAAAATAAATAAAATAACATTAAAATAAAATTATCAGACTTTTTCACCAAATAAGTGAAAACTGCACAAACAAGGCTTCAAATGCTTCAAATTTCCATTTTAAAATGGTAAAAATGTGTAAATATAAAATAATATTATAATAATAAAATAACTGAAACAAAGAGTGGACCATTTTTAAGTCAAATGTTTCCTCTAGATTCAACAGCACTTTATGAATGAACTTTGAGAAGTTAGTGTACTCTAAATAAGGGCACAAATAAGTGCAAAAAACAGCAGCAGTGCACTGACCAAGACTTGGTAGACATCACCACCTCATCTTCAATCAAAACATCCAGTGAGTTTAAAGACAACGTTCCTCCTCACCAGCAATGATGGTGACTGCTGCACCTGGTCAAACTCCTTACATTTCTCCTTACAAACTCCTTTTTCTAAATGCATTGAAAGAAAAAAAAAGAAAGTGTTAGTGTATGTCACCATATATCATAAAAAACGACCCTTGTGAGGATAGACATTTAAATTTTCATAAATTAAAATAAAGACATGAAGGATCAGAGTAGTGTTTATTCAGTATAGGGTTTGTGCCCATTTAAAACCCTGTAGTACTTTTTTTTTACAACACATCTTCCAGAGATGTTTGTCAGAAGGATTTTATTGGGAAAAAATGTCAGGGGTTTATCGGTTGAATGTTCTAGAGCTTAAAAAAAATGGCATTAATAAAATGTAATTTGGCATCAGTCGGTTCTTTATTACAAAGTAGAAAGTAAAGTGGTACTTAAAAGGGATAGTTCACCCCAAAATAAAAATTCTGTCGTCATCATTTACTCATACCATCATTACTCATACATCATACCAAACACAAGAATCTGGTTCAGCTTTGGAACAATTTTTTTATTTTTTATATATATATATATATATATATATATATATATATATATATATATATATATATATATATATATATATATATATGTCATGGACCATCCATCAAAAGTCTATAGACAATCAATATTTAGCTTCAAGAAGTACATAAAGATATAGCTAATCCATATGAATAAAGCAGTTTTATACAAGCCATCCAAAGGATAAAATATGACAAAAAGTACGAAATATATTATTTATTTATTTATTTTTCTTAAGATGAACAAAATTATGGTTTTGGAACATGAGGGTGAGTAAATCATGACAATTTTCATTTTATTTTTAGGTGCACTATCCAAGTCATGCATTTATTCTAATGACATAATGATTTATGCTAAAAGGATAAAGTATTCCTAATTAAATATAATGTAGTCCTGACATGTGTCCTACCTTGTGTGTCTTGAAATCATCAGCTGACTCTTCCTTTGAGATAGTAGACATGTCAGGATCGTAGTTCTAATGACATCAATGCCATTTTTGTACTTGAAGGCAAAACACAAAATTATGGTAATGTAACTCAATTAAGCAACATTTATTGAGTTTATTTTTATGATTCATAAGACAACTTTCAATGACTGCAAACCTAGCATTAGCAATTACCTGACACCTTTACAAAATCCAAGGCAAACTTCAGGATAAGTGGAAATATAACACAAATTATATATATTTTTTTATCCATATTAAGAAAGTAGGGGGGGTGGGGGGGGGGGCTTTGTGGGCTTAAGCCCCTGCCCCTTTTGTCTCAAAATGTATTGTGTCCTTTTCTGATAATTGTAAATAATTATTACTATTATTATTATAAATATTATAATAAATAACAATACACTTACACACCCTTGCCACTAACAATAATAATACAAACAAATATTATATAAAAAAAATATTTTGCGGAGAAGTGGTAGGCGGAGTTTCCTTTGCAGCGCCTTGTACGCATTTAACGGTTCTGGTACGCACTACGCAGCAGTTCGCGCAAGTCTTCAAACGAGCAGCAGGTAACGTTAAAGCTAACACGGAAAATTACATTTATCCTACCATCACCATGCTACTCTAAAAGTTGCGGCAGCATGCGAGTTATTCTTAACTATAATAAATGTATAACTCGATTTCAGACGCATTCTGAGTGACAATGTCATTCGTTTTTATCCAAGGAATAAAAGTGCAAGGGGAAATATATCTAAGTTAGTTAAATGAAATCTTAAGTCCATGTCCAACTCTAAATTGTAAGGAACTTATATCTTTGATTTCATAGTAACGCTTTACAATAAGGTTCATTTGTTCATTACTCACGTATGAACTAGCATGAACTAACCATGAGCAACATTGTTTATTCATGTTATGTCACAGTCAGTGCATTAACTAATGATAACAAATACAACTTTTGATTTTAATGTTTTAGTAAATGCTGAAATTAATATTAACTAAGATTAATAAATGCTGTAGAAGTGCAGTTCATTATTAGCTAATGTTAACTAATTTAACTAATGAAACCTTATTGTAAAGTGTTACTGATTCATGATAGCTAACACTGTCTTTCATACATATAATACATACATTAAATTTACAACATCAACAAAACTAAAAATTAATTTTCCATAATTACCTTCTTGATTCTCACTGTTTTGTTTGGTAAAGTAAATAATATTTAGCAATATTATCAATTTCCCTATTTTCATTTGATGTGTTATGCATTCTAATAATTGTATCAACATATTGTCACGGTAGATGTATTCGCTGGTTCCTTCTAGTCTTGTGTTTATGTTGTTGTATGAGTGCACGTGTGCAAGGGGCGTGTCTGTATGTCATTACCTGATCCACTCCAGCTGTTCATCATTACAATCACCAGCTGCAGTTCATCTCACCACGCTTCATAAACTCACTGCTGTTCTCTCACCTTTGTCAGATCGTTGTTTGATGTTCCCCTGTCTTCTGGTTCATGTTCCTGCCTGGTGTTTCCTGTTCGTCGTCTTCCGTGTGGATTTGGATCGTCTCACCGTTTGTCTGCACGTCACCGATATTGACCATCGAAGTCCCTGCGTCACCTATCTCCACCTGGCTTACTGCACCCTGGACTTGTTTGTTGTGCTCCAAATAAATTGTATTATACTCGCGATTGCTTCCTGTGTTTCTGCCTAACATGACAGAACGATCTGACCATGGAATGGAAGCAGCGAGCGCCTCGTCATCCTCATTTGAAGAGTTCGTCCATCACAGCATCCATAGAATGAACTCACAAGAGAAGGAGATTGGAGATACGGGCCGTGCAGTTCAAGCCCTGGTGACGCAGGTGTCCGAGCTCACCCAGCAGATCCAGCGCCTACGACCTCCCACTGCGCCACCCACACCGACCGTTCCTCCCGCACCATCAGGAAGCCCCTCCCAGTCAGAACCCCGGCTACCCACCCCAGAGGCATACTCAGGTGAACCGTCATTTTGTAGAGCTTTCTTGACTCGATATTCTATGCACTTTGCCCTGCAACCTCACACTTTTCAGACCGAGTAAGCCAAAGTGGCGTTTGTGCTGACACTATTGACTGGGAGAGCGGCACTCTGGGGAACGGCGGTGTGGGAAAACCAAAGTCCATGCTGTGCCTCGTTCCAGACCCTCGCCGCCGAGATGAGACTGGTTTTTGACCGTGCGGTCACTGGAAGAGAGGCGGCCAGAACATTGGTCGAGCTACGGCAGGGAGGAAGATCAGTGTCCGAGTTTTCCATCGAGTTCCGGACCTTGGCGGCGGAGTGTGGATGGAACGAGGAGGCGCAGTGGGACGTGTTCCTGCATGGGTTGGCTGACCACGTCCAGAAGGAGATCTACGCCCTGGATCTTCCCACTACCCTCAACGGACTCATCGATCTGGCCCTGCGGGTGGACGCTCGGCTGTCCAGAGTCGAGCGTCGAGCCACGTCCACCCGCACATTTGAGGCAACCGACGGGCTACGATCCAGCGGCAGGGACGTGGTCAGCCCCGTCTACGATCACGAGCCCATGCAGGTGGGTCGAGCTCGGCTTTCCCGGGAGGAGAAGGAGAGGCGGAGGTCCCAGGGCCTTTGCCTGTACTGCGGAGGAGCCGGACACTACGCCTACAACTGTCCGGTAAAAGGCCCAGCCCGATAGTAAACATGAGGCTACTATCGGGTGGGATCTCCGCCAGGAAGACCTCATCCACGACAAGATCTACCTCCACCCTCCTCTCGGTAAGACTAAGATGGTCAATCCACCAGCACGATTGTCAAGCACTGTTGGATTCGGGGGCCGAAGGTAATTTCATGGACCATAATTTTGCACGCAGATTTCAGATTCCCATCAAACCCCTCCCACAGCAGATTGCAGTTCATGCACTCAACGGACAAGAACTTCCCACCATCTCATTATCCACTGAAGAAATCACTCTCATCACCTCTGGCAATCACTCGGAAACTATTTCATTTTTTATTTTGGATTCACCCCTGGCACCCGTTGTTCTAGGACACCCATGGCTCATTCAACACAACCCCCGAGTGGATTGGATACATAGATCTGTGCTGGAGTGGAGTCCGGAATGTCATAGGTCTTGTCTCGTGTCTGCTTGTTCGTCTGTACCTGTTTCTGTGTTTCAGGAGGAAGCAGGGGATTTGTCTAACGTGCCCGCGGAGTATCTGGACCTGAAGGAAGTGTTCAGTAAGTCTCGTGCTGCTTCTCTCCCTCCGCATCGTCCCTACGACTGTGCAATAGATTTACTCCCAGGTAAGTCTCCGCCTAAGGGCAAGTTATATTCGCTTTCGGTTCCTGAAAGAGAGGCTATGGAGAAATATATTTCTGATTCTTTAGCAACCAAGTTCATTCGCCCTTCCTCTTCTCCAGCGGGGGCGGGGTTCTTTTTTGTGGGGAAAAAGGATGGTTCTCTGCGACCTTGCATTGATTACCGAGGGCTGAATAACATCACGGTAAAGAATACTTATCCTTTGCCGTTGATGTCTTCAGCCTTCGAGAGGTTGCAGGGAGCATCCATCTTCACCAAATTGGACTTACGTAACGCTTATCATTTGGTCCGCATCAGGGAGGGTGATGAGTGGAAAACTGCGTTTAACACCCCTAGGGGGCACTTTGAATATTTGGTCATGCCGTTTGGGCTGTCCAACTCCCCAGGAGTTTTCCAGGCACTGGTCAATGACGTGTTGCGAGATATGATCGATCAATTCATATATGTCTACCTGGATGACATATTGATTTTTTCTGCATCTCTCCAGGAGCATGTGCAGCACGTCCGACGAGTGCTTCAGAGGTTGCTAGAGAATGGGCTTTTTGTCAAGGCGGAGAAATGCGATTTTCATGCACAGTCTGTTCCTTTTTTAGGATATATCGTGTCGTCTGAGGGGATGCGGATGGACCCTGAGAAGATTAAGGCTGTGGTGGATTAGCCAAGTCCAGATTCCCGCAAGGCCCTGCAGAGGTTTCTGGGGTTCGCCAATTTCTACCGGCGATTCATTCGCAACTTCAGCCAGCTGGTCGTGCCTCTGACTGCCTTGACCTCCCCCAGAACTGCGTTCAGGTGGTCCGACACAGCTGAGACTGTGTTCAAGAAACTCAAAGGCCGCTTTGTTTCAGCCCCCATTCTAATTACCCCTGATTCATCACGTCAGTTCATGGTGGAGGTCAACGCATCAGAGGTGGGAGTAGGGGCGGTGTTATCTCAGCGTTCACCTGTAGACGACAAGATGCATCCTTGCGCGTTTTTGTCCCATCGTTTATCTCCAGCCGAACGGAATTACGACATTGGTAATAGAGAGTTGTTGGCAGTCAAGTTGGCGTTGGAGGAGTGGCGTCACTGGTTAGAAGGGTCGGGGGTACCTTTTATCGTCTGGACTGATCATAAGAACCTCGAATATATCAGAACTGCTAAAAGATTGAACTCCAGGCAGGCTCGGTGGGCACTTTTTTTCGGTCGTTTTGATTTTTCTCTCCAATATCGTCCGGGTTCTAAGAACATCAAACCCGACTCACTTTCTCGTATATTTGATTTTTCCGGTCGCCCGTCCACTTCCGAGTGTATTTTACCCGAAACCGTATTTGTTTCAACACTCACATGGGAGGTCGAAGCGAAGGTCAAAGAGACCTTGGAAGGGGTAACGCCTCCGCCCGGGTGTCCACCGAACCGATTATTTGTGCCGGAGGGCTTACGGTCTGACGTTATCCAGTGGGGTCACAGCTCCAACGTAGCTTGTCATCCAGGAATGAATCGCACTGGATTTCTAGTCAAGCAACGATTCTGGTGGCCACTTATGGCTCGTGACATTCGCGATTTTGTTTTGGCTTGCTCTGTTTGTGCCACTGGTAAGTCTTCCAATCGACCTCCAGATGGGCTACTTCAACCGCTGCCGGTGCCTTCGAGACCCTGGTCCCATATCGCTCTAGATTTTATTTCCGCCCTCCCACCCTCCCAGGGTAACACAGTGGTTTTAACTGTGGTGGACCGATTCTCGAAGGCAGCACATTTCATTCCCTTACCCAAATTACCTTCAGCTAAGGAGACAGCGGCTACGGTCGTAGATCATGTCTTTCGGTTACATGGCCTCCCGATAGACGTGGTCTCCGACCGGGGACCCCAGTTTGTGTCCAAATTTTGGTGAGAATTTTGTAGATTACTGGGGGCGACGGTTAGTCTGTCATCTGGGTTTCATCCCCAGAGCAATGGTCAAACAGAGAGAGCCAACCAAGATTTGGAGAGAATGTTGCGATGTTTGGTTTCCAGAAATCCTTCGTCTTGGAGTCAACAACTCTCTATGGTGGAGTACGCACACAACACGTTGCCAGTGTCAGCGACGGGCCTATCTCCGTTTGAGGGTAGTGTAGGTTACCAGCCACCAATTTTTCCCAGTCTGGAATCCGAGGTTGCGGTTCCCTCCGCTCACGCCTTTGTCCAGAGGTGTCACCGCACCTGGACTAGAGCCCGGGAGACTCTACTCCAGGTGGGGGCGCGCACCAAGGCCAAGGCCGATCGCCACCGGTCAAAGCCTCCCGTATACGTCGTTGGTCAAAGTGTGGCTTTCAACTAAGAACATTCCTCTTCGCACCGTTTCCAATAAACTTGCTCCCAAATTTATTGGCCCGTTTCCTGTCACCAAGATTATTAGTCCGGTGGCAGTCCGCCTCAAACTACCTCCTGCGTACAGGAGGGTTCATTCCGTGTTCCATGTATCTAAAATCAAACCCGTTTTTCATTCTCACATTAATCCGCCTGTCCCGGTTCCTCCTCCACCGCGGCTCGTAGATGGGGAGACCACATATTCGGTCAACCGTATTCTGGACTCTAGGCGGAGGGGACGCGGATTTCAGTACTTGGTGGACTGGGAAGGTTACGGTCCGGAGGAGAGAAGTTGGGTTCCTGCTAGGGACATCCTGGATCACTCCCTTATCGATGATTACAATCGGCAGGTAAGGGAGTCTGAGAACGCCAGGAGGCGTTCTTAGGAGGAGGGGTACTGTCACGGTAGATGTATTCGCTGGTTCCTTCTAGTCTTGTGTTTATGTTGTTGTATGAGTGCACGTGTGCAAGGGGCGTGTCTGTATGTCATTACCTGATCCACTCCAGCTGTTCATCATTACAATCACCAGCTGCAGTTCATCTCACCACGCTTCATAAACTCACCGCTGTTCTCTCACCTTTGTCAGATCGTTGTTTGATGTTCCCCTGTCTTCTGGTTCATGTTCCTGCCTGGTGTTTCCTGTTCGTCGTCTTCCGTGTGGATTTGGATCGTCTCACCGTTTGTCTGCACGTCACCGATATTGACCATCGAAGTCCCTGCGTCACCTATCTCCACCTGGCTTACTGCACCCTGGACTTGTGTTTGTTGTGCTTCAAATAAATTGTAATATACTCGCGATTGCTTCCTGTGTTTCTGCCTAACATGACACATATTTTCTTAGAATGCCAAGGAAAGAAAGAATAAAAACAAAAAAAATCAATGAACTTTCTGATGCAGCCAAAGGAAGCATCCCTCTTACAAGAGAGAATAAAATGCAGGTACTGTTAAATTAAATTAAAAAAAAATTTAGTGCCCTTTTTGGTCCCTCCTCCACCCCTGCCCCTAAGGAGGTCTGTGCCAAGGCCAAGGTCTGTGCCAAGGCTTTCAACTAAGAACATTCCTTAGTTCGTTGTACGACACACACTGTCGTATACACACTTTCTTCCATTCGTTGTACGACACACACTGTCGTACAACACTAAAAACAATCAGTGAATTTTACTTAACTTACTTCGTTTTAGGCTCATAGTATTGCATCATCTTGTTGACATTGATATCACACCATCCCGTTGCCTTTACTCTGAAAAGATTTATTTCAAAAGCATGAAAACAACCTTGTTAGTGTGGGTTTCAAATTAGAAAACGTGAGAAGCAAATAACAGTCTAAAATGTTAACTAATGTTAGCAAAACAGCCATCATCATCGGTCCTCGAGCCACTTGTTCACCGAGACTTCGGCTGCTTTAGGCCTAAACTTAATGTAATAAGCATCCCATGGATATGGCAAGCTAGATAAAATTGACAAAACAGGTCATAAAACGATTAACAAAATGTATAACATTGTAATAGTGAATGGGTGGGTTTGCGTTAAGTTACCTGTTGTAACTGTTGTAAAATTTTCTTGACCGTTAACGTTAGCCGTCCTTACGTGGTGTGAATGACGGTTAGAGATGTGGAAGATGGTCCGTCTGTCAGCCGTCTCTGTTTTAAAATAATAATAGGGCTGCAACTAACGATTATTTTGATAATCGATTAATCGGACGATTATTTTTTTCGATTAATCGGATAAAAATCCCAATTTGATTTTTTGTTTATTATAACTAAATAAAACCCTAAATCAGGGTTGTGGTGAGCAGGACGAGGCCGAGGGACGTGAGAGATGCGAGACCGGTGCGTCTCACAGGTGTCGTTCATTATCACTCACGCCACCGGCCTCTCACGTCCCTCGGCCTCGTCCTGCTCGCCACAAGGGTATTTATGTGTAAAAGTGTACTTTAAAAAGTGCAAAAACCACACATTGAGTTTTACTAATATCAATATTTGCTTTGTTTTTAATGATAATTTCTAATGGCAAGTTGACAACCATGATTAATGTAAAATTAATTAAAAATTATATCCAACATATGTTTTAGCAATTTTTGTTAAAACAAATTTACACAGACATGTTGTTCAGATGTGAAGATATAAACTAAAAACATCTCAAATATATAATTCATTTAATTTTTATTTTAAATTAATGGAATTATAAGGATAATAGATCAAATAAATATAGAAAGACTGAAAACAAGCGTGAAAACAAGCGTGTGAACATAGAGCCGCGGTAGATCGCGTTTGAAAAACAATTAAAACTTAATATTAGACAAATGCTATAAAAAGAACGGGATGGAGGTACGCAGCAAGCTAACAGGGTTGATTAAAAGGACAGGAAAAATTATGCATTAGTGCACAAGCATTCGCTGAAAACCACTGAGTACAGTGACTAAAAACAATCTTTTACTGCTGCTGTTATTAACTGCCTTTATATTTAGTGCTTCACTCTGTAAACGCCGTTTTAATTTAACCTATTTCTGCGGAAGCGCTATTTTAATCCATCACTTATGTTGCGAGCGAACTGATTGCGCAACCTGATGCTCGAGACAAAATACAGACATCCCAAGTCTCGCGGAAGATCCGGGAGTCTCCCGCATATTGATAGCGGCTCCCTGATGCCTGCAAATTAGTTCAAACTCCCGGAATCTAGAGCGCGCGAGCAAGAGCGCGCATGCGAGACAGAAGAGACTGCTCCAAACATAGACTGTAAACAAGATCTCGGTCTCTGCGCGCACAACAGATCGGCGAAGGGAGAGAGACCTTGCGTGTCTCATGAAGCGCAGCGCATGTAAGACAGAGAGCATCATGATTGGCCCGTTTCAACCAATCACCATAAACGCTTCCCGTGACGTAAGCAGACCAACTAATCGATAATGACATTCGTTGACAACTATTTTAATAATCGATTTTAATCGATTAAATCGATTAGTTGTTTCAGCCCTAAATAATAATAAAAAATGCCGGAACTTGTTTGTCCGTGTCCAACTGTGGGAAAGCACACAAACTATTTATTAATTTCCCACTGACAAACTGTGGAGTAAAACGCTGCATATTCAACACTTACCGCTGATAAGTTAACTGTCTTTGATGTAACTTAGCTGCTAATGGCGCGTTGGCTCCGCTTCCTTGCTAGCTAACGTTAACGTTACGTAGGCTACATTAGCGTTACTGGTATGGTTAACCTTCAGATAGAGAAGTACGACAATAAGACATAAAACGTTCAAATGTGCTTTAAATGGGGATAAAGAAGTTCGAAATGCTTACCTGTTATTTTTCTTGACCGTTAGCCGTCCTGCTGTGTGACCCGTCGAGTGATGTGAGCGCGCAGTGGGGGATGGGCGGCTGGGCAAACGACTGCCTGAGAGAAAATGCGCGCGTTTTTTTTTTTTTTTGCTTCTTGTGAAACACTCCTGAGTCCTGGATAATATTTTGCCATTAGTAAAAGTAGTTAAGGCTTAATGAATGCTTAATATGAAATAGATTTATGTATTTACTATTGTTTATGTTTTTATTTGATTAGCTTTTAGTTATAAAAGAAAACGGCATAATAAAATGAGCCCTTATGCTATAGCCTACAAACGTAATTTCTCAGAGAAAATGATATAAAAGAAATTAGAAATCATGGAGTAAGTTAAGACATTTTTTTATATATATTTTGTGGTCAGGCATAGACGTAAGATATCAGATTAAATTAATTGCTGAGTTACTTGATTGGAACTTGTTCTATTAAAATGAAATCATCAAGTTAAGTCAAAGACTAACCGTTTCAAGTCAGTTTAACATGATGCAATAGTGTTTGAACATTAAACCTGATACAATGGTGTTAAATCAAAATGAATGGTTTAAACAAAGTGAACAACATTATGTAGATTTCACTCCAAAAATGTAGTTGCCAGAACAATTCTGTCTTTTAAACTCTAGGCTACTGTGCTGTAATTGAATATACAATTTTAGTCTGTATACAGAAATAGATCATTTCTACAAAAATATATGTTTTTATAATCATAGTTTTACTGTAAAATTAACATATATATTTGATTTACTTGTTTACAAAATATTACTGTTAAGTTAACAATGTTTCATTTAATTTACAACATATTATTGTTAACTTAACAATGTTCAATTGTATTCTCATTTACGGTATTTCCATGTAGCTATTTTACAGCATTTCAAAGTTAATTTTACGGACATTTTTTACAGTGTATGCTTCTCTGTTTATGTTTCTCTCAAATGGCATCTCCGTCATACTACCAATGTAGGAGTGAAATTTAACATCAGGGGCCCTATTTTAACGATCTAAAACGCAAGTGTCAAGCGCAAAGCGGAGGTAACTTTGTGGGCGGATCTCGGCGCTGTTGCTATTTAACCGGCGGGATAAATGACTCTTGCGCTCGACGCAAATCTAAAAGGGGTTGGTCTGAAGTAGCTACATTATTCATAGGTGTGGTTTGGGCGTAACGGGAAACAAACCAATAAGAGCGTCATATCACATTCCCTTTAAGAGCATGATGAACGAGGTGCGCTTGTTCCATGGCGCAATACTATTATAACGGCACATTTACCAGGCGCACTTCAGAAACGGTTCACAGCCGAGGAGATCGATGTTCTCGTCAGGGCCGTATACGAAAGAGAAGTGAAATTGGGGATGGGACAAACCCACCCAAATTATCTTCGGTTAAACATGCATATACTAATTTGGGTAAATGTGTAAGCTGTATGCCTATTTTTCCCATCGTCATGGACACAACAATGATTTCCCTTGTGTTTTAATATTTTTCCTTATGCTAATGTATCATTTGCACAAAGTAAAATGCATCTGTGTAGATGAGAGAATCATCTACAGTGTATGCGCGTTGTTCACACTCTGTATTATGGCCAAGCATGCGCATTTAAAATAACATCTGAATGTACGCGAAAATACTTTTTTTGCAGTTCCAGAAAACAATTGCGCCACTGACCAGAAAAAAAGCTAGTCTAAAGTCAGTGGCGCAATTGTTTTCTGGAACTGCAAAATAGCACCAGGAATTGTTTGCGCCGAAACACGCCTCCTTTTTTGCGCTGGGCTGCCCAGGGAGCGCAAGTTCATTCCCTAGTTTGCCGGCGTGCGTCTGTGAAGGGAAAAGTCCGCTACAAAGTAAATTGCGCTGGGTGCAAGATAGGGCCCCAGGTCTGTCATTTCTCTCATTATTACAACAGAGGAAATAAATATTTTCTCAGTCTATGACATAAGGTACAGTGTGTTTGTGATTTACAAACCGAACTATAAATTGTATACAAAAAAATGAGTGGGGAACTGACTATCAGTCAAGATTTTGCCCAGAAAGGGTGCTTTGGTGAAATATTTTAAGAGTTAATGTGTTTAATTGATATTTTAAACCAGGGGTAAAATACAGCAAACATAAAGGGATTCAGACATGAATTTAAATACAAGTTCCATGTTAGAAAATCTGAGAGATCTGAAAATCTGAAAATCTGAGAAAATGTCGATGAGATTACTGTGGTGTCTGTTAGATACACTATTTCATGAGTTCGCCTGCTCATCCAGTCTAAACAGCTAATGTTAAAAGAACTTGGCGTGCTGCCCTCTAAGGAGCTCGATCCCCCTTGTAACTGTACTATGTAGAAGAAGAATGAGAAAAGAATGCCAGAAGAATTGTCGCTAGGATGCCGCAATAACTGCTGCTTATGTACGCTCGTAATGATGATTGACTGTACTGTACTGAATGACTATTAGACTCCTCCAGAATCTACATTTCAGTAGGGGTAAAATCTTTGCGTGGCAGGGGGAGCTGCTGCTCGAACTGTTAGTCGACCCGTCACCACTAGGGGCAGCTGCCACTTGACCCATCACCGTTATATGCGCCTGCCATTCGACCTGTCACGAATATACACCTACCAGGGACCTTACAAAATATGTAAGGTGTTTTTTATATAAAATGCAGCATGTATCCCCTGTAGCCAGCAGGAGCCAGACGGGAAAGCACAATAGGTCAATATTCACCATTAACAAACGCTTTTCACCTACCTTACACCTACCAGACACTCCGACTGTGTCACAGTCATCGTCTGCACCATCCTGTCTTCGTCTTCACTACACTTACCAGAATCCTCCTGGTCTCCACACCTGAACTTACTCCCTCATTACCCACCTGTTTATCGTCATCATCATCTGTCACCTGTCCTCACCTCCTTAGGGATCATTTGTATCTGTATTTAGTTTCCCTCTGTTCAGTCAGCACGCTTACATGTAAAATAGGGCATAATCTATAAGATAATGCTAATCGATACATTTAAACGACCAAAATATACAGAACCTCATGAAAACTCCCAATACAGCATACATGCAAACATGTCTTTAATTATTAATTCTGTTTACCAAAGCAGTCAACACTTATGAGATTAAAATGCCAGCGTTACCATAGGAACACAACTAACGTGCCAAGCCATAGATATCCATAATAAAGGCTAGATGTCTCGTCCACGCTGCTGGCCAATGGAGGTCGACGTCAGCACCTGGCGGCCATCTTGTCACAGGCAGCTCACTCACTCGTAGCATTGTGTTAATGGTGCATGTACTTTTTAAATAACCATAACTTGATAAATTTTCTACCGATTTTCAAACGGTTTGGTTTGTTATAAACGTCAGAGATGTAGTTATGACACTGCACACTTATGAAAAATAAGTGTATAAATAAATAATCAACCAGAATTATCCAGCCACGTTAATAACATTTGTAAGAAACCAAACCGTTTGAAAATCCATCCAGATTTCAGCAAGATAAGAGTATTTGTGTTCTCACCATACATCAGTACCACATAGCCCGCCAGAAAGCTAGCCTGTGACAAGATGGCCGCCGGTGATGACGATAGAGACTCTGCCGTAAGACATCTAGCCTTTATTATGGATATCTATGTGCCAAGCGAGCACCGAGTGCGCCACTAATGAGTGTCTCATCAGAAACAACCCCTACATACTTTAGTTCCGGGAAGAAATGTAGCTATTACTAAACATAGGCCTAAATGAACTATAAAAATCAGAAAACGGTTTAGATCAAATGAAATTTATTAGTGGTAGTTATTAGTCCACGTTTGGTTAGACGGATCTATATAATTAATGGTTAAATAACCATGTGCCATTCCAATTATTTGTCACAAAGCTGCAGATGGCAGATGATATTACAGTTTAAATTATGGCAGTATTAAATCATATGTTTAATTCAAATTTAGATTACTTCTTATTTATTCTCTTAGAGCCTGGTTGATTTAGTTTACCCCTAAAAGTTAATTGTATTAACTATCAAACATGTACTAACATGTAGTTAAGGCTGCTGTTATTCATGCATGAATCCTTATGACTCCTGTCGTAGTTAAGGATCACTCTTCATTGGTTCATGATTAGTTCATATCTTCACTAATCATGAGTTCACGTTGAAGTAACTATTAATTCAGGTATTAGTACATGATTATTCATGCCGTTATTTAAAGTGTTACCGATTTTACTCCCTCTCCTACATTTGGAACTTAATTTCACAAGTGAACAATGTTTACTCATTCTCTGTGTTAAAGGATTAGTTCACCCAAAAATGAAAATTAAGTCATTAATTACTCACCCCCATGCTGTACCAACCCCGTAAGGCCTTCGTTCGTCTTCGGAACACAAATGAAGATATTTATGATTAAATCTGAGAGGTTGATGACTGCTACATAGGCTCCCTAAGGGAACGAAACTTGACGGCCCAGAAAGTCATTAAAGAAAATGTTTAAATATTCCATGTCGCAACAGTGGCTCAACTATAAGTTTATCAAGCGACGAGAATACTTGTGCGAAAAAACAAACAAAAATAACGACTTTATTCGACTATTCCTTTTCTTCCTTGTAGGCCTGAAACGAGACTTCAAGAGATTTCCACGATGCGCATGCGCGAGAACTTAACTGAAGTAGTTGAAGGAGATCGCAATTCTCGCGCATGCGTCGTGGAAATCTCTTGAAGTCTCGTTTCAGGCCTACAAGGAAGAAAAGGAATAGTCGAATAAAGTCGTTATTTTTGTTTGTTTTTTCGCACAAGTATTCTCGTCGCTTGATAAACTTATAGTTGAGCCACTGTTGCGACTTGGAATATTTAAACATTTTCTTTAATGACTTTCTGGGCCGTCAAGTTTCATTCCCTTAGGGAGCCTATGTAGCAGTCATGAACCTCTCAGATTTAATCATAAATATCTTCATTTGTGTTCCGAAGACGAACGAAGGTCTTACGGGGTTGGTACAGCATGGGGGTGAGTAATTAATGACTTAATTTTCATTTTTGGGTGAACTAACCCTTTAACTGGACTGAGAAATTCATGTTTTTTTTTTTGTCAGCAAAAGTCCGCCGGATGACGCAAAACGGCTTTTGTAGAAACATGTTTGGAACTTCGTATAGTGGCAAATCAGGAAAGCAGATAAACTGTCACAATGAGTCCTAACATCAGAGCAGCTTTACTCTCAGATTTCCTCCTCACTGAACCTTCATTCATTAGAGAGTTTACAAATTTCACTTGCTGATGTACTACATTGAAAATTCTCAAATATAAAGTTATTATCAGGGTGCAAGGACACAGCAAGGACACGTTTAGATCCTTGCAAAACTCATCATGTCTCCTGCTAAGACCAGCACCATTGTAAGCAAAACCAGTAGAGACAGATGCTCATTAGTTTCATTTAAAAGAGAATGTACAATTGCAGTGCAATTCTTTTTTTGTTTACCACTCATCCAAAGTGTCACGACAATACAAATAATGCTAGATTTTCTAGCCAAACTGTTTATTATACACTAGATGTTTATACTTTACAACAAGAATGTGTCTGAAGGCCTGTTCACATCAAGGACGATAAAGGCTTGACTGAATTCGACTGCAGAACCTATTTCGACCACTAGTCATTCTTAAAGACTGCACCTTTAAACAGCATATAAATCAAAACTACCAAATGTTACTGAATGAAATGTTGACCCAGGACAAGCTATGGGACTGTGAAGCTTTGGGGGTGTTGATGAACTTGATCTACTCCATCTATGTTTTGATCATCGGTCTGAATCCAATCCAGATGTAGTTTTTGACAAAAACGTGATTTTCTATGCTTTTTTGCTCAAAATGTTGCTTTTTTATGAAACTTAGCCACATTCAAGTGTTGATAAAAAAGAATACATGAGAATAAAACAGTTTTTTTCTTCTTTTTTTTTTAAAGCAGAGGGTCAGTTTGATATATTGCATGTTCAGATATTCATACAAACACACATTATAGGGGGCATTAAATTTTGGTGAAAATGATCAAAAACGCTGGAGGTGGCTGGCAGCCTTTTTTTTTAACGCTGGCGGGGAAAGAGTTAAACATTAAAAAATGGTGTCAATGTCTATTTCACTTAAAGCGGCTCTCCAGTGTTTGTGTTTTTACTCGCAGACATCTGACCTTGATGAACTGAACAGAAGAAATGAACTGGAGAGGTTTCCACATCAAAGAAGAGCCCCAGTGCACACCTCATATTACATAATCCCCACGGACCAATGGGAGTTTAAAGGTGTTTACCAGCCTCTTTGGAAAGCTGAAACAAACTTCAAACAAACTTTGTTTTGGCCTGATTTTGTTTGAAATGACGTCACACTTGTTCATTCTTCGATTTGCTTGAAGTATACCAGGGCCTTAACTTTAACAATAAAGATATATTTTTAGAAATTGTTTGTTATAATATAAATTGAAAAGTTATAATATAGTAACAAATAGAAATTTAAAATGAATCATTGATAAAAACATTGACAGCCATTCCAAATCCATCCTGCCTTAAAGCGCTCGAGAATTTAAAGTCAGCATGAAACAGAAGTCTTTTCGTCCCTATTGTGACATATCTGAGTGAAAAACGTTGGGAGGGACTTGATTTTGTTCATCGGGAAGTGATTGGATAGTTATGGTTTGCTATTGCTGTGATCTCATGCAGTGGCGGTTTTAGGCACGGGCGAACCGGGCAGTCGCCCGGGGCGGCATTTCTTCATGTCACATGGGGGGCGGCACGAGCAGTTAAAAAAATCCTCTGTGCCGCGAAGGTTTTCTATTTTTTATCATTTCGATTCAATTATTGGCAATGGCGCCTCTCTTGCTGAGATAGTGCCGTGCACAGAAGCGATGTCAAGGGGGTCTCCTGATTAGTTCACGTATCGCGTCTTTTGCGCGCTCGAGGTCGTTATTTCAAATAGGCGCACAGGAAGCGCGCTCATTATGCGCTCACGGGAAGCGCGCTCATAAACTTTTCAGTATGGGAGTGCACGTGCACCCAAACACCTGGGTGTTTTTTCTCTTCTCCGCAAATAAATCTTTTAGCAGAGCTACAGCAAGCGTTTTCCTGTGGTGGAAATACATTAGCTACTAAAACGTATTTGTTGTTGTGGAGAGCGCAGTGCATGGTTGTATAGCAACAACAGCCATGGGAAAATCAGTCCGAATTTTACTATTAATAATAAAATATAAGCCACTGTGCATTATAAATGTCAGGAATGTATCTTTAATAACTCGTTCTTTTTATAGAGATGATTTAAATGCTGAAATATGAGGATTATCTTTTTATAAAACCCTTTTTGTGTTAACCTTTTTTAAGTAGGTAACATAAAAGACACTCCTTTAAAACAAATCTTTAATTAACTTGGTGAATTGATTTCATTGTGTATTAGGCTTTTGAACAAGATTCTGTGTATGTGATCATTTTGGTCACTATATTCATGAAATGAAAATAATTTTCATAATGATCAACTAAAATCAACTTTAATTATGTGTTTTTACAGTAGCCTATATGCAAAGTACAATTTTCTATTTTCTAAATAATCTCTGGTTCTGTCCTTTTCTCTGACATTTTAAGAGTGACATAGGGCTACAAAAGCTATTTTAGGTCAATAACAGTTTGGGTTAATATGAGAGCTGTTCGAAATTATTTAAGAGATAGCCTAAGTATTGTGTTACTAAATAAGTATCTCTGTGACCCTTTCACTTTTAAAAACTCCATTTCATGACAAAGAAAATAGTTTAACAAGTCATAACTAAAAGTGTGCCATGCATATAATTCAAGGCATTAACCAATGCGCTAATGGTTCCTCCCTTGAAAGTTAGATTAATCTAGCAAAATAACTGGATTCTATTAACTGTGTTTTTCAAATGAACGGTATGTGATTTTGAACGGTATGTGATTTTATTGTTGGGTGGTTGTTGTTTTTTTGGGGGGGGGGGGGGGGGGGGGGGCGCTCGAAGGGGGTCTCGCCCTGGGTGTAATTCAAAGTAGAACCGCCACTGATCTCATGTCAGTAACATGTTGTCCCGCCCTCACGCCAGTAAACGCGTCAGAGAAGAGAAAAGTGTCTGTGTGTGTGTGGGAGGGGGGTATTTTGATTAATGGTTACGAAAGCACATGATTTTTAAAAAATGTGCACTAGGTCAATTGGTCAATTTTGATTTAATGGTGACTTTAAAGAGGCAGATGACATAAGTGTAACACAGGCTTATAATAAATAGAATGTAATCATGCATTGGTGTGGACACTAATATAGTTATCGTTCCTGGTGTGAACGGGCCTTTGAACATGTATTATATTGTGTATGAAAACTGTGCAGCATTAAAGATGAATAGACTGAATTGCTTCAGAAACTGACATCTTTAAAGGATGTTTCAAACTAAGTAGTCCAGTTCAGCATTCATTAAGGAATACATTTCATAAATGGCATCTACAGTTGCAGTGAAGTTTATCAAAAACTGGCGAACTTTGGTTAAGCATTCCTCCTCTGCAACTTCTTGATCCTCGGATAAAGCTTTAAGGAAATCTGACCTGCATGGTGCAGCATATTGGGCAGCCTACAGCAAAACAAAAAAATTGCTGGGTAAGCAAGCAATCATTGTCTCGATAAAAAAGCGATACGTTATTACAGATGACCCACATTTTTCGACTAATTAAATTCCATGACTTTTCAGTTGATTATGATCACTGGATTTTTAAAAGTATATTTACTGAGTATGTTTACAAGATCATTTCCTTTACAAGACTTTTCCAGGCCTCATTACATGCAAAGCAAAATGACATGCCCATCTTGCCATGCACACAGTTACTGAAAACACCCACCTTGAAAACTTTCTGGACAATCCAGCCGTGATACCTCTTGAGGGCTTGGTCATAAGCTTTAGTGATATTGATGCGGATAAGATTGGGATTGTCCTCATCTCTCTCCCCATCCACTAGACTTTGCAGTAAAATCTGAATGAACCGCAGACCTCTGAGGAAAACACTGGTGATATTGTCAAAACAATTTATGAAAAATCATAAATTGTACATACATAGTATATTTTTATTAGAGCTGCACATTTAACACATTAAATCCAATACGTAGTGGACATGTTTTCCTCCCCAAACCAGTTTAAGGTTAGGGTGTAGGGTATGTTTAGGGGTTAGTATCTTTTGTAGCATTATGTTGGTGATCAGCACTGTGATTGACACGAGTAATCTAAACAGAATCTAAACAGGTTTGGGCAATAAAAGCACTACGACTACGTATTGGATTTAACGCAGTACGTAATCACTACAAGCTGCAGCGATAGCAGTCTCAACACCCACATGATATTGTTCCCAGATAATGATTCACAATTCACCTGTGGTCTCAAGTCTCTCAACTTTAGGTGCGTTCACGTCATGTAGAAATTGCTGTAATTACGAGATTCTGACTTGTAAAAAGCTTTCACGTCCTTGTAAGGCTGGTTCCACAACAGTGACCCAAACTGGGAAAACTGCTTATAATGAATCGACAGCCCATTGGCTAATCTTTAACATGTTTGCTTTTAAAGCTTGCTTTTCTGTTTTATAAGAGAAGTCACGGGCAATTGCAGGACAGGTATGATTACGTTTACGGCATTTCTCATTCATTTCTATGGTATCAGCAAGAGAGTTATTGACGCGCCGCTAAATAGTTAAATATTTCACAATGTTACATTTTGTTAATTGCATTTTATAAATAAAATAATGCAAACATTTTTGAATACCTCTAATAAATTACATTTTGCTTAGTAAGGTTCAGGTTTTGTAAATCACATAAACAAACATTTTCCTTCAGCATTGTGGTCTATTTTAATAGCCTGCAAAATTGAGATTCTCAATTTATTTACAATTGTGCAGCTCTAGTTTCTATTAATGTGATTTGTTGTATTAGATATATAAAATCAGAAGAAACAAAGGACATGCAGGTGAACAAATTACCTCTTTAACCACATAAGCGCCAGCGTGGCTCCAACTTTAGGCCACTCTGAGCCATAGATGCTTTTCTCAATTAACAGTATCTGCTGAAGAGTCTCATACTTCACTGGATCTGAGTCATAGACAGCTTTAATTTTCTAGTGAGAATTGGGAAGCATTCAGAACACTCATAAAATACATTTTCAAAGGCATTTGATATAGGAAGCATCTTTAAAAACTGACTAATGAACACATACTAGCTTAGCCCTTAGACTTACTGTGATGTTTCCATTTATGTCAGCCTTAATTGGTGCAAAAACCTTGGAACCCAGGCAATCTGCAACGTAATTTTATAAAACACATTATAACAGCTAATCCTGACATCATACAATTGTTTACAAATGTGAAACAGCTATTTTGAAGTGCTGTGTATAGGTGGGTACCAAGAAAGTTGTAGCCATCTGGTAAACACACTTCATCCTGTTCTACTAAAACTATACTAAACTACTTATACTGTACTAACTAGGATACTAAAACTATAACTAGACAGGCCTAGAATAAAATGCTATGACATATATCAAACGTTAAATAACAGGAATTCACTTAAACAACATTTATTGTACCCAACTACCCATATTCTGATCACTTCAGGGATCAGGAGGCATTTTTCCCAAGGCTATTTTTTGCCCTGGAACAGTGATAAAAGCGCATGGTATTTTGGCACCACCGTGTGGTTAAACGAGGTATTCATCCGCGCTGCCTAAAGAGGATCAGTTCTGTTTTGTCCACGGCGTTCAATGTTTAATGATCCCCTTGTTGTTTATAAAACAATTTTGGACAATAACATTTTGTACAATAAAAAGTCAAACAGAAATGTCAAATGTGAAAGGCAATATCGGGGAGAGAAAGATTGAATGTCCAAAATTGCTTTCATTGTGTTTCCCCCCCAGTAGTGATTCTATTTTAAACCAACTTCGGTATTGAATAAATAGGCCTTATAAAATATGTTTTTTTTTTTGTAACTTAACGCATAATTAAGTCACACGTAGAAGTTACGACTCACCGAAAAAATGTGGCAGATGAGAAACTGACTCCAGAAATGTTTTCGTGGCGATCTCGTTGGTGTCTGGCAGCGGCGCAAACTGCTGATCCAGAAGTGCCATCACAAAACATGTAAAATAATGCTAGCTGCTGAAATCTTGAGGCTTTTCTTTTCAATTGCCAAAGGTTCGCCAGCGAATTTCTAATTTTAATTCGTCCGGAATGTCTTGAAAAAAAAAATTCAACAGGTGAGGGAGAGTTACTGACAAATTGACCGACTGAAGCAAACCCGAAGTGAGTTCAGTCAGTCACCGCAGTGAGGCCACAGCGTTAATAAATCATGACCGCATTTTAAATACCCCTTCTACTGACAAATGGCATGCTACATGCTTTTAAATAATTCAATGGGTTATATCCCGTTATAGGCTTAAAACACTTAAAACCTTAGACCTTGTGGGAATTTAGTGCAACAGAGCAGCTTAAAAGGATAGCTCACTAAAAAAAAGAAAATTCTGTCATTAGCCCTACTCGCCCTCAAGTTGTTCCAAACCTGTATGAATTTCTTTCTTCTGCTGGACATAAAAGATATTTTGAAGGTAGTCTGTGACCAAACAGTTGATGCACCCCATTGACTTCCATAGTAGTATTCTTTCACCATAGCTACTATGAAAGTCAATGGAGCCCATCAACTGTTTGTTTACCCATATTCTTCGAAATATCTTTCATACGGGTTTGAAAGAACTTGAGGGTGAGTAAAACATGAGAATTTTTGGGGGTAAACTATCTTTTGTGTCATTCTACAGTACATGCAAATATGCCTAATTCATGAACATGCATTTAAAAAAAATGACAAGCGGTAGCTTGAGTACAATTAAAATTTATTATATTTAGTAACAAGACTGTGAAGCAGCATCAACTGCATGATGCATATCCCATATGAAGGCCGATGTGTCCTTCCAAATTGAGCAGGTAAGTGCATGTGTACACATCCACCAGCTACTGGAGCAGGAAATAGGCCAAACTTGCACCAGATTAGTTGCATACATAACTGACAACCAGCAGCTTACATATATAACTTGTATATAAATATAATACAATGTACTGAATAATACAAAGCGATACCACATAATACCGGAATCACTAACACAGCAGCTGGTGGCCGTTAGGCAATTGTGTGTTATTTGTAGTATTTCAGACAAGGCAGCACATGAACACATCCTTCACAAGAGCATCCCTAAAACATCAGACAAAGTGAATTCATAGTAAAAGGATTTCGTTTTACAGTTGCCTATGAATAAACGCTGACCTTCTGATGCCCTGGACGAATGAAAACTTGCACACATGCCTGGGATTAAGCTGCAAAGACTGCATCTTGAAAGAAATTCAAAGGGACAATCATTTGAACTGGATAACGATTAGGCACAAATGAATGAAAACTATTTATGGCGAAAATAAACATGACATTTTAAAATCATAAGCAGAGGGTGATGTGTCTGCATGTGTGAGGGACTATATATTTAAGACACCCAAGCATACACACAAATGAGGTATAACAGCTCACATACTAAAGCACTCCATAATAAGACTATACACTCTGAATTACTTAATACAATGGCAACACCAGGACGGGTAAGGTAGGATTTTGCAGCGAGGCTAAAGGTATTTATTGCACAAGAAATGAGGCATTGTGTGTTCTGACATCTACATCACGGTCACATTTTGAGTGAGCTGGTTTTCAAGACAGAAATACTTACTACGTCAGCTGAATTTCAGCAATAATAGCCGTTTATGATTTTCAGTTGTGTCTCACTTAAACTTCGTACATGGTATATTTGAAATGTGCAGGTAGGAAATGAGTAAAGGCCATGTTCTGTTTATCCACAAACATGAGCAATACAGATATGACAAATCAGTTAATTAGCACCATGGGAAGCAAAACAAATATTAGTTTACATTATAAAACGACACAGTAAAGCTAGGAAAAAAATAATACAAATCAGGCTGCTGATTATCAAGGCTTAGTGCCCCAAAAGTTATGTTAGAGTAAACGTAAAAAAAAAGATCAATAATACTGGACAAGATAATAGCAAAGTGTACACGGTGAAAGGCGCTCAGCTACTCGTACTGTAACTCAGTTACTGTCTTTGGTAGTCACAGTAACTAGCTGTTTGGCCGCCTTGGCAATGTCGTAGGCACACTGAATAACTTGCTGGGAATCGTGCGGTGTGACCTTTTGACATTCGCCCTTCAGACGGCTGGCACTGGAGGTCAAGAGGCGTAAGGATCCGCGAACGGTCTCGGAGGATGGCCTCTGTGATGGGAGACAATTTCAGAGCCGTATTAACTCTTTAGTGCTTGGTGTGGATGCAGAGACAATATATAAGGATATAAAGGGTTATATTCTCCACTATGGCAAAGTTCCCTTATTGGCTCAA
Source organism: Tiaroga cobitis (assembly GCA_030578255.1). Taxonomy (NCBI): domain Eukaryota; kingdom Metazoa; phylum Chordata; class Actinopteri; order Cypriniformes; family Leuciscidae; genus Tiaroga; species Tiaroga cobitis. The sequence goes on along the minus strand of CM060600.1, from coordinate 32,627,775 downwards.
GGCTTACCTTAGGGAATAATGTAGCCATTTCTGTCACTGCTACAAGAATTCTCTCCGAACACAGGACAAAACTTGGGACAAAAAAAGACAATGGAAAATGCATTTTTTTATTCTCTGATTAGATTAATTGGCATTTAAAATTATGAAATTTTTTAACTTGGGGAAGTAGAACAAAATATACTCTCCTATTCTACTCTGCTGTACATAAAAAAAATATTTTCTTATTTATATATACACATGTGTATCTTATTCATATTTCTTTATTATTATTATTATTATTATTTATTTTTATTTTTTACAATCTGTATACTGTTGTGTCATACTGGAAGCTTCTTGTCACCAAAACAATTTCTTTGTATGTGCAAAAATACTTTTCTGATTCTGATATGGCTCCAGTCATCCACACAAAAGCTTTGGACACACTACCTCAAATAAAGAAAACATTAAATATCCTTTTTATTTACAAATACAGGATTAAAACAAGGGTATGAAAAGCTCTTTTTGATAATTAGTGGTTAATGATGGTAAAAAAAAAGAACTCCCCAAACCACAGCAACCAAATGTGACTTGTTTTGCACTGTGAAAGGACAGCTAAAGAGCAGATCTGGGTGAGTGAAATGCTAACCCATGACTGCATAATGATCATCACAGACCTGAGACCGAATGCCAGCGCAAGTTGAACAACAAAGGTTCCCAGTGTTCAGAATATTGGATTCAAATGACTGTTCCTGCTCCTTATGTGAATACTGAACATACTGCATGCAGTAAACTCAGCATAAAAGACAAAACATAAGCCATTTGTGGATCTACACGTATCCTTCCAACATGGCCATGTGTTGTTATATCCCAGCTGTGTTGACACAATTCCATCACTTGCTCAACAGACAAAAGAGACACTGTGTCACCAGGGCTGAGCCACTGAAGTCTCCGACTAGAGAATGGGTCCTTTCACCCCTTTCATACCACTAAACCTACCCAGGCTGTCACCACACGAAGGCCAGACACATTTTCTTACCCCTCATGTTTATTTTCCTGTGCAGCTCTGAGTAATTCCTGGATGTTCTTAGTGATCAGCTCTGTTTTGCTGATGACGTCCTCTGTGCACGGTAGAGTCGAATCACACTCGCTCTCAGACAGGTTTTCTGATTGTGGCACTGTACCGTCACCCAGCCAACCACTCGCCCTGGAGAAGTTACTCAGTGTTGACCTGTGGGGAAGGTGGAAAGCGTTCACCGTTAAAAAATAAATACATTCACAAGTTATGTTTTTTTTTTCAAACAACAAAAGGTGAAAAGACAAACCCGGATTCTTCCATCTCAATGTGGTTCAGTGCATTATCATAGTCACTTTCTGGCATGCCGCTCTGGGCGTCCAAGGTGGATCCCTGTAACAGGAGTAGAGTCACAGTGAGCTTTCTGCTTAAACATGGGATGGAACCTGTTACTGACAACTGGTGCTTACTCAAAGCTTGAAGAGACAGCAAACATTCATGCTTTTGGTGTAGAATCAAAACATCAGCATAACAGAGCTGTAAAGTAAGGCCAGAAACATACTTTGCGCTAGCAGTCAAATGCAGACGCTTGGCCAACACGTCGTAAATACTTAACGTGTTCTCGCATTAACAATGCAGTAACAAACCCTCGAAGACTCAAGGGGGCGATAGTGTTACCTTCAAACATCTGCCCTATTTAACTGCCCTGCATTGTTATTCAGGTAGCTATCTATAAACACGTTAAACTAAATTTAACTTACTCAAACTGTTTCTCAACCAGCAGCGCCAATGTCATGGGTTCAATTCTCAGGGCATGCATGAACTGATAAAATGTATAACTTCAATGCAATCTAAGTCACTTTGGATAAAAGCATCTGCACAAAAAAGCATGGATTGCATTCTGATAAATTTCAAACGATGGCCGCATCAAACTTGTGTAGCTAGAAGCGTTTGCATTCACGTACTTGCATAGAGTATGTTATAGGTCTGAGATATCAGAGAGCCAGTGACTGCTTCACAGATCAAGCAGAGTGGTGAGTAATGTTAATGCCTTGCGTCTCTCGCTGTGTGTACGGTTTAAAGTTAGTAATCCAGCTGAGGAACACGTTGTCCATTGGTTGGACAGATCTGATTCATGCACTGAGTGAATGGGGGACAGGTAGAAGATAAGCCCTTCCAACAGCCTGTTCACTGAGCAGGTACTTCACCCTTTGGGTTATCTCATCCAAGGACCAGGACAGAGTTGAGGGGAACGTGGGAAGGGAGGAGAAGGCAGTCACCGAGGGACCCTTCCCAATCTAGAAAGGGTTCAGATTATGTTTTGAGGGATTTTTTTTTAAATTATGAATGCACAAAAAGAGAAGAGGGGTTATCAAATCATACCTGAAGTGATGATTCACTGGGTTACCAACTGAGTTAAAACCAAAGGAAATAATGAAACGGGAGCACCAAAACCAACTCTGGCTTTGGTTCGGTTTGTACTTACATTAGATGGCAGTGGTTGAAGAGTCAGAGTTGTGTCAGGGTGGACAGTCTCTCCTCTAGGGTGGTACTGCCTCGGACCTGAACCAGTCTCGTACATCGACATGGCCCTACACCCGCGTGGGGGTGCCCTCTGCGGGAGGTCCTGCGACCTTGCCAAACTGTTTGGAGTTTGCCATTTCAGAGTGCTGTTCTCATTCTGGAGGGAGTTTAACTGAAATGAAGACACTAAGCGGAGTCAGACACTTTCAGCTACACCAGTGATGGAGTGTCGGACTGCGATCTGACCTCTTACCTTGCTTTGCATGAGTCTCAACTCCTCACTAAGGTGGCAGTTGACCTTGAGGAGCTGCTGGATCTTTGCTTCAGAGGCATTGAGAGCACTTTTCACTTCCATGAACTCCTGAACGGTGATCGGGCTGTCCGACAAGTCTGAGGACTCTGAGCTCTGATAAGAAAGATCACAGTTAGTTTTGATCTCACGCACTATTACGTAGACCTGTCGTCATAATTACTATATTGACTTATCACACCATATATGGAGGTGACCTCGTTCAAAATTTCAAATACATACACTAACCTAAAGGATTATTAGGAACACCTGTTCAATTTCTCAATGCAATTATCTAATCAACCAATCACATGGCAGTTGCTTCAATGCATTTAGGGGTGTGGTCCTGGTCAAGACAATCCTGAACTCCAAACTGTAGAGATGCACCGATTGATCGGCTGGTGACCGGAATCGGCCGGTTTTCACGTGATCGGCCATGATCGGCGACCGGCCGGTCAGTCTGACATAATCCGATTTTATGCCGGTCAAATGCACTCGGGCGCCGCATGATTAACATCGCGCAACATCAGCATCACACGTGCACACAGTACGCGCACATGTAGGAAACCTCGTGAGGTGCAGCGCGTTTTTTTTTTTGTTCGGCATGCATGTTAATCAATGAGTGCATTCACACCGGGAGCCGGAGCAGCGCGTGAGCGTCGAGCACGAGCATTGCGTAACCAACAGTGAAGCGTGGGTTTCGGCGCCGAATCTATTTTTGCTGCGCTCAATTTAAGTGAAAGCACACTTTTGATGGACAAAATAAATATGATTTCATCCAAAAAGTGCCAAAAATGCAAAGAATTTGCATGTCTGGTGTGTTTTAACAAGAACTGAAGTAGGCTAGGCTATGTCAGAAAGAAAATGAAGACTCAAAAATATTTATAGAAAATTTACCCATTTAAACTTGTTTTTATTATTATTTAATTGTTTCCCTGCACATGCTCCACTTGTCCTGTTTAGCTTGGCTGGACATGTGTCAGATGAGAGAAGAACTGCTTGAGAAATGTAACTTGCCATTGATATACAACAAGTGATTGCAATAGGCCTGTGTGTGTGTGTGTGTGAGAGAGAGATAAATATCTTTATACTGCAAGGCTATATTGAATTTTTATTTGTTATTTATATATTATTTTATTGCCATTACCTGTTTTCATACAGATGTTTAGTTTGCCAAATATATCAAATTTTTTTTATTGGATATTGGATGTGAAAAGGAAATGGTTCTTCCATAACACTGCACTTTAGATGTGTGAGAATTTCCCACACTAGGAGTCATTTATATAATTCTATTTTATAGCAATTATCTGTTCAAAAAATGTTCTATGCAAAATGTTCTATTAAAGAGAAGATAGAAAATAAATATTTGTGTGTGCTGTAAAGTGGTTTGAAAAAATAAAATCGGAATCGGCTAAAATCGGTATCGGCAGGTCAAACTCAAGGAAAAATCGGAATCGGGATCAACCTAGAAAATTGTAATCGGTGCATCTCTACCAAACTGAATGTCAGAATGGGAAAGAAAGGTGATTTAAGCTATTTTGAGCGTGGCATGGTTGTTGGTGCCAGACGGGCCGGTCTGAGTATTTCACAATCTGCTCAGTTACTGGGATTTTCACGCACAACCATTTCTAGGGTTTACAGAGAATGGTGTGAAAAGGGAAAAACATCCAGTATGCGGCAGTCCTGTGGGCGAAAATGCCTTGTTGATGCTAGAGGTCAGAGGAGAATGGGCCGACTGATTCAAGCTGATAGAAGAGCAACTTTGACTGAAATAACCACTCGTTACAACCGAGGTATGCAGCAAAGCATTTGTGAAGCCACAACACGCACAACCTTGAGGCGGATGGGCTACAACAGCAGAAGACCCCACCGGGTACCACTCTTATAGTGCTCGCTTGCGCCCTCTTGTGGGCATATGAGACAACACAGTACTTTTTTCCTCTAACATTAAAGCTGCAGTCCGCAGTTTTTCCTCTTTGTCGCCATCTCTGTTCGAAATCTGCCATTGTAGTTATTCAAGTAAGTGACATCCACTTTTGTTCTGGTTCTGACATTGCAGTAAATCGCGCTGATTAAATCTAAAAATCGCTTGTCATATCACGCAAAACCGTGCAAATTATACTTTGTTCTCAAATTGTTAATGTTAACAACGTCAGCATTGCGTTACTACATGTAATGGCCTTCCGACATGTATCCTTGTTTTCGCATGGGTCCAGTCGCAGTCTCTTTTTTTCTGTAGCCACTCCGAAGTCCGAAAGAAGTCTTTTGCATTTTACAACGGGTAAATCTGTTGTCACTGGTGATTGTCGTTTGAACCTTTCTGGATCCGCCATCAAATTAATAAGTTTAATTATATCAAGTGCTGTGAGAAAAGGCTATAAATCTCCACCTCCAACATCCTCACACTCAATATAGCCTACTAGCCGAGACTCTTCTTTATGTGTACAGATGTGACGTAATGACGCAAAGACATCCTCGAATCTCCTGCGGAAATCCAGCAGTACCACTGAAATTAAAAACATTATTACAAGCTTACCGCTTTGAATCGAGCTAAGGCAAGCAGATAGTTTTGAACACTGGCTGGTTATGTATTTTCTCAAATATGTATTTTGGATAATTTTTAACCTCAAAAAAGCTACGGACTGCAGCTTTAAAGGGATAGTTCACCCAAAAATGAAAATTATCCCATGATTTACTCACCCTGAACCCATCCTAGGTGTATATGACATTCTTCTTTCAGACGAATACAATTGGGAGTTATATTAAAAACTGTCCTGGCTCTTCCAAGCTTCATAATGGCAGTGAATGGCTGTATGTCTTTGGAAGTCCATCTATTCATTATTAAAGTGCTCCACGCGTCTCCGGGGGTTAATAAAGGCCTTCTGAAGTGAAGCGATGCGTAATTGTAAGAAAAATGTCCATATTTAAAACTTTATCGACTAAAATAACTTGCTTCTGGCAGACGGCCGTACGCATCGATTTACGCAAAAAGAGTAACCCTTGAACTTGACGCACAACGTAATGACGGCAATTGACGCCTCTCTCGGGGTGCTTCTCGATTCTTATTTGTGCATCCTCGTTTCCTTCCCTCGCGTCTCAGCTCCACCCCCTGTAGGATGCGAGGGAAGGCTGCAAAGAAACAAAATGAGGACGGAGGAATCGAACGAAAGCTTTTTATACATTGGAATACTTGATCACTCGAGCATCACTTCATAGTGTCGTCAGCTGCGCTCAAAGGATCTGCCCTTATGTTGTTGAAGTTTGGTTATTTAAGAAATTCGTAATAAATAATAATATAGCAAGATACCCTGTTGAAATATGTGAGATTTGTGGTTTATATAAACTGCAAAGGTAAAGTATAAATTAAAATTATTGTGACCGATGTGAAGGGGGAGCAGAATATATACGTGCGTCAAGTTTAGTCGATAAAACACTTCCGCAAAGGATACACCTGTGCATCCTTGCTCATATCTCCTCTGGAAGCCTCCTCACTCCACAATCCTCGCCTCCTTACGGTGCAATTAGAGAAATGAGATGTCCTTCAAGATGGCTGAGCTCGATCGGTTTCCGGGTCATAGGATGTATGAGGCGCCGGACTGGACAAAAGCGAAGCGAACTGTGCGAGAGAGACCGAGCGTGTCAGTGGTGTGCGCGAGAGAGACCGAACGTGTCAGTGCGCGCGAGAGAGACCGAGTGTGTCCGGGCATTAATAGCCTAATTAATTGGTACATATATATACTATATAAGAGTCATGGAAGTTCGATTTATGGACAACAATAATCAGTACAAACGTCTTGTTTTTAACTATTGTTTAATAAATATAAATAATTCGAGCAGATAAACTTTCATATGGAGGATTAAATAAGATTGAATTTATGTAGTAAGATTTCTAATCAATGTGCCACAACCAGGCTTTACTTTTCTTGAGCGTCAAATCACAATGACTCTGAATTTTATTCACGACATCGGGGTGTTGTCTGTGCAAGTAGTTACCACGAGAGCTGTGGATAGGATGGCATCTGTGAGAAAAATGGTTATATCGGCAGACTGCCTTCGAAGAGAATGCAGCAAAATATCGAACTGGCCTGACTGGTACAGCTACAGGAAATGTTAAAGTGTTTTTGTGTTTTGTTTTTTGTCAAAGATGTTATAATCTTTAACAAAATGTTTGACGTTATTTGACAAGCACACATACATGCACACAAAAGACACCAATCCACAGAAACACAAACCTATATTTAATGAAATACATTTGTTGTGTTATATCACACTAAAGACAACAGTGTCAATTTACTGTTAATAAAATGATTTCAGCCGAAATTACCTGTGTTGTTATATTTTTATATTGGCCCTTTACCTGAATGTTGTTCCATGGCTCACGAATCTAGCCTAGCCTACCTGCTGATACTCTAACTCATAATTTTTAAACATTATACTTTTTTTCCGCTTAAAAATTAAATAGCCTATGTTTAAGAGACTCATGTTAATTTATAATATCAAATCTTTGATGGTGTAATTCTGTATTTAAATATATTAAAATGCTCATGCTAATTTATAATATTAAATATTAAAATGGCAATACTATAGCAATGCTATATTTGGCAATAATATAGTCTACTCCAAATGTCATGCCAATGAAGCTTGAACTTGATACAGTGTGCGAGAGAGACTAGGTTCTATTTAGGGACGAGTAACACTGGAGTTTGGTTTATTGAATAATAAGATATAATATGAAATAGTGTGCTAATTCAGTGGTAATAATTTAATTGTTGTTTTTTTATTTATATTGTTGTCCATTAATCGAACTTCCATGCCTCTTATTACTTGCGTACCAATTATGCTTGGACTGTCGAACACGCTCGGTCTCTCTCGCGTGCACTGACACGCTCGGTCTCTCTCGCGCGCACCACTGACACGCTCGGTCTCTCTCGCGTGCACTGACACGCTCGGTCTCTCTCGCGCGCACCACTGACACGCTCGGTCTCTCTCGCGTGCACTGACACGCTCGGTCTCTCTCGCGCGCACCACTGACACGCTCGGTCTCTCTCGCGTGCACTGACACGCTCGGTCTCTCTCGCGCGTACCACACCACTGACACGCTCGGTCTCTCTCGCGTGCACTGACACACTCGGTCTCTCTCGCGCGCACTAACCCGCTCGGTCTCTCTCGCGCGCACTGACACGCTCGGTCTCTCTCGCGCGCACTGACACGTTCGGTCTCTCTCGCGCGCACCACTGACACGCTCGGTCTCTCTCGCACAGTTCGCTTCGCTTTTGTCCAGTCCGGCGCCTCATAAGGATGGAGGACGGAGGAGAGAGGAGACGAGGAGAGATATTGATAAGCACCCCCTGTTCGAATAAACAGGGCTGGGCAACCGCGTTCATCATTACGTTGTGTGTCAAGTTCAAGGGTTACTCTTTTTGCGTAAATCGATGCGTATGGCCGTCTGCCAGAAGCTAGTTATTTTAGTTGATAAAATTTTAAATATGGATTTTTTTTTTTTACACGAACGCATCGCTTCACTTCAGAAGGGCTTTATTAACCCCCGGAGATGCGTGGAACACTTTAATAATGGTAAATCATGTAAATCATGGGCTAGTTTTCATTTTTGGGTGAACTCTCCCCATAAGTACTGACTTTAGAATTCAAATATAATTCGAATTCTGCTAATATTTAAGAGAGAAATTCAAATTTAGATTTTCAGCCATTTTGACAGCTCTACAAGATACCATATTATTGTACATTTTTGAAAGCACATGAGACTCTTATCAAACCACCGTTTACATTTACAACTCTGCATGTAAACTGTCTAAAAATACCTGACAATATTATAGTTGATCTTCACATTGGTTTAAAGAAAAACAGCAGACACGCTGAATGGAACTGCAAATTTAATCCCTAAAGTAGGTGGTGCTTATAGAACAGCATAAATATATTAGTTGACCCAGTTACTTGCGCTGTACACAAAGCAGTGCTGCGTTTATAAACTCTACTTTATTAGGCATTATTCTTTGGAACTTTGATTAACCAATTTTTCAGTGGTGGACAGTAACGAAGTAAATGTAATTCGTTACTGTACTTAAGTAGCTTTTTTGCGTATCTGTACTTTACTCAAGTATTTACATTTTGGGAGACGTTTACTTTAACTCCACTACATTTCAAAGTCAAATATCTTAATTTTTACTCAACTACATTTTCAAAATCAGTCGTTCCTTTTTATTTATGAGTGGATAAAAACGTAACTGGTCAAACGAGCCACCAATCACAGTACAGCGCGCGCGCTTTGTTTTGAACTTGCCTTGGCGGTATCTACTAAGCGCGAACCAGAGCCGTTAAATATGAGAGTTGCGAACATAGATGGTTGTGACAGTGATCTTGCCGCCGCGCGGTCACGTCATCCGTGTAGCTCTCAATAGTTCCAAACAAATCGCGTTGACAATGATTTTAAGCGGGACAGAGAGCAGCAGCTATTATTGCAGAAATTATCGTAAGTATTGACGCATAATGTACATTGCTTACGTTGCCACTAAAATGACTTGCATATAATAGCTTTTTTTTCTGGGGAGTAGCCTAGCAGAAACACTGCATGAATACGTTTTTGTGTTTAATTTTGGAACGCGCGCATGTATGTGTGTATGTGTGTATATATATATATATATATATATATATATAATTTAATGGCGTTGTGCAGGTTTATGTGAATGTATCATAACATTAAGATGTTAATAATTATGACCATAGGTGCTGGAAAAAAAAATATACAGAGTAAATACTGTAAATGTTTTATACCTTATGGGAACAGTCCCCTTCCCTCCAAAATTAAACAAAAAAATGTATTCAATCCAAATATATATATATATATATCAGACTAATTAATGTCATTTCATTAATAGACTGTTGTGCCAAGAAGGACTTTAGTCTTCACTTAGACTGAGTTAAGCAAAAGTCTTGTGACAAATTATAATAGGACATTATAGCCATAAAAAAATCAAAGTACTTCGATACTTAAGCACATTTGAAGGGAAATACTTTTGTGCTTTTACTCAAGTGAATGTTTAAAGGCAGCACTTCTACTTTTACTTGAGTAATATTTTACCCTGAGTATCTTTACTTTTACTCAAGTACATGGTATGTGTACTTCGTCCACCACTGCAATTTTTATGTAGTTCAATACTGAGCTAAGCAACGATTTTGCACTTCCCTGATACTGAGCTGGTTAAATGAAATTAACACGCAGGGCTGCCTGCACGTGATCAGCATCCATGCACTCACGCTGTTCAGGTTTTCCTGCTTTCCCCCAATCAGTAGCGCTGTTTCACTCTGGCTTTGGCAGCACCATGCTACTCTATAAAAATTTAGTACATGTTTAATTCAAACACTTTTAAGGACCTATGTTTGTTTTCACATACTTTCCAGTTCTTGAATCCATGCGTCTGAAATTCAAGTACTTTCAAGAAGCATGGGAACCCTGCCAAAATTTTAGCCGATCGCTCTGCCTCTGTCATCTTGTCTGCTCTCTCTGTCAGAGGTGAAAGCGAGGCTTAGGCAGCTCCTCCATACACACAGAGCAGACACTGACAGGTGCATTGTTTTTCTACGTAAACGTGCGCTAGACAGACGCGTTTAAATGTTGCACTCGTACACAACGTGGCTTTATAAACACACAGAGCTCAAGTTAAAAGAAGTTCAACTTTTAAAAAACATGTCTCTAGAAAAATACTAGTTTCCTGTTAAGACATTTGTGCTTTTGTTCATATGGACATCGGGCTGCTAAATAGGGTTTGTGTTTTTCAGCAATAGTGTGCATCCCACTTTACTGAGAAAAGAAGGTCTGGGAGAAATCTGTAGATGGAAAATCTCCACACAAGTGCCTTTTTAATATGTACTTTAAAAGTCTGACATTGTCAAACATGTTTTTTTCTGCTTTTTGTTACTTTGCAAAAGTTTTTTTTATTTAGGATATAATTTGTTTTTAGTATCCATATATTCTTAAGAATCAAAAGTCCTCTGTTATTTGAAAGTATGTGCTTGTATTATTATGCTGTTATTTTACCAATTTTAGTGGCATAAAATTGTCTTAAAATGACAATAATATTGTTATTCGCAATTATTCCTGGGACAATATTACTATTACACACCCAGAGAAACACAACAATTTACCTTGGTCCTCTCGTCTTTTCCAGATGTTGGTTCTTGCTCAGTATCCTCATCTGATGCTACACTGTCATAATCAGGCTGGTCCATCTCAAGGCTTTCACTGCCATGACGGTTCCCAATGTCCTTCAGAATTAACTCCACATTATCTGGGAAGAAACAAAGGGTGGAAGTTGAACTTTATGCATCATACAGTTCATGACAAACCTAAGACCTTTCATCACCTTTGGCATTATCAGGAGAATTTCCTTGCTGACGGCGTTTGGCATCAGTTAAAATATCAATAACCAGCGTGGCAAACTCATGTGCATTGAACCTTGCGAGTTTCTGGCGTCCCTGCAACATAAATACAACAAACAGAGGGAAACTCAAACATGATCAAATCAACTCAATCATTTTAAAAAGCGTGTGCGCATCTGTGTCAACGCACCTGATTCCTAGTGGAAGAATATTCAGGGTTGACAGGGAGGAAAGGTACCACCGTGGTGTCAGTTACCAAGGTGCTGTGGTTCTGCGTGGCAAGCCAGACTACAATAGCAAAAGAATGACACCATTCAAAATGTTAGGATACAATCAGAATTTGTACTTTTAGAGAAAAACAGACAGATATCAGGCTATTACGCTTCTCTAACCTGCATCTGTTTCCCTTCTGTCAACTTCATCGTACACATCCATGGCTAGTTCTTCAAACTGATGATTACTGAGCTGAAAGCACCACAGCAAGGTTATTTTACTGTATACAGCTGATTTTAGGTGTCAAAATAGGTGTTGGGATAAAAATGTAATGAGCAACCCTACCATGCATGGAGACACACTAAGGTTCAGCTTTACAAAAACAGTAAACTACTGTACGACTTACAGACTGAAGCTTCTTCTTTGCTGCTTTGGCCAGTTCTGACAAGTCAAGACTGCTGTATGTAAAATAAAATGAAGAGAGCCATTATCATCTGATCATAACTTACTCTAGGAAATAAAGCAAGTGCCATTTCCATACTTACACATTTCTTATCCATATGAAGCCAGCAACGAAAACAAATTATGCAATTAAGTATTTTAATAAACTACAGGCATGATATAAAAGAGACCTTATCCTACCTGTCTGCTACCTGAGGAATTATAAAGTGTTGCCCGCTTTTATGATCTGAGGAAAACAAGAAGCCATTTTCTTTCCAGGATCTCAAATCTTTGAGGTACATGCTGTGCTGTCATTACAGAGATACTGATGACTGACCTGGCTTTCTTCCGCACAGATAGAATGCTAGTCTGTCTGTCAGCTCAAACTGGATCTCCACCAGTCTGTCCGCGAGTTCCTGGTGTCCTGCCTGCCTTTAGTGAGACATAACAGATAACAGAACATAAAACATCACTGAAAATGATTAATCTTTGTACCGATCCCTTAAATCGGCATCTCTCTCACCTGGCGTAGTCAACAGGAGTCTTCCCAGAACTGTCTTGTGCTCCGGGATCGGCTCCATAAACAGTAAGCAGCTCTGCCTGTAGCAGCTGGCCTGCTTTAGCTGCCACATGTAATGGAGTATTTCCTTTCTCCTGAAGAAAACAAATGACATTCATTAGAGTAATTCAGTCAGGGACAATAAAGCTTAACCCCTGCTATGGTGCGCATGGAATAAATAGCAAAGAAAGCAAAATAATGATATCCACCTATACTGCCATGCAAAACACAGTATTTACACATTTTGTCAAAATTGAGTTCTGATATCAGCGGGCCAGATTTCCTAACAGCTTGCTCCAGCGCAAACCCTCTTTTGGGGTTAAAAAACTACAGTCAGGATTTACTGAAGACACGCAGTGAAAAGTTAGTGCTGAAAAGGCGTGGACAGTTATTTTTCTGGCTGACCTTATTGCATATGCATTTGTTTCCCTTTCAGACACAAGATTTATGGGAGGAGAGTATTTAAATGAATCAGGCAAGGTGATTTACTAAGGTTTGAGCTAGTCAATTTACTGTTCATTTGCGGCATTTTTTTCCACCCAAAAAAAGCATATCTTAATTAAACCAGACGCTAATTTGCGCTGCTCTTGGAAGATTGTGTTGGTCATTATGGAAATGATCCAGCTGCGTCTGTGTTTTTTTTTTATATTACATAAACTAGAACATTTGCATTTTAAAAATTTAGCAATATCCTTATGGCCTTTGAAACTTACTGGATGGAAAAAGTTAGCCTGTGCTCCCAGCGACAACAGCCTCAGACACGTTTCCAAATTGCCGGTTCTCACACTAGAGTGAAGTTGCTAAAAAAAACAAGAGTGAATTCATGGTTTATTTTGTGGTATCTTGTCCAGTCCAGTTCATTCATTTTTATTAAGTAACATTCTTACCTTGCTGAGGTCTTTGGCAGTGACGCTATCATCTTCTCTACATGGCATTCGATGAACAAACGCCAACATTTGATATTTAGCCTTTATGAAATCTGTTTTGTTAGGGCTGAGAGAGAAGTAAATGATTAAGTGAGCATGTTTAAGCTGAGAGACTCGCTTGGCTCTAAATGTCATGATATATGGGACTCACTGGACTTTGTCCTGAGGATTGGCTTTGCGTTTTCCACTCATGATGGAAGATGGATCCAGAAGGCTGTGTTCCCAGATTGAATTTGCTCCATTATTGTACAGGGACTTCACCATCTATGTATAAACACCAAAGACTTCACCTTAACTTTCATTAACTTTCACTTGACACAAGAAATGAACACGCATATAACGCTGCAATGGTGTACCTGTCACTCTAACGTCAGCAAGATACATGAGCAGTGTCTAGACACTTCAATGAAAAAAAAAAAGAACAAGAAAAAATATTTTGTGTTCAACAGAACAAAGAAATTCATAAAGGTTTGGAACAACTTGAGTGTGAGTAAACAATGACAATTTTCATTTTTGGGTGAACTCTTCCTTAAAGCTAGCCTGACTGCGTCATACTCATATTCTAGTCAGAATGTGAGTCTGCTACTGCTCCATAGGGCTTTGATTATGAGGCGTGTCTTAACCGAACCAGGAAAAAAAAACCTTTGCACTCAATTGGATAGACCTACAACAACCAATCAGAGCAACGCAGTAAGTGACGTATGTTGAGCTATGCATAGTTGTCAACAGAAGTCAACTGCACACACGCTGGAAGAAGTAGTAAAATAATGAGTGTTGCTTCTTTTACTTGGTCCTCCATGAGTGCGACCAAAGGAGAAACCACAACGACCGCAGGGTTTTCATTGCGTACCATCTTTTTAGCGACCATCGGAGCCAGCTGATAAAATAAACTTTTGCCGAATCGCGTAGTAAGGACGGCAAACACATCTTTCCGATCGACAAATGCCTTGATTGCATTTCTCTGTTCGTCTCTTAAAATTAATGTTGCGGTGTGGATTTCTTTTACAACAGACGCGATAGCGGAATCTATACATCTCAATTCTCCAGCTGCAGTCATCTTTGAGGGAAACCAGTTCAACCCAAGCGCTCTTTGATAACGTGATGATTACGTAACTGCAGATAATCTGTCCATCATCGTATAAAGCCCGCCCTGGCAATTTGATTGGCCCGACGATTTCTGAACCGATCATAATTACTCCTCAATGGATCGAGTCCAGACCGAACTTCCCGACCAAAAAATGTTGTGGACGGGGTTCGGGCTGGCATCCAGGCTACCTTAAAGTATAAACCAATCCTTAAACCAAACAGATACATTCATGTAAACATGGTTTACTTGCATTACCAGTTCGGCTGCACGATTAATTGCAACGAAACTGCACGCGATTTGGCAAAGGCTCCGGCTGTGATTATTTTATGCGCAGCTTGTCAGTGCTGTGCGGCTGATCAGTAGTAAATTCACAAAATAAATTAAAAAAAAAAACTTACCAATTCACAAATTAACGGAATGCAAAGCTAAAAAATTGGATGACTAGTAATTTCCTACTACTAAATTCTGAAAAAAAACAGAGATTCTAATTATTGGACAAAAAACTTCCACACGTAATAACCCAGAATACTGTCTAACACTTGATGGCTGCTCTGTCAAGTCTTCGTCGTCGGTTAGTAACCTGGGTGTGCTCTTTGATACCAATCTTTCATTTGAAAGTCACGTCTCTAGTATCTGTAAAACCACATTTTTCCATCTTAAAAATATATCTAAATGACGCCATATGCTCTCATTGACAAATGCGCAACAATTAGTCCATGCGTTCATGACCTCAAGGCTGGATTATTGTAATGCTCTACTGGGTGGTTGCCCTGCACGCTTAATAAATAAACTACAGCTAGTTCAAAACGCAGCAGCTCGAGTTCTTACCAGAAGCAGGAAATATGACCATATTAGCCCGGTTCTGTCAACACTCCATTGGCTGCCTATTAAACATCGTATACATTTTTAAATATTGTTGATTACTTACAAAGCACTAAATGGTTTAGCTCCGCAGTACTAGAGCGAGCTCTTAACGCATTATAGTCCTTCACGTCTATTGCGGCCAGTTGATAATACCTAGAACATCTAAATCGACTGCAGGCGGTAGATCCTTTTCCTATTTAGCACCAAAACTCTGGAACAATCTTCCTAACATTGTCCGGGAAGCAGACACACTCTGTCAGTTCAAAGCTAGACTAAAAACACATCTCTTTGGCCTAGCATACACATAACACACTATAGACTTCCTTAATTCAAATTTAGGCTGCATAGTTTAGATCAGCCGGAACCGGGAACACGTCCCGTAAATCCTGATGTACTTGGTACATCATAAGAAGGATGCCGTCTACGCTAATATTAGTCTCTCTGTTTATCCCGAGGGACCCTCTATACGCCTGGACCCATTCCAACTCATCCTGTAGTGCCAGCCTCATCAGCCCTGTGAAGGCCTCATCGACACGACAGCCATCGGCACTGATCCTCAACAACTCGTCTCCATAACGGCGTGATTACTTCGACTTCCAACCAGATGGAAATGGATAAATACTCTTAAAATGTTCCGATCCAATCTGACTTGTAATGCTGCCCGAATCATACACTGTTCCTTCGTTGGCCAGAGGAGAACTTGGGAGAACCATCCGACTGAGTCTGGGTTCTCCCAAGGTTTTTTTCTCCATTCTGTCTCCTGATGGAGTTTTGGTTCCTTGCCACTGTTGCCTTGGCTTTTGGCTTGCTTAGTTGGGGACATTTAATATTCAACAATATTATTGATCTGCCTTACTTAAGGTGGACGTTGATGCAATTTTCTTCTAGAAACAAACTTTGTTGTATTATTTTCATGTTATTACTGTGAAGCTGCTTTGATACAATCTGTATTGTAAAAAGCGCTATATAAATAAAGGTGACTTGACTTGAATGCTGCTTCATCTGAACGCCAGAGGGCGCTCTCACGCAGACACGCCAAACATGCCCCGCCGCAGAAGTACAATAACGCACATCATTCCAGGAAATACCTATCAGGCATCATCGCTGTAGCTGAATAAACAGAAGATTGAAACGCTTTGATTGTTGATTAAACATTACTTATAAATACACGACTGCTTTATTCTGTGTAAGAAGCCACATCATCTCACAGAAGGATGCTCAACTGTTGGTATGAAGTTTTGAGTAATGCATATTATTAAATGTTGTCTTTTGTTGGACAGGAGGTTCATAAATGATTCTCATGTTTTAAAAGATGTTTGACACGTGTTGCACGCTATAGTGCTTTCAGATGGAGCAGCGTTTAAGAGCCTTTGCGATTTCAAAATCAGCGATAAGCCAAATCGGTTTAAAGTGCGATTACATGGAAATTGCGATTAATCGTGCAGTCCTAATTACCAGGTTATTGGTTTGCATGTAAACCAGGACAAGAGATTAATTCAAAAACCAGATTTTTGGGAGTTATCGGCGTATTGGTGTACATGTAAACATGCTCATTGTCTTGCGGTGTGCTACAGGAGGCCGACGAGAGAAAATACGCAGGCCACTACATTCTATTTCTGTTTGAGGAACTGAGATACAATGCCTCATTTCCTTTTAATGAACCTCAGGAAACATGCAAAGCAAAGCGGCTCCACATTAGAGCACACAGAATGGGTCTTCACCTGTAGCTGTGAGGAGGGCCACAAAGTTTGGGTCAGGTGCCGGACCTGAGAGCTGTGGCGGCCCAGACCTCGGTGAATACTGCAGCATTCATCGCAGATCAGAACTCCTCGATTGATCGAGGCCCAACGAGGATCTAAGAAAGAGAAAAGAAAAGCTTTGTGACTCAAGTATTGCAAATTCCCCTAAAAAGGTAGATCTCGACATTATACATTCTTCCTCCTTAACCACCTACTTTCCAAAAACTTGGCAAATCTATGACAAATGTATAAAGGCCCATTAACACCAAGAACAATAACTAAAGAAAACTATTAGTGTCCACACCATAGACTGTAAAAAAAGATGGACGACGCCCCTTCGCTCTTTTCCATCGGCGAGAACTGAAGCCACCAATGTCCCGATATGGCGCTGACATCTTGGGTCTTGAGTCTGCGCACTTGCGTTTTCGGGACCAGACATGCGCAGTCGTGAGCAGGAAGTAAAGCCGCGAAATCAAGGCCCCGCCCTCACTCTCGCAGAATCAATCGCAAGCACACGCCCCTGCACTTTTCTTAAGTGGCCTCTGTCTGCTCCGTTCCTCTCCAATGATGTCTGCTGATTGCAGTACCTCGTTAAAATAAGGTAAATACAACTACTAACCACATAGTCAACATTATGAAAAAAAGTCTGTTGGTGCTTCAGTGACTACTTCACACAGAGAACCTGTCATTCACAGCTGTCAATCATTATGTCACAGCACCGTTTTTATAGCATCAAATAACTAACTAAAAACAAATTTATTTTAAAACCAAATCTTGAAATTACATCAACGTGATAGAAACTACAGTAAATAACAGAAACTATCTTTGGAAAAAGGATATGTGAAGTGTAATTTAATTGTTTATTTGGTCTCACGTCCCGTTGAATAAAATGGGGAGGCGGGGTTTATGACCTATACTAGGACCGGTCACTGGGGGGCGATTGAGACGTTTTGGCTTCACTTTTGAGGGCTTGTGCGACACGCTTGGTCCACACCAGCGGACGATATTGTTCGGTTTATCCTACGCGCGTGCTTGTCTTCCACTTTCTCTGTGCCATTGTCGTTATAGCTGTGGCGTTTACTCTGCTATTCTTTAATAATGAGAATGATTTTTAGAACTATATCTTTATCGTTTTCTTTATAGTTCTTTAATCGTTCTTGGTGTGAACGGGCCTTAACGCTGAGCATGTGACTCCTTAGTACAAATGGTCAGATGTGCTAGTTTTCATGGAATGAAGATTCTCTCAAGATCATTTTCAAATAATACAGGAGAACATGATCATCAGAACTTAAGTTCTACTGTCATTGAAGCAAAGGAAGAACAGTAACTTATTTAATGCATTGTCAACAATTTTTTTTTTTTTTTTTCAGCATTCATTTTCAGGTCAATAACAAACAGCATTTTAAACTTAATAGTCAGATAAATCCAAATTAGTAAATTAATGTAGATAATTTAGACCAGTTAGATCACAAAACAATGATACATAAATAGCCTAAATAATAATAATATTAGATTATATAACATTATATACCTAAATATAATATCAAATTTAAGTGTATTTTTGCTGTAGATTAATAATTTTTTATAGTTATTCTTGTGTCAAAATATACTAATACAACAAAAACAAATAACGAGTTCTGAATATTGATTACCGGAACACTTACAAATAAAAATTATGTGTGTAGATATTGGCTGTAAAAAAAAACCCCAAATATATAAAATTAGGAATAAATAAATGAATAAACACTTATTTCCTTATAGACTACAAAATGATTAGAAACATTAAATGCCACTACTTTTAACATAAATTGGTCTATCACTGCATTTTAAGACATTTTTGGAAGGGGGGGGGGGGGGGGGGGGGGGTATTTAAGTTAAGTGTTTTATTATAATAAATAACATTAACCGTTATGATAACAGAAACTAGGGATTTCGGTGGAAACTATGGTTACCTTACCATGGTATATATTTGTTAGGTCTTCCCTGCTTGAATTAAAGATGCGTCTTTACCTCAAAGAAAAACATTTGACTACAGTTTATTGGTTGATCTGAATGTAAAAATTAGTTTTTAAAAACGAGGGCCTGGCCATCATCAGTTAGCGGTATTTTCCAATGGGAATATCGGGACTGTCCTTTAACCGCGTTATGTTTTATTCAGAAACCAGTATCAGTGTAATCCGTTAGTATTATTACTCTGTTGGCTAAGGCTTGATAATAATTTCAAATAAATTCCGTTTATAAACATCTGTCTGAATAAAACCCTGCAAGATCCCATAGTCTTGTCTGTTTGCGTTTGTTTCGTGTTTGTTTTGTTTGTCTTACCGGTCGAGCTGCAGTCTGCGCAGACCTCTCTGTTTCGCGCTCTAATGGACATCATACAGCTGCTTTACACGACAATCTAAAACATTAATGTGCTTAACACATTAATGAGGGAGAGAGACAGATGTGGGGAGGACGTGTTTTCCCTTGTTCCTCTTATTTGACGCCTTTTTTTACTTCCTGGAAGAGGAGGAGATCAGCAGTCATGGGCGGGTGTTCTTCAACATGACACACCGCGACGCGACCAGCTCCAGTCTATGGACCAGCTCCGAACGCGCCTCAACTGACCAATAGCGTGCTGGTTCGTCGCGTCGTGTTACTTTTCGTTTTACCTTCATGATGGTACTTTAACTATATAATACAAACGAGAGAAAGGGTAAGGAATTGACACTTCAAATATCTGGAGGATTTGTCACTTTCTGTGTTTTTATCCCCTGGTTAATTTCTGACCCTAGGGGCGTAGCAAGCTTTTCAAAAGTGCGGGGGATGGATGTGGTCAGGGCAGGATTAAGAATTTAGAGGCCCCTCCATAGGGAGGACTGTAGCGTAGTTTGTCTGTAGCGTAGTTTTAAAGGGCATTTAAATTTGGCATTAACAGTAAATGATCGTTGTTTCCCATTGTAGGCCTATTTTGTAAAAATATGTTGTGTGGACCTCTGTCCCTCTAGGGGGGGTTGGGGGGCATGCTCCCCCGAAAGAAAATTTTGTACATTTTAAGGTTAAATGCATCAATCTGGTGCACTTTGAGAGCTCAAAATTAAGAGCTTCAACCGGCTTCGACCCATGAACTGTGCACATTGAACAAAGAAAAATAATTGACTTGTAATTAAAGATGGCAAACATCTTTTTAGTTATGATACAGAGTCTCAGTCTACATTACATTATCACTGGTGTTTTAGAATGCCAAACATTTATCATAATAATATAATAATGATTTATATAATTATTCCTATATGGAAAAGCCATTTAGCATATAAATGTATGCTACTGTAAATGAAATGAATATTTCAAAAGTATATTTTATATTACGCTATAGAATAGGAAAATTACAATTTTGTCCTAATTTTTTCACTTGCAAGAAATAAACCCTTGAGTTTGTATTTTGGAGAAAACACCAGATCACTATACTGAATGATCGCGTGAGCAAAGTGCGCACTTTTCTTTAAATCAGCAGCACAAACAGAATGCCTACTTAATTAAAGTCTTGTGCTGTTCAGTCTAAAAAACAAAATATAATACCGAAAACGCTCGACATGTCAACAAAACATAAGCATAATATCTTTCCAAACACACATCAAGCTTATTTAAAAAACTCGAAAGCATAAACATTCATTCAAAGTACCTGGACAAGGGAGACGTAAATAACCATAACCATAAGTTCCCGCCTCCTCAGCACGAGTTGACCGAGAAATCTAACTCACCAAGAGAGGCGGGACTTAAGGCAGAACAGCCAATCATCAGCCTCTCACTGGGAAAAGTGACGCCCCTGCAAGAATAAAGATAAACATGCAAAACTACCCACCGACACTATTAACCCCTTCAACCCTGCAGCCATTGGAATGGAAATCACATGGTTTTTGGGTTAAACCAATAAAACGTTATGTTTTTATAATATGAGTAATCCCTGGTCACTCATGGTCTCTGATCAACCAATCACAATGAGGATATGACACCAAACTTAAAAGGTTAGCTCCCCAAAAGTAAATTTCTGTCATGAATTACTCACCCTCAGGTCGTTCCAAACCCATAAGATCTTCGTTCATCTTCGGAACACAAATGAAGATATTTTCGATGAAATCCGAGAGCCTTCTGAGTCTGACCTCTCCAGACAGCAACGCATCGGCCACTTTCAAGGCCCAGAAAGGTATAAAGACATCGTTAAAATAGTCCATGTGACTCCAGTGGTTCAACCTTAATGTTATGAAGCAACGTTTGTGAGCAACATTTTTTTAAATAATAATAATAACATTACTGAAGAATTTCTTATCTTCTGTGTCTGTCTCCTTACGCTGTTTGTAACCACGGTGCAGCGCTTCCGGGTTCTACGTAAGAACGCCAATGATGTCTTTACCAGATTTCTGGGCCTTGAAAGTGGTCGTTGCGTTGCGGTATTTGGAGGGGTCCGAAAAGCTATCGGATTTCATCAAAAATATCTTAGTGTTCTGAAGATGAATGAAGGTCTTCTGGTGATTGAACTTCAGGCATCACAAAAGACAGGCATGGTTGAGGAGGAAGAAGCCTCTTTTTTTATTTTTAAAGTGTAATGTCCGAATGGACATCAGGTGTGAAAAGATATCAGCAGGAAAAAGCTAAAATACAGAGCTACACATTTGATGTTTTATGAACATTAATGTTAATTAATTAAATATATGTGTATAAGACATATACACATATAAGCCTACTCAGATTCACCCACTGCCAACAAAAAGAATCAAAGAAAAGCAAAAAGTTTTTCTTTAGACTTTATATCATCTTACCTTTTTTCTTCATTCTTATTGCATTGCGCATTCTTACAGTATGTGTTCTTTTTTAAATCTTCAACACTATTTCAATGCTAGTTCATATACTAGTACAAACTCTAGTTCATATATATGGTTAAAATACGAGGAATTTTATGTTGCTTCAGTCTTGATGTCTATTGAAGAGGACATGTAAAAAATCTAATAAAAACTATTAGTTGGCCATTTTTTTTTAGATTGATTTACATTGAAGAAGAGCAAATATCAAGCAAGTAAAAAAAAATGTGGAAAAAAATGTGGTTAAAGTGTTTGCAGGTTTAATATGAAAAGCAGAAAGGACTAAGAGCTCATGCGCCAGAGAAACTATAGCGTGCATACAATTTTATGTTTGTACTTCCTCTTTTGTGGTATACTTCAATGGCATCGCTGTTGAAGAGTAGATGGTTAAAGACATGCAGGGTAGGTGATTTGTTCCAGAAATATTTTTTGTTATGCTTGCTGGTTGAAAGTCTCTTCACATCCTGATAACACACTAAGATAAGTGGTCTAAATGTATTGTATATATATATATATATATATATATATATATATATATATATATATATATATATATATATATAATTTATTTATTTTTTCTGGTAAATTTACAATGAAATAACCACACACAAAAAAAGGAGTAGGCTGAAGCCGAGGCTTATGTTTGCCTACCCTATTTAACCATATCTGAAGAATCGGCATTATAAATTGTACAAAAACAGTATACATAATTATACAATACTGCACATACATTTTTTTTTACATAAAATTAACAAAATTCACTAAATGAATAATCATTAACAAATTTCTTTTTTTAAAGATCTTTTGAAGCTAAACAGAGAAGTACAAATCAGCATTATAAATTATAAAAAACAGTATGCATAATTATACAATACTGCACATGCATTTTTTTTTACATAATATTAACAAAATTTACATACTAACTGAATACCCATTAACAATTTTCTTTTTTAAAGATCTTTTAAAGCTAGACAAAGTAGTACATAATTTCAAATCATCTTTTAGTAAATTCCATAATTTCACACCCATAACTGATCACATCTAGATTTTACATTGGTTCTTTCTTTTCCACATTCAAACATAAACAGGCCTCTTAAGTTATGTAGGAATGTTGTAATAAAATATCCAAAAATCACTTGGACAGTGTGATATATTTCCTGCACTTGTGTATTTACAATATCCCAAAAGTCTCCAAAGATTTTTTATTTCAGAGAAATTCCAATTTTAAATAAGTGGCCGTCCCGGATAAAAAATGCCGCCTGTCAATGACGCAATATCCGCGCTTTCCTCAGTTCCGTTCATACTGTCATAGCCATGACGTAACCATGGCGACAGACGTGGACAACTGCGTAGTGCGTACTTTTACAGTCTATGAGTGCGTAACGTTTAGCTGCACGCTGTTGTTGTTTCGTTCAATCATGTTATGGACCATGGCAAGCAGACTTTGGGACAAAAAAGGAGAACTAAAACAAGGATCAGTATCTGCCTGGCGTTTTCGAGATCCCGAGAGCTCCACGTCCGCGACTAACTTGGAGCAACACCGCTCTTGCATATACTTTATTAGACAGGTGACGAGGTGAGCAAATGTTCATGAAACAAAAGGATGTATCTGTGTTTCCTTGCAACACATGCAACTGTCAATAATATCACTTATAAACAATGCGAGATACATAGGCCTATATATGACGTGACAGATAAATCATTATGCATATGTTGATTCACTTCAAAAACTATCAAGTGATTGTTATGCTGATGAAAATTCACAGTTATATTGCGCTTTGTACTTTGGTAATGCTCTTTATCACTTGTGTTTTGACCGAGATTGTGGCAGTGCAATTAAATACAATCGGATATGTGTTGTTAAACAATATTTAGTCATTACTTGCAAATGTTCGTTCAAATTTACTATGGTTTGAACACGTAAAACACCACGGCATTAACGATAAACACGTAAAACTGCGCAGCATTAACCCAACAAATCATTTGACAAATAGCCGTAACAGGATAATATAGCATAACATTTCGCGTTCCTTGCAGTTAATTCATTATGGTGACATAAACTATTGCGATCAGACTTACAGGTAATACAAAAACAAATAAATTACCTCATCTGTGATCATTATTCATTAATTCCATAACATCTCTGGATGGTGAAAACGACATCTCCCATCGTTCAACTCTCCCTCATAGCGTCATTAAGCTTCGCCTTTGTTATTGTTGGTAACTGCGCCCTCTTGTGGCGAAAAAATTCCTACATATTGTACCTTTAACTTAAAGCTACACTGTGTAACTTTTTTAGTTTATTCTTAGCTAAAAACACTTAGTTCTTTCAAAAATATATGTGCTCATTAATGTATATTTACTTCGTTCAAGTAATAAAGTATTCTCGTGAGTGTATAATATGCCATTGAAAATACATACGGGTGAGGGTAATGTAATGTTAACCAAGTAATGTCGGTCGCCATGTTGCCCCTCCATCTTGAAAGTACATTAGCCAAAGAGGGACATCAAGCTTCGCCTTTCACGTTTTAACACTCGATGGCACCGTGTCGAGGAGGTCGTACTGGAAGCCATGTTAATCTTGGACTCCATTGGCCACCGTAGGAGTTAAAACGAAATCAAAATTGAGAGGAACAGAAACTAATATTCACTGGATTGTCATATACCTTTTCACCGCTAGATGGGGGTAAAAATCACACAATGTAGCTTTAAATAATTTCTGAATACCAGATGGGAGACTTTTATTAAGTGCTCTGTACATTATTTCCATCTGTAAATTTTAAGGTATTACTTTGAATAAAGAGTTTATTAGTTGGTTCGCGGTATCCTACTTTATTAATAAGTCTAATAGCTATTTTTTTGTAACTTACTTAATACAACTATATTTGTTTTATTTGCATTTCCCCATATTTCTGAACAATATGACAAGTAAGGCATTACTAAGGAGGAATATATAATACTCAAACCCATTTTATTTATTAGATCTTTTGTTTTATACAATATTCCTACTGATTTTTCTACCTTACTTCTAATGTATTCAATATGCGGTTTCCAACTAAGTTTATTATCTAAGATCACATCACACCTAAAAATTTGGTTTCATAGATTCTTTTCATTTCAACTCCATTTAAATGCAACTTAGAATTTCTATGAGTACTATTACCAGAAAATATAGTTTTATTTTCATTTAAAGATAACTTATTATAGTCAAACCACTTCTTTAACACAATTCATTCTTTATCTACCAGTTGCAATAATTCATCCATATTTTTTCCAGAGCAAAAAATATGTGTGTCATCAGCGAACATTATAAATTTCATTATAAAAAAGATGTAATTTAAATAGAGAATAAATAATTTTGGTCCCAAAACTGAACCTTGAGGAAGGCCGCATATTACTGTTTCTAATTCAGACTGTGTATTATTAATTTGTACATACTGAAATCTATTACTTAAATAAGTGTTTAACCACTGATGTGTGACCCCTCGTAAACCATATTGTTCACATTTTTTCAACAATAAAGCATGGTCAATAGTGTCAAACGCTTTACACAAACCAATAAACACACCCACCGTATTGAGTTTTTGGTCAACTGCAGCTGCAACATGTTCAACAAGCTCCATCACAGCTAAGGATGTAGAGCAGTTGTTCCTAAATCCATATTGGTGCTCACTTTGTACATCGTATTTATTTGGAAAGGAGTCCAATCTGTTTATAAACAATTTTTCAAGTATTTTTGAAAACTGAGGTAACAGTGATATAGGTCTATAGTTTGTTAGTGTTTGCTTATCTCCACTTTTATATACTGGTTACACCTTTGCTATTTTCATTTTATCAGGAAAAATTCCAGTTAAAAAAGATCTATTACAAATGTAGGTGCACTCTTAACCCGAATTAGTTGACTTTACTCGCAAATCGTGTGGAAACCCGTTGCCCTATACCACTTTAGTTTTTACACAAGCTGGAACTAAACATGTTGAGTTGTATTAACATGGAACCCCTAACTTTTTACACAAGCTGAAACTAAACATGTTGAGTTGTATTAACATATAATCTTATGTAGGTGCAGAACAAGTTTACATTAGTAGTCTTTATTGAAAATCATTAGTTCACATTCTAAATCTTTTTGAGTTTAGGTGTACTATTAGGTACCCAGCATGCATTGCAACATGATTAGGGGTGTAACGGTACACAAAAATCACGGTTCGGTACGTACCTCGGTTTTAAAGTCACGGTTCGGTACGTTTTCGATACAGCACAAAGAAAGAAATGCCAGAGAAATGTCCTATTTGTTAAAATATTTTTTTTTTTTTAAATAACTGAGTTTTCCTACATCTTGAAACTTTCAGGTTTATAAATGGGGGTTATCTTTGAAGGATGAACAAATAATGTTTTGGTCATCACATTAAAAATAGCATTTAAATATATATTTATTTATTATTTGAGTTTTGAAGTGCTGGAAAAAGATGTGTGAAGTACTTGAAAGCATTTCACTATTCCAGCCAAACTGGTTACAGTGAGTGTTACTATATTAAATCCATGGTGAATGTTGCTGGTCTGTGGACGTAAAGTATTACTAGTTCATTCACGGCACAATGTTTCTCCTGGTTTCCACGTCAGCGCTGTTTGATCTAGTAATAGAGATCTACGGTTAATAACGGAGAAATGTGAATGCTTCTCACTAGATCTCGCAGCGATATCATTACTTCAGTGGCGAATTCAAATGTTTTCTTCACTGGATCTCTTAGCGCTGTGTTGTAACAGTGTCGCTTGATCGAGATCGGCTCGCGCTGCACACATAGGGGCTGCACCATCATAGACAGTAAAAGAGTGCACCATAGGGGCTGCACAGATGTTGCTGGTCCGAGCTGATAAACGATCCGTGAAGCACATAATGAGTAGCGCAGTTTCGTTCCGCTTTCATTACGCTTGCCATTTGATGTTGCGCAACGTTGTGGTGGTCGCGCCAGCGCGAATTTTGTCGGCAGGAAAAATGGTCCAAGGAATCGGTCGGTTTGTGTTTATATGCGTACCGAACCGGAAGCCTCGAACCGAAACGGTTCAATACGAATACATGTACCGTTACACCCCTAAACATGATGCTTTTCATTTTTCATGACATTTTAATGTCTATTGATGACAATATCAATGTGCATTCATCACTGGATCACTTTACTATAGCTTTTTAGCTATAACAGTTGTACCTTTTTAAACACACAGGTAAAGCAGCCAGATAATAACTGCTTTTCAAATGTCAAGGGCATGAGTTTCAAGTTTCAAGTTTACTTTATTTATATAGCACATTTAAAACAGTCGCAGACTGACCAAAGTGCTTCACAACAAAAGAACAGAACAAAAGAACATTAAATGAGCGCAATCCACAATAAGGCATACCGTTTCTGGTCCATCAAGGTTTCCATATTAGGCAATACTACAATCCCAAAGAGAACAAATGAGTTTTTAAGAGAGACTTAAAAATGGTCAAACTCGGAGCCAAACGAATTTCCACTGGTAAGTCGTTCTAGAGGCGCAGACCGATTACCGAAAAGGCACGGTCACCTCTGCGTTTAAGTCTCGAATGTGGAATTAAAATAAGATTCTGTTCTCCAGATCTTAAGCTTCTTGAGGGGATATACTGATCCAGCAGGTCAGATAGGTAGCCAGGTGATTGAAAGTGCAGTGATTTATAAACAAATAGAAGAATTTTAAAATGTATTCTAAATTGCACTGGCAACCGATGAAGGGCCTTTAAAAGTGGAGTGGCGTGATCCCTTTTCTTCTTTTTCAACATAAATTTTGAGGCAGCATTTTGAATTGGAGACGGGCAAGAGACCAACTAAAGTCAACACTCATCACCATTATGGTGACTATTTTTAAATTAAATTAAACAATAATTCATCAACATCTAAACATCTGTTAATTCTCAATACCGTCTGTTGCCGAGGCCTGTGCTCGTCCAGCCAGGTCTAGAGCCCCTTGGAAGCACGTTAGACGCGGGTCTTTTCACGTGACCAGGCAGGTTTTGAATACCAGTGGTTTCTGCCTTTTGATTTGTGATGTGGTGTTTGAACCCCTCCCCTTCCTTATGAAACTAAACATACCAAGTAATCTCTGCTAAACTTGATTAGTGCAATGAATCTTTCAGCTAAATAGTACAAACAACTAATGTTGTTTAGTAATGATAGCTGGTTTTTACAAAACATAAAAGAATAAGTAATGATCACTCGTAAGTTTAATTAGAAACAAAATCTAGGTTTAAGGTTTAATAATACAATGGATGAAATACAATGGATATATACAGTATATATATACACACACACACACACACACACACACACACACGGTGCTTAGCATAAGTGAACACACCCATGCTAAAGTTGACAAAAAAGAGGAATAAAGAAACATCTTTTGAAAATCGTCTTAATCTTGTCTTACTGTATTTTAATGCCTTAATTAAAAAAAATGAGGAAAACTTCAACCTTTAAAGACATCAATTTTCTTTGTGAATGAATAATGTATCGTAAATAAATAAATGTTAAATTCCCATAGAGGCAAGCAGATTTTTATTTTTAAAGGCCAGTTATTTCATAGATCCAGGATACTATGATCCTGATAAAGTTCCCTTGGCCATTGGAATTAAAATAGCCCCACATCATCACATACCCTTCACCATACCTAGAGATTGGCATGGTTTTATTTCAGTTAGCCTAACAGCTGGTTTGATTTGCATTGAGAGATGATCTTATAGATACCCCATGCCAATCTCTAGGTGTGGTGAAGGATATTTGGTGATGTGGGGCTATTTTAATAATCTATTCCTAAATTAATTAGATTCTCACCTTTGGTTATAAATTACAATTCGACATTTACATCGCTCAGTGTTGTTTTACACAGAAATCCTTTATCATCTGACTGTATCATCAGGAACCTTGCTTTGTTCTGTGCAACAAATATGGGTCATTTTGGTGAGTCCCAGAGGAATTATACACTTTCGTAGAGTTAATTTGGGTAAATTAGGACAGTTGACATTGTGGTAACTGTCAAAAGTAGTCCAGTTTACAGATTGTTGCTAATAAAAACATTTTAAAAGTGCACTATCTGCTAACAGCCACAAGGTGAAGACAAACACTAACAGAATTGAAGCAATAAAATGACAGTCCATTTTATATTTGATTCTCGTCCACATTTCAATGCATGTGAAATAAAAGTCTCCAAATGTTGTCGGTTAAAAATAATACAAATAAAAGTTAAAATGCAGAAAATGTAGTAAGTGATAACAGAGGCCGTGGAAATCGTCTTCAAATACTTTTATTCATTCCGCCTATTTCTTGACAACACAGATTTTGTTATATTTTTTTCTGAACGTTTCTCAGGGATCCCACAGTGCAACCAGCGCATGTAGGATGTGCACTGTACACGACATATACATACATTGCAGTAACACATGTATATACATTTTGTAAAGAACATTTTAAATAATAATAAAAAAAGCTTTTTAAAACTCAACGTTGTAATTAAAATACATATTCATTTTTTTCTTTCTTTCAATGTTTTTTGGGGGGGAAAAATAACCAGTGTTTTTCTACTTCAGTGTTTTGCTCCTAATATTGACATGCCCTAAAAAAACATCATATATGAATATTCATATTCAATTCACCTGGACCAGAACAGTCATGGTCATAGGAAAGCAGCCATCCTGTCAGTGCACACAGGCTACTGTAGAAATAATACTGTTCGCAAGACTTGCAAAATGCTGAAAGAAAACAACTGCAAAATGCTGAAAAATATTGTTTAGGGCCTGACAGTGAGCAATGTGGCAGAACTGCTGTGGCTTCCCAATGCTTGACATCTAAAGTCATTACACCGTCTAAATCACCCGTGCTTCAAAAAAGCGTCCAAATAAAGGATCGTCTTTCTAGAAAATACATTCTCATAGACGGTTCATGTGCAGTTTCAGTGATACTTACTTTACTTGAAAACACATTGCACGTTAAATACTGCATATTGGTTTAATGACTATGAGAATGAATAAAGACATAAATTCTGTAGTCCCTGTTCTGGATAGAGGATTTTTAGGAACATAATCATAATGAAAAATAGACAATTCTTGAGAGCTAACAGATCCTTTAGCATAAACAGTGCAAGCTGATCACTATGACCTGCAGATGCTATTTTTAGTCTAGTAATGTTTCCTAATTGCCCTCGTTGCTTAAAATAGGATAAGGGGTCTGTCAATAAAGCCAACAGGGCAACGCATATATAGGCTCCAAAAGACACGTGTCCAGCATCTCACAGGACTGTGATCTAGCTCTAAGGACAAAATGACCATCTACATAATATATAGTTGCCTTGAACAAATGGGACTGGTTCATAGTGACCAGATTAGACCAGTTTCACATTTGTCACATGTTCTGGACTAAGCCATCAGCTCTCTGTCTCTAGTCTTTTCATCAGTTCATACATTGTTCTTAACAATGCCATACATGGGACTTAAAACAAGTTGATTCCATTGGAGATTCCATAGGAGAAACTAGGACTCTTGAGTTGTATAACCCCCACCTGATATATTTAAATATGCAATTCAGAACCATCTTTAGATTGTGAAATTGCTGCTTAGAAATAGATCAATTCCAGTAAACACATTTCTAATTCTAGATTTTGGCCTTTTGGAACTATTCTTGATGGGAAACAGGATCAGGAAATAAAACAAGACTTGAATCCGTGTCACCCACATGAGCACCAGAACTCAATATCACTAGAGGCCAATCTAGGACCGCAGCTCCAACTAGAAAAACATTTCCCACTTGTGCGTGTGACAGTTTGTATGAGAAAATCTCAACTTTGCATCTGGCACCTCAAGAGGTTCCAGTTAATTTGAACTTTATCATGAGGTTGCACGTTTATTATATTGCCAAATGTTCAGATTGCTGCTCAGTTTCTTTTTGAAAATTCAAGCGTAACCTGGATTTTTCACAGTTTAGTCTTAACAAACCCACTGCTGGTCTCTCTTTAGAATGCATCAAGAAAAAAAGTCAGTCCAACTCCACTACACTAATAAAGCCACGTTAAATACTTTCTCAAATCAATGTGCATCTCTCACCCGTCCAGCAGCTGGTTCAGCATCAAAACACAAGGACAACATACAACATGGAAAAAAGAAAATCATGAAGTGGCTTTAAAATCAAAGCTTGGCAATATGAAGTTGTTTACTGCTGCCCGCAGGATATAAATGAACCCTGGGGGAGAAAAGAAACACATTCATGTGACAATAACTCATTCACATTTGAATGGATGCCATTGGCTGGAGTGGACCTGCTGTAGTTAACCAGTAATATACCACAACCATTACTACACGAGAGGTTTGGTTGACCACAGGCTTGATGGCTGCATCCCAGTTCGCATACTACACCTCATAATAGTGCGCTGAGGTCTTTTTGTAGGCCAACCCAGAATTTGGCATTACCCTAGTTGCCTTGACAGAAAAACAAAACAAAAAAAATAATAGGATTTTTCAATTGGCAATTTTAGCTCTGACCAACAAAAATGTATGATTCTTAAGTTACATGCAAATCTTCATAAATGAACAACTTTTATACATTTTGAAGTCTAAATACAATCGGCAAAAGTAAAAATCTAAAGTTAGGCTAAAAAAGAACTACACCACAGTCACATGACTTCAACGCCATCATCACTAAGCTTCCGACAACTATTGCAGCCTTTACTTAAAAATGTTAAGATTAGCCTTCATGTTCGATGTGATGATGTTGACGTCCCGACAACCCTTTGTAGTCCCATTTAGCCACTTGTTAGCCACCGACTTCTTTAAGACAAGTAAAAGCTTTAAACAAAACTCACAAGGGGATATTACTGATGTATCTTTCGTTGTAGAATAAAATGTGAAAATATCTTGAGCTTGAGCTTAACCCAAAACCCATTTAGCCAAAAACCCACTGATGGAGCTGGAAGTGCTAAAATGCTAACTTGTTTCCAGGTTTTGCCTACAAAAATATGCCACTGATGCACTACACTATTAGCACAGATAAGTGTGTGCCGCCTATCATTGATCAGCCAAACAAATAGTCCCGCCCCAAACTCTAGCCATTGGTTGCCGTGCCAAGCTGGTTGGGATTAGGGCTGGGCAATATGGCCAAAAAAAATTATCACGATAATTTTTTTTATATCAGTCGATATCGATAATTATCACGATAAATATCAAATCTTTATTTCTTTTAAGTTTAAAGGCAGATTTTTGCTCCTATAAGTGAAAGTTGTAGAAACCAGAGCGTTAATTGTGGTTTTAAACTACTTTTTATTGTCAGAACATATCATGACAAACACTTGCCAAACAGGTGAACATTTCACAAATCTGAGGTTGAACATTCAAACATTTGTCATTTTTCCTTAACAAAATAAACATCTGAATAGAAAAATATTTCTTCAGCACAGTTTGCAATATTCAAATTACATGTTTTGTCTCGA
Organism: Tiaroga cobitis; assembly: GCA_030578255.1. Taxonomy (NCBI): domain Eukaryota; kingdom Metazoa; phylum Chordata; class Actinopteri; order Cypriniformes; family Leuciscidae; genus Tiaroga; species Tiaroga cobitis. The sequence continues at coordinate 32,595,434 of CM060600.1, read as the reverse complement.
AACGCTTATTTGACAGCGAGTTGACAGTAAATCTGCATCCTAACTCAAGCTAATACTACTATGTTAAATTTATGTTCATTAACAAAAACAGTAACATCTGTTTAAAAAAAGAAATGTAACGACCACATTTTTATTTTGGTAAAATGTAATATTCTGACTGTTTGAGTTTTATTCAAATTAACCATTGGTCATCCAGTATCATGCATTTAGATCATGATAACCACAGATAAAACCAGGCATAGCCTATAGCACCTCACTATCATGGCAAAATGTAACTTTATGGTTTCTATGGTATTTGTATGAAAAACAGTAGCCTAACAGTTAAATACATTATTAAATACTGTAATTAAATTCCATTAGTCATTTAATACATTGTCTACATTAATAATATAATACAATTCAATATGTATATCTCACATTTCATATTACTAGGCTAACGTTACAGTAAATCCATGGTAGGCTAAATGAATTCAGTATCAATTCAGATTCTGACTGTATCGTTCCGCACAGTGTTTCTCCTGTTTGTCAGCGCTGTTTCATCTACCTTTAAACTGGTTTGAACTTGACATTTGTGTTCTTCGCTGAATTCAAGCGCTTCTCACTGGATCGAGTCGTGAGCGAGACAATCAGAGTAAACGCGCATGTGCTCTAGTGAGCTCCCGTTTGGACTTTGAGCCGAGCGGATAAATGGTCCGTGTGGCGCGCGGTTCAAATGAGTTTCGTTCCGCTTTTGACGCATACACATTATCGAACATTTATCGACCTCTTGATATCGTTTTATCGAGGAAAATTATATCGCGATAATTATCGTTATCGTTTTATCGCCCAGCCCTAGTTGGGATGTTTTGATAGCACCACAGAGCCACAGTATTTCACTTTTCAGGCAAACAATCCTTCTTATAGTTGACTCTTCACATTAAAATAGCAAAGATGACTGAAAAATCACCTTTCAAATAATAATGTCCTGAATTTTGCATCCATACCAACTTGTGCACAACAACAGCGCATGTAAGAGTGATTTGAGTGCTTGAATAGAAAGGCCCACACCTGCCAAACACATCCATCCGCACTCACGCTAAAAGGAGTATACTTTGAAAAGCTTGTACACTCAACTGTGCGCAAGATGGAGTGGAACATGGAACATTAAGTCTACCTGGGCCTAACTAATATGCCTAAAAGTATTTTTATCGTGTAGTAGTATGAACACTGGAATGCAGCCGATGACGCTCAGTAGATGATTCTACCGTGGTGGCTCTTTTGCCAACGCAAATCAATCAATCAGAGGAAGTCATTTCGAACAGAGGAGGATAAACCAATTGCATATAGTTGATGTACCATGGCGCAAGCTATCAAGGAACCAGCCTTGATTCTCCATGGAAGCCTGTTACAAATGAACTCTGGCAACAAATATAGCTCCACATAGAAATTATATATTTTCATGTCTATCATAATATCATTCAATTCCATATTTTGTTTTTATAAATAAATGTGTACATGTCCACATAACACTTGTTGATAGTAATTCCATATTTTCTTTATCTGGTCCCAGACTCCAAAAGGTTTAAAAAAGGGATGCTCAAGTTTTCCGAGTGTTTAAACCAGAGAGTCGGTGTCTGTTTTTGCAGTGACAGTTGAGTTGTTTTAGCCCTGGGTGAACAGACCGATTTCACCATCATTCCTCCGAAACGGCATTTCGGCTCTAAGACGGAGAAATTAAAGTACTGGGTTTCCTTCAGTGTCTGCTGTCAGAAAGGCCTCACAGTGCTGTAGCCAGACCGCCAGTTTGAGAACCGTTCAGTCAGTGCCGCCCACTTACAACGCCCCGCCCCCATCCAAGCTCATCTGATCGCTTATGTGTGGAGATGTTCATTACATTCGCTGAACCGGGACTCTGTTCGTCAGCGATAGCGACTTCTCCTTTCTTCACTGTCTGAATCATAGTCTTTTAACTCGATACCTTTCTGTAGTTTCATTAGAGACTCTCTCATCTGTAAACACACAAATGTATCATTGAAATCCTGCAGTGATTGCAGATCAAAGGAATAGTTCACCCAAAAGATTTGGAATATAATCATACGAACCAATTTCATGATGCTTTTGCATCCTTTTCAAGAGCAACAAGTAAAGTTCTTTTCTCCTTTTGTGTTCCACTAAAGAAAGCAAGTCATATGGATTTACAATGACATGAAAAAGAGTAAATGATGACAGAATTTTCATTTTGGTTGAACTATCCCTTTGAGTTCCTTTCTTCATTATAGAGCGGTGCAGTGATGACATCATGAACCCGGAAGACTAATGGTGGTTTGTAGATTTTCCTATGGGGTTTTTCAATTTATGAGTAAAATAAAGCCTATGGTAAACACACTGTAACTTGACGACACTTGCCATTTTGTTCTACAACATAAATTAGACACACTCACACCCCGAACTGTCTTATCCAGTTACTTATTAGAAATATAGACTTCAAAATGTGCATTTTCGTTATGGGTGTGAGTAATTTATATTGTAGAACAAAATGTCAAAGCATCGTCAAGTTATATACCACAGGCATCCGATAGGAAAATCTCAAGGGAACCAGTGACGAATTAGTCTTCCGGGTTTTGACGTCATCCCTGGACCACTCTATTGTTTAATACTGTTTATTATTTCTTAATATGATACATATAATAACATTCTCACATTTTTCAAACTTGTACTGTACTTGATCGTACCTCATCTAACAACAGCACAGATGACTTTATTATTTCCCTCCATTTCTCCAGCTCGTTTTCATGGTAACGCTGCATAGACTCCAAAAGTTGAGCCCATTCAATCTGTGTTTGCGGAAGTTTACTGCAACACACACACACACACACACACACACACACACACACACACACACACCAAGGTGTGAAAAACATTCCTCATGCAAATATTCATGTGTTCATATGCAGCAAAAATCAGTCTATTAATCAGTATTTCTTTTCAGACTTGAAAAGCACATTTTTTTATTTATCAATTATATCATTTTTTCACAATTACATTGAATTGCCACATTGGCATTTTTTCTAGCATAAACCTCACTACAGATTTGTGTGTAAAACAGGGAAAAAACAACTGGGCTATGATTTAAGAACAAATAAACTTCCATCTTATGCAATACTGCTTGTTGTAAGTGTTTGTACATTTTTACCTAAAAACTAACCAAAAATACATATTAATAAAATATTTTTTTACAGTGTGCAAACAGTTACGTGCCAACGTTTTACATTTCGTTTAGGTGTTTTGAAAAACCTCACTTTCCTTCTCATAAAAATAACAAATCAACACATTCAAGGGTCTAGTTACCTTTCCGGAGACCTGAGACCCTGCCATGAGGTCAAGCTCTGGGCTGTGTATTCCAGCATCCATAGCTTATAAAACAGCATCATGTTTAAAAAGACCAGCAGCACCAGACTGAGGAACAGAAGAGAACAAACCCAGATCAGCTCATGAACCGCTCTATATCAGCTACATCAAATAAATCACAGCAGCTGAAAATGTTTTGACAGCATTTATACGTTCATACAGATGAAAACATTGAATACCTTACACAAATCCTGCAGGATGCGATGAAAACAGGAGAGAGAAAAGACATGAAGCCAAAGAACAACAGACCATAATGAATTCATGCTGACCAACAATGTGAGTAACTTGAACAGTAACTCTGAAACATGCGGGGGAAAACAACTTTTTATCCTCTAATAATGCAACATAGTGTGAGTGACTGACAAAGTTAGAAGATTGAAAACAGACCAAAGTAGACACTGAATGAAACATGCAGTGAGGACATTAAAGTGGCATATTCTACACTTTTGTGCCATGTTAGAAAATGTAAACATCTAATTATTTTATTTCAAGAAATGATCTGCATGTGTCAATCTGGGTTTGCTAAAATGAGCAATTTGGAAGAAAAGAAGTGGAGAAAATAAGCTTAATTTTGCTGTTTAATTCCTGTGATGTATTGGCTTTTATTTCTCATTGAGAATACCCACACAGAGCTGATGATGAGCAGGAGTTTGGAAACGCTGTAGAGAGCCAGGCCTTCAGATCCGTGGTCCGGGATGTGTCTGGTCTGTGTGGATCCTGCGGCAGCAGATACATTATACTCAATGAACACAGAGGAAAACACCTAAAAATACAACCAAAACTATATTCCTGCCCATGTTCAGTTCATCAAAGTATCTCAGGAGGAGAGTTGGCTGATGTCACACCTGCCACATGTTTGATGCGACGGATGACACTCTTCTCATCCTCAGGTGTGGTGACGGGGCTGAGCGCCTCGTCCATGTGCTGCTGCCTCATGTGTGTCATGGGCCGCTTCCTCCGTCTCACTGGAGCTGTGTGTAATGCTTTGGATCTGGGAGACTGTTTGTGAGGTTCAGAAAGCACCAGCTTACTCAACTCTAGCTCTAAACACACACACACACACACACACACACACACACAGCAAAGAGAGACAGAGATTATTTTCATCTTTATTCTTTTTATCCAGTTTATCAATTTAAAAAAAAAAAAATTTATTGGCTATATTAAATGTATTTCTATTTTTATCTTAAACTTTTACTCTGAATGTAAATTAAATATTTAATGTTCAAAATTTATATTTAATTTCCATTACATTTTTTAAAACTTACCTAAATACCTAAAATATTCATCCAGGCCACTCCAGAAGTTTCTCTCAATGAAGCCCTTGACTAATCCCCATGGCTGCTTCTTGTAGCGCAGTTCAGCTGATACTCTTTTAGATTCATAAGCAAAAACCACAGCATTTTATTCCTCTTACATGCTACAAAATGTGTTGTTTTTTTGTATAACTCCAAACACATTATAATATTTATTGGATTAAAATAGAGCGCAGACTTTACCTCAGACGGCACTTGTTCTTGGCGACCCTAGTGAGCATGTAGCGGTTGAGCGTGTAAAAGTAATCGTGATATGGGACATCGTGAGCAATCACCTCTGCGTCGATGATGTAGCACTCGCTCACTTGACTGGCCTTGTGCAAAGTCTACAAGAAAAACAAAGAAACTAAAGCTTTTCATAGCATCGTCATGAAGACAAAAACTACATGAAACATGCCCCAGAGACTGTATGACGCTTGTGTATCTCCTCTGGTGAGCTCACCTGTGTCTCTGTGACTGTGGCCGTCTTTGGGGCCAGTGGGTTGGAGAGGGCGATGGTGTACCTGATCTCTCTGGTCTGACCGGTGTCCTCTTTCCTCCAGGGGTGATAGACCACATCTGCAAAAGAAAGATAGAGAGAAAGAAGGTAAAAATCAATAATAGCTAGATAAATAAACAGAGAGATAGATAGATAGATAGATAGATAGATAGAGATAGATAGATAGACAGACAGATAGATAGAGGGATAGACAGACAAATAGATAGATATAGATAGACAGAAAGATAGAGATAGATAGACAGACAGACAGATAGGGATAGACAGACAGATAGATGGATAGACAGGGACAGACAGAAAGAAAGACAGACAGACAGATAGATAGACAGACAGATAGTTAGATAGAGATAGAGGGATAGACAGACAAATAGATAGATAGACAGATAGATAGAGATAGATAGATAGACAGCAGACAGATAGGGATAGACAGACAGATAGATAGATGGATAGAGAGGGACAGACAGACAGACAGATAGATGGATAGAGAGGGACAGACAGACAGATAGATAGACAGACAGATAGACAGACAGACAGATAGACAGATAGACAGACAGATAGACAGACAGAAAGACAGACAGACAGATAGACAGACAGACAGACAGACAGACAGACAGACAGATAGATGGATAGAGAGGGACAGACAGATATTGCTCAACCTGAGAAGCGCCTCTGCTCCAGAAACTCTCTCATGAACTGGGATTCAGTGAAGAGGATGTCGTGCAGTTTTTCCACACTGAACATATACACTTCATTAATGTACAGTTTCCCATTCAGATCTTCCTGGAAGGCCTGCACTTCCCCAGCTGACAAAACACACACGCACAGAAACAGTCAGACTAAAGTTGTGGAACAGTAAATAGAAATGGATTTTGCATACACACCCTCATCGTGTGTTTCTGAGGAGTCGCTCAGTTCAGTGGGGAGGTCCTCGTTGTCGTTGAAATCTAGGGAGGGGGATGGGGCGGGAACATGGGCAGAGCCACTGGTCTCTGACAGCATGTTGTCAGGTAAAGGCAGGGGCAGGAGGTCTTCTGGGACGCAGCCAGTAAAGTCCTCCACTCGGGGCACATCAAACTACAAGGATAGAAAGCTTGATTATGAACATTTTGAATGAAAAAAAATATCAATTTGCAGTGCCAACATTATGCTGGCCATCCTAACCATTTCTGTCATGTATAAATTACCATTAATAAACAATTCTGCAGGTGTATTCCATCTGTAACAAAGTTACTGTATGTGTTTTGTGAAGATGACCCAGTTCTTACATTGACCGGAGCGTCTGTGCTGTCTGTGGAATTGAGACTGCTATTGAGGAAAACCTTCCTGTGGAGCTGAGGGCTGATGTCCATTTTGGCGTCTTGGGTTTTGGGACAGTTGTCAGTGGCCTCGTTGTCTTCAGCGGGAATCTCCTCACAGTACCTGCACCAGGGAGAGGGGCAACAGCTGCAGGTCAAGATTACCAGCTCGGGCAGCAAAATAGACCCTCTACCACAGATAGCAAGAAGACGGATTGATAGACAGTGGGAGAAAAGGAGAAGCGAAGATGTCTACAGCAAATCAATGATAATTTGCCATCTGAATACTGGATGTACAGCTGTAGTCTTACTGATGTTTTTCTGATTGGGCAGTCTTCAGTGTCACACGGTCCTTCAGATTTCCTTCAGAAATCAAATTCTAATATGCTGATTTGGTGACCCAGAAATGTTTCAAATTAATATCAATGTTAAAAATAGAGCTGCTTATTGTTTTTGAGGAAACTGTGACACTTTTTTCAGGATTCTTTGAAAATAGAAAGGAAAAAACAGCATTTATTTGAAGTAGAAATCTTTTCTAACATAATAAATATTTGTACTGCCACTTTTAATTAATTAGGGGTGTAACGATACCCTCATGTCACAATTCAATACATATCACGACACTGAACTCACGATACAATATTATTGCGATAATCCAAGACAAAAATTTTACTCTTGATTAAAATGCTAAACTTGATTAATGAATAGGCTTGGACTTGATGAAACCCAATGCACAGGACAATGGAAACTCCAGAATAAAAATATTCAAATATTATACATTATACATATATTAGTTTAATGTAGTACTGACACTAAAACTCTGACAACTTGAATTTTTATTTTGGGTAAATTATAGGCTACACAATACAGATTGTCATCTTTGCTGAATAAAAGTACTTTTTTCAAAAACAAAACTGGTTTGGATTGGCTGTATCTGAATGGGTGTATTTTGTGCTAAAATAGCTTCTTGAGTTCAGACCTAAAAAAGACTAAATCTGAGTGTACTAGAAGCTGGGAAAGGGACACAAAACCACTATTGTGATTAAACAAAATACCCCCAATACAAGATATTCTTAAACATGCAATTGAAAATCTGTTTCCTGGACCTCTTCTAACAAAGCTTTGAGAGAGGGTGTAGATTTGTAAATTATGAATCACCTAAATGATTCAACATTCAGGATGGGGGAAGACTCACCCCATGGTGTTGAAGTCGTCATCAGGAGGTACATAATCTTCATCGTCACTGGTCAGACCCAGTTCATTCCCATAACACTGATGGACAAAATGCCACAGCTCTTTGGGACACAATGGCTAGATAAATATAGAGATACATAGAGACTTTGTGGGCTAACATGGCCACCAAATATTTGTTTTCAAATGATCATTGGGAACAATGACATGTCTTGTCGAACCTTTTCAAGTAGAGCATTCTGCCAGAGTCTGAACATCATCATGTACGTCCGATCTCTTGCCCCGAATGAGGTAAAAAAGTGCTAAAGGAGAACATGCAAATGTTTAGTATGTACGACAGAGTTTGGCGCACTGGTGTTATGCACAAAGTCAAAGACCTCTGTTTACCTTTTCATTGTCTGTGCACAGCTGGATGGCGTTGGGGATGAGTCTAGCCGTTTTCTCCTTCGTCATGGAACAAACATCTTTCAACTTCACGGTCAGCTACACACACACAGACATAGAGAGATGACAACACAAACTCAACAAACCTGCTGAAGCAACACAGTACATTCACTGGATATCATTTTTTTCAGAGCGAAAAAGAGAGGCAGAAATGTCAATTCCGTGCAGAATACGCTGTTTCTCCTCACAGAATACGCTGTTTCTCCTCACAGCTGTGCAAGAAAATGGCACGAGAGACTGATGCACTCAGAGACGAGAGTAATACTTCAACTCACCAGCGTTTCCCAGCGGAATATGTTGCTATAGAAACAGATCCAGTTTTCAGAGAGGTAGAGGCGGCCCTGCAGGAGGATATCTCTCTGCAGGGCACAGGAGTAGTCTGTCAGGATGAGGTGAGAGGTCAGAGTTCAAAGGTCATGGATGTTAAGATGCATCCTCCACTTTAATACATGAAACCTTTCAATGTTTTATACATATTGTTTACAACCAAACACTAAAAATATAAGAGGCAATCACTAGTTTGAAAAAAATAATGGTATGTCTCAACATTTTTGGGCTAACCAAATCAACAACAACAAATCAATGCAGTAATTTCAGGTTGTATGATAAATGATAACATGTATGCTACTAGACGGCTTATTATATTGTAGCTGCCTTCAGTATGTAAATATCAAACATTAGACTCACCCACAATGAGGCGCTCCGTGTCGGGCAGCTGCTTGAAGAGCTTCCTGAAGTCTTCATTTCGCTGCTTGTACGTGGGGCTCAAAACCTGAGTGACAAGAGGAGAGAGAGAATGAGACCAGCTATGTACAGTACAGACAAACACAAACATCCACACAGAGACAGTTAAAAGTAAACACTCAGCATTCTTAAGGAGGAACAAAGACCTCATACATTGTTTTTTTGGAGACAAACTGTAAAAGGGTCATTCTACAAAACGGGTGCCATTTGTATCCCCATATATACATACACATTTTTTTTTGTCTTACCTACAATAACCAAAAAACAAAATCAGTAAGTATATTTATGTTTCTTTTTTCCATTTACTTTAATCGTGAAGATTTTTTGGCCTGTTCCCACCCCTGTAAATGAAATAAAACCTAGAATTGTCTCTTCATTCTCTTTCTATATATATTTTTTTATTTTAGAAGAAAGAATTCATTTAAAAATTATAATATAAAGGCTTTTTGTGTCCCCATCATATTTTCTCTTTTAACAGCAGCTCAATACATAAAAAAAATAATTAAAAAACATTTTTTTTTATAAAAAAAACCTAACAATGTATATCTGGTTACCATGATTTTGTATAGTAGACACGTTAAAAATGGAAAGAAATATCAGCATTAAATTCTCCAATGGATTTGTAAAGCTGTCACCCTGTTTCCATTAAAACTTTCTGTGTGAATGAATATATAGGACATTTTGATTTTAGTTTTGCATAATGGAGTTTATTAACCCTAAAACACATTATCTGTCTGATTAAATGTTTAATATTCATATTATTATATACATTTTTCCAATACTCTGTCACTAAATGAATGAAAAACTACTACAGTTCCTCAAATCATTGCATTCACAGCAAAATGCATCCAAAGCAGGTCCGCAAGCGCACAGTAGTAAAACTCTGTAGTCGTGTCTCTCCACTGTGAAACATAATGAGATGCTCATGATCTAACATCAACAAAGCCAAACTAAAAAGCGAGACAACTCCCTTCTCATCTGCTCTCTGATTGGTTGCTTACAGCAGGAACACTCTCTGAATCCCAGTCCATCCAATCACACGGGGGCACTTCAGGCTGTTGGACTGCCTCCCAGTCGTAGAGCCAATCAGACTCTGCATCAAAGCTGAGGACTTCCATCGCTCTTGTCCGTTTGAGGAAACGTTCCCACTTATTGTCTCAGCTCCTGATGGTGGTGCAATGCTTCACAATATGCAGGTTGAGCTCACTACCAGCTTCAGCAGGCCATGCTCTGAAATGACCTGGAGTTACCTCTGTACCCGTCCTTTGGCATTACCGGGTTTGTTTTTTAAGTAGTGCAGCCTGGGTCTCAGCACCTAAACACCAGCCAAACAATCCTCCACATACAGCAGGAGAACTCCTCACATTGATAAGAGAGACATATCAGTCTTGACCATGAAAACGGAGCACGGTTTCCTCAGGAAATGAGTCAAACTTTTAACAAGACAGAGGACTGCTAGTGGTCTGCTTTTGTTTGAGGGTTTATGCCTGCTGATCCACCAAATTTACAAAATACAAGAAACAGTTCCAGATCCAGCCAGAAACTCTGAGGTACGTTGCCACTTTACAATATTTTAGATTCAAAGTGTTCATGAAGGTTTTCAGTTACGGTTATCTGATGAAAATATATATTTTGCATATCCTAAATGTTTGCCAAGAAAAATCATCCAAGAACAAACCCGAGGCATGTGTTTGAGGAAATCCAAAAAAAAACCCCCCATCCACCTGTTTAAAAAAAAGCAGGGTTTTTCTTCAGATAAAAAAAAAAACATTCAAAATTCTTTCTGTACGCACGGATTAAAATAGTCAAAATGCAAGCATTAATATCCTTGCGAGTCAAGATTAATTCATCTGCGGCTCGTCCCTTTGAGTATATCTTCCTGGAGGATGCAAAATGTGTCTCATAAATTGTAATCTCACAGAGAGACTCTCTTGAGAAGAAGCAGCCCTTTATTACAACAGGAAAGAGTTCTCACTAAGACTTTCTACAAAACATTTCTGCCAAGAGGAGTGGGAGGGGCCTGAGAGAATGTTTGTGTGTGAGAAAGAGGGAGGAGGCGGAGCTAGGGAAGCCAGCTGGCCAATAGAATGCAAAGAAGAAGAGAGAGGAGGGGCTGTGCCAGATGTAGTGAGCTCTTTGCTTCAGGCAGTGCATTTTTCTCACTCATGATCGAAGAGCTGGGAGATTTATATGCTTTTCCTAGGACTTTCATTACACCCCCACCCCAGGTCAAACTTGATTCAATGTCTCTCCGGAAATGTTACAAAAAAACCTTACACTCCTGTGACAGCTGCTATTGTCAGTTTCCTGAAGACCCTGAAGGGTTCGGTGCCTGAACAAGACACTTCAGCTTCCACAAACTAGTTTTTTTTTGTGAAACCCCCCAAAATAGCAAAAGTAGCAGTTTGTTTTTTATTTCATGAAGTGGGAGAAAGAGATCAAAAAGTTGGATAAAAGTAGAGGACAGAAAGATAAAAAGTGTTTGAGAGAATCACAGAGGCCCCCATTGTGCAAAAGACATTTTATGGTGTTAGTGTTGAGGCACGGCCAAGGACAACGCCTCAGTCTTCCTTCTCTCCTTCGTTCTTGCACTCTCACGGGGTGAACGAACTCTAGTTAACTTCCTGGGCTGGAGGAAGGGGGGATGTTGAGGGGATGCCAAATGGGTGAATCATCTCTCTCTCTCTCTGGCCTCTACTCCAATCCCCTCTCAAGCAAAACATCAGAGGCCACTGTTGAGCCAGACACATTGTTCAGCTCAGGAGCAAGACGCTCGGTAGAACCATCTCTTCTTTGGAAGTCCTAAGGAAGTCTCTTTTTTGTACAATAAAACATGTAAGCTCTACATGTCTGGTTGCTCAATGTCAAATCCAGGTCCTATTGGTAAATATGAGGAAAAAAATTAACAAAAATATACTTGACATTTAAAATATTTACAAAAATATAACCGTTAATTGAAGTAGAATTATAGAAGAAAATGGGTTGCACTTTATTTTACAGTCCTATTCCCCATGTACATACTATGCACTTATTATAGTAATTACAATAACTGGGTAATAACTAGGTACTAATCCTGAAGCTTTCCCTAAATCTTAACCCATGTAGTTACCTTATATTACCCAGTACTTTCTTAGGTGATTACACTGTAAGTGCACGTACCGTAAAATGAAGTGCAAACAGAAAATGCATGAGAAATAAATGACAAATATGTTTTAATTTCCCTACATTTGCCATGATTAATGGCACCACTACAAATTACAAATTAAAACAGAATAACACTATATTCCCATTCATACTGTACTCTCAGAATTTCTCAGAACTTTTCACTTCTCTAGCTCAACATCTTGTGGCGTTTTTTCCTTGCTACACTTAGTCTTCACTTGTTCTGGTTTACAGCTTAAGAGATTAATGTATGATTTTCTATAAAGCTTCTTTGAAACAACATGGCTTGTAAATGCGCTATATAAATAAAAATGACTTGACCGTCCCTGTGACCGTAACAGGGAGTGGGATTATTTACAGTCCTGTGGAGAAAAAGCTTCTCCTTTACTGGCTGTATTTAGCATGTTTACAGCTGCCATCTTACAACTGATCACATTTATCCAACAGCTTGTGGTTATCTGCCCACCCGAGAAAAACAAAAATGAGCAAAGTATACAATTTCCTGATAAGCTCACACTTGGAGGGAGTCCCAGCATCATTGTTTCCTGCTGGTCTTTATAAACACTGGACTGTTATCTCCACACAGATGCTGGTGTCCACACATTGGTTTTCCTCTGTTTATGGAGTCATGCAGAAGCATCATGCCCATTCAGACCCCGCAGATTCCTGTTTGGTAAACCCGCACCCACACCACTTAACAGAACACCCGACCCGTTATCCGACAGCAACACTAATGGAATTTCATCCCGACCCGTTTGACAGAGACCGTGACCCAAACTGCACCCACATTAAAATGCGTTCGTCTCTCCTGAAACTCTGCAGTTTATACGTGGCTGTTGGTCCTCCTCGCAGCATAAACAAATAAAAAAATAATTCAAATTCTGATTAGACTACATACAGAAAGCGAGCAAAGGGCCATCCCTATATAATCACTGAAGCTGTCAAGTACTTAAATTCAGCACGATTGGCAATAATGCGCAACGCTACAAACCGCATTGTAAATATAAATCTTTGACAGTCTTCAGAGTGTGAACATAAATATGCATATTGGGAACTTTTCAACGCAGCTACCTATCAGTGTGTACCGAATTGATTTGAAGCAAACTTGGATAATCGACTCACGACCCAAAATGACAACATAAATGTTATTCCACCCATTACATCATATTAATGGTTCACCCATCGGGTACCCGCCCAAGTGCAGGACTCTGTACCTGCCTCAGATTTTTTTGTGAATTTTAAACGCAGCTTCCAAAAAAAAAGAGAGGAAAAAATATCTATATTTAAAAATGATTCTGGTAAAAAGTGTTCAAAATATCTATTTGCATGTCAACATTTTTTCAATTCAATTGAGTTCAGATGATTTGCTTTAAACTGAAAATTCATTGTTGTATGACTATCTATTCCAAGGAATGAATGAATGAGGCTTTTATATGACAGATGTAGTCTCAGCCTCAGACGTCACGCCCACGTAACGTTGGCTAAACGTCTGATGCATATGGTACACTTAACTGGAAACACTTCAGGAATGTCGAAGTCGTCATCTGATTGGTTGAATTTTATCGGATTTCCGGGGGGCGCGAGTGTCGCGTTTATTTTCGGTCCGCCGGGAAACAAAGCGCAGACGTGTGATTGCGGAAGAAAAACGGTTGTGTTTACATGAGTGACAATGAGCATTTATCAAGATCAGCTAAACGTAGAATTCTCAAAAGTATGCGAGGTTCACGGGAAAGACTCTTGAAGTTTTCTTCTCCTTCTTTGATTTTCTATGCTGACTGACTTGTTGCACGCAGGTCTGTTGTTGTGGGGACATTTCCACGCACCGAAACGTGACGCTGAACGAAACGAACTGTAATTGGTTGTTTTACATGTCGGTCAAACGGCCTTATGGGCGGGCCTTGGCCAAAGAAAGCTGCTATGAATTCCAGACCTTCAGCCGTCAGTCTGAAGGTCTGGCTACGCGAGACTATGACAGATGTAATAAAAGTGAGTGACATATTATGAAGGCAAAGTATGTTAACCCATACTCGGAATTTGTCCTATGCATTTAACCCATCTAAGTTAGTGCACACACACAGGGAGGAGTGAGTAGTAAACACACACACACACTGCAAACCATGGACACACCCAGAGTCATTTTGCTGTGGCACCCTTACTCAACACCTCACCTCAGTCATTTCCTGCTGGTATTGAGAACGGAACCCGCAACCTTCGGGTTACCAGTCTGACTCTCTAACCATTAGGCCACAACTGTTCCACATAGCGCTTTACTATGTACTACTGTAAACCCAAAGTGCTTTACAATCATATCAGGAGGTCTCTCCTCAACATCCACCTGGATGATGCGACGGAAGCCACGGTGCGCTCAACACACACCAGCCATAGAAGAGAGAGAGTCATAGAGCCAGTTTAATGGATGGGGATTATTAGGAGCCATGATTGATAAGGGCAAATGGAGGGAATTTGTCCAGGACACTGTGGTTACACCCCTACTCTTAAAGAGATGTGCCATGGGATTTATAAATGACCAGAGAATCAGGACCTCGGTTTAACGTCTCATCCAGAGGATGGTGCTTGTTACAGTATAGTGTCCCCATGACTAAACTGGGGCATTAGGACTAGAGTTACTCCAGTTACAGACTTCTTCGTGCTGTTATAATTAGATAATTATATTTTCCTGAAGCCCACAAGTAATTTCTCACTAAAACTTCTTCCAGCAGCAACCTAGTATTTTACTAGTGCATTTTATATAAACATAATTATGCTTTAAAAGTGATGCTGGGGGAAAACCCCACAAATGAGATCTTTTCATCTCAATTGCAAAAGAAACAATTTAGACAATATGGGAACTTTTCCTAAATCTCAGAATTCTTAGATATTTCTCCTAAGAAAACAGAATCCAGCAATCTCACATGAGTTTCAGAAGAGATCTCAAAATTAAATCAAAAGTCTGAGATTTCAATGTGAACCAAATTATCTGTGCTATACTATATGTTTTAGATGTAGTATGTTTGAGCAGTAACAGTGGCACCGCCTGATTCATGACAGAAACGGAAACACTGTTTATTTGAGAGAAAGAACACTACGCTCTTTGTTCTGACCTTCTGCAGATCACTTTCATCAGAGTGGCCCAGAGGTTATGACCGACAATAACACATTGACAAAACAATCACAAAAGGCACTTGTAAAATGATGAAAAATGTCATTAAGTACTAGCTGACCTAAAAAAAAAAATGGATTCTTTCCCACAGGAAAACAAATGTCAGGCCAAACATTCAGCCTTACAGAAATGAAAGAGGTAATCATTTCCTACATGCAATGTCTGTGAAGGCAGTTTAACTCTCTGGCAAGCGATACCCTCAGAGATTCACATGACATAGCATGTAGATGAGCAATAAACAAATGATTTAAATAATGAAAACAGAATCCAGTTCCTAAAGAACCTCAACCTGCCAATATTTTACACAATATTGTATAAACATATAACAAAAGTAATGAAGAGTTAAAAAAAAAAAAACTTACGTTATACCAGCTTTGACTTTTCTGTGAGTTTGAAGAATCCGATGGTAGAAGAAACAAAAAAGGGAAGAGATAAACATTAGAGTGAGTTTCTAAGGGTTATTTAATATGATTTATACGCTGTTTTCCTTATGAGTACCAAAAAATGTCCATTTTAGGACTTTTTGTCACGTAGGAGGATACACCTGAACCTTCAACCACAGTATCTATCTATCTATCCATCCATCCATCCATCCATCCATCTATCCATTCATCCATCCATCCATTCATCCATCCATCCATCCATCCATCCATGAATGTTAGATCAGCACAGGTATAAGTATATCATAAAACAAAGGGTTATGGGAAGGCTCTGTTTGTGTATAGGATATTTCATCTGTGCTTGTATCATAGCACATTCGCAAAACACAAAGCTACCACAAGGGGGCAGTCTTTACACTAAATTAATCTCTTGTTGTTATACATTGCCAAACATATAATGCATTTTATGGCGGACAGGGCAGATCTATAAAACCACAACTATCCTAAAAATGTCTTAACAGTGATTGTGCTACAAGTTTATGGTTCATATACACAAATATAAAGACCTAAAAGAATGGAGAATGAAGTGTAAGGTGAGCATTGGACACACACACACACACTGGGACTCTACAGTACTCTACTGTGGTTTCTTCTCAAAGGATGGGTCTGAGCTCATGGGCACAAATACTGATTTCTTACTTTAATCAGGTTTAGTCTGTCATACTGGAGAGAAAGTTCATCAAGAGAGGTCAGGTGTGAAATGTTTTACTTATTAATATGTATTTATCCTTCTATATCTGTCTTTAGAAAATAAACTGACTGTGACATAAGTAACGTGTTTCTACAATGGCACACTGAAAACTTCTGCTCTTGTGATGCTGCATCGGCACCATGGCATTTGGTGTCAAATAGAATCTTTTTTATAAGCCCTGTTCACACAGCAATCCCAGTAAATTACCATAAAATCACCAGAATGACTTTACCGGTAAACTCTTATGATGTAATTTATTGGAAAATACCTTTAAACACGTCTGTTTTCTTCATCTACCTGGACGAGAAGCGCTTTAGTTTCACTATCTGTCCAATTTGACTAAATTTGAGTGACATGCGTAAGGTTCGCACAGAATGCAATTTTGCTCCTAAAAACACGAGACACATACTAGTTGCTGTAGTATTGCAGTTACTATAATACGCATACGCAATAACTGCAGAGCCGCGGTACTGATTAATGGAAAAGAAGGCAGGGGCTGTGTCCGAAATCGGGCACTCATTCACTATTGCCTATATTAGACCACTAATATAGTTCACTTGAATAAAAACGAGTGAGCGAATTTGAGTGCGCTGCATCTTAGTTTGTGCTTGCGGTTTAATTATTATTTGAAACTTTGCAAACTGGCAGCTTCAGTAGTGATGAAAAGATGTATATTAAACTCTGTCATGGAAACTAATAGCATGCATAAACATTAACTAAACAATTTAATAATTGATTAAAAAGGAATTTATACCTGTATGATATTATGCTGTAGCCACATTGAACCAGCGGTTTGGAAAATGGATGGATGTATGATTAAGCTTTGGGCGCCATCTTCTGGTGAGGCACGGGAATTCATTCGACACGAGACTCTCACAGTGCATTATGGGTATTCCCTTGCCGTTGAGCGTACATCGATTGTACACTCGTTATTGCGGTGCATTGTGGGATTGAATGAGTGCACTTGATAACATCCACTATGGTTTCGGACCCCGCTACAAATGGCTGTCCCTTCAAATAATGCCCTATTGAAGGGTATAATGGGTGATTTTGGACACAGCAAGGTTCATGAGACGTGGCGCAGGTCAGACGTCCGCCTAGCGCATGTTTACAGAGAAAAACTATTAAAAGCAGCGGAACTTATCATAAACGGATCCGACAGAGCATTATGATTGGCTCAAAGCAAAACCTGTTCTAAACGTGTTCTAACCTCGCATGTGCTCATACCCGTAATCCTGTTCTTTGTTTACACACAGAATCATAACGGTAATTTACTGGTAATGTTACAACTTCTCATACCGGGAAATTGTCAGAACTTACAGGTACTTTTGGAAAGGTCGCGTTCACACATGATCTCTTAATAGTAATTTACCAGTAAAGACTATGTGTGAAAGGGGCTATTCTGTATGAGAAAGTTCAAAACATTTAACTTGGCATTACTAGCTAGTCTTGCAGTGTTTGCTTAGCATTTACTAGGTTAGCACAGACAGATGATGCAAAGCATTATGGGATGGGTCACATGCAGGGTGGAGGTACGGTAGAGCAGAAAAGAGTGATGCTTACTTTAGACAGTCTCTTGTGGGACTAGCATGCATGAGAGAAAGAACAGATATCAGAAAACAAACAAAAACAAAAAGAAAACTATGAATTATGTGCAGACAAATAAAAAACACCGTTGGGCGGCAAAGCTTCCCCACGTACGTCAAAGCAGAAGAGATGTTCTGTAAATCATTCTGGTACATGAGGTGCTGATGGTCATGAAATGATAATGCAACGACTTGACTGACTTCAGATTAGACTTGGATGTGCTTCACTAAACTGTTTTTAACTGTTTAACTGTGAAACTAACTGTTTTTATGAAGCATGTTCTTCTCGAAGAAAGGGAGAGCTTAATCTTTTACCTTCCAAATACAATCCTTCAACATGATAGGAAAAAGCAAGCAAGAGCTCTACAGTATTTCAAAAACTAGTGAGCTGCCTCTCACACACACACACACACACGCACACGCACACACACACTCACACTGTGTGTGTATTATGACTTTTTTGTGTGTATGATGACTAAACTGTTCCCTGGATAGGCAACTCACTAGGTTTTTAAGTAAATTTACTGGAAAACTGTAAACATTGGTATCTTGTAGGGAAATGTAGACTATCTTCTTTACAGGTATAAATCACCTGCAGTACTCAGAGTTGAGTTTACAAGCCTGCACTGATGATGAATTTGACCCCACAGTAGCAACAGATGTGCCAGACACGCAGTATATGAAGACGGTGAGAGCAGAAGTACAGTAAGTACAGTCAGTCACACATTTACCTTGGAGTTCTTTCCTCCGGTGCGGGTGTTGTGAAGCGACTGGCTGTTAGTGCGCTGGACGGCTTGATCCGGGGTGGAAGGGGATTTATCGGAAGAATGATCGGAGTTCTTTTCCACCATGTTCTCTCCCTCTGGACTCTGGGGCGTTGGGGAGCGCGAGCGTTTACGCAGGACGGGTGAGCAGGCCGGCGTGCTGCGGTTCGAGTTACTGGCAGTGCTACAGAAACAAGAAAAATATCCAATAAATAACCATTAACCGATGTTACACTTCACAGAAAGAATGCAAATGGTTGTTTGAGCCTTGGCTGGACAGTTAGCTCATGAGCTACAAACATGTGGTGCTCATGTGGGAGATGCAGGATTGAGTTTCGTGTAAACCATCAAAAGGCTATACTAAGCATACTAAATGTATTAATGAAAATGTAAAAATGAAAAAGGTTTTCTGTAAAGGTCAGGGGAATAAATACCGTCATTGGCTCAGAATAACAACAACAGAAGTCAACGGAAAAGTCCCCACCCTAACCGCCAAACCACTTTGTGTACACACAAATCCTCCCAGAAGGCCATTCATTGGCCTTTCACCTCTGCCCTGTCAGCTTTCAGGAATGTACATCAGACTGACATCTTACAACTCTGACCAAAAAGCACAGCAGCGGAGGTCACATCACTAAAGCGCTGTAGTTCTGGTGGGAATTTCCACATCACTGATAAAATCACACACAGAAAAAACAAGATCGGTCAAAATACAGGAACTGAACATATGATGATCTTTTTGAAGCACAAAACTGAAACTGTAAAAAAAAAAAAAAAAAAAGCCTTCCAAACCTGTATACGTTTCTCTCTTTTACTGAACACAAAAGAAGATATTGAAGAATGTTGGTAGGAATGTTGACTTCCATGGTTGGAAAAAAAAAATACTATGGAAGTCAATGCCTACAGTCAACCGTCGTGTTACCAACATTCTTCAAAATATCTTCTTTTGTGTTCAACAGAAGAAGAAACTCATACAGATTTGGAACAAGTTGAGGGTGAGTAAATAATGACAAAATTTGGGTCTTTGGGTTACTATCCCTTTAAATCTGTCAATCAATTTACAATCTAAAGTCAAATAATTCTCAAATTCTTATGGTACCAAATTATCTGAGTTATAGAGTGCATGTTCATTTTGTTGCTGTTCTCTAACTGTGTCAACAAGTCTTATTTTATTTCTCCTAAGAGCTTTTAAGAGAAACATCTCAGACAAAATTGATACTTCAAATAAAACAACTGAAAACTTCATTAATTCTCCTAAGCTAAGAAAGAGTTAAATCTTCTGAGAAGAACCATTACAACAACACTCACAAGCTGACCTCAAAGACGGAGAATCTCTCAATCAGACCTTGTTTGCTTACAAAGGTCAAGATGAGATAGATAAAACAGAAGATGAAAAGCCTTCTTCAATCAGATGGAGAAACTCTTCTCTAGCCATCTATCTTTGTCTTAATCTCTCGATGCAGCAATCCTCCTTCTTCCCCGTGCCGGCCCTTCATCTGTCCCTCAGAAAGGCCACCAGGTTCTATCTTAATTATTAATGTTCTGTACCTGAGCTAAGAGCTGCCCGTCTGGAAAAACAAACACAGTGTGACAAAAGAAAGAGAGAGAGAGAGAGAGAGAGAGAGAGAGAGAGAGAGAGAGAGAGAGAGAGAGAGAGAGAGAGAGAGAGAGAGAGAGAGAATAAAATAAAGCAACTGATAAAACACCTCACAACCTCTCTGGGTTCATTCAACCTAATGCACTTGTGATTTTACCCATGCGGCAACATTCAAGCAGCCGTTCCTTGCTAGAACACAACTCCACGTGTTCTAGAAGGTTCTGACGGCAAATAAATCACTGCAGATAAAACCTTCACAGAAACAGTGGCATCAAATTACTGGTGCATAGATCTACATTTATCACGCTGTCAAGGATCTGTTAGATCAGCTGCTTAATGTTTTCTTGTACATCATCTCATTCAATATACAAAGTGAGGGTGAGCAGCACAATATTCCATGTTATTTTGTCTAAATAAATAGTCTAAATGCTCAAATAAATCATTTTAAATGTCACAACTAAATTAAGGCATCACAACACTTAATATTCAACAATATTATTAATCTGATTGCATTGACACCATTATATGAGAACTGAACTGAGCTGGACGATGACATCGCTGTTTTCTCCAGAGCAGCTGTATAGATAAATGCTGTATAAACTAAATCAATAACTTTTTTCTTTTTTTTTTACAACAAAAATTAACATCACTGACCTTACTTAGGCTGGACTATGACACTATTTTGTTCTAGGTTTCCTGTACAGCCGAAACAAACTTTGTTGCATTGTTTTCCTGCTGTCACTGTAAAGCTGCTTTGAAACAATCTGTATTGTAGTGCTACATAAATAAAGGTGACTTGACTTGACAACATAATGAAAATGCAATCTAAATGTGTAAATATAGTAAATATAAAAATAGAATAGTAAAAAAAAATATTAACCATCAACTGGTACAGATAAATTTGAAAATTATATAATTAGCCAATAAGGTACCAATATATTGTGCATCCCCACATACTTCTATACTGCTATAATCACTATTTGTGTAGTTCATAGTATACATCCTGTGCAAAGTATGTGCATTATTACATACAGTACATACTGCACAGTATCCAATAAGCAGTGAGCTAGTATTCCAGTCCACACATTATACAAAAGCATTGTCTCTCATGAGATAGCAACTGACATTAAGGAGCAGCTTTGAGAACACAAGTGCCAAACACACACCTATAAAGTGATAAAAGGTATTAATCAAACACTCTAGAGAAAAAAAGCTTGTATTGTGGATGGATGTAAGGCTCTACACGCCTCTCATCTGTCATATCTGCGCTTATAAGAGCCGTAATGACAAGCCACACATGTGTATGTGTGAATGCAGTTGTTCACACTTCTGCTTAAAGGCTAAAACCAAAAACTAACATACATGGTATAAACATTTTCTCATGCCACCAGTCGGAAATATTGCTTTCTCACGCTAGGCTGGTGCCACAGAGAGCAATAGGCAGAGATAAACATCTTTCTCACATTCATTGAAGGGGTGAAAACACTCCTATGTGATGCAAAAAAAAAAAAAAAATCGCTCTGTTCATGCAGCAAATGCAATGCATTATTCTAAACAAATGTCACAGATGCATACCTCTTCTAAAAAACATACAGTTATCTGCTTGAAATTGGATGAAAGATGGGTTTACTTGCTGGAAAAATCCATGATTCTATTACACACAAGGTGGCAAAAGCACAAATAAAAACTAAAATATTGGAAATTGCAGCTAATGGACATGTCAAGTGTGACAGTCCCATCATGCAAATGACTTCCCTTCATGATGTTAATGCAAAAATCGCACATTGACAAACCTGGTGGCCATGAGGGGCTACACGAAAGCGTTCGACTCTGCTTCATTCATTCAGCGCGGCTGCAGTGTGAGAATGGAGTGATGTGAGGAGAGAGGAGGAAGAGAGGAGGCGGAGCTTATCGTCTCAGCATCCATGTTCTTTCATGCAAGCTTCCTCATTTATTCGCTCTTCTACACGCTTCCTCTTCTGTTCTGTTAGTTCTTCACTATCGTTCTGTCGAGCTGGTGTGAAAAGCGGCTGCTGTGCTGGGGTTTAATATTCATGGGTTTCTTGAATGAAGCCACTCACGTCAGCAGTCTCTGACTCTCTACCCCTCCCCCTGTCCAATCACATCCCTCCCTCCCCTCTCTCACTCACTCATGCTTGCTCTCTGTTCACTCCTGTGATGCATATGCCATCATATCCTACCCAGTCAAGTCAACTCACCTTTATAAATCATTTTAGTGTCACTTTTGATCAATTTAATGCATCTTTGCTGAATAAAAGTATAATTTTCTTCTTTTTTTTATTTGAATCTCCCTTACCCCAAACCTTTCATATTAGTGTCACGGTTTCCACAAAAATATTATGCAGCAAAAACATATATATATATATATATATATATATATATATATATATATATATATATATATATATATTAGAGGTGGGCATAGATTAATTTTTTTAATCTAGATTAATCTAGATTAATATTGAAATTAATCTAGATTAATCTAGATTAAAATGGCTCATTTGAATTCTCCCGAAGGCATTCAGAATATGTGTGCTACCCAAATAATGCCTAAAAGTAAGTCTTTGAGAATAGTTTGCCTCGCGTAGGGATGTGCATTTCTGCCAAAAATGCCATTCGACAATCGAGGAGCAAAAGTCGAATATCGTAAAAAAAAAAACAAAAAAAACGCAATGACAGAAAGGGAAGCCAATTTCATCTTTAGCGATTTGTCATCAAACAAACTTTTTATTAATTGAACAAGTAACGTGTTTTCGTCCTTTTTTTAAACATAGTAGGCTAATTGGAAGAAGAAAAAAAAACAATAGGCTACGCACGACAGTCCGTTTTTGCATCGCCAATGCTCGTTAGATCAAAAAATAATGTCATCATATGTCATAAGAATTTTATGTGAACCTGCCTTGTTACTGCAATAGCCTCATTTTTTAAACAAATTAGTTTCAATCAATGTAAACTATTCGTGTGATTATGCCACTGCGCAATACACGCGCAATACACACACAATGTATTACCTGAATGAAATGAAATCGAATGTATCGTCCTGTGGAATCATTCATTCACAGACAGCTTACGAAGATGTTCAACTAATAAAGATCTTCATCGCTGGCAAAAACATGATGCATTTGCAGATTTGCATTCACTAGACTAGACTGTAGATCGGCCACTTCATCCAACGCTCGTGATGCTCTTAAATCTTCCTGTTTCGACTCCGAGTGTGAATTGAAAGCGCTTCAGACGATTCAGTGCGCGAGGAACTGAACAGATCAACTGATTCGCGAACCGATTTAGACAGATCATCTGACAACTTGTTTGATGAAGTCTGTGAACAGAATCGACTCAAAAGACTGATTCATTTGTAAATGAGCATCGCTCATGCCCATACAAAGGACACAGCGCGCTTGGAATAAACTCATTTAACAACGTATTGCATTAAAATAAAGTAACGTGAGGAACGTCGCCCAACGTAACAAAGTAAAAGTACACCTTGTGTCCCTGACAGGAAAATACCCTACTGCGCGATCTGTGACAGTAGGCGCGGCGTCATAGCCTACTACACATTAGAATTGCGCGAAAATATAACGATATTCGAAAAAGCTATTTATGATCCCAAAACAACTTTGATTAACGGCGATATTTTTTTTATCGCCCGATAAGAGTCTCACGTTAACGCAGCACGTTAACGCCGATAACGGCCCAGCACTAATATATATATATATAATAACATATAATAAGAAATGGACCCTTTGCAACAAATCAACATATCACATTGATTTCTGAAGGATGATGTGACACTGAAGACTGGAGTAATGATGCTGACAATTCAGCTTTGCCATCTCAGGAATAAATTACATTTTAAAATATGCTCAAATAGAAGACAGTTATTTTAAATTGTAATAATATTTCAGTATTTTTCATTAAATGCAGCCATGGTGAGCATAAAAGACTTCTTTATATACACTCACCTAAAGATTAGGAACACCTGTTCAATTTCTCATTAATGCAATTATCTAATCAACCAATCACATGGCAGTTGCTTCAATTATTGCATTTAGGGGTGTGGTCCTGGTCAAGACAATCTCCTGAACTCCAAACTGAATGTCAGAATGGGAAAGAAAGGTTATTTAAGCAATTTTGAGCGTGGCATGGTTGTTGGTGCCAGATGGGCCAGTCTGAGTATTTCACAATCTGCTCAGTTACTGGAATTTTCACGCACAACCATTTCTAGGGTTTACAGAGAATGGTGTGAAAAGGGAAAAACATCCAGTATGCGGCAGTCCTGTGGGCGAAAATGCCTTGTTGATGCTAGAGGTCAGAGGAGAATGGGCCGACTGATTCAAGCTGATAGAAGAGCAACTTTGACTGAAATACCCACTCGTTACAACCGAGGTATGCAGCAAAGCATTTGTGAAGCCACAACACGCACAACCTTGAGGCGGATGGGCTACAACAGCAGAAGAACCCACCGGGTACCACTCATCTCCACTACAAATAGGAAAAAGAGGATACAATTTGCAAGAGCTCACCAAAATTGGTCAGTTGAAGACTGGAAAAATGTTGCCTAGTCTGATGAGTCTCGATTTCTGTTGAGACATTCAGATGGTAGAGTCAGAATTTGGCGTAAACAGAATGAGAACATGGATCCATCATGCCTTGTTACCACTGTGCAGGCTGGTGGTGGTGGTGGTGTAATGGTGTGGGGGATGTTTTCTTGGCACACTTTAGGCCCCTTAGTGCCAATTGGGCATCGTTTAAATGAATGATCCTTCATATATATATATATATATATATATATATATATATATATATATATATATATATATATATATATATATATATATATATATATATATATATATATATATATATATATATATATTTATTTATTAGTTTACAGTCAGATAAAAATAAGAGCCGTTTAGATAATCTAATAAGATCAGAGATGTTTGTTTAAATCTGTTCAAAATCGGGGTCTGATAAAACTGGATCAGATCAGATGTGATCAAATCATGATCTGGTAATAAATATTAGATCAGATCAGGGTTCAATTAGATCACTCAAATCATTGTCAGATAAGATCGAAATGAATTCAGATCAGGATCAGATTACAGCCAGATTGTCATCACCAGATTTGATCACAGTCCAATCATATGAGTGAGATCAGATAAAGGTCAAATTGGATCAGTTCAGTTGCAAATTAGTCAGAGTTTGATAAGATAACAATTGAGATTCGAGTGAAATTAAATAAATAAAAAAATCAGAGTTGGATCAGAGATCAGATATGGGTGACATCAGAGTGGAGTCACAATTTAAAAATAATCAGAAAATTCACAATCACAGAAACAGAAAAGCACCATATTATTAATTACGTTTAAATCAAATCATGAATCTGTGAATCAAATCAAACTAGTTGCTAGTCTGATTTATACTGAGAGAGAGAGAGAGAGAGAGAGAGAGGAGAGAGAGAGAGAGAGAGAGAGAGAGAGAGAGAGAGAGAGAGAGAGAGAGAGAGAGAGAGAGAGAGAGAGAGAGAGAGAGAGAGAGAGAGAGAGAGAGAGAGAAATATATCTCTGCTTAAAATAGACCTGTAATCTGCTCAGGACGGTGTAATACATGGCAATGTCTGGAACAAACAGCCTATCTTTACTGTCCAGCTATCTGTTACTGTTGCATTTAACTCTGGAATGCCTTCGAGACTACTGTTTCACACACACTTTTTTAAAGTACCCCTATTATGCTATTTTATTGGTTCCTAATTTTCTTTTGGAGGTCTCGTACAAAATGTTTATATGCATCCAAGGTAAAAAATTAATAAAAACACACACTTTAATTTTCTCATAACATACAGTACATTGCACATCTCCTCATTTCACACAGTGTCTGAAACCAGTTCGTTTGAAGATGCGGTCCCTCTAAACCTCTAAACTGGGTCAGTTGGCCCAGTCTGTTGTGATTGGTCTACCTCTTACAACGTACGTCGGAAAACAAATGCCTACATTACTCATATGAATTTTAGCTACAGAAGCCTCTTCAGCACTTGTATACACAGTGACAAACAGTAAAGATCGCATCAATTTTACCGTATCAATTCGAGCCCGAGTTCTCATCTTTTTGAAGTGCATCCAAAGTGGATTTGCAGCAGGGAAAACAGCATCTTCTCAGCATGATGACAACATGAACAAAACTCTTCCAGGCCTCTGCTACAACTACACTGTTTGAGGGCGGGTCAAAAAAGTGCAGCCAATGAAGACCATATGCTGGCATTATGCAAATTTGATAAAACCTACTTAGGCTTGTGAAGGAAGTAAGTCTGGCATCACTGACGATTGATTTCAGGCAGTTCAGAATCGGTTTGCAGACTTAAACTTTGCAGACCTTTAACATTTAAAAACAGCTTTATTACACATGAAAAAACATAATACGGGAACTTTAAACAGCATGAAGAAGTATACATTCTATACTATGCAGTATAACTTAAACATACTGGAATGCTATGTCTCTGACAGACTGCAAGAGGAAGCTGGTCATGTGACCACATCTGCCTTAAGAAGTACATCCTCTAATCAGACATTATAAATCTGGATTATCAAACAGGATTATTTAAGGAAATCATATAAAAGTAAACAAAATGCCAAGAAAAGCAGTAAATCTGGGATGTGTTTTCATGAGGGACTCATAATTATCTAGCAACATGTGTCTTAGTGTCCACTGCAGTAAACACACACAGATGGACACCGTGAGTGATCTGGTCCAAGGACGTGCTCTGCAGTGCTCATTTAACAGCGCTGGGAGCAAGAGTCCTACTAGAGAACACAGCACACAGATGCTGAGACTGTCCACACTGTTATCGCAGAGCGGCTTATGAGCAGAAATCTGTACAACTACCTTTAAAAGAAAGTATTTCATGTTTTTGTAATGTGTACTATGGTAATATCTTTTTTTCGACATGTACTATGCTAATTCCATGAAATACAATATCATTAAAATACCATTGTATATTAATAGAAATTAGTCAATACCATGGTATATATATATATATATATATATATATATATATATCACCATTATATTATTTTATTATTAGTCTAATTTCCATTTACAACCAATGATGTTTGGGATTGGAATATTTCTTTGTCTGACCAATGGAGTGTCTGGGAAAGTTTAGACAAGGACTAGACTTCTTATTAAGGCCAAAATCCAGACCAACAACCTGATGGTCCAAGAAACAGGCTGTCATTTTAATGAATTAGTCTAAATAACAAAAATAATGCTTTAATGACAGACAGACAGACAAAAACTGCAACATTTCTTTTGGAAATTCTGTGATGACGTCACGCTGAGCCGTGCTTGAGGTTATCATCACATTTAATGTGGTAATGGGTTTTATTTGAGACTTAGATAAAAGCCATGTTCATGTGGCCTCAATGTCTCAAGACTACAAGATCAATACACTAGTTCTATCAGATAAGACATATCAACACCCAGGCTTTCATAAACACAACCTGCATCATCATCTGATAATAAAACAGATTAGCATTATAAAATAATTGGCAAAAGTTTGCATTTATCATGCTTATCAGACTTGAAACACACAGTGCTGCATTACACATGACAAAAAAAAATCCTTGCCTAACCAAAAATAAATAAAGTCTTTAACCAAGCGACTATTTCATAATAGAAACACATCAACTGAGCTAATTTGAACTGTTTCCTCCTTTCTAAAAATTCTCCCAGCCAGAAAGCACCTTCATCACAGATAACTTCGACTTCTGAGGAAACTGCAACATTTTGCCTTGCTGACACACAGTAGAGTATATGAACTGAGAAAAAGGAAAAAACGACGGTCCAAAAGAATATGGAATTATTACATTGAAAACTGCACTGTCACCCTTCCTTCACTAATCTGCATAAGTCCTGAACTCAGTGCCTCTAAAATAAGCTTCCACCATCCAACAGGGAAGAATCATTCTGCCATCTAAGAGGGCACTGTTACATAACCATTAAAAGTTTATCATTAAAGTCCACCATCTTGGCCTCAGCTTTGTGATCGCCCATTGTTTGGAGCTATGGAGAAACAAATCAGTCATCAGACCATGGTTGATGTATACAAGTGGGCACTAAGACGTCACTGCAGATCTATGACAGCGACAGATACAAAGCCACGGAAAGAGCGAATTCCTACCGTACTGTACAATGCAGGTGTTTAAGATGAGGACATGGTGCCAAAATCTCTTTCCTTCGACATTAAAATGAGAAGTAAACACACAAACGAATACTGCAGAGAGAGAAGAAGCCCACGACAAACCGGTTAGCATCACACAGGACCGTCTGTCCATCTTACCAGGCAAGCTTGAAGCCTTTCATTAGTGCAGTGCAGGCTGTCCTGATCCCACAGTGTCATCTTCCCATTTCACGGGCCGCCTTTCCCAAGGCATCCCGAGCGGGATGTTAATCCGGGTCGGTTCTGGTGATCCCAAGCACGGGCGATCGGCCCGACTCAGAATGCCTCATTCAACATGAAAGTGTCCGGCGAGCCATACTTCCACATCCTGAGTGTGTGAAGCGCTCATGTGCACCTCTGAAATGCAGCAGCCTCTCTCTCTCTCTCTCTCTCTCTTCCTGCAGATGAGGGCATGAGCGGCTCTCGTCTCAATCCGGTGCTGACTGAGCATGCTCAGATCCTCTAGGCCACTCCCCCCCCCCCCGCTTCCTTCCTGACTCAAAGAAATTCCTGTCCGTTCTCACTGCTGCTGTGTGTGTGAGGGGCTATGGGGCTGTCGACAGCTGGTCCTCTAATCCCGTAATACAGATGGACGGTACACACTGCGAACAAAGTGTGTATAAGGATTGGAGAAATATATTGCTTGGTGTCTTGTTCTATTGCAGTTACACACACACACACACACAATTGATATTACTGCATTTGTTTAGTCACGTGTACAGGCCATAGCAGTGCTTCTCTGATCCTGTAGACACACAGGTCACTGAAACACCCACAAGCTGCCTAAACACATTAATGTCTGTTAAAGTGTGTTTTCAATGTGTGCGCTGAAAAAAAGAGGGCCAAATTTGTCAGTAAAGAGCAACAGGAAGTGTTCACTACAGACTCAAATTTTGATGGCTGCGTCGTTCAGATTTGACTGGGTATAAAATACTGACAATTCTGAGTCACTGTCCTCCAATTCACTTAAATACACATAACCATGACCATGATTTTCAAAATAGGACATGTTCCTGAATCCTTGTCCTCATCCCTGTCGTCCTCAACCAATAATATTCTAGGGTTAGGTTTAGGGTTGGGTTTTGGGGCATGAATAGCATTCTAACTTGTCATTTTCCTCAGATTTTAGGGGTTAGGTGTGAACGCACCTACACAACATAAAGTTTACAAAAAAAGTCAAAGACATAAAAGACAAACAAAAAATGTTGATTCTGGCATAAATCCTACTTGGCAAAATCATAGTCATACATTAACAAAAATATACGAGAAGTGTTCACACTGACAGTGATTTGCAGAATCAAAATGACCATAAGTTCGTTTCAATGAGAGTTAGAGATTTAAGGCTACATGAGGGAAAACAACTGTTATAACAAAAATGCACTGTTATAACACCATTCACAGTGATGCAATACGGCAAATGGAAGCACAGGCAGTGAAGCTTACATGATTTTCATCCAGTAGCAACCAACAGGACAGCAACTTCCCGTGATTTAATCGCTGTCAGTGTCCGCACCTACAATACATCATTGTCTATTGGTTATGCAACTGCTTCTCAAAACACACAATACTTGCCTGTTTTACATTGAATGTCAATGTGGACTAGGGGTCTGGGACACATCTGAGAGAAAGAACACCCTGGAATAGAAGACTCATAACGCCCATTTTCAAAAGTGGAGACAAATTAGATCCAAACAATTACAGAGGCATCTGTGTGAGCAGTGATGTTTTGCAGCAATATCAACACAAGACTTGTTCACTTCCCAATGCCTTAAGCAAAAGTCAAATTGGATTCTTACAAATTTTAGACCAGTCCAATTTTCAGTCCATTTCTTCACCCTCCATACCCTGATTGATAAATAAATCATCCAAAACAAAACCAAAATATTTGCATGCTTTGTAGATTTCCAGAAGGCCTTTGATTCAATTTGGCACAAGGTCTACCGTCTTACATTCAGAAACTGGCACAGGGAGCAAAACATACAACATCATAAAAACGATGTATTCAAACAATAAATGTGCAATCAATATAGGCAATAAAAAAACTGAGTTCTTCACTCAATGATGGGTGTGAGACAGGGCTGCCGACTATCACCGACCCTCTTCAATATATACATCAATGAATTGGCGAAACTACAAGAACAATCAGCAGCACCTGGCCTCCACATGACTACATGATAAATTCTACACCATAAAGTTAGTCCTCTATGCAGATGATTTGGTCCTGCTGTCTCCAACAGAAGAGGGTCTGCAGCAGAACCAGTTTCTAGAACAATTGGTATGATCAAAATTGATCATGCCATAAACTACTTCTTGGTTTGAAATTCCGTAGGCCTACAAACGGAAACCTCAACTTGGCCGTGAATGAACTGAAAGAGAAAGCAAGAAGGGCTTTCTATGCCATCAAAAAAATCGATCTAATTTGAACCAATAAGAATCTGGCTCAAAATATTCCAATCAGTCATAGAAACATATATATTGCAACATATGGCAACGAAGTTTGGGGTCCTCTCCTAAATCACGCATTTGAAAAATTGGGACAAAAATCCGATTGAAGCCCTGCATAGAGAGTTTTGTAAAAGCATCCTTAGAGTACAGAGAAACACACCTAATAATGCATACAGGGCAGAATCAGGCCAATGCCCTCTATCCATTGCGAAAAGAGCGATCAAATTTTGGAAACATCTAAAATTGTGTGACCCCCAACTCTTATCATTTTAAAGCCCTTTAAATCCATGAAATGAACGATGAGAAGAGTCCCCTCATTCAGCTGGTACTGAGGCTCCATAAACAGACTAACACATTTAACACGACTAAACAATAATCAGCCTCAGGACACTGACAACCCTCATTCACAGAATCAACAGAGCCCAACCAAATGATTAATGCACAAAAGGAAAACTACCTAGCTTATTGGAATGAAACAACACAATGGAAACTACAATGTTATTTGGCCCTAAACAGAGATTAGCAGAATACCTGACCACAGTCAGAGACCACAAACTGAGGAAAAACATGATGGACTGGGCGACGGCTAGATAGAGAAGGGCAGATACAGACAGAGCTGGATGCCCAGAGAGAGCAGTGTAGCCAAGGAGAAAAAGAAACAGAGTTGCACTTCCTAACCAGCTGCCCTAACTATAATGAAATTTAAAAAGAAACTTCAAAAAGTTTAAGAATGATGCACAAGCTCAATATTT
This sequence comes from Tiaroga cobitis, assembly GCA_030578255.1. Lineage (NCBI taxonomy): Eukaryota > Metazoa > Chordata > Actinopteri > Cypriniformes > Leuciscidae > Tiaroga > Tiaroga cobitis. The sequence continues at coordinate 32,563,725 of CM060600.1, read as the reverse complement.
TCGTGTAAAAAAGAGACTGCATTTCAATTCCTAAAATGTCACAAAAAGAGGACCAAGTCAAGTCAAGTCAAGTCATCTTCATTTATATA